>CAXIVR010000013.1:62325410-63620410 GCA_964035755.1 Teleogryllus oceanicus
CACTTTAGTTTCTAAATAGCACTGGATTTGTTAATACGAAGTTATTCAAGGTTAAATTTTCGGAAAACACAATCTGATTTTCCGAACTTCGTGTAAATCACAAACATTATTTTAAGACATTTCTTGCAAAACATAATATACTCAATCATTCGTAGTATCCCTGCGTGACAGAAGATCCTCAATTGCCTTCACAATTTCACCACGAATCTAAATCAGCATGGATAACTTCCGTACCTAACCTCACAATGTCCCGGTGCACTGGACTGCACTGACACGATCGTCAGTGCAGTTTAGGGTGCCCAGAGTGCGCCCTGGGTCCATGTCGATGTGCGAATGGAACACTCAGTTCTTTGCACTGCTTCGCCCTGGTGGTTGAATGGAACACGAAAGCTGCCCTGAGTGCGCACTAGTCCGGCGAATGGAAAACGCTATTAGTTAAGTGCATGTAAGTGTACGTAAGTTTGAGGTGGGGATAGGACAAGGAAGAGGAAGGAAAGATCGCGCACGGTCCGTGGCTCGTTTGTTAGGGTATTGCACCCTTCACCTGGTATTGATCGGAGAAACCACGGAAAACTATTGATCAGAGCAGCCGTCTACTAGAATACACCTCCAGGCAGCGACTGGGCTCGACCTAGCTCTATAATAAGTGCCGAAAATCCTGCTGCCGTTAGGACTCGCACGGAGGATCTGCGGGTTAGAGGCACTGCAGTGACATCATTTCATGTCCTGAGCCACCTATGCTGCAGTGAAAAACGCCGATTTTTCGGAAGAAAATCTCTTAATTGCCAGACCCTGTTAACGAAAAATGGACAAATCTTGTCCCTTTATATAATAAATTACTTCCTGTAACACTTTTTGTAATCTGAATGAATCTGTGGTTCCTTGATACCGAAACATGGATTGACGGCAAAAGTGTGTCCGTCCGTTCTGTGAGCATGTTAGCTGCAAGCCCTAAGCATGGTTTTCACAATTGGCATTTCTCAGTCTGTATGACTGATGGCGTGGTGCTTTGAATTTGATGCCTTGTTGATTTTTTTTCATTTTTGAGAGACTTTACAAGAGCCACAAGGGATAATTGATTATGCTTTTTAATTAAAAAACAACAATATTAATAATAATAACGATATTAATAATAATGACAATAATAATAAAGGAGTACAGTACAAGCCGAACATGCAATAATCATACTATCACTAATATTAAGTATTATAACAAATATTTCAACTCGTATGATATATAATAATTATAATTATATGTCGGTGATGCTAAAATTTAATACAAGCTACATAAATATTGGCTAAATTTATTGTTTTTAATTCATTGATCGCGTTCACTACAATTAACTGCACACACTGACCAGCACTACATCGCACTTCACCGCACTTCACAGCACTTCACCGCACTTCACCGCACTTCACAGCACTTACTCATTTAATGTCTATTACTATCATATTGTTCTAACTTATTTCTAAAACTTCGGACACTTAGAGGAAAGGCTTTGAAAATTTCTGCGGGTAAACTGTTCCAATCTTTAATTGTTCTGTTACAAAGGAAAATTTCCAAGATCTGAATTTTGTTTCCTTGTTCGAATTTTGTGAGTGTGATCACTTCAGCCGAAATAATTTGGTTTTTTCTAGTCTAACCTGAATTTCCATCCAAGCTGGTTGACCTACGTATGATTTATAAAGAGCGCAAAGCCTCGCCCTTGTTCTTCTCATTTCTAGAGGTTCCCATGCCTTTTTATCGCGTTAGTTCTGTAGGTAAACTTATTCGCTTTTCTCTGTATTCTATCTAGATTTTCCGGTGCGACTTTCTGTATGGATCCCAACATGCCACTCCGTATTCCATGAGAGGGCGAACCAGCGAAAATATGCTAATTCTTTTGCGTTTGCAGAGCTTTTCTTTAGAATTCGCATTACAAAATGCAAAGACTTCCACGTTTTCCTAACTACCTGATTTATATGCTTCTCCCACCTAATTTACTATCTATATGAATGCCTAAATACTTGCATGATGAGACTCTTGGGATGATGACCTCACCTAAACGATAGTCTGGTTCCTCATAATTTCGTCCCCGCCCGAACGTTATTGTTTTGCTTTTCGATCCGTTAATTCCCATGTCATTTTTTCAGCCCAATCACGTAAATGTTCTAAATCCTGCTGTAATATTTGTTCGTCAGCGCTACTTTTGATTTTTCGGTATATAACACAATCGTCTGCAAATAAACGCACCTTTGATTGTATGTTAACGTGGAGATCATTTACGTACGCTAAGAAAAGTAATGGCCCTATGACACTTCCCTGTGGAACCCCTGAAGTAACAATAACCGTAGTCGAAAACTGAGTGCCAATTCGAACTTTTTGTTTCCTGTCTCTAAGAAATTCGCTTACCCACTTCACAACTCTAGCATCAATTCCTGAAGTTAATAATTTCCTGATAAGTAGGTTATGCGGTACTACGTCGAATGCTTTCGCAAAGTCGATTACGATTGCATCCACCCTCCCACCCGCGTCAACTTCGTCAGCTAGATCTTGCAAAAGAGAAACGATTTGGCTTTCGCACGAATATTTACTTCTAAACCCATGCTGTCCGTGAAAAATCCAGTTCGCTTTTTCCCATTCGCGGCGAATGTACCCGGCTATTAAATGCTCCATTATTTTGCATACTACTGATGTGAGCGATACTGGTCTATAATTACAAACTTTCGTTTTATCACCTTTTTTGAAAATAGGGACCACTATAGCTGACTTCCAATCGTCTGGTAGACTTGCATTATTGATTGAAACATTGAATAATCTTAACAAATACGGCAATACTGCCTCCCCACCGAGTTTAATAAAATCTGTCGAGATGCCGTCTGGTCCGCCTGATTTAATATGACAATATGGCGTGACAATATGGATAAAGTAACTGAATTTTCGAAAATTGCAAAAAATCAAAAGTTTTTCGGCGTCGTCCTATAATTACAGTATTGAAAAAAGACATTTTTCACAAATGTAACTTTCTTCGTTCATCACTCACATCGTTTGTATTTTTTTGCATGCGTATTGAATACATTATTTTATTTGTGAGTACAAATGCTTCAAATGGTTTATTACGAAATTTTTGAAAACTCTTTTTGTTTTCAGTGAAAATGAAATTGCGGATTTTCAGAAATGCAGAAATGACTACTCTAAAAAACGGTTCGAAATTGTCATACAACTTTTTGGGCGGTAATACAATGAATTACATACGTTATTTTAGCTTTAGAAAATTACACTAATAAGTACCTAAAATTTACAGTACATGCATTTCCTATATATTATTACATTTCAAAACACAAGTACTTCAAATTATTTTTATGAAATTTACCAAAACTCGAAAGTTCTCTGTGAAAATGAGTTCAAAATAGAGAAAAAATGAGAAAATCTGACGAAGAAAATGTTTGGCACCGATAGGTAGCAGCGACGAAGAAGGGCAATACAGATAAGTTAGCGTAAACTAAAGAGATTAGAAAACTAGTATGAGAAAGACTATGCAATTCTTTTGCACCATTATTTACTTTGACGTTAGTGAGGTTTCCAAAAAATGGATGTCCAGGTTTTAACGGAAAGGTAGTGCTCGTGTGTTTTGAAACTGTCTGTCTGTCAGTCAGTCAGTCAGTCAGTCTGTTGTCAGTCAGTCTGTGTGTCAGTCAGTCTGTGTGTCAGTCAGTCTGTGTGTCAGTCAGTCAGTCTGCGTGTCAGTCAGTCAGTCTGTGTGTATGTCCGTCCGCCCGCCCGCCCGCCCGCCCGCCCGCCCGCCCGCCCGCCCGCCCGCCCGCCCGCCCGCCCGCCCGCCCGCCCGCCCGCCCGTCTGCCCTTCCGTTTGTCCGTCTATCAGTCTGCCCGCCCATATGCTCGTCCGTCTGAAACACTAGCACCAAGGCCGTTCACAACACAGAAACGTTTGGTATTACGTCGTGACTTCGTTTTATTTGCACTATTGCTATCTTCAATATCGACGTTTTGAAAACTGTTGCCATTCTAATTTTTCTCTTGAATCATACAAGTACACATACAGATGTTCCTTACCTGTATAAGTCATTTCACTAATACACTGCTATCCGTTGGCAGGCCCTTTGCTTCCTTCAGTTTCGATAGTGGCTTGCGATGTTACAGACTAGACACATAGGCCTGGACACCATCAAGGAATAGAGATATCCAAGAGACGAGTTCCTTTTTATAATGTAGGAATATTCGTTTTCAAGCGTTTATCAATGAACGTATGATGTCTGCTTATTGCAAGAAAAAAATGAGATCACTTATCAGAGAGGATAAAGGAATATTTTTTACTACTTAAATATTCATTACAAAACGAAACATTTCTGACATGCCTTTTTAGAAATATAGTATATTGTTTCTCAGTGGTTAAACTACATCATCCTTAATTGCTCAATCATTGTTTGTTCTCGCAATACGTGCTATTTAAGGGTCAATCCATGACAATTCGGCACAAAAAATGGAATTTTTAACGGATTTAAACCAAACGCGGAATGTGTGTTCCTTGATTGAATAATAGAAATACTTCATATTTTCTATTTTACGTGAGCTACATTTTGAGTTGAGCCGTTTCCAAAATTGTAAACTAAAGTTTCGCGCGCCCGCCGTCACTTAAAATGTAATAACATCCATTCTAATTGCTGTACAAAGTAAATTTATTCTTTATGTTATATGTATTATTATTTTATTATTATTATTATTATTATTATTTTATTCCTCGTGTGATATACGGTTTTTTCAAAGCTATGCATTTTTTATTAACTTGCAAAGTGGTTTATAAGATTTACGTATCTAAAAATGTTTCTTCAAGCTTTTTTTCGAAAACATATCTTTTTCTTCCGAGACTACTGAAGGTACCGTGAAATTTTCATGCTGCGACCATATATCCTTTATCGTTTAATAATGTTCCAATTTTTCATGCGTGCTGTATTTCACGTCTCATCCTTATATCATCAATTAAATATCGTTACTGCATCACTGTTCAGAAAAGTGTTATATTCATTGCGCCACACTACAGGTTGCCGTTATAACGTGAAAGAGAGATTTTCTTAAGAAAGTATCCCGAGCATTGGTGTTGTCCACATCAGACGATATGCGAGTGCCCTTGCCAGATCAAGGGAGTCCCGGACATTTACTTTCCCGGAAGGGGGATCCGATTCGTGTAAATTAACATTTAATACCCTACGATTTTTAAGGCAGTTTCGGTCTTTCTTCGGGTGACTCAGGGCATTAAATGATGTCACTGCAATGCCTCTGACCGGGAGGCCCTAGGGTTCACGTCCCGATGATTTCAGGATTTTTGACGGGTAGGAGGAGAAGTCTAGCGGCAGGATGCTCTGATCGGTAGTTTTCCGTGGTTTCTCCGATCAACACTAGGCGAATGCCGGAGCAGTACCCTACCAAACGAGCCACGGACCGCGCGCGATCTGTCCTTCCTTCCCCTTCCTTGTCCTATCCTCTCCCCTTACACACACGCACTTACACTAACATGCACTACACTACCACATATTCCGGGAGACCGGTCGGGAGCTTAGAGCTTGTCCCGGCTGGGGCGGTGCCCCGCTGGTGGGAGAGTCTTGGTTAGGGGGAAACCCCACTAGCCAACGATAGGTCGGCGCCGGATCTCGCCATCCATCGGGGGCAGATCACCGCCATCTCCCGAGAAAAAACATGCACTACACAAACGTGACTAATGATCAAAGCAGTTGACGCGCCCGGAAACACGAAAAAATCAAACCAAACCAATACGGAGATGTCAGGTGTGGATCGCCCGGGTAATGAAAATATGGCCCACAATCATGTTAAAGGATTTAATTGTGGTCCTTGAAGTCTTTCAAGTTTGACCCCCTAATCTAGTCTTTCAGACTCCCTATCTATCGACACCAAACATCATTACCAGTTACGTTTGCAGTGTGAAAATTCAATTGCAAACGGTCATACTCTCAAGAGCAACTAATTGAATATACATGTTTTCTTCCGGGCTTGTGGGCCGTGGTCCAATTGGCGTTGAACTGCCAAACGTTTCGCCCACGACTGCGACGGGCATCTTCAGTGGCGAGGTCTCGGGCGAAGTGTCCGGGACGGCGGCTGACTGTCGACTGTTACCGCGCCGCGGCATTTATAGGCTGCGGGTGGGGGCAGCGGAGGGGGCGCTTTCGCGCGCTAGCTGCTGATTGGCTATCACTACGTGAGCTGGCTTGCGTTTGGGTATCGACCGAGATGGGAGTGGGGCAGGGAATTTTATTTTTGTAAGGTTTTGCCTTGGTGTTATGGAGTACGGGATGCCAGGCGGAACTAATTTTGACTCCTTCTTCTTTCCTGTTAAAATTGTTTGGGTGTTTGAAAATTTCTATGGCTTTCCGTTGTAATCGGGCGTGGTAGTGGTTTGTAGTGGATAAAATATCGGTGTTGTGGAATAAAATGTCATGTTCTCTTCCCGAAAGAGCATGTTCAGCCAGCGCGGATCTTTCGGTGTAGCCAAAGCGGCAGTTCCGTTTATGCTCTGTGAGGCGGGTGTTGACTGACCGTTGCGTTGTTCCTATGTAAACGGAACCACAGGAGCAGGGAATCCTGTAAACACCTGCAGTCAGTAGTGGGTTTCTCCGGTCCTTTGCTGAACGGAACATGTTGCGGAGCTGTGTGGTAGGCATGAAAATTGTTTGGCAGTTCAACGCCAATTGGACCACGGCCCACAAACCCGGAAGAAAACATGTATATTGACTCCGGCCGTGAAAGCCTTCAATGCTAACTAATTGAATGTTTCGCTTGCTCGCTGTTTGTAATATGTGGCTGATTTTGTCAATAAATTTTATTTTGATGAGTAAATAAATAATTATTTTCGTTCTTTCACCCTTTCGCGGTCTTGTTTTGGAGCTTCATCTCTCCAAGTTATCCGTTATTATCTCCCCATTGGAGCCTACCGCATATATTTCACCTGTGTTAACGAAACGACAACATTGGACAATGGTAGAGGTAGAGAATGTAGAAAAAACATGAACGATGAATACGAAATAGATTTGTTTATGTTGGAACCGGGAGTGGTAGCTCAGTGCATCAACTTATGTCTGCAGCGCCTATGACAAGGAGGTTGTAGGTTCGAGTCCTGACGACGGCAGGATTTTCGACACTAACTTTCCAGCTAGGAAGAATTCAGTCGTTGTCTGGAGGAGAATTCTAGCGGCCGGCTGCTCTGATCGGTAGTTTTCCGTGGTTTCTCCGATCAACACCAGGCGAATGCCGGAGCAGTACCCTACCAAACGAGCTACGGACCGCGCGCGATTTTTTCTTCTTTGTCCTATCCTCTCCCCTTACGCACACACTTACACGAACATGCACTACACTACCACATATTCCGGGAAATCGGTCGGGAACTTAGAGCTTGTCCCGGCAGGGGCGGTGTCCCGCTGGTGGGTGAGTCCAGATTCGGGGCAAACCCCACTAGCCGACGGTAGGTGGGCGCCGGATCTCGCCGTCCAGGGGGGAAGATCACCGTCATCTCCCGAGAAAAAACATGCACCACACTAACGGGACTAATCACCAAAGCAGTTGACGCGCCCGGAAACACGAAAAAATCAACCAATCAATCGACAGGTAGGACGGGGCCGGATCTCATCATCCAGCGGGGAATCACCGCCACCACACGCGATGAAAACATGCACCACACTTACGCGACTAATGAAGTTACCTGTTGACGCGCCCGGAATCACTAATCAATCACTCGGTCTTTCCGATGTTTCGTTTTGCAGTCAGAGCTCGTGTGCAGCTAAGATGGAATTAAGTTCAATAAAAAGCGTGTTGAAATTCTTATCGGGATTTGGATCTCAAAAGTATCAGGAAAAATTTAATAAATGTTTTGTCGAGAATGATGCGCTGCTTTCTTATTTAATAGATCAAAAGTATATGATATGTGTGAGAGGAAAATCAGAAAGCAGTAAAATTAAATGAAAGTCGTGAAAGTGAAACCACGTAGAATGTAACGATGGAGGCAAAAACACGAATCATATAGACATGAAAATATTCCTGTAGTCATATAGCAGTTTGATAAGTATTAGTGTCACTTGTTTGGCCAAAGGTAATTAAAAAAACCTAAATGCAGAATTTCAAAAATAAATAAAGAGGAAAACGTCATCAAAGATAGCGACAACCTCAATGATCTTTAGAATGGACCGGCGACCACACCTACTGAGAAATCCTTGCGCGTTCGCCATGATGGTGAACGCCTATTCTGACCTTTGGGATCCTAATCATTACGATATTTTCGAGCCCAAATGTTTAAACATTTATTCTTTATTATGTTCATGGAAACTTAATAAAAGTTGAATGCAATATTATACTTTCGCTATAACCTCTTAATACATTCAAATTACAATTTAGCTATAATACTTAAAAAATTCTTTATTTGGTGTAAGCAATATGACAGCGAATGCTAGGTAATGCTTGGAATTTTTGTTTGAAAGGAAGATTTTGAACTTCAGTAACAACACAGCAAAAAGTGGAATGAAGTTAGGAAGTATGTACTTAGACTTTCACCGTAGTCGTAATGAAATACAATCGTCACGATTTTCAGCATTCTCAAGTATTGCTGTTGCACATCCTTACTGTTGATATCACTGAGTAATTTATCTCTTAACGTCGTGGTCCGATCATCTGCGTGGTGTGCAGGCAACTTGGAAACTTTCGTTTTGGATATGCTTCTGTTTCAATTACGAAACGTTAAGGACTTGTGGTGTTACAATAAAAATAGTACCGTTTAGTTGTTATTTTTATTTCACTTCATAACAGTTCACTCACGAGGTTCCACGTACTGTGTGCAACCACTCATCACGTATAGACACTCAAAATGAATTCGTACATGCTCATATGTTTCAAAGTTCATTATTCCAACTTTCGAAGATCTAAAACCCTTAAGTGATACAATGCTGTTAAGACGAATCTGGTACAATGCAGGTCAGCGAGTCTCCGCGATATTTTTGTTAATATCTTCATTTTCGTACTGATGATAAACCTTTCGCATTCCTTACCTTCGAAGATAATTCCTAAACACTATAATGCAATAAAATATCCAAACAAATGTGCACGAGTGTGAATAATAAACTATGAGGTTATTTCAAACTCGTATTGGTTATTGATTTTTTTAATAAAATAAACCTACTGTGTTTTATGCGGCAAGTTCTTCTCTTGTGACGATTTTTTAATAACAAAACATCTATTTAAATGCACCGGAGGAAGTAAATTCAATCAGAAATGCTTTTCTTATTAAAATAACATTTCCAGAGCACATGTTGTCTCTCTACCTATGTGATTGTTCAAGCAGAGAAATTTACTTTTGGTTATCTACCTATTATTAGTTTATTAAGTGGATGAATATCTGCGTTATCAGTCACTATAATATAAAATATCATTCACGAGATGATTCAACTTAACGAAATTCTTCTCATTTCCGGTTGGTTGGTTAATGATTCCGGGCACGTCAACATATTAAGTCACTAGTCCCGTAAGTTTAGTACATGTGCTATCCTCGTGAGACGGCGGTGATTTTCCTCCTGGATGGCGAGAACCGAGCCGACTTCCGTCGGCTAAGGTGGTTTCCCCCAAACCAGGACTCTCCCACCAGCGAGGCACCGCCCCAGCCGGGACAAGCTCTAAGCTCCCGACCGGTTCCTGGAATGTGGTAGTGTAGTGAATATTAGTGTAAGTGTTTGTGTAACGGGGAAAGATCGGGCGCGGTCCGTGGCCCGTTTGTTAGGGTACTGCTCCGGCATTCGCCTGGTGTTGATCGGAGAAACCACGGAAAACTACCGGTCGGAGCAACCTGCTTCTAGAATTCCCCTCCAGACAGCGACCGAATTCGACCTAGCTGAAAAGTGAGTGTCGAAAATCCTGCCACAGCCGGGACTTAAACCTAGGACTTCTCGGTCAGAGGCGCTGCAGTGACATCAGTTGATGCACTGAGCTACCGCTCCCGGTCTCATATCCGCTAACAGCGGATTTTACCGGACCGTCTTCTGCACGAAAACGACGGTATGTAACAGTCAATGAATTCTCTTAAAATTATATTTCACGCCACCCCTCGAATTCACACACATACACACTGAAGAAAAAATGGCACTTAAAGGATCAGAGAAACATGTCTATTCTTCGATTTTTCTATAGTGGACGATGACATTAGATCATTGTTACTCCTCCCACCTTCTACCTTACAAAATAAATATTTTTAATTAATTCACGAACGTCCTTCTCAATGAGTCACGTTGCCTCAGAAATGTGCTTACCACTGTTTAGAAAAAAATTTCAAATTCAAGCTACTTTAAATAATCGAAGTATAGTTTATTACCGGCAGTAAAAATACCAACCCGGTAGGTATGCGAGAGTAAGTGTAATCGGCTGCCTTTCGGAAAATATGAGAGCTACTTCCTGTGAACCCTGATAGCCTCTCAGCTTAAATGTTGACTGGATGGCTCATCTCAATTTCGAAGATATCGCGAGTTCTCCGACGACAAATAATCGTGCGGGTTCCGTTGACCTTATCATAAGGGTTAAGGATTAATAATAAACACTCCAACATTTGAGGATTGTAACAAATTCATTACCAAAGTTAACTATGCTCGAGTTTAGGGACTAGGGAGTTGTATAATTCAAGGTAATGACGAGGCAATACTTAACGATTCAATGACCAAACGATCTCCTATTACAGTGTGTCTCTAGGATTATCTTGGAATTTCAAAAATGCTTTATAATTGTACCACAGCCCTGATTCAAATCCAAAAATTTCAGCAACAGTTCTGGCTTTGAGTAAGATGCAGCAAGACGTGTTACGAAAATGTAAAATTTTGTCCAATCGATAAAAGAGACTATTGAACCAAGCGATCGTACTGAATTTCGCAGCAACATGAAATAAATAAAGAACCAACATAATTCTAATGTGATCTGATCACCAACATGTTCCCTTGTTGAATCATTCTCCACGTATTTACAAGTAATCGAACACAGCACAAAAACCCTTTACTCAGATTTAATTTTGAGTTTTCCAAGTATAGTTCAGAATCTATTGAATCGAATTCAATATTATCTGAAGAAGAAAATTGGATGACATATCAGAAGTCATAGTGAGTTTCAAGCAGAGTTTTCATCGAGGTTCCACTCCAGAAACCATTTTGCATCACCATTCTTCTCAACGAACGATTTTCTTGGAACTTCTCTGAAACCCATTTAGTCTGTGCAAATTATACACACCACCCCTCTCCCTGACCAGCCCATTAAAGGCAATTTTCTTAATTTATCCCTTTTAAGACACCACTTGCAGAACCGGGAAATGTGGTTCAGGGTATCAATTCATGTCACTGCAGTACTTCTGACCGGGAGGTCCTGGGGTTCGAGTACCGACGGTGGTAGGAATAGCCAGATAGCTAGGTCGAGTTCGGTCTCTGTGTGGAGGAGAATTCTATTGGCCGGCTGCTCTTATCGGTAATTTTCCGTGCTTTTTCCGATCAACTCCAGGCGAATTCTGGAGCAGTACCCTATCAAATGGGCCATGGACCACGCGCTATCACACACACACACATGCACTACCACACATGCCGGGAAACCGATCGGGAGCTTAGAGCTTGTCCTGGTTGGGGCGGTGCCCCGCTAGTGCGAGATATCTGCTTAGGAAACCCCGCTATCCGACGGTAGTTCGGCGCCGGATCTCGCCATTTGCAAGATCACCGCCACCTTCTGATCAAAATACGCACTACACTTATGGGACTAGTGACAGTAGTTGGCACACCCGGAGTAGTAGTAATCAATCTACATTACTTCCAGGAAAATTGAAATTATACAGTAACCGAATTTCTGTAGTTAAAATTAAATTTGGCGACGTTATAAAAAAGTATTCGCGACGAAATGTTCTGTGGTTCAGCTTCATTCCCAAGGAAATCGGAAGGATTGGGAACTTCTGTAATCAAGGAACAATAAACCGTGGTCACTGATAAGCTATCATGCTTGCTCACTCCATTTGTTTTATTTCTTCTAATGAGACGGCGACTATGAAAATCATCTACAATACCGGCAGCGTTTAAGCGACTCTGACAGTTCAATGCCCTGTTTTCACACATTACTACACATATGGGACTACCTACATCGCAAATAAATTAAATCTCGAAACATTAACACTTACTGACAGGCTATGACAGGCCTTGATATCATGTTCATAACTAGTGGCCGGTTTTTTATGTAATTACATATTTTTTGTCTTTCTACTTACTGTTCTCAAATTTATAATCTTGGCGAATCGGCCCTGTCCTGAACACAATATTCAATGTCTTCTTACATATTTGGTACTATATTACATATTTTACATATTTTGATATTTTTACGAAATATTTTTTATATTTATTTTCTTCAATTTTATTACATATTTTTTAGATTTATTGTTAATTCTGCAATTAAGTGTTGTAACTTGGAGGAAAAATATGTTAACTTTACATGCATTAAGCTTAAACTGACCAACAATAAGTTACAAAAAAGTAGTTAACTAAACATATTTTTTATGAAAAGAAATATTATTTTACAAAATAAGCATTTTTTCGCACATTAATACTGCGTGCGGTCTCCTTCAGGTAGCCCATGTAAAGATGCGTGATGTTCTCACTGTCTC
The DNA here is from genome assembly GCA_964035755.1 of Teleogryllus oceanicus. Classification (NCBI taxonomy): domain Eukaryota; kingdom Metazoa; phylum Arthropoda; class Insecta; order Orthoptera; family Gryllidae; genus Teleogryllus; species Teleogryllus oceanicus. The sequence continues at coordinate 62,338,069 of CAXIVR010000013.1, forward strand.
GCGCGTCTGTTTCAGTTATCTCAGTGACGAGAAGTGCGCGTAAACGACCGGGATCATTTTCCCCTTTAGGTGAGAAAAGTATCACTGACGCTGACAGGATTGTGACTTTCAACCTTAATTTTGGAGAAACATTGGCGATCGCAAAGTGAGATTCAATGAGAGTGCTTAACGTTGCAGTGATGTTTGCTGGTCGTAAGTATCGCTAGTTTGTACGATGTCTTCTATTGCGTCTAGTCGGGCTGCAGAACTCAGTCCTGAATAGCAGTAGCTGACGCTTTTACGAGTGATGGGAAAGTTGTATGGTGCAAAGTGTGCATCTATTTATGCCCTCCAAATGATTTTTAAAAGACTTTTGTATTATTTTTAAAATTTGTTTAAGAATTTTTTTATAAATGTACTTTCGTATTATGTAAATGTGTTTTATAAATAGTGAATTTTAATATTACATATTTTATCCGATTTTACATATTTATTACATATGCTTACTATTTTCATTATATATTTATTCACATATTTTGACGTTTCATACTACATATTTGTCCTGTCTCTATTCATAACTGTCATAACATATTCTGCCTCTATTCATACGAATAATAACCAAATCCCACCCACGTGATTCATGTAAGCCTCTCTTCATTAATCTAGGAATTCTACCATTACCGCACGTGGCGAGAAAACTGTCAGAGTCGCTTATACGCTGCCGGTATTCTATTGTTTAGTTATTTGAATAAACTGAGCCACCTTATCTCACTTTCCTTGAACATCTGGGGCGGTAGAACATTCAAATCGGAAGTCAGAGATATCAAAGTGGTTCGATAGTTTGGGTTGCGTCCGTAATCTGAACCCACCACTCACCCAAGACCCAATGTTTGATTTTTTTTATTTCTTCGAAGTATGACATGAAGGTTTTGAGCTCCTGGAGCAATGCATACTCAAATAACAACTGGAATTTACACAAGAAATTGGAGGCTCGTTCCAGTAGGCGACTATTGGAAGAATTACCACTTTTTTATTTTCATAAACATTACAATCTAGTCTTATAATAAGCAATTTTCTTTTGTCCTAAACTACTATGAAAGAAAATTGTGTTCTAAGAGCTAGCCCATTAGCATCCTCTTAGTTTCAAATTGAATTTAAAAACACACTTTCTTGTTTTTGCAGATACACTGGTATTTACACTTTTATTTTAGATCTTAGTTCTTAAAACACTTCGGCACCTCACTTGAAACAAACCAGGAGCGGTAGCTCAGTGCATCAACTGATGTCACAGCAGCGCCTCTGACCGGGAGGTTCTAAGTTCGAGTCCTGACAGCGGCAGTAGCTTTCCAGCTAGGTCCAATTTAGTCGCTGCCTGGAGGAGAATTCTAGCGGCCGGCTGCTCTGATCGTAGTTTTCCGTGGCTTCTCCTATCAATAATACAGGGCGAATGCCGGAGCAGTACCCTAACAAACGAGACACGGAGCGCGCGTGATCTTTCCTTCCTCTTTCTTGCCCTATCCTCTCCCCTTACACATACACTTACACTAACATGCACTACACTACTACATATTCCCGGAGACAGGTCGGGAGCTTAGAGCTTGTCCCGACTGGGGCTGTGCCCCGTTGGTGGGAGAGTCCTGGTTAGGGGGAAACCCCACTAGCCGACGGTAGGTCGGCGCCGGATCTCGCCATCCAGCGGGGAAAGATCACCGCGCATATCCCAAGAAAAAAACATGCACTACACTAACGGGACTAATGACCAAAGCAGTTGACGCGCCCGGAAACACGGAAAACCAAACCAATCACTTTAAACAATTTCGAAAGGTTTCTTTCTCTTCAATCTTCTCACTAAGTCTGTGTTGTCCAGGAGAAGAATTGCTTAAGGATTGTCGTGTTGGTGCAGCCTTTCTTCGTGTTTTCTCGCGAACCTTTGTATTTCTTTATCCAATCTTCAACTTTCAGGTCCTTATGCAGATCTTTATTTCTTATAAACCAAGGTGTTTAAACGATATTTCTTAGCACTTTGTTCTGAAATCCTTGGATAATTTCGATGTTACTGTGACATCCCCAGAGTTGTGTACCATACGTCCATATTGGTTTCAAAATTGGGTTATAAAGTAATATTTTATTGTATATTGGAAGGCAAGAACATCTTCCAATTATCCAGTATATTTTTCTGTATTTAATATTTTTATAAAATAAAGAACTAACGCTGAAAATTATATAAATGTTTATTTGTATTCCAGAGACGGAAATGTATTTTAAATTCATTTAAAAAAGATAGTAAATAATTCAAAAAAGCCAATTAAGTCAAAAAGGGAAAATAAAACTTAGACAAAAGGTTTCATTTTGCATTATATGTGCTCATATACTGTAGTATTCTTGATTTTAAATAAGAACACTTAAGTCGTATTTAAACTGTTGTCGTGTTTTATTACAGTTTTTATTACATATTTTACTTTTCGGGTTGCTCTCATTACAAAGCCTCCTTCTTTTTTCTAAGAACGCCAACTTGCACCTAAGCCTCATTGTTTCCTGCGCCATCTATATGTCGCATTAGATACCACATATACCAAAAAGGTTTTATGAACATCTGATATAATAGGCACTTTAATAAATATCCGATATCTAGTACTACACCGTTTTTTACTTTCTCGATATGGAGTAGAGAAAAAGTTACGTCATGCTCGCGAAAAAAATGTGCATTTTCGACTGAAAAACTCTTATAGCAGGGCCCTGGTAACGAAAGAGTGGATAAATCCATTTGTTAAATGTAGGGAAAAATCATATAGCATGTAGCCAGAATTCAGTTTTTGTGGGTTCTTGATACCGAAAAATCGAATGACGGCAAAACGTCTGTCTGTCCGTCCGTCCGTCTATAGACAAGACTAGCAGCTAAACAGTTCTGTCGATTTTCTCCAAAACATATTCCCCAATAGATCTGACATATGTCGCGGCCCCTTGACTGTGAAACCGATATTTTAATTTTTAGGGGGTACATGAAACCCCTGGGGCATTTCCCAAATTTTCAAAAAAAAATTAATTGTTTTTTATCAAATTATATTGTTGGTAAGATTGAAAGATGGTGCAACACTCATTTTCGTTTAAAACTGATATTTCGAAAATTGCAAAACTTTAACATTTTTTGGCTTCTTCCTACAACTACAATTATGAAGAAAGAAATTTTCTCCCTCAGTGAAATGTGTTCCTTAAAGATAGATTTTGAAATGAGGTAATGTACAATTTTTCGAAAATGTTAGTATTTTTTGCGTAATTTTGCATGCAATTACAGGCGAGAAAATCAATGCTGTTTTTGGCACCACTAGTTGTAAAAAAGTGTCCCCCTTAGTTAAGCGACCACTCCTCTAAAAGACCTCTTTTTTTTCAAGAAACCAACAGTGGTGTTTGGTATAGTGATACAGTTTTCACTGCGGTTTTCATTTCTCAGAATCAACCCATTAGCATACGTTATTGATGATGCTACTTCCATTTCTGGTATCCCCTATTGGTAAGAGCACAAACAATGAATCTTACGCATAGCCCCTTGTCATTTCAAAGTGTGGCTTCAGAGAGAACGTAGGAGGTCCGTTCTCAGAAAGTTTACCTTCCTCACCATTGCCAATCCACTGCATACATGTTCACTACGAAGTAGGGTTGCCAACCGTTCTCCATGTGGGAGGACAGTTCTGCACTGACGTCGGTAGTCCCCTCGTCCTCCTTTGTATTTTAAACGTCATTTTTTATTTATTTTAGGTCGCTTTAAATACATCTAAGACCATTAGCGACCATTTTTCTGTAAACAGGATTTTGTATGATTGGGTGTTCGGAAAATCTATTTTGCATCGCTTTGAGTGTTGACATGAGTCAGAAAAATGACAATGTCAACATTTTGAGTACTGTATTCAATGGCTTTGAAGACAGCCCAGGACTTACAGGAAAAAATAGTAAATCCGGAAGACGGCATCATATAATGATGATGTTATAAAAAACTGCTGCACATTCAGATATTTCGTCGTGTTTTCATCCATCAGTAAACCATTTTTTATACTTTTCATATTTCTCATTAATCTAAACATTCAGATAATGTTATGTAAATATTAGAAATGAAGATCGGTTTAATTCCAGATCTCTGTGCGGAGCGAAGATTTCCCATGGAGAAATCGGGTAAAGATTTATTTATTTATTTTACGTTAAAAAAAAAACAGTTAAAAACTGCGTATGACGTGCTATGGGGAAAGTGAATTGTGTGCACATTTTCAAAATTCTGTGATCTCTCCACTAAGTCATATACTACTTAAATTTTGGAAAAAAACGAAACAAAAAAACTTCCCTGTAATAAAATATATTTTCAAGGATAAAAAAGCAATAAATTTTGGCTCTTCTCCATGTTGTCCTTCGGAATAATACTTCCTGGCAACAATACACAACACGGAAACGATAATTTGAATAATTGTATTTCCCACTGAATTCTAGAAGACGTGCACAGAAAATGAAGTTACATTTATGCAAAAAATGCAGCAAAAAATGTAACTTCATTTTCTGTGCACGGGATGTCTTGGGAGAGGTGGTTTTTCAATATCAAAATATTTTTCATAATAAAGAAATCTTACTCTTGGAAAATTTGGACGAGACTGATATATTCTTGTTTGAGGATGACTACTGATATGTCTCTGATGGAATGTTTGTAGAACAGTCTTGAGTATGCATATTTTAGGCATAATAGTTTATTTCTCACTTTGATTGGCATCAGTCTAGCTTCCACTCAAAGACTATTGCAATGGCTACATATATTCAAAATTGAAGAAACCCCTGCCCATCTGGCTCTAGTTGAAGCTTTGAAATTTGAAAAACATTCTTTAAAATTTGGTAGTACTTTACATGAAGCCCCCCGGACATTTTCAAAATTTTCTCAAAAAGATCTCCAAATTTTTTCTTTAACTTTCTTGTAAGAACAGAGTAAAATACACTTATAAACGTGACATAGGTCCGATTTACAAGGTTAACTCCGAAGTTTCGAAAATTGCAAAAGTTTGAATTTTTCTGGTCTTCCTACAACTACAAAATTGAAGATAGAAATTACAAATAAATACTACAAATAAAACTTGTTGTCCATAAATATATCTCTCATGGTCATGTAGATTGTTTAGGAAATTTTAGTCGTTTTCGTGCAGTAGTGTATGCGATAGTTAAAACAGGCGCAGTCTTTGTGGACTTAACGGCAGCCTTTGACAGGGTGTGTCGCGAGGGATTAATGTATAAACTAACAAAAATTATTAAATGCCCTGACACGATTGCTCTTATTAACTACATGCTATCAAACCGGAGACTTCAAGTAACTTTTGCCGACAAAAAGAGCTCATTTAGGAAACTAAACAATGGTCTCCCGCAAGGATCCGTTCTTGCTCCATTATTATTTAATGTCTACATATCTGATCTTCCGAAAACAATAAGTCGAAAATTTGCATATGCTGACGATTTAGCCCTAGCAACCCAAAACAAGAATATGTATATCTTGGGAGCAACTTTAACACAAGACTTAAAATTACTCAGCATATATTTTAAAAACTTGAGACTAACACCCAGTACCACAAAAACTGAATCTTCCTGCTTCCATTTAAACAATAGAATGGCCAACAGCGCCATTAATGTAACTCTGAACGGAGTCACATTTCCATACAATCCTCAACCTAAATATCTCGGAACAACACTCGATAGAGCCTTAACCTTTAGAACTCACTTAACAAAGTTAGCCTTCAAACTTCGGACTAGGAATAACATTCTTCACAAGCTGGCTGCATCCTCATGGGGAGCTACAGCTGATACCCTTCGATCCACGGCTCTCAGTTTGGTTTTCTCAACGGCCGAATACTGTGCCGCAGTATGGCTAAACAGCCCTCACGCCCAGAAAATTGACACCGTACTAAACGATTCATTAAGAACAATTACCGGATGTATAACCCCCCCTCTACTGGCTTCCTGCCCTTAGCAACATAGAACCACCAACGGTTCGCCGCCACAGAGATCTCATGAGAACATTCTCCATGATAAATGCCAATCAAGAGCTTCCAATACACACGGACCTGAAAAGTAAATTTGGCCGTCTGAAATCATGTCATCCACCTATCATTTTGGCTAGAAATACCACCGAGGACCCCAAGGTCACCTGGAAGAAACTATGGTTCAACCAAGCTCCACCTAAATACCATCAAATTCTGGACTTGGCTCCCCCCAGCGGCTTCCATCTTCCCAGATCGACGTGGGTCTCACCGAATAGGATTAAAACAGGCAATGGTAGAAGTGGTGACTCGCTTCAGAAATGGGGTATGCGCGAATCCCCATCTTGTGACTGTGGTAAAGCAAGACAGACAGTGAAACACATAACTTTTGAATGTCCTCTCAGGAAGTTTCAAGGCAACACAATGGACCTGGTGAAAGTCTCGACAGAAGCAGTAAAGTGGATAACAAATTTAGACATTACATTGTGATTGTGTTGTGTTTTATGTTATGTACATTTATCTTTGTTTTAATCCAATTAATTTTAACTATTCTAATTAACAACCTTTTCTGATATGCAACCCTGTACGCTGCCATTCGCTAAATAAAATAAATAAATAAGTGTATGGGATATTTGCAATTTTAAAAAACAAGATTTTCTCATAAACGGCTCCAATTTTTTTCTTTAAATTTTTGATAGGGATGTACCAAGTGCTCCCTTTCCGATGCGGAACGTGTTTAATGCGGAAATCTGTCGAATGTGAATGTAAATCGCGGATCTGCCAATCACAAATTCTACATTTATATAATGCATAAAGCGGAATCTCTTCTAATACGGAATATTCTGGTCCCTTGAGGTTCCAATTTGAGCAAGTTATTACTGTAATACTAATCTTACACTTGAATATTGTGGAAAGTTCGTGGAAATATGTAAAAAAAGTTGTTTGATTAATTGGTCTTCTTGGGAGGTTATCTTCGCTTCTGGAGAATTTAAAGGATTGTTGTCTATTTAAATCTTTATTCTTCGCATCGTCGAACTACTTACATTAGTGTAAGCAGATGTCCGATCCACAGCATTACTTGGAGGATTCATTAGAATTTGCAACTCGCATTCTATCACACATTTTACGATAATTTACGTTTGCCGCTATTAAATGTATTCCTATCATGCTAGGAAGTTGTAGGTGACTCATGTGAAGAACCTGGACCTGCACCAGCTTTTTGTTTTGAAAGAAAAACACGAATAGGAATTTTTGTCTTCAACAGCAAATAGCTTCTGTTTCACGTCAATAAAGATTTGTTTCGAATTTCATCAGAGCTCCTCAAGGTCACAAAGAGAAATCAAGAGGACTCGAGCACTATATCTAAGGGGGCTCCTTTTTTTCAACAATAGTTCCCCATATGTATTATTATTATTATTATTATTATTATTATTATTATTATTATTATTACTAAATATAGTTTAAAGTGAGTCATATTTCAACTGAACCTTTTTTAAACGTGTATTGAAGGTTTATTCCAAATAAAGCTTCAAAGAGATTTTTTAGACAACTGATTTTTTATTTATGCATCAGCAACTTTTCGAAGATTTTCTTACTCCATCTTCAGGCACATAACTTCTGTAGTAAATTGTACAATTGGTAGATACAAAAACTTCTTCAAAAAATTATTATGTGTCACAAACCTAAATAATAAAATAAAAAATCCCTAAATGGGAATGTACAAATAAAAGTTAACAGCATTTTGATGCGTAATATAACATGTAATCAGGGTTGGGCAGTAGTTAACTACTTGTATTTGACGTATTTATTTTAAATCCATTTTATGCCTCTGACCGGGAGGTCCTAGGTTCGAGTCCTGGCTTTCTTTTATAAAAGGTTTTATAAAAAATACTTTTAGAAATCAACAATTACATTAAAAGACATCATTGCATATTAATAATTACACACTGTGCACTTATACAAGCATGTGGAAGCTTACCATAATCTTTGCGATTTTCCCTAGATAGAAATGTCAGCATTGCCTTATCACTTTCTTCCAATATTTGCTCAAAAATATCTGGACGTAACCCAAGTCACGTCATCCTTACGTACTTAACATTAATCATGGTCACGTTTTTGTTTTGGTTGTCTTAGTAATCGCATTTATAGCTTTGTTAGTAATCGTATTTATAGGACGAGGAATGGCATTCTCGAGTTACATCTTGCAAGCAAAAAATACAGAATGACGAATCACCGTTGGTTTAGGTTTTACATTTTGTTGGTGTACAGAACGAAATAGATTGACATCATAAAAGCTGAATATATTTTAGTGATTAACGAAAGCTAACGTTGGTACATCCTTGTATCGGCAAAAGTTCCACACCTCACTACCACTGTCACTGAAACTACAATTGCCACTGCCACTACCGCCATCACTACCAGCACACCACCACTACCACTACTACCACCACCTCTATCACTGCCACTACCATTACCTGTACCACTACGACATACCCAATGAGAGACTATACCGAGCATCAAGAAGGAAAGTAATATTAATTTTAACAATGGTTTTTATTGCATTCTTTACCATTTGGACTGTATAATTCTTAACAACCTGGAACAAGTATTGCACCTTAGCTTCTAGGTCAATGACCCCCATCTCGATCAGGTTTTCCCTTATCTCTTCAGCAAATGCTGAGAGTCTTCCCTTGCTTTGCTTCTGGACATAAATGTAATTTCATTATCTGTGCACGTCGTCTAGAGTTCAGTTGGAAATATAGTTATTCAAATTATCGTCCTCCAAGTTGTGGCAGAAGTATATTTCTCCATAAAGGACATGATGAAAGATAAGAACTCAAATATATAGTTGATTTGCCTTTGAAAATGGATTTTATTACATCGGAGGGAATATTTTGTAAACAATTCTTGACAGAAACACTAATTTCTTTCTGTAATCAGAATTTAACTTCTATATAGTTTACGATAGGTATCCCAGAATTAATAAAACGTGCACAGTGTACACGTCTCCCCGTAGCACGTCACGCACAGTTTTTTACTTTTTTTTGACTTAAAGTAAATAAAATAAAAATACGACTACCAACACCAACATACCATCAAAATTCCATCATGTGACCCACAACAGACCGAATGTACATGACTTGCGCTCGTATAAATACAAAATTCTAGAAATATAAGTGACTCGTTACTGTAAATCCTCTAATGGTGTAAATACAGTTTTGTGCACAAAAATTACTTGTTTCTGAAAGAATATAATGTCTTCACGTGTCTAATGTTTGATTTGTTTATTTATTGCCAAAAACAGTAGAAACTGTGTGGCAAGCGAGCGAGAGAGTTCGTTGAGTATTGTGAGCACGCTTTATTGAGCTCTCCCCTCCCGTTTTTTCTAAACTCAAGTTTAATAATGGAAAAATGCCTCGCCACCAATAAAGACATTTATTTACTAAGGTATCGGTAATAGGTTATAAAGCATTGCACAGAAATATGAATGTGTTGAATTCACATTTTTGAAGATATGCTGGTTGTACTAATAGTTTGTTAATATATTCACTACATCACATACTGTATTTATGAATACGTTTCTTAATGATGGCTGGCAAAGCTTTGTGAAGTCGTAGATATTAAATTAATGTTGTTCTGGAGGCCGGATTTTCTAATAAACATCTCTATTTAAATCATTTCTTGAATCTTCTGAACCAACTTCATTGTACGATCGTACGATCGTCTGGTGAGGTGTTATTGTCATGGACATATTATGTACGTATCGATCATCTGTTGAGGTGTTATTGCCATGGAAATATTATGTACGTATCGATCGTCCGTTGAGGTGTTATCGTCATGGGCATATATTATGTACGTATCGATCGTCTGTTGAGGTGTTATCGTCATGGAAATATTATGTACGTATGTATTTGGAATGTTAAGGTCGGATTAATCTGACTTTTGTCAGCTAGCAGTTTTCCCAGGCCTGGGTCCTGTTTTTTATTTATCTTTGCCTGGAAGTGAGGGAGTCATCTGGCGAACATGACGTATTCCCATCACCGTGTCTAGCTTACTCGGCTTGCCTGAGCTCTTTTTCGTCACGTAGAATCTAATACAATACGCTTTAATCCATAATGCTAAGAATTTTCAATATATTTCGTTATTTTTTTTAAGTAGCTCAGTCATGTTTACATAAAGCTATCCTAAGAATTTCTTCTTAACTTTTAGTAATTTCTGAGAAAATGGGTCATGTATGCAAAATAATTTTTTTTTCAGGAACAAATGTTTAAAGTTAAATTAACTATTAAATACATTTTTTCTAGTAGTAACTTGCACAATATGATGGAACACCTTCTTTCTCACCATCATGAACTAAAACTGCCCTCCTATCCTTAACTCTTGCCTCTTTAATAGACACTTTTCAAACAAACACGATATACTTCTAACATCTCGAACCGTACTTCCAACCTCCCGAATCGTAGTGAACAGATGTGAACAAATCAATGTTACAAAACTACAACAATAAATAAGTAACAATTGTGTCAGTTTCGCTAATGTGAAGAACAGAACCTCTACTAAGAGTCTACATAAGTTAAAAACATTAAGATTGTTAAGTTAAGTTTGGTTTGGATTGGTTTGGTTTTTTCGTGTTTCCGGGAGCGTCAACTGCTTTGGTTATAAGTCCCGTTAGTGTAATGCATGTTTTTTTTCTCGGGAGATGGCGGTGATCTTCCCCTGCTGGATGGCGAGATCCGGCGCCGACCTACGGTCGGCTAGTCGGGTTTCCCCCTAACCAGGACTCTCCCACCAGCGGGGCACCGCCCCAGCCGGGACAAGCTCTAAGCTCCCGACCGGTCTCCCGGAATATGTGGTAGTGTAGTGCATGTTAGTGTAAGTGTGTGTGTAAGGGGAGAGGATAGGACAAGGAAGAGGAAGGACAGATCGCGCGTGGTCCGTGGCCCATTTGGTATGGTACTGCTCCGGCATTCGCCTGGTGTTGATCGAAGAAATTACGGAAAACTACCGATCAGAGCAGCCAGCCGCTAGAATTCTCCTCCGGACAGCGACTGAATTCAACCTAGCTGAAAAGCTAGTGTCGAAAATCCTGCCGCCGGCAGGACTCGAACCTAGGACCTTCCGGTTAGAGGCGCTGCAGTGACATCAGTGGCTGCACTGAGCTACCGCTACCGATTAGTTAAAGTTAAGATTATTAATTAAGATTAGAAATCATAACAAAAGAATAATACCTCCGACCGGTTGCGAAGAGTGATTTCAACCCTTAAAAAACTCACTTCTATATTGAATTTTGAAATATAAGTCATATAATTGTGTTCAGGAAAGTCTGAAAAATTTAACTAGTTTAAGTTTTGAAAATGTGACAATTTTCATATTTTTGTTGTCAGACCCCTCTTAATAACCTTATTCATTTTCAACTCCTTCTCCCTACCTGAGAATATGTATGAGGTACTACTGTCACGAAGCGCCAGAGATGGTAATGGGCTTAAAGGTACCATCTGCCAGCTACTACGCTTCCGTAACTCTATCACGGTTCAGGCGCCCTCACGGTCCGAGATACCGGCGGCAGGAAACAGTTGTACTGTGGTAGGCAGCATCCTTGCTGCTTCAGTAGTGTAACAAATAGCTTATTGGAGTGATCGCGGGATACTCAAGTTCTCGCTATGGGATAGGATTGAAGCCGTAGATTTTCGAGTGCGAAAAACCTTTCGTACGCCTTCGATGAAAGGGAAAGTAAAGCCGGCAGTCCATGATGTAGATTTACTTCATTTTTTTTTTAAATATCCTCAAGCCTAAAAGAAGCCTCTGAGCCAAATTCCAATCGCCTGTTTCGTCGCCCGAGTTATACTTTCTTTCTCCGCTAGATAGAAAGAAGCGTAGTAAAATTTGCGTGGTCAGACGGAAGAGCAGGTCGGTTGACCTGCGTCTAGCCACGTAAAATAAGGCATCATTGAATTGAATTGAACTGAAAGGAGCCTAGTGATATTTGCGTGGTCAGAAGGAAGAGCAGGCCTAATGGACTGAGTCTCGCCACGTAAAATAATACATAATTGAATTGAAAGGAGTCTGGTGATATTTGGGTTGTCACACGGAAGATCAGGGGTGATGATCTGGGTCACCCCCATCTAAAACATAATCGGTGGTATAACGGTTAGCGTACAGGTCTGTTGTACCCTCGTTTACGGGTTCAAACCAGATGGAAGCTGTGAATTTTTTAACGGCGAAAAAACTCTTTCTTCAGAGGAAAAGTAAAGCTGTCTGTCTCATGTAGATTTACAACATGTAAAAGATCCTCAAAACTAAAAGAAACCGCTGAGCTAAATTCAAATCGCTTCTTTCATCGCCCATGTGAAACCTTCTTTCTGTGCTAGATGGAAAGAAGCGTAGCAAAATTTGCATGGTCAGACGGAAGAGCAGACCTGACGGCCTGAGTCTCGCAAAGTAAAACAGAGGCATCATAGAACTGAATTGAGTTGGAACCTGAACATACGAATTACTGCGGTGTTATGAGGCTGAGGCTAAGCTTTAGGCTTCCTAGCGTAAAGAAGACAGTGGAATCATGTTTAACTGAGAGTAAGGAGCGCCAACAGATAATCGAGTGGTTGAAATGGACATTAAAATGCCCCACGATGGAGATAGACCACGATCTAGTTGATAAACAGTAGATGTGACATACTTTTGTACTTTACCAAACGGAATTCTGAACACCAGATAACGCAAGCTCACCGCAGACACATCACGAATCGCCTACTGTAATCTCCAAGTAATAAACAGAAATGGTCTGAATTTGGGAGCATCACGCCGTGTGTAAAACTTCACATACTGTCGGTACTGTAATTCGTATTATATTTGGTCACAAACTCTCACGTTATGCAACAAGTGCTGACTAACGATCGAGGGGGGATGAGGAGGAATTGTAAATGTGTGTCAGTCGCACAGCAAACAGAAAGTTCTTTGGCCCCTTTCTGCAGCACCTATCTGCATCTGCGGGTCATCAAAACTCGTTCACCTCTTCCGTGCTTTCCTCGATCGTAAATTTTATCGCGGGCCTGTATTCCTTTTACTTTTTTCTATTCAATCCTCGAATCCTGCAGTACTCGTACTTGGAAAGTAGTAAATTACTTATTGTGAACACATATTTATTATCTGAGTAGTCATAAAGAAAAGAAGATGGCTTCAACCTCTCCTCTTCACTATGGGCGTTTTTTATCACCACTAATGGAGATAATGTCCTGTCCCACAAATTATCACACAAGGAAAGCACGCATTGTTCCACTGCAGATTCGTGGCCAACCATCTTTGGTTTTTACAGAGAACTAAATGCGCAAACATAAATCCAAGTGAACGACTGCCTAATTTATTTATTTATTTATTTATTTATTTATTTACTTTTTCAAAAAACAGTTTAAACTGTGAGTGACGTGCTACGGGAAGAAATGAATTCAGTGCACGTTTTCATAGTTCTGGGATTCCTACCCTAAGATATATACTACTTGAATTTTGAATAAAGAGAGAAATGAGCGTTTTTTGCAAGAATTGTTAACAAAATATTCGCTCCGATGTAATAAAATATATTTTCAAGGGTAAATCAGCTATAAATTTGGGCTCGTATTCCTCATTATATCCTTTGCGAAGAAACAATTCTTCCTAACGTGACAATTTCGGGCACATGCGTTCGTTTTACACAGACCGAGAGCGAACTTCTCCTGAGTAACCTTCACTGCAAGTACCAACGCTACGCGCTGAAAAGGCAGCGATGTTCCGTTCACGTTTGTTGAAATATAGGAAATATTGGTTGTAGTGACTGAAAACAACTTGCTCGTCAATTTGTTCGAGATCCAATACGATTTACGACACTAGCTACTTAGCTAGGTCGAACTTAGCCGCAGTCTGGAGGAGAATTCTACAGGGCGGCTTCTCTGATCGGTAGTTTTCCGTGGTCCCTAAAGCATGCCAAGCGAGTGCTGGAGCCTAAAAAACATGGAGCACGTACGATCTTGCCTTCATCTTCCTTGTCCTATCCTCATTCTCTATTTACCCACACATACACTTACTTACTATACACAGTACACTACACTTGCCGGGAGATCAGACAGGAGCTTAGAGCTCGTCCCGGCTGGGGCGGTGCCCGGCTTGTGGGAGATACTTGGTTGAGGAAAACCCGGTAGGTTGGCGTCGGATCTCGCCATTCAGACGGGAAAGATCGCCGCTATCTCCCGAGTAAAAAACGTTCACTACATTTACGGGACTAATGACATCTGCCGTTGGCGCGCCTTGAATCACTAACCAATCAATCAGGCCGGGGGCGAAGCGGGGTTTTCGGAGGCCGCACCGGGAGCGGTGGCTCAGGGCATCAACTGATATCAGTCCAGTGCCTCTGACCGGAGGTTCTTGGTTCTAGGCCCGACGGAGGCAGGATATTTGACACTATCTTTTCTGCTAGGTCGAAATTAATCGCTGTCTGAAGGAGAATTCTAGCGGCTAGCTGCTCTGATCAGTAGTTTTCCTTGGTTTCTCCGATTACCAGGCGAGTGCCGGAGGAGTACCCTAACAAACGAGCCACGGACCCCGCACGATCTTTCCTTCCACTTCCTTGTCCTATTATCACCCCTTACACATATACTAACATGCCACACCAGCACACATGCCGGGAGACCTGTCGGGGTTTTGGAACTTGTCCCTGCTGGGGCGGTGCCCCGCTGGTGGGAGATAGGGAAAACCCCGCTTGTGGACGGTAGGTCCGCGCCGGATCTCGCCATCCAGTAGGGGAAGATCACCACCACATTCCGGTGAAAAACATGCACCACACTTACGGGACTAATGATCTCCGTCGTTGAAGAGCCCGGAATAACAATCAATCAATCAATCGGAGGCTGCGTCCGGGAGCGGTAGCTCAGTGCATCAACTGATGTCGCTGCAGCGTCTCTGACCGGGAGGTCCTAGGTTCGAGTCCTGATGGCGGCAGGATTTTCAACACCAGCTTTTCAGCTAGGTCGAATTCAGTCGCTGTCTGGAGGAGAATTTAGCGGCCGGCTGCTCTGATCGGTAGTTTTCCGTGGTATCTCCGATCAACACCAGGCGAATGCCGAAACAGTACCCTACCAAAACGGGCCACAGACCCCGCACGATCTTTCCTTCCTCTTCCTTGTCCTATCCTCTCCCCTTACACACACAGACTTACACTAACATGCAGTACACTACCACATATTCCGGGACACTGGTCGGGAGCTTAGAGCTTGTCCCGGCTGGGGCGGTGCCCCGCTGGTGGGAGAGTCTTGGTTAGGGTGAAACCCCACTAGCCGACGGTAGGTCGGCGCCGGATCTCGCCATCCAGCGGGGAAAGATCACCGCTCATATCCCGAGAAAAAAACATGCACAACACTAACGGGACCAATGACCAAAGCAGTTGACGTGCCCGGAAACACGAAACAATCAAATCAAATCGAAGGCTGCGGTGAAGAAGTAGAAGAAGAAGAAGAAGAAGAAGAAGAAGAAGAAGAAGAAGAAGAAAATGGGGCCGTAACTGACGTTCTCAAACGTAAAACATGTATTACCGAGGAGGCAATGCGAGAGATCCCTGCGTTATGCACGCGCGGGCACGCACGCACGCCCCCCCACACACACACAAAATAAAAAAATAAAATAAAATGCAAGCTCAATTATTTCCTCCGTACTGCTGTCGGTTTTACATCGCGTAGTTAACCAACGAAAAATGTGCGAACATTTTCCAAATTTGGATCCTGATAGGGCAGTAGGCGTTGCCAAGTGGGTCAGCTGGCTACCAATTGCGTACACACAGATGTCGCGGTCACACTGCGAATCCTCCCTCACTCAACCACTGTACAATCAGTTCTATATTCTTTATTTTTCCGAAAATTGTCTCGTACAATCGCAGTAATAAGGAATAATCTTAATTAAATATTCGGTTAAAGAGTAATTTGTTGGGGATTTGTTTTTTGTAAGGCAGAGTTTCAACATTTTTCTCAACTCAATTCGTAATCAATGACTCGCACCGAGAGAGGTGGCTCAGTGCATCAACTGATGTCACTGCAGTTCTTCTGATCGGGTGGTCCCGGGGTTCGAGACATAACGGTGCCAGGATTTTCGTCACTAGCTACATAGCTAGATCGAATTCTGTCGCTGTCTGGAGGAGAATTCTATTTGCCGGACATGGTGATCTGTAGTTTATCGTGGTTTCTCTGATCAATACCAGGAGAATGCTAGAGCAGTACCCTACGAAATGGGCCACGGTCATCGCGCGATATTTCCTTCCCATTCCATATCCTATCCTACCCCTTAAACACACTTATACTAACAAGCACTACACTTTCACTCAAGCCGGGAGACCGGTCGGGAGCTTAGAGCTTGGCCCGGCTGATGCGGTGTTCCGCTGGTGGGAAGTGCATGTCTGGGGAAAACTCCGTTAGCCGACTGTAAGGTGGCGCCGGATCTAGCCATCCAGCAGGCCAAGAGCAACGCCACTTCCCGAGCAAAAAAGCATGCACCACACTTACGGTACTAATGACCTTAGCAGTTGACGCGCCCGGAAACACTAGTAATCAATCAAACATCGAGGGCTGACGAGAGTCCTTTTTCGGAGCCCCTAACTTTTGATGCATCGGTTGCATCAGCGTAGCGATGCCCCTGCTTGCCTTGCAAATTTTATTTACGCAAGTGCGAAAGCATACAGATATGTATTATTACAAACACAAAGTACTATGTATTATATTCATGGGGTGCCAGTATCAAGAGTAAATTCTTTTCAGTCTCTTATATTACATTCTGAAATGTCTATCAAAAGGGAAAATAAATTGATTGTAACATTGATATTTAATGCATCAGTTGCCATTTGTACTGTGTTATTCTACACGACCAATTATGCATGAAACAATTATTGTCATTCAGTTGGATCTTCATCAGATTATTCGTCCAATTTCCTTCCATCCACTGATAAACATCTCTAATACACCGTGTTCTGACCAGGCGAATGCTGGAGCAGACCCACCTAAGAAACGGACCACAGACCGCGCACAATCTGTTCATCCATTTCCTCGTCCGTTCCTATCCACTTACACACACAGACTTTCGTTTACTACCTTGCCCCGCATATCGGGTGACCCGGATCTTGTATCGACGGGAGCTGTGCCCTGCTGGGAGAGATACATGGAGGTGGAAAATCTTCCGCAAGCCGACATGTAGATCGGCGCGGATCTCACCAGCCAGCAGACAAGGAACACCGCCACTTTCTGGGTTTAAATATTTATTACACTAACGGGATTGATGACCACAGAAGTTGACCGGATACTTCAATTAATCAATTACTTGTTTGCTTCTAGACATAAGTATCTACAAGTTTTATTGAGCTCTTTTACGCGCGCGCGCGCGCGTGTGTCTGTGTGTGCGTGCGTGCGTGCGCGCATGCAAGTTGCACAACAGGTAGGACGGAGGCGGTTTGTTATTTCGTCAGGTTGGTTGGTGGTTAGTGATTCCGGGTACGTCCATTACTGAGGTCATTAGTCCAGTAAGTGAAGTGCATGTGTTTTCTTCAAGAAATGGCGGTGAATTTCCCCTCCCGCTGGATGGTGAGATCCGTCGCCGACCTACCGTCAGCTAGCGGGTTTTCCCTCAACCAGGTATCCCACCAGCAGGTCACCGCCCCAGCCGGGACAAGTTCGAAACTCCCGACCGGTCTCCCGGCATGTGTGGTAGTGCAGTGCATGCTAGTGTAGGTGTGTGTGGCGAGGTGAGGATAGGCAAGGAAGGTGAAGGAAAGATCGCGCGCGTTCGTGCCCGTTTGTTAGGATACTACGCGGCATTTGCCTGGTGTTGATCGGAGAAACCACGGAAAACACCGCTGAGACAACCGGCCTCTAGAATTTTCCTCCAGACAGCGACTGAATCCGACCTAGCTGACAAGCTAGTGTAGAAAAACTGATGTCACTGCAGCGCCTCTGACCGGGAGGTCCTAGGTTCCCACTTCCCACGGCGGCAGGGTTTCAGACACTAGCTTTTCAGCTGGGTCGAATTCAGTCGCCTTCTGAAGGAGAATTCTACCGGACGGCTGCTCTGATCGGTAGTTTTCCGTGGTTTCTCCCATCAACACCAGGCGAATGCCGGAGCAGTACCCTACCAAACGGGCCACGGACCGCGCGCGATCAGTCCTTCCTCTTCCTTGTCCTATCCTCTCCCCTTACTCACACACTTACACGAACATGCACTACACTAGCACATATTCCGGGAAACCGGTCGGGAGCATACAGCTTGTCCCTGCTGGGGCGGTGCCCCGCTGGTGGGAGAGTCCTGGTTAGGGGGAAACCCTACTAGCCGACGGTAGGTCGGCGCCGAATCTCGCCATCCAGCGCGGGAAGATACACGCCGTCTCCCGAAAAAAAGATGCACTACACTAACGGGACTAATGACCAAAGCAGTTGACGTGCCCGGAAACATGAAAAATTCAATCAATCAAAAAACCACACATGCCGGAAAACTGGTCGGGAGCTTAGAGCTTGTCCCGATTGGGGACGCCTCGGTTATTAGAGATACCTGGTAAAGGAATATTCCCACTAACCGACATAGATCGTTGCCGTCTAGCGGGGGAAGATCGTAGCCACCACCCGCAATGAAGGAATGTACTACACTTACGGGACGTGTATCTTAAGATTGGTCGCGCCTGGAATCACTCAATCAAATCACTTAGTTCTCAGTGAGTGAATGTCGGAATTATTTCGGGATCGTTTTTCGCACAAGTATTGACGGGCACTACAAAATTTCCGTCAGGACCGTCTGTGCCAAAATTCTGAAAGTGCAATGTAGTTTCGTAAAATGTGAAAAGTCAGGACTGCAACTAATGGATCGCCACCTGCATTTTGATATCACAAAAAAATTAAGGTCCATTTAACAACGTTAACCAATTTTATTTCATGCTTCAGATGCCAAATTAACAGAAGATCGCAAATTGGTTTCGTGTTGATTTTTATAAAAATGTTTTTTCCAAAGACACATTCTCATGCGGAAGTGGCGTGAACGTTACATATCTTTGTTGAAATCAGAGATGCCGCAATGCCAGCATGAACGCGGCTAGCAGTTGCTTATCAGGCGACGTCGTTTACGACATTTTAACTTTTTTTAAAAAAATTTTTCCGCTCCCAAAAAAAAAGCACAAAAGGTTCACTCGTTGAAACCTGCAGCCTTTAGTTTGCACTCAGAACAAAATCACGAACGTAGATGCAAATGAACAATTGTCAAAGCAGTTTCGACGAAGTTATTTCCACAGGAAAACGACACACACTGCAGCTCGCACCATGCTGAAACGGTGTGAATATTACATACCTTTGCAGAAATCGGAGAAGTCGAAAATGCAGCAGCGGCTGTCAGGCAGTATCTGGAGAAGACAGTAGGTTTGCAACAATTTAACAATACGAACCAATAATAACAGTTTCTGCTTCAAAAAAGAAATACTACCGTCCGTCAAAGCGACGAACACGTGTCAGCTTTTGCCGAGGAAGAACTAAACACACGTTTGAAGAACCAATCATTTAAAAAGTACTCCCAATGTTGATTATGTGTTCGCGGATTGTTACCCACACGAAACGTAATCGCAACGGCGTCTTCGCCAAATGCACGCTCTCTCCACGGCGTTCGCAAGTGCAACGGACGCTCAGCACCGCACAGCTGCCGACTTCTCTCGCGCGACTCTGCGGCGGCGCGGTGTGGCAGGTCACGTGGTGTGCACGCGTGGGGGGGGGAGGGGATGGCTGCCCAGCGCGCCGCCCACGCCTGCCCTAGCACGGCGCTTCCGCCACCGCTATACTTGGGTTTTTTCCAACGTCGCGGCTGAGGGGAGTACCTCCAAGATGGCGTCCGGCACGAGTTTTGGAGTCGTTCTGAGTCCTGCCGCTAAAGTCGCTTGATCTGCAACACTGCGTGAGGCGGTCGCGATCATGCGACATCTTGCGGTAGGACCACGAAAGACGCAAAAAGTCGTGTCGAATTTTATCTTGGAGATATTACCCTCAGCAGCAACGTTAGAAAAACCCAAGTCTAGGGTTGCCAACCGTCCTTCATTTAGGTGGACGTCAATTGTCCTCTCGTCCTTCTTTGTATTTTAAATGTCCTCCTTTTGGTAATTTTTTAACTTTCGTTGCCTATTTATCACATGACTAACATCTGCTACATTGTATCGTTTGTTTAATTTGGAATAGTAAACATGAATAACCTTTTTTTGCGCGCTTACTTACGCATTTCTGTCTGGCCACTACAATAAAAAACAGATTTTCAGACCATCTTCATCAGCATTTTGTGAACGATTTTTTTTTTTTCACTTGAATCGCGAAAGGAGAGGATAAGGAATAGAGATGATGTTAAAAGTATTTATAAAAAAATGGTTGATGCATTTTTTTATCGAGTAAGCTCAGTTTTACATGAACATTGTTGGCAACTCTACCCACCGCCACTGTCACTGTCACTGCCGCTGCCGAAGTACACGCCAGTGTTGCCAGATTGGTGCCTATTCCCTCTACATTTGGTGTTGTTTTTCTTTCTAGATAATGGGCTGATTGGGGGGTTTAATTATTTTGGGGGAAAAATACTGGATTCTTATTCATGTAATAAAAATGTGTTAGCATCTAAAAATGTATGAACTATAATGACACGATCTTAAGAACGCGACTCCTTTCACAATCGTTGCTGAATCGAATATTCAAATGTAAGTTTACGTTTAATATTTTATAAGCGTTTAAATCTATTTTAAATTGCGTCATTTTCTTGAGTTAATTGTTAATCAGTTTAATGTTCGGACTAATGTGTAACGAATGTTAATATATTAGACAAATAAAGTAACATATAAAATTATTTGTTAAATTTACTTAGGTAACTTAAAAATAGATAGAAAGAACTTTAGAAAATTATTTCATAATCTAGAGTAAAATGACACCTTATTGTCGGAAAATGAACGTTACAGTCTGACAACTCTGCCACACGCCTGAGAGTATGCTAGGCACACGATCTAGCACCGTGCCGTGGAAACTAAGGCCCCAAGCAGTGGGCACGTGAAGCGTAACCCATGTTGGGCATCCCGTGGTGTTACTGTCCGTTGCTAGGCGCACTTCGTTAACTATTTGTCGTTTACATCGTCAGCGCCCCTTTGTTTCCTTTTGTTACAGTCCCAATGAGGGCGCGTTCGTTAACTATTTGTCACTGTCCATGCGCCATCCACCCTGCTCTTTAGTTTGCCTGTTTGTTACAGTCCCAATGATGGGCGCAGTTCGTTAACTATTTGTCACTTCCATGCCCCTTCCACCCTGCTCTTTAGTTTGCCTGTTTGTTACAGTCCCAATGACGGGCAGTTCGTTAACTATTTGTACTTCCATGCGCCTCCACCCTGCCTTTAGTTTGCCGTTTGTTGCAGTTCGTTAACTATTTGTCACTGTCCATGCGCCATCCACCCTGCTCTTTAGTTTGCCTGTTTGTTACTGTCCCAATGACGGGCGCAGTTCGTTAACTATTTGTCACTGTCCATGCGCCATCCACCCTGCTCTTTAGTTTGCCTGTTTGTTACTGTCCCAATGCTGGTCACTGGTCGGTATATTTCACTGTCAATGCCACACCCTTTTTTGCATATGATGGACGCTGTTCGTTAAGTATTGTCACTGTCAACACGCCACACCCACTGCTTTTTAGTATGTTACTGTCCCATTGATGGACGCTGTTCGTTTACTGTTGTCACTGTCAATACGCCACACATCGTGCTCTTTCCTTTGCCTGTTAGTTACTGTTCCTATGATGGACGTTGCTCGTTAAATATTGTCATTGTCAATATGCCATCCTCCGTGCTCTTTAATTTTGCCTATTTGTTACCTCCAATTATTTGACACTGTTCGTTTACCATTGCCACTGTCAAATCGCTCACCTTGGACATTTATTTGCCTATTTTTTAGCTACTGTGCTAATGTTGGTTCAGGTATCAAAAGCGAGTAGCTATTAAAATGACGAGCAATGCTCGTGCTTCCTATTTAAAGCTGTATCTGCAATTAAATGAGGAATTCCATTCTTGAATTTTGAACAAAATACCAATACAAGAGTTACAAGTCCAGCTGTAGAATCAATTAAAAATTCACCAATCACGTATAATTTCAATGACTGCACATTTCAAGGGTTCTGATTTCATTAAATATAAGAGTAATAGAGGTCTAATACATCTACGTTATTTTTGTTTGTGAAATATTGATCGTTCTAAATTATTTCACTAAATTAACAAATAAATATTGGCGTTGTAGATAGCGACTCTGACCGGGAGGTCTTCGGGTTTAAAGCCCGACAGTCATGGTATTTCGACACTAGCTACATAGCTAGGTCCAATTTAGCCGCTCTCGGCGCTGGTCTGTCGAATGCTCGGTAGGTTTCGTTAACTTTTAGTTTTGCGTCACCAATCGTGTTCCTTTTTTTTTATTGTTCTTACTGCGTATTACTGTTGACAAACAGACAGCCGTTGCCTCAGTGGCATCAACAGTGCTTCCAATTTTCGCGCTCGTTACTGCGTGTTAGTGCTCAAATGTCGGTCATGGTTTGTTAACACTTGGTACTACTGCAGGGAGAGAGGGTTCAGGATACCAACTAATGTCACTTCAGTGCCTTACAAGGAGGTCCTAGGTTCGAGTCCCAACGATGGCAGGATTTTCGACATTAGCTTGTCAGCTAGGTCAAATCAGTCCCCGTCTGGAGGAGAATTCCAGCGGCTGGTTGCTCTGATGGGAAGTTTTGCGTGGATTCTCTGATCAATACCTGGTGAATGCCGGAGCAGTACCCTAACAAACGGGCCACGGACCGCGCACGATCTTTTCTTTTCGTCTAATTGGTTGCGTCTACAGCTTGACGCAACGCGTCTCCAAGCCCCTTAAGGGGCGTTAAGCGCTTTGCGCTGGGGAGTAATCCTCCATTAATGTGCGCAATTGGGGAGTAATCCTTCATTACTAATCTGTCATGTCACGTCACGTCGCAGTCAGTTGTCAAGAGGACCGCCAGGTAGCATCTCCGCGTACGCGCCTGCTGCTACGCGCTCCTGCGTCACTCCCCAGCGGCCAGAATTGGGAAGGAATAAGGATAGGGGTGGGGTTTAGAACACTTCACATGGGTTGGGCTAGCCCGTGTGAAGCAGCCAAACACGTTTTGTTGGAACAAATTGCACATGACATTCGACGGCAATCGAACCCGGACCTCAGTGGTGAAAGGCTAGCGACTTCGCTATGTGCCACGAGCGAGCAATATCTTTCCTTCCTCTACCCTATCTTATTCCCTCCTCTCACTTACATACCCACTTTGTAGTGTCCACCAGAGCCAGAACCACGAGCCACGAGACATCCCGGACCGCCGCCAGAGGGAAGCCGAAGCGTGCTCCGTCGCAACGGCTGAGCGACCCCCCATCCTCCAGCTAAAGATGGCGGAATAGACTTGTGACTCGGGAGAGCAAAATGCGGAGACACGAAGAAAGCCGAGCGGAGCCGAGCGTTCGGAAACAGCATCAACTGATGTCACTGCGGCGCCTCTGACCGGGAGGTCCTAGGTTCGAGTCCTGACGGCGGCAGGATTTTCGACACTAGCTTTTCAGCTAGGTCGAATTCAGTCGCTGTCAGGAGGAAAATGCTCTGAGCGGGAGGCTCAGGAGGCTGCTCTGATCGGTAGTTTTCCGTGGTTTCTTCGATCAACACCAGGCGAATGCCGAGCAGTGCCCAACCAAACGGGCCACGGACCGCGCACGATCTATCCTTCCTCTTCCTTGTCCTATCCTCTCCCCTAGACTCACACTAACATGCACTACACTACCGCATATTCCGGGAGACAGGTCGGAAGCTTAGAGCTTGTCCCGGCTGGGGCGGTGCCCGGCTGGTGGGAGAGTCCTGGTTACGGAAACCCCACTAGCCGACGGTAGGTCGGCGCCGGATCTCGCCATCCAGCGGGGGAAGACCACCGCCATCTCCTGAGAAAAAACATGCACTACACTAACGGGACTAATGACCAAAGCAGTTGACGCGCCCGGAAACACGAAAAAACCAAAGCAAACCAATCGGAAAGAAGTGATTTACATTGGTTTGGAGTTGGAATTAGAAGTTTTCTCGCGGAATTGTGAGGCTTCGGTACGCGTGTCCAAGTTGAAGCCGAGGCTCGGGCCTTCAGCCGTCGTGTTAACATAAAACATCTTTGTTAAGATCCCTGTTATCATAAAACATCCAATTACCGACGCATTTTATGCGAATACTCGTCTTAAAAATCATTTGGGTGTATGTTATTTGAGTTGGAGGAATGCCACCATTTTCTTTCATCCTGTTTGGTTAATTTACGTTACCGACCGTTGTAAAATAAGAAAATTAAATTTCTGATAAATATGCCATGGGAGTCAGATCGGCTCGCTCGACAACTCCGCTCGGCTCGCTGGCCTGTTCGGCTATCTTCGTTTACATTCGGGGCTCCGCATATCGCTCTCCCGAGACACAAATGGGGAATAAAGCTGCCATCCCTTTCCGAAGGAGGGGGCCACCACCGTCGACGCCCACGCACTTGTCTTCCGAATCTGAAGGAGCAACTTGTAGTAGTAACTTACATTGTAAAACGTGCTTGAACTTGGACAATCTTTTGGTCTGATATTGTATTTTGTACGACATATAAAGCATTTTCATTTTGAATAAAAATATTATTCGATGTATAATAAATATTTCCAACAATACTAAGACTTTTCTATTATTTTTTATCAATTTGGACAATGTTGCATGTTTTATAAACATATTAAAACATATTATATTATTTAAGACACGGAAATCTTTCAAAAGCGTTGATACAAAATCACCTCCCCAGGTCGTAAATCAAATCCTAGACAATTGCCTGTTTGAGCACTCAAAAGCATATGAAATTTTCTACATTTCATAAGTAGCATTATCTAAAATTCCTCTGGAAGTTTATGAACTATGTGATTTTTATTAAAAAAAAACACTTTTTTATACAAAAAAAAATTATAATCAATTTATTACTCTATTTATGAATTGAAAGGCATCTAAAAGTCAATTTTTTAACAAATTATATTATGGCAAAGTTCATATCAGAAGCAAAGAAATGAAATAAGTGCCCTAAACTGATTATTTTCTTAATTTGAACGTGAAAAAACTGTTATTTTTGCTGTAAGTCCTTATTAAGTGAATATTTGAGCTTCATATTTTCAAAATAATAATATTTTCTATGTCCAAACATGTGGGAAAAATCTGAGGCGAATTGCAAACTAAGACAAGGAACCCTCCTTATCCGGTTAGAGCATTTCATACTCTTCTATGGGATTACTAATTTTGTTATAATGTTTGTAATAATTGTTGATACTAAGTGTTGAAAATATTTTTTCTGATATTATCTATCATTTGCACAATATGCTGTCATACTTTAGTAGGGTAAGAAATATTTGTATTGAAATGAAAACATGCAGGTATCAGGCCCAAGTTATATTGACAGAAAACATACAACAGAAAAGGAGATAGGTATTTGAATTTTTAATGCACATTACTTTTTAAAAAAATCTACATTTTGAATAGTGCTAGATAATCATGAATGGATAAATTTTACTCTCCAATATATTTTGAATATATGTGATTTGATTTACAAATAATAACATTAAGAGTTTGCCAAATAAGAAGTGAACAGTAAGCAATCTTTTTCCTGCTTATAATACACAGTGGAAAAAATTTAAATTGTATCATACATATATGTAATAAATGGAGTACATTACAGTTGTTTCTACAGACCACTCTTTACATGCTCTAGATTCTGTGGAACAAAACATATAATAGAACACAACATACTTTTTTAATATATACCTGTATAATTATTTTACTTTTAATCTGAAATTAAATTGTATTTTTAAATATTTTAGAGTATACATTTAAAACTTAATTTTACAATGTTGTTCCATACTTTAAGTTAATTACTTGAGTTGTATAATGTGCAAAAGGAACTAAGTAGATTGTATGTAATAGTAACATATACTCAGTTGTTATTACAAAATTAGCATATTCTTACTAATCAAAATGGTAATTTGGTTAAATCTGAAAGGGTACATTTTGATTTAATTTGAAATGGTACTAACACACATTTTATTTATATTTTTGTAAAATGTTTAATTCTTCTACTCATTGTAAAATAAAACCTTTTGTCAAGATTTGAGTATATATCTGTAATTGGGAAATGAAGAAAATTCCAATTCTTCTAGCAAGGGAAGATGCTTAATACATATATCAGTTTTCTGACTTGAAATACCAGAAACTCTCAACATCTTGACAGATACTAATGATTTACATTTGATAATGTGAGGTATTATTAAGTTTCCTTTCATTGAAGAAGTATTCAGTACAAAAGTTGTGAGATGTTTCAAATAGCACATATGCTGAAATCCATTTGGTGTCATTGACATACATGATTCAATCCAGGACCTGATCTGTGAGACATTGAATATGTCCTAAATAAAGATGTTTGAGATTATTAAAATCATTTTTTAAAAGAACCTCACATATTTCATCAGATAATGAACTATTTAATTGAAAGAGAGCTAGTGTTGCAATACAATTATTTAATGTAAGACTTGGGAAAGAAGCGAGACCAGATCCATCGATAGATAAATATTTTAAGTTAGTACAGTTTTCAATACATTTGAAAAAATATTTTTCCTTCTCTTTGGCTTCTTTCTTCTTCCAATCCCAGTTTAGGAAATACAAAGTTAGGCTTTCAATCACATCCTTCTGCATTTTCAGAAGGTGCGTAGCAGCTTTGTGAGAATTTTTATGTATGAAGAGAACAAGATCTTTGGTTTCTTCGGATGTGGACTCCAAAGTTGTGTTGTGATGTTTGGAGACACATCGTTCAGAGTTTTTTGAATGCAGCCTTGATGTGCAGCTCCCCATGACTTTGTCACTTGAATTCACTTGCGTCTCCTATCTGTAAAATAATATTTTTTAGTCAGTACATTACATAATGCTTAGATTGAAAATTTGTTTTGGAATGAGTTATCATATATCACATTAGTGTGATCTGATGTGAGAAAATTAAGGTAGACTTTTAAACAGCATGTTTTTCTAACAGACAGGAAAATACAAAGCTGACATGGCTGTTTTAATTCTCTTATAAAACAAGTCCCTTTAAAATTATAGATAACAAAAATTTTTCTAATTCATTTATTTTATAACGAGTAAAATTAAAGATTATGCCTATGTCTTTACAGTCTTCTAACAACATTTCGAGAGCTTCTCACCATATCTTCAGGTTGTGTTTTCAATTAGATATTTTAAGAACCAATAGAAGTATATAAAGTGACGTTTGTAAAGAAGGTTTAGCCATTTTTTAAATTATTCTAAAAATTACTGTAGTTCCTGAACATACAAGTGTCAGCTATTAAAAAATGACTGTTTGTGACAAACAGATAATTTTAAAAATGGCAATTCTTCCCCCAAGAGTCACTGTGTACCAGTAGATAAGTTGTCTTCTTGGTTCTTAAAATATCTTAATTGAAAAAACAATCTGAAAAGGGGGTGCAGAAGCTCTCTAAACCTGATGTATGCAAAAATGATGATACCTGCAAAATTTTTAATTCTAGTTTTGGTTATATTCAATGTACAATGATCCTATGAAAATGTTTGTGTTTCCTTTTAAATCACCAAATATGAGTACAGTTTGCGATATTTTTTTTTTATTTTAATCATTTTAATTTTATTTTGGCTAAGTTTTTTAATTAAATTTTAAAAATGCTTACATGAACTTAAAAAAAAAATGTAAATAGCATTCATTCAAATACCCATACCATTTTTAATGATGTTGCTATCAAATTAGAGAACCATCCATTGTTTCCTATGTAATCTTAGTAAATATAAAAGCAATTATGTGAAATATAAATATAAATGAATTTCTGATGTAATTAAAATTTGCTATTTGACCCTTAAAATTTCAATAATATGTAAGTTAGTTATCTACAGAAATAATTAATTTTTGGAGATACTTTATTAGAGAGATATATTATTATTATTGAGGGATACTTTATTTTTAACATTGAAAATATTAGTCTCCATAATATTATTCTCATTTTCTGATTTGAATTTTAACTTTAAAAATTGATAATTTTTACTTTCTCTCGTACTACATACATAGTAAAGACAGAGTACTGAAAAGCTGCAGCAGAAAGTGGGATTTTTCATCATAAAATTCGTATTATAGAGATCACATTAGAAAATGTGGATAAATCTTGTTTCAATGTGTAGTAAATTACTTCCTCTAACACATTGTGAAGGCAGAATTCCATATTTTGTGTCCTTGATAATAAACAATTGGTTTATGACAAAACATCAGTCTGCCTTTACTTCTTTGGTCTATGCTAGTACCTAAACCGTTTAGACAATTTTCTTCTTAATTAATATTACCGGATCGATGTGGGCGAACTCAAGACAGTGCGAATTTGAAATGAATATTTTGATTTTGGGAGGAATTTACACGAAGCATCAACATTTTGAAATTTTTCTCAAAAATGTTTCCATATATTTTTTTATTATTTTGTTTCCTTTCAGAGCAAAAGACGCTTGAAAATGGCATAGGGCTCATTTTCGTTGAACTTCTGAATTTTCGAAAATTGTAAAGACAAGATCTTTAAATAAAAGACAAATCTTTAAAAGACTAGGCAAAGACTGATCTTCAAAGACATCTTTCAATTAGGAATGGTACAATTTTTCGAAAATGAGGGGTTGCCGTGTAATTTTCTATGAAATGAAGTCTTTTATAATTCTCAAAAACGATTTTCTTTTCCGTTAGTTAGAATTAATCTGAGGAAGTATGTGCTGTTGTAACACCACATGCTTTTATTTTCTCGCCCTTACGTCGTAATAGGGAAAGTATTGTAATCGTGCACCGATAAACGGGGAATTTTCGGTAGAAAAAGTTATTGCCGGGCTCTGGTAATGAAAAACATTCTTCTATGTGTAGTAAGTTCCTCTACAGAGTAGATAGAATAGAATACATGTTTTGTAGGTCGATGAAACCCAAATATCGATTGTCGGGAAAACGTCTGTCGGTGGTCAACGCGAGCGCCTAAACTCTTCAGCCGATTTTCTCCAAAATTGATATTCCTAGATCATTTTAAATAAACTCAAGTTCGTATGATTTGAAAAGATATTTTGATTTGTGTGGGTACTTCACATTAGACTCAAAAACATTTACATAATTTTCTCAAAAATGGCACCAAGTTTTTTTTCTTCAACTTGGTCTTCGCATATTGTAAAGAACGCTTAAAATAATGGTGCAGATTACATTTTCGTTGAACTTCCTGATTTTTTGAAATTGCAAAAGTTCAAATTTGTTTGGCTTCTTCCTACAACTACAATATTAAAGACAGATTTTTCCTTTATGAAATCTGTTTTTTAAAACGGATTTAAAAATAAGATCCTGTGCAATGTTTCAAAAATGAGTAGCTTTTCTCAATATAATCAATTTTTAAACATTTATTTTCTCAAAAACAGCTCCATTTTTTCCTAAAATTTTCTCCTCGGGTGAAAAAAATTGATGTTAGTCTAATTTCCGGTAAACTCTCTGTATTTTTCAAAAATTGCAAAAGGTTAACACTTTAAAGCTACAAAATTGAAGAGTTTTGCCGTAAACAAAACTGTTTTAAAAATCAGCCCATTAAAAAAGTTTAAGTTCATTTTTTCGAAAAATGAGTCGTTTTTGCGTAATTTCTATTTGAATCTAATGCGTTTTATTAAATAAACATTTTTCTGTAACCGGTCCAAATTTTTTTCTTCTGAATTTTCTAAAATTCCGTTTTGGAAATAAAGGGAGTCCCTTTATTTTCAACACGGACGTTAAAATAACGCGTTTTAACTGTCAAACTCAAGTAAGTACGTAAGAGCGATTGCTCCGTGCGGCGGTAAAGCACACTTCGAGTAAACTGGGTGAACCTGCGTTCGATACTCGGCGAGGAAAAAATGTTTGCTGGTCGAAAACCCTTTTGCAGGTTCTTGTAGAAGTATAATTTTGGAGAGCTGTTAAAAATAATGCGAGAAAATAAGTACTGTTGTAGCATCATCAATTTTCATTCTTCTTCTAAATGAAGACTTAGTTGCATTAAATCGCCCTAGCGTTTTGAACTAGTTAATATTTTCAAGCAACAGGAGTTGCCAGAAAGTGAAATGAATTGCCTAATCTTAAATTAAGAATTATTCGAAAAGATTGCTTTCCTATCGGTGGCCATCAGGGAGCAGTTGATCATCAGTAACCATTGCAGATGAGTGACGCATTAAGACTATTGATGGATGATTCATTGATCAAGATTTACGACCCATTTGTTTTCATTTCGTTTTGTAATCAAAAGGCAGAAAAACGCAGAAAAATATTTACCTTAATATCGAAATCAACTCTTTTAAATAATGACAAATTAACTGGAAGATTCAAGCACAATTAACTTTTATCAGCACTCATGCTTGGTTTATTGATAGGAAAATGTTATTTTGCGAGATGCGTGCGGCAAAAAGCGTACATGCAAAACTCTTCCACTACAGAAGAAAATGCGAAATAAATGCTCGTCTTATATTTTCCCTAAGTTTCACTGTTGAATTTTTAATTTTTTTATAATATTCTCGTTGATAAATTGTGCTTCATTTTTATTATTTTGATTCACTAACAAAATTATATGAAAATATTGTACTTTAGTTATGTGAAGTTTTTGCAAACCCTCTGTAAGACGGAAACCTGCCCAAAACAGAATTTTTTGAAGGAACCGTAGGTTCCGTCCTAGACAGGCGGCTTTACTGCACTACAGAGTTTAAAAAAACACTGAAACAAAACGAATGAAAATGGCTCCCGCCGCGGATATTGCGAATGATCCCACTAAACAAGTGGTGCAACAACGGCACATAGTTTCCCGCATTATTTCTTAATCTGCAATTTTCGAACATTCAGCGAGTTTAACGGAAATGAGACCTGCGCCATTTTTAAGGCTTTTACACTCTCCGAATACTAATAAAAAAGTGTAACTATTTTTGAGAAAATTTTGAAAACGTTGAGGCTTCGTGTAAAGTAGATTACAAAAATTTAAATAAACGTTTCAAACTCGCAGGGCCTTAAGGTTTTTTTTAAACGATTGTGGAATATCAATTTTGGAAAAATTCGGTTAAACATTTTAAGCGATAGCTTTGATCACATACCGATGTTTCGGCATCAATAGATTTTTCGGTATTAATCAGCCACAAAACGGATTCTGACTACACAACGCGTCAGAGGAAGTAATTTAAATATACCTAGGAACAAGATGTGTCCACGTTTTCATTCCAGGACCCGGCTACGGTCTACTCACATTTTTCTGTCGTTTTCCGGCGTACGATTGCATTACTTTACCTTCTTACGGAGTAAGGGCGAGAAAGTAGTACTAATATATGAAGATCGTACAAAAATGTCTCTGGCATACTCATTTCAAAATGCCGGACTCGGTTCCTGATACCGCTTCGTCCCTCAACATTTCCTTCGTAAGCCAAAGGCTCACTTTCTGTATCAGTTACGTAAATAACTATAACGGGTGTGAAAAATGTGATACGCATTTTGTGATATGAAAAATGTGATCGTAAGTGGCGTAAACATTCGGCTTGCGAAATGCGAAAGGGCAAGTAGTGGGGAATCTTAAATATTATACTATTTTAAAATTATTAAAATATATTAGTATTAAGAACGTAAATAACTTAATGGTTGGTATTGTCGAACGGGTTTAAAATACCTTGGCTGATTCTTTTTTACAAAACAGAAAAATTTCCTTTCGTGAATAGTATCACAGTCGCAGCGAGTTTTTTTTTGTAGGAGATTGGCAGAATGACGCCTCTCCGCAGTCTCGCCGCTCCGTCAGCGCTGCTACAGCCTGGTGCTCTCGGGCTGCTGTCGTCTCCTGGATCAGCGTGAGTTGCTTTCCGCCTACATCCCGCGCCGCCCGCTCGGTCCCGTCCCGCGTCACATGGCAACGCCCAGCGAAAATGGAGCCCAGGTGGATGGGGAATTGCATTGAACTGAAGCGCCATCTAGTGGAGTTACAACAAAATCAACAGCATAAACACTTAGATGTGCCAACTTTCACGGGGATCGGCCAAACGGTGTCGGAGTTTATCGATCTTGGGCAAACCAACATTCATTTAAGAGAGAGAGAGAGAGAGAGAGAGAGAGAGAGAGAGAGAGACAGACAGACAGACAGACAGACAGACAGACAGAGAGAGAGAGAGAGAGAGAGAGAGAGAGAGAGAGAGAGAGAGAGAGGCACCTAATTGGATTTATGGAGAACCCGCTTTAGCCACTAATGATAAAGTATGTAACTTAATTTTAGAAAAAATATTATATATTAAAAAGACTTCCACTCGTGAAATTAAAACCAATTGTGTTTCACTTTGTATACAAAATGCCTCAATCAGGGCAGTGTATCTTCAGAAGTATAGTGCTTTTTCTGTCCGATTTTTCTCATCACTCCTCCCTACTGGCCAATCCTGAAACTGTGACTCGTCTATCTTAGGAGACAGTATACATCGATCGCTATGTCGATGTACAATAAACCGCATATGTACTATAACATAACTTCTTTGATTTGAACATAGTTTTAGTTACTTTCAATATTTGGTGCTTTTTGGAACTCTATTGAACATAATTTCATTCGTGGAACATTCCTATTAAATAACACTCATGATTTGGAAATATTCAGATAAATCCCCTCCTCGCTTCGCGAGTCAGGACGTATCGACAATTTCCAAAGCCCTCGTGGTATTACCTAAGGGAACCCTTACCCGTGGTATTACCCACGTGGTATTCAGGCGACTCCGACCATTACGTACACCACGGATCGCCTCACTTGATTTGAATAAAAAAAGAAAATTATATATTTTACTGCTGCGTAGCTGCTTGTTATTGCCTTCGATGTGCTCTGCATGCCTTAGCTGGATATGCTCATTCATATGTGCTCCATAACTTACCTGGATCACGAGGATCGTGGTTACGAGAGAAATATGAAAACAACTGAACGACGCTTCATGTTTTCTTATGGAGAGAATTACGAGAGGGAAATATGAAAACAACTGAACGACGCTTCATGTTTTCTTATGGAGAGAATTATGAGAGGGAAATATGAAAACAACTGAACGACGCTTCATGTTTTCTTATGGAGAGAATTATGAGAGCGGAAATATGAAAAACTGAACGACGCTACACGTTTTCTTATGGAGAGAATTATGAGAGCGGAAATATGAAAACTGAACTACGCTACATGTTTTCTTATGGAGAGAATTACGAGAGGGAAATATGAAAAGACAGATGAAAATCAAGATGGTGCAAACGGAGTCAAATTAATGGCTCGTTAATCAGTTAATAAGTAAATTGTAATTATTAAAACTGGGTAAGAAATAAATCACCTTAGGAGTTTAAATAACCAATTCCATACGTAACACATTGAGAAGTCCCCTTTGTAGCTATGGAGACTGCTTTTCTTCCATCGTTTCGACTGGGGTTCAAATCCTGAACGGCCCATGTCATGTTCGTAATGAACGAAGCGGATTCATAAGGTTCATTTTCACCTGCCTCTCTTTTCACCATTTCTTCAATATAATTTATACCATGTCTTCATAATCACGTCCTCGACAAAACTGTTTATCCATTTTCAGGTGTGACGATGTCTGAGACACTGGTATCTCAATAAATACAACATTGACACATTACAGTAGAACGTCGGTAATCCGGACTATTTGGTAATGGACCGCTCTGGATTATCAAATTGACCCGATTTTCGAAATGATCCAGTGAAAGGGCTGTGATTTTCAATTTTAAGAAAAACTTACTAAAATTGTTAATTTACTCTTAATGGTTACACAAGTGGAGCGAATGCAGAAAATCATTCATGTACCGGCAATCTGTTTCTTTTTTCAGAAAAGATACTGTTCAGAATTATGTATAAAGACTGCCTTATTTTGGACAGAATAAAAATAGACCTATAACAAAATATGCTATAATATCATTTTATACAATCAAAAGTTGCAATAAAATTATGAAAACGCGTCGACGCTTGTAAGGAGAGATGTACATAGAATAGCTTAATTCACGACCACACTGTTAATTTTAAGAACAGTCAATGGTGCTTAATTATCTACAATAATCCACTAATCCACTTAAATTATCTATCCAATATTAACCAATACTATCCAATAATCCACTTAAATTATCTACAATACTCTTCAATATTCAACCTTAGTAAGCTCTGAAGCGAGAACAAAAAAAGCTCCGAAACTTTGGCAAACTAGGAGTTTAATGAAGTGACCAACACCCATTCACTATTCCGTGGATGTACGAAAATACAGTACTCACTTCATGCCATTTCGTTTCGCTTGGATGGAATCCGGGTTACGGACGGGTCGGATTTTCGACGTCCGATAGCATTTCTTCCTGGAGAGCATACGTACCGCTCGCCTGCGCGCCAACAGGGTACCTCCCCGCCCACGGATGACGCGCGGTCGCACAGCGTTGGCGAGGCTCCCACCGGGACGAAGTGGACGGGATGGACGGGGGACGAAGGCGACGCAGTTCGCCAAATACCTACGACCAGTTACCCCCAGACGGCATAAGGAAACCCACTGAAATTTAAAATAAACATTAAATAAATTA
This sequence comes from Teleogryllus oceanicus, assembly GCA_964035755.1. NCBI lineage: Eukaryota > Metazoa > Arthropoda > Insecta > Orthoptera > Gryllidae > Teleogryllus > Teleogryllus oceanicus. Next base: position 62,372,718 of record CAXIVR010000013.1, read on the forward strand.
ATAAACCTCTTCTTTTTAAATATAATAAACAATTTTCACATTATTTATTTATATTCATATTCTTAAAAACATCCGTCTCTAAAATGTATGAGCATGATGATGACAATATTAAGAAATTGTCGAAACTTGTATTTTAAAGATCTGCTGAAAATTCATAATGTGATTTTTTAAATTATATTTTTAAAGCCAACAAAAAACTGGATCATATATTTATTTAATGATAATACATAAGATTGGCCAACAATAAAAAGTTTAATTTAAAATAAACCACCAAATTACTAAATATTCTAAAAATACTTAACAGATTATACAAATTTTACAGTAAATTATAAAAATGTTTTTAAATATATTTTTAAACATATATATCAGTAAAAAAATTAAATTAAAAACACAATCTGTAGGAAAAGATTTTTTTAAGAACTAGATAACGAAATCAAATGAAATTGAGTCCGCAATGTACACTCAGCTCATTCTTATTTCAAACATTAAATCTACAACACTTACGTCAGTGTTTTGTGACTCTTGCATGTTTTCGTTGTTAAACTTTTTTAACATTGACGAAGTTGGTACGAAATTTTGACGAACCACCAAACAAGGCACCTACGTCAAAAGTAACTAAGTGCATTTACTACACTTAGTTGTATTTGAATTAATCGACCCGCACGAATCGTAAGGAACTCTTTTTTCATTTGTGATACACAATGGTTATTTTTTTTAATTAACATTCAAAAAAACTCAATGAAAATCCCCCAACAAAAAAAAATTAAATAAAGTTGCCCCTATAACCCTCACTAAAGACAAAGAAACTAAATTTAGGGGGGAATCCCCGAACCTGGTAACACTGAGACGATGACGCCGGCCCGGGGCTCGGTAGCAGGTACAGCCCATGCCGGGCTCCAGGGCAGGGCGTGCTTGTAGCGTGGCGCGGGCGAGGTGAGGCGGGGCGTGGCGGGGCCTGGCGGAGCCGTGCCGGGCGTCGGGTCATTGCGGGGCGGGGCGGGCGCGGGTAACCGGACACCGATGGCTAGCTCGCCTCACGTCGCCAGGCATTTGACTTCCTCGTAAACGCCTTGCGAAGCAGTATCCTCGCACCTCTTTCTTGGTACTCCCAGGGGCCGTGAGAGGAGGGGGAAGGGGGAAGTCTGCTCCGCTTACACGTCCACCTCTCGTGCAAGCCTGCCGGCTGGCACGAGCTCAGCGGAACATGCTTTTCTTTCTTAGATGTTGAGACAATAAACAGCTGGGCACCGGTAGCGGTAGCTCAGTGCATCAACTGATGTCACTGCAGCGCCTCTGACCGGGAGGTCCTAGGTTCCCTCTCCTCACTGCGGCAGGATTTTCGACACTAGCTATTCAGCTAGCTCGAATTCAGTCGCTGTCTGGAGGAGAATTCTAGCGGCCGGCTGCTCTGACCGGTAGTTTTCCGTGGTTTCTCCGATCAACACCAGGCGAATGCCGGAGCAGTACCCTACCAAACGGGCCATGGACCGCGCGCGATCTGTCCTTCCTCTTCCTTGTCCTATCCTCTCCTCTTACACACACACACACACACACACACACACACACACACACACACACACACACACACTAACATGCGCCACACTATCACATATTCCGGGAGACCGGTCGGGAGCTTAGAGCTTGCCCCGGCTGGAGCGGTGCTCCGCTGGTAGGAGAGTCCTGGTTAGGGGAAACCCCGACGGTAGATCGGCGCCCGGGAACACGTGAAAAATCAATCAATCAACAGCTGGTTAATGATTGTTTATCAAGGTTTCAGCGCCTTAACTGCTGTGGTCATTAAAACCCTTTTTGTCATTTTTCGTTAATTTTTCATATTATGGTCATTTTCCCATGAATTTGCCTACTTTTTTTATCTTTTGATTCAATTTTCGCAAGCTGGCAGTCGTCTTAAAGAGATTTTTCACATCTCTTAATCGTTATCTAATTTCTTACAATAATTATTCTATCTAATTGTTGTGTATCTCTTCTTTAAATAGAGTCATTTGGGCCGACTATAGACTACAGAGGATGGCTTTGCACCATACACTATTTTAAAGAACGTGTGATAAATTAAATGTTGACGTGTGTGTTTTCAGTTGCTTTAAACATTAGCCGATTCTAGGAAGTTGAAAACACCAAACGACAACATCAGACTGCTCGTGCGTTTGATTATTACGGCTTGAGCCGACAAGAAAAGTAGTTCAATTTTGGACGTGTTTTTTATAGGACTGTAACTAACAATTATTTTATGAACTTAATACATTTATAGAGGGGTTGATTATATAATAATTTCTTAAATTTTACTCATACTACTTAACAGAAAAATTCAATTTATTCGTACCATTTATTGTTCCAGATCATAATTTTAAAATATAACTTCATTATCTGTGCACGACTTCTAGAATTCAGTGGGAAATACAGTTATTCAAATTATCGGTTCAATGTTGTCGCGGCACGAAGTATTATTCCCTGACGAAGGACATCATGGATAAGAGCTCAAAGTGCATTGTTTATTTATCCTTGAAAAAAGATTTTATTACATGGGAGCGGTTTTTTTTATTAATTCAAAATTCAAGTAGTATATGACTTAATGTAGGGATCATAGAATTTAGAAAACGTGCACAGAATTCACTTCTCCCCATAGCACGTCATACACAATTTTAACTGTTTTTTGACGGAAAATAAATAAATAAAAAATGGAAATGCCTTTGTACTAGGGAGAACAAAATTCAGATGTCATATAAAGCTACTCTGATGGACTGTTACAAACAATCCGTGTGATTTATTGCTTATTAAATTAATTCAGACATCATTTATGATGCCGAGAACTAATCATTGTATGGCTGAAGACATGTCCTATCAGATGTATTCTGATGGAAAGTTACTGGATTGTATTGAATAAATATGAACAGATAAACTTTTCGAAAGAAAAGCTGCAGCTCTTTTCAAAAGTGTCGATCTACCATAAGAAATAACTTGCAAGATAAACACTGTGATACCACATTGATGGTCAGAAAGTGTTTAGTGATCAGGAAGAAATGGCAATCATTAACTGTCTTACTATCTTGCAGGACTTGTCCAGTTAGGATTTCTCGCTGGAAAGAGAGATTTTCGTTTTATTGTTAAAACTGTATAAAGATCACGAGTAAGAGAAAGCTTATTTATATAAATAATAGAAGTCTAAATATTCCCTGGGTAGATAATAAATGATATTGAGTGTTTAAGTTAAGATTATTACGTACTTGTAATAAACAATTAAAATTGATTATTTATTAACTCGTAGTTATGTTTTTACATGGTATAAAGTCACTCTACCCTAATCCTTTCAAATTTGCCTACATTCTCATAAGAGAGACGGAAGTGGACAATGTCACCCTGCCGTGGAAGGTGACATTGTACCACACAAACTTCCTCTCCTACCAATTAAAAACCGGGAACGGTTTTGCAGCACCTCTGACTGGTCCTAGGTTGGAGTCTCGATGGTGGCAGGATTTTCAACACTAGCTATTCAGCTAGGTCGAATTCAGTCGCTGTCTGGGGAGAATGCTAGCGGTCGGCTGCTCTGATCGGTAGTTTTTCGTGGTTTCTCCAATCAACACCAGGCGAATGCTGAACAGTACCCTCACAAACGGATCGCGCGCGATCTTTCCTTCAGCTTCCTTGTTTTATACTTACCCCTTACACTTACATGCACTACACTACTACACATTCCGGGAGACCGGTCGGGAGCTTAGAGCTTGTCCCGGCTAGGGCGGTGCCCCGCTGGTGGGAGAGTCCTGGTTAGGGGAACCGCACTAGCCGACGATAGGTGGGCGCGGAATCTCGCCATCCAGCGGGGGATCACCGCCATCTCCCGAGAAAAATTGCACTACCCCTACGGGACTAATGACCTAAGCGGTTGACGCGCCCGGAATCACCAACCAACCAAATAAAAAAATGTTATCTAAAAGGCTTGTATTTAATCAAATGGTTTCCCACGTTTGTCCGAAATCCGTATTTATTTAAATCATGACAAACCATTACTCTTTTGCCCCACTCCGGGCAATCAGCTGAACGGAACCGGCGGTTTTCGTTCCGAATTCATAGGACGCTTTATAACAGTAGTACCAAATTCTACTTGCATATGGTTACCTTAACATAAATAAACAATTTCCCTACGCTTCTGGAACGAAATTACCGTTCAATAAATTTATTTTAGGGTGTGAGTACGCGAAGTCCTTCCTATACAGGAAACGGGTGCATATCATCGAGTGTATTGGAACTGGACACGTAATTTATCCTTCTCTGGCTCCCAATCAAATAAAACAAATGCTTTTCAAATTTCTACTGCGAGTATGAATGCAACCTTCTTTATTTATAATAAAAAAATCGCTAAGCCTCGTTGCCGCCTCTCCTGGCTAATACAAAAACATTTCACAATACAACACAAGAACACATACGGAAACATATAAAAGTATTTTATCCTTAAAACAAATAATATTTACACATAACATTACTCATTACAATTACAGAACTCATTCATACGGGCACGCATTCTTTTCCCTTATTAATGGCCATTTATCTTTGAAACTTTAAATATTTTCCCCTACAACAATAGATTTCTTGGTTTCTCATAATGTCGAGTCAATTGAAACTAGAGGTGCTACAGAATGGCACAGATTTTCTCGTACCAAATTTTTTCTAATTTTCTTTGTGTGGTCTGGCTTCAAGGTCTTGCTCATTTCTCTGGCCAGCTGCTTCTATCGTCGCCCAAAGTACAGTTTTTGACATTTTCTCAACTGTTTGCTTTCCTAAGAGTAGAACCGAAATATTACTTCCAAGAATATTAAAGAGTAAAAAATAAAATTAGAACATTTGTTTTTGTCATTTCGAGCGTATAATTTACTATAGGCATTTGTATATTAAGCAACAATGTCACAAATTAATTAATTTCCCCTCATTTTATTTTTTTAAAATAAAAATGTTGCACTAAATTTAGATATAAGTGCAATGAAGTATATTAATTATTTTCCCCATCAATTGTGTATTTTTTATTGTTTATCCCCTGCCTATGACTATCTCGTATACATACGTATACGCGGAGTAATATATGTAATATAGAGAAAGTTATGTAATGCTGCGGAAAATCAATTTCGAGGTTTGAACGGAATACACGTTTTGGAATCCCCTAATACCGAAAAAGTTTGTTGTTGTTGTTGTTGTTGTTGTTGTTGTTGTTGTCGTCTTTTGCTGCCCGCAGAGGTCCATTTGCGCACCATTCTTATGGAATATCTTCATAGATTACCTTCTTGCTGTTTTAAGAGATGCAGGCGTCACGACAATAGCTTATGCGAATGATTTGGCAGGCGATGTACTTGGCAAAAGCTGCAAGAAGTTGGATGAACGATCTCCTCCAACCTCTCCATACAATTTAAGTGGTGCAAATGTGTAAAATTAAATCTCTCAAATACAAAATCTGAATGTATACTATTAAGGCCCACTATTCACATAAGATTTCCTCCTAGTTTGAAAATAGATGAAAGAACCATTAAAGATACCAAACTTGCAAGATATCTGGAAATCTGGCTGGATTGAAAACTCACATTTCTGCTCCATGTCAACATTATGAATAAAAAAAGCTTGAAATTCATTGTGTAAATTTAGAGGTATATGTCAACAATAATAAAACTAAAGAGATCAATGCTTAAAGTAATTTATAGGAGCTCGTTTCTGTCAATCATAGCATACGGAGCAGCAGTATGGGCACACAAAGCTGGACTTACAAGAATAAGTAATGGATTCTATAGTGCACAGCGCTTCGCACAATCACAGGCGCCTACAGACTCAACCATGAGCCTTCAAATTCAAGCAGGTTCGTTTCCATTAGAACTGGAACTGAGAAAACTCGCAGCAAGACGGGCTCTACAAAACCAGAAAACTGGAAATTTTCGGAAGTAGTACTTTAGACGCAAGTGAAGACATGAGAAACTAGTGATGCTGAAACAGAACGTTTTTTCTCCCTCGTATTTTTGTGTAAAATTACGCGGAAAAATTCAAATTGTTGAAAATTTGGTATATGACCTGATTTCAAAATATATCTTTAAGAAAGGACTTTTAAGTGAAAAAATTTTAGATTTTTGAATTTTCGAAAAATCGTGTTTTTTAACGAAAATTGGTCTGGCACATTCTGTTAACGTGATACACACATCCACAACATTTCATCAAAAACGATGAGCCATTCTTGAAAATTTCGAAAATGTCCCAGGGACTTTCTGTAAAGTACCTTCAAATTGAAATATCTGCTTCAAATTCAGGGGGGCCGCGATATCAGACATATCGTTTGGGGAATATCGATTTTGGAGAAAATCAAATGAACATTTTAGCTGCGAACGTTGTTCACGGACGGACGGACAAACGTTTTACTGTCATTCGAATTTCCTCTACCAAGAACCCAGAAAACATGAATCCTGGCCACATCCTACTTGGATCTACACCACGTGTAAGAGGACTTTTTTCAAAATTTAGCAACTGGATTTATCCACTTTTGCGTTATCAGGGCTCTGTAATACCAGTCTTTCTGCAGAAAATTTTATGTTTATACGCGCATCATTACATTTCTCGCTACTCCGTAGGGAGAAAGTAAAAGGAAGCTGAGCGACGGAGGGGCACGCATGACAGGAAGGACGACAAAGAAATGTATGCCAAATGTTCGATTCACTGTACAGGCTAAAAGGTTCAAACCATGGAGAGAAACAGTACTGTTCTCAACTGGCCACGGATTCTTTTTCGAGTATCTGCATAGAAGAGACCTAACAGACAACCCCAGGTGCCCATATGGAATGTTACACGAAACTGTCTCATATGTCTTAAGTGAATGTGAGTTACATGCAGTGCAACGCGTGTCGTTGTGGCATAGTTCAGAAATTATACCTGACGCAGCTAACTACGACCAACTAATCAAAGAGAAATACATTTTTGGATATTTTGAAGGACTATGTTTAAAAATTTATATCAATATTGTAATGATCTGTGGGACTAGCCCGCAAGAATGATGGAACTTTTATGTAAGCAAGGAGGAATTAAAAAATGAAAGAAACAAAGACAACAGCGCGCGTAATCATAATTATTAGGAAAGAATAGAAAACATAAGGGGCGGAAATATGTGTGAGGAACAATGAATAGAACCCAAATTTAGAAACACTTTAAAACAAGAACCACGTTATTCGAGCCACGGGTTCCGTAAATATTATAAATGGTATAAATTGCATGCATAACATGACGAAGATGGAAGACATGGAACTCATTGTTGTACTCCTGGAAATATATAACAAGACGAGTTTTATTGAATATCCAGTGAATGCCTGGGTGGATTTTGGCCAAACTTACAGAAATTATAGGGAAAAATATTTAGATCAGGGCAAAATTAGTTACGGCGCGGGGGGAATTTATATAAGGCTTTAATAAATCAGTATCCAGTTCCATAACATAACGAACTAAGAAAGAATTAAAAGAGCGACCGAAGATGTAAGTGACGTCATCACGAGTGGGGAAGACGGAAAATAAAGGTTTTTTGGAAAAAGGAAAACGGGAAAAGGGAATTCGGTAATGTGATAATTACAAACCAAAAGTTAATAAAACTATGAAAAGAGAGTAAGACGCAAGATGCCCGAAAACAGCGAAAATGTAAAAGTTTTCGAACATTTATTATGGTGATGGGCATATGTTTGGAAAAAAGACAGTCACTTGGATTGTAGGGACCAACAATGTGAAATGTGTTACAGACAGAATGAGTTCGGATCTGAGGATGATCGCACGCGTTTTTATGTTGTGTTAAGTTTTTGAAAAATTTTGCGGAAGTGTCGTGTAAAACGTTATTAAGTTATTTTGGTTGCATAAAAACAATTGTTTAGACTGAGTGTATCGAAAATTTATTTAAATTCATTTAGAAATTCACGAAAAAAATCCGCATAGACAATATTTACGCAAATTAGATGTCAGGAAATAGGAGCGTCGCGAAAGATATGTATATATTTGTGTGTATATATCGCGAGATATAGAATATATATATATATATATATATATATATATATATATATATATATATCGAGATATAGAAATAACATTCAGGAAGACGCGATTAAGACAAAAACAATAATTGTGGATGCATTGGCAAACTTTAAACGGAGGAGTGCATTGAGGATCTGGTGGCAGCTGAACGGGGAACTGCGTGCGTGAATAATGCACGTGACAACTACAGCGACGGGCGCTGACGGAAGGTGACATCGCTGCAAAAAAAGGGAAGTGGCACGAATTGTGCAATAACTGTATTGTTTTTTTTTTGTTTGTTTACGCTCCATTCAAAAGAAAGAAAAGAAGTTCTGTCGAAGACCAAGTTATGCTATTAGGCTAAGGATAATAAGGAAGGTCACGACAGAATGCGCATTCTGATGGATGGATGAGATTTTTCTTTGTATTGTAATTTCAGTGTGTATGTTTATTTTTTTCTTCCTGTGTGTTTATATATTTGTATTGTTATGTTTCGTAAGTCGGAGGGGCAGATTGTGTTAATGAAAGGGATATCAGCGAAAAAAATCCAAAATTAAATGCATGAGCATCCCAATGGCTCATAATTGCCGTGATTCCATGTCTTTTTATTCTGTAGTGGTATGAATATTGACCCAGGCACGAACGAAACGGACCCTTACTTCAACTCCGTATGGAGTGAGCGCGCGAACTACGACACGGTAAGAAATAAACTATAGTACGAGCTAGCAGAGGTACGGGCAATCGCTAATGTGGCGCCCAATTATAATTTAGGGCTAGGGCAGGGCAAGATAGTGCGCGTGACGAGGAAAAGATTACAATCGTCGTGAGATTTTGTAAGAGAATATTACAGTGGCGCACTAACGTGGGCCATCGTGTTTGATTAGAAGTAGTATATTGTTACATTGGCGCCGCGACGTGAGGCGTCGTGGTATCAAAGGAGGGTGGAGAGATATTAATTACAATATTCATATGTATACAAAACATCAAAGCCGCCAAGTGCGGCTGTCGGCATCAGAACCAAGACGAGTTGCGGTATTAAGAGCAAGTGGACACGACACGAACCACCTACCTTCCCATAGCGACGGACGTTAGCCTGCATTCGGTGACGAAAGCTAAAGGGTCCTTATAACGATCCCTGCTGCCGTCATCGAAGTGGGTGACCAACAGGTGGATGGACTTAAAACATAAATACTGCATCACAGACATTTAACACAGGACAATAATAATACACGTTGAAATAATGCAATATATTTAAAACAACTACCTGAGTCGAGGAACCTGAAAAGCAAATATCTGTCTATCTTGCTACTTCATTGCTAGAATTGGCTCAATGAAAAATCATATATTCATTTCACAAAAACATGGAAATTTATTGAACAATTTAAAACAATTGTTTATATTGTATAACTTTACCTATATAAAATTAAATCTTTGTCATGACAATTCCAACCTTATGTCTTCGCGCGCTTTTGGACCATGTGACCAATAATGTCTCCGTATTCTTTCAGCCCTGCAAAGCTCGGTCCGTTTTTCGATTGTTTATTTGCAGATAACACTTCGTACCTAGCCAATCCCTAAATTTCTTGCAAAACGAACTAGCCATCTTCACGACTGTCACTGCTTTTTCGGCCAATCCCTGAATTCTATACAAAATTAACTAGCGTCTCCGCGATTGTCACTGCATGAAGATGTTGACCTTGACGACGGCTTGCTTACCGTTGCTATGCTAGCATATTCACATAATTTATCCCCTTTAATTGACGCCATTTATAATAAATTGTACAATATTCAGTGACATATTGGTATGTCACAACGTACTTATTTATTTATTAGTTACAGTTAAAAACTGCGTATGACGTGCTATGGGGAAAAGTGAATTGTGTGCACATTTTCAAAATTCTGTGATTCCTACACTAAGTCACATACTACTTAAATTTTGAATTTTTGAAAGGGAGAAAAAAACCGCCATGTAGTAAAATTTATTTTCAAGGATAAATAAGCAATAAATTTTGGCTCTTATTAAAAAACTCCCATGTAATAAAATCTATTTTCAAGGATAAATAAGCAATAAATTTTGGCTCTTATTACTTCCTGTCGCGACAACATGGAAACGATAATTTGAATAATTGTATTTCCCACTGAATTCTAGAAGACGTGCACAGAAAATGAAGTTACATTTATGTCCAGAAGCAAAACAAGGGGCCATCTCAGCATTTGCTCAATGGATCAGGGAAACTGGACGAAAAACCTGATCGAGATGGGGGTCATTGACCCGGAAGCTGTAGTACAATAGTTGTTACAGGTTGTTTATTCTCATTTATACAGTCCAAATGGTAAACAATGCATTATGTATCATTGTTAAAATTAATGTTACTTTTCTTGTGCTCAGTATAGTCTCTAATTGTGTAGAAACAGTTATGCAGCCGAAACAATTTCACTTGGGATTTAAACTTTTCTATTGAATTTAATCGTTTAATGTCATCTGGCAAAGTGTTGTAAAATAATGTACATGTATTGTATGTGAATTTTTTGTAATGAGCTGTAAGGTTCAGGAGAAAATTGAAGGGAACATCTTAGGTGGGCCACACTGTATATATGAACAAGATGTATCTACTTTTTCGTTTCCACGGCTAGGCAATAAGAGTTTTTGTGTCGAAAATACGCCTTTTCACAGCATTATAATTCTTCCTCTGTACAGTGTGAGCAATAACGAGAAAGTAAACGAATGGCGCGGAAACAGCACATACTTTCTCGCATTATTTATGATTTGCTATTTTTGAAAATTCAGAACGTTCAACGAAAATTAGACCCGCGCCATTCTTTTAAGTGTCCTTACTTCTATCCGCGGGAAAAATTGAAGAACAATTATGGGGGAAGAAGAAGGGACGCTTAAAAAATGGCGCGGGTCTCATTTTTCGTTGAACTTTCTGAATTTTCGAAGGGGGAAATGCGAGAAAGTATGTGCTGTTGTTGCGTGTGTGACCTGAGGAAAATACTTACCCTTGCCATTGGGTCGCCGTCAATACTGGAAGGTTACTGGCAGTGCTTGTGGATTGGGGGGGGGGATACCAAAGTCGCTAGCCTTTCACCACTGAGGTTCGGGTTCGATTCCCGTCGAATGTCATGTGCAATTTGTTCCAACAACACGAATTTGGCTGCTTCAGAAGAGCTAGTCCAACCCCTGTGAAGTGTCCTAAACTCCACCCCTATCCTTATTCCTTCCCAATTCTGGCCGCTGGGTAGTGACGCAGGAACGCGTACGCGGAGATGAAGATCTGGCGGTCCTCTTGACAACTGTGTATCGGTTAGCGTATCGGACTGCTATACCCAAGTTTGCGGGTTCGAACCCGTGAATTTTTAAGGGCGAAAAAATCCTTCGTACGCCTTCCTTCTGAGAGGAAGTAAAGCCGGCTGTCCCATGTTAGTAATTTACTGCATGTAAAAGATCCTCAAGCCTAAATGATGCCTCTGAGCTAAATTCAAATCGCCTGTTTCGTCGCCCAAGTAGTACCTTCTTTCTCCCATGGTTGGTGAAAGGAGCGTAGGGAAATTTGCGTGTTAAGACGGAAGAGCAGGCCTCATGGCCTGAGTCTCACCATGTAAAATAAGGCAAATTCAATTCAATTCAACTGCGACGTGACGTAGCATGACACATTAGTAATGGAGGATTACTCCCCAATCGCCCACATTAATAGAGGATTATTCTCCAGCGCCAAGCGCTCAACGCCCCTTAAGGGGCTTGGAGACGCGTTGCGTCAAGTTGTTTACGCAACAAATTAAAAAAAAAAATAAAAAAGGAGAGAGGAATCAGAGGCAATTGCTTTTACCCGCATGAGCACCGATGTTCCCACGCGGGCACTTTCTTGTGCGGGCGTAGGGTGACGCGCCTGCGAAGTACGTTCTACTACGTGATCCGCAGGCAACCTAAATTCAGTCAGGACTGGCAGTTGTTTAAAAGTTTTCTCTCTACTTCATTGATGGAGAAAGTACTATGAATCACCTCTTACGGACTCTACAAAGAAAAAATGGTGCAAAATGAAACGTATATTCTAGAAACTGAGTTGATGTAAAAGGATTAAACCTAAGGCAATTGTTTCAGAAGCACTTTTTTGCACCTTTTTGTACTATTTTCAGAACCTTTTCCCCCCTTTTACGACCATAATTTGCACCTCAGAATCCTTTCCCTTGTTATAATACATTTTTTCATTATTGCACTTGAAACAATGTTTCATTTGAATTGTCCGAATAATGTAAAGAGTTCAACAAATGTTATTTGATGCCATGGATGAGGATGAGGAGAAGAGGAAGACTGACAGAATGCAGACTTCAAGACATGTAAGCAATGTTTATACCTGCAGCATTGTGATTTTGGTTGTACTGATTGGTGTGACATAGGAAATTCCGAGAATGAAAAATATTGTGTGTAATTTGTACTTTCGACTTATAATTTAAACTATTTTCCATTTGAACTTATTATTTCAAAATGCTTCTTATAATGTAAAACAAATGTGTAATTATTTCTTATAATCTAACTAGATATCTACATAATATTTTACAAGATTTTGTTTTGTATTTTTTGTTATTAAAAGGATAAAAGGTTTACTTCTAGTTCCTTACAATTTTCCCCAAAAATACTATTGTAAAAATCAGAAATATAATGAAATGTTTTTATTACGTATCTTGTTGAAACAAATAAAATAGGAAAAATGGCGTAGGAAAGTCTGAGAACGAAAAATATTGTGTATCAGTTGTTCTTTCGACTTTATAATGTAAACTATTTTCCATTTGGAATTTATTATTTCACAATGCTTCTTATGGTGTGAAACAAATGTGTATTTATTTCTTGAAATGTAACTAGATGTCAACATAATATTTTTTACGAGATTTTAGCAGCTATTGTGTAATTTTTTGTTTATAAAAAGATGAAAGGTTTACTTCTAGTTCTTTCCCCAAAAATTCGAATGTAAAAATCGGAAATATTATGGAATTTTTTACCACGTATTATCACAAATATAACAATTACGCACGTTTAGGGGGATAGTTATAAAGTGTTAAAAGGTTTTATGACAGGCTCTATTTGTTACTCGCAGGCGCAAACGCAACCCGCGGCATTTAATTTTGTGTTTCCAAGCTGCAGGTCGTGATATGATCTGCGGGTTGCATCATTAAACGCACATGAGCCATTCCACGTCAAATCGCATAAGAGTTAACACGACTTTTTTTATGACGATATCATTTTCTCAAACTTCAAATGAGTTTTTCGAAAACGCAATAGATTCCTGTGGAAAAGAGCTTCAAATTTCGCATTTACAGGAATGCTTAATCGCCATTTTCTTAAAAAAAACGGCTCCAAATTTTTTAATGACAATTTCTATTTCGGACGAGGTTTAATATTTATAATATTCTTGAGGACGATCTTTAATATTCTTGAGGTAATATTTCGGTTGTACCATCAAGAGCATATGACTTGCTTGGCTCTCGTATCATTTCCTCGACTTTCTTTGAAAATAGTTTCAAAAAACCAATTTACATAAGATAGCTTGGGGCAATTGTACAGGAAAGAATTTTCTTCTTTATCGCCTTATCCAAAATTTTCACAAATTTACACTCGTTAGGGAACCAGTTTTTCAACTTTTTTTCCAGACCTTCAATCGACTTTCTATTGACTTTCTTTGGCATTGTTTGAGGAGGGTCTATTTCCACTGCCTCAAAATCATTGTTGTGTATAACTGTGTGTTGTATTGCACATGTTATACAAGCAATGATTTGTGTTATAAAATAAAACAGATCAATACCGTTTCAGGAGAATGTTTATTTCTGATCTATATTTCGTCTGCCGACCACATCATCCTTTCAGGAAAGCGATTCATATCATTTGTTCCTTCTTCACCCATTTCCTTGTCTTTTTAAAGCCCAGTCGATGGTGGAAACAAAGTTATTTCAATATAAAATCATCGTATTGTCCTTTTAGATATGCAACTATTTCGCGAAGAGCGAGACTGAAAAATAACCTTTGCCAGTTTACGAGTCTCACCTCATAATGTTTCCCTCAGTGTCCAAAGCATCTATGAGTACCTCATCATTTTCATTTCGAAACAGTTGTTACATAAATTATGCAAACTACTTCGAACACATTTAATCTAAATGTCTGAACATTTAACTATAGGTATAACAAAACAATATCTATGATTGTGAAGAAATTATTTCAATTATTATGCGGCGAGCGCGCGAAAATACACAGACAGTTGCACCTCCGAAATAAACGAGAAGTGAGGAGATAGTGCCAATGCTAAGTTATGATGTTGAATTCATAAAAAAAATTGTAAAATCATAATATTTAGTTAATTTGTCATATTCAATGACAAAATTAAATACATTGTTTGGGCTGTCCGGATGACGCCGCGTCGAAGGCTGAGGTGCCGACGTTTCGATCGACATATCGCGGTCCTCTTCAGGGCTGTGACAACCCTGAAGAGGACCGCGATAACGTCGGCACCTCAGCCTTCGACGCGTCGTCACCCGGACAGCCTCATGGATCATGACTGGCCGCAGAAGCCTACGATACAATTAAATACATTGCGAAGTTATATGTTTAAAATTTCCGTGGTCATTCTGTTATAAAACTTATTTCTTACATTGAGTGTTTTAGGATGGAATGGAGTGTGTTGTGTTATTGAATTCTGTTTAGATAGTGATTCTTTAATGTTGCGCTTTTGTTCATTTATCATTTTCCCGAAGCTTTATTTTCGTTTGCCCGCACATATTGCAACGGGCACTTGGATCATGAAATGAAATAAACGCTACTTTGTTTATCTGACACGTGAACAACGTCTTTCATACGTTTAATTATGTGTTCTTTATTAATAAGATTATTTCTGCGAGCATTGAGATTCATATTGAAAAATCTTTCAATTTATTATTAGCAGGTCGAATGAAAGGAAGCTGAAAAAAAATCGGGATTATTTTGTTCTTGAACATAAGTCGATTTGTTATGAGAACTATTGATACATCAAATCCTGGTCAATCTCTGACACGGTCTTTACTTTCTTGTATACGTATGTATATAAGGAGTAATAGTGTACGTAGTACAGTGTAATGCTGTGGAAAATTGATTTCGAGATTTCAACGGAAAATCACGTTTTGGGGTCCCCTGAACCCGAGAGAGTTGGTTTTTTCCCCTCAAAATGACCGGGAGTGGTAGTTCAGTGCATCAACTGATGTCACTGCAGCGCCTCTGACTGGGAGGTCCTAGGTTCGAGTAATGACGGCGGCAGGATTTTCGACACTAGCTGTTCAGCTAGGTCGAATTGAGTCGCTGTCTGAAGGAGAATTCTAGCGGCCGGCTGCTCGGAATGTGAATAATGAAGAATAAATGAATGGACGAATAATTTAAATTTTGAGAAATTCAAGCGCATATTTACAATTTGAGGCATGTGTTTGATGACATATTGATTCTGCAAAATATATATTTTATTGGGAGTTGCATCGTGTTTGTTTGCAAGAAATATTTGCATGTGGAAGATACTATATACTGTAAGATAAAATATTAGAAGAACCTGACCAAGTCATGAAAACATTACTTCCTACGAAAAGTAAAAACAAGTATGAGATAGAATATAGCATGATAACTTGGGAAATTGGGAAAAAACTAGTCACTTCCGTCACAGTTTTTCTATAGAGTCCGTTTTAGAACGGTAAACCCAACTGACATTTATATTTTTTTACATCTGTAATTCTATGACCAAATGTTTTACATGTAAAAAATTTAATTGATTCACATTAAATATTTTATATTGTTCCACTAGTCAGCTAGCTTAACATTTACTTCGCCAATTTAGTTTTATTCATTCGTTGTTTACACGTAGTGTAGATACGTAATCTGTGATGTACATTTTTTTTGTTTCATGACCGACTGGAAGTAACTTGGCTACGTATGTGTTATAGTTTCTTTTCCGTATAGTTAACTAAATATGATATTAATTCCATGAAAAATCGTTGATTATCTCTATGTTAATAGCACGCGTGAATTAAAAATTCACAATTACCTATCAGAATTCAGAAAATCGTGTAATTAAGAAACTATAACAGACGTATCAAAGGTATTTGCAGTCGGCCATGAAACATGAACAAAAATGTACATCACATCTTACGTACATACAACAACTACATATAAATAACGAATAAATAATACTAAATGGAGGAAGTAAAAGTTAAGGTAGCTGACTTATGGCACAAAATAAAATATTTAAGGTGAATATATTAAATGTTTTACATGTAAAACATTTAATTAGTATTACGAATGTAAAAAATGTAAGTCAGTTGTGTTTACCAATTCTAGAAAGCATGCTATACCCTGTGTCAGAAGTGACTAATTTTGTTTTTCAATATTTATATATGTTGTATTCTCTTTCATATCTATATTTACTTTTCGTGGGAAGTAATATTTTTATGACTTTGTCAGCTTCTAATATTGTATCGCATATGTTGAGTACCTTCTAGTATTGGCAAATGTTTTGTGGAAACAAAAACAATGCAAGACCCACAAAAATAGATCTTTTTCAGAAGCAATACTATGAAATGAAATGCATGCTGCGGGTAGAAAAGATGAGCTTGAAATTTTTAAAACTAGAATTATTCGTAAATGGAAACGAAAAAATACTGAACGTAACATGTGTATAAAGGGGGATAATTGGACTCGTGGTATATAAGAAAACTCGCTCCTATCGTCGATCACTTTCTTAAACATATCATTCATGCAATTATCCCCCTCTTTATACACTCGTTTCGTTAATTATTATAATTAAACGATTTGTCTCCTTTTACTGAATTCTGACTGGTAGGTGTAGAATTTTAATTGCACGCGTGTTATTAACATAAGAGGTAATCAACGATTTTTCATGGAATTAATTAGTTTAGTTCACTAAACGAAAAAAAAAAAAAATAAGTACCTAATGTGCAGATATGACTTCTTCTAAAGTGTCTTCAGCTTTGTTATTTTCTGTAAACAGTAGATTATCTGAAGATGTAACTGCAACTGGTTTTATAGTGTTAAAGCATTTATATGAGCTGTAGGAAAGCAGCCTAATTTGATGGGAAAGTTAAAAATGCTCTCGTTTTTCTAACCGATGAAAAATCTCGCTTATCTTTCTGTTTTAAATTTTAATGGTAAATTCTTGATTTATATCATAAAATTATGATAATTTATTATTTTGATATAATTTTAATAAATTGTATATACATAATGTTCTCAAGGCTTGTCGGAAATTAAAAAAGAAATTGAAATGAAGCACTGTTATGCACCCTGTGACCCACAGAACTGAGGTTTTCAAGACTGACAATTTTCTTTAGTTCGCTATGCACTAATGAAATAGTTATTTTTATATTAAGTGCGTGCCATCAACCTGTCGGTCTCGGCCAAAAAAAACCCTCAATTTCGACGAATCATGCCTTAGGTATTTATGAAAATAACTTACCATCAGTTGAGAAATCGGTGAACATCTAGATGAGAGTGGATGCGAGTTTTCGGAATATTTGCTAATAGTTACCTACTAATTATGTATTGACAATAAATAAGTTAATAGTTATTGTGATGTGTTCAATAATAGTATAATAGTTAAAGTTGTTTGGCCATTCATGTGTGCTTTAATTTCTTACTTGTCTTATACCGTGCACATAAATCTTGATCGCACTGTGACGTCACTGGGAAAAAAAGTCTTCCAAGCACGGTGACACATTTTTCAGATGTTTTAAGAAAACATGAACATTACGCATGAGTATGACCACATAGAGACCCACATTTTTGTACGATCGTAGACAAATATATTATCGCATTGTAATGCAGTATGTTTTAGTTTCTCGTTACGGAGAAGAGAGAAAGTTATGTAATGCTACGCGAAAAAACTGCGAATTTTCGCAGAAAATCTCTAATTACAGGCCCCGGTAACGAAAAAGTGGATAAATCCAGTTGTTGAATTTAGAAAAAACTCTAACACGTGGTGTAGCTTGAATGCATGTTTTTTTGGTCCTCGGTTCCGAAAAATCGAATGACGGCGAAACGTCCGTCTGTCTGTGAACAACGCTATCGGGTAAACCGCTCGGCCAATTTTCTCAAAAATTGATATTCCCCAATCGATCTGGCTGATGTCGTGACCTCTGTAATTTGAAACCTATCTTTTAATTTTAAGGCATACTTTACATGAAGCCCCTGGGACATTTTCAAAATTCGTTTTTGATTAAATGTTCTTGTTGGATAGTGTGAAGGTCGTTTAAGAGTAGTGCATATCTCACATTCGTTGAAAACTCTGATTTTTCGAAAATTGTAAAAATATATATAATTTTTTGACGTCTTCCTACAACTACAATTATGAAGACAGAAATTTTCCCTTAGTAAATCTTTCTTAAAGATAGATTTTGAAAAAAGTCATGTAAATTTTTCGAAAATTTGTAATTTCGCGTAACTTTGCATGAAAGTACGGGCGAGAAAGAACGTGCTGTTTTATCACCATTTTGAATAGTCTCCGTAACACCCTTAAATTTGACGAAATATATACTTAAGTATATTCAAAACAATATTCAATATATTAACTTTATTAATATTTCAAAATTATCTGCAAAATTTAAGTCTGTTGGAAACAACGATTTTTGTGTGAGGATGTAACAAAATTCAATCGCGAAATTTTAATAAATTCTCCTTACAGAGAGAAGATAGCTACATGTTTCATTACGAAATAGTTCAATAGGGAAGTTAACCCAAACTTAATTTTCACTTTTCTTTTGCAACTTTCTGTGAAATAAAATATTTAAAAGGTTGTAGAAAATCCGTCGTAATTCATCTTAAATTAAAGTTCGTTGGGGAGAACTTTAATTAAGGAATCATTGTATTTCTTTCCTCTTCTTGATTGTCATCATCGGGAATTAAAGGATTATCTTGGTACTGAAAGAGATTTCAATGTTTTTATTGAATCATCTTTATTTCTGATTTCAATAATTATACACAACATGCCTTATTGGCTCTTGAAATCAGTCTAACCTGCCATTTTCCCTTTGAGATGAGCGGAAATAATGAACAAAGATGTGTAGATTGCTTGACAACTTTAAGAGAAAAAAGTATCCTTTAACTGACAAAAACTGTGAAATTGAGACGACATTTAGCTTGAACTCAATACTGGAAGGTTCGGTGGTAATTTAATATCATTGATTAAACAGAATGTCGTTGAAAGAGAAATATCTTAAGCTGAGTAATGTAGCGATCGTATTTCAACTTTTCACAAGAAGAAACATGACGCATTTCCTTTGCATTGTGGTAATATGAATCCCAAACGTATTAAATTATAATGGTCTTGTGGCTTGTCCAGAAGACCTGCGATGAAGTGTAACATTTCTTCTACACTCTTGGTTTGGCTGCTAAATATTTTAATTCTGTACAAGTGACGAATTTAGAGCTTTTTAAGTACTTAACTATAAAATGTACTGCATCAAACCCAATGTTTGTTTACCGATTTCTCGTTAGATTTTTTTAGAACAAGAGCTTAATAACAACAATTTTTTTTCTGAAAGAGTGTATCTTTCTCCTTTGAACTATTTCACCTAAAATTTTTCTTCAAAAATAATATTCAAAGTTGATAAAAAAATGAAAATCAAATAATTTGGTATGGTAAAAGAGCTTGGTTTCCGAAGTTCTTTTCAACGGCATTCTGTTGATAATCTGTCGAATCTTCCGATATCCTGTCGATATCTTAATTTACAAGTCTGTGTACAATAATGTTCGTACAAAAACATCATGATAGTAACAAACTTCACAAACTTCAAACTTCAACATGTGTATGCAAAGGGTGTCTAAGAGAACCAACAAATGGAAATGAAAATTGAATCGATATTTTTATGACCATCAATAATAGGTATTATGTCCAGTTCTGAAATTTTTTGTATCCGTAATATGCGTTGATTTTGGATATTTCTTGAAACGTTGCACAAACTACATGTAGTTTGCGGCATTCTTCTTTGAGAAAAATTGTTTCTTCAGGAGAAAACAATTTCATTTTTTTCGTAGTCTAATCGCAGAGTTCCACTAATGCATAGAAATAATTTAAAATACATTGACGGACTACCAAACATTTCTGTCACAGATAATGTCCAGTGATCTGAGAAATTTTCAAGAATTATCACATTCTTTGTACGTAATTTTTCGAAACTTCCTGCACATTTTCCTATGAAACAAATTGTTTAATATCGTTTGAAGTTCTTCCACTTGTTTTGCATTATTCGACCGTTCCCAAGTATTTAATTTGCCAGCAGTAGCAGATTGTCATTGCAAGAAGGTTTGATACATGGGGTGAATACTATTTGTGAGTCTTTTAGGCATAGTTTGTGCTGTTTTGTGGTGTCGTTAGGACTGAATCCAGCACAGATCAACGTTGGTGAAATCCTGAAGACTCATCGGAGGTGATTCTCCGGAATGTAGGAAGAAACAAGGACAAGTGAGACTATTCACAAGGTAGCAGGATTGGACGAAATACAGGAAGCAGGAGACGGGCAAGGAGAGGAGGTGCAGGAAGAACCATCTAAATCAGAGAAAAAAGGGCAAGAGCAAGAGGAAGACGAAGAGGAGCAATCGTCAGATGATGAAGAATGGTCCTGCAGAGGAGGAAAATTCAATGAAGGGGGAACACAGAGGAAGGGGGGAAGAAAAGAGATGGTGCTTGGTTCAGCAAAATAAGAATGAGATAGAAAAGATGTTCGAAGTTGGATGGACAGGGATAAGGAGGTGGAAACGAAAAGGGAGAGGAGAAAAACCAAAAAAAGGGGAAAAAGGAGGAAAAAGAGAAAACAACAACTGAAAAGGAGGAGATAGAGGATATGTAGGTAAAAAGAGAAACGAATGTGGAATGGCCCCGCAGTGGATGGGAAAGAGAACGCCATGAATGAATCAGGTGGGGGAGGACATGCCATAAATGTAGAATATGATGAGGAAATATAAATTGCAAAGGTGCTGCAAAAGTGCAAGCAAAAGTGATAAATGGGGGGGGAGGGAAAAGGGGGGGGAAAGAAGATGGGCGAGGTGGAGGAGAAAGGGAGGGAGGAGAAAATGGACGAAGAGGAGATGGACGAGGGGGAGGAGAAGATGGGGGAGGTAGAGGTGGAAGAGAAGATGGACGAGGTGGAGGAGTAAACGATGGAGGTTGAGGAGAAAATGGACGAGAAGATGGACGAAGGGAGGAGAAGATGGGGGAGGTAGAGGTGGAAGTGAAGATGGACGAGGTGGAGGAGTAAATGAGGGAGGTTGAGGAGAAAATGGACGAGGAGAAGATGGACGAAGGGGCGGAGAAGATGGGGAGGTAGAGGTGGAAGAGAAACCAAGCGAAGAGGGTGAGACGGGGTTGCCTGAAAGTGAACAGGAACGGGAGAGAAAACGAGGAACGATGAGGGTTTCAGCGGCATCCACCGACCAGAAAGAGGAGGTGGTGGTGGAGAGGTAGAAACCCGGCGCTGGTTGGGCGGCATCACCGGCTCACAGCGGCCACCGCGACAGCCCCAACCAGGAGAAGAGGGGAGAGGAGGGGTAGAAGAGCGGTGCCTGGGGGACCATGGTGGGCGGTGGCCGCGTCCCCGCATCACCGGCCGACGCCGGCGGCCGCCCCAACCAGGAGACGGTGGGGGGGAAGAGAAGAGGTAGAAGGGCGGGGCCTGGGTGACATCATCGGCTCAGGGCGGTTACCACGGCAGTTCCAGCCACGAGAAGATTGTGGCGGGGGGAGAGAAGAGGTAGAATGGCTGGACCTGGGTGGCCATGATGGGTGGCGGCCGCGTGGGCGCGGCTCAGGACACGGGGGGGGGACTACCTCGGCTGTGCCACCCTGGTGATGGAGGAGGATAAGGAGGTGACTGTGGAGGGGGAGAGGGTGATAAGAGGTAGAAGGGCGCTGGCCGGCGGCTTCACCGGCACAGGGTGGCGACGGCGACAGCCCCAATCTGTAGGTGATGACGGAGGGGGAAGAGAAGGGGTAGAATGGCAGCGCCCGCGTGGTCCAGTGGACGACGGCCACGTGGCATCCCCGACTCCTGGCCCCCCAAGGGCGACGTCGGGGTCCATGGCGGGCGGTGGGGGCGACATCACGGTTGAGGGCGGCGACGGCGGCAGCCCCAACCAGGTGGTGACGATGGAGGAGGTGATGGAGCGGGACGAGAAGGGGCAGAAGGGCGAGGTCTGTGTGTCCATGGTGGACGGTGGCCGCGGGACATCACCGGCCCAGGGCGACGTCGGCGGCAGCCCCAACCAGGAGGTGGTGGTGATGGCGGAAGGGGAAGAGAAGAACTAGACGCGTGGGGCCTGGGTGGCCCAGATGGGCGTCCGCCACGTGGCATCACTGACTCCTGGTGTCTACCGCGACGGCCCCAACCAGGAGGGGACTGCGGCGGGGAGGAGAGGGGGAGGGGGAAGAGGGTCGGCGTCTGGAACGTCTTGAGCGGCGTCCGCGCGGCATCTCCGGCTCAGGGCGGCGCCGGCGGCAGCGCCAGCAGCAGCAGACCGGCTGGACGTCGGCGGCGGGCCGGCGGGCCGGGGCCCGGCCGGGGGAAGGGGGGGGCCACGCCCGCCTCTGTCGCCGCGCCCGCCCCACCCCAGCCCCGCGCGCGCTCCCGAGCCCGCGCCTGCAACACAACACGCGCGTGGGGGCAGTCAGTGCCTGGAAAACCAACATGACACAGTCATGGAGACATCCGTTCCTAGAAAAGCAACAGACCACACGCGTGGGGACATTCCGTTCCCAGACAACCAACATACCACACGCATGGGACATTCGTTCCTGGAAAACCAACATACCACACGCGTGGGGACATTCCGTCCTAGAAACCAACAACCACACTGGGGGGACATTCCGTCCCTAGAAATCCAACATACCACACACATGGCGACATTCCATTCCTAGGAAACAAACATACCACACGCGTTCCTACAAACACGTAACTCCTATAAAACCAACATACCACACGGATACATTCGTTTCCTATAAAACAAACCACACGCGTGCAGGCATTCAATTCCTATAAATAATCGATTCTGGAGCAAATGCTGAGATGGCCCCTTGTTTTGCTTCTGGACATAACTGTAACTTCATTTTCTGTGCACGTCTTCTAGAATTCAGTGGGAAATACAATTATTCAAATTATCGTTTCCATGTTGTCGCGGCAGGAAGTAATAAGAGCCAAAATTTATTGCTTATTTATCCTTGAAAATAGATTTTATTACATGGGAGTTTTTTGTTGTTTTTTTTCTTCCTTTCAAAATTCAAAATTATTGCTTATTTATTTTTGAAAATAGATTTTGGGTTTTGGGTCTTCTCCCTTTCAAAATTCAAAATTTAAGTAGTATATGACTTGGTGTAGGGATTACAGAATTTTGAAAATGTGCACACAATTCACTTTTCCCCATAGGACGTCATACGCAGTTTTTAACTGTTTTTTCGACGTAAAATAAATAAATAAATAAAAAATAAATCGATACCCGAATGAATTGAAAGGTTGCAATCGACATGGGGTTGATTGATGGCCCGCTCGCGGTAACTGCTAAGGTTACAAGTCCTGTAAGAATAGTGCATGATTTTGTGTCGCGGGAGTTTGCAGTGATTTACCTCCATTACATAGCGAATTTCGAGGTCGACCGACAAGTCGGCTTGCGGGATTTTCCCAATCAGCGGGGCACCGCTCCAGCTGGGACAAGGTGTAGGCTTCCGACCGGACTCCCGACATGTGTCACGACGAGGTCAGTTTCTGACCCCGAATTTTTTTCTTTTCAGATGTTTCAAAAAAATTAGGGATTTCAACGCAAACGAGATCCGTGCCATTTATTTAAGTTCTGCCGTCAAGGACAAAGTTGAATTCAAAATGTTGAAGCAATTTGTATGAAAGTTTTGAAAATGGGTACATGGTACACGTGCATTACATTCTTTCGTTCGTAGTTTTGGAGAGCACATATTCCTCAAGTCTGAGCGTATATTCCATGAAAGTAAATTGTTAAGTCTTCGAATAGCCTGTCTAGGATTTTCAGTATGATTTACGGAAACATAATAATTATACAATACCGCTCGCGTTCCGTAGCACTTAATTACGTCTGATACTGAAATACACAAATTATGCTTCTTAAAATACAATGCTGTCAAAACATAAGAACACATTTACCAGTACTATGCAGTAACGTACCTACACGGAAAACTCTTAAATCACAAACAGCAATAGATCAAATATAAAACAAAACATTCACATAATAAAAAACCAGGTTACAGTGACCATGATGCACCAATTCTTATAGTTACTAATAACATGAATACTGACACAAATAAAACACGCATGTGCAGAGCATTTACTAAAGTTAACATAAAATTATTTAAGGAATACTTGCCGAAGGAATCATGGGAGGCAGTTTATAACGCTATTGTCACAAATGAAAAATATAATTTATTTTTCTCAAAGCTTTCATTTCACTTTAACGCGTGCTTTCCTGTTAAAAAAGAAAATTAAACATTTCACGAAAAAGTAATACTTGGATCACACAAGGAATTAGAACATCGTGTAAAAACAAACGTACACTCTACTTTATTTCTAAACATCATAACATATCACCCTGCTTCCATGTCTACTTCCGAGAATATAAAAGAATTTTAAGGAAAATAATAGTTCAGGCAAAAATAATGAGGAGGTTTTGAACGTTAGAAACAAAACTGAAGCAATGTGGAATATCGTAAAAAATATGACCACATCATCACGATATTTCATAGAGAATGTTGTTTTAAAGGATAATGAAAGAGAAACAAGTAATCCAGAAAAAGTTACGAATCTCTTCAACCAACACTTTTCTAGAATTGCGGTTGATCTCACGGACTAAAACCATAAAATTCAACATCATATGCTTCTCAAAAAAAAAAAAAAAAAAAAAAACGGCACGATGTTTATTTTCGAAACTTCTTCCAACGAAATCCTCAGAATAGTCAGTAAACTAAAAAATAAATATTTATATGGTTTAGATGAATTTCAGGATTATTAAAAACGTGTGCACCTGCCATTATACACCCATTAACTCACATTTTCAATGCTTCCTTGTGCACAGGAATATTTCCAGATATTTTCAAAACAGCAAAAATTAAGCCAATTAAAAAAAAGGGAACAAAAATGAAATTCAAAATTACCGGCCAATTTCTCTTTTGTCAGTTTTCTCAAAAATATTAGAGAGGCTATACGCAAATGGAAACTTTTCTCAGGAAAAACGAAGCGTTTTCAGACTCATAACACGGTTCACAATCTACGGAAACTTCCATTTTTTATTTTCTTAAAGATGTTGCTTCATTAATGGACCAAAATAAAGAACCCATTGGGATATTTTTAGATCTTTCGAAAGCTTTTGACATTATTAACCATAACATCTTGCTCTCAAAATTACCTTTAAACATCGATCTTAAAGAGTAGAAATGCCGTACTGGCACGAAAGGACATTATTTACTTATCTTTCTAATTCTTTGCCAATTGAACATGGGGTCCCACAATGTTCGGTCTTAGGTTCTATCCTCTTTCTGTTGTACGTAAACGATATGCCCTCATCTATTAAAAATGGAAGAACAGTTCTTTTTGCCGATGACACGAATGTTCTTTGCAAAAAAGAAACAATAAATAGTACAATTTCAGAAGTTTCAAATTGGTTTTAAAGAAGGCAATTTTGCGTTTCAAATCAGCAATCGTATGCTCCATTGAAAATGAACAATATGCAATTAGCTGATGTTAAGGTAACAAAATTAGGTAATAAATTAGCTGATGTTCGGCAACGACAATATCTAGTTTTTTATGTTAATCTCTCCCTTTTTAAAATTTATTTTATTATTATTATTATTATTATTATTATTATTATTATTATTATTATTATTATTATTATTATTACTATTACTACTATTATTTTTTCATCTTTCAATTATTAATGGTGAAATTTTTGGGAAAGGATTCTGAAACTTAAGAAAGCATGCGCAGATGATTTTCTCCTCCATATGTCACATACAGTTTTTGACTAAATAAATTAATAAGTAATGAAGCTTTATATTTTTCTCCAAATATCCCACCCAGCAGAGACAGAAAATTTTAAACTACTTGATGATACAAGCTTGGAACCTATTTTTAACGGTTTCTTCAAGAAGAGGTGTATTCAAATAAAAAAATAAAAAATGATCAGTATTGATTAATTTTATTAATTAAAATTATCTAGTTTCTTACTGAAGCACCAACAAAAATTAAAAAAGAATATGATCAGTTATAAAATCAAAACTTCAATAATTTCTATCACAGTCGAAACAAAAACATTATTGAAGATATTTTATCAGTCCACAAGGACTCTAGAAACACAATTGAAATAACTAATCAACAATCATTATCTCTATCATGGGAAACTTTTTTAAAAGAAGAATATTTTTTGTGAATAAAAAAGATAGTAAAATTAACCTTCTTCAATTTGCAAGTCATAAACTATGAGAAAAATAGAAGTTGGTAATGACCAACATTCAAAAAATCTCCCATGAGAAAGAAACTACATTCAAAAATACCTTCTATCATTGTAACTTTACTAAACCTCTAATACCTATATCTAATTATTATAATTTCAGCATGATTTGAAATTGCGATAAGAAATTTAAAAAAAGTTTTCAGAGCTAAAATGTAAAGAACACTTTGGAATTGAAAAATATATTCATAAATAACTAATTCTCAATATCTTCCCTGGTTATACTCTAGTCAGGAATTCAAAACTTTTATTAGTTTGAAACAAAGTTTCAATGAAATGCAGATAAACCAAAACAAGCATTGTTGCTGTTTGAATGTAGTTGCACAAGTATTAATAGTATTTTTTCTTTGGTCTAAACTCTTTGTTTCTCCTGATTATTCATTAGTAAAATAAAATTATTGATAAATTTGAAAAATTCCAAATGAACAGTAGCAAGGGCAGATTGATAGTGTCATTGCTTAGGAACTGCCACAGTGAGAGAAATGGCTCCTGACAAAACTACTTCAAAGGGAAGCAAAATATTTTGTATGGAAAAGCTTTGATGGCTCTAACTGTAAATTATTTCTTGTGTAATAGTATTCGTGTAAGATTAAATTTTGAAATAAATACATTATCTTATTGCTTGTAAGATGGAAATAAACATTTTGTCATTCCAGTTGTTTTTGCACTAATTCTTGTATAAAAATTATAAACCTTGTTAATGAACTATTTGCTTGTAAGTTTTAATAATTTAGGGTTTTAAATAGAAATGAATGTATTACTGAATTAAATATTAAAAAAACATGAAATATGGCAATCGCCGTGGATTCAAATTCATGAAACAGTTTTATGTTCATTTATTGCAATTTGCAATTTTTATAAAGTTAGTCCTGTTGATTTACTCTAACAATACAAAGCAGAATTATTACTGTAGAACTATGTCCAGTCTGTAGAACCAGTCTAACAACACAATGGAATTGAAATATCTATGCTGCTGGAATTTTAATGTTATACCTGTGTCAAACCACCATTTTTAATAATATAGCAATCTTTATCATTGTTGGGCATAACATTGTATGCATAAAATCAAAATGTTATTTGGATTTCGGAAGACAAAATTTACTGGCAATTATTGATGTAGTTTAAAACAAATATTTTGCTTATCTCAGGAAAATAAAAAAAAATAGCACTTTCATTTTTACTAAAAATTATACATAGCACTTTTTTGGCCAAAAGTTAATCTCGCATAAACAGTGTGTATGGTCAACAATGATGATTTCCGTAATTGTTATTTATTTATACTTTGTAATTTACATGTTTGTGTATAACAAGACTTGTTTCGTATGAGACTTCAGTGATAATGTTACAAGCAGCAACAAACTGAAATAATTCACGTTAAGCAGTCTTTAACATCAAGAAAATTGTATACCCAATCCCATTTTTAGAATTAAACGAAACCACTTCATAAATCACTCTACAGCTAGTAGTAAATTTCACGTTCTAGAAAGGAATAAAAACCTTCTTCAATTTAATGTTAACCAAGTTTTAGTACCAATAATAGTTTTTAAAAGTATCTGTGAATATTTTCTCAGTATGATCTTGCGCCATTTTTCTTCGAGAACTACTCTGACTCCCTGTTCACGGATCATTCTTTCGCCAGAACACCTACCTCATTTACGGAGATTCGGAGTTTTGTACGGAGTTTTGACTGCCAAAGAAAGATCACAAAAACACGGAAGTGGGTGACCAAATAATATAGACACTGATAAGACATACATCGATTTCATTTTCCTACCAAATAACTACATGACGGTGTAAAATAAGTTTTCACCTCTTCAACTGGCAGGTTAAATACTGTTTTAAGTGGCAAGTCACTCTTGAAAATAGTTATTACGAACTTACGAAAGAAAACCAAAAGTTGGAATCATAAAATGTTGGATGGAACCCTTTGAAATATGTGTGTAAAAGACGAGTTCCTGTAGTAGAATAACTTTTTGTTACAGGTAAAGTCTTTTCAGATGTGTTGAGCTCCAAACACACTACCTGATTTTATTCCAAAAATGTGTTTGAACGAATTCATGGGTTCTTCTATCCCTCCCGTATGTCATTATTGCGTTCTGTAATACTTCGAAATAACTGATGATTACATTATAGAGGAAGTGGTATAGTATTTATTACGTCAACAAACACCATTATAAAAGGAATTATTATAATAGTTTTTTCTACATGTTTAATTTTTTTAAAAAGCATTTTCGGCCACATTGTGGCCATCTTCATTGCAATTCTGTGAACTCTGCGGGCCCGGTAAAGACAAAAAAGTCCAGCATTTTGCGATTATTAAACATCTCTGGCAAAACTATGCCAGACAATTTCTTTTATAATGATGACATTGCTAGTAGTATAGGAAGGCCTGAAAGTATACAATTGAATCATTAATATCAGAGACTCGTCGAAATGTGAAAGAACGTGTTTTAGTGGAATATTGTTTCATGAAAATAAACACATCGTTTAATATATATTTATATGAAAAATATTTTCATTTATCAACTGTTTTAATTTAAAAAAATTGAAATCAGAAAAACTGTGACTTTTTCTCAATTTTCTCGAAACAAGGAATTTGACGTTGGATGGGTTTCTGAAATAAACTATTCAATTGCAATAGTACTGTGGCAATGAGCTTCTTTAGAAATTCCAGTTACTAATGGCTTAGGGTAAGGGACCCGAAATTTCCTATGATGGCAAATATTATATGAATGATTATAATTCTTAATAGCTCTTAAAGTTAGTATTATGAAAAGTTTACAGGTTACAGATATATCATTCATAATAACACTTAAACAACGGTTTTGAAAATTGTGTACAATTTTTGTAGATAAAAATATTTTCTCGTAATGCAATTTTTAACACGTTTTCTAGTAAATAAAGTTTTCAGAAAGGATAATACTAATATAATCAGAAGATAAATTGCTTCAGTTAATGTAGGAGACTACTGAAAATTTCATTTTCCTATTACTCATGTAAGCTGAGAAAAGGTCAATTTAGTATCAAAAATACCAACTTTCGGGAAATGGGCTTTGAAAATGCAACCCTACGAACACGCCAGCTCGATAACTTGTCTCATCAGAATAAACATTTTGCAATAACTTCTTCCTTTTCAGACTTTTTTATATTGTTTAGCTTCACAACATTGTTTTTAATTTACTTTCTGCTTGTCTAAGCCTTTCAGTATTTATGCACTGCATTGTGTTTTAGTATCTAAAAGTATTGGAGACAGCACCTAAGCCCAATGAGAGGTCGTCTTCACACATAAATAATAAAAAATGTAAGAACATAAGAATGTAAGAATCAACATAATTCAAACGCCAATTTAAAGATAAAGTTATGGTGATTTATAAAACAATAAAATACAAAAAAAATATTTTTGACTGAAAATCATTTCTATGCTCCCTGAAGAAAACGTGCACAGAATACACTTCTCTACGCCACATGTAGTTTTTCACTGTTTTTAACGTAAAATGTACAAAAAAACATTTAGGGAAATTCGCCACATAAAGAAGCTACGCAAAGAAATGTCGCCGTTACACGCTTACTGGTCGGCAATGGTGGCACAGAGCATCATCTGATGTGACTGTAGTGCCTCTGACCGGGAGGTCCTAGGGTTCAAATCCCTACGATGGCAGGATTTTCGACACTAGCTACATAGCTATGTAGCATTCAGCCTGTCTAGTGAAGAATTCTAGCGGTCGGCTGCTCTGATTGGTAGTTTTCCGTGGTTTCTCTGATCAACATCAGGCGAATGCCGGAGCAGAACCCAAACAAAGGGGCCACGGAGCGCGCGCGATCTTTCTTGCTTTCATTTCCTTAACCTATCTTCACCCTTTACCTACATACACTTACACTCACATGCACTACACTACCACACATGTCGTGAGACCGGTCGGGGACTTAAAACATATCCCGGGAGGCGCGGTGCCCCGCTGGCCGTACCTGGTTGGAGAAACTTCGGCGCCGAATCTGGGTATCCTGCGGGAAAAGACCACCGCCACCTCCCGAACAAAAACACGCACTTCACTTACGGAACTAATTACCCCAGTAATTGACGCGCCCGGAATCACTAACAATCAATCAATCAATATTTCTTCTTGATTGTCAATATATGTTTACAAATAAAAGTATCCAAAGTTATTTATGACAATCATTTATTTCAACAATTGCACAACGTTTCGTAACTCGTTTTGTTACATCATCAGGTGCTCACTCAGTTGATACCACATAACTAGCCGTTACGAACCAAGTCAACTCAACTGAGTGAGAGTGAGGTATTTCATAATGTTTCCTTGAATGTTCTGCTGTAGAGATAATTCAATGGGATAGCTTTCCCTCACTAAATTTAGCACCTGATGATAACAAAACGAGTTACGAAACGTGCAATTGTTGAAATAAATGATTGTCATAAATAACTTTGGATACTTTTATTTGTAATCAATCAATCAATCATACCTTTCAGTTCTCGGCGAGACGTTCTTGGGGGTCGCTTTTGGGCGGTCGCTCAGGCCACAGCAGTGCTCGAGTGAAGAAGAGGCTTGTTGGAAGCGCAGCCGTTCGACTGCGGCTGCCCGGGCGGAGCGGGCAAGTCGGAGCGAGCGAGCCGGCCGAGCGGAGTCCAGAGCTGCCACCGAGCGAATGACAAGCGACGAACATCCGTCAGGCTGTTCCATTGCTCCCCTCTCCCAGGTGCTCCAATTAAAACGCGAGGCGAATTGACAGCGATCAGCGCGGTCGCGGTTGTCCAATCAGGCGAGTCGTTACAACTTAATGTTTTTATATCGAAGCTCCCGATTGAATAACTATGACCCAGCTGATCAAACGTTAATTAAGGTACCCAGAATAATAACGCAGCACATTTCGAAATAATCCCAACATAAGTTCGTTTTGACAAAAAAAAATAGTTTTACTGTTTTTACTAAATTTTTGAAGGTGGAATTTGAGGGTTTTGCCATATCCCAATTCATTTGGTATTTTAACATATGTAAATGGCTGGAGTTTACCATCATACTTCTACCTGAAAATGCAAGGTCGGTTGGGATCTGCCTGTTATCCTACGTACTACGTTTTCATTGAAGTGCATTGTGGTTGGTATGAGAAGAGTTCTCTGATTAACACGTAGGGTAATTGATAACGACCAGCTGGGACGCGGTTATCCAACCAAGAGCTTTGTTACAATTTTTTTTTTTATATTGAAGTTCCCGATTGGATAACTGTGTCCCAACTGGTCAAAAGTCAAATCGGGCTACGTTTTCATCGGAGTGCATTGTTGTTAGTATGGGAATAGTTCACTCCGAATGATACTTACGGCGAATACACAGCGATCTGCTGGGACTAGGCTATCCAATCGGGAACTTCGTTACAACTTATTTTTTGCAGCTGAAGCTCTCGATTGGACAATCGCCTTCCAGCTGATCGCTGTCAATTCGGGCTACGTTTTAACCTGAGTGTTCTCTTTCACAGTACCCACAATGCACTGCACACTCAGTACATTTCCTTTCGACACTTGCAACGTCACGCATTGTCTTGAGCTTCCGCATCGCCACACTTCGGAGTGAGTCGTCACCAAAACTTGCGGTGAACGGAGAAACTCAGTGGAGGCAGTGGCATATATCACGTTTCTCTCACATTTTAAGGTAATAGCTGTGTATGTACGTAGTCGTTTAAGTGAGACTTTAAGCACATGGCAGGGAGATTAACTAGGAATCGTTTGCGAGAGCAAAGCCAAATAGTTAACTCACTGTGTCCTTAAAGTCTCTCGAAGTATGAACGAAATTAACTTTTTATTATTTTTAAAGTTATAATTTCAAAATGCCAAAGCAGACATTTCGTAATGGTAATTTTGAATAAGTTTCCTTGATACTCTGTCACAAAATATTTATCAGCGGCTGTCTGTAGTCAAATATTGGCGTTGGTAACTGATTATTAGAGCCCGAAAGATATTCACCTAAAATTGACATGCATTGGAGCATTTATTCTTCGCCAAAATAAATATGCAAAACGCATTTATTTTTACTAAACTAGTAGTGCATAATATCATGTGAAAAATAACAATTAAAAATGTTTTTAAAAGTTCGTGATAATTAAAATGAATCAAATATTCATTTTGACTTTTAATTGTGCAACAGTACTTACACACTAGATGGAAACAATCGTCTTTGATTGCACGTATCCACCAGTTGTGCTATTTTTGTTTTTTATTTAACATGACCAGAAAAGTTATTTATGGTTCGAGTGGTAAAAGTGACATTTTATTTTGAGAGTGGAAATGTTTGCGACACGAGACCAATAGGAGCAATCCTAGGAGCAAAGTAAAACCACTTGTGACATACATCATTTTAACACCATTAAGACAGCTTTACTGACTTTCATTTTATTTTAATCCAAGTATACAAGTCACTTATGATACATAAAGGTTCGCATTAATACGGACAATTGAGCATCATCTAACTTGAAGCACTATTACTAAAGATTGAACTTATGCACGTTATGCATGCCCTGAAAGAACCGCTTTTATTAGAGTCTAAAAATATGCTTTCGGTTCTCTATTGAAAAGTATTATTAATGCATACTAAATTTCTGTTTGATACTTACGAATTTCACTTAATTGCGATGCCTGTCTCATTGAAATGCTAGAGTGTACTAAACCTGATATCGTTGAACAGTCTATTGCGGGCTGCAAGTAACTAGTGGGAAAATTTTCAGTAGATGCAGAAATTGCAATGTCACTGTCAGGTTGTCTAACCTATATTACAGTGAGCTCAGACAGAGGACTCACAAAAATGTCCTGCAACTGTACTGCCAATTATGCAACCTTCGCAACTTTTACTGTCAGCCTCATTGTTGATACGATGGACTGCCATGTCCGTCCTATCTACAACTCCCGCCTTCCCCTTAATACTTTCTCCTTTCTATATGTACTACACGCGTAACTTTTCCTGAACCATGACCTTGCTTCCCCCTCGCTTGAGCAATAAACAGTTGAAGGCAAAAGCTCGCAGCGATCGTTGATGACAACATTCCAAGCAGTGAAACTTCGTTGGCGCGAAACAGAAGCTAGTCAAAGTTAGATGCTTTCATAGTAAAGAACTTCTGTTCAGGTTTATTATCAATATCTAAGAAATGACTGATGCAGGTCCATATCCTCCAAGGGAGGCACCTAAAACTCTTATCTAGTGTCCCTAATGTTGCCTACCCAGAGCGATGACCTGGCCGCACACGTAGCAGGTTGACTTTGATTTGTCAGAGGTTGGCATTACCGTAAATACTCTTGTGGCCAACTTTGTAACTAATACCCCCACTCCGCCCGCATTTCCTCAATCCATCGTTCAAGAAAAGTTGGCGAGTAGTACCTCTCGCACATCACGCTTCGTCCGTATCCCCCGCTCGCCTTATTCGGACTGCCAGGGCCGTCCTATCTACAACTCCCGCCTTCCCCTTAATGCTTTCTCCTTCCTATATGTACCTCTCGCTCATCAAACTTCGTCCGTATCCTCCGCACGCCCTATTCGGACTGCCATGTCCGTCCTATCTACAACTTCCGCCTTCCCCTTAATGCTTTCTCCTTTCTATATGTACCTCTCCTCATCACGCTTCGTCATTATCCTCCGCACGCCCTATTGGCGCCATGTCCGTCCTATAACTCAAGCTTCTCCTATCCTCCGCACGCCTATTTGGGCGCCATGTCCGTCCTATCTACAACTTCCGCCTTCCCCTTAATGCTTTCTCCTTTCTACATGTACCTCTCTCTCATCACGCTTCGTCATTATCCTCCGCACGCCCTATTCGGACAGCCATTCCGTCCTATCTACAACTCCCGCCTTCCCCTTAATGCCTTTTCCTTTCTATATGTTTCTCTATCCCCGCACGCCCTATTGGCGCCATTCCGTCCTATCTACAACTCCGCCTTCCCCTTAATGCCTTTTCCTTTCTATATGTACCTCTCGCTCATCAAGCTTCATCCGTATCCTCCGCACGCCCTATTCGGACTGCCATGTCCGTCCTATCTACAACTCCCGCCTTCCCCTTAATGCCTTTTCCTTTCTATATGTACCTCTCGCTCATCACGCTTCGTCCGTATCCCCGCACGCCCTATTCGGACAGCCATGTCCTTCCTAACTACAACTTCCGCCTTCCCCTTAATGCTTTCTCCTTTCTATATGTACCTCTCGCTCATCACGCTTCGTCCGTATCACCCGCACGCCCTATTAGGACAGCCATGTCCGTCCTATCTACAACTTCCGCCTTCCCCTTAATGATTTCTCCTTTCTATATGTACCTATCGCTCATCACGCTTCGTCCGTATCCCCCGCACGGCCCATTCGGACTGCCAGGTCCGTTAAGTCTACAACTCCCGCCCTTTCTATCTTGCTACTTCATTGCTAGAATTGGCTCAAAATCATATATTCATTTCACAAAAACATGGACATTTATTAAACAATTTAAAACAATTTTGGTATTGTATAACTTTACCCAATATAAAATTAAACGTTTGTCATGACCGTTCCAACCTTATGCCTTCGCGCGCTTTTGGACCATCTTTATCCATCTCCGACGCCGCCGTCCTCAGGTCCAGACACCATCTTATCTCTTCTTTTCTCGGAAGCACACTTCAATCACCGTTCATCAAATCAATAAACCATTTGCTGCTAACATTCCAGTCCAACCAACTGACAACTTCGCCCAAGCCCTCAATGTCCCTCCAACTCGTTCACATGAAATATTTTAAGTTTTACTGTCACACTTAGTATTCAAATTCGATATTCTATCAATATTCCCTAGTAGATGCTTACAAGTCCAAAAACAAAACTTCTAACATTAATTGGAGCACGATCCGTTCAAGACCACGGCATCAGTCAGAATGCCTGTCTCTCGTATTCTTTCAGCACTGCAAAGCTCGGTCCATTTTTTCGATTGTTTATTTGCAGATAACATTTGATGTACTTTCGTACCTAGCCAATCTCTAAATTTCTTGCAAAACGAACTAGCCGTCTTCACGACTGTCACTGCTTTTTCGGCCAATCCCTGAATTCTATACATAATTAACTAGCCGTCTCCGCGATTGTCACTGCATGAATATGTTGACCTTGACGACGGCTCGCTTACCGTTGCTATGCTAGAATATTCACATAATTTATCCCCTTTAATTGACGCCATTTATAATAAATATTGTACAATATTCAGTGACATATTGGTATGTCACAGTATATTCTCTTTCTATCTCTATTATTACTTGCCTCGCGGTTTCACATTGTTGAGCGAAAATTGCATTTCGATATCGTGGACCCTTCAGAAGTTATGGTACTAACGCAGTTAGTGAGACATTCTCTATTACTAAATCTTTAGTTTCATTAATTGTTTCACAAAGAAAGTACGAACAAAAATCACACAAACAACTTTACTTTCCCACAACGTTAGGTGATGAGACGAGGTCTGACGAAGATGCGGACGCGGTACAAGGTACCGTGTACAAGGTACGCGGTACCGTGCTTCCCAGGAACCTAGGCTCTCTGCCCAGTGAGTGCGAGTGAGAGGGAGATAGCGCACATTCTCTTGTGCGCATGCGCGGCAGAGCCAAGTCGTGTCCATCCACTGGCAAACTCCTCGCTTAGCCACCGGCCCCAAAGAGTATATCTCTGCGGCTCTGCCAATTCCCTCGCGCGTAAGAGGGGAAAAGGAGACGAAAACATTTAATTTTTTTCAGCGATTCAGTCGAAAAATGTTGGAAAAAATAGCACACATTACGGCAGATTTTATTGAAAAATAATTTGGGTATTAGAGAGCTTCCAGATTACCCCTCAGTTTCGCCTCTTCACACGTCTAAATATTTTCCAAACATTCTCGGATGTTTCACTTGAAAAAGTGTGTAGATTTTCCACATTTTTGCAACAATATAAACAACCCGCTAAAGAACATAGCGCTCAATAAATGAGTTGTTATTTACTTGCATAGTCAGAACGCGTTGTACAAACCCAGCATTATAATATATATATATATATATATATATATATATATATATATATATATATATATATATATATATATATATATATGAGCCACTAAAATGTTGTAGATCTTCAAGACTATTTGTGTAAAATGTAAGCTATTTTATTCAATACTATTTCTGTAAAAAGGAAAGTACAATTAATACATTGAAAAATTAATAGTTAAATTATATTAAACTTTGGTTAAGTTAGTGTTGAGTTCCTTCACCCCGTGAAAAATTACACACATTTTGGGGAATAGTTATGAACTTTCGGGATTTTTTCCGAACGATTATTAAAGTTTAATGTACGTAATATTTCTTTCAATGATAATAAATAATACAATTTTCCGAAATATTTTAAACGCCGACAGTGTACTACTAGTCGCGCGACTTTTCTTAACGTCTGAGTTCCCTAGACTGCTGGCCAGCTAAAAAGCCGAACTAACGGGACAACTTTTGAAAAATGTCACTGTCGGATGAGAACATACATTTATACTCGATTTAGGGTAGTTTCGATTCGTTTTATGTTGGCTAAAGTTGTTGCCAACCGTCACACAAATACTCTGAATATATTACCTTCAAGCGGTAGGGACATTTTTTAAAATTTAAGTTTGCAATGAAACAATGACTACTTCCGTAGATACCGCCAACATTCAAAGCCATCCAAGTGAAATTGTGTTAGTTTACGAGTGTTGCTAAACATTTGCATTTTGCGTTTTGGTGCTCTTCGTTCTTTGCGTTTTATCGTTCAATTTATTTATTTAGTAGTACTAGGCGTTTTTGAGTTTTATTTATTATTTTCCAATTGTTTTCTTTAGTAATAATAATAAAGTTAATTGAAATAGTTATAGTAGTTCATTATTTGTTGTTGTTAAGTGTCCCTTTAGTATTTCTTGTTTTAAATTAATTATATTTATTATTATTATTATTATTATTATTATTATTATTATTATTATTATTATTATTATTATTATTTGAATTCATTTTAATTATAACTGGAAAATAATAGATAGCCCAACAACATCTGGGTCTATACTTAATATTGAACCTTTGAAGATAATACGTATTTAAAGACTGTCTCTGGTAACAATGGATAAGTTATTGAAAACTTACTTACACTAATGATGATTTTCATTATTTTTTTGAACTTACTTTTAAAAGCCAATGAATAATTGAACAGATAAATTAAATGGATGTATTCAATAACTTTTGGGTTTTTTTGCGTTCAATAAAACTTATTACTACCACTTCAAAACGTGAAGGAACTGTTGC
Organism: Teleogryllus oceanicus; assembly: GCA_964035755.1. Classification (NCBI taxonomy): domain Eukaryota; kingdom Metazoa; phylum Arthropoda; class Insecta; order Orthoptera; family Gryllidae; genus Teleogryllus; species Teleogryllus oceanicus. Next base: position 62,410,553 of record CAXIVR010000013.1, read on the forward strand.
ACACATCTCAAAAGCGTTAATAACATAGAAGTATGACCGCAGATAACTTTTGAGGTTGTATTTTTCATTTGCACTTGACACTTTTTAACACTTCTTAAGCTCGCAATAGTTGATAATGATAATTCTTAATTAACTTAATAATTATTCACAGAGTTAATATTCGTTTATAGATGAACATCTCTTTTTAATTCTACCGAAAAACGAAACATGTATTATTGAACAGTGGAGAAGACTCGAGACCGCGCGAGGATTGTGAATGAGACAACAAACAAAACAAAAGCGAGAGACTTGATCAGAGTTATAGTTTCATAAGTTGGCTATTCCGACAGGAAATCTTTCAAGCTGCCATATTGCGAATTTAGTGCGGCCTGATACACGGCCTGGAGTCTAGCGCCTAAACCATGCGTAGAATTTTTTTCAAATTGGAAACCCCTGTCAATATGTATCTAGTAGAAGGTTAGAAATTTTTAAAAACCTTCCGGAACCAAAAAGATTCAGAATTTTCTCAAAAAGTGGCACCAAATTTTTTGTTTTAATTTCTTGTAAGAACAGAGTAAAATACTTATAAAGGTGGCAAAAGTCCAATTTTCAAGATTAACTCTGAATTTTCAGAAATTTTAAAAGTGTGTGTTTTTATCATCAACTTCTTACAATTACAATATTGAAGTTAGAGACTTTTCCTTCGAATTAAATTTGATGTGCATAAATAGTTCTTCATTTAAGGTGTGAAGATTGTTTCGTAAATATTAGTAGTTTTTGTGCAACTGTGGGTGAACTATTTGGAATTTTAAAAATGACAAAAAGAAGATTTTCTCGAAAACGGCTCCTTTTTTTCTGCACAGTATTATATTTATGAGTACATGCGCTTTAAATAATGTTAAGTCAATTTTCTCGAAAACTCAACACTTTTTTGTTCAAATAAGCTCAAAATTACTCATTTTCAGAATAGCTCAAACACCATTTTCTCAAAGGTGGCTTCAATTTCTTTCTTTAAACTATTTCAACGAATAGTAGTAATGGTACTGTTTAATATAATATAATGTAATGTTCATTTTTGCGTATTCTTTTGTTTTCACAAAAATTGCACAAATGTTTTTATTTCTTTCAATATCTCATGCCAGTAATATGCACATTTCAATGGATATATTATTGAATTTGTGAGTGGAAGTTCTTCAAATTACTTCAAATGAAGTTTTTCGAAAACTCAAATAGATTCCAGAGAAAAAGAGCTTCAATTTTGCATTTACAATAACGCTTAACGCCTTTTTTTTAAATGGCTTCAAATTTTTCAATGAAATTGCTATTTAAGACAAGGTTTTAGCCTTCTTTAATACTCTTAAAATAATATTTCGGTTCTACTATTTGGTAATCGAAGAGTTGAGAAAATGGCGAAAACCAAATTGAAGTTTTTTGGGATTCAATTTAATAAAAAATTGTATTTTTGAGTGATAATCATTTGGTGTTTCTGTTGCAGTAAATTTTTCTCTCAGGTGTTTTTGGCCCACTATCTGTCTTGTGAACTATGTATAAGTCTTTGTGTAACAGTTTGGCATTTTTACCAGGAAGCATTAGCTATTTTCTAAACATATTTCTGATGGTTCTTGAGATGTCTGTTGGGTATAATCTCCTGAGTATGATAGGTGCTTTTATTTAGTTATATTGTTTTGCAGAAATTGTGTGCGTTAGTCACATAACATGATTGGGAAAGACATGAAAATATTTTTTTAGTAATTGAAAAACTGTTCAATACCTGTATCAAATATTGAGTAATTCTGGATATATTATCGACCTTTGGATTTTCATCCACGATCCATTGAGCAACTAGCCATGCTTTTGGACAAATATGTAGCCTGTGATATCGGAATATTAGTGAAACCTACCAAGTCCAAAAACTCTGCTTTGAGATTAATGAAGTTGAAGTAGAATCATGTAATTTTTTTTACTTGTTCATCACTTGTACTAGGTAGGAGGTAAAACATGTTTCTTGTAATGCAGTTTAATGTGTAATATTGTTTTGAAGAAAGCAAGAAAAAAAATTTTGTGATGTTTGTGAAGTCAGTTTGAATGTTTTTAAAAAATTGTCACTAGTTATATTTGGACAATTGTCTAAATTCATGATTTCAATATTTAGTCAATGGCAAAGTAAAATAATCTTTATGTCTGATTACTTGCTCACATTTATTTTGTAAAAAATTGTATTATTGTTTATATTGTGTATGACTATTTACATAATTTAGAAATAAATATTGTGTTTATAAAATAACTTTTTATTTTGCACTCCTGGACAATAATTCCATTCAGTGACTTAGGATTCCAAATCCTAATATGTTAGTCTTCTTAATTGCCTAGCGTATTTTACATAAAAATAATATATTCATTTGACGCCTTTTTGAAAACAACTTCATTTTAAATGTCCCGGTCGTCAATACGCGCCACCTCCATTGGTAGAACGCCCTTCGACGCTATTGGCTCAATCGGGGGCCCAGATGGCGGCTTCCCCCTCCATGAAAATTAGAAATTTGAATAAGAGCGTTGGGATTAACATTGAGTGCCGTCTCTATTTATTAGTATACTCTCTGATTGGTCTCACACGGAACGGCACGGCAAGATTGTCAGGGCTGCCAAGCTGTCCTTTCGAATGAATTCAGTTCTCGCGTTTTCGCTGTTGTGCCCTGTGATTTATTCGATTCGGATTTTGGTAATATCATATCTTCTTAATAAGCAATATTATCGTTATCTAATTATTTTCACTTGTGGTTGCTATTAATTGTGTTATTATTTGTTATATTTTATCGTCTATAATGTCCTGTTGTATTAAGAGCGAAAGAGGCGCGAAAAGTATTAATACTGTTACAGTTGGCAACAACCGTTGGATGTGACGTCGGGAGAAGCCTTCTCTCCCCGCACCCCGCGCTGTGAGACGTCAAGAAAAGTCGCGCGACTGGTATAAAAATATACGGAAGAAATCACTTCTACCGAAATAGCACAGGGGTTCGAAATTACTTTTCATAACCGATGAAAGGGTACGTGGCACTAAATGTTTCATACATTTCATTTTATTATAAAGCAGCACCTTATCGCTACGATCATTTTAATATTTAACTTGAACCTTAAAAAAATGAGGTGTGTTGGTAAAATAGCAACTTGAGGTGTGTTGGTAAAATAGCGCTTTTTTAAATCCAATTTGTCGACGAAATTCGCAGCCAGAAACAGTTCAGTAAACCAAAAGAAAGCAAATATCATTGCAAATACTAATGTGATAAAACACACGCACCTCGGTAACGGCATAATACAGCCAAAAACTTAGTAACTCTCTAGGAGGAATTGCTTACGCGCACAGCGGAAGTTGACACCTAACACTTTCCCGCCAAACGTTGTGGTTTACGCGCACAGCGGAAGTTGCCACCTAACACTTTCCCGCCAAATGTGACGTCATTCTGAACGTCTTTCTGGACATCTTGTTTTATACATGGTCATTCTCTGTCGATACGATATTTATTTATTTATTTAATCAAAAACAGTCAAAAACTGTATGTGACGTATGGGGGAGAAAATCATCTTCATACATGTTCTCCGGTCGATACCATTTCGTCAAATGGGCATGGCAACACTGACCAAGACCATCGTCAGCGCAAGTTTCAGCAGGTAGGGCGCGAGCTGCTTGAGTTCCAGGTTGGGGATTCGTGTGAGATTCAGCTTTAGAATCATAAAAAATGATTTTCCTATTATTAAGCGACCCTTGTAAAGAATGAGCGGCAATTCCTTTTACCGAAGTAACACTTATTTGAAAAAGCTCGGTGGATTTCTTTCCAAACAATGATTTCTGGACTTGAAACTGGATACTCTTGGTAAATTGAGATCAAGTGAATGCTGCTGGGATATTTCTTGCCATCAAATTTGCTGGATTTTCTCGTCGATTTCCTTATTCGTAATTAAACTGAGCGGGGTAGGAATTTCGGAGCCCAAGAAAAACGATACACTTCTTGAAACGAATGCACCTGTGCTCATACAAAGTGAATTAGAATATTCTGGAACTTCGTTTTCGAGAAAATTCAAAATGTTTGGATTTGGTTTAATCAAGTGCTTCCCCTTATTGTTGGCATTCTGTGATACCCTGTTACTCGAATTACAAATTCACATGCTAGGATATCATATGACCTAACCTAATCGTAGATTAGAATCTATGACAAATTTGGAACAATACGCATTACAGCAGGTGTCGAAAATGAAGCAAGCCTAGTAACCAGCAGCAGTTATATCTGTTGTAGATACGATCCTCTCGAACTATCTCTTGGGTCATTTGCTAAAAAATTTAGGGACCAAGGGTGTAGCAAAGTTTGTTAATATGCTTGCACATTAGTCAAAAATCAAGTTTTGTTGACTTTAAATTTTATGGAATTGATTGTTATCATAACACCTTAAACAATTTGTTTATGGCAGGCATGGTAGTGTACAGCCTACTGCCTGTACACTACAACAATTCATAAGGTTACTGAAGCTTTAAACAACCCTCAATTATTTAGTACTTGAGTCCACTATCCTTGAAATTTGTATTCATATAAATATACCTATGGTTTTGGGATTATAGCTCCAAACGTTTGTGATTTCATTTGTCACAGTTTGCAAGTGCTTTTTGGCCATAAATAAATAAATCAATCTTTCATTCTTTATCAATAAATCACTGTAAATACTTCTGTTTTTTAATAGATTTCTTGACCTTTCATCATGTGGTTGCAGGCTCCAGAAAAGCTATTGGAAGAATAGTGAACTACCGTACTACCAACTTGTGCCTTAATGCCCTCTTCCAGATGTCAGGTGAGACTTGCCTTGCTGTTCATTTGTTGACAGCAGTCTCTGTTTCTAAATGAGAGAATGAAAAATGTTTATGCAAGTGAGAAAATAAGTACTAATTAGTTAGAAGAAGAAAGTGCAAGACCTTAATAAGTGTCTTCAATAAATCAATAAACTTTTTACACCGGTTTAGTTTTCTTACTTTAATTAATTTTTATTTGTTTGGATTATTTCAGTACGATTAAATGTTTGTGTGTGGTTTGTGCAGTATGTGTTCTTACAGCTCTTTCACAATTGAAGGTGTAATAATGATCTAAGCCACATTTTAAGAAAACTGAGGAAAATCAAGTTAAAGTTGCATAGTTTTTGTCAGAAAGCATTGTGAAGAGAAAAAAAAGCGACTTCATCCTTTATTTTATAGAGAAAGACTGGTCAAACAATGTAGAAAAATAGTTAACCTTATTGTATAACAAATGATGTCAATAATTCATTTTTCGTTCTTAGGGAGTTAGACCACTATTGCACTCATCCCTTCAATTTCACTTTTTTGTCAGTAATAAATGTAGTGCTTGTATTTGATTCTTGTGCCTAGTGTAATCTTTAGCATAAGATGTCAAAATGTTTGCAATTAACTCTACTCCATTAAAGTTATAACATATTTATAAATATTGATTTTCTGCTTTCAGACTTAAGTTTTCGTTCTAATTAGTGCTTTTAAACGAAAAAAATTAGTTACTGTTTTCACAAAAAAAATTAACTTTCCACTATTAGTTCTATTTAACCCAACTGTCAACTCAGAAATGCATGATACTTACATATTTCTAAGCCTATTCTGTTTATTTATTATTTTCCATTCTCTGGATTGTAGTATAGAGTAGGATTTCCCAACCTTTTTTGGTTACAGGCATTTTTCACAAAAGCTATTTAAACCTTTAACCTCTCAAATGGCAACACAGGAATTAACTATACCTACTGAAACTTACGGTGTTGTATAGTACTCAATATCAAATATTTCTCTATATATCAGAAATTAAATTGCATTCACTAGTTAATAATTCATTTAAAAAGATAAATGTTAGGATAAAACTCATTATCAATTGCAAAATTTAATATTTTAATCTTAAATAGGGAAAATAAAGCACAAAACACCAGCAGTGTTTTACATTTATGAAATTAAAATGAAAATTAAAGACAAGTTATTAAAAATTAAAATGGAATAAAAAAATAATCATGTATTTGGAAGGTATTTTTGGCAGTGAAGATAAGATAAAACATCTTTTTCATTTTAATTAATTACTACCTACATTCACAGGTGAGAGATTTCAGATGGTAAAAACAACTTCTGTCTTATCATCAGTTAAATGAACAAATATTTGTTATGCCGTTTTGCTGATCAGCAGTTTCATGACCGTTCTCTTCTAAAATATCTATTATAGAATGTTTTGCTTATAGTGAGTCAAAGCATTGGGGATAGTTCTAAGTATTGCGAAAGAAAAAATGTACTTTTTTGAGCTGGAATGGAAGAAAATAGCAAGTTTGTGAATTGACAGAATCAGGGTGCATATTACAACAGCCCTGTATTGTGCATGACCCTGAGATCATGCATGATTCTAGCCTGTGAAAACCTCAGGGTTCGGTATTTTTGAGGATTTCTCTCTCTCTCTCTGGGTACAGTAAAGTGCATCATTCAATTGAATGACTGTGCCGCCTGTTAAAAACAAGTTTTATGAGAAAAATATCTCAAAAGGGTGCTTTAGAAGTGTGAAGACCTTTCTCCATGTCGATTCTCAGTTTACACTATGTCAAGTACTGCCATGATCATGGGTTCATGTTAAGTAGGTAGCATGTGCTCTTATGAGATGTACTTGTTGCATGCCTCTCTGGTAACCCACTTGCTGGTTTTCTACTTTTGGTGAGTGTGGCGCCTCCTCTTAATAGCTGTAAGTATGGAAGTGGTTTGATTATGTATGAAGCAACCCTGTTTAAAATGAAGTCTGGAATGTTGTCTATCCGAATAGATTTGTTTGTTTCCGATTTTGTTTATAATTTTCTTTATCTCTTGTTTCTGTGAGGTACACATTACAGGGCACATTTTTAATGAGAGAAAGTGGTTGTTATTGTTTGTAAGAGTTGATTATATGGTTATTGCAAGAATTTAGTTTTGTGAGGATACAAATTTCTCTTTTTCTTCGAAAAGAAATTTTAAGACCAATTGTTATCCAAACTTTGCTGCTTTGCTTTATGTGTGTTTTTGTTTTGTGGTCCTGCAGTGGATGTGATGTGTTTATGTGATATTTCTACTATTAAACATTCTATGTCTGAGTTGCATCTTGTATGTTTAAATTTGGTTACTACTTTGGAGTAATTTTTATTGACCCAGTGTATGCAGGCCGGGTGAATAGGGTCTCTGGGAGAAGGTTCCCTTTTAGTAATGTCATTTGTGCATGTCTCAATGCTGTAGGAGTTTGTTGTTGCTTTTTTAATCTTGTTGCTTCTTTACCTTACCTACCTTGCCTTCTTAGAAGAATATGAGGGAGAAGAAGTTGGGGGTATGTGTGCCCTTAGAAATGCATGTGTTTTGTTTGCATTGCAAAAATGAGCCTGGGACTCGCCATAAATCTACCATTTGATTACTTGTGCAAAAACATGAATGCACAGCAAATTTTTGTTCTCCAAAGTTATACGATAAGACTTTGAAACTGAAATCTTCAATCTAAAAAAAGATAAAAGATTTGCTTCTGAGAGATTGTGATTGTGATGAATAAAACTGAAAATGATTTCAATGTTTATTTTTAATCTCAACTAGAAGATAATAAAATGTTTAAAAACATTTAACCCATTAACGCCCATGGAAAATGTACAATGATTTTTTTTTTTCTTTTTCTGTTTTCTTTCTGCAATCAACACAAAAACAAAACACAGAAGAATACCGTAACACACAAAATATTTTAAATTATAAAAAAAAATGTGTATCCAAACAAAAGCAACAGGTAGATTAATGATGAAAATGACTAAAATATGATATTTAATACATAGTGTTTTATGTTTAAAAAAATAATGAACTCTGTTAAATCAGATGACATGTTGTAATAGATTTATAGCCATTTCAGTGGCATGCCCATTATTTTGATGTGTTAAACTTTTAAATTGATGATGATGGGAAATTACTTCTGTTGTCATACTGTTGCGCCCTTGTTTTGTTACTCTTGAAAGAGAGTTGAGCCAGACAAGCTTATGTCAGCTGTTCAAATCATGCATGTAGCAGGCCTTGTTAAAGTATGCAAAGTATATATAAATTACCCACTCCCTTTTTGACATTCCATTTATATTCAGTGTATACTTATAAACTGATCCATTTGGTCACTCACCCATTTCTTACTTGTACATTTGTCATTTGATATGACAGCAGTGTTTTGTCTGCAAATTGCAATTTCAGTTGTACAGTAAGAAAATAGTTACTTGATTTACAATTAGCTAAAATTTGCACTCCAAAATCAACTAAACTGCAATATACATGCTCACTTTGCAATCTGGACTTGCAAATCGTCCATATTCAAACCGAAGTTACGTATATTTTTCTGATCTATGTGCAACATGTTTGTTGTGAACCATTAAATCAACTAGTTTGTCATAAAAAATTGTTTCAAATAAAAACATGCCTTGTAGAGCATCTGTCATTGAATTGTGCGCATCTTGAGTGATTTCCATTACTGCGTGCATAGTGGAGTAAATGTTTCTCCTCTTTAGAAGTAGTTTAATATTGCCTTTCAGTGAAAGTCATTGTTGCAAGTGACTGACCTACTTTCCCAGTCAGATTGGCCTTATCAGCCATGTCAGCCGACAAGCATCTTTCATAGGACGAGGAATACCTCGAAGAATTGTAGATGACTCAAAATCATCATATTTGCGCTGTTATCTATTATACCATCCAGGTCAATGGTTATAAGTAGGGTCACACAGTTTGACGTCTGTCATCAATTTCATCCACAATAGAACTAAGGACCTATTCAAGACCACAATAGTTATCAGATGCAGAAATAATGACCATAGGTGCCATTATAGTACTACCAATTCTGAAAATTTTGGTAAACTTTTAAATGTACTTGCCCATTTATCTGCTTGGTTACAGCGCGAAACAGAAGCCTATATTTCCTTTTTGTTCAAAATAGAAACGAACATAGCATATTCAAGCAGTTTAAGTATTCTTGGCATTACTATATGCAAAATAATCAAATTGTTACAGAAAAAGTCGACAATGCAATGATTTAAAGTTCACCTATACAGTGAATATGCAACCTGCAAAATCTCTGTAGAATATCAGTTTGTATTGTTACATGTTAAAATTTCAACTTAATCCATTCTGTTAGCATCAGATATCAAATTAATCCATTAGGTGGAAAAATCACATTGATATGTGCCAGAACTAGGTAGTCATCTAGTGTGTATGTGCGAGTACAGTGGGCATTAATGGGTTTAAAAGTGAAATATGCCTAAAAAGGAATGTACAGTACATCAAAGTAGGGGGAAAATTAAATGGCAAATTTTAATTTGTCAGAAAGGTCAATTTTTCATGTGTGCACCTACACTAAAAGCCTATAAAGATGTTTAGAATAAAATAGATATTTGTTACATGTCCAGTGTCTTGTAATAATGAAGTTCATAACTTGAAATGCATCCTTGCTATGTCTAGTTGATAACATTGTTCGTTGAACATGTGCAGGGAATAATGTTAGCTGCAGCCTGTTGTGTATCAGCTGATGAAGAGGATGGATCTTTTGAGCCTTCCATTATTTCCCCCAAAGACGATGCTTCCCAATCCAGCATTTTGTATCCAGAAATTACAGTGGACTGTTTACCTGATGAGGTCTTGGTAAAGGTGTTCTCGTACCTGCCAGCAGAGGATCTTGCTTGGGAAATACCTAAAGTGTGCAAGCGATGGGCACGAGTTTCAGAAGATTCAGAAGTTTGGAGGAATAAGATATATGAACCAGCTTCATTTACTCATTACCTTAGCATAGCAGATTGCTTGCGGCGCATTCCCAAACTTGAAGGCATCAGCATCTCCAATTCTTCCCCAATGGAGACCGTGAGAAATGTTTGCAAATATCTTAACATGTATTCCCATAATATCAAGTACTTGTCCTTGCCAGTAGAAGTGAGCAAACGTTTCCCCCTAAAGAGCGTAATGCCTAAGAAGTTGGCTTGTCTTGTGACATTGAATCTTAGATTTTGTGAAAGTTTTGTGGTTAGTCAGTTTTTGGACCTTTATTCTGCTCAAATAGTTTCATGTGTAGGTTTGTGTCAAAATTTACAATCTCTGACCCTTGGTGGACTAATATCATGTGATGCTGTTGCCTTTGAAGCTATAGCCTTTGGTTGTGCCAAACTTCAAATATTGGATGTCAAAGCCTGTGAGATGAATGGTCAAGATGGTTTAAAATGCTTGTTGAGAAGGGAAAATGACACAATTACTTCATTGGGTTTATCCTGGAGTTTACAGAATACCAGAAGGACCTTGCCCCTGATTGCTAAATATTGTCACAAGTTAGAAAAATTAAGCATTATTGAGCCTGTTGGGAGATATCATTTTCAACCAGCTTACTATGTGACATCATATGATGTTGCAGCATTGAGGCATATGACTCATCTGAGAGAGCTAACATTACGGCGCATAAGAGGTAACATTCTGGAAGAATTTATAGAACTAATTGTGAGTGGTCTTTTTAAGAATTTAGAAAAACTAGATTTCAGTTACAATGTGTGGGTAAAGAATATTTTTCTGGTATATATTTTCAGAAATTGCCCAAATTTGAAGTCTTTGCACTTCCGATGTTGTTATGGATTGACTTGTGATGCTTTTCCATCTATTGCTCTTTTGAAACACTTGGAGCATTTAAATTTAGAAGGGTGCGAACGTCTTAGAGATGAAGCAATTTTCCATATTGTGAAATGTAGAAATCTGAGGTATTTAAATGTAAACAGAATTTTTGCATTTACCAGGCGTAGTTTAAATTATTGTTGCGAGTTTCTAAAGTATCTACAAGAATTGCACATCATGTTGCGTCCTGTGTATGATGAAGATTTAAAGAAAGTTCCCTGCCGACTGCGTCTATTTTTGAATCATATGACTGATCGTTGACTACAACTTATATACCTTGTGATCCTTTTAATTATAACTGAAGTGATAAGAAAAGACTAATCAATTTAAAGTACAGTTATGATGATATACAAAGCCGAATTAAATCGTGCAATTGCTCATTGATTAGAAAACTTAGTAAGAAAAGTTGGCGTTCTAGTTGGAGGTTCATTATGTGTTACATTCATTTTGTTGATATTTATGAATTAATGCATTTAAAAGTTTGTTGCCTTTTGCAACATATTTTCAAAATGTGTGATACAAGAAATATGCAAAGTATTATTATTTGCAAACTCTCAGTACCTGAAGATGTGAAGGAATTCATTGTTCATTTGACTAGCATATATTAGGTTGGTAATAGAATCTCTAGATGGTAAATTTAGATTATAAAAGCCTCAATAAATTGAGTATTTATATTGTTGAAAAATTAAGTATTTATGAAAATGAAGCTTTTAATTTTGTTAATCTCTGCTGCCATATGTGAAGGAAAGAAGTTAAAAAAAATAAAAATTTTATGTGAGAAGTTGAAAATTGATGATGTGGTAAAGGTAAAAAATTTAATTTCTTGCCAACAACTACATGCCATCAAATGAATACAAACCATACAAAAACTATGTACCTGGATATTGAAATGAGGCCAAGCATGTTTGCTATCAGTTGGTCCCAACCTCCTATAATATAATTCTCTTATCCTCCTGTAAATAATCTCCTATGAACAGATTGAGAGCATCATTGTCTCTTAAATATGTTTGGCCTATAGTAGCATTCACTGACACATAGTTGTATCATTTGACAGTATGCAACAAATGCACTTTCTAAAATAATCAGTCAAACAAAATGTCAAGTGTGTAAGTAATTAGGGGGAACCGTATTCAATGCAAATGCATATTTTCCCCCAATAACTACAAAATGTGCTCGTTGAGTGTATGCTTGACACACTCCCTTTTCCCGTTATTAGTAGGTACTGGAAACGAACCAATACTATTCTTTCAAATTTCATTGAGCAATGTAGGAAGAATTAAGTGGATGATGAACGTGTACCAATGTAAAAATTGTGAGAAACAGCGTTACAAGTTATATTTATGGGGCATATTTTTGAAGTTTTTGTTGCATATGTGCTTACATATATCATAAATTATTAGAGCATAGGAATCTGATACCTAGTGATTAGATAACTATGAGGATCTTAACTTCATAACTTTCAGTATTCAAGCTGCAAAATGACGAGACAATGCTGCATTTGTAAATGATGTGAATGTAGAATCACAGGCATTTCCACATCTGTAAGCACTATTACATTTTCTCTTAGTGGTTTTGCATTGGTTTCTATATGTTCCCATCCTAGATTGATTGGTGTAATGGCCCTTTGATCACTGCCATTTGTATAGCGATGAAACTGTTCTACCTCCATTCTGCTATTTCTAGTATTTCTAGCCTTTCTAAGACTTAGTTTAGTAACACATTGAATGTTTATTCAAACTCAAGTTTTTCCAGTATCTAAAAGATCCTGACTGAAGAAGTATTTGAATGTAACTAGCAAAAATTCGCATTTAACATCATGGTGTGACATGTTACATACAGGCGAACATCATAGGTTTAAATGTTCATTTCAAGGGGTATGCACTTAACCTGGAGTTCGCAAGAGTCCAGAATATTGTAGTTTTTGTGGTTTATCCCAAACCCTTGAAATGCGAGATTTGATGCATTTCTAATGCATGCCCTAAAAGTAAAATCTGACATGCAAAGAATGTTCCTGAATATACTCATTTGGGGGTAAGCATTGTTTCTTTTCCCCTCCCAATATTTTCGATAGGAGGGAAAAAAAAAACCCTCCAAAAGAATTGAAATAAAACTCCATTTTGAAACATTAAATAATGGTATTGTATAAATCTATACAAAAGTTTAGATTTTCTAAGAAGTGAAAATTCATGTACCTTATAATGCTCCTTTGTCGAAAAACATTTTAATTTAAATTAGGAACTTCGAAAACTAAAAGACTGGTTATCTTTTATAAATAAATATATATATCTGTGTGTGTGTGTGTGTGTGTGTGTGTGTGTGTGTGTGTGCGCGTGCGCGTGTGCGTGTGTGTATTACATTTAGGAAAATTCTTTGAGCAACTTTCTTCATTTTTATGAGTGTAGCCTTCTAAACCAAAATGTGTTTTAATATATTTAATTATATATTAAATTAAATGTAAGTAGCTGGACCCATGCACTGATTGTGCACTTTGTAATTCGTTGTTTTAAAAGGGAAAATAGCTTTATTGTAAAATCCTACTTTGAATGGCCAGCTCCAGAACTGGCAAACATCTCATTTTGTGTGAGGCCCGTAATAACCTAGCGGTGGCCCTGTACTCTCACTCACAAATTGCATTATGCAATTCTGGCTAACTCCAAAAACTTTAAAATCCTGATTTTGTTCCAGGTTTCTTATACGTACTCAAAAAGTGTCGTATATCTTTAGCGTATTATTTATTAAAGGAGATTCTATTTTGTATTAAATTTTAACATAATAGCTGTCATCCATTGCCCATGCACTGCCTATTGGGTAACTGATCATATCACGACTTAACATCACTTTTCTAGGCACAGTCGCCTCCAGCTCTGTTCAGTTTTTGCGACCTTGCTGAAGGCACAGGCTTAACACTAGTGACAACTGTCGGAGATCGCAACTGGTGCTACAGACAGCAACAAAAGAAAAAAACATTTCCTAGTCATACAGCATGCGGCAAGAAAGCTTCCAGTTTCCAAACACTTTATCTTTTTCTAGCGCAGTAAGACGCACTAGGCAGCATATGTTATCCTCTTGCGAAATGTATTTTTATATATGTTTATGTGGAAACCTTTTACATGAACAGTTGCAAATATTGTGTGACTCCTACTACAATGTGTCGAATTTTAAAATATTTGGTTTCATCATTGTTTGCAGTCATCACAACTTGGAATTTCAATGTAGTGAGATTCAGTTGGGGCTTATAAATTGGAGTTTGGGATAGAAAGTGAAAATTTGTAAAGAGGTAATACAAGTGCCCTTGGCTGGGGCTGGGTAACGCCGTGGACAATAGCCAAGAGCACTTGGCTATTGCTATGGCTATACAGCCGTGGATGCCTTCGACTTCACAATTTTTTGTATTAGTCTCCTTTAAATCAGTCACTCACAGGATGAAATAATTAGGGTGGAAAAAAGGTCAGATAATCATAAGAACAAAGAAAAATTCTAGAGCTGCTAAGTTTCTCAAGGAGATGAGCTGATGCCATTGAAACCTTCAAAATCTTTTTCAGGATTTTATGACAACTCAAGCTTTCAAACATCTAAATCTACCTAAGAGGTCATTCGGTGAGAATTAAGAGAAAGAAAAGTAATCTTCCAGGATGAAACTCTTTTTCAATAGAATAACTTGTCTTGGACAATATGCAATTTCAGCTAACTCTGCAAATGAATTAAAATGCCTACTTTAAAATACTATTGATTCTTCAACTGATGAATTATAGCGGTAATCGCTAATTGTGTAATATAGGGATCCCAAATGCTGAGATATTTCTTGAATCACTGAAAAGTTGGGTGGAGCTATACTCTTGCTCCCTCTCTTCTCTCTCGCTTGCTCTCCTCCCTCTCTCGCTCACTCGGTTGCTCACTTTTGACATTCAAGATTTGGCACTATGACAGAAAATCGTAAATTAATGAGGTGTTTATCAGATGTGGTCTAGCCATGTGTTTTGAATCAATGTAGCTAACAAAGGAAATTTGTTGTTTATAATTAAAGAATTATCAGCTGCACTCCACCAGGTGGGTTACAGCTGATGTTATCTTAACGAATAACTCACTAATTGATCAGAGGGATCAATTAGTCATCTGATCATCAAAAATCATTTTAAAAATGAACTCTGTTTTATAACATGCACTATTTATCAAAATCTGGAGCAGCAAATACATCTATTGACATAATTTACAAAATCTCAAGTTCTATGACTTTTGCAGGGTCCCAAAACATTTAAAAAATGTCACTTCACAACCTCAGACCCAAAGTTTGGAAATGAAATTTGACCTCCTCTATGTGGGGGTAGGATTCAGTTTCATCAAAATGTCTTTTTTGTGACACTTTAGTCATCACGAACATCTGAATATGAAAAATAATCCTGCTTTTTATCTTGTTGCAGTCTGAGAAGCATTATTGCAAAATATCCACTGAAAATGTCTCTTATTTTGCACACAAACTTTCTCTTCCTATTCTTAATTCAGTGTGAGACTTGGCAAGAAAAAAGTCATTCATTGTATGTCACTTTGGTGCTTATTGTTTTACTTGTTGGAAGCTGCAACTGGGAAAGGTAGCTCAGGACGTCAACTGAGATACTGCAGTGCCTTTGACTGGGAGGTTGTAGGTTCAAGTCCCGACACTGGCAGGATTTTCAACTCTAGCTAGATAGCTAGTTCGAATTCTGGAGGAGAATTGTAGTGACCAGCTGCTCTGATTGTTAGTTTTCCATGGTTTCTCCAATCAACACTACGTGAATGCCGGAGCAGTTCCAAAACAAATGGGCCATAGACAGCGCGTGATCTTTCCTTCCTCTTCCTTGTCCTATCCTCACTCCTTATTTATTCATACACTCACATGCACTACACCATCACACATGCCAGAATACTGTTTGGGAGCTTAGAGCTTGTGCCTGCTGGGGGAGTGTCTCATTGGTGTGATACCTGGTTGGGGGGAAAACCTGTTAGCCGATGGTAGGTCAGCACCAGATCTCACTATCCAGTGGGCGAAGATCACCGCCACCTCCTGATGAACACATGCATTACACTTACCTTCCAGTGACCTTAGCAGTTGATGTGCCCGGCATCACTAATCTGAATCAATTGAAGCTCCAGGAACACTCTCATCCTCTGGTTCTTGCTCTTGCATTTTTTTCATACTTTGGTTGAGCAAATGGCAAATCCACCTCCTCTTCCAAAGTCATGCTACCAGGTCACCAATAGAAACACTCTCCCTGCTGTAACCTTTGATTTTCTTTCCTCTCTTTCTGGGTGTTGAGCATAAGGATGATATGCTGGGCGGTCATTGATCTCTTAGTGACAGTCCAAAAGAAAGAATACCACAAGCCTTAAAACCAGATTTGTCATTGGCCTGCAGCTGCCGTTGTCCGTGTTTTTCCAAAATAGCCTCAAGCATGTGGGTAAACTCTGCTTTCAGCAAAACTCCCCAATGAGTCTTCTCAATGTACGGTCAGCTTATGCAGAAAACAACTTCAATGTTGTTTTTAGCAGGGGTCGTCCGTAAGTTACATAATGCAAATTTGGAGTATTTTGAATAACCCTCTCCCTCCTATAACACATGCTTGAACCATATGTTACGCTTATTCCCCTCTGTGTACAATAAGTAAAAATAAATTAAAAAACAATTTATTAGTTTTGTGTTAATTATTAAAATTTATGATAATTAAAGTCGGAATTAGTTACACCTAACAGTAAGATTGGTCACAATTTTTGTGTGATGGGAGGAGTCATAGGTGAGAAAATTTCTGACAAGCCGTTGTAGGTGCATGGGCGAGAGTCTACTGCACCAATTTAATTGGATTCTAGAAGGTTAGAATATTTCCTTTGTAATCAAACAAATTCAATTAATTAATATACTATTGATAGAAAAACATTTCTATTGTGACAATTTACATATCACAACTTTTTAATTTATGTATATTTTTTTAATTTAAATTGTTAATATTTTTGCATTTTAGTGAAGATTAAATAAAAGGAATTATTTCAGAAAATAGAGGGAAAAATATAGAAAATAGCATATAGAAATACTAAACTAACATTCCCCTGCCTCTATGTAACACAATATAACCTTGCCTGACCCCCTCCCCCTCTTTAGTATTATGTAATTTATGGTTGACCCCAAGGAATTTTTTAACGATTTGAAATACCCAACATCCAGGGGTTGGCATAAATGAGGGGGGGGAGCAGAAGAACAAATTGGAAATTCTGTTCCTTACAATTTTTCACCACGTTGACTAATGATAAGATAAACTGACCCAACTTTGATCCATTTTTGGTCCATCCTGTTATCATCCGAATCTTTCTATGTTCTCACTAAAACGTACTTTTAGCACTTTGTTTTGCTCCAAAAATCGAAATATACATTCCTTACCAGCTTGTTATCAATGTTTTTTACTTTTTATCAGTTCGTTCCAGGTACTGCTGTCGAATATTATGAATATCTCTACCTCGCAATATTTGACCTCAGTCATTGCATACAATCAAACACTTCCCTAAATTGCTCTCTTCTTCCAGATTTAAGGGTGTTTACCCTCAAATGCTGATGATGATAGTGTTCGTCTTTGGAATGCTTTTATACCACCATCAATGTTATGTTCTGCTAAGCGATCACATGCCATGGGATATTTCTCCCATCCTCAGCCTCCTCAATTTTACCTCATTGATAGCCGTTTTGTAACTTCAGGTGTGTATTGTGGATTGGCTTCACTCCGACAAAACACGAAAATAAATACATTGATAAAGTAACCACATGGCATAACTAGAAAGCCGGACCACAGAAAGACAATCTCATCATATTGACCGATCATTTCCAGATAGACATCACATAGCATTAATTTGATTACAATTAACAAGACTAACTTGATTCAAAAATGAATTTGCGTAGTACTGGTATACTAGGTCATTTTATTATCAACTACCTATTGATGTCATGGTTTGGCTCTCACTTGCCTTGGCTCTGCTGCTAAGGTGACTTTCAAAACAGCCTTTCATGTGTGCGAGATACTCAGCAGGCAATTCAAAATGTTCAGTACCCATCATTTGGCTTTACCCCACTTGACGATTTTGTATTGTCTAACAATTAATGTTCTATCATATTTACTATTTTATGTAATAATTCTAAACAATGTACTAATTTATGCTTTTATCAGTTTATTGGCTGTGGTAGTATATAAAAACCATCTTTAATTGTTGATGCTAAAGATTTCCTCGGTCAGTCATGCGAGTTTGCTCTCCAGGTGACGCTGCCTCATAGACAATGGCAATATTTGATCATTTTGTCATGGTCTTTCTCATGGCTGATGTGCTTGCTCACTTTTCAGCCCTGAGGAAGACCATGACAAAATGGTTGAAATGTCACCACCACATCCTTCAAAGCAATGTCATTTGAACAGTCATTAACATCTTTTATTGTCCCACTGAATGGAATATAAAGGAGAAATTTTTCAACCTATATTAGGTTTTCTGAATGCTGACTGATCTGTAACAAGCTGCAAAAAGTTTTTTACAATTCCTATGTAAAGTGGAAACAGCTGTTGATTCTAACATCAAAACCTGGAAATTTGTGAATAATCGTAATGAACGAGACTCAGTCATACCTTCAACTGAATTCTATAAAGATGTACAGTCTGAAAATTCTGTTCATTGAGCAGAGCTTTTTGCTGATTTTTTTTATGTATATATTTTGCACTGATGATGTCTTAATGGTAAATGATCATCTACAATCGCAGCCAGGAGGCTCAGAGTTATGATTATGATTCTGAGTGATACCTATCATAGATATTTATGAGGGTCTTTTGAGGCTGGATGACAGTATACCGAATGTCTTTAAATTGTCATGCTTTACCATACCCACAATAGTTAATCTTTAACGAGTCTCTTCAACAATCAACACTGTCACTAATTTGGAAACTGTAAAGTCATACTCACTTAAAAAAAAAAAATTACCTGTGGATCACATCTGGCCCTTGGCAATACTTGCTCTCTCTTCCCTTCTGGTGATTACACAAGTGCAAACAAAGAATCTATAATTCCATTTTCACTGATACCATTTGAAAATTTAGAAGGGATTCCACAATAGCATTTCGCAGAAACATATTATAAACACAATAGCATTGCAAGTTAAATAAATTCGTATTCATTGAACCGGATGGTCATGTGCAATCAAGATTACAACGAAAAGGTAGTTTCCTTCCGTGTAAACGCTAATTCAAATTTTTCAGTTAAAATACAGATGTGAATCATTTTAATTTTTTTTTTATTTTTTTTATATATATATATATATAATTACTTTTAAATTGTGATTTTTCAAGCTTCTGTTTTTTTACCCCCCTACTTTGTCCGGAATAAATTCCTTTTTTGCCTGCCTATTTGAGGTAAAATAAATACCTGTACTTCTGGGTTCTAGTGATGAATATTTGTGAGACATTTTAATAAGGGGTGGAAACAAAAATTGAGCCTGTTAACTTATTGCTACAGCAAAAAACAATTTCATTGCTGTCATTAAGGGTTAAAATTATTTTTTTTGTGTTTATTCAATATTGAAGTTTTAAAATTGTCCCTCAAGGTGTATTAATTATTTTGAATATTTCCAAAATTGTGTGCTCATATGCCCATATGTGTTTTAAGAATTATTTGGAATTGTTAACTGTTTGTCTTTCACTAAAATGTAATTTCACAAATAAGGGATAAGTTCCATCTGGCCCTCAAGGTTCTTATAAACTTCCTTAGAAGTTGGCTCCCAGTAGAAGAAAATGTTGAAACCCCTGATCTAGAGTACTGAAATCTGTCATTATTGAAAACCAACTTAGTCATGTATAGAAATTACATTGCAGTAGAAACGGAAAAGAGAAATTGTTGGACGCCATTTTTTTTACGTGACAGATATTGGGCTGTTTTTGTGGACGGTCAGTTGTCACAATTTTATGAAACTTCAGCTGGTGCACCACAAGGATCCATGGAGTATTAAAAAATGCTTCAATGTGATTTAGGTAACTTTGTAACTGGTGTTCCAGAAATAAAATGTTCTTAATCATCGAAAATGAACACAAATCGCCTTCTCTTGAAGACAACGCCATTGGTTTTCAATATAGATTGATTGGGATGGAACTGAAAAAAAGTTTACAGCATTTTTGATTAGGAATCACGTTTAACTCCAAATTGAATTTTAATTAGCATGTTGATAGTATACACAGATCAGCTTTAAAAATGTGGGGCTGTGGTCAGAGAATGAACAGAATTTTCAGACACATTGGAACAGTTATTTTATTGTTTGCGGCTTTAGTGAGATCTTTACTAAAGCACTGTTCAGTAATTTGGAACCTGTCTACATCCAAGCTAAAATCGTCCATCCACATAGACATGCAAATACTTAAGGTTTTTAGTGTACAAAGCAGGAAAGGCCATGAAAAGATTTTTGCTTGACTATTTGTTCATGATGGAGATGTTGAGCCAAAAAAACTCTTGAGCAGAGATGCAGTACAAATGATCTCGTATTCTTTTTTAAAATTACCCAAGAACTCATAGCTTGCCCGCAAATTCTAGAAAAGATACATACGTGGTACAAGATCATTGAGTAAGATTGAGATTTGTGAAGCGTTCAGTTGCACCATCCACAACAGCGTATTTGGAAACAACACAGTCATCAGACTGCCAAAATTGACAAATAAGTATGCCAATGTAGTAGATTTCTGTGATGTCTCATTGAATTCTTTTAAAATCAAATTGTTGCACCAAATGGGATAGTGCAATATGTTAAGTTGCTGTGATGACTTTGTTTACAAAGTTTATACTGTTTTCAACTCTAGTCAATTCTATTTTATATTGTAATTTGATCTCTGCATTTTAATTTTTTCTTCAATTTATGTTTATGATACTTTTGTAAAAGGGAGAAAATCCCATGTATTTCAATAATAAATAATAGTAATTTATGGAAGAATAGAATAAAATAGAGTATGTTGGAAGTCAATATGTTCAGTCTTTGATTCAACAATAGAAGACAAAGGGCATTCCTTCCATTGGATAGAATTTATTTGCTCTCAAGTGCCAAACATTATTATATCCATTATTATTATTTTATGAAACATGAAAATCTTGTATATATTATAAACAGAACTTGTTTTGATGAATTGTTTATCATAATTCGTTGTAATGAATGGTATCCTTTGGCAAGTTATTACTACAATGCAAAGTTCTTACAGTGCATCAAAAAGTATTGAACAAAGACAAAATGACCTCAATTTTTTAATGTAAGGA
This sequence comes from Teleogryllus oceanicus, assembly GCA_964035755.1. Classification (NCBI taxonomy): domain Eukaryota; kingdom Metazoa; phylum Arthropoda; class Insecta; order Orthoptera; family Gryllidae; genus Teleogryllus; species Teleogryllus oceanicus. The sequence goes on from CAXIVR010000013.1 coordinate 62,431,506, forward strand.
TTTTACTGCCAAAAACATAGCCAAGGGAGCAAATAATGGTTTACTTAACACTATACTCCCAACGTAAAAGTTTAGAGAAATGGGTTTCTTAAAACAAACCTTTTGGATGTAAGAATGGGCTTGCTCTCATTCATATGACAAAGTGAGTAGCAATAACTTGATTGTATTTTGTGCACCAGAAACAGGTGATAGGGTATTCTGAAGAGTGTGGCATGAACAAATGAGCCATGTTAAAAAGTAATTATATTTATAATTAGCGTATTTTAACTGATGTTATGAACTGATGTACCTGCATGTTCTTAATTAGTTAATTTATTACAATTATATTTAGAACTTGATTTTATATTTAATTTAATTTTTTTCAATTCAGGATTGGCAGGTTAAAATAGAAACACAAAATATATTGAAAATTTGAAGGCTAGTGATTCTACCATTGTATTCTACTATCTATTGTGATAAACCAGGTACAAATACATCAAACACCCTTAAACATACTCCAAATACTCTAAAATATTACTGAAAGCAAGAATTTTTCACCTATTCTCTTGTTCCCCTGAACACATTACTTTTGTTTTCTTAATATTTAATTTAAGACCTGCTTTTTCGCTTCTCTTCTTGACCAGTATCATTATTTCACTTGTGTTTTCTTTTCTGCCAGAAGTGTCGTATCATCAGCGTATCTGAGATTATTCAATTTTCCACCGATCCTCAGGAAACAGGATGCATTCTTGTTGTACTCCCTTCTGTATTGGAAACCAATCTATCAAAAAAAAAATTCTACCTCCATTTTTTCGTTCCCACATGTGATTCATCTAGTCGTCGAATTACAAATTCACTGTCTAAGTTGAATAAAGCTGGAAACGGATGCATTCTTGTTGTACTCCCTTGTGTTGGAAACCAATCCATCGTACCTTCTTCTGTTCGTGCCTTAGCTTCTTGGCCTGCATATAGTTTCTTAATCATCTCTATCTGGTGTTGAGGTATTCCCATCTGTCTTAATACTTGCCTCATCTTATGATTAACACATCACTTAGGCTTTTTGATAGTCAATGAAACATAGGTATATCTCCTTACTTTGCTCTTTCGTCTTTTCCACTATCCAGTGAATGTTTGATATCTGATCCCTTGTACCTCTTCTTGAATTGAACTTGTTTTTGTGACATTTCCCTTTCCACTTGTTGTTTCTAATCTCTTTTGCAGAATTCTTAGGAAGATTTTTCTAGTGTGCGGTATTAAAGAGATCGTTCTGTAGATATTACATTCTCCGACATCACCATTTTTTAACAGTGGTGGTAGACTGCTTCCTGCTCTTGAGGAATTTTATTCTATCCCAAATCACATTGCATAAGTCAGTGAACACCAGAGTCACTGTCTTTTTTATAATCTTCATTAATTTAATTGGTATGTTATCTTCAACTGGAGCTTTGTTATTTGGCAGTGATCAATTGCTCATGAAACTAATTTTTCTATGATTGGTGGTTCGCTCTCAAAGTTTACTGGTTCTCCCTCCACCATCTTGTCCTCTATGTGTGCGTATAGTTCTGAAGTGTACTCCTTCCATCTGTTTAACTATCTGACTTTTGCAGGTCAGCATCGTGCCATCACTGACTTCTAGGCTTCCAGTTTTGGGTCTGAACATACTGCTTAGTTCCCTGATTGTCCTGAATATATCTTTTGATGTGGACTTCATATTATTTTCAATCTCTTCCCGATAATGTTCTATAAAATTTACTTTTGTCCCTTGCCAACCGTTGAAAAGAGGAGTTTAAGCACCTGATGTCTACAAGGTTGCCTGCTAGCTTAGCATTTCTTCGCTCATTTCGGGTGATTAATGGGAGACTTTTTGGGTCTTACTGTTGCTCATTTCAGAATGCACTCTTCAGTATTTTGCCAAATTGTATCCGGATCCCTGTCAGCAATTGAGAGTGCATGAAATTGATTTTCATCTGTTTCTAAATATTGCTGAGGTTCATTTTATTAATCATATCTCATTTTTCACCCCTGGCCTACTAGTTTCTTTAATTTTACTCTGCAATGACCAACATGAGATCTGAACCGCAATCTGCTTGTACTACTGTCTTTGCTACTTGTATGGCACTTCTCCATTTCTGTTTTCCATTGACTTAATCAATTTGATTTTTATGATTCCTGTTTGGGGATGTCCAGATGTGTCTTTGGTTGACATGTTAAACATTGTGTTTGCAATGAACATATTATTCGTCGCACAGAATTCCATAAGGCTTTCTTTCATTCTTTGTACCCAGACTGTATTTTCCTGATATGCCATGCATTACTTCATTTCCTGTTGGCATTCCAGTCACCTACTATAAATAATGAATCCTTTTGTGGCATTTCATCCAGTACTGTTTGAAGTTGTTCATATAGTAGCTATATTTAATTTTCTTCCATCTCTTCTGTTGGTGCATTATGTCGAATAATTGTTTTATATATATATATATATATATATATATATATATATATATATATATATATATATATAATTCTAGGAACAGCTTTAATGTCAACACAACTTATTCTATTGTTCACAGTTTTATACCCAATTATGGCCTTTGCTAAGTTATTTCTGATAATTATTGCTACCCATTCTTTATTTTGTCTTCATGACCCAAGAAGTATATGGTGTATTTTCCAGAATTAAAATATCCTGTCCCCATCCACATCAATTCACAGATTCCTAAAATGTCTATCAACCTTTTTTTCATTTCTCTCTTTATTATTTCCAATTAACCCACAGACATACTCCTCACAAAGGGCTCCCCATTGGCTAGAATGCTTCTGAGTAGGCAAACAGTATGCTTACTTTAAAAGATTTCCTTGTTCCGAAAGTGCTTAATTCTTCACAAACCATGTCATTGTTTATAACATTTCCCTCCAGGAATTTGACTATGTCCTTACTTTTGGTATTGTTATCTACATTACCTAGTACTTCCGCATTAATTTTGTGGCTGCCAAAGGTTGGTTCCCTTCTTGGAATTATACCTTATTACCTACCTATTATACCTTCATTTAGTATTTTATTTTCTCTCCTGTGAATTCTTGTCTGTAATTTGTTCTTGTTTGTTGAAATTCTTTCCCATTCCAACTGTCCATACTTCCATTCTTTCTTTTCTGCTTTGGAGTCTGTGTTTTTATTCTTTTTTCTTGTAAACAACTCTCTGTACTTCTGAATCCAACCTGTATCTGAGTCGGAGTTCAAACAGGAACTTCTTTCATGTACTTTCAAACTCCCTTGTGCTTCTCATTTTGAGACTAACGTTCTTCCTTTCCATCGTCAAGCAATACGCCCTCATTGTCATCCAAATTTTCAGTTTCCATCTCTTGTCCATTAACAATAGCAGACTTCTCCCTTACTTTAGTTTCTTCTTGGTTCTGTTGGCAACTTTTGATCTCACTTTCTTTATTATGTACTGCAGTTGTTTTGTACTCTTTTGTGTTTTCTTCTCCTTAATCTTCTTTAGTGATTCCATCATGATATTAAGTTTTTCATTCATCTCTTTCCTGATTAGTTGAATTTCTTTCTCCATGGATATTCCTGCCTTTTAGCATAATGCATGAAATGGAGTTCACAAGCCTCGCATAGCCTCATTAGCTTTGATTTTTACTTGTTACTTGATTTCAAAGCATTTATTAATCCTTGTTGAAGTTCCGTGCATGGCCGGTGATGGACTGGACATATGCTGTCACACACAAGTGCTGCTTCATTTTCTGGAAACATGTAATACTCGCCTCCAATCTTTGATACTTTTCGTGTCTTCATTTTTATTTATGTGAACTTCAGGAATAATTGTGTGTGATCTAGGTTAAATAAAAATTTACAATTCAATATTCCACCAATGTTGCTTCTAGTACCACCAGATAAATTATATAACTTATTGTGACTTATCTATCCAAAGTTACCCATTTATCAACTTCATCAGACTGACTTTTTGACAAATCTGATTGTTGATTTTGTTGTTCTGTAGGTGTGACATAGTGTCATAGAGCCATCCACTCTACCGTCCATAGTAATAATAAGAAGAAGAAGAAGAAGAAGATGAAGAACAACAACAGCAACAACAATAACAATAATAATACTTTATTGTTAGGCTGTGGATGTTAGGACGTGAGGACGTTAGGACGTAAACAATAAACAAGTTGCCATACAATTGAAAATGCAGTTCCCACAAATTGTGAATTCAGTGTGTCACATTCCAAATCCAAATATTCCTGTACGGAGGAGGATGGAGTTTTAACTAATATACTGTGAAGCTTATTTTTAATAACTTTAATGGTTCATGTGATTATATCATGAACCATGAAATGGTATTATTTCATGTGAAACTTTTGAACAATTTCAGGCCAATAATCTTGTGACTGTTTTGCGTCTCGTTCTTGTTTCTTGTTTTGTGGCAGTGAATTTCTTCTCTAATCTGATGATTTAACAGATGTTCTTAACATACTGCAGAATACGATGTATACAGAAATTAATAACAATCAAACGTGTACCCTAATAGAAAGTGGTCTACAATGATCTAACTTATGGGCATCAGAGATAATTCTTGTAACTTGTTTTTGAGCATCAGAATTTGATTGACTGCTGTTTCCCCAGAACAAAACTTCATAAGCTGATCTTAGATACATTGGTACATGACTTTTCAGACTTTTTTATAAGTACATCACCCTAGAGAGTTTGACTGAAATATAATTTATATAATTTCCCCAAGATAATGTATTATCGATATAGATGCCTAAAAATTTTACACTTGTTTCACAATTTGCTACAGGTACATCTCTTCAGCTAAAACAAATCTGTTGACTTTTGCTATCATTGAGCAGCAAGCCATTTGTTCTAAACCAGACTGATGCTTGAGATAAAGTATCTTCCATTACTATTTGCGTAGATTGGAAATCTATGCTGTTGTTTATGAATGTTGTATCATCTGCGTATAATATTATATGGGTGTTTAGAAAGGAAGGCAAATCATTTATCATTAAAACGGAGAGTAAAGATCCTAGCAAAGACTCTTGGGATACTCCACATTTAATATTTGCAAAGAGTAGACCTCTCTTTGTCTAGGCGGTTTTCAAGAAAAGACTGAAATATCTTAACACTTAGAAGACACAAATATCTTAAAACCATAGAAAGCCAGCTTATCCAAAATTAGCACAATCCACACAGTCAATAGGCCTTGCTCAATTCGCAGAAAGTAGCCTGACCAAATTCTCTGGCCTCATAGACACGTAACACCTCTGACTAACCAGCCCGAAGCATCAGTTGTTGATTTATGTTTCCTAAATCCAATCATCTTTTTTACCATTCTTAGCAACAATTAATAACCATCCAGCATTCTTAACACTTATTCTTTTCATTTTCAATCTGTCCAAGATGTGGGTTCTTTTAGCCTCGTTAATGCTCATTAATAATCTTTTGTAAGTTAAATATAGGCTATCATGGGTGTGTACCTTTCCTGTCTACTTTCCTTAGTTTTATTCCTATGCACCTTAGGGTTAACTTTTCATTTCTGTAGAGGAATATGCATGTCAAAGTGTGTTAAAACTATAACCACAAACCATTCAAAACAAACACCAGCAGACCATAGATTACCCTTGTGATAAAATTTTTAGCCAATCAGAGCTAGACAGTGCACATTTAAAATTAAATATTTTATCATTACAGATTAGTCTTGAAACTATTACATTGGATTCACTCCCACTACCCTTATTTGGTGTACCATATGTATATCTGAGTGATTTACACCTGGCAATGTTTCTCAGTTCCTTTTTCCAGCCTTCTCTATCCACTACATCTTCCTCTGTCAAATCTTGTTACCATCACAGTCAGTATTCCTTGTTTCCAAGGGGTTGATGGTCTGCCCGGCCGTCTTCTAGATGGTGGTATCCGTTTATATACTTGTTTGGGTCACCTCTCTTCTGGCATTCTCAGCAGATGTCTGTACCACTGAAGCTGTTTTCGTTCCACAGTATCTATTATATCCTTTTGAATCGCCATTTTCTCCATTATTTCTTCATTATGTATGTGGTGTAAACGAGATATTCTGCAACTTTGTATCTAAAAATCCATTATAATCGTCATTAATGTCTTTTTATTTTTTGAGTTAGTTCCCAAATCTCTGAGCCATATGTTACAATACTTTATATGATGGTACTGTGTACATTTTTCTTGATGTTCTTTGATAAGTGGGAGTTCCACAGGTTTGGATTTAGCATATTTATGACTCGTTTCCCTTGATTTATCTTATTATTAATATCCATACTTGTGCCCTTTTTTGAAACTGTGAAACCCAAATATTTAAAATCATTGCATAATTGTATGCATAATTTCCAATACTCCGATCATTTCCATATTCCCCTGTTACCATATACTTTCGCAATCCCCATAGATCAAATTCCTGTTTTAATTTTCTAAACATATAGTTAATATCCTGCTCATCCTCAGCCATGATGACTAGATCATCCGCAAAAAGTAAAACATCCAGTGTTGATTCTCCAATTTAAATTCCCATTACACTGCATTTTCTCCTCCATTCTTATAGAGCTTTGGCAATGTAAATGTTAAAAAGAGTTGGGGACACAGCACCCGTCTCAATCCTTTAGAAATTATTGTATCATTGATACTTATTCCATTTACTTTCCCAGCACGTTTACTGTCTTCGCACATTTTCTTAATGGTGTTAACTAATTTAAAATGACATTTTTGTACGATGAAATAAAGGAGGTCATCTTTGTCAACTCAGTAAATTTATTGAGATAGCCGGCTGACGACAGCTTTGCCGTCATCTTCCATCATCCCCGGCCGTGTATAATTTGTAATGTCATTTATCTGTATAGTAGTATCCCCTTGCACTTCACATTGTGTTATTTAATTGCAAATTAAAATTACACGTGAAATGCACGTTGTTTTATAATTATTACACAATTATAAAAATTTTGTTGTATATTAGTATTTTATTTATATTTTCCTTTCTTTACATTGTAGGCTGATGATGACGGCAAAGTCATCGAAAGCCAGCTATGTCAGTAAATTTACGGTGATGACCTTTATTTCTTCGTATAATATCAACAATACCACATCACAATTCCCACAATTACATTTTTGTACTGAAATTTTAAAACGCATACAAACGGGAACACTGTTATATGCTTTTTGAAGATGAGCAAAAGGTAGATGAGAATCTTCGTGATCTACAAGACATTTATTAAATAGTTTTACAATAATTTCTTTCATTTAGTCTGGAGAGTGTTTTAACATCCTCGTCCCTTATTTGTGAATACGTTATCTAAACAAGCATCTTTAGTCAGGTCAAACTTTGAATTCCAATCTCCCCCTAATACTATGGTACATTTTACCCACTTATGTCTTTCAAGTGAAAGTAACAAATCTTCTAGTTTATGTAAGAAATCCATATTATTCCATGTTCCATACTTGGCACCAAGACCTACATCAGAAACTTTGCAACCAACACTCTCTCGTCCTAATTTACTTATATTTTCTAAGATATTGTGACCATCACAATATTTTTGATTTATTACTTCCAATGTATTATTTTTAATTATTTATTGTTTCCAGGTAATCGAATGTGTTATCTTGTATAATTTAATTTTATAGTATTTTGTCATTCATTGCATAATTCTTTTAATGCAGGAAGAGGTATAATTTTAATCTGTTAGGCACTCCAATCAAGTGTGTGTAATTCTAACTCTTATTAATTCTAGGTTGATACCTTAATTGGCAGCTTTTTGAATATAAATTATTATTATTATTATTATTATTATTATTATTATTATTATTATTATTAGAGATTAACAACTTGTAGAGGTTGAGACAAGTTACCATTAGGCACTACCTATTTACCTCATTTTCATGAGGGTGTGCTCGTTCTTTTAATCTAATCAGATGTATTTGAATTAGGAAAAGATCCTAGCAAGCATACGATTGGAATAATGTTATGAAAAGACCACATTAGTAGTGATTTAGATCACTCTGTAATTTTTGTGGTAGAAAAGTTTCTGGTTAGAATGTTCGTTACACTATGTAGTAAGTCATCTGAACTTGGCAAACTGATAATTTTTGTGTAAAATTGTATAAATTGAAGGATATTTTTGAATATGTTTTCTACTGGAGATTCCTTTCTGTATACGTAATATATATGTATAAAACTGTTATGTATAAAAAGAGGTATATGTATTTTAAATATGATAAATATTAATATTGTTATAATTGATTGTTAAACAATTATAAATTGGTTATAATTTATTATTTTAGTCACTTGGCATTGAGCCTGAGAAAGTTATTAGATGAGTTTAGTTACCCCAAGAAAGAGTCACTTTCTAATTGATACAGCATTGTAAGTTTGTATTAATGAATTTGACATCAGTAAAGAGGTTTGGCACAACAAATCGACCCCTCCCCCACTCAGAGAACATAAACTAAGCAACAGCCGCATTTTAAATTCGGAGATTATGTACTTCTGGTGCCTTATCCTAACGTAGTGTTGGCAATGCATATGGATCTGATATAATTCAGTTCCCAGGACAATGTTGATATTATGAATGATGGTTTATTTTTGTTACAATGGCATCCATGATTTACCCAGGATTACAACTTCCAACCCTAGTGCAGGAGAGTTCCTGCTGTGTGAGAGTTATGTTCTAGTGCCAATGTAAAACAAATACTGATAAAATGTAATTTGATTTTTTTAATGTGTTCTGTGAAGGATAATGTTAAGAATTTGTTGCAAGTTTAAAATGTCATACATTCTTGGATTGTTATTGCGATGATTTCTTTAATAATATGTTCCTCTTATTACCTCTCATTTATTAATGAAAAGAGTATATATTTTAAATGATATTTGTTTTCTGTACCATACTATTCTTCTTCTCTTGGGACCAGAGGTTTCAATACTATGTTAATTGATCTGGATCTCATCATAATAAATATAAGAAAGAGCGTCTTTCTATATTACTATACTGTTAGTGGTTGATTCACTGTAATTTCCGTTAAAGTTGTATGACTCATTTGTGTTCCTTCATTGTAAATAAAGCTTTTAAAGAGACTTCTCTCTATTGATATTTCTTTGTGTATATACAGTCAGTTCTTTTTAATTCGAACCCCAAGGGAGAATGGGAAAAATTATAATTAACAAAAGCAACACAAATGAACAATGAAATTATGTCATTCATAAGAGCTCACAGTGACATGTGAATCTTACCTTAACTCTAATTCCCATCGTTATAATATGGGACACTGATTTGCTGTTCTGAATAGTACTTATTTATCCATTCCTTTAATTTTTGAGTAGGTTATCTAAATCAATACTATGGTTTTTGTTTTATGACGGTATTACCTGGAGATGATACTGGGAGTTGCTGATCTAGAGAAAAGGGAATTTCCCAAAATGATCTAGAAGTATTTGCATCCTCTGGATGATAATTTTTATTGCTTGTAGACTTACAGAAACTATTATATAAGTGTGTGTTTGTTTTTTACGAGGGTAGGTGGGAATCTGCAAAAGACACTGGGTATCCCTTACGTGCGAGATTTTTACTCACTAAAACCGAACCTCTCTTCTCCTCCATCCTCTCCGCGGAACCGCCTAAAGGCATTACTTCGCGGAGAGTGGAATAGTGACCAAGTCACATAAAATTAGTCCGGTGAGGAATCATAAGATGTCATTTCTACATTTCTCTAGGCATCTCAATTCCATCAATATATCTTGTGCAAAATTGCACACCACTCTCCGTTTGCTGTCAGAACCAAGCACACACGAAACAGTTTTGTGGGGTCAACTGGCCTATACCAAGTATCTGGGCCGTGGCTAGTCGTTGAGATGCGAAACGTGGGCACTGAAAAAACACATGTTCGGCGTCCTCGACATCCGATTCACACACACACGACAATGAGGGATATCACCTAGTTTGAGCCTGTGAAGGTAGGCTCTGAAGCAACCATGTCCTGTTAGAAGCTGCGTGATGTAATAATTTACCCCGCCGTGCTTTCGACTGATCCACGATTCAACTGTAGAAATGAATCGGTATGTCCATCTTACATTGGGAGATGTGTCCCATCACTGTTGCCACTCTGGTAGTTGTTCCAAACAGTTCTGCTTCACGTCTCTTTTGTCGCAACACCTCTGCCGTTCACGGGCCATTATATCTTTCGGAATCATCCAGGTTATGACGCAAACTACAGTGCGAAACGCACATGCCACCATCAGCGCAGATAGCCAATATATTGAAGTCATGAATCTTACGTAGCTTTTCGTATCTGCAGAGTTTGCCCAAACTGGTGAACCGTAGAGCAGTACCGAAGTGACGACCGAAGCAAGAAGCTTTCTCTTTTCATGACTAGGCCCTCCAGTGTTGGCATTAACCTAGTCAGCGCAGCATTCACCCCCGCCGCTATTCTTGCTGGCAAAGTCCAAAACCGTATAAACGCCGCGCCGTATAAACCTAATCAATCAATCAAGGCACAGAGGTCACTGGGGGGGGGGGGCAAGATGTTGAAAAAGGTCACTGGGGGGAAGAAAGGCCACTTGCAGCAAATGTCGCTGGGTGGGGAAAGAAAGGTCACTTGGAGGGCAAAAGACACTGGGGGGGGGGGCAATGTCACCATCGGGCAAACCGGTAGCGGTAGCTCAGTGCCTCCATCTCCAGAGATAAAAACATGCACTACACTAACGGGACTAATGACCGAAGCAGTTGACTCGCCCGGAAACACGAAAAAATTAATCAATCAAACCACCGGGCAAGGGTCATGCGACGGCGACCATCCGACGATAACAATCCCGAAAGAGCCGCTAGACAGGCCTCGTCCACCTTTTAAATCACTACCGCCGTCCATGCTCCGTTAATACGGCGGACAGGGCATGGTTTCGGAGGGACAGAGGTCACGCAAGCGATTCAATGCTGACGGCGCTCTCAAAGGACTGACAGCAAGATCCTAGCCACAGCCGGGGCGCAACACTCGTGACGGAAGTGCTCTATACTCACTGCTACTACAACTACGGTAGTGATGACTTGACGACGGGAAGGAGGTCCCGCAAGCGCTCCAAGCGACAGCCACGCGCACCAAGTCCAGGTGACTGTGCAAAAGCCCCGGCGAGGCTTGTGGCTCAGACGGCAACGCTGTCAGTTACTTTCGCCGAGCGCGTGCAACCCGACGGCTGGTCAGGGCCGGATCTCGCCATCCAGCGAGGGAAGATCACAGCCACCTCTCGATGAAAAAACATGCACTACACTTACGAGACTAATGACCTCGGTAGACGTGCCCGGAATCACTAACAATTTTCATAAACAGCAGTGTTTGTCATTTATTTTTGTGGTAAGTATTAAGTTTATTTTAAAACTGAGTCTTTAAATACGTACAAATCCACGTTTCTTTCTGTGTGATGTTTGGGCGAACTGTGACTCAGTTGTTTTAATATTGATAATATTTCACGCAATATTGCGCAAAACTAATAAACGTTTCAAAAATGTGCAAGACATTAATGAATGAACTAATTATGGAGAACAATTTTTTTAGGAATCTCTATCTTCAATTTTGTAGCTGAAGGAAGACGCCGAGAAAATTAAAAACATTTGCAATTTTCGAAAATTCAGACTTAACCGTGGAAATCGGATTTACGGCATCCTTGTGAGTGTATTTTCTTCTATTCTTTAAAGACATTTAAGGAAGCAGTTTGGAGCCATTTTTGAGAAAATTTTGAAATTGTCTCAGGGGCTTCATGTTAAGTACCCTCAATAATTAATGAATTGTTTTCAAAATCGCAGAACGTTGAGTGAAGTCAGATCGACAAGGGAGTATTCAATTTCGGAAAAATCCTACGCGTAGATTTAGCACTTGCGATCGTTCACAGATAGATAAACGTTTTGAAGGGGAAAAAAAAACACTTTATCGGTTTGAGGGAACCCGAAAACTTTTATTAACGTTGAAGTCTTCAAATCGATTTTCTGCAGCATTACATCACTTTCTCTATACTACGTATATTATTAGTTGCCATTAATGTTTTCTAATTTACTCGATCGCTTAAGGCGTATGCCGCGATGGCCATAGTTGCACTCCCAGACGTAAATGTACAGCTTGCCCTCTCCCTCTTCAATGCTACTACTCTGTATTCATGTATATTCAGTGGCTAGGTGAAAGAGCAGACCTGAGCCTCGCCATTAATAAATACATTATTGTTATTATATTACTCCGCATAGGCGTACGTATACGAGAAAGTGAAAGAGACATACACTTCGATGTTTCTGTATCAAGGACCCACAAAATATGTTCTGGCTAGCCCTTGTGTTAGATGATTTTTTTCTCACTTTAGCAACTGGATTTATCCACTTTTTCATTATCAGGACGATTTTAGAAAATTTCGAAAATATCCGTATGACCTCATGAAATCCTCCTTGTATTGCAACATATTTCGAATTCTAAGGGTTGTGTCGTCAGCTAGAATTATTGGGGAACATTGATTGACAAGTATTTTTTGGAAAGTATTTTTCAGAGGAAAACTTGTTTTGTTGGCCATTGTTACTGAAAGTATTTTCTTGTCAAAACGTCCGTCCGTTCGTCTTTTAATTTTGGGGAGTAGTTTACATGAAGCTCAAAAGACTCTTCGAAATTTTATCAAAATTCGCACGAAAGAACTTTGCTGTATTAGAGGTATGTTCGATTATAAAAAATGTCCCCAGTTCCGATTTTCATCAAATTTTTAAATGTAAGGGGCAATTTTGTGAAAATATTAGTTTCGGGATATTTGTTCGAAAACATGTGTTAAGATTTTTACCCTACGGCTTGAAACTTTATATTTACTTTTTTGTTCAAATAGAGAAAATTTCGTTAAAAAATATTGCATAAGTTCAATTTCCATTATAACTCCTGGAATTTCGAAAATTGCGAGAGTTCAAGTTTGTTTCGAGTGTGTCCTATACCTTCACTATTGGAAAAGATAATAAATTTTTAACTTTGTGATTTTCTTTTCAAAGGAAATTCTGACTCCTCACGAGTCAGAAAATTCTGGCCAGCGGATAGAGATAGAAGAAACTCATCGCAGAAAACGATGTTTTCCATCAAGTGGACAAATTTCAAGATCTGTCCCAGAGAGACGAGAAATTTTTGTAAGAAATCGATGTACAGTGGTACAGTCGATGTACAGTGGTAGTGGTCAGAATTCAAGGACTACGAATATTCCTATCCAAAAGGTGTTTTCAAAAGGTAAGTAATAGGCGTATGAAATGGTTTTCTAACAACAGTCTATATTGCATACCTAACTTCGATGGTCGAACTACTTGCTGCAGGAATCAAGGGACGTAGTTAACATTGCTGGTGATAGAAACGACAAATATTACCTAATTCATTTTTTCAATACTTTTATTCCACTTTAGTATGCGTTTTCATCTTAAAGAGGAAATTAACATTCACGGGTAAATCAATACTTGGATAACTCATGAGTTATAATAATCCCATGCATGGGATTAGAACATCATAAGGTAACAAGCCGACTCTTTATTCCATTTCAAAATATGCAATACACAGGATTTCATGAATATTGCGGAAGAACATTTTAAAGAAGGTAAAAAATCTTTCAAGCACTAAAACGTCTAGGAATTCAAATCAAGTATATTAAACTTTTAACTAAAAGTTTCAATAACATTTGGGCAAGAATGAAGACAGAAAAACTGGGAGATAAATTTAGAATATCAAGATGAGTTGAACAAGGAGATCCTGTCACCAATATTGTTTCCCGCTGTTTTGGAAGAAGTGTTCCGGAATTTAAATTGGGGAAATAAATTTGGGATCAAAATCAATGGAAGGAAATTGCCACATCTCAACGTTTTATGACATGAAACAGTTTTATTCGCAAAATCAGCCAAGGAACTTGAGGCAATGTTGAGAGACTTATGCAGTCACAGCAAAACAGCGGGTCTAACCATTAACGCTAGTAAAACTGTATTGATCACGTATCACGAGAGATAGGAGTAAATGCGAATGATGAAAAAAATGACGTATGTAAATAATTTAATTTATGTACGACAGAATATATAATTTTACAACAGATTTGATGAAGAAATTGAAAGACGAATTGCTTTGGCGTGGAATAAATTGGGTCATTATCCTTTATACTTCAACTCAAAAAGTTGAGACGAAGAAAACTATATTATTTATTTATTTAAAGTAATATACAGGCAAGAGTACAAATCTGATATGGCCTGAATCGGCGCTAGCATAATTAATTGTTTTCAACTTATCACATTGTTTAATATCACATGAACATATAAATGAAAGTATCACATAGTACTACAATAGTTCACAATTTTTGTAAAGGAGGAACAGAGTTCGCATATCAATGAAGTCCATGGCCTTCCTCGTTGAAGAGACCATCATAAGCTTTTTTTGAAAATCTGAAGACTAGGTGCTGCCACCACGTTCTGGGGTAGTATGTTCCAGGTGTCGACAACTCGGTTACCTATGAAGTTCTTGTGCTGCATTAAATTATGTCTAGAGTTTACAAGTTTCATACCATGACCACGTAGATGTAGATTTTCAGAGAGCTGAAAAATTCTACCAGGATCGGAGTTGTAATACCCATGCAAGGTCTTGAAAGTTTCAAACATGTCACCGCGTTTTCTCCTAGCAGCAATAATCAGAAGTCCGAGTCTCGTCAGTCGTTGATCGTAAGCCATGTTCTTGAGCTCCTTTGTACATTTTCCAGCAGATTTATGTCTTTGAGAAGGAAAGGATTCCAAATCGCAGTGCCAAATTCAAGTATCGGGAGAATGTAGATTCTGTGTAGGGAGGTGAATTCACTTCTTAAGTGTTAAAGGCTTTGCGCAGTATAAATATAGCCTTGTTAGCCTTTTGGATGTTACACACATGGTTTTCCCATTTGAGGTCGTTAGAGATCATAATTCCCAGATCCTTCATGACCTTGATTTCAGACAAGTTCCTTCCGCCTATTTGGTAATTTCGCTTTGGGTTGGTTCTTCCAATATGCATGACCATACATTTTGTTTCATTCAGGGGTAACATCCAAATTTTAGACCACTCATAAACACTATTCAAGTCATCTTGAAGGTGGAGATGATTCGACAGAGGGTTAACGTAGAATTTGGTGTCATCTGCATACATCTTGAAATGGGAGAGCATACCGTTCGGTAAATCGCTATTATAAAGGATGAATAAGATCGGTCCCAGTACCGAGCCCTGGGGAACTCCGCTGTTGATTCTCTTCAGTGATGACTTTTTTCTCCAATTCTCACGCAAAAACAGCGAGCCTCAAGGAAAGACTGTATCCAGCGCAAAAGCATCCCCCTTATGCCAAAGTAAGCAAGTTAATGTAGCAACCTTCGGTGCGGTACCCTGTCGAATGCTTTGGAGAAGTCCAAGTAGATGATGTCTGTAGGGTGGATTTCGGGGCGGACAGAGATCAGCAACGCTCTATCTAATTATCACAAATGATTCAGATCACAGATGATCTTTATCGATTCCAGTTGCGCGAACCCCAGTCGGTAGTAGTGATCATGCCGTTCTGTGCATTGATATGCAAATCGAATTTTCATCTCACCAAAAGCGCAAGGTTTACTGGCGTGCAAATTTCGAGAACGTGAGGAGGGACCTTCGACAGCTTCGTCTCTCTTTAGAACACGACGAGAGACTGGAAAGTAACTGGACGATATTTAGATCAGGAACTATCAATGACTTAGATGCTCACTCACCTATCCAAAAAGAAGTTCCGAACAAAAACAAACCATGGATTACTAAAATGATACAACGATTGATATGCAAAAAGAAACGACTAGGGACTAAATTTAAATCCACTAGCTGTCAATCACAACACAGGAAATATAAAGAGTTACGCAACACTATATCAAATGAGGTTCGTGCTCGTGAGAGAAATTATGAACAAAATATTGCCATGGCCAAAGGCAAACAGATTTATTTCAAAGTCTGTATCCCACATACCCTCCGGAAAAATAATGGAGAAATTGCTTCGAATCCTGGTGATATCGCCGAGGTATTCGCAGAAAGTTTTCAAAACTTATACACATTGGAACCAAACGATTTCCTCCCATCTATATCCTCACCTCCTCCTGAAGAAACTCTGGAAGACATCGACTTACATATTGCAGATGTTAACGTTCTCGTATTGCTAGACCCTAACTCTTCTGCTGGTTCAGATGGTATCCCTCTTCTTGTACTGAGAGAATGTGCACAAGAACTTGCCCCAGCTCTATGTAAAATCTTTCGAGACTCCCTTGATTCCGGAACATTGCCGACGGACTGGAAAACGGCTAATATTACACCAGTTTTCAAGAAAGGTAGTAAGCTAGATCCCGCTAACTACAGGCCCATTAGCTTGACTAGCTCGGTATGTAAAGTCTGTGAGCGGATTCTGGCGGACAAGATACTTGACTTTGCTTTGAAAACTGGACGCATTCCACCAATTACCAGCTGAGAGAAACAAGAAGCTTCAAATACCTTAAACTCTTTTTCTACAAGCGGAATGTGATCTGCGCTGGGTTGGGGCCAGTGAAGCGACGGAAAATTGAAGTTGTTTTCTACCAGTATTCCTGTACGGATCTCAAACGTGGACACTGACAGAGAAACAAAGAAAGAAGAGTACTGACTGTCAAAGAAGGAGGGAAAGAACAATACAACAGATACAACAAAAGATAAGAAACGAAACAATAAGAACAAATGACCGGAATAACTGATGCTCAATCAATGGCGAAGAAATTGAAATGGAAGTGGGGAGGACACGTTGCCAGGATAGAGACCGCGAGATGTGCTCATACCATCACCATGTGGGATTCTCGAATCGGGAGGAGTGTGGGAAGACCGAAAACACGATGGTTTCTCTCAAATACTCAAATACGTTTCATTCCAGACTATGAATTTTTATTTTTCAACCACGTTTTTTTTTTATTGAGAATTCAACTATGTGTAATAAAGGAAGGGAACTTGGAGCTCAGGAAACTGTGTGAAGATTTTACTTCTCCCCCGTACGTGTCGTACTATAGTTACTGTTTTGACGATGAATTAAATTAACGATTAAAGTATTAGATTGTTTTGCTGATAATACCTTTGTTCGTAAGTTTGAACCCGATCAAAGTAAATGATGAATATTTAAGAATGAAAGCGTCTTGTGAGAGTGAAAAGCTATTGTAAATAAAACTATATAAGGAAACTACAAGAAAATGTTGATTCTAGAATGTTTTATGATTAACTGGATGTTGTGTTTTTAAAATTGTTTGTAATTTAATAAGAACTTTCTCTCCGAACAAAAAGATAATTCAATATTTATGACTTTGTTTTGTTTTTGAAGATTCTAGGACACCCTTTAAGACAGTAAATTCTCATCAGATTCAAAGAAAAGAGAATTTCCCTAGAAAAGATGACCAAACGTTCGAACAGAATTCAAAGAATGCTCAATTGAAGACAGCTCATCTAATTCCAAAAGGTAAGCTCTAAGCCAAAGATGTCCAACTTGCGGCATGCGGTGCCAATTATTGTCCCGCGAAAGACAAATGAAAGTCCCTTGCATGTGCTGAGAGCAAATGCTGAGATGGCCCCTTGTTTTGCTTCTGGACATAAATGTAACTTCATTTTCTGTGCACGTCTTCTAGAATTCAATGGGAAATACAATTATTCAAATTATCGTTTCCATGTTGTCGCGGCAGGAAGTAATAAGAGCCAAAATTTATTGCTTATTTATCCTTGAAAATATATTTTATTATATTGGAGTTTTTTTTTGTTTGTTTGTTTTTTCTCCCTTTCAAAATTCAAATTGTATTGCTTATTTATCCTTGAAAATATATTTTATTATGAGTTTTAAAATTTTTTGGGTTTTTTTTTTCAAAATTGATTGACTTAGTGTAGGGATCACAGAATTTTGAAAATGTGCACACAATTCACTTTTCCCCATAGCACGTCATACGCAGTTTTTAACTGTTTTTTTGACGTAAAATAAATAAATAAATAAACGTTGGGCACCTAGCACTCCACCAGAGGCAACACCACCTTTATGTAAAATTAGTTCATGGTTAAGATTAAAAAAAAATCTAGTAAATTCAGAAATTCAAAATCATTCCATTGTGTTTCGCTGCGTTTATGCATGGTACTGCGTGATATCACGCACTGCCCCCCCCCCCTCGCGTTTCGAAGCAGCCGAGCGAACTGCCGAGATCAACAGTAGGAAGTCAGGTGTGGATCGCCCGAATAATGAAAATATAGCCCGCAACCATATTCAAGGTGGTTGTTGTGGCCCTTGAGGCTTGTAAGTTGGACATCCCTGCTATAACGAATGAGTTACGCCCCGATTTAAATATAGTGTCTTTCCAAAGTCATAAGCTGGACGGAGAGTGTAAACACTGTCATTCAATCGGGGGCTTCGTTTTGACTTAATTTTTTTTGTATCAAAGCTCCCGATTACATGACAATGTCCCCACACACTCACGGGTTCCTGGTTGGGTGACCGGCCAGGAACCGCGGGATCTAACGGCGTCGAGCCCCCACCGAAGGGATAAAAGTCACTGATTGACTGCGACGTGACGAGACTTGACAAATATAGTAATTACTCAATGTAATAATTACACAGTAACGGATGATTACTCCAGAAATAAAGCACATTAATGGAGGATTACTCCCCAGTGCAAAGCGCTCAACGCCCCTTAAGGGGCTTGGAGACGCTTTGCGTCAAGGTGTAGATGCAACAAATTTAAAAAAAAAAGTAGAGTTAATTAAAAGTTGACAATTCCGAAGCAGTCTATTATATTATTGTTATTATTATGGGCGTATTGGTCATTTATGACCAAGTTACATGTCTTACGAGACCCAGTCTTATTTATCCCGGAGAGATTAGTGTGTGTCATTATGAGTATAAGCTTTTTTCGGCTGTATCTCTTGGTAAGACAATGTTCTTACGCCTTGAATTATGAGGTGATAGGATGTGATGATGTGGGCTGAGGGGACAATCACAAATGCGACCAAGCCTACGCAGCATGCGAACCTGCTGCCTCCTCGGCGCAGACGACGTCTGCCGCAACCGTCTGTGCCAGGGGCCCGGCATTATTATTATTATTATTATTATTATTATTATTAGGTTTTGATTGAAGGCGTTATACTATTGTTGACAATGACAACGCCTTCAATCATTTCAATTTTTATTATTATTATTATTATTGTTGTTATATCGTGGTCCGCCTTCTGCGATTCTCAGCTGACGATAACTAGAGATTTGATTCATGCAGAACAGGGGTCTTTAACATTTTAAACCTTCAAATACCCTTCGAACTCGTGATTATCTTTAAGTAACTTCATGTTGAAGTAGCAGGTAAAATAGTTTATCGTAGCTTTTTTTCTACTCAAATTAGCAAAATTATTTAAACAGTTAAAAATCTATAAAATAGATTGGTGGTTACCTAATTTTAATGAAATAGCACCTAGCACCCTTTTCTTTGAAACACAACGGTTCACGTAATTTAGTTTAAGGCTTCATCAGGTGTGAACAAAATCCATATAAATGTATATATGCCTGAAAATGAAAACAATCTTTATTTTTGTGTATTTTAGTTTTAATATTATAATTTTTTTAATTGTTTAATCAATCTTACGTATTTGTTCAGTCAACTGCCTTTTTAAATTCAATTTATAATAATATGTAATTTTTACTTAAGTATTATATTAATATAATATTTTAGTAAGGCAGTCCACTACTCTACATGAAATATTCCTTATATAGCTTTTCATTTTATGTGTTTTGGTTGAGCAAAAAGTTATCGTTTGCGGAACCCTTGTTAACGTTCTAGTACATCAGCGTTGCAGGAACAACCCTATGGTTCCGCGGAACACAGGTTGAAGGAAGGCCCGTGATGTAGAGAATATCAATGTTTCATAATCTAGAACGTTCGATGTATTCCGTCCAGATTTGGGGCTGTGTGCTTCTTTCGGAAATGTGTTCAATGAAATGTACTTTTTTTTAGTATGGCAAAAATATCCTAATTGCATCTGCATTGAATATTTGTATTCTTTCAGATGGTGTCACAGAAGATACTTCAAAAAGTTTCAACGACTTGCCTCACGAAATGCAGTTGAAAATTTTCTCCCTGCTTTCAGTAGAAGACCTCGCCCTAACCATTCCATTTGTATGCAGGTTGTGGCACAACATCGTTTTAGATAGTTATTTGTGGCAAAACATAGAATATCGCCCTACGTCGCGTATTGCTGCTCCCATTATAAAGATTTTGGAAAGTACTCCACGCTTACAATCCTTTCATCTTTCTGAGCACTTTAATCATTGTGAGTTCTGGAAGATTTCTGAAATCCTTACAGAAAATTGTCCCATGATCAAACGTTTGACCCTTATTGTTGATAGAGAAAACTATTTGGATATTGATAAATTATTAGAAAACAGTAAAAGCACAATCATTGAGTTGACTTTGATTTTTCAAAATTCCAGTTACGAACCTGACGTATCTAAAGTTGATTCTACAGTGCTAAAAGCTGTCGGGAAATGTCGCAATTTACGAAGCTTGTCAATTATTGGGGACATTTTTTATCATCACGAAGTCTTAAAATCAATTGCTCGGGGTTGCAAAAATCTGAAAATGTTAAATATACAAAATTGTAAAAGCTTCACTCAAACAAGATTAAATTCTTTACTGGATAGGGAAGAAGACACAATAACATCTTTCGAATTACTTTTAGTTCGAGGGACAGGAACTCTTCCGATTGTGGCTAAACATTGTCACAATCTAATAAAACTGTCTGTGATGAAACCGATACCTTCCATTAATCAGGAGATGACTTCGGCTGATCTCGATGCACTCCAGACAATGTCTACTCTTGAAGATCTTTCTATTCCGCTTTTGGAAGGTGGACACTGTGACCGTCTGACCCGTATATTTAAAACTAAAGTGTTCAAAAATTTGAAGAAATTAGATATCAGTCAGAGTAGTGATTTAAGAGATCGGCTACTGTCAACCATATGTGAATATTGCCCCAAATTGGTTCATTTGAACATCAAACATTGTCCTAAAATTTCAGATGAAGGCTTTGAGAAAATTCATCTTTTGACCAATTTAAAATATTTAAATGTTGAAGGGTGTACAAATTTGACAGACATAGGTATTGAACGTTTACTTAAATGCAAAAATCTTTCATATTTGAACATTTCATTAATACCTGGAATTTCCGACATAAATTCCCGAAAGTGTGAATTGTTGAACAGGGGGATATTGGAAACTCAACACCTCTAATGTTATAGAAAAGCTGTCTCGTGGCGCAAGAGCGAAGTCGCTCGCCTTTCACCAAGGCGGTCCGGGTTCGATTCCCGGACAATCTCATGTGAAATTTGTTTTAACAAAACGAGTTCAGCTGCTTCACAAGGTCTAGTCCAACTCCTGTGAAGTGTCCTAAACCCTACCCCTATCCCAGTTCCTTCATAATTCTGGCCGCTGGGTAGCGCGCAAGAGAGAGGCGCGTAGGCGGAGATGCTACCTGGTGGTCTTCTTGCCGACTTACGGACTAAAGACTTCCTGACTGTATAAAAAGTAATGGAGGATTACTCCTATTGATAATGACGGTATAAAAAATAACGGAGGATTACTCCCAGTAATAAGCTCTCAACGCCCAATGAGGGGTTATGAGACGCGTTGCGTCATGACGAAGGCGTAACAAATTAAAAAAATAATAATCAAAAAAGGCTACAGACAGTTTGTGCGCAAATTCATACGGCTCGGGCCAAGGGTCCCCGAGAACAAAAATATTGCAAAAAATAACATAAAAACCGTATAAAAAGGGATGTATGATTAAACTACACGCAAAAAATGGCATAACGGAGTGATGTGTCGCGCATTATTGGATAATATTTATAATATGGAATGTAGCTGGTTGATAAGAGAATGTCACTCAGTTATGAAAAGTTTAGTTATTTTTAACAAAACGTGTCTTTAAATTGGGGGTGGGGATCAGTGAACGTAAAAGTCGGAGGTCCCCAAATTAACCTAGACCAAAGTACACCCAAAGCTGTTAAACGGCCCTGGCTGGAGGGTATTATGGGCAATTTTGTGCCTGATCCGCGGAGAATGAAGTTCTGCACCTGTCACAAAAATGGCTTTTTATACCGGTCTAACATAACAGATGCTGTAACCAGTTTTTTCAGTGTGAAGAACTTATTGTACATGATATAAATCCCCTTTTGAACTTATGAGCATGCGTTAACTTAAAAGTACGGTAGAGTTAAATCTGAATTCTTACTATTAACAATGAGCAGTGAGTGGTGTGTGCAGTCACATAACTCATATTGTGTACGTATGACGGCTAAATTTACTATTGTTTTGATTTCGTTGAAATAAGCAACACAATATCGACAAGGAAAATGTGAACAATGAAAGGTTCAGGAGGTTCACTTCATTTTTCTGCTTCAAGAATAATATTCTGAATTCTGAAGAAATATGTCAAAGGCTTCTGGTTATTCACTGGATTTACTGCGGTGTTTCTTCGACCGTTCTATTTTCGCATTTCTCCACATTTGTTGGGTTCAGGACTTTAAGGCGGAGAAATGTATTAGCAAGTTCATTTTTGGCCGCATTCACTTGTTTATTAGCCTTCGCACCATTCAATTGTTTCAGGATGTCACACATTCCATTTTTATATATACATACATTTATTTGAACTGCAATTGGGTATGACCCGGTGGCAGTTAAATAACAATAATTACAATAATAATAATAATAATAAGTACAAGCCGAGGATGCAATAATCATACCATCACTAATACTCGTATTAAGTATAAAACATTTATTTCAACTCTGTCTTGATATCCATTAATTATGTTGGTGATGCTAAAATTCAATACAAGCTACATAAATATTGGCTAAATTAGATGTTTTTTAAATTCATTGATCGCGTTCACTACACTTCACTGCACTGCACTGCACTGCACTGCACTACACTACACTACACTACACTACACTACACTACACTACACTACACTACACTATTTTTGCTTTTCTCTTAAGAAACTACGTAAACCTTCGACGTTTGCTTTTCTATATTGCCTGACTATCACCTTAGGTTGCGTAATTAAATTTCTTGTACTTCTATCATCACTGCTTTGTGATCGCTAATTCCCTGAAAGACGTCGCAAGAAAGGAATATTTCTGCAGGGTAAAGAAGGAAAATGTCCAAAATTGCACTCTGCCGCGTGGGTTGGTCGACTACCTGCGTTAATCCCTGCTCCGATAGCAGTCGATTGACGCGCATTTGAATTTTCCTGTCGCATACCTCTCCTTTCCAGTTAGTGTAGTTTTTTTGCTTCATGATTAGTATTCTGCGATACTTGTTGAAATCATCCTTAAAACACACGAAGACCGTGCTTCTTCAGATGTTGCTAGTGGCCCATTTACATCTGCGTGGGTTAACTCACCAGTCCCTGGTGGGTGGGTCATTCGTTGCCTGAAGCAACCTGCGAAATTTTACTAATGAGCGGCCATCATAAAATTGTTTACATCCTTCTCTTGTAATGTCTATTCTTTTTATAATACTTTTTACACCCTGATAACCAAATATTTCATCATACACTATCAATGTTCCTCAAAATTCATTTCAATGGGCGTATCTAGTTTTTCGGCCCACGTGTTCAGAAAATACAAACTATTTGGGATAGCCTGTGATTTGGTTCTTTCATTCTACTTGACTTAACTTTCGACACTTCGATCCTCCTGTATTGTAAGGTAACCATTTGAATCTGCAACTTTCACGAGAGTAAATGAGCATTTGTATCGGGAACACGTACGCTCCGGAAGAGCTCTGAAGTGGCAGATTTCGTAATACAATTGTTTGTGTGGAGCAACCTTAGAAAAATTGGGACCGCTGTCAAAGTATATACAAAGAAGCTAGTCGACAGACAAGAGACTTAAGTCCGTTTCCACGGTCATTTTTTCATCATTTTTCGTCGGTGCAGAAAAATGACGGACCAGACGGGATGTAATTTGTACAAAGAAATGACGCGTGCTTTATTTTTTGGTACAGATATCCAGTTTCATTATCGCGCTCCTGGCGTCAATTTTCGGAATGATGCATATGATGCGATATATTCTTATTGTGCGGTTTTGAAAACGTTAGTGTGTGATGAGCTGTAATGTGAAGTTATTAGTGTGGTGAGAAATAAATAATGTGCTGTGTTCTCACTTTCGTTCTGTGCTCAATTATAGAATAACCTAACTTTATATGTAACTACGGATGCGGTATTCAGCCGTTACGTTTGCGGCACCTAGAGGAATTGTTTGAACCACGATTACGTGCAGAAAACGAAATGAGCGTGTAAAACGCTAGATTTCGTTCATCCAGTTTCGATATCGAAACAACCCTACGTATAAAACATGCATTTTCTGTACAGAAAAATGAAAAAAAGTACCGTTTAAGGTAGGACAGCGGTGGACACGTGCTGCAGCGAGACGTTGGGCTTGTGTGAAGTGTAGGCATGCTTCTAAATTGCACACGAATTTTAGTTACGGTTCCTGCTAATACAGTAGTTATGCCATGGATTGGCTACACATCTCACCACACGTAACTCCTAAATCCAACGGACCTAGTACCGTCTTTACCGGCAGGGACGATCACTATCATTCTGCTGCGATCAAGAATTATGCCTGGGGTACCGCGGGGCCAAGGTTGTGTATCGGGTGAGAAATCGAAAAAGACGGAGAGTCGATATCACGAATCCAGTGAAGACAGCCTGCTGACCGGCTCACGGCTTAACTGATGACACTGCAGTGACAGAGTGGAAAGCCTTAGAGTTCGGGTCTCAACGGCGGGGTTTTCGATACTAACTGCATACCTAAACTCCGATTTAAACAGAGTGCATTTCAAGATCACGTGCAGGAAGGCGAGTGGGATATTGTCATTAATCTCTCCCTCTCCGTTCAGCTCGTGCCCTGAAGTGCTGCTGTTTAATTTGGGGTATAGGTTAAGTTAAGCCGTTCGCTGGAGGGGAATTCTAGTAGCTGGTTGCTTTGATCGGTAGTTTTCCAGGATTTTACCGATCAACACTAGGCAAATGCCGGAGTAGAACACTACCACCGAGGCACAGACCGCGTCTGATCATTGGTTTTTCCTGATTTATCCACACCACTTACTCTTAAATGCACTACACTTCCGCACATCTTGGAAGACCAATCGGGAGCTACGAGCTTGTCCCGGCTAGGATGATGCTCCGCTGGTGGGAGATACCTGGTCGAGGGGCGCAAGCCAAAATGTAGATCGGCACCAGAGCTTGCCATCCAGTGGGGAAAGATCAGCGCCACCGCACGTGAAAACGTGCGTTTCATTTACGGGACCATGACCATAGCAGTTAGTGTGGTACGAAACAAATTATACCAAAAATTTACAATGTCCCCGTGAGGTTGGGAGGAAAACCTGAGGTTTTAACGGTTCGCTTCGCGCGTCAAGTTTGGGTACGAGATTCCGACCTTTGTCCTCCGCGAATATCATGAAAACTTCGTTGAGTGCTTTCATCGCACAACTTTCCACGCAATGTTTGCCTAAGAATATTTGTAGTGAACTCTTTGAACTTGATGTTTTCACGCTTGTCTAGGCGTGTCCAATTTGGGTAACGAGGCTCCTGCCTTTGTCCACCGCGAGTATCGTAAAAACGTCGTTGAGTGCTTCATCGCACAATTTCCCGCGCGATGTTTGGCCATGCACTTTGTGCCGAACTCTTGACTTGGGTTTTCACGCTTTTACGCGTGTCAATTTGGGACGAGGCTCCTGCCTTTGTCCACCGCGAGTATCGTAAAAACGTCGTTGAGTGCATTCATCGCACAATTTCCCGCGCGATGTTTGGCCATGCACGTTTGTGCCGAACTCTTTGACTTTGTGGTTTTCACGCTTTTCTACGCGTGTCTAATTTGGGCGACGAGGTTCCGACCTTTGTCCACCGCGAATATTGTAAAAACTTCGTTGAGTGCGTTCATCGCACAATGTCACACGCAATAAAACAATGTAGGCTTTCACGGCCGGAGTTGTAGTCAAAGATTTCTTCCGGGCTGAAGGGCTTTCTTCTTCGTCCGAGACCACATCGCCACTGAGGATGTCTGCCGTAGTTGCGGACGAAACGTCTGGAAATATGTTTTCCAATGGACCACAGCCCTTCAGCCCGGAAGAAATCTTTGGTCACACGCAATGTTTGGCCATGCACATTTGTGCCGAACTCGTTGATCTTGAGGTTTCACGCTTCTGTACGCGTGTCCAATTTGGGTGACGAGGCTCCGGTCTTTCTCATCCGCGAATCCCTGCAAGGGGAATAACGATGGCATATGTTGTCGTGATCTCTGGTGGAGTGCCGTAGACGACCGCCCGGACTCTTGAGTCTCGCGGCGCCGCTCACGTCGTTAGCTTGAAGGTGCAGGCAGTGAGAAGCTAAAGTCCGGTAGTCTGATTTGCCCGGCTACCCACCAGTTGGGCGTATGGCGCGTCGGTCTTTGGGCAGGATTGGGCGAAGGATGCTTTTCGGAGTACTCCGGATCCCACTTTTAAGTCCGGCGGGAAATAAGTTACCCCCATCAGGTTGCCCAGGTTCCGGCGTTACCCATGTCGATATCTGGTGGTAATCAATGGGGAGACGAGATGGGGGCTTCAAACCGCCAGGACCGTAGTTCAGCTCTCGGATTCGTTGAGGCAGTGGCCCGATACTCTGGGCAAATAGGAGGGAACTTATTCCCTGCACATGTGAGTGGCGCATTGTCGAGACTCCGGTACTAGCCTGGATAGCTAGGAGTTCTGAGCTAGCAGGGCTACCCCCACCCAGGCATTTTATGGGGAGGTTGCCGCGAGGGCAAACTGGGTTCCCGCTGGATCCCGCCATCAGCCTGTCGGCGTCTTGCGGGTCGGTGGGAGGGCGCGAGGATGAGCTGCAAAGGCCAAGGGGACTTCGCTCAACCCGGGGGCTTGTCCCCCTGATGAAGTCAATGTGCTGTAGACCACATGGGGTTTTATACATACATACATACATACTCACATACATATATACATACATGTCCTCCGCGAATATCATAAAATCTTCGTTGAGTGCGTTCATCGCACAATTTTCCACGCAGTTTGGCCATGCACGTTTGTGCCGAACTCTTTGAACTTGAGGTTATCACACTTCTCTACGCGTGTCCAATTTAGGCGACGAGTCTCCGGCCTTAGACCACCACGAAAAACATAAGAACTTCCTTTTCATCTTTCTGAGGCAGTTGTAACTGTTGTATTAAATAAGTACTGTGAAGTTCTAGCCAGTGTAATTCAAAGCAAAACAGTGTAGTGTAGTGTAGTGCAGTGCAGAGCAGTGAAGTGTAGTGAACGCAATCAATGAATTTAAAAAAATCTAATTTAGCCAATATTATGTAGTTTGTATTAAAGTTTAGTATCACCAACATATAATTATTGGATATTATGACAGTTGAAATAAGTGTTATTATACTTAGTATTAGTGATAGTATGATTATGACTTGTACTGTACTCCTTTATTATTATTATTATTATTATTATTACTGTAATTAATGTTATTTAACTGCCACCGGGTCATACCCAATTGCAGTTCAAATATATGTATGTATGTATTGCCTGTTTTGTGTTTTTCTAGTTTTCGTAAGCTTTACTATTTTCAGTTTAAATTTACTATGAAATTCTAGAGATGGATATCTATATTTTGAATGTTAATTGATCGCGTAAAAGCGCAGGTCTTCAGATATTTTGTAAGTGCCACATTAACAGATCTGTGTGACGGGAAGTAATATATAGAATTTATATCTCATGTCCAAGCGCAAATGCGGTTATGTAGTCGTGACATTCGTGCAAAGATACATATCTGTTTGTTGAAGTTTTGACGTTAAATAATAGTGTCACCCTCAACCGTGTCGGTATTAACCTTTTAAGAGGGATGCTGTGACAGCTAATTGACTGATGGGTGCTTTCATGTTAGCTTAAAGATTTATTTAACCCTGAAGCATCAACTGATGTCACTGCAGTGCGTATGACCGAGAGGTTCTAGTTTCCAGTCCCGACGGTGGCAGGATTTTCGACACGGGCTACGTAGGTAGGTCGAACTCAGAAGGAGAATTCTAGCGACCGATCGCTCTGGTCGGTAGTTTTCCGTGGTTTCTTCGATCATTACTAGGCGAAGACTGGAGCAGTACCCTAACAAATGGGCCACGGGCCGCGTCCACTCTTTCCATACTCTTCCACGTTACCGCTTACACAATTATATGCCCTACACTACCATGCATGTCAGGAACGTATTTCTTTGCCTGACTGGGGCGGTGCCTAACTGGCGGGAGGTAGCTGGTTGAGGAAACCCGGTTAAAGGATGTGCAGGACGGCGCTGGATCGCACTACCCATCTTGAAACGATCCCGGTACCTCCCGAGGGAGAAACTTGCACTACACTTACCGGTAGTTGTCGCGCCAAGAATCGCCAATCAATATTAAACAGTGAATGAGTGTAGGTGTCTCCTGTCCCAGAGGGCTTCTTCACCATCCTCTTATGAAATATTTCGTTGTCTGACTCGTCGTCTTCGACCGGTAGCTACGCTGCCACCGGTCGATTCTGAATCAAATTCACTTGGTTATTGAAGCTTCATTTTCAAAGTGGATTTATACATTTTCTGGGTTGGTAAAAAGTAAATAAAGGGCAGAATCAAAACATATTGCAACAATACTTTGTTGTCACTTAAAATTACGAATGTTTATTTTAACGAAACGTTTATATTCCTAATTCGAAGTTATTCGCTAAGTTGACGTACACAAAAAACATTTATTTCTGTTCAGACTCGCTTATCTATGTTTACATTTCATTTCTGACACATTAGATAGATAGATAGATATTTATTATTCTGCAGATAGGTATATACAACCTGGTGGGAGAACTCTACAATTAACATATTACTAATATTAACTTTAAATTACTTAACAACGTAACATTAAATCCTTTAAGGACATCATCATAATAATAATAGTAATAATAATAATAATAATAATAATATGCTAACAATAATAGCATTAACTACATTTTATGGTTGACCTGCACAGTTATTTTAAACTATTAAATACAAGATTACACGACATTTTAATTACAATTCACTTTCACTTCACTTCCCTTCACAACATTTAAAATTCACTTCTCTTTCTACTTCTATATTGCACTACACTGCACAACACGTGACAACACTTCAATACAATACCACTTTGAATATAATTATATATTTAGAATAGGAACGCATTTAATAGTAATTAACACAATAATAATAGCAATAAAACTATCAATAATAATCAAATAATAACTGATATAATAATACAACTTAATGGAAACACCACTTACTTTTCACTGCATTACTATTTACGCCGGTGCGCACGTTAACAGCTTAGGTTGGACTTAGCTTCTGGGTCAATGACCCCCATCTCGATCAGGTTTTTCCTCCAGTTTCCCTGATTTTTGAGCGAATGTTTAGATGGCCCCGTGTTTTGCTTTTGGGCACAAATGTAACTTCTTTGTATTTATGCACGTTTTCTAGATTTCAGTGTGTAATAAAGTTATTCGAATTACGTTCTCCATGTTCTCGCGGCAATTTGTCGATTTCTTCACAAAGGGCCTTTAATAGCCCAAATCTGAAGCTTATTAAGGTTGTGGGGTTAGTGGTGAATGTTGATATATTCTTCATATATGTATGTAGTCTCTTTGTAATGTTAAATTTTATATTGCTGCCTTGTTTTAGTAGTATTTATTTTGTTATGTAATATTTTGTTCTTTCAAATTGTTTTTATTACACAAGCTAATATTTTCTTAACAATTTTTGCCAAAAACGCTCGTTTCCACGTAGATGCATTATACAACTTGTATATGAGTTAGGGTAAAGACCACAGAATTTAATAGCGTTTTCCATTCGCCACACAACTTCATGTTAACAAATCCAGTGCTATTTAGAAATAAAAGAGTAGGTACGTCTCAATTTCGAAACTATAATAAAGTGAAAATAAAAATAGTGACCCTTACAAAATCATTCAAATATATGTGCCAAGAAATGTTTCTCGCACGCCCATACATATACTAGCGGAAATGCTCATGTTCATATTTTTATGGTTTTCCATGGCCAAACAGTTCTGCAGAAGCCTTTTGGTTGAAAATCTTGTGTACTAAATCGATCACTGGCAAATCTCGAGAAATGAAATTACGATGCATACGCATTTGAAGTTTTCGTAGTTTTTAAATAAAGAAATCACACGTTAATAATTTATGAATGAAGAAGAAAGAATTACCAAAAGGCTTCATAAAAATTATAATAATGATCATAATTCAAAATTATTATTTTTCGAGTTCCATCAGTGTGACTGACGAAGAACAGCTGTGTATAATCTCACTGCATAGCGCACAAGCACTGACTCAGTTCCGGAATCCGTTTAATTCGTAGCTGCCCTTCCATACCATTCAGATTTCACCTCCCACTTTGATGTAAATGTTTGGTTGGTGGTAGCCTTTCTCTTTATTTCTCAGGTTTTGGGGTTAGAGGTGAATGTTGATATTTTCTTCGTAAATTTATGTACTCTGTACTTCTTTGTGGAGTTGTTAAATTTTAATTTTTTTTTTTTTTTTTTTTAGTATCATTTTCTTTAGTTTTGAATATCAAATTAAATATTCTTTGTTGCATGCATAAATTGTATATGTAGTAAGCTATTTATTGCTGATTCTTTGTAGTACATTAATTTTTAAATCCTAAGGGAATTTTTATGAATTAGTAGTTCTATTTATTCTTTATTTATCTTATTTATTCTTTATTTATCTCATTAATTTTATTGTATTTTTAACTTATAAAAGGTCAAATGTTTATTGCAACTGGTTTTTGTACAATATCTCGCTATTCAGTTGGCTGCAGAATCATTATGGAAATATATGAGTGAGCTATTACTCATCGTATCTGACTTCAGCCAATGAGCTTCAGGCACCAGTTTGCGTCACTGAAATATAGGGAATTTAAATTCTCGCTTGTCATGCAGCATGGCTGCCAGCGACTGGCCTGGCTTTTCGAACGAAGTACCCGTGTTATGGTCACGTGGTTCGTGACGTAAACTGCTGTTGCACAGAACGAGCAAACATTGGTGCTTCGGATTAGCTCACCCGTGTCTTTCCATCATGGGCGAAATGCACAAATGGCAACATCTGTGCACGACTTCTAGAATTCACTGGGAAATATAGTTTGTAGAAATAGAAATATTCGTTCAAATGATCGTTTCCATGTTTTCGAGGCAGGAAACATTATTCCTTGACGAAGGACATTATGGATAAGAGCCCAAAATGTATTGCTGATATATCCTTGAAAATAGATTTTATTACATGGGACCTTTTTCTAAATGTAAAATTCCAGTCGTATATTACGTAGTGTAGGGATCACAGAATTTTGAAAACGTGCACAGAATTCACTTCTCCCCATAGCATGTCATACAGTTTTTAACTGTTTGTTGACGTAAAATAAATAAAATAAAAACATTATGCGTGGCGAAACCAAATGCTGGTCGAGTAAAACAGAGGGTGGAAGAATCAGCTGTAATACGTCCGGCTCGCAGTCGCCAGCTACGGGAATGATGAACGGCGTAGTGACGACGCAACTCGAAGCACACGCAATTTCCAGCACTGCCTCTTTGCGACAAATTTCGACACTTTCCCATTGCTGTTGCCATTTGGGCACGCAGCGCAGTTCCCT
The DNA here is from genome assembly GCA_964035755.1 of Teleogryllus oceanicus. NCBI lineage: Eukaryota > Metazoa > Arthropoda > Insecta > Orthoptera > Gryllidae > Teleogryllus > Teleogryllus oceanicus. Next base: position 62,463,251 of record CAXIVR010000013.1, read on the forward strand.
GCTCTGGGCCGCTTGCGAGATAAACGATACATTCTGTAAATACCTAATGATTTTATGGGTTCTGTATTAGTATCTTTTGTTTGATCTTTGATTTTCCTCCACCTTTTGTAAAACGATTATTGTAAGGAGAGTTTGTAGCATAAGTTGTTGTACATTTTCAATAAACAAATGAACTATTTTTGTGTCGAAAAATCTTTTGGATTCTTTCTCCTTCCTCTCCTCCTTTTCTCCCATCTACTTCTGTTCTCCTCTTCCCTCTTCTCCCACTCTTCCCTCTCTCAAGGCGAGTCGGTCCACATCCTGGCGGTGAAATGAGAGAAGGCTCTCATGTGTTCTTATCTGCATCTTTCATCTTCTTGCTTTTCTTTTCATGTCACCTACCGTCTTATTCAGTTTTTCCCCTCATTGGCCTTTCATGAATGCTGAACGTCCAACTAGGTGTTCCCTGTACATGACCAAGTCGTTTCGAAAGGAAATTGATGACCTGGGGTTTTACGGGTCTGCATAGCCGGCCCGTATGCCGACCTTGACGCTGAAATCTTGGGGTGGACTTCATCTAATTGTTCGCGGTGCGAACCCCAGCGAGTCCTGGTGACTACATGTGTGAAGGTAAGTAGCGCGTGCAATTGCATTTGTCCCTTTGGCCTCGCCCTCTTCCAGACACACTGTCCCAGTCTAGCCTGAGCTAGTCCACTCCCCAACAATCGACTGGGATCACGTAGGTCTTTGAACTCCAGGGAGAGAGGGGAACCTTGAAGGGGCTGCGTTGTCCCCCCCCCCCATTATACCTCCGTGTTAACTTGGCACCCCAGTGTGGTGTACCTCTATTGAACTCCATGGGGTGAGGAACACGGGAATGAATTGAAATCCTTCACGTGGACTTCAATGCCACCCGTCATTGTGAGCGCTGAGAAGAAAGAAACGATCTAAAACGTTTATTCTGTAAAGTCTGATAAACTTACAAAGCTGCGTTTTCTTTTAATGGATTGAACGAGATCGTGCGTTTAAAAGCGTCAGTTCTGTCCGTATGGTCCCTGGCATCGTTGAGTGTTTTGGAAAACTTCAGGCGATGGTTTGTTAGAGAAATGGTACTGTAACGAATATTGCATCATCTGCCGCAATCCGCTGCGTGGATTACATCTACCGGCGCCCCCAGGACTAGATGGTTCCGGGGTATTTGCACGTCGCGTAGAAGTGTGACATAAGTTCCCGAAGGCTCCAGGCGGGCGCCAACCAGGTATAAATTCGCCGCTGCCAGTCTGAAGTGGAAGCTGAGCTGTGAAGTGTGTGTAGAGTCGTAGGCTTCCGCGACCGGAGTCGTTGAATTCTTGGCTGTCCGGGATTATCCGCATCATGGTCGATGGAGCTGACGTTTCGGCCATCTTGCTGTGGCTTTCTTCAGAGCTATATTGCAGCGGTATAGCGCTGACGCGGCTAATCCCGGACAGACAAGAATTCTCTGAAGTGTGTGCATCGCGGTGAATAGCAGTGCAGAGGACTGTACCACCACCTCCTAGAATTACAAAGCCTCCTCACTGTTACGTGACGTTACCGTAGGTAGTCATGGAGAGTGTCGGTCATTCCTCGCTTACCTTTTCCCCACCAGGAAACCCGTTTTCACTTTTGTATTAAAAATTATCAATTCATGATAAAAGTTCTTTTAAGTACACTTTTAATAAACATTGGTTTTCAATACAGTGTATTATAACCTATTTATTGAGAATACAACTGATGAATTTACTGGAAAATATTCAATCTTCTGCAATTTGTTTGATAATCTATCATTTTCTTTTGACAAAACTTAACAAAAATACAGCTTTCCAGCGTAAATGTCTGACTAAATCATTTACTGAATGACAGCTAAACCGAAAACGTTTTGAAATCAAAATAGATTTCTGACTTCCAAGTCCACTCATTTCACCGCGCCTCAATTTCACCAAGTGTCGTGAATCACGAGAACTTTGCAGGAGAATATGATAAAAAACTAAAATCATTCTTTAGAACACAAGGTGTAAACATGTACAGGATTAAGCGAAAAGAAAATGGAAAAGGAATCCTAACTTCCTCTCGCATTCGCTTCCTAAAAGAATCTCGTGCTGCATCTGTAATCTTCGTGTTCGCCAGTACTTACCGATTCCACTGTGCTGTTATAAATGCCAGAAGTTAGACGATAGCATTCAGCGCTGCATTTCATTAATCCCCATATGTGCCAAATGTGGCGAAACGACGCACGAAGATACATGTTACTCACCACCCCATTGTGTTAACTGTAGGGGTGATCATGTGGCAATTTCAAACCAGTGCCGTTTTTATCAACGAAAGGGAAATTCATAAAAGCAGGCTATCTAACAAGGTTTCTTTTCCGGAAGCAATGAGGAGATTCCAGGTAAAACATCCCCTGAATTTGTCACTATCCTTATAGTGTTCTTAATCATCAGAAAAAGACTGAACATTCAGACACACTTATAGCGTTTTCCATTCGCCGCACTAGTACGCACTCAGGGCAGCTTTCGTGTTCCATTCGCACATCGACACGGACTCAGGGCGCACTAAACTGCACCGACGATCGCGTCAGTGCAGTCCAGTGCACCGGGCCATTGTGAGGTTAGGTACGGAAGTTATCCATGCTGATTTAGGTTCGTGGTGAAATTGTGAAGGAATTTGAGGATCTTCTGTCACGCAGGGATACTTCGAATGATGGAGTATATTATGTTTTGCAAGAAATGTCTTAAAATAATGTTTGTGATTTACACGAAGTTTGGAAAATCAGATTGTGTTTTCCGAAATTTTAACCTTGAATAACTTCATATTAACAAATCCAGTGCTATTTAGAAACTAAAGTGTTTTAGGTACGTCTCAATTTCGATACGCTAATAAAGTGAAAATAAAAATAGTGACCCTTACAAAATCATTCAAATATATATGCCAAGAAATGTTTCTCGCACGCCCATACATTTACCAGCGGAAATGTTCATGTTAATATTTTTATTGTTTTCAATAATCAAACAATTCTACAGCAGCTTTTCGGTTGAAAATTTTGTGTACTATATCGATCACTCGCAAATCTCGAAAAATGAAATTACGATTCATACGCATTTGAAGTTTTCGTAGTTTTTAAATAAAGAAATCACACGTTAATAATTTATGAATGAAGAAGAAAGAATTACCAAAAGGCTTCATAAAAATTATAATAATGATCATAATTCAAAATTATTATTTTTCGAGTTCCATCAATGTGACACCAAGAACAGCTGTGTATAATTTCACTGCGTAGCGCATAAGCCCTGACTCAGTTCCGGAATCCGTTTCATTCGTAGCTGCCCTTCACACGTGTGGGGCAGCACTGTTGCGGAGCAATGACTTTTCTGCCCTGCACTAGGGTGGTTTTCAGTGCAACGAATGGAAAACGCTATTAGTCCACTCAATTGATGCTCAAAAGGGCCCGATACAGGAAAGAATTCCGGAAGATTTTCTCAACAGTTCTATGTTTTTTAGGGTGCCGAATTCGACCATTTTTGGTCAACTCAAAACAGGTCGGCTTCACAGTAAAAATCGCATAACCTTAAAATTTCGTTGTTTTTAATTTTTCCCTTACATCTTCAAAACTGGGTTTTATCGAACAATTGTTTATAGTGTTCTTTATAGAGTACATTTTTGAAAATTTCTCAACTTTTCGGTTTTCTAATAGAACCGAAATATTACTTTAAGCATATTAAAGAATAGTATGACATCGTCCAAAGTGGCAATTTTCATTGAAAAATGTAAAGCCGTTTTTAAGTAAATGGCGTTTAAGCTTTATTATAAAAGCAGAAATTGAAGCTCTTTTTCAAAGGAATCTATGAGGCCTCGAAAAACTTTATTTTAAGCACCTTCACTCACAAATGCAATAATGTAGACAAATCGCTGTAAATGTGTGTATTAACGGAGTGAGATATTTCAAAAATCATCTATGTAATTTTTGAAAAAAATCACCAAAATAAAATTTGTCATATTAAACGGTGCAATTAGTACTATCCGTTAGAAGAGTTTGAAGAAAAAAAATTGGAGTCTTTTTGAGAGAATTGCGATTGCGCGTTTCTGAAAATGCGGAATCCTAAGCTCATTTTAATAGAATACTGTTGAGTGTTCGATAAATTTATGAGATTATTTAAAGCACATATACTAATAAACACAATAATGTTAACAAATTGGCGCTTCTGTAAATGTTAGCAAGGTGATATATGTCAAACAATTTACTTTTTTGTAATTGTTTTTAAAAAAGAAAAAAACTAAAAGAAAGCAAAAACTAAAAGCAAGCTGTTTTGGGAAAATCTTGTTTATGTAATTTTGAAAATTGCAAATATTGCACGCACTACTGCACGAAAACTACTAAAATTTTCGAAAAAACATGCATGACCGTTATGAATGAACTATTTATGGAGAACAATTTTCATTTGAAGGAAAAATCTGTCTTCAATTTTAATGTAGGAAGACGTCGAAAAAATCGAAACTTTTTCAATTTTCTAAAATTCAGAGTTAACCTTGAAAATCAGACCTATGCCACCTTTCAAATATATTTGACGCTATTCTTAGAATAAATGTAAAGAAAAAATTTGAGACTTTTTGAGAAAATTTTGGAAATATCCGGAGGCTTCATATAAAGTACCCCCAGGTTTTAAAGAATGTTTTTCAAAATTTCAAAGCTTCTCTCTTGAGAAAATGGACAGGGGTTTCTTCAAATTGGAAAAAAGTCCTAAGTATATAAGTACGTATGTAAGCTATGTTTAGTGGCTAGTAGTGATCACAGACTATTTTTTCGAACGATTCAGATTAAAGTTTATTGCAGGTAATATTTCTCTCAATGATAATAATTGATACAATTTTCTAAAATAAATATGTAAAAATCTGACAGCATATAAAAATATACGGAAGGAGTCATTTAAACTCCTGTAAAACTTTTCCTATCCGATGGATCTAAATGTTTCTTACATTCCATTTTATTATAAAATAGCAATTTAGCATCATGGCTTAGGTCAAGATAATATTTAATTTACTCCCTTTTCGAAATGAAAAGGTAGTGACTTGACGTATGTCTGATGGTATAGGGCTTCTTTAAATCCAATTTGTGAATGAGATGCGCAACCAGAACCTAAAAAAATCGAAAGAAAGCAAAATGTGACAAGAAACACAAACTTTTGCTAATTGCATTATACAGCCAAAAACTTGCTAATTCTTTACAAAACGTCTAGGCGCACACCAGAGCGTCACCCAACACATTCCCGCCAAACGTTGTGACGTAATTCTGGGCATCTCTATTGGCCGAAAAAAGCTCAGAGAAGTTCCTGCATTCAACGCGTGATGTCGCTGAAGCCAAATATGTCCGACGATTATCTGTGGACGTTTTCCGTATGTATCCCCACCATACTTTACCATCGCGGTCGCAGACCATATTTTGTCTATGATCCCCACCTTTGATCATGTATACATGGTCGAAGATCCCCACCACGGTGGTAATGGTGGGTTTCTCCGGTGCACCGATTTTAGCTGGTTCTGCGCATCATCAGTTTGCGTCACGAACCAGGTGATCACACCACGGGCACTTCGTTTGAAAAGCCAGACCAGACTGTCCACCACATTGCATGGAGGGCGAGAGGTGTTGTTTAAAGGTTTAAAGTTCCCGGGAATATTGTGTCGCAAACTGGTGTCTGAAGATCATTGGTTGAAGCATGGGGGAAATAATATTTCGTTGAAGTAGGATACCATGCGCAAGAGCCTCCCACAGCAGAGTTCATGCCTTACACCGCGGTTCGATTGAAGGCGGCCAATGTGTAGTTTCGTTCTCAGAACAGCAATGTCGTTCTTCAAATTATCGGGGTTGTGAGTCGATTCTTTTATTTTGGGAAACCACTATGTAAGATCTACCTTACAACGTGTGGATAATATCAGAAATGAAAACTTTTTTTTGCTCTATGACGGAATAAGTAATCTATTTCTAAAGAAAATACTCCGTAACACGAGTTTATTTGTGACTTTCTTGCTTCGGTAAATATCTTTAATGTTCCTTCACAATTTTGTGATTCAGTCTAAACGATTTCAAATTTGAATGTAATGTGAATAGAATAGTTGGAATGACAGATCACTTTGATGACAGCATTCCGATTTGGTTAATTAACGTGGCTTTCTCTTGATATAAACACTGTAAACTCTGCCCGATTATGTAATCATATAAATAGAAAAATTCACAAGATATTTAGGCTGCAAAGGGTTATTGAATTAGAGGCATATTGATCAGAGGTTTGCTCTCTGTCATTGAAGCTGTGAACATATGTGCCAGTCAAGTCATGAGAAAAATTGAAAAGATTTTGATATAGAAGAAATAAGAGAAAACATGGATCTATTATCTGTGAGTATACAGCATCTGAATCTGCAAGTGGGTTAATTAATAGAGAGGTTATTACGTTTATTATTAATTGATTTTTGTAACTTGGAACATAATGCAAAGCAATTTACTTTTATAACACGTGTAATTGTAGTCAACATCTAAATGTTATTTTGTATACATATTCTTTACTCTGAAATTGAACAAGAATGTGAAAATTAATTTTTGTTTTGTAATTAATTATTTCTGTGCAGAGATACTATTACAAGAACAATTATTAGTATGAATTAACCCTTGATCCTTCACTCATCTAGTTTCTGTAGTTTGGAAGAAAGAAATAAAAGAATTCATAACATCAATAAATTAATCTCGGTACATAGTGATGCGGTGAAGAAAGCAAGTCTAAAAGCTCGGATGTAATTGTGCCAAACTCAATAGAAACTTCCGTGAAGCAGGAAATAAGTGTGAAAGATGTTAGTAGTGAATGTAGTATATGTTGTTTATCTTAGTATCATAACACGACAATGCAAGTACATGTAACCATAAGCTTCCACAGTCAAGAGTCGATAGAAACTTGGCAGTTTCCAATAAAAGTACATCATTAACAATACACATCTCTTTTTAAGTTAGCATTTTTACCTCTATGGAAATGAAAATATCTTATGAGATATAATATGAAGATCATAAGTTTTATCTCAACTCAATTTGGCATGAATTTTCAAAATTATCATTAAGATGATTTGATTGCATTTTCACATCTTCAAATTGTTTTGCCGTTTACTGCTATTTGCCCAGTCAGGTCACAAATAAGTTGCATTTGCTCATATAGTTTTATTCTTTATGTCAATGACAGTGAATATAATCATGAATAAAATTCATTTTTACAGAACAATGTGTTTACTGAAAATTTCAATATTTGCCTGTAGCATAAACTGATGTAATAAACTCTTCTGCAAATTCGTCATGCCAATGATTATGCAAATGAATATTTTCTTGCTGTATATCACATTCCACCTAAAGAGAAAATAATTATCAAAGGTGTATATTTCCTTAATAACATCATCATCCTCTTCTTTAAGATGCAGAGAGATACATTTTCCATCTGCACAATAAATTAGGTTTGTGTTTAGTTATTTTTTCTTGCCCACTCTTTTGTTATATTTTGATAATCAGAATACATTGTGATACTTTTCAAACTATCTTTTACACATTGACCAATTGTCACTTTCAAAGAATTTATTTGCTAAGGAATGGACCTCCTGATTTGTCTTTTACAATTATTACTTAATTATGAGATCTAATTTGCAATATGACAAATTGTATAAATATGTATATATGTTTCTTTTTTTTCCCCCACTGCTATCTTATATGATTGATGTACCATTCATTTATCTTGCAAGGAAACTAATGTGTCCTCAAATTTTACTGTCAGTCTGCTGATCATCATTGAGTTCCCATAGTTGTACCATCGCTCTCATTGCCGCTAAAGATAAAAAAGTACTTTTCATAAAAACTTAAATGAACAAGGCTACAGAAGTTTTTTGTTTTTTAAATTGGTTTAATAAATTTATAATTAATGTAATTTCACATTCAAGACCTTTATTTTTCTGTTTAAAAATATTTTATAAGGGTGCTTGTGCAGTGTACTAATTTTTTTTAGTGAATTTTGATTTTGAATATTGTGTTAGGTTTTACATAGCGGTACTCATCTGGCTTTCTTAACATATTTTGCTATTTCATACTACATGCTTTTCCAAACTCTAATTAACTACAAAATAACTAAGAAAATAAACTAGAAAATACATAAATGTTTAAAAAACAAAATATAAAAAGAAAACTTGGGCTTTATTTTATAAAATGTGTGCAGTAATTAAAATTCTAGGAAAGTGTTTTTGAAACAGGAATTTATTTTGCACCACGAACAAAGAATTAAAGCATATTAGTAAAATTATGAACATGGAAAAGACTAATTTACACCTCAGTACTACTTTGAGGAATAAGTATATGGACTCTTGCCCAATTTAATTCATATAATGAGTCCATATATTTATTCTAAGTTTTTTCAGACAGTAATTCCATTATTTCTAGTGCAAGTTTATGGCAGCTAGGGACCAGGTAGATAAACAGCTGTTGTTTAGTAAGGAAAACATCATACAAATCCTAAAATCTTTGGGGCTCATCTATTGCAGTTTTGTTTGGGTTTTGCTCTTCCTGATTCTCTAGGTATTCAGAACTTTCCCTTTCATCTGGCAGGGGAGATATTTCTCTCTACACCACTTTTATCATAAGACCCATCTCGATCAGGTTTTTTGTCCAGTTTCCCTGATCCATTGAGCAAATGCTGAGATGGCCCCTTGTTTTGCTTCTGGACATAAATGTAACTTCATTTTCTGTGCACTTCTTCTAGAATTCAGTGGGAAATACAATTATTCAAATTATCGTCTCCTGTTGTCGGGCGGAAGTAATAAGACCAAAATTTATTGCTTATTTATCTTTGAAATGAATAGATTTTATTACATGGGAGTTTTTTTTTTTTTTTTTTTTTTTTCCCTTTCAAATTTCAAAACTTATTGCTTATTTATGAAAATAGATTTTATTACATGGGAGTTTTTTTCCCTCCCTTTCAAAATTCAAAATTTATTGCTTGTTTATCCTTGAAAATAGATTTTATTACATGGGAGTTTTTGTTTTTTTTCTCCCTTTCAAAAATTCAAAATTTAAGTAGTATATGACTTAGAACACAGAATTTTGAAAATGTGCAGACAATTCACTTTTCCCCATAGCACTCATAGCAGTTTTTAACTGTTTTTTTGACGTAAAATAAAAAAAATTAAAAAATGTAACATTGATAAAACGTATTTTGTAATAAAAAACACACTTCACAAACGCAAATAAAATTTTGAATTTTCATATGAACAAGTACAGGAACATTCGGTGAATAAGTTAGGAAGATTTTGAAGAATATGTGGGAATTTATGAGGAACTTGGAGGGGATTATAAGGGAAACGGAGGGTACTGGGTAGTTTATCGTCACGGTAACCACAATAGGTTGTATGACAAATCTACTGAAGAATTCAGGAGGAACGACAACTCTGTCTTGACAGTTGCTTTCACACTTGTAAAATCATGATTTTTGGTTTTTCATTTGTCCATTCTCTAATGACCTTTTGCAACTGCTGCAGTTTTCTAGATTGATCACAGTGGTGTAATAAACAAGAAAGTGAATTTTTTTGGCATGCAACCTATTGCGATTACCACGATGATATAGGGAACCATGTGAGGGTCATGTGGAATGAAGATTTAGCTCTTCGGGCAACTCCTCTGTAGCAGAGTGGCCAGAAATAAGCAAGAACTGAAATCTGTGTAAAAGTAAATTGACGTGTTATCATGGCTATCTGAGAATGATGAAAAATCATGAAATTTCATGGTTTTCAATTTTTATTGGGACGTATGCTGTTTTGTTCTCTTTTAAATGCTTTAATCTATTTCTTCTAAACTTTCTTAGTTTTTGAGGCAATAATTTTTTTTGAAGCAAGTGTTAACTGTCAAGCTCTTAGTGAGTGAAATTCAGATGCATTTTCCCAAATTGGGAATTTTCAGCACTTTCATACATGTCAAACATAAATTATAAACTATAGAAGATAATAATATCATTCTTTTTGCAGCATGTAACCCAAGATTTGTTCTAGTGAATGAACTAGAATAGTTAATCTGTCTAAAAGTTTGTTTTATGAACTGAATAAACTTATAACATTTTTTTTTCAATGAAAAATAATATTCTAACTCTTTAGTTTTCACAGTATCTTTACCATTCTAGTTCTTTCCCTAGAATATTCAATTGTGATTACTTTAAGAAAGAATTATCAAAATATATCAATTTGTTGTAGAGTTATCATGTTTGAAGTAAAACGTACATTTTTGCCATATAATTATAAACAATTAGGTTGTTTGTTTTTTCCCATTATAAACAATTAGGTTGTTTGTTTTTCCCATTATAAACAATTAGGTTGTTTGTTTTTTCCCCTCCAGTATTTGATCGCTTTACGCATAAAGAAAGGAAATGTATGAGGGAAAACAAAATAGACCCAAAATTGTAGAATTTTTTTTTCTCGGGTAGGCAGCTACCTTAATGGTCCTGCCATGAAGGGCCTTCAATACTTCAATGCACATTTCAGGTTTTGGCCTGAAGTTAGGATACAGTTTGACGCCCTTATCACTTTTAAAACGACGACTTGCAAAGTGCGGAATGTTTGCATAGGTCCATCTAGTAATAAACTAGTAACAAATGCACTAAAATGGATTTGTAATATGTCTCTTCATACACATTTTGCAATTGCGTTTGCTCAAAAATATTTCATTTTGCTATGTCAAACAGTAAAATCATGAAAACTTTAAAATACTTGAGCACAGAAAAGAAGAAAATCCTCTAGGCCTATTCATCCTTTACAACTTCTCCAAAATTAAGCAGTAACTGAGAGGGGGGTACCTTAGAATATTTTTAATTATTAGTTGCAAAAATATGAGTACATCATTAACAAGACAGTTGGCTTGTTATATTTTCAATGTTATTTTAAAATGAAGACAACTTCAATTGCCTTAGATAATGTACCTTTCAGCCATTTTCAGAAGAATTGTTAATAATATGAAGGGTCAAATTGTATTTTAACGTATTTTTTATATTTTATTGATATTGATTCTAGTCTAAAATTATTTTTAAAATGTATGTTAATTGTAAGTTCTTTTAAGTTAATCTTTTTCTGAAATTTTATATTTGTTTACTTATGAATTCTACATGGCTGATTTTGATTAGAAGCCATGGCTAATTTCAACTCCGGTTGGTCCTTGTTTACAATATATTTATTTGGTGCTTACCTGATGGACAAATTTAAGTATATAAACATGTACTAGAACAAGAGGAGATGGATCAGGAAAGTATATTTTTATGTGTGGGAATTTCTTCAGGAGGAGATACACACAGCGATGGATGAAATTCTGGAAATCGAGGAGTTACAAGAAGAAAAAGGGGTAGAGAAGAATGATTCTCAAGAAATGGTAGCAGAGAAAGAGGATCCACGAGATGACATTAATCTAGAAGGACCACTGGAGGAGATGGGAGTGAAAAAGGAGCCAACTACAGATTCAGAGGAGGAGCAAGATGAAGAGAGAGAGGAGGTAAGAAGAATAACAATTTTCTAACATCTAAAGGATTTAATTGATATGACTTGACCTTGTTGGTCAGGTGTATGAAGTTTTATGACTGTTTGATGAGGAGTCTAAACTAGTAACAGAGCCTTAGATCAGGGCTCTGATTCACCAATTATGGTATGGAGAAAGTCAGGTAATAGTAATAGTAAGAATTATAATTAAAATGCCAAAAGAATACCAATTTATTTATTCTATTCTATATTTATATCTATTTATTAATAAAATTACATGTTGAAAAATTGTATTAGATATAATAATTCAATCAAATTTTAAAAGAAAAAGAGTATGGTAATTGCCTATTTTTCAGTTCTCTTATTTATATTGTTTTAAATGTGTGATTTTTTGGTCTATTCAGTTTTCGTAGTTGATTATTTATCTTTACTGCCTTTTATACATTTTGAACATATTATCCATCTATTACTGACTGATTACTAGTGGATGGATTTTAATAACGTAAAACCTCGGCAAAAATGATCATTAATTTTATTGGATTCTAGTTCTAATAAATTAATTTCGAATATACACATATCAAACCAATCAAATGTCATAGAAGATAATAAAATCACTTTATTGAAAAATTATAATTCAATATTAACAATATAAATAAAGTTCCTATTATTTTCTACACAGTCGGTTGTTAAAAGGAATATCTTACATGGTGCGTCTGGTTCAAGAGTACCACCAATAACATTAGCAACATTCCAACCCTGGACATCTGTAGTTTTGTCAATTGAAACAAAAACTGGCTTGTAAACGATTGGTTTGAACTGTTCGTTACCAGGATATCTCTGTCTTTATCACAAAATGGGCCAAACCAACAATGACACTGATAGGCTAAGATTACTTACTATGACTGTTTTTACAATTTTTGAGTGAAGAAATTGTATAGACCATTCAGGAATTCCGTGGAGATTATTTGTTACCTCTTGTAAATATTATTTGAAACAAGTACCATTAAAATGATATTAAAATTGATGAAATCAACAAAAACTGCGTTAAAAATGGGCAATTTCCTTTTGTCATAACATAAAATTAATGTCTATGCTTGATTTATAAAATTTTAGGTCCTGGAAACAAATAAATTAATAGATAATTTCTGAGGTACCAGAAAGGACTATATTAATCACAATTCTCTGAATAACATAAGTGCCATACAATTAAAATTTTTGAATTTTCAAATACTATTCAAATGAAACTTTGTAACTTCTTGCATATCATAAATATTTACAGAAAGACAAAGAAAACTATTTAAAATTATTTTAAAAAGAAATATTTGATTATAGGAAGGGAAAGCATTAAAAGTGGGCAGTGAGTAAATAAAGTTATTGTGGCACTAGATTTCATCCAGTTAGTGGGTGCTTGTGTGTGAACATGCAACAGGGTAACTGACAATAGGCAACAGGAAAACTGATTATGCCTCAATGTACATGTAAAAGTAGATTATAGGAGATTATAATTAGCATAATGATATCTTGCTTCTGTAATACAATATCATCACAATGACAGAATAACAATAATATCATATCAAGTCTGCTATGAAGTAGTTTAAACTGTTGTACCCTGCAAGCTGAGATTAATTTCTGTTGGAGGCATTTTGAAAGATCACTTCTCAGATAGCAAGGATGTTCTCGTGGTTAATGTGCCTGAACTAGGCTTTCTTGAATTTCGTATTGTGTCCTCTCAAGTTTTGGTTGGTGGGCCGTGAGTAGAAGTTGCTTAGATAGGGCAGTGTCCATGGAGAATTTTCAAGGTTTTGGTATGTGTTGTCTTGTAGTAGATTAAGGTGGAATGTTAAGCCAGTGGTGCTAGCCGAATTCGTTTACTACGCTCCGTGAAGTCACAAAGGTTAAGTAAATTCAAGACTGGCGGGTTCGTGGTTGGGTGACCGGCCAGGAACCCCAGGATCTAACGTCGTCAAGCCCCTGGCCGAAGTGATAAAAGGCACTGACTGACTACGACATGACGAAACTTAACTTGAGATTATTGTAACAGAGGATTACTCCAAAAATAAAAGCACATTAATGGAGGATTACTCCCCAGTGCAAAGCACTCAACGCCCCTTAAGGGGCTTGGAGACGCGTTGCATCAAGGTGTAGACGCAACAAATAAAAAAATGTTCATTCAATAATTTTTTGTGAGAGATGTTCCTAATATCGGGTATCTCTTTAGATAATATTAAAAAATTTCTAGTTATCAAAATACATGGCTAGAATTGATGATTGTATTTCCAAATCTAATTATCTCTTTTCTTTGCATTTAAATATGCATATGTGGTAGTTAAGATTTAACCACTGTTGTCATTTTCAGGGCCTTGATGATCCACTTCCCCTGAATTGTGTGGTTAAGCAGGAAGATGACGAAGAGGTAAGTTGGTCAACTAACTTACCCTTTATTGTTTTTGAAATTCAGGAGAGTTTCACGTGAGAAATTAAGTAGATTGATTGTAAACCAACAATGACATTTAATATTTGAGACTGGGCAACTTTCTATTTGCAGGAAGAATTAGCTCCTCCAGTTGCAGTGTTTGTTATGTGCAAGGAGGAACCTAAAGATGAAGACGAGGAGGAAGTTGAGGTGAGAATTTGAAATGCCAATGTAGTTTGTTTCCGGTACATTGAGTCCAGATATGAAACCAGAACATGTCTTCAAAGATAATTTTGTATTGATGGAGATTGGAAGGCTTTGTGCCAAAGAGATGAAAAATGTTCTGTGTTCTGTACATAAAGTTCAGGAAAAGAATCAGTGGATTTGTAGTTTATTTAAATTATTATATCAAATATGTTTTGAGATGTAGTGTAAACCTGCCATATCCTATACTTTATTTCTATTGGACAGATCTCTTTTCTACCCAAAGTAGTAAGCCTTTAAGAAAATTGGAACTGAAAAAAAAGGTATTTGTAAAAGATAGAATGACTGAAATTAAGTCGCACATCATCCGTATTTAGTAATTGATTTCTGAAATGTAGCATGCAGATGTGATTTGCAAAATGCTGCACCACATATTGTGCAGTGTGCATAGCTCGAAAATGATGTTTTTAAAGCTGTAACATAGGTTTATGTGTTTTATGCCATTATCTAGAAAATGAAACCTTTTTAGGCAATTATTGCAAGCATAGCGTTTAAAAGAAAAATACTCTTCTCCATATTTGTATTTTGAATTGAATAGCATATTGTTAATAATTGTAATAATTTTTGCATGTGTGCGATATTAGTTTTTACAAAAGCAATGTTTTCACTTGACAAAAAATGACACAAAAGCAAAGGCACACTGGAGACAAGTTATAGACAGAAAGAAAGTATGTTCTTTCAAACTTATTAAGGACTGTGCCCATTTTGCAGTTGAAATCACAAGACTGGTTTCCATTGCATTTCTCAACCATGTTGGAGGAGGAAGAAGCCCAAAGATCTCCCTGTTGGTGTGCCAATAAGTTAATTCATAATAATGTGCTACAATATACAAAAAGTCAGTTCCTGTATTCAAGCTGATCCTAAGTGCTTCCTTTAAAATATTTAATTATTCATGAATGGAGCATGGGTCTCAATGTATCGAGTATTTTAGCATCCTTTCTCATGGACAAAAGTGCGAAATTTTCACATGGCTCCACTAGTCTTACAATTAAAAAGGGACTGTTGCTTTTGAATGTCATCAATACTCTTATAAGGAGAAGAAATACTCTTCTACTCAGAAGAAGAAATCATATTTGCATTGTCACTGTGGCTCTAATAGAGATTGGAAAAATGTATGGTATGAAAGACAAAATGTGGAAATGTAACACATAACAAATATGTAAAAAGGAATACAATGAGTAATATTGAAATATGCTCTAATTTATAGAACATTTACAAACAGAATAAATGTGTACCCAATTTGAAATTAAATTGAAATTAAACAATGAAATATTTATTAAATGAATTGTAAAAATAAATATTGCTTGTTCTATGAGATTAAGTTCTTTCAGTTCATTTTTATCTTTGAGAGCAATGACAGTCGTTGTTCAAATGTGGGTACTCGAGTACTGGCAAGCAATCTCTCCTGTAAATTGGGATTGGAGGTTGAAAAGCATGACTTCACGTATACTTTCCACACCTAAAGATCACATTCCCAGTGCTTATGCACTCTGGTCACAACATGTATGCAATACAGACATCAGACTGTGTTGTTGCATGCTCTAATTTATAGAACATTTACAAACGGAATAAATGTCAGTCACGTCTTCAGCAGCCAATTCTGAATATGCTTAAGAAAAACAATGCAGTTTTTTAATTTTTTTATTTTTAATAAAAACTTTTTTTTTTTAAATTTCTTAAATGTTTTTGTGAAATAAATTTCAATAAAATTGGTATAATAATGAAATATTTGGCAAAACATGTAAAATATAAGCAAAATTTGTAATACAGTACAAAATATGTAAAAATACAACCAAAAAATTGGATGTCGTGTTAGGATTCCAAAATTACCTAGACAAAAATGTAATTACACAAAAAAATCGAGTTTACTAAAAAAGGCTGTAATAACTCATGACCAGTCTCTTGATGCTCTGAAAGTATTTTTGGAATCAGCTATGGGTGTGAGCTTGTTCAAACTACCAGGAGTTAAATACAGCACAAAAATATACACTGTGAATGTTGTCAAAAAATATTTACTTACTACATACTACAACTATTGTGAAAATTGTAGTCATGCCATAATAGATTGTTAGGGTCAGACTTACACGATTTTCATGAAATCATTGAAGATATTAACGGTTACTTAATCTTGGAATTGCTTCATTTTCTGATCTACGTTAAATAAACTGATAAGATACAAAATTTATCTCCACTTAGATGGTTCAGGGCATCAATTGATGTTGCTGCAGTGCCTTTGACTGGGAGGTTCTTCGGTGTGAATCCTGACAGTAAAAGGATTTTCGACACTGGCTATTCAGTTCAGTCTGGAGGGGAAATCTGGTGGCCAGCTTCTCTGACCAGTAGTTTCCTCTGGTTTCTCCAATCAATGCCAGGCAAATGCCGGAGCTGTACCGTAACAAACAGGTCACGGACCGCATGTGATTTTTCTTTCCTCTTTCTTGTCCTATCCTCACCCCATACTTTCACACACTTACACGTGCTATACTACCACATATGGCGGGAGCTTAGAGCTTACCCCCCAGGGCAGTGCTCCGCTGATGGAAAATACCTGGTGGAGGGAAAACCTGCAAGGCAACTGTTAGATTGGTGCTGGAAATCACTTTCCGATGGGGGAAAATTACCGCCACTTCTCATGATAAAACATGCACTACACTTACGGAACTAGTGACCTTAACCATTGATGTTCCCAGAATCACCATTCAATTAAGCAATCAATATCTTTACAAGTCTATGATATTTAATTTCAAAATAAAGTGGCACTATGCACATATTGCTCACAAATATGGTTCGGTTACTCTCTTGTTGTACTGCGAAAGATTATTGAAGTGTTAGCATTTCCAAACCTTCTTCTAATACGATTAGCAAATCAGATTCAAATGACAGTTTAAGTGATAAAGTAAGAATATATTGATGATTACCGTAAAACAAGATTATCTATGAATGTTGAAAGGGTGTATAGGAAACATGGTTGACTATCATCTCCCTAAAAAGGGCATACAATTTTAATGTTAATGAAGCATTTTTCTTTCTTAATTTGGTAAATGAATTATATTAAGTATATAATTTCAAATTCTTAGGTTCATTTCAAAAATATTTACTGCAGGCTTGATGGTATAATATTGTAACCCAATGGTAATTGTAGGCAAAAAAATGTTTCATTTTCTCAAAACTTAAATTTTCAATTCATGCTCTTTTACCTCCTTGACTCCTTTGTTGCATTTTTAAAAGTTTCATTGTTTTATCTTGTTGCAGTTCCAGTCAGATTTTTCTGATGCATCTGTAAATGAAGAAGAAATTTCCAAAACGCCAGGTGAGTGAAAACAAAGCTCTTGAGAAAGCTTTTGGGAATTCATGCCAAAAAAGCAAATTATATTTTACTCCATAATATGAGAAACGTTTGGGCAACACTCAATTTAAATGTGAAGAAGTATTATTTTCTGTATCAAAGGTTTAAACATTAGAATCTCAGCAATGTTGTTCTACCTAGACAGATGAGGAAGAGAAAATTGTCTACTTTAAAAAATTCTTCTTATTTATTAATTTATTTTGAGGAAACTGAATATATTTGGGATTTATAAAATATTTTTACTGGAGATAACGTATAGAAACATTTACATGAATTTTCACCAAGTCAAAGAAAATATAAATTTTCCATTAAAGCATATTTCTAAATAAACCCTTCTCATTTTATTGCTAAAATCCATTTTCTTTTAGAAAATTGGCAATATTTTTTAAAGTAGCTGCTGAAGTTGAAACTTTGAAAACCTCATTTTTACATCAAATCACAACTTTTTAGGTGTTCCTGTCTAAAAAATGATGGAACTTCATTTCTTGTAACAATCCTAATGTATTTATTATGTTTAGACTAAAATATGTTCCAAATACGGAATAAAATGTGGACAAAAATTTTTTAAAAAAATTAATTAATCCAGTTTATTTATGCAACTTGTCAAAGAACTTCACAGTTTCAATAATATCCATAGAAGAAAGTTTAATAATTTCTTGAACTAAATTGGACATTTTTATGTTGCTGCCATAACTCTTTTCAAAAAATTGATCATTTTCGCAGCAGTGGGTTTACATACTGTTTAAAAATTTTAAATGTGAAATTGTACCTTTTGTCTCCTAATATTTATTTATACTAACTTATACTTTGCTCAATATCAGAAGTAAGGGGTTCCTTCTTGAATGTCTTAAGAGTTAAATCTACATCTTATGAAAAATTAAAATTTTATTAAAAGGTAAAAATAATCTTCCAAGAATATTTCAAAAGACTATAATCGAACATTAAATACCCAGAACCCGAATTAATATGGATAAAGAAGTATGTTTCAGATCTCTTCAAAAAGTCTAGTTCATAAATGTAGGATCGAAGTTGGTTTGGAACAAACAAATAAACAGATGATTATATAGAAATCAAATTTATTAATTTTAACAAATTAAAATGGTCATATCGATGCATTTCACTAGATCTGAGGATTGCTCCAGAATGTTATAATTTGATTTCATTTTTAAACAAATTTATGGAGCAAAAATTAATAAATTGAAGATGATGTAAAAATCTATGAAATTAGTTCGCATTTATGATCTACATTATTACTTGACTTCTGTTCATTTTGTTGGATGTTGGAAGTAAGTGTCTTTTCCACAAACACGCACACACTCACTCCATTCTTATAGCCAAGCATACTTCGCAATATTGCAAAATTTCACAACACTGTGCTTTTTTCTTCTTCTTCTTCTTCTTCTTCTTCTTCTTCTTCTTCTTCTTCTTCTTCTTCTTCTTCTTCTCTTCTCCTTCTTCTTCTTTCTTCTCCTTCTTCTTCTTCTTCTTCTTCTTCTTCTTCTTCTTTTTCTTCTTCTTCTTTTTTTCTTCTCCTCCTCCTTTTCTTCTTCTTTTTCTTCTTCTTCTTCTTTTTCTTCTTCTTCTTTTTCTTCTTCTTCTTTTTTTTCATGTATACTGTGATGTTTTCATTACTATTAATAATTAAAAATAAATAGAAGTGTATGAAGAGTATTTGAAAGAAGTCCCCATTCCATTTCACAAAGTAATTTACCAAGATCTTATGAAACCACCACATCATATGCTGTGCCATGGGACAGAGCCCTTGGTAAAGCAGCTGTGTGGGGTCAGCATTTCAACCTCCAGGGCATGGACGGTTTGGTGCAGATTGTATATTTCATAAAAGGAATAACACCTTTTCAAAGTAAGGAGCATTGAAATACCAAATGACAATTGGCCCTCTGTGAGTTCTCTTGTGTGTGTGGGGGGGATATTCTTTTGGAACATGCCATAAAAACAATAATAGCAATATCAATAATAATAATAATAATAATAATAATAATAATAATAATAATAATAAGAATAAGAATAAGAATAAAATAAGAAAAATTTGTTCCAGAACAATAGTGATCATCCTGATCCATCCATCTGCTTCCACACTCGTAATTTGCATATCTGATTTTGGTACTTTTGCTAACATTTAGTTATTTTAAGTGATAATTTTTGTGGCCAGAGTACTTGTGAATTGCAACCTGGAAATAACTCTTTTCCTCACCCACAAATTGCTATCACAAATTTAATTTAGTATTTGAGCCATTGCCTAAGGGTATTCAGTACTTCTGTAGTTTAATTTGTTGCGTCGTTGATGCAACGCGTCTCTTAACCCTTGTTGAGCGTTGAGCGCTTTCTTCTGGAGGAATCCTCCGATGCTGAGTAATTACTATACTGAATAATTACTATGTTTGTCAAGTCTTGTCTCGTCACATCGTAGTCAGTTAGTGCCTTTTATCCCTTCGGCCAGGGGCTCGACGCCGTTAGATCCCAGGGTTCCTGGTTGGGTGACCGGCCAGGAACCTGCGAGTCTCGAATTCGCTTAACCTTCGTGACTTCACGGAGTGTAGTAAACGAATATGGCTAGCACTGCTGGCGCTAGCTAGTTTGATGAAACATTTCAAAGACTTAGCCTGGTGATGCAAATTCTATACAGTGTTAATAGGTATTGTTGACAATCATATGTTTTTATCTTCTAGTGAACATTAACACTTACCACTCTTGGAAGTTTCATGACAGACCATTTTCGTGACTTTTGATGTTACATTTTCCTGATGTTGCAAAGTGTTTGAGAACAAATTTTTAGAAGTCATTTAAGAACCAAAATTGGGCTATTCTTCCTTATTTGAGAGAATTTACTGAGGTATGAGAACCAATGGAACATTAACAATAATTGTGTTGAAAGTGCTGTTCAGTCACAGCTCTGAAAAGCTCAATGGTTCAAATGTTTGCCTTCATTAATTGAGGGCCTCTTGTTCTAATCGTGGCCCCCGCAAATCTTTTTTCTTTTGAGACTTTTTCAAGAGGTGTAACTGAGGGCCTCCTGTTCGAATCCTGGCCCATGCAAATCTTTTTTGGGCACATTTTCAAGAGATTTGTAAAGTGTCATAGGATAGATGTACCAATAAAATAATATTACATAATTGTTATATTTATTACAAGAAAGTATGTGCTGTTGAAAGGACACTAGTTTCATTTTGTATTTGGATTGTATCTTGTTTGCACCACAATATGTTACTGGTACTCTGGATTACATTGCCATAACTACAATAGTACTTGTGCTGTAACAAAATTTTGTATACTATTTTACTCATGTACTGAGTGTCCATTGGTAAGAAAAAAATTGATTCAAACTTGAAACCAATCCCATCATCAACTAAAATTATAAATATTTATTAGTCAATGTAATTCCAGCTAGGTGCACATGTCATTAGTCAAATAAGCTTAATCTGTGTCATTCATATTGATCTCTGAAAACAAACACTATAATTATTATAGCAAAATAAAATGTTGTGTAAAATCCTCAGGCAGAAATAAATGAAAAAATAACAATTCAATCCCCGAAAATAATTTATTTTATTTATTTAGTTAACGGACAATTTGTCCTTGATTGTACAAAATGTATCAACAGATAAAGCATGTTTTGACAAAATACAAATTACAAAATACAAAATACAACTATAATATAGTTAAAATAAAATAACGTTATGTATTTGTAAGTTAACAACTCGGCTTTAGCAATGGATAAAAAGTTTGCATCACAAATATCGCTCTTGTCTCTGACTAGATAATTCATCAATTTACAGCAGTGATTTATCACATTGTTTGCAGTATACGATTGTTTATATAATTTGATAACAAAGATTTCTGTCGTTCTCGAATTAAATGTCGATGTTTTATATGTTATTTAATTAAAAAGTAGAGGGCAATCTAGCGCACCCATAATCAATTTTCTCAAAAATATTGCATCCTGTAAATTTCTCAGTGATAATGAAAATATTAAATAGTTCAAGCAGTTCTGCCATGAAAGAAATTATAAACTTTTATTATAAACATCAAAAGAACGGATGTCACTCATTTTGAATGATGGAGAAAGTGCTAATAATGTTTTTAAGAATAGTTTGTTTACTTACGTAATGTACTTTTTACTTTCACTCATCCTATGTATGTTGTGTAGAGAAATAATTAAAATGCTGCAGCAAAAAGGGTGATTTTTGACAGAAAAACTTCATTAACTCATGATAATGTGAAGAATTCTTAAGAAGTGAATAATTTTTGTTCCATTTTGTAGTAAATAATTTCCTCTAACACATTGTTTAGTCAGAAATCATATTTATTTATCCTTGTTAAGAAACTGGTGTGTTAAAAGTTCAACATCTTTCACTTCTGTTTTTTCCTTTATTCAATAGATGTATCTAAGTTGATTAACATGTGTATTCGTGAAATAGTTATACTAAATACCACTTGCGCAAATGGGCCCTGGATTTATTGACAATACTCCATGCACATGTATTACAGTAAAACATGGGCAATTAAGCAGACACCTTCCTCAACAGCCACTTTTTTGTGGAACCAATTAATTTTTCCTTCAGACATGTATAAATATTCCTTCTTTTTAATGGCCACCTGGTTTAGCTGGCAACAGCAGGACACGTTTTGTAGGTTGACATTTGACAGAAAATTGCTGGTATTTACTGTTGTTTTAACATCTTGTTACTTCAGGACACATTGTAAGATAACGACTTTCAAAGTCAATTTTGCAGGGTAATTATTTTCTTTTTCAGGTAGAAAAGGTTGATTTTAATAAATTCTTGAAACATCTGCGCATTCATTTTTTCCATTTCACAGCATTCCTAGGGCTTGCTATCTCACACTTGTCTTCTGTGAGAATCTGTTAAGGAGTTGTGGGACTGCAAGCTGCATTTGCGTATCAGATTCAAAGGTCATTCGTTTGCTCCTTCGTCAGATGGTCCTCCTACTATGAATTGCATCTTCAAGTCTAGTTTGCTTGTTTTATTGGGCTAGGACAAAAAGCGTGTTTCTCGATTAAGACCATGATTGACAAGTCAAGGGAGGGGTTAAGCCAAGAAGAGGCAAATCATTCCAAAAACCTTGTCTAAATTACATTTTGCCATTTACTGTATTTTAAAATGTTAAAAAGAATTAAGCTTTATAGCAATTAGCACAATTAGGTAAATAACAGCTTATCAAACTACTACTGTCACCTCGATTAATGGCCAATTTTTGCAGAAACATTAATGTATTTTATCAGGTTTCACTGTACTTATGATTGTAAAATAATTGTAGTTAGTCTCATGAACCCATTTCTTTTATATTGGTACAACATTTCGTTTATCTTTACAATAGGGAGAAAAAGCATTGGCATTTTTAATTTTCTGTATTAAAATCTCTGTGTGATGTTCTTTTGAGCTGTAACTTCACATCTACATCAGGTTGAAGGTCTGTTAGTGCTGTTTTAGAGATGATTCAGATTGATGCAGGTGGTAATTTGAACCCAAAAATTGGGATTCCTGTATGGATGGATGTGCCAAGCACAAGTCTGTCAGATTAGATATTTTCGATTGATTGATTGATTTTTTCGTGTTTCCGGGCGTGCCAACGGCTTTGGTCGTTAGTCCCGTTAGTGTAGTGCATGTTTTTCTCTGGAGATGGTGATGATCTTCCCCTGCCAGATGGCAAGATCCGGCGCCAACCTACCGTCAGCTTGTGGGGTTTCCCCCTAACCAGGACTCTCCCACCAATAGGGCACTGGCCAGCTGGGGACAAGCTCTAAGTTCCTGACTGGTCTCCCAATATATGTGGTGGTGTAGTGCATGTTAGAGTAAATGTGTGTGTAAAGGGAGAGGATAGGACAAGGAAGAGCAAGGAAAGATCGCGCGCGACCCGTGGCCCGTTTGGTAGGGTACCACTCCGGCATTCGCCTGGTGTTGATCGGACAAACCATGGAAAACAACCGATCAGAGCAGCCGGCTGCTAGAATTCTCCTCCAGACAGGGACGAAGTTCGACCTAGCTGAAATGCTAGTGTCGAAAATCCCACCGCCATGGGGAGTGGGAACCTAGGACCTCCCGGTCAGAGGTGCTGCAGTGACATCAGTTGATGCACTGAGTTACCGCTCTTGGTAGATGTTTTCGAGATTGTACTTGGTAAACAGTTCTAGAACCTACATTAGTAAGTGGTTGAATAGGAGAAAGATCTAGTTGTGCCATTCCAGGTACATTAACTTTGGGTGGAAGACCTAATTGACAAAAAACCCCTGTGACATTTTCATAATTTTCTAAAAGTGACTGAAAATTGTTTCTTTTAATTTTTTGCTTGAATAGAGGAACGTGTTTTTTTAAGTATGATATTTCATTAAAACTTCTGAAATGTTTGAAAATTGTAAGAGTTCAAAAATTTTTTAAGCTCAGCATACACTACTAGTATTGAAGTGTCAGAAACTTCGTTCTAACTTAAATTCCTAGTTTAGATATTTAAATTGTTCTAGATGCATTTCTTTTTAAAAATTATAGTAGTTCTTTCTTTTGACAGAAATTATGGCAATCTTTCCAGAAATATATAAAGAAGAATAAAAAAAAACAACCTCAAATCTTTTCTTTAAACTTCTTTTAAACATACAACACAATATACAGAAATATTTAGCAACATTTTTTAGTCTTCTTTTCAGTAAAGTGAGGAGTTGTTACCATCAGCACGTTTACTATTAATTCTGTATGCAATGAGGCCTGATCTGTGCCATAAATGAATACTGCTGCTGCTATTATTATTATTATTATTATTATTATTATTATTATTATTATTATTATTATTGTTATTATTGTTATTATTATTGTTTTATTGTTATTTTGTTATTGTTGTTTTATTTTTTATTATTATTATTATTAAAGCATCAATTATGGTTTTCCATTTCCCTAATTTCATTTCCATTGGAATTTGCCTTTTTCTCTGATAAGAATTCTACTTTAGGGGGCTGTTTTTCTCCCAGATGCTTTGAAGTTGTTGAGTAAATTATCTCTCAGTATAGAGCGTGAAAAAGAAATTGTCATATATCCCTTCTTGTACTTTTTCAGCTCATTATAGATATTTTTTTCTCAGACCATCAATATGATCCTACTTTTCCCTTGTTACCTTGAAGTGCATGTTAGCTCCCAATATAACAGCTTACAATATGGTGGTTCACTAAATGGAAATGTAAGCCGTTAAGCCTATGTTTATGTTCCAACAATTTCCACCATAAGTGAGGACAGGTGTGGCAATTTGCCCCAGGCCCTGGTTTAATTGGGACCCTGATTTTCATTCAAAAGAAATTTTTAAAAAATTATTCATCTCACTATAAGTTATTTCTGATGCATGGAGAAATGAATTCTGTTTATGAATTGGGGGAGGAGGGAAAGTTTTGTTTGAAATAAGAGGCCCTCTTAAATCAACTGCCTCAGGCACCTGGTTTTCTCTGGGTGCCCCTAATCTCATTAGTAATGTGATCAGTATTCACTTCCAATAAAACAGTTGGACATTAATCTAGGACAACACTATTAAGACTGCATTGACGGCACTAATCAATAAATTAATGGACCCCTAGCAATTACTGAAAGTAACAAATCAACCATCTTCAAAATTACTCCTTATGTCTTTTCTAATACACAGAATTTTGCCCACAGGTCGAGAACATGCAGCAGAAGGCACCTCCTATGATTCGCAGGCACCAATGGAAAGCACCGTTGGGCAATGTTCGTGGGAAGAAACCTATCATTGCTCCATCTGTTTGGAAAGAATTTCCAAAGAGCTTTTCAACGAGCACATGCGCATTCACGGATGCGAAGAAAATTATCATTGCTCTGTCTGCCAAAAGAGCTTCAGCGAGAAATCAAATTTTAATGTACATATGAAGATCCACTCTGGGGGAAAGGAATATCTTTGTACTATCTGTCAGAAGAGCTTTACTCAAAGAGGAAATTTAGTTAGGCACATGGCGACACACTCTGTTGAAAGACCTCATCAATGCCCTGACTGCCAGAAAAGTTTCAAATTCAAAAGCAGTTTGGTTAATCACATGCAGAACCATGCTGAGGATAGCACCCATCCGTGCACTATTTGCCAGAAGACCTTCTCTCATAGGGAAAGTTTAGTTATGCACATGCGGAGACACACTGGGGAGAAACTCTATAGTTGCACTGAGTGCCAGAAGAGCTATGTAAACAGTAACCATTTAATTACACACATGCAGATGCACTCTGGTGATAAATTACATCATTGCACTGTGTGCCAGAAGAGCTTCAGTCGTCGGGGAATTTTAGAAACGCATATGAGGATACACACTGGCGAGAAACCTTATCATTGCTCTGAATGCCAGAAGAGCTTCAGAATGAGGTGTACTTTAGTTGTACATATGCGGAGACACACTGGAGAAAAACCTACCATTTCCCGAGTGGAGAAATGTTTCTCACTAAAAGTTTCATACCGGTGAGAGGCCCTTTCCTTGCCCTGAGTGCGACAGGAGCTATTCTCAAAAAAGTTTAATTGAACATATGGGGATACATGCTGGGGAAAGTTCCTTGTATTGCTCTGTCTGCCAAAAGAGGTTCAGTACGAGAGCAACTTTAAAAAGGCACATGCGAATTCACAAAGGAGAGAGACCTCACGTTTGCTCCCTGTGCCAAAAGAGCTTCATAGAGAAACGAGGCTTGGTAGAGCACATGCAGACCCACACAGGAGAGAGACCTCACCAATGCCCAGTCTGCCAAAAGAGATTCGGTAAGCGAGGAAATCTACTCGCACACATACGGACTCACGGAGGAGAGAGACCTCATAATTGCTCTGTGTGCCAGAAGAGCTTTAGTACAAGAAGACATTTAGTTGCACACATGCGGACCCACACTGACGAGAGACCTTATGGTTGCTCTGTTTGCCAGAAGATGTTCAAAAATAAATGTGATGTAGCAGCTCATGCGCGGATTCACACTGGAGAGAAACCTTATCATTGCCCTGTCTGCCAGAAAAGCTACGCCAGAAGTGGACATTTGGGTGTTCACATGCGACTCCACGCTGGAGACCCTCCTTACCATTGCCCTCTCTGTTTGAAGAGTTGTAGGGATCCAAGATCTCTAGTAACGCATTTGCGAACTCATAACGAAAAGTCGTAGTGTGGAATCGTTGGCTTCTGCGGCCGAGTCATTTGATTCCTGACTGTCCAGGATGTGCTGCGACTCAGTGAATGGAGCTGACGTTTCGGCCATCTTGTTGTGTCCTTCTCAGCTATACTGCTGAGCTCAGCATTATACCTCTGAAGGCGGCCATAACAAGATGGCCGAAGTCATTCCAGTCGGCTCCATCGACTGAAATGCGACTCATCCCTGACAGCCCAGAATCAAAGTCGTAGTGTCTCGTTGTACCAGAAGAACTATCTAATGAATGTAAATTAAGTTTTTCCAAATGTGAAGACAATTGTGAAAACACTTAATTGTTTCTTTGACTGGCAGAAGAACCTTGTACGAAAAGGGTACGAAGTTAAACATGTGAATCTGTGTCAAAGAGTAGACATGATAGTTCTCACTTCCAGAAGAGATAAGCTATTAAAAGGCATTTACTTTTGCACATGTAGACTCAAAGGCGTCTGCATAAAAACCATAACCTTGATGTAAATAACTTGTAATTATTTTCATCTTGGACATAACAAAACTCTATTTGAACTGTCTATAGTTTATTTATTTAACATCAACAACCCGTTGAAAACTGCTTGATGTGCTATGGCGAGAAGTGCAATCTGTCCATGTTTTTGTGAGCTCTGGGATCCCTACCATAACTCTTATACATACTAAATTGAATTATTAATACTGGTAGCATTGAGCATCTTTGGCAAGAATTGATAAAAATGTTCTCTCCTGCGAAGTAAAATCTTTCCAAAGGCAAATCAGTCACAAATTATTACATTACACAAGTTGTTACCCATTATAGTACCCTATACGAAGGAATCCACTTAGTTTCGGGAGAACATGGAGAGGAGTTATTTGAATAACTGTATTCCACACTGAGCTCAAGAAAACGTACACAGATAGTGAATATGCATTTATGTCCAAAAGCAAAACAAGGAAACCATCTCAGCAGGCATCAGGAGAACTGGACGAAAATTCTGATTTTGTTGGATGCATTGACGTTGCAGATGTACAGACATTGCAGTACTTTCGCAAATCAGTTAATGTATTGAACTTCGTGATTAATGGCTATTTCACTCATAAAATGTCAGCTAATAGCGGACAAGACTTAGAACCATACCAACCAGTTAGAGACAACCCACCCATGCAAAACTCTGTTATTATCTCCTTGCTGAAACAGCATCCCGCGAGATGTCGCTTTTTGATTATTTGATGTTGCTCTTGACCATGCATATAGTAAGCAGAAATTTATGGTTGTAGTAGTTGAATGTCTTGAAAGTTTGTAAATATCAGAGTAACTTGCATGAGTATTATTGTTATAGAATTTAAGGCCGGTTTCACAAAATGAAAAGGAAGAGTTTATTTTGGAGTAAATCATGTTTACTCAAGAGTAACTTCTTAGAGCATTTAACCAACACCTGAGTGTAAATTGCTTATGCAAGACTAACTTTACGTTCCTTAATAATATTGCCAGATGCATCTGTCGCAGCCAAAAGTATATTTTTTCGACATTTCGTCAATTTTCCTGCTCCCTAATTGTAGAACTGAAATATTTCTGTAAGAATATTATAGAAGAGTAAAATCTTGTCATGTAAGGAAATTTTCATAAAAAAATTTGGAACCGTTTTTGAGAAAATGGCATTTAAGCATTACTGTAATTGTGAAATTTGAAGGTTTTTTTTTTTTTTTTTTTTTTTCTCCCACAAAAATCTTTTAAATATTCGAAAAACTATTGGAAGTCATTTGAAGCACTTCCACACAATGCAACATATATACTAATCGCTGAAATATGCAAATTAAAGGAGTGAGAGAGATTTCAAAAAAATTACATTTTATATAATTTTTTAAAAAACAAAAAAAATAGCAAAATTAATTTAATATCTTAAACATTGCAATTAGCACTATCCTTGCAAAAAGTTTGAAGAAAACGTATAAAATCATTTTGGAGAAAATTGCTTTTGAGTGTGTCTGAAAATGGAGAAATTTGAGCTCGTTTTTACAGAAAAGTTTTTAGTTTTCGAAAAAAAAAAAACTTTTATACGTCATTTAAAGCACAAAATTACATTTTTGTAATTTTTTAAAAAGAAAATTAATAGTGCAAAATGGCGTTATGTCGTGTTACAGAGTACATTAAGCATTACCCCTACCAAAAGTTAAAAAAACAAAATTGGAGCCGTTTTTGAGAAAATATTGTTTTTGTTATTTTTTAAATTGCACGCAATATTGCCGTAAAACTCAAATGTTTAAAAAAAATACATGACATTAATGAAAAACTATGTATAGAGAAGAAATTTCTTTTGGAAGAAAAATATCTTCAAATTTGTGATTGTAGGAGGACCCCGAATAAATTCAAACTTTTCTAATTGTAGAAACTTCAGAGTTAAAAGTGAAAGTAGGACCGATGCCATATTTATAAGTGTATTTTACTCTATTCTTACTAGAAATTTGAAGAAAAAACTTTGAGCCATTTTTGAAGATACTTTGAAAATGTCCGCAGGGTGACATGTAAAAGTACCCCCAAAAAGTAATGAATATTTTTGAGAATCACGTGGCTTCGACTCAGGCCAGATCGACAGGGGTTCCTTCAATTTGGAACTTTTGGCTTAGGCGCTAGCGTTGTTCACATACACCGGACCGGCGTTTTGCCGTCAATCGATTTTTCGGTGACTAGGATCCACAGAACATTGATTCTAGCTACATCACGTGTTAGAGGATTTTTTTCTAAATTCAGCGACTAGATTTAATCGTATTTTCGTTGTCAGGACTCGGCAATAAGAGTTTTTCTGGCGAAAATTCCCCTTTCCCCCGCAGTACTAAGATACATTTCGCGCATAACTAACATTATATAACTTTCTCTACTGCGTAAGCTGTAGCGAGAAAGCAAAATTGGCTCACCATCGTTGCATAAAATCTGAAAGAGGGGGTAAAATGCTCCCTCCAAAAGCCGGTCTTGAACCCACCATTTTCTATTTTCTTTTTATCGCTAAATCTGTGCATGGCCTACTGTACTGAGGAGTAGGCCATGGTACAATGGAGTAGGCCATGATCTGTGGCATCCAAGTTTGTTGGCACAATTCCACAGGACAAACGTCCGTGACGCGGCGGTGTGTGATTTTGAAAAATATTCATTAATTTTTCGGGGTACTTCGGGGGCGTGTGTGGCCCGTCAACAAGCAGATATAAACTACGTACGTTTTACGACGCTCGTGTGTCGTTCCTGCCTGGAGGTCGCCGGCGTGGGCCATAGTATTTGGCTTACCCACCACTCCATGATCCGTTTCCAAAGAAATTTGTTTTCCTTACGGGGTAAGGGAGAACTAAGCGCGGACAAAGGTGGTTGGTACTCCAACAAATAGGGGGTTGCAGCTCCATCGAATGACGGAAATGGAATTTCCAAAATTCAGAACAAATGTCTAATAAAACGTAAGCAATTCAGATTTATAAATTAAAACTAAATTTAAGGAAAGTCTACGTTCAAACATTACAGTCAATTTTATGCGTAGTGTCCGCGTCTGGCATATTCACCTCTCGCGCACACGGTTATGATTTCCGGTGGGCCCTCGAATTTGTGTATTCTGCATTGCGACAATTGGCAGTAATAGAATTCACACAAAGCAAAAAAATTGATTTCGAAATAGTGTTCGCACTCGAGCACTTCACAATAGTACTATTATGACCACTGCCAAAAGTGATGGATTGGCTTTTAGAGCTATTTATGCTCATGCTCTTGTTTTCAGTCCAGTAATATAACGCTTCAAAATCCCGTTGCAGCATTTTTCATCATCTTTCGAATTCATCATGCGATATATTATGCAATAGAATGATCTTTACGATTGCAATCGCCATTAAATTTCGAATAAGGAGGCTAGTTTTCAGAAGAATCGGTGTCCGGTTGAAATTTTAAAAATTCAACTGGGGGGGGTGATCAAATTTTACGATTTTCACAAGAAAAAAGGACTGGTTTAAATGCTCATATCTCCTCAACCATGGCGAATTTTTTGATTCTGGAGGCACTACCGTGTTCAGAACATTCTGAATTTTCAGAAAATTACCTCATTTGGACGACAAATACGGCTTGCAGACGCTTTTTCTCATTTTAGTATATTTTCAACTTTTCTGAAATACAGTCATCTTTGCCCGGCTGTATCTCCTAAACTATTCGCCCTACGACGCTGAAATCTGCACGGCAAATGAAAAGTACTCTTCTCTTTGCTTTTCTATTAACGACTGGTATTTTGAGCCCGGGAAACATAAAAAGAACGGCGGATGTGTGTGTGTATATATATATATATATATATATATATATATATATATATATATATATATTGTGACTGTACTTACCTCAGTTTTCCAATTCGGAATCCATCATCAAATGAGGCAGTGACCACATATTAAATTTTGATAGCAATAACTGCTGTTTCTAAAATGATGAAGGAACAAGGGATTCCTTTAGGGGGGAGCGCCTTTATGAGGAGGATGTTGGCTGTGATTTTTAATGCATTCTCTACCTTCGTACAGTTCATTAATCACTACTTTGCCATTTGTTTTAATCACACATTTATTCATCAAAGAGAACTCAACATAAGGAGAATCTGATACTAGTACATGCATGAGTCTGCAGTCTTAAATGATATTACATTAACATAAATTAACATCTATTTTTGATTACATTACTGGATTACTCCGAAACCGATAAATACATGAATCTCTGACTAATCAATTCTGTAATTCTTATTGCAATCATTATGAATATCGTATGTGTATAACCTCTACTTCGTTCCCCTATCTTCGTAATGGTTCATTAATACGCCCTATCCCACTAATGCGCTCTCTGGTCAATGTGGCTGTGCTGAATTCACCTGAATTACATGGCTATTATATGTTCGGTTACTCATCCTGTATTTCCCACTCTCTTGGCGCAGGAACACAGCTGCTATTGTTCAAGGCCTTCACGCCACGGCGTGGCGTGGGGACCCCTCGCGTTGCCGCTGGCTGGTTTACGTGGTTGCCGCTCCGACTCCAGTGTTTTGCTGTCCAGTCACACGCCTTCGATGTTATTGTGCGAGCTCAGTATTATTACGACCATGCGTTTTCTCAAAATCGTCCGTCTATTGGTCTGCCCATGGCTGATGGCCCACGCGCACTCGCTCGCCACATGCTTCCATTTTCATTCGATTATTTATCACTCACGAGCGTTTATGTCACAATTTTATTACAACAGTTGTTCAATCCCGGTGCTTTTCAATTTTTCATGTTTTTTAGGGCCTCATGCAACTCTTCTAAAGTCAGGCTGTTTCTGTAGGTACTTCTTTGTTAATAGTTTCTTGCATATTTTCTTAATTTCACAGCTTTTTGTGATGTTATATCCGAACAGTTTTATCTATTGCGCCAATATGGATGTTGTCTTTTTCATCTTTTTTTAAGGTCTTCATTACTTCATATGCCAGAGCTTGACGTCATGTTCAATGTTTCCTATAAACCTATCCCATGACTCTTGATGCGCAGTTCTTATAATGGATTTTGGTGCATTTCTGGCCCTTTTGTGTCATTGTAGGTAGTAAATAGTATTATAAATAGGGAACGTAATTGATTGTAATAAAAAAAGAAAAATATGTACTTATATATTATTTATTTTTTCGAATATATGTAAGAAAAAATTGAAAATATGTGAAATAAAAATTCGTTATAATGTTTACAATTCCAGTCGTCAAGCGTTTTCCGAGCACAGTACGTTGCCGATCTGATCTTAACATGGATTCAGAGAGGCTGAGGGTTCCTCGGTGGGTGAGGGGTTAGCTTACTGGCATCTGAACCCCCAGTGCGCGGGTTCCATCCCGGCCGAGGAACCCGGATTTTCCAAGGGCGGAAAATCCACAGTAGCCATGTCACTCTTGTGGCATGTAAAAGCACCCTGACAGGATGCCCAGCAAAATTAAATCTCTCCGAAAACATCCCGCCCTAACGAGATCCCACTTTCTCCCAACCAGACAGTTCGGGTATAGTTTTCTGAACCCGAGATATGGCGGACAAAGTGAGAGTCAAATCCCAGGCGCAGACGGGGACTGCCCACGGGGCGCGCCTGCTTAGATAAAGAGTCCCCAGACCCGCGTCGGGGGTAGGCTTCGAAGGAAGCCTGGATCGAAACTCGGGTGCGGAACACTGCCTACGGGCAGTCTCCCCGCAACCCGTACGAATAAATAAGAGAGGCTGAAAAGGAAATTCTACTTCTACAGAACAAGTATTCGCTAGTTTTATCCGAATATTTTCGTAGTATATACAAAGTTGTTTACGAGGAGCCGCCGCTTAAGTGAGTAGTACCGTGTAGCCTGTGATAGAAAGAGTGGGGTAAAATGAACATACGCCCCTTCCTGACTACAGAAAAGCGATAAGAAAATCATCTAAAAAATATTTGTTTTATCGTGTTACGCAAGGGGGTCTGTGAAACATGAGTAAGCACGTGGCTGAAGTTCCTTCTGCTTCACATACATTCCCTCATCCTTGATCCCGACTACGTGGTTTCCAAGAAGCAGGAGGGGGCGGGGGGAGGTAAGTGACAATAGCGAAGGTTCGGCGTTAATACAAGCGCATTGCCTGGCTTTCGAAGTATTTCAGTAACAAAGTTAGTTTTCAAGTAAAATATATTTTGAACTCGCATGTGAAATGTTCATTTTTGACTTATAAATATATTAAAATGTAACGAAACATATATTAATGGATAAAATATGTAATTACACCAAAATATGTAAAAATATGTAAAATAAAAATGGTTCCAAGTCGATCAGAATGTCGTGTTAAGTCTACGAAATATTAGTGAAGGCAGGTATGTTGTCTCTGTAAAAATATGTATTTACATGAAAATCCGTTCCATAATTATAAAAATCGAAATAAAACAAAAGTGAAGAGTGCCGCGTGAGAACAAAACGAACTGGTGAGAAGGCGACCAAATTAGAGTCAGCTACAGAGGCGTAGCTTCAGTATGTGTCACCGAGAGGAAAACTAATGGTATCATCCCACTAAATTAAATATAAAATATATCTATTACTGAATAGTTTAAACAATATTGAATAATAATAAAAGTATATTTGCCCATGAAATTTATTTATAATGTATTAAAAACTGTAATTCAGAATAATTTAAATATATTTTGTAAATAAATAAGTTTATAATTCCAACTATAAAATTTTCTAATTGGTGCCGCCCCTAAAATGGTGATACCTGGGACGGACCCCCTCCTTCTCTTCCTTTAATTTCGCCACAGGTCAGCTGTGATTCAGTCACTGAAGGCAGCACTAATGCAACACTCATTTTAAGGATCGACTATTAATTTTACAAGTGTTACAATTTCCGGGGCGTGTTATGGAGGCCACCCGTCCTCATTACTGTTTTTCTTCGAGAAAATGGGCAATGGGAGTAACCGGGAAAGTATGAAGTGGCAGACCTCTAGGTTGACATAGACAATTAAGTGCTTTAAGTGCCCTATGGTATAGTAACCAGTTGTTACAATGATGTATGTACTCACCGCGGTGAGTATATACATCATTGGATTATAACAAAGTATAAGAAGGTCTGTTACAGAACTCTTTGATAATGAGCATTCTGGTCCTTTTTAAAATTCCCTCGTATTGAAGGCTCCCCACCACCTCGTGGATGCTCGTGGCATACACCGCATACACCTCATACGCAAAGCGTGATCAGACTGCACCATGGACTGCACTGCTCGAAAATAAGCACGTATACACCCTTCTCCTTCAATGATTGAATTATACTTTAATTTAAATGACAGCTGTCAGTTGAGTTGCAATTATCCAATCGGGAGCTTCGCTATAACTTAAATTTTCGATATTATAGAAGCTCGCGGTTTGATAGCTGCGTCACAGCTGATCAAAAGTCAATTCCCCAAACATTTAAATAGAAGTATACATGGTAGAAATCCTAATACCGCGGGTATTTAATATAAAAGTATTCCGTGTGAACTTGGTGTGAGCTCTTCAGCTGATAACACGGTGCAAGAGAATTCTGATACATCGCGGTTGATAAGCAATGATAAATACGATTCGGCAATACAAGAAAATCGGAAAGCGAGAGTTGGTTGTGATGTACTAGTAGTAGGTATGATGATGTAGTAGGTAATTGAAGTGAAACTTTATTTTATTCGAAGTTACATCGCTGTTCAGTGCGGTAATTAGTTTATTTTGTTTACGTGGAAGCAAAGGATTGTAACAAAGTCAACGAACCGCGGTTAAAATTATTGTTAATTATTAAGTTTTAAGAAAATTGAAGTTTCTTCTTGATTCTCATTGTACTACCCAACATCAAGCCTTGTCTCAAAGATCAATTTGATATCATTTATCTTATAATTGTTTAGAAAACATTGTGAGTGTGTTAATATTAGCAAGAAAACCTTTTGTTGGCATAATAAATTTCTAAGAATATATTCTGGTAATGTGAGATTCATTGTATCACTCTCTCATCTCAAAATATTTTTGTTTGTTCGCTCCCTTGCAATTCAGAGTCAAAATATTTCAAACTTGAATCCCATTTATGGTGTTATAATTTAGAATAACATTTCCATTAGGAAACAATAGTGTTGAGTTAAGCTCTGAGTTACGATTAATTCAAGAGGTAACAAAACAAAAAGTTGACAGGTTGATCTAGTCTAAAGAAAGATTGCAAACATTCTTTATTTATTTTCTTTAGCATTGACACACCCCAAAACTATAAAGAAAACATTTCATATTATAGATTAAAGAACAAAATCAAATTTCTACAAAAATTTGTAAGAATTTCCATAAATCGCTTGCTTAAGTACTCGTGTCAAATCCATCTAAATCACTTGATTGAAATTTACTTGATTTGCCACCTAAGCTAAGGTGCTGTTCCTGCCGTCAGTTCAGAACAGTATTCAGTGACGTCTTACTTGAACTAAGGAGTCTGTACTCTGATGTGCAATATAGTTAAATAAGTAAATATTGATGGAAACATATAGAAGAAGGTGCGGTGTGGAGGATATAAGTATTTTTTTGAAAATAATTCATTTATTCAGGAATGAAAATAATTATTTCTAAATAGAGGCATTATCAATAAAAAATTGAAGTCTGTCTGTCCTGCAAAACCTTTTCAACCTTTCTGACAAGTACGATTTTCATGAAATTTTCTATACTTGTACATCTTTACTTGTAATAGTTCAACATGATTTTTTATCTTTAAATTCTGTCAATACCAAATGAAGCATAAAAACAAAGAGATGAAACTAGTATAGTGTGCCAGGAAAGTCTCCCCACATTGGCACCTTATTGGTGAGAGTTCTTGCAACAGAAATTATGTTGATAGCACGAGCTGCAGCTGAAGATGTAAATAGCATACTCGCCACAATCGTAATAGATGCTGGAAGTGCTGTCCTCTTCACTTGTTTCTGGATGCTACCAACTTTAATGCAATTTTTAAAGGCAGTCCTGATTTGGCTCAGTGTGGAGAGACTTTCCTAGCACACTGTATAATATTGTTATTGGGTGACATTATTAATTATAAATTGTCTTAAAAAGGAAAGCATTTTGTTCCATATTAAAGAGAGAAAACTATAACTTTCTGTCATTTTTGGCTTTGCAGTTTCAGTAGATAATGTTCAATAGCATTGTTACTTTCCACAATTTTGGCCTTATTAGTTTTTGAGGATGTAGGAATGCATGCTGGTTTATACAAAATGAAACTAATTCCTGTCAACAACAGATATATCAGCGAGTGTATTATTGTCAACTCTGGATAAGTTAGAAACTTTCATTAGTGAGACCAACTATGAAGAGGCAACATATTTCTACAATCAAGCAATATTTTAGTAATCACATTTCAACATACGAGCTCTTGATTCAACAATAGGCTCTGGATTTGACAAGCAGAGTAATGATTTATGATTTTCTGTGAGTAATGGACAGTTAGATGGTTTCAAGAAGAGAAACAATATAGGTAAGGAAAGGAAGAAAAAAGGAAAAGGGAGGAGGGGAAAAAACTGGATGCTAGAATTATATAACCAATAGATTGAGAATTTGCAACTAGTGTACTAAATGATTTATATACACATTATTTATACTGTAGTCAGTGCTAGTAACAGTATTGCATTTCTTTTTAACATTTGCTTTTGTTACTAAAACAAACATGATTTGAATCTCCATAATTAAATTCCTCCATAAGTGAGATAAAACACTTTCTGAACTTTCAGTACATGAGATGAAAATTAAATTTCTGCCTTTTTGAAATCCGATTCAGTCAAGTTTGATTGTATAATGAAAAGATCAGGATTGGGAAAGTATTATTGTTTCAGTGGGAATTTTGATCTTTTGTGCAGGAGATGATGATGCCTTCCGTGGAAGTAATGCTGCAGATAAAGGAGGAGCCACCAGAAAAACAAGGAAAGGAGGAGAATGTATCACAAGAAGAGATAGAGGAATATGAGGAGGTAAGAATAACAACTTGCTTATGTTAACCTATAATTTCTTTTAGCCTTGATTTTTGACTCGGTAGGATCAAATTGTCTTGTTCTTCAGGGAGTGGTACTGTGTGTTTAAAACAATGTTATTGCTATAGCATTTGTAGAAATGTCAGGTAAAATTGCAGCCTGGAAAAATTCAGAAAAGTTTTAAGAAAATTTTGGAAGAAATTTTAATTAATGATGAAAATGGAAGCTCAAGATGCTAGAGAAAGAGTTATACCTTTTAAATTTTCAAAATCTTATGAAAAAGCTTATTGCTTGTTGTTACTGTCATTTTTTTTTGTCTAATTATGCTAGAAATATGTGAAAATATCTTAAATAATGTACTATATTTTATGGGATTATTGCTCTTCAGTTTTGTTAAATTGAGAGAGCTTTTCAATGATTTCTGAAATCTAAATGCAAATAATAACTTTGATCATTTTAACTCGCATGGATCTCATTTTAACTTGCTTGGATACTGCTTTTAACTGCAATGCAAAAAACATGTTGTTTAGCTGTCTCGTTGCTAAAAGGCTAAATGAGTGATTATCAAAAGAAATTAAATAAAATGTTTTTATCTATTCACAAAGGGGATGGTACATTTGGTTCTATTTACATACTGGGTTAGGATTGCCCTGATTTGCCTACAGCACAATTTTGAGAACAACATAGAACGACAAAAATGTATGATTTATTTATTTATTTATTTATTTACTTATGGCATATTCCCTTTGACATATAGTATGTACATTGCTCATAAGACACTATGTGTAAAATAATAGGTAAAGAAAATATATAAGAGAACTACAGGTACTACACAATGGCACAGACTTTCTCATAGTTTTCTAATTTCCTTGGTGTAGTCTTGCCACATCCTCTTGCCATTTGACATCTATTGTCGCCCAAAGTACATTTTTTTTGACATTTTTTGAACTTTTCGGTTTCCTAGTAGTAGAACCAAAATCTTACTTCAAGAATATTAAAGAAGAGTAAAGCATGGTCCGAAATAGAAATTTTTATTGAAAAATCTAAAGCTATTTTTAAGAAAATGGCGATTAAACGTTCCTGTAAATGTGAAATTTGAAGCTCTTTTCATAGAATCTGTTGAGTTTTCGAAAAATTTCATTTAAAGTCATTTGAAGCACTTCCATTCACAACTGCAATAATGTATAAAAAATAATAGAACTGTGCATATTAACAACATGAGAGATATTTAAGAAAAATTACATTTGTGTAATTTTTGGAAAAACAAATGAATACACCAATATTAATTTAATGTCATATTAAACATTGCAATTGGCACAATCCATTGGAAAAGCTTGAAGAAAAACTTTGGAGCCATTTTTGAGAAAATGGCGTTTGAGCATTTCTGAAAATGCAGAATTTTGTGCTCATATTAACAAAAGACTATTGAATTTTTGAGAACATTTATATTATTTAAAGCACATGTACTCGTAAATAGAATAATGTGAAGAAATCGCCTCTAATGTAAATATTACTGTCGTGAGAGTCAAGTCAACAAAATTACATATTTTTAATTTTTGAAAAAACAAAGAATAGAGCAAAATGGAATTTATGGCATCATATGTGATACATTTGGCCCTACCCCTACCAAAAATTTAAAGAAAAATAGGGAGCAGTTTTTGAGAAAACCTTGTTTTTATTATTTTTTAAAATTGCAAATATTGCACGCCTTAGTGCACGAAGAGTACTAAAATTTTCCAAAAAGTGTACATGGCCTTATGAAATTATTTATGCACAACAAATTTCATTTGAAGGAAAAAATCTGTATCTTTAATTTTATAAGTGAAGCTGAAAAAATTTGAAACATTTGCAATTTTTGAGAATTCAGAGTTTACCATGTAAATTAGGGCTATACCACCTTTATAAGTGTATTTTACTCTATTCTTACAAGAGATTTAAAGAAGAAATTTTGAACATTTTTTGAGGAAATTTTGAAAATATCTGGGTGTCTTCATGTAAAGTACCCCCAAATTTTAAAGAAGGTTTTTCAAAATTTCAAAGTTTCAACTAGAGCCAGATCCACGTAGGTTTCTTCAACTTGGAAAAGGTCGTACACTTGGTTTTGGCGCTGGTAGTGTTCACAAATGGATGGACAGACAGATGGACGGATGGTGGACGTTTTGAAAAAAAAAACAACACTTTTTCGGTTTCAGGGGACCCCAAAACATTGAAATCTTGAAATCGATTTTCCATACCATCACATAACTTTCTCTATACTATGTACATTACTCCGTATATATGTATGTATACAAGAACATAAAAATAGTGAAATTAATACATATATTGACATATGGACATAAAATATACATAGAAAAATAACAGTTGTTTTAATAAAAGATTCTTAATGGTTTTAGAAAAGATGATGTATCAAAATAATCAATACTGTAATAATTATTTAGTCTTGTTTGAAAATAGTCAACAGTGCCACTTTTAACAAAGAATGTTTGTGAGCTTCTAGAGACCCTTTGAGGAATCAAAAAATATATAATTACGTAAGAATACAGTCTCTAGTAATGATTAATCAAAAAATATCTTGCAGGAGGAAGTGCAGAGACCAATTGCTGTGTATCTGCCAGTGAAAGTAGAACCAGAAGATAAAGAAGAGGCAGAGCAAAGGAGGTAAGTGTGATATGAAAAAAAACTATGTCATTGAAAATGATGAAAATGTCATAGCAAATAATTGTTATAAATATTGGTACTACCAAATTTCTCACAGAATCAGTGGGTATGTTGTAACCAAGCATCACATTAGAAATCTCTTGTTTTGAGTTGCAATTTTTCATAATGTTTTTCTCAGAAGCAATTAATTCTGGTAAAGAAAGTTGAATTATGAAAGTTAATTTTTGTTGCAGTACTATGCAATAATATTATTTACAATATTTTTTTAATCTTAACAAAACACCAGACTTGGTCTATCAGATATAATGTAACCCTGGGATGTTGCTTATTATCTGATCAGTTTTGGTGATACATTTTTAGTGCAACAACTTTGAATTTTCTGAAACAATTTCTACACACAATGCTTATAATAATTGAAAGTATATGCAAATAAATAGATATTCTGTAGCATTTACAATGTACATGAAAAATAAAAATGCATGATTTCAAATGCACACACATATTTCATTGATATTCATGCTGTCATGATAAACTGTGCTGAGCCAAAATCTTGCAGGAGGAGCTGAATAGACCTGTTGCTGAGTATCATCCTGTGAAATTGGAACAGGAAAGAAGAAGCAAAAGGTGGAGATAAAGAAAATGCAGAGGAGGATGACGTGAGTGTTTGAATCAAAGAATGAAAACCTGATATGAAATGTGAAGGTACCAAACATTCATTATGAATATTGTTACTATCTAATTGTTCATTTAATTGCATTGAATTGGCTTGTCGTGCTGCATTTGATCTTAATATTTAGTTACAAATCATGTCAAACCTGTCATGTAATGTAGTACTATCGAGGACATGGTTCTACAGTATACCTGTTTATACAGTTGCACAGTTCCATGTTCAATATGCTATGACGACATCTTTACATGAGGACACCCAGATATTTTCAAAATTTTCTCAAAAACGGCTCCAATTTTTTTAAAAAAAATGTTGTAAGAATAAAGTAAAATACACTTATAAAGGTAAAATGAACTTAACTCTAAATTTTCAAAAATTGCAAAAGTTTGGAAGTTTTTGGCATCTTCCTACAACTATAAAGTTGAAGACAGAGATTTTTCGTTTAAATGAAATTTGTTGTCCATAATTAGTTCTTTCATAAAGGTCATGTATATTTTTTTTGAAAATTTTAGTAGTTTTCATGCATTAGTGTATGAAATATTTGCAATTTTAAAAAATAACAGAAAATTTATGGTAGCAGTAGTGCCAAATGAACCCCATACAATGATATAAACGCCATACTGCCCTATTGTTTTGTTTTTTCAAAAATTACACAAATGTAGTTTTTTTTACTTGTCTCCCACATCTGTAATATTTACATCTGAGGCAATTCCTTCACGTTATTGTATTTGTACATGTGCTTTAAATTATTCTATATAAAGTTTCTCAAAAACTCAAGAGTTTTCTGTGAAAATGTACTCAAAATCCTGCATTTTAAGAAACGTTCAAACGTGATTTTCTCAAGAGTGCTCCAAACTTTTTCTTCAAATTTTTCCAGAGGATAGTGCTAATTCCACTGGTTAATACGACATAAAGTTCATTTTGGTGTATTCTTGTGTTTTTTCAAAAATTACACTAATGTAATTTTTTTAAAATATGTCTCATGCCATTCATATGCACATTTTCATCGATTTGTATACATTATTGCATTTGTGAGTGGAAGTGCTTCAAATGACTTAAAACAAAGTTTTTCGAAAACTCAATAGATTCTTGTGAAAAATAGCTTCAAATTTCGCATTTACAGTAATGACTAATCGCTATTTTCTTAAAAACGGGTTCAAATTTTTCATTGCTGGCCAAGAATAAGCAAGACCCTTAAAGCCAGACCACTTCAAGGAAATTAGAAAAATTTGGTACAAGAAAGTCTGTGCTATTCTGTAGCACCTCTAGTTTTAGTACTGTTTTAATGCAGTTTTAGTGGAAATTGTTACCACAGCTGTTTCCAGTTCATACAGCCTTGCTTTGAATTTTGATGATTTTGTTTTCTACAATTCTGTTTTGCATTAATTTTATTGTTCATTTTATTTTTCTTGATTGTGTTTAACATTATAAGGGTCAAAGAGAGTTCGTTGGCCTCCAGTAGGTCATTCTCTCACTTGACATAGGATTTGTGACGTTAAGCTCTTGCTGGGAACAACATGGGGTAAGGTAACCTGTCCATGGATGAAATGAGTGGGTCTTGGTGGTCTTGGGCTGTGAAGGAAATTCTGGTGAATGTGTGTTCTCAAATGTGCCAAGAAACTGGAATGCCAAAGTGCCACCCACATTGCTTGCTATCCTGAAAACTTTCTACTGCCATCATAACATTTATTTGTGGAAGGTTATCTGATTTTGCTTTCACAAAAATTTGGAGACACATTTCTCTACAATACCCATATTAGTAATAACCTGAAATTTTTGTGTTCACCACTTAGTCCTGTACAATTTATTAGCAATGTTTTAATTGATTAAATTTTTGTTTATCTTTTCAAATTTATATGGACTGGTAATATTTTGATTGTTCAGTCTGGATTTTATTGCCAGTCTAAAGTACCACTTCAACTCATTTTCATAAACAAGTTTATTGACTCTTATCTGACTATCTTCTCTCTTTTACGAATTGTGACAATACTCTTTCATTACTTGTGACTGATATACGCTGGTATGTGATAGGGTATCTCAAGTTCCACTAACAGGGCTAAAAACATACAATTAGTGACTGCTGGTGGGAAATCTCTTTGCAAATGAGAGGGGCATACTAGGGGAAAAGGGCAGAACAATCGAATTTTCTGCTTCATTGATCTGAAATATCAATATTTATATATCAATATTTATATATCAAAAATATTAAATGCTTTATTTTCAAATAAATTGAAACTGAATTGTTGAGATCAATTCCGGTTCATGAGACATGATTTTCCCACAGATATTAAATTTGTACCAGACAAAATTATTACATCAGTGAAGGTTCTGTTTGAGAAATTGATGGTGATTATTCATTTTCAGGAAGAATTAGCTCCTCCAGTTGCAGTGTTTCTAATGACCAAGGAGGAGCCCAAAGAGGAGGTCAAGGAGGAAGATGAGGTGAGAATAAAAATGGAACTGAGTTTCAGTTTCTTATTTTATTGCGAATTATCTGCTGTATTTAAAATCACAGCAAATCTTAAAGGAGAAGACTGTGGTATTCCAATTATATTATTGTTGCATTAAATTTTTGTGGATTTATCCTGTTGCAGGGCCCAGCAAATTTTTCTGATGCAAGTGTAAGTGAAGAAATTTCGGAATCAGGTGGGTGAAAAAAAATAGTGGATCTTGAAAATTTATTCCGCAATTAATGATATTTACTGCACGATACAAACATTTTCTGCATTGCTCAGTTTGAAAGTGTTTTAGTTTTATTTGCTGTATCAAAGTTATTACAGCATCTGGATATTTTGACTTGAACAAGCAAGCTAATGTATAGAGCCTGGAAGTTTAGATATTTATTTTACCTCAAATAGGCAGGCAAAAGGGCATTTATTCTAACTAAAATAGGGGAGCAAAAAGATAGGTACACAATGAATAATCACCATTTAAAAGGAATTATTGAAAAAATTGTAATAATTGAAACCATTTAAATTTGTATTCTAATTCTAAAATGTATTCATGGAAGAGATAATCTTTCTTCCAATAATTTGGATTGCACATGACTACCAGATTTGTTTGCACACTCTGCCTAACAGAGATAATTTTCAATTTTACTACTGAAGAACATTCTTAGTGGCATATGACAGTTTGATATGACGAGGAATTTGTTTCTCTCACAACAGTGCCTTTATGAAATGCTGTTGTCAGTTCTATTTTGAATTTTGAATTGAATGAAGACACTTACACCGCAAATAAATATTTTGACTAATATGGACACTCTATCTACTAGGGAATATCTCGCTCTAGCCACCTTAAACTGTCTTCTTGTATTTCTTCTTCACATAGATTACACGTATTCATGTTTGTGATGAAGAAAAACGAACTTTACAAAGCGAAGCACTGGGACTGGTAACTCAGAGCATCAACCGATGTCACTGCAGCGCCTCTGACCGGGAGGTCCTAGATTCCCACTCCCCACAGCAGCAGGATTTTCGACACTGGCTTTTCAGCTATGTCGAATTCAGTCGCTGTCTGTGGGTGAATTCTAGCGGCCGGCTGCTCTGATTGGTAGTTTTCCGTGGTTTCTCCGATCAACACCAGGCGAATGCCGGAGCAGTACCCTACCAACGGGCCACGGACCGCCACGATCTGTCCTTCCTCTTCCTTGTCCTATCCTCTCCCCTTACACACACACTCCATGCACTACTACCACATTCCGGGAGACCGGTCGGAGCTTAGAGCTTGTCCGGCTGAGGCGGTGCCCGCTGGTGGGAGAGTCCTGGTTGGGAAACCCCACTAACTGACGGTAGTCGGTCCCGGATCTCGCTATCCAGTGGGGGAAGATCACCGCCATCTCCTGAGAAAAAAGAACATGCACTATACTAACGGGACTAATGACCGAAGCAGTTGACACGCCCGGAAACACGAAAAAAGCAATCAATCAATCAATCAAACCTAATACTCACTCACACGCACTACACTACCACGTAGGTCGGGAGACGAGTCGGCAGTTGGGAGCTTGTCCCGGCCGGGGTGGTGCCCTCTGGTAGGAGATACTTGGTTGGGGAAAATCCCCATAAGCCAACATACGTCGACGCCCAATCTCGTTAGAGAAGAAAAATCATTACCATCTCACGCGATAAAGCACTACTCTTATAGGACTAATGCAATAGACGTGAACGGAATCTAATCACATAATCAAGGGACGAGACAACTCGTGTCAACAATTGCAAATAGCTCAATTTCAAATAAGTAATCCCTTCATTCATCCTCGAAAACTGCTTGGAGGCCTTCTGTATAAGAGCCGTGAATATATATTTCTTAATACAGTTAATTATGTCTGCAGGTCGAGAATGTGCTGCAGAGGACTTCTCCAGCGATTCACAGCCTTTGGACCGAGCAGCCGATAAGCAGTGCGCTGTGAAAGAAACCGATCAATGCTCCGTCTGCCAGAAAAGCATGGCTAAAGGACGTTTGAGTGTGCACATGCGAATTCACACGGGAAAAAAAAT
This sequence comes from Teleogryllus oceanicus, assembly GCA_964035755.1. Taxonomy (NCBI): domain Eukaryota; kingdom Metazoa; phylum Arthropoda; class Insecta; order Orthoptera; family Gryllidae; genus Teleogryllus; species Teleogryllus oceanicus. Next base: position 62,508,217 of record CAXIVR010000013.1, read on the forward strand.
ATCGTTGCTCTGTCTGCCAGAAGAGCTTTATAGAGAAGGGGACCTTAAAGGTGCACATGAGGAAGCACGGGGAAAAGGAGCATGTTTGTTCTGTGCCAAAGTGCTTCACTCTGAAAGGGAATTTGGTTCGACACATGCGGACCCACTCTGGAGAAAAACCTCACCAGTGCCCAGTCTGCCAGAAAAGTTTCGGAGAGAGAGGCAATTTGATTACGCACATGCAGATGCACGCCGAGGATAGAAGGCCCACCCACCTCTGCTCTGTCTGCCAGAAGAGCTTCACTCGTAAAGATAGTTTAGTTTTGCACATGCGGATACACACTGGTGAGAAGCTGTATTGTTGCTCCGTGTGCCAGAAGAGCTTTGTAAACAGTAACCATTTAGTTACGCATATGCGATTGCACACAGGGGATAGACCCCATCATTGCACTATCTGCCAGAAGAGCTTCGTTAACAATCACCAATTAGTTACGCATATGCGGAAACACACTGGCGAAAAACCTTTTCGTTGCTCGGTATGCGAGAAGAGATTCCGAATTAAAGATAGTTTAGTTGTGCACATGCGGAAACACACTGGAGAGAAACCGTATCGTTGCTCGGAGTGTCAGAAAAGTTTCTCACTAAGAGCGAGTTTAGCTAGGCACACACGTATTCACACTGGTGAAAAAGCCTTTACTTGTTCCGTCTGCCAGAAGAGCTTCAATGCAAGAGGAAATTTTTCACATGGCATTCACACTGGAGAACCTTACGGTTGCTCTGTCTGCCAAAAGTTCTTCAAAACTAAGTGTAATGTAATTGCTCACATGCGGATACACACTGGGGAAAAACCTTTTCATTGTCCTGTCTGCCAGAAAAGCTTCCTTAGAAGCGTGAAGTTGTCTAACCACATGCGGCTGCACGCTAAAGATACACCTTAGCGTTGCTGTTTTGGAAGGACCGAAGCTCTTCAGTTGCAAACCCGATCTCGTAAAAAAAACCTTGATCTTTCGATCTGCCTGAAAAGCTTTCTAAAGAAAGTGAATTATTTGTGCATACACCAAGGAGAAAAATATTGTTCCTTTATCTGCCAGAAGAGCTCTACAGAAAAAGTATGATGTTAAGCTTATGCAGCCCTGCGTTATTTTAAGCATATTTCTTCTGGCTGTCAGAAGCGATAAGCTAGGAGAAGACATATATGTATTTATGCACCAATTCGTCAACTACAGCAGGAATATAGCAACCTAGGAAAGAGAAAATTAAAATTGGCTAGTCAACGTGTCAGTTTGTTCAAACATTTTTGTTAAGTGCATCTGAATGTGCTTTTAAAGTCACTTTTTGTATGGTAACAGTACCATGAACATTAACTTTCATTTCTTGACATATAAGAAATCAAGCATAATACAGAGGATAATGACATTTTTTGAAGTTAATCGTGAATGATACCTTCATGATTGTCTTCATTGATCTGATTGTCAACGAATCTTATATAATTTCCTCTCTCGACTTTCTGAAGCCTAATGATGAAAGAACAATTACGTTCGAAACGTTGCAATTTATTTGTTATGTATTAATAAATGTCAGTGAACTTAAAATTTTTGTTTTGTTTTAATTTCCCGACTGTCTATAATATACGGAACATACTTATGAGTTAATAATAAAAAACAGTAATTAGGTCATTTTTTTTATTTTTCACACGCTTTTTATTTTTTGGAAGAGCTGTACATCTCGTCTGGCAAGTAAGGCGGATCTAGACATAAAGGAACATTATTCCGTCCAGAATCTTGCGAATCACAAGCGACGTGTGGCACGGCACGATGTCGCTATGAAGAAAGAAGCCATTTGCCCTTTTTTCTGGTCCCATTTTCAAATTATCTGTTAAAATGCTTTGCAAGGACCCGTACGAGCTCTTGAACAGTCATTCGTCTTTTGAACTAAACGTTTTGCCAGTTGTTGCACTTCATTTGTTTCGAGGTCGAAGGACATCCAGACCATTGCTCGTCTTCAACTGACTCATTTCCGCTTGCAAATCGCTCATACTACTTCGGAGTTACCACATTATCGCCATACGATTTTTACATTTCATGAACTTCTTTGACACGGTTTTTGCAAAACAATGTTAACGCTACGTTATGTTTGTTGAAATCCATGATGCACGACTGACACAGAAAACTCGACCTCATTCTAGTGGATCTGGAAGCTGACTGACAAGACAGAACTTGCTCAAACTTGACACTGCCCATCTCATTTGATCAGCGTATCGGGCATGCTAGGTCAGATGGATGTAGCGTCAGTAGTTGCTATTGAAATACGTTCACCGTATTTTTTATATCTCATTTCGTATATTTGAGCCCGGATAAGAAATCAGGGAACTAGTACAATAACTGTGACAACGCTATGTACCAACGGAAGATGTGATACCCCCAGGACTCCACCGGAGAGATGGTGACCCGTAGTGAGATATGGCAAGAGGCCGCCATCAGCGAAGTTACTCGACTCCCACAGAAACATTCACATCACCGTTCATATCGCCATTCGCCCTTTTCTCCTTCCCTGTCTGCGGTAATAAAAGTGCTGTAAGATTACTTCTTTCACGTGGGAAGTTCCCTCTTCCCCTCAATCGTTTCCGTGTTTCCCCCTTATCGTTTTCATGTTGTCGTGGCAGGAAGTATTATTCCGAAGGACAACATGGATAAGAGCCAAAGTGTATTGCCCTTTTATCCTTGAAAATAGATTGTATTACATGGGAGATTTTTTTTTCTTTTCAAAATTTAAGTAGTATATGACTTAGTGTAGGGAACACAGAATTTTGAAAATGTGCACACAATTCACATTTCCCCATAGCACGTCATACGCAGTTTTTAACTGTTTTTTTTTTGGACGTAAAATAAATTAATAAAATTTAAAAAAATTAATCGCTATACATTCCATTCACCACTGCAGTGTTGCCAGATGTCGAATGAGGAATCGGGACTGTGCAAATGCGGAATTTTCCGCATGAACACAGCGGAACCGAAATGAGCATGAAGCCTGAGAGTTGAAGTTGAACTTCCTTGAAGATTTCATTATCCAATGCTGTGTATTATTTTCGTTTCTCTCATTCGAAATACGAAGGTAAAGGGCAAAAATTCTAAAAATATCAATGGTCGATCTTTAATCTTCGAAGAAAGATTGCAGAATTTGTGTCCATCGGCCCGGATTGAACCTTAAATAAGCGGAAGAAAAGGATGAAATTGCTGGATGTGGCAACACATGTCTAGGTGTGGTGTCCCAAGTGACGCACCCCCCTAGGAATACTCGGGGAAGGGGGCTCTTGTGCATCGTATCTGACTTCAGCCAATTCATTGGCCCATGAGCCTCGGGCACCAGTTTGCGTCACAATTTAGCGGGGATTTTAAATGCCAAAATTATCACATTACAAGTCATTGAAACAAATATGAAGCATTTTGTTAAATATTGCAACTTTTATTTTAATTACACCGTCATCGTGTCACTTTATGCTACTTTCAACATGTTTTTCAACACTTCTCACTCTCCATGCAACATCCCAACATCCGGCCTGACTTTTCAAACGAAGTGCTCGTGTTGTGGTCACATGGTTTGTGACGCAACTGGTGCTACACAGACCGTGTAAAAATCGATACGCTGGAGTAGCCCACCCATATCTTTCCACCGTGGAAATGCTCTCTCGCTTCTGATCAGTCAACTTTTGAAGGCGGCACTTCACACTATATTTTTATCAATCTTTGAACAACAGTAGCCACAGAGAAAAAGATAATACAGTGGGATTTCAATTTGATAAAAAATCAATGAGAATAAAATCCTTAATGTTTTCCATTTTATTCATCCATTTTCATATAAAATCTTGCATTAATTTACCTTTATCCTAATACATTCAAACCTGTCTAAGCCGGAATCGTTTGGGTCCAACGCTTGCTTCCGTGTTGTACAGGTTTCCGGTGTATTCAGGTTTGCAATAAAAATCTGTTAATTGAGAAAACACAATCGTTCACTGACGGAATAGGTTATACGAGCGGTATGAAATCACCTAAAATCTACATTTTAAAGAAACTAAGACGTTTCGGGAGAGGTAAAGAAACTCCATAAAAAGTAAAAGAAATATTTTCTTCAATACTTGTAGCGACAGACGAATTTATCATGTTTTAGGCTTTGGCTATTCGCCTAGGTCCTCGATAATACTGTGGCAACCACCTATAAAATGTTCTTTTAGTCATTCATTCTTAATTTTCGTATGTTTTTGAGATATCATACTCCGGGGTTTTCCAAACCTTAAATTTCTTTATCGAAACGTTGACAAGTGTTTGCTTTGCTTGTGTATTTGTGTAATTAGTGTGATTTTCTCATGAGAGTTAACGTTTTCAGTTGCTAAGTGATTGCCGCCTGACAATCACTTGATTATACGTGTTTTTTCTAACAAGGCATCTGGGAAGTACCTGCAAGATGGAATGGTACGACTTTCGTGTCTTACTCTGTCATCGCTAAGTCACTTGATCTGCATTAGTGCTTGATACGTTGCGATCAGCGTCATCTTGCAACAGGACAGAAATACCGAAAAGCCTTTCTTCTTGAGATACTACTCAGATGCCACGTTAGAAAACCAAATATAAAATAATATCTGCAAGTCATCGAACTGAATAGTGAAGGGATACTATCGCCACTGAAGCAGAGAGTATACTAATAGGATGGCACTCAATGTTAATCCCAACGCTCTTATTCAAATTTCTAATTTCATGGAGGAAGCAGTATCTCGGCCCTGATGAGCCAATAGCGTCGAAGGACGTTCAACCAATGGAGTGGCGCGTAATGACGGCCGGGACATTTAAAATGAAGTTGTTTTCAAATGGCGTCAAATGAATACATTATTCTGATGTAAATACGCTAGGCAATTAAGAAGACTAAAATATTAGGATTTGGAATCCTAAGTCACTGAATGGAATTATTGTCCAGGAGTGCAAAATAAAAGTTATTTTATAAACACAATATTTATTTCTAAATTATGTAAATAGTCATACACAATATAACAATAATACAATTCTTTACAAAATAAATGTGAGCAAGTAATCAGACATAAAGATTATTTACTTTTCCATTGACTAAATATTGAAACCATGAATTTAGACAATTGTCCAAATATAACTCGTGACCATTACTTCTTTAATATTGCATCATTATTAAAATGACATTCCAGCTATCAACACCTATCAAATTTCAGCCTATTACCAAAATTGCTACTAAGGTACAATACAAATGAATATTATTGATACGTTTTATAAATAAACGGGAAACTTGCATCTACAAACAGTCCACAAAATCTGTCTTTTTGCTTGCTTTCTTCAAAAGCAATATTACATTACATGCATTACAAGAAACATGTTTTACCTCCTACCTAGTACAAGTGATGAACAAGTAAAAAATTACATGATTCTACTTCAACTTCATTAATCTCAAAGCAGAGTTTTGGACTTGGTAGGTTTCACTTTTGTCCATATGTTATGTGACTAACGCACACAATTTCTGCAAAACAATATAACTAAATAAAAGCACCTATCATACTCAGGAGATTATACCCAACAGACATCTCAAGAACCATCAGAAATATGTTTAGAAAATAGCTAATGCTTCCTGATAAAAATGGCAAACTGTTAAACAAAGACTTATACATAGTTCACAAGACAGATAGTGGGCCAAAAAAACCTGAGATAAAAATGTACTGCTGCAGAAACACCAAATGATTATCCCTCAAAAATACAATTTTTTATTTATTAAATTGAATCCCAAAAAACTTCAATTTGGTACATGTCTACAAGCAAGTGGTCCTGCAGTTTGGATTTACTAAATTACATACAGTAACTGGAAGTGCTACAGAATAGCGCAGACTTTCTCGAAGTTAAGTTTTCTAATTTCCTTTGATGTGGACCGGCTCTATGGTCTTCCCTCATTCTCTTGCCAGCTGGCATCTATCGCCGCCCAAAACACATTTTTTTGTCATTTTCACAACTCTTCGATTACCAAATAGTAGAACCGAAATATTATTTTAAGAGTATTAAAGAAGGCTAAAACCTTGTCTTAAATAGCAAGTTCATTGAAAAATTTGAAGACTTTTAAAAAAATGGCGTTAAGCATTACTGTAAATGCAAAATTGAAGCTCTTTTTCTCTGGAATCTATTTGAGTTTTCGAACAACTTCATTTGAAGTAATTTGAAGAACTTCCACTCACAAATTCAATAATATATCCATTGAAATGTTGATATTACTGGCATGAGATATTGAGAGAAAAAAAAAACATAACAAAAAACATTTGTGCAATTTTTGGGAAAACAAAAAAATACTAAAAAATGAACATTACATTATATTACATTAAACAGTACCATTACCATTATTCGTTGAAATAGTTTAAAGAAAGAAATTGAAGCCACCTTTGAGAAAATGGTGTTTGAGCTATTCTGAAAATGAGTAATTTTGAGCTCATTTGAACAAAAAAGTGTTGAGTTTTCCAGAAAATTGACTTAACATTATTTAAAGCGCATGTACTCATAAATATAATACTGTGCAGAAAAAAAGAAAAAAAAGGAGCCGTTTTCGAGAAAATCTTCTTTTTGTCATTTTTTAAAATTCCAAATAGTTCACCACAATTGCAAAAACTGCTAATATTTACAAACAATCTTCACCTTAAATGAAGAACTATTTATACATCAGATTTCATTCGAAGAAAAGTCTCTATCTTCAATATGTAATTGTAGAAGTTGATAAAACGCACACTTTTACAATTTCTGAAAATTCAGAGTTAATCTTGAAAATCTGACCTTTGCCACCTTATAAGTATTTTACTCTGTTCTTACAAGAAATTAAAACAAAAATTTGGTGCCATTTTTGAGAAAATTCTGAATCATTTCTTACGGCTTCATATAAAGTTCCCCCAAAAACTAAGGAAGGTTTTTAAAAATTTCAAACCTTCTACTAGATACATATTGACAGGGGTTTCTACAATTTGAAAAAAATTCTACGCATGGTTTAGGCGCTATGTTTGTTTACTACTACAGACGTTTTGCTTCAATTGGTTTTCGGCATCAAGATCCACAAAACCAAGATTCTGACTACACACATGTTACAGGATTTTCTCTTCATTTAGCAACCAAGAACTCAGGAGAAATGTTGTCCACTGCAGAGCATGTTACATGCAGAGCAGATCCTGCAAAAGAAATAAGGATGTTTAATTAAATTAAAACAGAAAAAGTTTTCTTATTACACCTTCTAGTTGCTAATAATAATAATAATAATAATAATAATAATAATAAAAATAATAAAAAACACCTTTGTTGTGGTAGCTTTCTATAAATGACCTGAGTGCACCCTCCGGAAACTCAGGACGCACATCACAAAAATTACTGGTTCTGCATTATGTGCTAGTCTGCCTGCTGCAGTGAACATTTCCGGCGTGAAGTGCTCCATGCATAAATACCTTAACCTTGTGAGAAATTCCCAAGGGCAAGATGCCAGTTCGGTCCCCAATTGCCTTTAGCCATTTCAAACACCTGTAATAAAATTAGTAGTGTATTATTGAGCTCTTATAGTTATACCAAATCACCTTAATGTTATTATAGCTATTATAACTTATCAATTACATAATTATAAAAGCAACCAGTGCCTTCATGACTTAAATACATTGGATATTCGTAATAATTGCAAGTGTTTACAATAACCTGACAAATAATTACATTATTTAAATTAATTTCATGTACTATTTAGTGACATAGTTAATTTATTAACTCACTAAATAGTACATTAAATAATTTTTATGGAGCCATGCTAAGCATGAAATATCGGTTACCTTTCGGGATCTGTTGAAACCTGAAGAATTGCCGTCCACTCTTGATGTTTTGTTGTTTCGGCAATTGGTACCCAACAACGCCTAAATTGGGGCATTTCGACTTCACAGCACACAGCACCGTCTCAGAAACTCAGAAAATCACAAATGCAAAACGTTGACACGACGCGTTACGTACGCACAAAGCACATGAATAATTGCCCGGGGCCGGCCTGTAGAGTTCGCGCACCGCGCCTTTGCGCCCTCGACGCTATTGGCCCACGGAGGGCCCACATGGCGGAATTCAAATTCAAATACAATTCAAATAAGAACAGGCCCCGGCCTATCTACTGGCAGAGGACTGCACTGAAGATGTCCACCGTAGTCGTGGACGAAACGTTTGGCCTTTCAATGCCAACTGGACTACGGCCTACCAGCTCGAAAACATTGACTCCGGTCGTGAAAGCCTCGGATGATTTATGAATAGTAAAGGTTTAGAACCACTGAACCCAAAGCATACATATGTGGGAAAAGTTGCCTTTGCGTCTCCGTCCTTCACACAGGCTAATGAAGGTCAGGGCTATTACTAGTAAACAGTGGCTTTCGCACGAGTAGCGTGGAAAAACACGATCTTCGGACGAGCGTAGCGGAGAATGCGAATACACGAGCACAGTTGTGAGTGTGTCTTGGTACGACGTTGTTACTCTTACAAATCAATGTTTAATTTTAAAACAATTTTGATTTTCGTCTTATCCAGAACTTTAAATGCCGTGATAAAAATTTCGTTTTCGTGGTAGGCTGGTTTCCGGCTTATCCAGTGAACTTTGTAATGGAAAATAGTCCATTCTGAGATTTTTCCAGCGAAGGCAGGTTTTAGTCTTATCCAGGACCTACCTTAGTTTTTACTGTACAATGAAAGATCTTTAGTGATCCGAATTGCTTGTTTTCTGGAATCATTTCGTTGTCTCTTTTCACAGTCTAAAATACGAGAAAAGAGTGGAGATACGTCAGTTTCTGGTGCCTGTAATGTCAATGGAATTAAAATAATTAAAAAACTTTTTGCAATTGATTTCATGCCTGCCAAAATCGTTCATCATATTTCATTATTTATTATCAAATTCTTCAGTATTGACTCTCACCACCAAGACAGCAATATTGAATGAGTGTACGTGAATCAGAGTGTACGTCTCCAGCTGTGGAAATTTGGCTTACTCTTTGGGTAGGCTCGCCTCATACATCTCTAATATGTTTGTATCTACTGGAACTTATTTAAATCTTAATGAATACGTTTGTTACATACAATTGTTTGTATTTGGAAACTAGAATAGATAATGTGTAAATAATACAAATGGCAAATAATGTAAATATGAAATGTAAATGTTTTCTAAATCTCAAAAATCTGTATAGTTACAAACTCGTCATGAAATATTCGATTTCTTGAATTTTATCTTTTTTGCTTGGAATTAATCTTATTTGCTCCATTGTTGAAATGTTTCCTACTCCTACAATCATGTCATCTATTTCCGTAAGTAAAAAATTGCAAATGTGTGAGAAATACGAAAAGTTTCTTCTAAATATTCAATTATTCATAACATATCCTTGAAAATAACTTTATCCTTGAAAATAGATTTTATTACATGGGAGTTTTTTTTTCTCCTTTCAAAATTCAAAATTTTTGCTTTTTTCCTATTTATCCGTGAAAATAGATTTTACTACATGGGAGTTTTTGTTGTATTTTTTCCCTTTCAAAATTCAAAATTTAAGTAGTATATGACTTAGTGTAGGGATCACAGAATTTTGAAAATGGGCACACAATTCATTTTTCCCCATAGCACGTCATACGCAGTTTTTAACTGTTTTTTGACGTAAATAAATAAATAAACATATACATATGAGAAAGCGCGAACATCGATTCTATCTCTTGTAACATTATGCGCCTGCTTACGTCTCGCAGCAACCACGCACATTTTTAGTATCGTTGGCAGCAATTCGTATTTTAGTTCTTGTAAGAATACGATAGACGAGGCGCGCCACTATCACGGTCTCCACCACGTTACATGGGAGTTGAAAGGCCCTGTCTTACACCGTGAAGTATCCTACGTGAAACTCGTGGTGAACCTTACACCGTGTAAAGAACTAAACGAACGAACGAACGAACGAACGAACGAACCAACCAAGGAGGTTATATATGGAGGCGGCATCGGCCGCAGAAAGTGTCCGTCGCGAACCTACACCACATACCCTCACAGCAACGCAAAATTGTACGAACTGCAAACAACAAACACCACACCGACCGGCTTCGCCGAAAAAAAAAAAAAAAAGAAAACGCTGAAAGTGAAGCCCATAGCTGGTGTGTCCGCCATGTTAATCTGACCAAAACATCAGAGTGCGTCTCGGTGTGTTCCGTCTTGTTAGCTCGTTTCGTTCTGTACCGCGAGTTATATGTTATTCCTGAAAAAACGTTTAATAAACATTTTTTCCTTAGAGAAATAAATTGTTTGGAGTTATATTTCTCTATTTTTTCTCCCCCATACGTCACATACAGTTTTTGACTAAATAAATAGAAATAAATAAAATAGGTGAGTATCTAACGAAAGGGCCAGACGTAATTGAACATAGTAAATCAAGGCCTATCTTTATTACTTATTAGCATGGTTACCCTTTTGCTTCTTTAAAAACTTTAAGCTATCTGACGTTATTTCAGTGATAAAATGGTAACCTGTTGTGCTTATGGCTGCACCAACAGGTCAGGTACCGCAAACCACGAAAAAAAATTGTCTTTCTTCAGGTAAGCGAGTTCATTTACATCTCTTTCGGTTTGGTGATTAATAAATTATGGAACCATTGTATTTATTTATGTTTTATTTATAAGAATGAGCTCATAAACGGTTGGAAAGTTGTGCATGCCATTCATTGCTCTTGTTTAGATTTCCTAGTGAGAAAGACCAAGAAAGAAGGCAAGCATGGATTAGAGCTGTAAGGAGGGAAAAATGGGTTCCAACTTTGCACTCATATTTATGCAGCCTTCACTTCAGCGCAGACCAAATAAATTTAACATATCCCAGTGGACCTCGATTAAGGGATGGAGCAGTTCCAAATTTATTCTCCACTTACCCAGCCTATTTGCAATTGACACCAAAAGAGGTATAATTAATATCACGGCTACAGTATCTTTCTTTAACCTACTTACATTGTATTAATGTTCATTATTTTTTTTTCCTTTAGAAAAGAAATCCACCTTCTGAGAGACATCAACTTGCTACTCAGCCAAGTTGTAAGGTTTGTAAAATAAAATAATAAATGTGCCATTACTGTGCTGTTTAAAGATGGATTTTTGTATATTGTATATATGTATGCAAATTAGTGACTTACACAGCCCAGGGTGAGAGTGTATGGCAAGCAAATAATAGGTTTACTTTGTTCAATGGAAATTAAACATTGATTATTGATGGTTATGAAAATTCTTCACTTCAAGGACCATTCTTTAAGAGTCCTTTGTACTATCTGAGGAAGTAATTTACAGGAACAAGATTTATCCAATTTTTTTTGTTTTATGATTTATCCACTCTCTCCAGCCAATGAGAGTTTTGGATTGAAAATTCAGTATTTTTCACCAGAGAATTGCATTACTTCTTACTTTGTAAGAAGAAAAAGTAATAGTTTTATAAAATTATTTTCATTTATTTTATAGTAAAACAAATGAAATACAAAAATAATTAAAATAAAAATTGAATGTTGCAATAAACCAAATAGAAAGTTATTTCATTAGCTGTAGATTTATATTATATTACATTGTCTTTGTCTTGAATTATAGTATTAATCATTTTAATGTTTCAGAAAAATATATGTCAGTTAGTAAAAACCATGCATTACTATTTGAATTGAAAATATCAAATAGCAATTTCTTTGAAAATCAGTAAACTCGACTTGCTTTTCATTGAAGTCACAAAAATGATTTTGAATAACTTCAATTTATTCAATTACATGAATTTTGTAAAACTGTAAGTTTTATAGATGTTTATTTATGGAATGTACAGCATCTGTCAGATGTTTAAAAAATACTGAATTTTTAATTGGATTTTCTCATAATTATTTACCTCAGAATCAAGAGGTAAAGCGAAAGACAGTGCAGTTATATTTACAATAAATATTTTTCCTTTCAAATTACTTTGTATTCAAATAAAATAATTTATAATGGAAACAAGTAAAGTATGCAAACTTTGAATTTTAATACAAGGGAAGATAATTAATCGTAATTGTGGGGTTCTAATAAGAGACAGGTATGTTATTAAGTAAAATATGTGTGTGGGAGTAAGAGGAAAGGATAGAACAGGGAAGAGGAAGAAAAAGTTGTGTGTGGTCGATGGCCCTTTTGTCAGGATATTGCTCCGGGATTTGCTTGGTATTGATTGGAGAAATCACCACAAAGGACAGCTGGCTGCTTGAATTCATCCCTTTGAATTGAATGTTTCATATCAATAGGCACAAGAATACCCAAAACTGCATTTTAGCAAAAGCAGTTACTTTTAAGGTTTGCAGAGGTGCTGGAAGTTCAATTTCTAGTAGTAGTTCTGAAAGTGAAATCATGCTCAAACGATCAGACAAACATGTGATTGCAACAAAGAAAACAAAATACTTCCATCTGACTGCATCAGCTACTACTGATCTTAGTAATGTAGTACACAATTAAGTGATTTGTGCACTTAAATTAAAATGAAATAGAAATCAGTAAGCGTCTAAAAAATGACACACCTAACTCTAATCCCCCTTCTCTCCTGATGTGTAGTGGTGTAGTGCATGTGCATGGAAGTAAGGGGGGAGGATAGGACAAAGGAAGAGGAAGGAAAAATTGGGTGCGGTCTGATTCTGCTCTGGGATTGACCTGGTATTGAACGGAGAAATCACTGTAAACTACTGACCAGGTCAGCTAGCTGCTTGAATTGTCCTCCGGACAATGTTGAATTTGCTCTTGCAATATAGCTAGTGTCAAAAATCTACCACTGTCAGGTCTTGAACCCTGGGTCCTCCCATCAAAGTTGCTGAAGACTGCAACAAAGTTGACTCTGAGCTAAATTTAATTAGTTACTGCCTTGTAAGTTTGTTTGTAAAATTAGATATCAAGAAGAAAAGAGAAAAAGAAAGAAAGTAAGAAAAAACAACATATTCCTGAGATTTTGGCATGTTTAGAAAAATGCACAACTTGAATTTACATATTTCTTCTCTTGAGAAACAGGAAGTGTGAAATGAGTCCAAACATTCCAAATAGTGATTTATGTGATAAAAAAAAAAGGCAAAAGTGTAGTCATGTAAAATTTTATTCATAAATGATATTAATTTAGGTAGAACAACATTTTAATTTGAAAAAAAAGATCACTCAAAAACTGGCACTCTGTCCTTTTGCCTGTTGAGTCAATACATAAATTCCCACCCATGGAGTACAATGTTAATATTTTAATTCTCTAAATTACTGCTCTGTAAATTCATAATTTGCTTTTACTTATGATTCTTCATGACCGGTTTTAAAAAAGAAAACATCAGTTCACTAATGGCCCTGAAATGTGACATTATAAATAACTTTGAAATTTTGTCATTTATTTGATGATCACCATTTTGAAAAATGAAATTGTATTACAACAAAAAGATTAATCAGTAAAGTATTTTTATGTGCGCAGAATTTTCATCTTTTGTTCAGGTGATGCCTCCTATGGAAGTAATGATGCGGATAAAGGAGGAGCAACAAGAAGAGGTTGATGCATATGAACCACAACAGGAGATGAGAGTGAAAAAGGAGCCACCTACAGATTCCGAGGATGAGTCTCAAGAACACTCAGAGAAAACTGCGGAAGTAAGTAGAGATCCTCTTATAGATATAATTTTTTTGGGTCATTGATTTTGTTTTTATGTTTGATCTAGCTTTTGTGGTTTTCTGAGACAGTTCTAAAACATTAAGCCTTGAGATCAGGGTTGATGAACACCTAGCAAACCAGGAAATGTCAGGAAAAGTTGTCTTGGGAAAAGTCTGGAAATTTTACTAGAGCTCCAGAAAAAAGTATTTAATTAAGGATATTTAAAAAATTTAAGTGATATTGATGTGCAACTGAAAGATAATTTCATGGCCCCTGTTCCTTGATCAGAAGTTGTGGTGGTTAATCATCCAGCTGTTTCTGAGAGGTCCATTTCTTTTTTGACTTTCCTTTGTCTTTTTGCGCCAAGGACTTATTCTTTAAGGCAGCTTTTAGTCTTTCATTGTGTGGTAGTAGGTGAGCTATTTCTTATGGTTCTCTTTTATAACCTCTATTACATTTTTTGCTTTAATATTCTGTTTAATATTCTTGTTTTATGTCAGTCTAGTCGTTGGATTACTGTTATGCAACAAAGAAATCTCTTCTGAGTAGCATCCAACCATTGGATCAAAAGCACCCCAGCATTGATTTTGAAGTTTCGTTGAAAATTCTTATTTTCGTCTTTTGAGTTCTCTCTCTCGCTCTGTCTCTCTCTCACTCTCTTCCTCTCTTGCTCTCTCCTTTGCTTTCTCTCTCTCCCCCCTCTCAGAATGCTTCTTAATTATTGCATTGGTTCTGTTGTCTTTTTGTATTTTGCTTTTTACGTTTTCAGAGTTTGTGCACATGTGGAATTGTCAGGGAAAATTTTAACGCTGGGAAGTCAGGGAATTTTAAGGATTACTGGGAAAACTTCATTTCATAGTAAATGTATATATTAAATGAAAATAGACGGGAGTTCATCATTTTCATGTTTTAAAATTTAATGTTGTTTTATTAATACTGAATTTAAATTTTATTAATGCTTAATAATTTAATTATTAATTCAGACTAGACAAGAGTTCATTACAGAGTTTAAAGTTTAATAACATTTCATTCAGAGGTTTAAAAATTTAATAACATTTTATTAATACTGAATTTAAATTTTATTTGTGCCTTATAATTGAACTATTAATTCAATGTAATGCCTTTGAATGCACTCTGCCAGTGACTCTGCTCTTGGCAGTAGCTTCGAGTATGTAAATCCTCAGGGAAACCTTTGAGAAAGGTTCAGTAAAAATGAGATTCAGTGTACTTTTCACATACTGTTGCCAGGAGAATCATTTGATTACTTGTGAGGGTATGGTAAATATCTGTAAACCTATATGATATACTATGCTACTATGAAAGATAGTTTGATACAATGATCAGAGATCCTGTTCCAACTGTCAAGTTTCTGCTGCTTTGTTGTTCACTACTGGGATCTCTTTGTTATTCTGAATCACACTCAGACATGCAGATGGCACTGAAATAAGCAAAAGTCAAATGGTGTAACATGGATTATTGTGGTTGATGTATGGAGTAAGAGTAATAGCAACTAATACCTAGTGAATTTTGTGAGCTTCCAGTGAACAAAAGTTACATTAATTTAGATAATCTAAATATTTAGGGATTATCTAAATCTTTAGGGAATTTAGATAATCTAAATATGGTGTTGTGTGGAAAACAGAGGGAAAATGTGATTCTTCGATACTTTGAACACTCATTCAGCTCAAGATCTTACCCAGAAAAAAGTCAAATTATTGAAAGCAGTCATTATATTCCACCACTACAAATATTAGTTAATGTGCATAGAGATCAAATTCATGAATATGTTAGACATTTTTCTAGTATTTACATTTTATTAACAAATAAGATTACTAAGTACAACAATACTTTTTACTTTCTCATATCTATATCTATCTATCTATATATAATAGTGTAACACAGCAAAAGATTGATGTCAAGATTTTGACGGAAATACACGTTTTGGGAGGTAGTGATGCCAGAAAAATGTTTCTTTTGTCTGCGAGTCTGGGAACAACACGAGCATGTAAACTGTACCCAAAATATTCACCAAAATGAATATTTTGTAATTGACCTGGCTGGTGTTGTGATCCCTTAAATTGGAAATGGTTCTTTTAATTTTTGGGCATGCTACTTCAAGCCTTTATAATATTTTAAAATTTTCTGAGTGCCTTTTCATATAGTTGGAATTTTAATCTGTTATTCAGATGATAACTTCTATGGAAGATCAGTGGTATCCTGTGCAGATAAAGGAGGAGCCACAAGAAGAAGACATTGACAAGAACGGAGCAGAAATTAAGGAGCCATTTACAAACGGGGAGGGCAACAAGAAGAAACAGAGGAAAATGAGGGGTAAGAAGAAAAACAATTTTCTACTGCTAATGCGTAAAAGATTTTGTTTGTGACCTTAATTTTTGGCACTGTTTTGTCTAGTTTTGTGTGATAAAATACACCTCAACAAATGTTAAGTAATAGTAGTAGTTAAGTACTTAGTAATTGGTATTTTCTCAATTGGCCACATAATTTAATTTACCATTCAATACCAAGTTAATTCACAATTTAAAATTACATTCACCTTCTTTACACCTTCGTCCCTCTCAATTTGGGCAAATGTCTTTTCCAGTTGTCTATTCTTGAAATGGAGTGCATTTTATTACATACCAAATTGTTTTATTACCTAAGATAATGTAAAATTTAGCTTGTGTATATATGCATGATCTGAATGGATAGCAGAATCCAGAGTGGGGTCATAATTTCCAGTTTGTTTAAAAGTAATGATTAGTTTGTGCTCTGTTGAATGATTGAGATGTGTTTTTGATCGGAGTGACAAAAATAATAAGGTCAGTTACTGTAGATTATTGGTTGTGTATACTGTAACCAAACATAGGTTTCTTGCTCTTTCCAGCGATTGATTTCTTCGAATTAATTATGGAAGTAGATGATTAACGTTTTTATTATTTTATGTTTTAACAGATTTTGTCTTATTTTAAGAAAATCTTGTGTATCAATTTTACTTTGTGGCTCTCATTACCACTCATTTTCTGATCAGTTTTTACAAAAACATTTGTTTATTACATTCACTTTCAGTTTATATCTGAATTTTCTGTCAAAGTGACTATTTGAAAGATAAGACAAAAGTTTATTAATTCAAATATATATAGAAATGTTCTGTGTAAATGGTTTATTATATCACTAGTCTAATATTAAGTGAAGTCGTAGGCTTCTGTGGCCAGTCATGCAAATTATCTTGGCTGTTCGTGTGCCTTCCCAGGCCTGCCCTGAGGAAGACCATGACAAGATGGTTGAAATGTCGGCACCACAGCCTTCAGTTTAGTTAATGCCTTATTTTACGTGGCGAGACTTGGGCCATCAGGCCCGCTCTTCCGTCTAACCACGCAAATTTTGTTACGCTCCTTTCACCACCTAGCGGAGAAAGGAGGTATTATCGTGGGCGATGAAACTGACGGATCTCAATTTTGCTCAGAGGCTTCTTTTAGGCTTGAGGATCTTTTACATGTAGTAAATCTACTACATGGGACAGCCGGCTTTACTTCTCCTCCGAAGGAAGGCGTACGAGAGATTTTTTCACCCTCAAAAATCCACGGCTTCGATTGGGTTTGAACCCGCAAACTCGGGTACAACAGTCCGGTACGCTGACCGTCATTCCACCGAATCCGCTATCCATCCTTCCTTCGTCCGTCCTTCAATGCAGCATTACCCAAGATCATTAGTTTAACATTAAGCTTTGTTGCATAAGTACATTTTTTGGAAAACGAGTATTATTAGGAGTATTGCATCATTTGTATAAATGCAATAAAACAGCATTGTAAATGAGTTGCATACATTAAATTTTTGTATAACAGCATTACAAGAGAATCAAAGTTAATTTTTTGAAACAACTTGGTTATCACTTCACTTGTATTTGACAGTGTGCGAAAAAAAGTGGTTGGCTATGTGATTTACTGCCACCTTCTCATGATTTCTCACTGTGATTAACCAAATGTGTGATGTAATTTTTCATACCATAAAGAGCTAAGATATCATAATCTGTGCCGTAAAAAGACATTTCATCATAGTTTTCTTCAAAGAATAAGGTTGTTTCTAATGCCGGTGTATCAAAGAAATGTTTTCAAATGCATTTATGTATTTCAGGAATATCCATATTACAATGATAAATTTTATTTAATTAAAAACTTACAGGAGGAGGTGAAGAGACCTGTTGCTGTGTATCTTCCTGTGAAAGTGGAACAGGAACAAGAAGAAGAAGAGGAGGAGGAGGTTAGTGGTTCAATCACATAATAAAACTAGTAGTACTACAGAATGGCACTGAGTTTCTCCCACTAGTTAGTTTTCTAATCTCTGTAATCTATCCCAGCATTTTGGTTTTCCCCTCCCTCTTCCCAGCTGCTTCCTATCAGTGCCAAAGCAAACTTTTCCTATTTTCTCAATTTTTCGGTCCCCTAATAGTAGAATTGATGTATGTCTTTTAAGAACATTACAGAAGAGTAAAACATAGACCTGTATGAAACATTTTCTTTGAACGTTTTGAAGATGTTCTTTAGAAAATGATGTTTGAGATTTTCTGAAAATGCACAATTTTGACCTCATTTTCACAGAAAAGTTTTTGAGTTTTTGAGCACTTATGTTCACAAATACAATAATGTGAAGAAAAGAAATGTAGTATTACCAATGGGAGAGTATTATCAAAATGATGTATATGTGATGTAATTCAGTGTATATAGCACTATCTATACAAAAAGTTTATAGAAAAAATTGGAGCCATTTTTGGGTAACTGTTTGAGCATTTCTGAAAAGTGTTCATTTTCTCTGAAAACTTTTGAGTTTTTTAGAAAATATTCATAAGATCTTATTTAAAGCACTTCTCGTAAAAGCAATAATACACAAAAATGCCCATAATGTAAATTCTAACTATGAGAGAGAGATTTAAAGAAAAATTACATTTGCATAGTTTATTAAAATTTTTTAAAAAATCCATAAAAATGGTATTAATGGCATGTTAATCAGAGCATGTAGCACCATCCTTACACAAAGTTTCAAGAAAAATTTGGAGCCTCTTTTTAAGAGAATCTTGTTTTTAAAATTCCATTTATTACACAAAATTACTTAAAAAACTATGTACTCAAGTAAGGACCTAATTTTGAATAACAGATTTCATTCAGAGGAAAAATCTCTAATTTCAGTGTTGTAGTTGGAGGAAAACACCAAAAAATTTTGAACTTGTGTGCTGAAGATGGAAAAAATTTGAAGCCATTTTTGAGAGGGGAAAAAAAAAAAAAAATTATGCCCTTGTGGCACCTTGTAAAGTAGTATCCGAAAAAATTGAATCAGATTCAAACAGGGGCTGTGAACAATGCTAGCGGCTGAACTGTAGGCAGGATTTTCACTGAAACTGATTTTCCCTGACTGATTTGGCTGATGTTGCAGCTCCTTGAATTAGATGTGGATATTGTGATTTTGAGGAGTATACTTTTCAGAATTTTCTTAAAATGTCTCAGAATGTTTTCTTTAAATTTTTTAAGGTAGAGCAAAGTGTGCATATTAAAATAGTGCTGGTCTAATTTTTGTTTAACTCTCAGAATTTTTGAAAGTTGCAAAAGATTGTAATTTTTTGGTGTCTTCTTACTTTTTACTTACTACTTCAATTTTCTATGAAATATTGGCAATTTTTAAAATAGGATTTTCTCATAAATAATTCCAAATTTTTTCTTGAATTTTTTTCTAGTTTAGAACAAAGAATGCTTGTAATGACATTGGGCAATTTTAATTAAACCCTAAGTTGTTGAAAACTTCAAATATTGAAAATTTGTTTATCACATTCCTTCAAGTACGTATTGAAGGTACAGATTTTTTTTCCTTACTAACATCTGTTCTTCAAAATTAGATCTTTAAATAAACTCCCGGACAATTTTTAAAAAGAAGTGTGTGTTTTGCATACATTTTCATGAAATAAGGCAATTTTAAAGGAATAAGTAAACAAGCTTTTTTTATTAGGCTCCAAATTCTTCCTTTAAATTTTTTTCTCAAATAGAGCAAAGGACGCTGATAAAAATGACACAGATCCCATTTCCTTGAACACTTTGTATTTTCAAAAATTGCAAATGTTTAAAATTTTGTGGACTCCCTCATAACACAGCAATATTAAAGACTGTGATTGTTTTCTTAACCCGTTAGTGCCGAATTAATTTTTTGGCGATTTTTTTCTAGTATTTCAATCTAAATATGTTAGTTTTAGTTGGAAATATGTAGAAAAACGAAAAATTCTGTTTTTGCATTTCTAGTTTGTACATAACGTGCCGTACCGTGTATGAAACATTAGGCACTATCAGAAGCAAAAGGTATATTATTGAAAAATTATAGAAAATTACTTATTCAGTTATGAGACAAGTTTATTATAAATATAAGAAGTATACAATACAATCAACTAGTATGATATTCAAAAAAGCAATCAACATACAGTCTAACATTGCATTTTGTGCATTGGGTTTGTGCTGGTCTTGCAGTTGTGCCCTGTGTGCATCTACAGCATTTGAGATCTGGTATCATTTGAATCAGATGGGTGTTTCCATCAAATCTCAGTTCATTAGAGGCTGATCCCAGTGAAGTTCTTCCTGGTCCCTTGGGGGGAACTGCATATCTGTTAGATAAACTTTTACAATTTCTCTCTGAAAATTTAATTGAGAAATATTAATCATTCTTCGGTGAAGTAACCAAGCGTTGTGAATTGTGATATCGAAGAGCCGCGAAATGAGAGGCCAATATCATTTTCGGTGGCGGATATTTATTCTGTACTGATATACATTCTGATTCATTCTGTCAGTCCATGTATTTGTTATACTCTGTGAGAATTGTAGGGTGAGAAACTTGAATATGATTTCTTGTTTGTTGTGTGTATCTTTACACAGTTGTAATGGGGCTCACTCCATATAAATTTGATGCTGCACTTACAATAAATCTGTCATGCCACTTACAGAAAAGGACACCACCATTTTTGTTTATTGCGGAACAAATGGAACCCCCTCTCTGTCTTCTCTAAGTCTTTCCGTTTTGGCAATGGATTATTTTGAGGAATGCGGTTCTCTCTTACTGTATCAGTGCCCCCCTTAACCTTGTTCCTGAAGGAATGTAAGCAAATTTGTATTAGTAAACAGGTTGTTGAAATAGAAGTGAAATGGAAGATGTTTTACATCAGGGGATAGGTTATGTATCATTTCTATCAAGCTGCTGCTTTACCAAATATTTTCTCTGTCTGAGAGTTCTGTGAGACTGATCGACCTTGACATTTGTCAAAGTTGACAAGATATCCATTCGAAGTATTGAGAGACCAGACTTTATAACTGTGTATTGGTTTCCCCATAATGAACTGTTTCAGGCCATTCCGACCAAAATATCGTACCATTGTGCGATAAATTCCTTTCTGGTACGAAATGTTTTGAAAACATGCTCTTTAATCTATTAACAAATTTCATATTCATTTCAGTCATTTTTCATAACTTATCTTTGTTGTCGGAGTTGAAATAATTATTGTTGGCAAGATGAATATATCTCAAAATCTGTTCAAATTTTATTTTGCCTCATGGCATTGCTTACTAATGCATTGTGCGTATCAGCATTATTTTTCCAATACAATCTTTTTGATGGTAAATGATTGTATCCATTAATAATAAGAACAGAGATGAAACATTTATCTCTGATTTGGTGATGCTAGGATCAAACAATTTTTTTGCAGAGCATATCAATTTGTCTCTTCAACAATAAAGTCGATAATTTCATCATCAAGAAACAGTTCCGCCTTGATCACACTTGTTGTATATGGAGGAGGAATGTAAATCATATCAAAATATCTGATGATAGGTTTGAAGTCTCCCTCTATCCACGTGAAAGTGCACAACACATTTTTGTCACTGAGAATAAAATTTCTCAGGATATATTTGTTCAGATGGAGCGGCATGTGTTGTATTTTATTTATGACTATGTGTACCTGTGCCACTTGGATCAGGCAGTAGCTCTCATCTGTTTGTGGTTCGAATTTCAGCATCAGCAAGAAGTTGCTTCCCACTGAGATGATCTGGAGTACCACCTTCCTATTCATTTGCTGAATCTTCATCTGCCAAAATAGTGGGTTAAAATTGTCCAATAAAAATATTTTCTACTTCATCATTTTCCTCATCGAGTAATAAATCCAAAGCTTCCATGACTGAGTCCATCCGCAAGATTCTTAGCAAGATCCCTAATATGATGATGTTTCTCATTATTGTAGTAATAATGACATTACAACTATAAAAAAATGAATATAATATAATATTAAATTGCTTCTGTTAGTGCTTAGCATTATTTTAAAAAAAAATGAATACTTGTCGCATTCTAATAATAACCAACTCTTAATTCAAAGACATGAGCGATTTGTGTCATCATCTTATAAGTTACTGCAGAAAATCATATCAATATATGGAATATTTTTGCAATGCGTGAGAACTTTTATCACTGTAATCTCACATGAAAAATAATGATGCTTTGATGCTAAGAATCAACTGATATCTTCTAACGCATCTAACAGACTGAAAATATAAACCTTCTAGAACGCAAAAGTATTTGTTTGAGATTAAAGTATGCACAATGAAGTGAAATTCCATGAACTACAATGTTCGTCGCTTGTTACATGTATGTAATGCTGGGCACTATGAAATCTGTTGTTCAAAATTAGATCTTGAAAGAATGATATGTAAAATCAATGAATTTTTGAAAATTCCAATGCAAATGTTCTACTTTGTTTTTGAAACATCAGGAAGGTTGTGATTTCTCTGAGGCTGGTAACATAAATGCTGTGCTAAATCTGTGTCCCTGATTTCAATCCCAGGAAAAAAAATTGCCGTTTGGAAACACACTTTAACGAGTTTTATATTATACAGCCCTTTCAAATAATGCGGTAAAGTATATGTTGTGTAGAACCACTAGTTTTACTTGTTTGTAGTTCACCACAGCAAGTGATAATTATCTTGCATGCTATACATCATGGAATTGCTCTTGCAGTGATTCCATGGTGTATACCATGCTAATTTTTGCATCAGTGCAAGTTGATGTTTGAGAAAGTAATGTTGATGGATTTCCATTTGCAGGAAGAATTAGCTCCTCCAATTGCAGTGTTTCTTATGACCAAGGAGGAGCCAAAAGAAGAGGATGAGGAGGAAGTTAAGGTGAGAGAAAAAAATGGACTGTTTAAGTTTGTTTTGTATTGCAAATTTTTCTGCTATATTTAAAATTGATGTAAGTCTTCTAAGATAATTTAGAATTTGGTAGAGACTGGAAGGCTTTGAGTGAAAAAGATGTAAATCTCGTTGTGAGACAGGGAAAAAATCACTTTATTTTTGATTTACTTGAACTACTACATATGAGTAGAGCCCAGAAATTCATGCATTTATTTTACCTCAAATAGGTAGGCAAAAGGCATTTATTTTTACTAAAATACGCATGCAAAAAGGCATTTTTTCTGGCTAAACTAGGAGGTAAAATCACAGGAAATATTAAAAAACCACCATTTAGAAGTAATTAATGTTAAAAATTAATAATTAAAATAATTCACATTTTTATTCTAACTCTAAAATTTTCATTAGTACTCATGTATAAGGAAACTAACTTTTCTTTGTAATCTTGATTGCACATGACCATTTGGTATGAGCACTACAAATATATTTTATTCATGATGCTGACTCTAAGAAATGCTATTTTGGACTCCTTTGAATTTTGAAATGGTATCAGAAAAAAAGGAATTATAGATTTTGTTCTTCATACTTGTGAAATCGCCATGAGAGAAGAGAGAACAAGTAGGAATTGAAGGGTATTTTATGTACAGACAACTCTGTCCTGAGAAGGGATCCAAGGCAATACACAAACATAGAATGAGCTTTCTCGTGGGTGAACAAGATTGAATCAATGAAAAATATCAAAAATCTTCTCTGATATCATCTTTCTATTCCTTATAAATTTTTAAAGCAACCTGACCTGGAGCCTCCGCGACACAGAAAGACAATACGTGACAGTGCTTTCATGTTGCCCATGTTTGCAGGTATGTTTCCAGCCTGATAGAGATTGGTGTGAGGTGGGGAAAAAGAGAATAATAATGAAAAAGGCACAAATAAGGCAAAATGCCAAAAATATGCACCAGAAGCTAAAATAAGCAAAAGAAGGCAAAATGAAAATCTACTAAAATAACTCCAGAAGTACAATCAGTGATTCCTTTTGTTAAAAGTCATAAAATCGTAACAATAACAAAAAGGCATTTCGCCAAACTTCTGGGCTCTTTTTGGTGTCACTGTTCATAAGCAGATGAAATGACTTCCTAAGAGTGTCATGATGTGCAGCAAGTATTTTTGGAACCAGTTGTGGGCATATGCGTGTTCAAACTCCCAGGAATCAAATACAGCAGAGAAATTTACAAAGAGAATATAGTCGTTATTTTTGAAAAAGATTTACATAGTATTGGGTTACATAGTTTTGGAAATTGCAAACATACTATAATAGATTTTCGGTGAGTGTCATGCTCGCGACAGAAAGTTAAAACCCAGTTACGCAACCAGTCTTTGGTAATGCCTGCTTTTTCACATCGATGTTAAATAATCTGTTAAGACATGAAATTACGCAACTAGTCTGAATCATGACATCTGAGTTCTAAATACTGATGTCCATTAGTCATCTATAAAAATAGTTTGTTATGCCATTACTCAATGTGAGCCAATGATTTCTTAAAAGATGTGGAACGACAATTATATTATTGTTGCATTCTCAAATTTTTCATTTTGATTTTTGCCTGTTGCAGGACCCTTCACGGTTTTCTGATGCATCTAAAAAGAAAGAAGAAATTTCAGAATCATCAGGTCAGTGAAAACAAAAAATGTGGCTCTTTTGCCAGATCTTGAGAATTCATGCCTAGACGTGAATATATTTTGAAGTACTTATAAAAACTTCTTTAAATTAAATAAGTTTAGGGCCGGTTTCACCAATATACACTTAACGTGACTTAAGTAAACGAGTCGTTAAAATGAACGTCCCCGTTAAGATTAGTTCCGTTTCACCAACGCTTCCGTGACTTCGGTTAGCTAATCGCCAATTAACTTTAATGGGTGTACAAAATGCATAAGTATATGTTTTAAGAAGGCCGTGAACTGGAAACTGTGGTGAATATGTTTACTCTGCTTACAGAGAATAAAGTAACAAAACACGGTATATACATTCCTGACCATTCAATTGTAGTGAGCGTTTGAGCCAGTTTGAAGAGTATCGAAGATCGTGGAAGATTTGTTTTGCTGGACAAATTTACAATGGTGAAAAGAACTCGCGCTGTAAATTTCTCTGCAGAAGAGAAGGAAGTTCTTGTCGATTTGATCCACAAATTGAAGCAGAGTTGTAATAAAATATCCGATGGAGCAAATCATGTAGAGAAAGCACGTGCATGGGCTGCACTTACGGACAAATTTAATTCTCTCAGTACGTATGCATTTCGCTCCGTGGAAAATCTAAAAACCTTATGGGAGAATGAGGCGAGACGCAAGAAATGCTATTTCAGCGGAGAAGAAGGAAGTGTTTAGAAGAGGTAAATATACTCTGAAATTTCTAACAAACATATCTTCCCTGAAATATATCACTCGTCTCGTTTTTCGAATTTTTTAATTGCTTTATAATTTATATTTCCAATCCAGTACTATGCTTTACAAGGTTTTTATTACAACTAGATACAATTAACAAATCATAATTTTCTTATCTGAAAAAATCATAAGAGGAACTTCATACTCACAATCACTGAAAAATTAAATACTTGTGATGAATTGGAATATTAATTTTGTATAGTGAATTGAAACGTAGGATATTTTGTATAATGAAAGGATGTTGAAATGTCCTTTTCCGCTGGATGAATTAGAATTAAATGTGAAGTTTAATATGTAAATAATTGTAAACAAACTGTTTTAAAAACTAATCGTTGTGGTTTTTTAGTCTCTTGTAAGTTGTAAAGTTTTTGTTAATTTGTAATATACCAAGGAGCATTTAGATGATCTCCATAATTTAATATTTTATAATTTGAAGTTTATTATCAGAGAAATAGCTGCATCACCCCAAATAGGATATGTTTTCAACATTGGGGTCTTATAGCTAGGGCTGGGATTTTTGTGTAATTACACATTATGTTACTCCCTGTTTAGAAGTTGTAAAGGAAATAATGTCTCAAAATCTCATAAATGTAACTGATGTGAATGTATTTTACCTATTTGAATGAAATTAACATATTGTTGACTGACATGAAATTATGTATTTCAGCTTGTTTTTCTTTGAGATTACTCAAAAATTAAGCTGCAATTTTTATTTATTTCTTGAGGCATTTCACAAAAGTTGCTCATCACTTTAATGAGAATTTTCTTTTGTAAGTTTTATGGTATCCGAAATATAACAAATGTGAATCATCACTGAATATTTTCAGCCTTCTTTCTTCCTGAGAATGCCTATATTATAAAAATAAAAAATGCAATCAGAAACTTAAGCCTGTACCTTAAATGAATATATTACTGGGAACATAGTATCAGGGGAAATTTCTTATATAATATGAACGCTTGTTACTTCATTCACAGGAGATATCATTCTCTTTCTGTTCTGAATGGTCTCAGAAAACTTGGGAAATTTCTTATTTACTGGGCTACCGTGTTAATGAATTAATGTATTCAATATATCATGAAACATGAAGAAATATATTACATGTTTAGAATTTTCTAGTTTTCACTATGCATTTCCTGATTTTATTTTATACAAGTACTTATGTGGCTACTTGTTGTTTCATATAAAACCTAGCACTCCTTTTAATAAAAATATAGAGAGGTTATCTGTTCTTTATATTTTAAATGATGAACTTCAAGGTTTTAAATTCAGAGATATATTTTACAATATTTGTGAAATTTTGTAATTCATTAATATTGATAGATCATCCGAATATCTTTTAGTGTAATTTTAAAACAAGCAAATTCTGATTTGTTAAGTTGTAATACGTAACTTGTAAAGCTCCATGTTCAATTTAAATTGTGTCTGATTTTATGAATTTTGTATTATATTTTAGGTGGAGGTGTATTTAGAGGGAGAGGCCGAGAGCATCTCCTTACAAAGATACAGGGTTGCTAGGCCCTATTGCACAAGGCCTAATTAATGAATTCGATTCGAATCGAAATTTCCATCTGCGGACAGAAGCAGAGGTAATTCTGATTTGCTCAGACATATTATTGCATTAGTAGAAGTGAACTTCAAATGTGATTGATGTTATAGCATGAATAGTTGGAAGATGTACCATTTAATTCACATCACAGAGGAACCAGATAAGATGTTTCTCTGATTTTAGTACTATTTAAAAAAACGTGTTTGAAACTAAAATGAAAACTGGTTGCACTGTAATGTGAATTATCCCAATTTCTTTCAATGGTACATAATATATCAGGGATTTTAAGAATTTTCCTTATCAATTTTGTTTTAATTGTTTTTTTAGGAGGAAGAGGAGGTGACAACAGCAGCAGGGATTCACACCAATTGTGGCCTTGCTGAATATCTACAAGTGAGTGTGATGGCAACACGCCCACTGGCAGGCCCATCAGCATCCCAAGTGCTCGATTGGAGTTCTTGGACCCCAAATGTTTTAAGGACTGCTTTGGCGTCTCCGCTTTTGATTTTGGATGCAGGTGATGAAATAGCGGAAGTACCTTCAATCCAAGGACGAGCTCAAAGGATGAGCACAGATGAGCTAACTACAAATCAGGGAAGGGGGTGACTGAACTCCCCAAGTGAGTCGGAGGAGACCTTGGCTGACAGACAGCCAGAAAGAACTTAACACACAAAAAATAAAGTTAGTGGAAACACTGATTGAAAATGCAAATAAAGATAGTGCACTAAATTTATTAATTTTAGAAGAAAAATTGAAACAAGAGAAGCTAAAAACAAAAAAAAATGGAAAATGAATTGAAAATGTCTTTACAATAAATTCAATGTCTTAAAATAATTGTTAATCATTGCCCGACGAGTTGGGTTAATTTCTCTTCTCTGTCTTCCTTGTTGCCTTTGTTCCCTTATTCTTCCTGCTGCAATGATTTCATCCCATGGAGCAGGGATTTCCAAATCTGGGTCATCTGGTGGATCTGGATCATTAGCCTCAATGAAAATATTATGAATAACTGCAGTGGCAATGATGATTGCACTACAGTTCTTCAATTGGCATTGCATTCCCAGTGCTAACACCAGAAACCGTCTCTTCCAGATTCCAAAAAGTCTCTCAACAACATTTTGAGCTGTATCTGACTTTCATTGTAGAGATTTTCTTCTCTAGTTGATGGATTGCTTAGTGGCATCATTATATATGGGCGGTTCGTGTATCCGCTATCTGCTAATAGAATAGCATCATTGAACTCGCCATTTTCAAATTTGAAGTTAATGCTCAAGGAATTGAAAATTGTCTGGTCGTGAGTGCTGCCTGGCCACCGACATACAATGTCGATTATTTCTCTTTGTGCATTGCAAATAACTTGCACATTCTAAGACATATATCCTTTCCGATTGCGAAAACATTCCGCATACTGGCCTCCTGGAGAACGAATTTTTACATGAGTGCAATCTAATGCTCAGATTGCTTTTGGGAATTTGGCTACTCCATAAAAATCTAGGCCGGCTTGCCTTACATCCGCTCTTGTCTGCGGAAATCTTATGAATCTAGGTGCCAGTTTAGCCAAAGCGCAGACAACTCTATGAACAATATGGTTAGCTGTAGATTTGCTGGCCCCAATGTAGTCACCCATAACCTGCTGGTAGCCGCCAGTTGCATAATAACGTAGTCATAAGTAACTGGTTTATTGGTGCAATTGACTCGTTCCTGGAAATGAATATAAATTGAAATACTAAATTTCTAATAATGAGATATTTTTTTAATAAATAATGAACTTAATTATAATATTATGTAATTAATTCACATCATACTTTGAAATTTATGGTTTTGTGATTTTGTTTCTAAACTTTTTGGAATGACTCGAGGCTGAAGAAAACTGTAGCCCACCTTCTGATAATGAATAGTGACACAATTTCATGTATTATATGCTTACGTTCTCTTGGGCCCCGGAATATCTACCCCTACTCCTTTGCCAACAATAGTTGAATTAATAATAAATGTGCACGAGCATTGTGAACAAAATATGATTACCAGAAATATTCGCTCCCATGTAATAGAAACTATTTTTTTCTTCTCTTACATGAAGGTCTGAGTTATTAATTGATACAAAAACAGTTCCATTTCATTTTTAACATTCAGTTTTTATTGTACTACTGTTTACAATATGGTAGAGTTTCTTCCGCTCCTTGTAGCCATTTTCAGACCTTATTCTGATATAGACGGAATATAAACTATCCTAAATATTTACATATGCACATTTGACGATTCTTATAGTGAGAGCATGTGTTCAACAGCAGGCTGCTACTTCATATTGTAAAAATTAGTATAATAAAAACTGAAAGTCAAAAATGAAATGGAACTGTTTTTGTATTAATTAGAAACTATTTTGCATTAAAAAGCGAACTATAAATTTGAAAATAACATTCCTTGTCAAAATAACCAAACACCCCACTCCTCGCACAAGGAACGAAGCGAAGGCTGAAGAAAACGTGCACGGTTGATATAATGTACATAATGAAGGAAAACATAACCTAATTTGCATTCATGAAGGTTATATAACAAAATGGGTTTCATTGTGCATGCAAAACTGTAACTTGTATGGTTTGGTTGTATTAAGTGGTATGTAACTATTACTTGTAATATTTTCTGACCTGTTTGATGAAAACTCCAGATCTTGCTCAATCAATTCCAGGATTTCAAGTGTCAATTGTTTGGTACATCTGAATCTGGTTGAAAAGTCCCTGTCGTATTCATAAAAATAATGTCTTATTTCCCTGAAAACATGCGGGCGCACAGATATTTCCAGCCTTTCTAAAACTTCATCATCTTCCAAAATATACTGGAGAGCTTTCTCCATTTTCTCTGCTGCAGAGAGTATATAGCTCTGCTACGTTCTCGAACAGAACTGCGCCAGAGGGTACTGCGCTGCGCTGCAACCAGCTTAATCAAGTGTTAACTGCTGCTAACGAAGCTGATATCACGCGTTAACTTTAATGGAAAGTTAACACGTGTTAAAGTTTGGTGAAACACATATTTTGTCTAATGAGCCGTTAAAATCTCCTAACGTCTAGTTAGCGTGTTGGTGAAACCGGCCGTTAAAAGTTTCTTCTTCAAAACTATGTTTTTGTAGTACAGTCAGAAAGTAATGAGATCAAGTTTTGGCAAATTTCGAAAAATTGAAGCTAGTGTAGATTTCACTATTTATTGAAATGAATGAGAACATCACATTGCAGATATTAATAAAAAGTAATTATAAGAAGGAATAAAATTTAGGCATTTATTGTTTAATAATGTTCCACCAGATACAAGTAAATTGTAGTGCTACAACACACAGGAGTGTTGTAGTGAGTGGAGGTAGATTTTTTTCACATCTCTCTAATATGTGGTGTAACGTCTTCAGTGGTGTAATGGTTAGCGTATCAGACTGTTATACCCATGTTTGTGGGTTGAAACCCGATCTAAGCTGTGAATTTTTAGGGGCAAAAAAATCATTGATATGGGAAGTAAAGCCAGCTGCCCCATGTTGTAGATTTACTGCAAGTAAAAGATCCTCACTTAAAAGGAGCCTCAGCAAAATTCAAATCACTAGCATAATTGAATTGAATATGAATATGAGAGATGACAGATCAGTGTGACCATTTTTTGAATTTTTTCCATATACTCCACATCTTTTTTGAAGTAGGGTCCTATATAATGCTGACATTTTCTAGAATGGATATATGCATGTTCAGTATTCATATATATTGTGTATATTTTCCTAGAAGTGGGGCATGGAACTTAAGGAAGGATATTGTATGAGATACATAAGGGAGTAGATTGGACACATAGCTTGCCTAGTTACAGCAGCTATGTGTCCAAGTATTTCTACAAAACCAGACAAACATTTCTGACAACATTGTCTTATCGTGGACCCATCTCAGGGATGGAGAATTCGGAACCTAGTCACGAAATCCCACTTGCTCAGGTCTAATGAAAATACTCCTTTGGCATTTGATGCTATCTATGTGTGGTACTTGATTTTAGTCAATTGAGTTAAATTACAAATGATTTTACATTTAGAAGACATAGCATCGAATTCGTAGTTGACACTTAAGAGATAAGAGAGTCTTAAGTGATGAGTGCTTTCTCAAAATAAGTGTTCACTTATAGGCGCGTGTATTTCATAGACTTCCTTACGATATGGAAATGAGTGTTCCCTTAAGTGAAAGGGAAATGTGGCAACATGATATTGGCGGCAGCTGTTTCAAAGTTCTTGGCAAACAAGTTTACACACACACTTGTTTTTTAACAAAAAGCATCAAATTTAACGGCAGGCGAACACTAATGTTGAGTTGACAACGCATGCTTTGTTCACATGTTTCTTCCCATTTGTTGTGTGTACGCGTAGAGTGAGCTTGTGTCCGCAGTGTAATATTAAGTGTGTGATGCTTCTTCAAAGTAAATAGGAGTGTTTATTTCTTCGAGGTAAGTAAATTGTATGATCAACACAATGCTGTAAAGTGTCACCACTAGTACTATTTTACAGTACTTTCTTGAAAATGTTATTATTCATGTTTTTAAAACCCCTTCTTGTGTGCTTATTCAAGTAAATTTTATTTTCCCTCATCTTTGCCTTATGTTTGAAGTAAGTTTGTTACACAAGTCATTCTTGAATGTAATTTTCGTGAAGTTCAATGTAATTTTTTTCCCCTCTTATTGATTTATAACAGTGATATTTTAAATCTGTATAATATTTCTTTTTCAAGTAATACAATCATGCCTAAAGGCAAAAATTATTACGCTGGAGAGAAGAAGATTCTTCGAGAACCAGTAATATTAAATAAGAATGTGGTGGAGAATAAATCATCGGATAGGATTTCAAATAACAAAAAAAAAGCTGTTTGGAAGAAAATAACTCAGGAGTTTAAAGCAAGATCTGAAAATGGCCCTGTAAATATCTATCATGAAATATTTCATGTTAGAGCTTGAAATTAAAAATGTCTAATACGGTATACTTTATTTACAGAGAACTGTAGGCTAACTGCATGGGCTGTTTGAAAGCATAAAGTTCCGCAGGAAGAATGAATTGGCAGCCGAAACTCGCTGGCTAATGGGAACTGGGGGTGGCCCAATGCAGGGAGGAATGGTTAAAGGGGACCCAGAACTGTATTCGTGCAGAGTGGACATCTCTCTGCAGGATTCAGTAGATAGTGATTTCATAGAAATGATCCAAAGTGGGGCAACCTCCAGTTTTGTGTTAGTGGAAGAGGTTCTCTAAGAGAAGGAAGTAACCTCAATAATTCATGAAAGTGGTGAGCCAGCGAGTGTGTGTGCCAATTCCCTGCAGGCAGGACCAAGCAGCACAGTCTTGGGAGGAACACAGTCTCTTCCAAGCAGTTCTCAGTCCCAGCAAAAAAATGCATAATCATTCACCACTCGCAGATACCCAAAAAGCCAGTCTTTCCATACAGAGGCAATCGATGGCGCTTCTTATCTTTGCCAGTTGGAGAAGGAAATCATCGATTTGAGGAAGAGGTCGATGTGAAGTTGTACAGTGGCAACTGAAATGCCAAAAAAATAAGCATAAATTACAAACCTTAAATTAGAGCTCCAACAACAAACACTAGAAACTGCCAAAAGTGAGGAACAATGTAGGAAAGAAGCGAGAATGCTGGAGCTAGAAAAATTAAAAAGTATTTTTGTAATAAAAATAGTTTAAATAAATAAATTATTAAAATAACGTATAAAAGCTTGCTTTATCACATTTGAATTTGCATATTCAGGTACAGCGGGTGTTTCTATTTCAATAATATTTCTTTCAGCATCGCTTTCATCCAAATTCCATAAATCACCAATTTCAGTACAAATATTGTGCAGAACTACACAAGCAGTTGTATTCTTAACCTTGTTTTGCAGTTCAAAATACAAACAAGGAAACCTTTTCCATCTACCAATCAACCTTTCCGCATTACTTCTAGTAGTTTCCAGTGCCCTATTATAATTTTGCTCAGGGTGATTTTGTGGATTTTGGACTGGTGTGTAAATATATTTCTTTGTGGCATAGCCATGGTCTCCAAGCAGATGTCCAGGTACTTGTCCCTCGCTCAGACACACACGCACAGCACTATTTTCAAATATTCTGCTGCCGTGAGCAGTACCTGGCCATCTTACCACAATATCTAATATTTCTTCATTAGGTCCGCCAACAATTTGTACATTAATAGAAAAAAATGCTTTTCTGTTGCGGCAAACCTCTTCGTTGGTCCCTCCAGGTCTTTTTATTGGAATATGGGTTCCATCAACTACTCCCACTACTGCGGAAACCGGCTTTCCTATAAAATTCCAAAGTCAGCTTGTTCAGGATTAGAGGTTCAGGTGGTAACTTAATGTACTTGCTGATGCAGCATGCCAAGGCCTCTGACACTTCACCAATTATCGAGCACACAGATGACTGACTAATGTTGTATCAATCAGCACAAACCATCTGAAATTAATAATTACATAGTTGTCATTCAATAATTATTACAGCTTAATTTCATTATGTTAAGAAAACAACCAATGCTGGCAGGCATGTTCCTATTATTATGCTGTAGATAATGCTATTTTGCATTGTGAAATAACAAATAGAAACATTGATTTGTTGAAAGAATTGATACCACTACTTGCCAGATGACCCAAAGTAGGGCCAAAACTTGCCAGTTCAACCAGTTTCCATCATGTATTATAAATGTGTTAATGTAATATTTATGTGTTGGTTGACCAAATATTTAAACTTAAATTCATAGTTTCTACTACTTCTAACAATAACAATACAAACAAGAAGAGATGCTTGATATCAGTATCATATTTTACTAATGTATTTACTACCAAATCCTAATCATAAGAAATGTTTGGTAACAATATAATCCATGATTCTTATATAAAAATTTTAATTAATCTCTGCAATGTCTTGAGCATTTTCTAAGTATTATTAATGTGCATTATTTGATTGTAATATATTACTTACTTCGCAACGTTAACTTATGCTCTAATGTAAACGGGGTTAAATAACATAGGTCTGCCAATATTGGTTGTGGATTATTAACAAAATTTCATGTAATTGAAATGTCAACTCTCATATAATAAATTCCATTTTACAACAGTTTAAATTACTTATTTTACTTCTTTACTACCTTCTTAACTTACTTATTCATTTTGCATATTCATAATTACTGGTAATAGTTCTTATAAATGTAATGAATAAAAGTTAAAAATTTTGGAAACATACCTGAAAGGATGAAGTTGCATAAAATCTTAATGCAATAACTTTTAATAAAGGTGAAATCGGCAGTCCTCTTTTTGTCATTGAGACTTTCTCAATCATCGGCACAAGTAAATTCACTACTGTGGTTTTATTAAAACTAAACCACTTTCGGAACTGTTCATTGTTATACATTTCCAATGGATTGCTCCCATCTCTGATATACCTTTTTGTATTTCACAGGATGTGTTGAGTATAAAAATGAAAATATTCAGTGAAGTCGTTAACCACAACACGCTTCACAAATGGATTGTTTTAATTTACTACTTAACACAAATTTTTAACTAAACACCAACAAAACAAATTCAACAGTAGGTAAACGCCACGTAAAAATATAACCCAAACTGGTAATGACTGATGACGAGACAACCATAAGGGCCACTTAAGCGAGGCAAGCTGCCTCGTTTATATGAATGAGTGCACACTTAAGACTGCTCTCGAGGGCTGTTTATGAATAAGATTCATCCACTTACGGGAACACTCAGTATAAGTGTCAACTATGAATTCGGTCCATAGACTCCAAATTCCCACCCACTTCCCCCAAAACATGTCATTGGCTATCTGTTTACATGCACTTTGCCTCCTCCTAAATATAGTTGGATATACTACATATGTGTTTTATATTTCATAGAAAGTTTGTAATATGTGGTGAAGGCTAGTGAAAGTTTGCACTGTGTGGTATATTGTGTAGTGTTCAATTACTTCTGTGGAGATAGTTCTGTAGTAGCTGCACTGAATCTATTTTAAAGCCTGACCAATGATTTTTTGTGGTCAGAAATTTATGAACGCTTATATGGACAATTTTAAGCACCATCATGAATTTTTTTATTTCACATGTTTTTTAACAATTTTTATTACATATTTCTAAAAAGTAAATACATATGTACAACAACCTTCATGTGTGCCAAGACCCCCAAACAAGAAAACGAGCAGCAATAATCTAGAACTGGCTCTCGACAGGTTGGCAACACTGTGTCGAAGGTCACGTGTGCGTGATCAGTGCCACTGTCGTTGCCTGTCTGCTACATTGCTGTGACTGGTTCACGCTCTGTTGTTTTGTACATGTACAGTGCATTTGTACAGTAGCATTTACACATATATATGCATATACACATATGCAGTACATATACATATTTGCCCTTTTTATTACAATAAATTCCTTTCCCTACTGATAATAATGGAAATTTTTAAATAAAAAAATTAAATTTAGTATTAATAAAATTAAATTGTCTTAATGTCCATAATAATGCATTATGAATGAATTATCAGAGTTTGATTTCATCCAATAATTTTGTATGGGATTCCCCTAATAAATAAATTTTTAAAAATGATGGCAGTTTATATATACTAGACAAATGATTTGGCTCAAACCTATTATCAAACACTTCAATTTGATCTTAAAACATATGTAATCCATTTCACTTCCATTCAAATGAGTTGTAAATTCTAAATGTTTCCACCAAGATAACTCTTAGACTTCATGGAATTCACCAAAGAGTAAATGAATAGCTTCCCAGCGTTTCTGAAAAAGGTAAAACTCTCTATTGATCTTCTAAATTACTCCTTAGATATACAGTTGAGACATAATCTTCGGTAATTGGGATGAGGTTACCTCGGATTAGAAAAAAACTCGGATTACAGTGAGAAGGCAAATACATAACGGAATTTTCAACTAAAATGTAAAATAAGTTGAATTCGGTGTATAGGTTCAAGTGTACACATTAAGTTCAAACGTACATTAAGTTTCAAATTACAGTAGGGCTATTGTACTAATGCAGTGTACAATGTACAAAACAATAGTGCGTGAACCAGTCACAACAATGTAGCAGACAGGTATCGACACTGGCACTGATCACCGCACATGTGACCTTTGACGCAGTGTTGCCTGTCGAGAGCTAGTTCTAGATTATTGCTGCTTGTTTGGGTGTCTTGGCACACATGAAGGTTCTTGTTGTTGTTTGTTTTCTTGTGTCTTTCTTCACCTCGGCTTGGCAAGACTCAATTACCGCAACTGTACTGCATTGCATAATTCAGTGAATTATGTCTGCAGGTCGAGAGTCTGCTGTGGGAGGCACCTCCAGTGATTCACAGGCATCAGTGAGAAGTACTAATGGACAACATACAAGAGAAGAAACCTATCATTGCTCTATCTGCCTGAAAAACATATCAAAGGAACGTTGGACTGTGCACATGAAAATTCACTCTGGAGAAAAAAATTATCAGTGCTCTGTCTGTCAAAAGAAGTTTAGTGAGAAAGTGACTTTAGATGTACATATGAGAATCCACACCAGGGAAAAGAGACATGTTTGTTCTGTCTGCCAGACCAGCTTCACTCAGAGTGGAAGTTTAGCCAGACATATGCGGATTCACACTGGGGAAAGACCTTATCAATGTTCCATCTGCGAGAGAAATTTCTATAACAAGAGCAATTTGAATACGCACATGCTGAGTCACACTGGGGAGAAAAAACACCAATGTCTGTCTGCCAGAGGAGTTTCTCGCTAAAGAAAAATTTAGTTAAGCACGCCCTTGTTCACACAGGTGAAAGACCCTATCCTTGCTCTGTCTGCGGGAAGGGCTTCATACAAAGGGGAAGTTTGGTGGAGCACATGCGGACACATACTGGGGAAAGTTCCATTCATAATTGCTCCATATGCCAAAAGAGCTTCACAGGGATTTAGTTCACATGCACCAACAGAGGACCATTCCCGCCAAAAGCTTCGAAGAGGTCATTTAGAGTTGCACATGCAAACCCACACAAGTTAGAGACCTCACAGTTGTAAGAAGGGCTTCCAAAATGACTTCAGTGGTATAACAGTTAGCATATCGGACTGGTGTACCCAAGTTTGCGGGTTCGAACTCGGTCGAAGCTGTGGATTTTTGAGGGCAAAAAATTCTTCAAATGTCTTGTTTCAGGGGAAGTAAAGCTGGCAGTTCCATGTTGATTTACATAATGTAAAAGGCCCTTAACTGAAAAGAAGCCTCTGAGCAAAATTAAAATCATGTTTTGCCACCTGATTGATGTGATTTCTCTGCTAGATGGGGAAAGGAGCATAGCAGAATTTGAGTGGTCAGCTGGAAACTGACCACTCAAATTCTGCTATGGCATGATGGCTTTGAGCCTCACCTGGAAAATAAGGCATGAATTGAATTGAAAATAAATGCCATGTATTTGCACAAATGTGGACACTGTTTTGTAAACCCTGTCTGAAAACCTTTAGAAGAGGTCTTTTAACTGCTCACTTGTAGTTTCAAATTGGGGACACCTTACCATGGCTCTGTTTGCCAGCAGAGTTGTAGCATCAACATTTCTACAACTGTGCAATGCAAACTCTGGAAAAACAAACGTCAGAATTTTGCCTTTCGATAGCAGAGCTTCCTAAAGAAATAGTTGAACACTGTCGCTTTTCCAAAATACTGTTGTAATTCAAAAAAACATTGTTTTATTCAGGAGAGATATGCTATATAATTTCCCCACAACTTCATTTGCATCGTTTCTTCTTCATTAATCAAGTTTATGTGAGTTGTAATAGACCACGCATGGTCCATACAGTCTGTATTATGTTCATTTCTGCACCGTGCATTTCACCTGTTCCATTAGTTCTTTTTGTTATGTGGTGAGCTTGGAGGTGGATTCTTTTTTCAGCATTGTAAAGGGTGATACCTATCACATTACTTATACACACTGTACACTTCATGGTGAAATCCAAGCACCACAAATATTGCCGTAGATCATATCCTCTTTCCATCCATGGTGGAAATACATGGGTGGTGCATAGATTTTAGCTGCTTCTGCGCATCATTAGTTTGCGGCACAAATTACGTGAAAAAGCTAGACCAGACACTGGCTGCCATGTTGCATGGAGAGCGAGAAGTGTTGAGAAACATTTTCAAAGTAGTGCAATGTACCAATTTTCAACAGTAACCAATCAAAACACGAAGGTGTACAAGATGCAATATTTAAATGAAATGCTTCATAAATGTTTCAATATCTTGTAATGATGTGATAATTTTCATTAAAAAGCTCTATTTTATCAACACATCTGAAGTTGCTACCCTCCTTTTTTTAACGGTTCGAGTTAAATACTAAAATGCCCGTAGCCATACGGCGCTGCTTTATAAAATAAAATAAAATGTATGAAACATTTGGTTCCACGTGCCTTTTATCGGTAATGAAAAGTACCAACGAATTTCGAGCTCCTGTGTTATTCGGGTAGAAGTGACTACTTCAGTATATTTTTATAAATTGTCGGCGTTTAAAATATTTAAGAAAATTGAATTAATTATTATCATTGAGAGAAACATGTACATTAAACTTTAATAATTGTTCGGAAAAATCCAGAAAGTTCATAAATACTCCCCAAAATGTTCGTAATTTTTCACGGAGTGAAGGAACTTCCAACACCAGAATTTAACATTATTTAACTATTAATTTTGCATTGTATTAATTGTAATTTGCTTTTACACAAATAGTCTGGAATAAAATGGCTTAGATTTTACACAAATAGTCTTGAAGATTTGAAAGTGTACCTAAACAAAACTAAAAATATCTTTAAACCGTCATAGGCAGAGGAAAACCTCCAACGAAAAATGATCACGTTTTAATAGAAAATTGACACGTACTATGCTCGCACTTTTTCTTGATCTCGGGAGCTCCGTAGTCCTCGCTCAGTCCGGCATCGCACGGCCCGGTAGAAAATATGAGTTTCACTCGGAACGTCACGGCTCAGTTTGCAGTGCTGCCCACCTGCTTCCTTTCCAATGCGGACTTCCAAGTTTTCGGTCTCTCTTTCCATCGACGTGTACGTACCATGTTTCTTCTTGCTATTCAATTATTTATATAACTATTAATTATTTCTTCAGAATTTAAAAAAATCTTCCGTTGTTTCTCATAGCTATCTAGTCCAAGACTAGTTATTACGCCGATTTTTTTGTCAATAAAGTTGACCGCCCTGCACTGCCGTGACGTAGACGGAACCCGCCTCTCCTCGCTGTGGAGTATCAAGAAGTGCGCGATTAGTATGTCATGTTTTATTCATAAACTCACGGCTTTTAGCAGCCTGCCGCTTGCCACCCAGAGTCGACGGTGCTGCCCTCCAATCTACTAAAAGTCTCGTGTTCTGTATACCTGTGCTTTCATTAGATTTATTTTTTCATGATGCGTAACATTTGCAATTATTTTCCACAACCTCCTGAAGGAGCTAAATATGCATTTGTCGAGTCGAAATATGCAATTCGAGGTCTATACTGCGGTTTTTATAACGTGGTGCGTCAAGGCCTGTGTTTACGATGGAATATGGCACGGCTTTTCACGTCTTTGTCGGTCGTGCCGCTAGATGTCGCATGATCGCAACTATATTAAGCAGTGCTGCAGATCAAGAGACATGTAGCGGAATGTCCGGGAACGACGCGAAAAGCCATACGATATTGCATCGAAAACAGGCCTTGACGCGACCGAGGCCCACTACTCCTTTGGTGAGAGGCGAGCACTAGCGTAACAAATTGAACATTGCGCTCTCCGCCATATTGTAGGCAAATGTGGGAGCGGTCATTTAAAACTGTGTGTCTCAATGCTCTTTTACGGGATATTACAGATTCAAAACTTCGAAAATCACATTGTTATTGTTCCTATACATTATGATAAATAAATTACGAAAAATTTTAATGTTTTAAAAATAACGTCATTGGAAATAGCTCGAATGGTTTGACTTTTTTTTTTTTTAATTTGTTGCGTCTACATCTTGACGCAACGCGTCTCCAAGCCCCTTAAGGGGCGTTGAGCGCTTTACACGTGGGAGTAATCCTCCATTAATGTGCTTTTACTTTTTAATTATTGTCAAGTCTCGTCACGTCGCAGCCAGTCAGTGCCTTTTATCCCTTCGGCCAGGGGCTCGACGCCGTTAGATCCCGGGGTTCCTGGCCGGTCACCCAAGCACGAACCCGCGAGTCTCGAATGCGCTTAACCTTTGTGACTTCACGGAGCGTAGTAAACGCATTCGGCTAGCGCCGCCGGCTTTCAATTCAGCGAAGATAATTTCATCATTCTTGAATCTTTTGTTGCCCTCCGTAGCTAATACATTATTTCTTCTTCTGAGGGAGAGATCCAAATTATTCTTTCAAATGAAAATGATTTAAGTAACGATTGGCACACAAAAATCTTCATTCTCAAGAATGGTATGAAATGACCAAAACTCATGTAATCTGTCTTATAATTTTTACTTTCTCGTATACTGCGAGCCACAGTCGTGTGCGGAACAAGCCGTAAGGCCAGCACCCGACCTGAGACGTCTAGGGGGGGTGGCGAACACAATTCACCAGATGGTCGACTAGCTCAGTATAGACGTCCCAGTGTGGACACAATAAATAAAAAAATAGGGGGGGGCAGGGTCGTGAAGATCGTTTATGGATTGGATGCAAAATTACAAACAACTCGGGTGAGAATCACTTTTCACTAAATTCAGAATATATTCTAAAAATATTGGCTGCTTTGACAACTACATACAATGGCACATAAGAAAAAATCAAATACAGAATACTCTTGACTGAAAAAAAAACACACTAATAACACAATACACAATTTCCTACTTTCATCTACAACCCAATTGTTTAACAAACACACTTTCAGAAATTCGAAAGAATCTTAAAATATTACTTTACAAAATTTGAAAGAACACACATTGAAAATCAAAAATTAATACTTTTCCCTTAACATTACTTTTACAACAAAAGGGAAACTCTTTCTCTCTCTAAAATCCAGAGAATTACTATTATTATAATTATACTCTTACACAAACTCTTAATCACTATATTACAATATTTGATCTTGAAATCCTTTTGAAAGAAAAGATTGATTCTGTTCTCACAGTATTAGAAGTCGAAACAAATGTACTTTTACTTTTCTTATCTTTTAAGCGTGGTAAATCTGTTACCCTCCCTTTTTCTTTCTACGTGATAGATACAGAATGAGCTTTCTTATTAAACTGAATCACTCCTATCCCTACAAAACATTTTATTTGGAACGACCTTACTGTGTTCTCGGCCGCGTAGAGCAGTCCACTTTGCTTCCTTCTACACTTTCCACCGAGCTGCTTCGGCCTTGAGTCGTGGCCTCAGGTTGAGAACGCCGTTGCTCCTCAGAAATCGCCTCTTCTTCTTCGTTCAAGTTTTATATGCTTGAATACTCTCATATGAATTTTACTTTATTTTCGATTACAGTTAATGACCAACTGGATATTCAGAGTGAAATGAATCCAGAGATCACCCTTTTATATGAGCACCAACTTCAAGAGTATTTAAATATAAGAAAAGCATGTGAGAAAAAACTGGAAAGAGAAATGAATGCAAGCTATTAATTACTGCCATCTATTCAAAATTTCTCTCCTAATTCTTCCATTATAAATTCATAACATTTCTTATTATCTTTCTTCTAAGATTATGTTTAAATCAATTTATAACAGAATAATTACCTCTTCTGGTCTTCTAGAAGAGTTTTCCTCAAAAAAGTTGCAAATCTGAAATCCGCTGCAATGTCACTTCCTGGGTACCGTTTTCCATACGTCCGCCCAGTTCAGCTGCTACCTTCAGAAAGAACTTTTCTTTCATCCGACCTCCGGTCTCGCCCTTGGTATAAGGTGGGTCTCTCTTGTTTAAAATTCTAATTATCATTCCAAATATCCATCCGCGTTGGCGCGGTTCAAAATATTCTTTTCCCTCGCTTTCTTAGGGCGGTATGGACACGTTTTCGGAATCTAAGAAAACGGGCGGTCACATAACCCCTTCTTTCGAAAAAAAAGATTTTATGGGATTTGATTTCATATGCCGTAAAATCTTTTCACTAAAATTTATGCTCTTCTTTTTTTCTTGATTCTAGAACGTCGAGCAATCTTGTTTTCTTCCCTCTTGTACTCCTACTCCTTGTCTTCTTCCTCATCTTCCTTCTTTCTTCTCCTCCTTCTTTCTCCCTCTTGTTTTTTTTTCTTTTTACATGATTCTTGTCGGTTACTTTATCTGTTTGTTTCATCATTTTGCCATTTATTTCATTCTTTAAATGGTCGCAAACTGTAGAAATTTTACTTTCTGATTGTATTCCCACTTTCATCTAGTGTGCTTTCGCAGCACGGAAGAAATATTTCAATGTGCATGGCGAAATTAGGAATAAATCTGGCGTAATAATTGACGCAACCTAACAAACTTTTAAGTTGTTTCGTGTTTTTTGGCGGTGCAATTTTATCTATCTCTCGCATCTTTTCCATATTCATTTGACTCCGTTAACTGTCACATCATAACCAGGAACTTAACTTGTTTAGTGCAGAAATTACTTTTCTCCAAATTCAGTTGTAAATTATTTTCAATCAGACGTTTCAACAAAATATCTAGCTTAGTCATGTGTTCTTCAAATGTCTTAGAATACACAAGCACGTCATCAATATAGATAAAAACATCGCTGGACATCTCTCTGCCAATGATATTGTCTAGACATTGTACAAGAGCAGATGCACTGTTCTTGAGTCCAAATGGCATTCTTTTGAAGACATACGAAATTCCCGGTGAATAAATCCTGTATATTGTCTACATTCAGGTGCTATCGCTATTTGCCAATACGATGCAGTGAAGTCGTTGAACTCAACCACTTGATGCCGGATAATTGATTAGTTAAATCCTCTACACGTAACGGTCTGTCTCTGTACGGTAAGGTAACTTGATTCAATCGCCTTGCATCTAAACACAACCTTATCTTCCCATTACTCTTTTCTACGAGCACTATCGGATTTAGATAAGAGGTTTTGGACTTCATGATGATATTATCTTTGACCATGGTAGCAATGAGCTTATCCACCTCTTCCTTATGTTTTTCTGGAATGACATATTGGTAACCCGTGAATGGTGTTTTATCTGTTAATTCTATTTCGAATTGAAAATCTTTTACTGGATTCTTGTTTTTGCAAAACACCTTTTGATTCCTAAGTAATACTTCAGTTAACTGTTTTTTCTGATATGCATTGAGATTATCGTTGCACAGTTCATCATCAAATGAGATTAATTCGATTGATAATATCGCTACCTCTTCTTCACTAGATTGTTCTATTTGGTTTGCGGCGGATGGCGTGTCGAAACAAACCTTTCTAATTTTCCGACTCATGTCCGCAGATGTACTTGGTCCTGTATTTCTGGGTTGGAAACTCCTCCATCAATAGAATTTTTCTATTTCTATCCTAGACGAGGTCCTGTCTTGTCTAGATAAGTTTGTTTTTCTTGGTAATGTTTCGGTTTGTAAGTTTCTCCTGTTTC
Source organism: Teleogryllus oceanicus (assembly GCA_964035755.1). Taxonomy (NCBI): domain Eukaryota; kingdom Metazoa; phylum Arthropoda; class Insecta; order Orthoptera; family Gryllidae; genus Teleogryllus; species Teleogryllus oceanicus. Next base: position 62,551,605 of record CAXIVR010000013.1, read on the forward strand.
TGGTTTGCTTACATTATGTTGTTGCTGCCTGCTATCTTGACCATTTACCGGACCATTAGCATTTGCCCTTGCTTTCTGTAACCTTTCATTATACACGAAAGTGGCATCATACAATCCTAGTTGCGTTATTAATTTTTCAGTGGACATTGGTAAGAGATTCTAAGCAAATTTTGCGTCGAGGAAGGAAAATGACGTATTAATAAACAGACAATTTCTTCATCCGGTATCGTCGGAGTACATAATTTGAAACAAGCTAATTTCTCCGTTGCATATTCCTGCATGGACATCCATACCCTTCTTCCACGTACCATACATTACGTTAACTTTAAAATTGATTTGAGTTTCGTTATTCCAATATCTCGAATAAAATTTTCTTTGAGTTCAGCCATAGTTTTGGGAAACTCTCCTAAACTATCTGCCCAGATTCGTGCATTACCCTGCAACATCTGATAAACGATTCTAGTTTTCTTACTGTCCGGAACACAATTTAAAGAAAAGAAATTATCTACTTCTTTCATAAATACACATGGATAAACATTCAACCACTGCACTGAAATTAGGAGTACACGGTAATGAAACATACGTGGGCTGAACACTTCCTCCACTTGATGGTAAATTTTCTAATTGATTTTTCAGTTCTACTACTTCATTCTTATATGCATTAATTTGATGTTGTAGAACGCCATCCTGTTCAGAAAGAGCCTTTATTCCACTATCTAATTTATTAGCTTGAACCTGAACTTGTTCAGTAACTAATTTCTGGAACTTTTCTACTCCTTGTTCTACCTCAATCTGCCTGTCGGATACGGCGGTTATAAGATCCGATTGTGTTTCGATCCTAGTTTCAAATTCTTTCGTTACTTGATCCACTTTTTCTTCTAATTCAAGTCCCAGCTCCGTGAATTTTTTCTAAGTTCTCGTGTTCTTGTGCTAATTCTTGTTGAACCTCGCTCTTAAATTCGACCTTCCACTGCTCCGCTAATTCAGTAAACTGTGCTTTTAAATTTTCTTCTAACTTTCTATTATTTCTTCTAATTTCGTGTCGAATTCCGTGAATTTTGTTTCCAATGCATTTATTGCCGAGTTATTTTCCTCTAATTTGGTTTCCAAAGTAACCTTGTTCTCCTCTAGTTTAGTTTCCAATGCATTTATTGCCGAGTTATTTTCTTCTAATTTGGTTTCCAAAGTATTTATTGCCAAATTATTTTCCTCTAATTTAGTTTCCAAAGTAACCCCTAATCTTTTATGGTTTCCTCTGTTTTTCATCCTGAATGACTAACCTCACATCTAATTGTTGCATAAATTGACCTATTAACCGTTGCATCATTGAATTAGCCCTCTCGAGGTTTCGTTCTTCCTCATCCTGATCTCGTGTTGGCGTTGGCTGTGATTCTGTCGGCGACGTCTCACTAGTTTCTCCTGCCGCTCCTAGTTCTACTCCTGTCGTTTCCTCCCCGATCATCGTACCTGGTGCTTGTCCCCCAGTTTCCCTATCGCTATCTGATTCCTCAGAAGTTCCTTCCACGGTAGGTAAATTCCTAGCCACGTTATACTTATCTGCCATTTTGAATCTATTAACTGCCTAGAATCAATCAATTCTTTTCCCAGACACCATACACCTCTCACAAAATATTTTACACAGAAATACCAGACACAATTTGAAACTGATAAAACTCTCATATAATAAATATCCTTTCGAAAAACCCTCCTGAAATAACACACTTTTACTCAACACACTTGTACTCTGCAACCTTGTCAGAAATTTTAGTGAACTGTGATTCAATTGTACTAGTAATTTTAGTTACACCAAATTTTGGTCTCATTTATACCCAAATCGAGTTTGTCGTAAATGCATCCAATAATCGAGCCCCGCTTATGGGCCCAATTGCGAGCCACAGTCGTGTGCGGAACAAGCCGTAAGGCCAGCACCCGACCTGAGACGTCTAGGGGGGGTGGCGAACACAATTCACCAGATGGTCGACTAGCTCAGTATAGACGTCCCAGTGTGGACACAATAAATAAAAAAATAGGGGGGGGCAGGGTCGTGAAGATCGTTTATGGATTGGATGCAAAATTACAAACAACTCGGGTGAGAATCACTTTTCACTAAATTCAGAATATATTCTAAAAATATTGGCTGCTTTGACAAATACATACAATGGCACATAAGAAAAAATCAAATACAGAATACTCTTGACTGAAAAAAAACACACTAATAACACAATACACAATTTCCTACTTTCATCTACAACCCAATTGTTTAACAAACACACTTTCAGAAATTCGAAAGAATCGTTAAAATATTACTTTACAAAATTTGAAAGAAACACATTGAAAATCAAAATTAATACTTTTCCCTTAACATTACTTTTACAACAAAAAGGAAACTCTTTCTCTCTCTAAAATCCAGAGAATTACTATTATTATAATTATACTCTTACACAAACTCTTAATCACTATATTACAATATTTGATCTTGAAATCCTTTTTGAAAGAAAAGATTGATTCTGTTCTCACGTATTAGAAGTCGAAACAAATGTACTTTTACTTTTCTTATCTTTTAAGCGTGTAAATCTATTACCCTCCTTTTTCTTTCTACGTGATAGATACAGAATGAGCTTTCTTATTAAACTGAATCACTCCTATCCTACAAAACATTTTATTTGGAACGACCTTACTGTGTTCTCGGCCGCGTAGAGCAGTCCACTTTGCTTCCTTACACCTTTCCACCGAGCTGCTTCGGCCTTGAAGCGTCGTGGCCTCGGGTTGAGAACGCCGTTGCTCCTCAGAAATCGCCTTCTTCTTCTCGTTCAAGTTTTATATGCTTGAATACTCTCATATGAATTTTACTTTATTTTCGATTACAGTTAATGACCAACTGGATATTCAGAGTGAAATGAATCCAGAGATCACCTTTATATGAGCACCAACTTCAAGAGTATTTAAATATAAGAAAAGCATGTGAAAAAAACTGGAAAGAAAATGAATGCAAGCTATTAATTACTGCCATCTATTCAAAATTTCTCTCCTAATTCTTCCATTATAAATTCATAACATTTCTTATTATCTTTCTTCTAAGATTATGTTTAAATCAATTTATAACAGAATAATTACCTCTTCTGGTCTTCTAGAAGAGTTTTCCTCAAAAAAGTTGCAAATCTGAAATCCGCTGCAATGTCACTTCCTGGGGTACCGTTTTCCATACGTCCGCCCAGTTCAGCTGCTACCTTCAGAAAGAACTTTTCTTTCATCCGACCTCCGGTCTCGCCCTTGGTATAAGGTGGCGGTCTCTCTTGTTTAAAATTCTAATTATCATTCCAAATATCCATCCGCGTTGGCGCGCGTTCAAAATATTCTTTTCCCTCGCTTTCTTAGGGCGGTATGTGACACGTTTTCGGAATCTAAGAAAACGGGCGGTCACAATACAGACGTATATGCGGAGTTATATACGTAGTATATAGTAATTTAGCAATGCTGCGGCAAAAAACAAAAACAAAAAAAGGTGATTTTTGGACAGAAAAACTCGTACTGTGGGGCCTGCAGAAAAGGTGGAAAATTCTGTTTTAAACTAGTAAATTACTCCCTTCAACACGTTAAGTAGTCAGGTTATTAATAATACGAACAAGTTTTCAAATTAGTAAAATATTTTGGGTATTTATAACGAATATATTTTCTTACTCCGTGTGCAGGTATGCTAGGACCAAACTGAAGTATACGTTTCAATTAGATGAAAAATGCTCATGTTACTAAATGAAACATGGTTGGGTTGTATCATTTGGGTTATTGAAAATTGCTTCTTGTAACCCTATGTTTCTTTAAATTGGCCTTGAGGCCACAGCATCATGAAGCTCTCATTATATATTTTGATTGATGCGTAAATAATAATTTTTGTATAATAAGATAAAAGAACTTCAAAGTACTAATTTACATGGGAAATACCCACAACTCTCGTCGCGTACGGACACAACACGCCCGTCAGCACCTGCCAGGGAACTAGACTCCAGGCTGTGTATTAGGCCGCACTAAATTCGCAATATGGCAGCTTGAAAGATTTCCTGTCGGAATAGCCAACTTATGAAACTATAACTCTGATCAAGTCTCTCGCTTTTGTTTTGTTTGTTGTCTCATTCACAATCCTCGCGCGGTATCGAGTCTTGTCCACTGTTCAATAACACATGTTTCGTTTTTCGGTAGAATTAAAAAGAGGTGTTCATCTATAAACGAATATTAACTCTGTGAATAATTATTAAGTTAATTAAGAATTATCATTATCAACTATTGCAAGCTTAAGAAGTGTTAAAAAGTGTCAAGTGCAAATGAAAAATACAACCTCAAAAGTTATCTGCGGTCATACTTCAATGTTATTAATGCTTTTGAGATGTGTGTCAACAGTTCCTTCACGTTTTGAAGTGGTAGTAATGAGTTTTATTGAACGAAATAAATACCACAATTATTGAAGTTCTTTAACGTGATATACATGGTAGTTTTTTAGTGATCTAATGAATTGTTCCTAACAGTCCAGTTATGTCAATATCAATGCAAATGCATCCATTTAATTTATCTGTTCAATTATTCGTTAGCTTTTAAAAGTAAGTTAAAAAAAATAATGAAAATCATCATTAGTGTAAGTAAGGCTTCAATAACTTATCCATTGTTACCAGAGACAGTCTTTGAATACTTGTTATCTTCAAAGGTTCAATATTAAGTATAGACCCTGATGTTGTTGGGCTATCCATTATTTTCCAGTTATAATTAAAATGAATTCAGAAAAAATAATAATAAATATAAAATAATTAATTTAAAACAAGAAATACTAAAGGAACACTTAACAACAACAAATAATGAACTATAACTATTTCAATTAACTTTATTATTATTACTAAAGAAAACAACTGGAAAATAATAAATCAAACTCAAAAACGCCTAGTACTCATAAATAAATAAATTGAACGATAAAACGCAAAGAACGAAGAGCACCAAAACGCAAAATGCAAATCTTTAGCAACACTCGTAAACTAACACTTCACTTGAATGGCTTTGAATGTTGGCGGTATCTACGGAAGTAGTCATTGTTTCATTGCAAACTTAAATTTTAAAAAATGTCCCTACCTCTTGAAGGTAATATATTCAGGGTATTTGTGTGACGGTTGGCAACAACTTTTGCCAACATAAAACGAAACGAAACTACCCTAAATCGAGTATAAATGTATGTTCTCATCCGACAGTGACATTTTTCAAAAGTTGTCCCGTTAGTTCGGCTTTTTAGCTGGCCAGCAGTTTTTCTAAGTACAATGCTAGCAGTGCCTCGTTGTGGCAACAGCGTATTGGCTGTTTCACAGCCACTTGAATCTTGCCAGAAGCGCTCCATCAAACTGGCCGTGAACTATCATATGCCTGCGTCCGTGAGGTAACCTAACCTACAGTTTCTTAAATAGTGCCAGTATCTTAAACAAAGACTTAAACGTGGTGAAATCAGTAAATATCTATTAGTTAGAGGTGGTTTTAGTCATCAATGTTACCAAAAAGTGTACAAAAAAAAAGCTTAGTAAAACAATATTTTTTCTTAAATTCTTGATCGCTGTGCATTTTCAGCGGGTTTGGCATGTGACGTAAATATCACTTGTTGCTCCAAAGAAAGATGCCACTTAAAAATCCTTATAATCCTTGAAATAGTCGTCTTTTCTTTCAAATTACGGCAATTTTCAACGCATCAAGAGAGGGTTTACTTATAGCTATAAGTGAAGGCTGGACCTTCCTTATAGCTATAAGTTTTCTTATGTGGATGGATAAGTTGCTACTATGAATTGGAAAACGTTATAAGGAACTCCTTAAGGTTTTCCTTATTATAAGTCAATTCTATGAATACGGCCCTAATAATCTATAGAGGCATCTTTCAAAGTGATTAATCTCAGCCCTTACTGGCTTTGTCTTGCCTTTAATTTGTTGTAAAACAGGAGTAGCATATGACCTAAAAGGCCTAGGGCAATATAATGTAAGCCATCTAGCTCTACCCAGGAACCTTACGGAGACTTATGCAGCCTATGACACCGAAAGATTCCCCACCTACATAGGAATTCAATTTGGTATTGAAAAATGTAGAATCCAAAGCATCAGTAAAGGTAAACTTAACAACGGAATAAAACACGAAACCATGTCAAGAGAGACTATAAGAGCCTTAGAAGCAGATGAGCTCTACAAATACCTAGGGATTTATCAAAACAAGTTGCTCGCGCACACTGGAATTAAAGCGAAAATACAGTTGGAAATTGTTAAGAGAACGAAAAGTATATTCAAAACCTTTCTGAACTCACGAAATCTTTCACCAGCAATTAGCCAAATATGTACGCAATACCAATTTGTTCATTCACATTGGGATCATCAAATGGTCGGAAACGGATCTTGAACCTTCGGAAAGGCTTTTCAGAGTCCAAATGACCCACTTCAACTCCATCCAAAAGGTTCAATCCAAAGGCCAATCCAACTGCAAACGGGAGATCGTGGCATCCTTGAAATCAGCAATATCCATACAAAACAGATGGCACGACGAACTTCTTCCGGACGAATGCTGTATCATCCCATCTATATAGTGCCACAGCAGACAGATGATTACTATATTCCGTTTTGCCTCAACCAACATCAAATTGAACTCCAGCAACCATCCTTCGGCCGAGGGATGGAAGCAGAAGGCAGTCCATGGTAGACATCCGGATGAAGTAGCCAATTCACAACGGAGTAATACTTAAATCTAAAAACAAAAGGGGTTTAATGATTTTATTTCGATAATATAAATACTTTCCACATAAAACAAACATTTGTCAGCAAAAGTTGCAAATCATCCTGGTAAGCAAGACTTTCAATAATTTTAATATAATTGTTTAAACATTGAAAAATGTGAATTTCAGTTTTTTAAACTGATAAAATTGATTTTAATATTTTTCATTGTCGTCCACATTGTTTAAAAATTTGAAATAAGTATATGTTGTAGAATGTTATAAGACATATTGTAGGTGAAAAAACTGAGACAATACTTCAATGTTATAAAGTCGAAAATCAATTTAAAAAAAGTTTATTTCTTCTATATGAATTTGGTATCAAAATTGGTTGTCAAACATTCCTTCAAATTCAACTATTTTCCCCCGTTTCTGCAATTTTTTCTCAGCATCATACATGCAATAGAAGCGAAGAAAAAATAAAACATGAATAAATACGTTTCTCGTATCTCTACAACCGATTGACCTACGAGGCAGATTTTTGTGAATTACGACATTTTGAATTCTCTTCCATATGAGCATCTTGATTATTGATTTGGTTTTGGGGCATTTTTCACCACCTTATTCGGCTATACCATTTTGCACAAAACAATGCTTACGTATAATATCCTTTTTCCTTGTTTTTATTTGTATTTATTTTTCATTTGAACTTCAATTTGTAAACTTTTACTATAAAATAAAATTATATGAATATATTTGTAATGAATGTGTAATTATATGAATTTGTTTGAATTGAATTTGCCTTATATATTGTTGGTTGGTGTTGTTAACTTGTTTTTAATTATGTTGGTCAATGTGCGTTATTACTCCTAATTTGTGTATTTTGGAAATAACATTCTGCTTAGTCCATTTAAACAAAAAGGGTCCCTTCACGATAAATCCGGGCGAGCGTGGTTCTGCTGTAGATTTCTGTTTTTATTTTCTGGAAACGTACGTTCCAGAACTCGTGGTTTTATGAACCGCGGAATCAGTTTCAATAATTGAGCAAATTTTCTTGCGAGGATTTTGAAACTGTCGAGGACATTACTCAGGCGGTATGTTGTATCCTTTGTTCTAAACAATGCGTTTGGAAGGTTATACCTCACACTTGTTTGACTTGTTCGTGAACCAGCTTCAACGTGGGCTTGGCCAATTAGTACCTACGATACACCAGCCACGTTTTAGTCGACCAATTCTTCCACACGACGAGCCATTTACATTAAATAGAATTTGGCACTTCTTCATACATATTGACGAAGAAAACATGAATATTGACCCCAGCCGTGAAAACCTTCAATGCTTAATAAATTCTTTGTTCTGAAGTCATTGACATTACTTTCCAGACAAACGCTGTATGGCCGCCATGCGACTTACCTGGATTCAAGAAACATCTCTATGGGCGACTACTCTGTAGGATTCAATCACTTCATATGATGTAGAAGGGAGCAGTGGTGCCTTGTGAAGAGTTTACTTGGTAATGTGTAAACAGATCCACTATAACAAAAACACCAGTTGTTTGTAGCTATTTTCTATGTTGCTAAAAATAGATGTTTTAAAGTTATTTTATGACATGTTTACCAGAGCCAAATGCGAGTATTTTATAAGTAAAATATTTCCCAAGTTAACACATTTAATCTAGTAAGTAGATAATGCTTTGTTATTTGCGTTAAGTCCCTATAATTTTAATGTAAGTGTTTTCTGTTGGCAGATTGAGAATTGAATACTCCCATGCGCACCCTCACTGGTCTAAACAGTTTTGAATGTTCAGTCTGTGAGAAGATGTTCACTCGAAAAGAAAATTTACGAAAACATAAGCTCAACCACACTGGCGAGAAACCTTTCCGATGTTCTATCTGTAACAACTGCTTTAGAGTAAAAACACACTTACATATTCACATGCGTACTTACACTGGTGAAAAACCTTATCAATGTTCCCTATGTGAAAAGAGCTGCAGAATTAAAGAAAGCTTAAATACACACATGCTCACTCACACTGGTGAGAAACCTTACCAGTGCTCCATTTGTGAAGAGAGCTTTAGTACAAAAGGAATGTTAAATACGCACAGGCACCTCACTCTGCTGAAAAACCTTTTCCTTGTGTGTGAAAAGAGCTTCAGTATTAAAGGAAACTTGGCAAACCATGCCCTTGTTGAATAACCTTTTCGGTGTTCTATCTGTGAAAAGAGCTTCAGTTTAAAAAGAACTTTACGAATTCATATACGCACTCACAATGACGAGAAACCTCACCAATGTTCTATATGTGAAAGGGGCTTCAGAAGGAAATGCGAATTACCTGTGCATATGCGAACTCACACTGGTGAGAAACCTTATCAATGTTCCATTTGTGAAAAGAGCTTTGGTGGAAAAGAAAATCTAAATTTATACATGAGCATCCATACTGGAGAGAAACCGTTTGAATGTTTGGCGTCAAGACCTTACCCCATTTATGTAGGGAGTCCGCGCATCTTCCATTATTGGTCCGTATTCTATTGATGGTTGTCCAAATTTTGCGTGGTTGATCAAAAGCAGGGGTTTCGTTCTTATGCAGCGAAAGTTGCAGCAGTGTGGTGGTCAAATCTTTGTCCAGGCGCGTTCCCAGGTGTCGGTCAAGTTGAATTGTGATGTATGTAACTCCTGGGCGGTTTTGAAGGTTGATTTTCTGGATCTCAGCCTATTTCTTTCAAGAGCGTTGACATCTTGATGGATTGGGAGGTCGGGGTTATCCTGTATGCGATTGAATTCTCTGCTAAGAGCGGCTTTACGTCGTAGATCTTAATTTGCAACCCTGTAAGACCAGTTAGAAAATTTGAAGATGACAATCCAACGGTCAGTCCTGGTCATTGTCGAAGAATGTGTTCCATGGTATGACAATGGTGTTATTTTCCTCTTTCACAAAGACCTATTTCAAAGCTTTACCACTGAAGTATTCTCAAAACATAATATCTCAAATTTGCATTTTTTGGACGATAGTTATTTTGTTTTTAGTCGAATATCATTTTATTCTATGATGGTTCAGGGAACTACTGTCAGTGCAGAAGTGGACTAATGAATCATAGTCTACTCTTGCTCCAAGAAAACGTGCAAGGGGCTCAGCGCAAAAAATAGTAATTGGCCCCTCGTCTCCGTTTACCATACAGCATGTAAATATTTGGATTTGTTGGGTATTTATACATCACTTGGGCATCATTTCATGCAGTTAACTTGAAACTGCAACAAATGTGGGTTAGTGCACTCGTGCTCTCAGTGCATCATATAGTATGGAATTTCCTGTTTGTTGTTACTCGACATCGGATGTTTAGGGAAATGCCTATTTTATTCTAGCGAACTTATTTAAAGGCTGATAATATATGTGCACGAATCGTGACAAATGATGACATAAAACGAAGTTTTATAATGCTTATTTTTGCTTATTTAGCATAAATGCCTTTTTTTGCATAAATACTTCTTTAGGACTTTTACATCCGATTTAAACATCCGATGTCTAGTTATTACGTTAGGGTTTTGATTATTTAAATCACATGTTTTTTAAGTCGCTGATTTAATTATTTTTCACCATTTTTTTAAAAAAAAATATTTACTTTATGTTAATTTTAAAAACCGTAGTATTATGAAATGTATCAGAAACAAGTGTGCATAAACAGATATGAAGCTCAAAATCTTATTCAACTTATTTTAAGATCAATATGATGTATGTAGTTGTTTAATTTATTTATTTCCTGTTCACCATCAAAAAGAAAAGAAAAGAAAGAAAAAAAGCTCACATGTAATAAAATCTATTTTCAAGGATAAATAAGCAATAAATTTTGGGCTCTTATCTATGTTGTCCTTCGGAATAATACTTCCTGCCGCGACAACACGGAAACGATAATTTGAGTAACTGTATTTCCCACTGAATTCTAGAAGACGTGCACAGAAAATGAAGTTACATTTATGTCCAGAAGCAAAACAAGGGGCCATCTCATCATTTTCTCAAAGGATCAGGGAAACTGGACGAAAAACCTGATCGAGATGGGGTCATTGGCAGAGAAGCTGCGATACAATACTTGTTACATATTGTTTAGAATTATAAGTCCAATGGTAAATAATACATTAAATATCACTGTTAAAATTAATGTTACTTTCCTTGTGATGCTCAGTATAGTCTCTAACTGTATAGAAACAGTTATGCAGCAGAAACGATTTCACTTGGGATTTAAACTTTTCTATTGAATTTAATCGTTTAATGTCATCTGGCAAAGTGTTGTAAAATAATGTACATGTATTGTATGTGCATTTTATGTAATGAGCTGTTGATACTGTTACCTGATGAATATGATTTCTACGTCGAGTGTTATAGTAATAGACTTCGGCATTTTCTGAAAAAATATTCCCGCCCTTGAGCAAGTCATTTTTTACAAAAACCACTGATTCGTAAATAAGAAGACACGGTAATGGTAGAATTCCTAGATTAATGAAGAGAGGCTTACATGAATCACGTGGGTGGGATTTGGTTATTATTCGTACAATTCGTTTGCTCAATGGATCAGGGAAACTGGACAAAAACCCTGATCGAGATGGGGGTCATTGACCCGGAAGCTGTAGTACAATAGTTACAGGTTGTTTATACTCATTTATACAGTTCAAATGGTAAATAATGCATTATGTATCATTGTTAAAATTAATGTTACTTTCCTTGTGATGCTCAGTATAGTCTTTAATTGTATAGAAACAGTTATGCAGCAGAAACGCTTTCACTTGGAATTTAAAGTTTTCTATCGAATTTAATCGTTTAATGCCATCTGGCAAAGTGTTGTAAAATAATGTGCATGTATTGTATGTGCATTTTTTTGTAATGAGCTGTTGATACAGTCACCTGATGAATATGGTCAATGACTCCCATCTCGATCAGGTTTTTCGTCCAATTTCCCTGATCCATTGAGCAAATGCTGAGATGGCCCCTTGTTTTGCTTCTGGACATAAATGTAACTTCATTTTCTGTGCACGTCTTCTAGAATTCAGTGGGAAATACAATTATTCAAATTATCGTTTCCATGTTGTCGCGGCAGGAAGTAATAAGAGCCATAATTTATTGCTTATTTATCCTTGAAAATAAATTTTATTACATGGGAGTTTTTTTGCTCCCTTTCAAATTTCAAAATTTATTGCTTATTTATCCTTGAAAATAGATTTTATTACATGGGAGTTTTTTTCTCCCTTTCAAAATTCAAAATTTAAGTAGTATATGACTTAGTGGAGGGATCACAGAATTTTGAAAATGTGCACACAATTCACTTTTCCCCATAGCACGTCATACGCAGTTTTTAACTGTTTTTTTGACGTAAAATAAATAAAAATAAATAAATAAATGGTCTTTGGTCACGTGTCTTTGTATCATGGCTCCATCGGCACGCAGACATGGCCGCCTGAATCTTCGCCGGCAGTTGTCGATGCGACAATGCCCCCGGCCGCGAGGGCGCAGCAGCTCCGTGAGGCAGGCGCCATGAGAGGTTAAACGCGACCTGCGTCGACTCCCACCGGACAGCGACCGACAAGCAGCCAATCGACGCACGCACCTGTGAGTCACGTGAGCAACATTCCAACTGTGTTTGGTGGGGATTCCACCACACACGAAGAAAGCGTCAAGTTGCAAGTGTTGATTTCTGTGCTTACAGTACGAACTAGTAAGATGTTGTTTGGGTAGAATAGAGAAAGTTTTAAAAGAGCCGAACATTTTATTGTGTTATATCTTTAGCTGTTTCGAACAAAATCTCGTGAACTCTCGACATCACCACAGAATGGAGTCGTGTCCATTCGTGTGTCAGGTAGATTTCCCACTGTGTTTGTGGTTTTTGGTGGACAAAACATAACTTAAAAGAGGTGTCAACTAATAAGTGCCGACTCCTGTGGTTATTGTACGGGCTAGCAAGATGTTCTTTTGGTGTAATAGAGAAAGTTTGAAAAGAACCGAACATTTGATCGTGTTATGTTTTTAGTTAGTTGGAACAAAATCTCGTGAACTCTCGACATCTCCACAGAATGGAGTTGTGTCCATCGATTTGCCAAGTAGATTTTCAACTGTGTTTCTGATACCTGGTGGACAAAACATCAGTTAAAATGGTGTTAAGTAGCAAGTCCGATTCCTATGGCTATAGTGGAAGCTAATGGGGGATTGGAATCATTTTAAAAGAGTCGAAAATTGTGTTATTTCGTTAGCTAGTTTAAACGGAATCGCGTGAACTGTCAACATCCCTACGGGTTCGAGATATATTGTTGCTTTTTTGAGGTAGATTTCCAACTGTGTTAGTGATTCTTGGTGGAAGACATCCGTCAAAAGTGTTGTCACGTTGTAAGTGCCGATTCTCTTGCTTATAGTGCGGGCAAGTAAGAGGTTATTTGATGGAATAGAAAGATTTTGAGCGAGACGATTGTTTTATGTTGTTATTTCGTTAGCTAGTTAAAAAGAAATCACCTGAAGTCACAACACCCTAACGGGATCGCGTTGTGTTGTTGGCATTACCAGGTAGGTTTCCAAATGCGTTAGTGATTCTGGGACGAGAAGACATCCGTCAAAAGTGTTGTCACGTTGTAAGTGCCGATTATCTTGCTAATAGTACGGGCAAGTAAGAGGTTATTTTGATTGGATAGAAATATTTTGAACAAACGGATTGTTTTATTGTGTCATTTCGTTGTCTACGGAGATCGAAATCGCGCGAACTCTCAATATACCCACGGGATAGAGTTTTGTTGTTGGATTTGGTAGGTAGATTTCCAACTGTGATTCGATTCTTGGCGAAAAGGACGTCAGTCAAAATAGCTTGAGTTCATCTGTTGTCCATTTTTGTAGCCGATTGCTCTGATCGGTAGTTTTCTGTGGTTTCTCCGATCAACAAGCGAATACCGGAGCAGTACCCTAACAAATGGACCATGGGCTCCTAGAGATCTTTTCTTTTCCTTTCCTTGTCATATCCTTACCGTTTACACACACACACACACATACACACAGTCACTTACACTAACATGCACTACACTACCACATATCCCGGGAGACCGGTCGGGAGCTTAGAGCTTGTCCCGGCTGGGGCGGTGCCCCGCTGGTGGGAGAGTCCTGGTTAGGGGGAAACCCCACTAGCCGACAGTAGGTCAGCGCCGGATCTCGCCATCCAGCGGGGGAAGATCACTGCCATCTCCCAAGAAAACACATGCACTACACGAACGGGATTAATAACCGAAGCAGTTGACGCGCCCGGAAACACGAAAAAATCAATCAATCAATCTTACGGGACTAAAGATCGTAGCAGTTGACGCGTTCGAAAACATGAATTAATCGAAGTTGGTTGACGTTGTGCTTAATGGCAAAGAGCAGTTTTCTTATCTTTTGGAATTATTGGTTCCAGAGTTTGCTCTTTCTCAGAGGCTTCAAAGAGGTGGGCTCCTATTCCTAGTGACTACGCTACAAAACATCAATCTTAAAAAAAAGTATTAAAGTATCATGTTAAGGGGACCGGGAACGCTCTATTCCAATAATATTTAATGGGATGATGTTTAGGGAACATTTGCTCAGAAACGTAAGGAGTTCAAATTTTTACTAGACGAAGATATGAATATTTTGTTAACCCTGAATAAACTTTTAAGTATAAAGTTTTAAAAATAATACATAATTTTATGAAGTACATTTTTTGTACATGTTTATTTTTGTTCCTGAACAAAGCATTTTATTAAATAAAATGTCCAAATGTTAACTTAATTTAAAACTTTTTATTCAGCTTTTTTATACTATATGTATAAATCTTGCAAATTTCAGCTTCTTATCATAATCAGAAGCTGAGAAAATGCTCCTTATATATATATATATATATATATATATATATATATATATATATATATATATATATATTAAACAACAGGCTTACGGAAAATTGGCTTTTAACTTCAGACATCAAAAGAAACCTACACCAGAGATTACAATTAGGTTAATGTAGTTTACAATTAGCTTCAAGCAAGGTATAAAGTTTTTCCATAACATATTATCTGACAAAATACTAGATTATATATATATATATATATATATATATATATATATATATATATATATATATATATCTATAATGCAACGGAACACACGTCGTGGCCTTCCCTCCGACGTGCCGCGCATAATACAACTCTGTTGCGATAAGGTGTCGTGAGCCCTAAGGATGTGTGAGATCGCGTGGGCGTTACCGGCGTCGTTCGACAGTTCACTGCCGTCCCGACGTCAGACCTCTCGAGTTGTTTCGAATCGATTGCCTGGATGAGGCTTATGTCTGAAAATGCACCTGGGTGAGGAATACGGG
Organism: Teleogryllus oceanicus; assembly: GCA_964035755.1. NCBI lineage: Eukaryota > Metazoa > Arthropoda > Insecta > Orthoptera > Gryllidae > Teleogryllus > Teleogryllus oceanicus. The sequence continues at coordinate 62,566,663 of CAXIVR010000013.1, forward strand.
CAGGTTTATACTCAAGCAAAACACTTGTGGCTCTGGCATACAAGGCTGTATATTCTATACTCAAGGAATGAAAAGAAACAAACAAAAAAGAACACACATAAATTCAACAAAAATAGCCCTTGACACACAATCACGTATAGAGCGTGACCTTCGTGCTCGGAAATGAATATCCGGAGCAATTATTGCTACCTTTTTTCACAATAATTAAGTATTTCGCATGATTCATTTAATGAATTGTACTTTGTACACCATTTGGTGCAGGCATGCCTTGGTCTTAAGGACCCAAAGAATACAAAGTTGAACCTTCCTACTTTGAATTGCTTTCATTCCTGACAAATGGTTCTTAATCTATAACACACTTCAATCTCTACTTTTTAACAAAACTCGACACAAAGTGAAATTAATCGAATTATTTACAACACCCCTTTTTTTAACACTTGATTAATTGGGTGACTTGTTTAAATTGAATTACTCATTGCTGTTGTTAACAGGGCTTTCATTCAGGAGTTCTACACATCAATACTCACAAATGTGGCTTGAAATACCTAATACTTGAAAGCTCTTAAGAAACAAACAGTGTGGTTTAGCATAGTTCAATTACATTTCTGTCGTTTCTGCAACCGTCTCACGGGTACTCACGCTTCTCCAATGGGGTTTTACGTGAACTGGCTTAGTCGAGTGCTGCGATCGGCGCCTTGGCACCTCGGCGTTCGGGGACGTGGCGTTCGCTTTACGCGACCTCCGGAACTCGCTGCGCTGGCCTCGACGGCTCGTGCTGGCGACGTGTCGGGGTAGCTTGGCCTCCACGATCCTCCGCTCCTTCTTTCCGCTGCGTTTCCGAACCAATTTTCTCGGCCGGGAAGTGCCTCGGCCTCGCCTCTGCGCCCGTCGTCCTTTCCCAACACAAATGCTTCTCTGGCGGTGTTTTCAGGAATGGTTATCGCCTTGGCTCCTTGCTTCGGTGATGTGACGTATCGGCGATGCAGAAATTGTTCGGCGTACGCCGGAAAAGAGTCCGATTCAGTCCTCACTGAATTCACATAATTCACTCTCACTGATATGCGTTTCTTCTCCGTTGCGAGTTATCAGCAAAAACGAGTACAGTGTTTGTTCTCTTCTAGTATTCAGATTAAACGAATCTCGCGTGAAGTTCCCTGCTGGCGACGCGACCGCCTCCTCCGAGATTTTACTGAGAATCTTCAACTTTTAACGGACAAAATCTCCTGCAGTCGGCTTCCCTCGTTTTTCGGTTACCGGCCAATCATAAGATCTCGTTCCCAAGCTTATCTTTCGAATTTCTTATTCGTGGACAAGCGTTTCGCTCGACGCGGCCGCGGCTGACGTCAGATAGTGACGTGGTTCTCGCGCCCCGTTCAAATTCGCGAACTGCTGGAGACGGTAGTTTGGGAAATTTCTATATATGGTCTGGTCCGTTACCAGGGCGTATATTAGAGCTCGTCTCAATATATATATATATATATATATATATATATATATATATATATATATATAAATAAGTAAAAAATCTTCACTGCTCTTAGCAAATTTACTGTATTTATCAAATCCAATTTTTTTTCTGACGAAAATACTTGTGGCACTGTAGCACTGTTAGCTATAACGCACTGCCAGATAGAAAGTCTAGGAGTTGAAACATTGCACAACATTCAATATGCAATGTGTCGCAGTTATTGCCCATTGCAACTTTTCTTCGCCAATTTATGCGCTTTTTAATCAGCCTGTTTGTATGGCATGGTATTTTCTTACTCTGCAATTTCAGATCACACGTGGGAACAAAAGACACAAAACACACGCTTTGAAAGGAACAAATGAATGGCTGAGACTAGCGAATATACTACTCGCGCAACTTTTCTTGAAAGATGGATTGAGGAAATGTGGGTGGAGTAGGGGTATTAGTTACAAAGTTGGCCACAAGAGCAATTTACAGTAACGCCAACCTCTGAAAAATCAAAGTCAACCTGCTACGTGTGCGGCCAGGTCATCGCTCTGGGCAGCCATTTCTTTAGATATTGATAATACACCTGAACAGAAGTTCTTTACAATGAAAGCATCTAGCTTTGACTATCTTCTGTTTCGCATCAACGAAGTTTTAATGCTTGGAACGTTGTCATCAGTGTTCGCTGAGAGCTTTTGCCTTCAATTGTTTATTGCTCAAGCGAGCACTAAACAATGCAAATGTAAACTAATTCATTACACTATATCATTGTTTTGTTGAAGTAAACATTATTTTCCTTTTTGACTCTGGAACTCAACTCTTTTTGATTTTGGAACTCAAGAAAACGTGCGCACTCAAGAAAACGCCACACACGGTTTTTGACTAAATAAATAAATTGACAAATAAATAAATAAATAAAATTAAGGCGTGCCACCTGGATGTGCAGTTGCAGTGCGGCATTTGAGGGAGGCACCCGGACCACAGACTGCCGTGCCTCCGCCATGGGCAACGCCCTCGGTATGCTGGACTGGCCCAGCGCCGCTCAGGTACGTCACAACCAGAGAGTTCTAGTGTAGATTGGAATGATTGACTGATTTGTTCGTGTTTCCGGGCGCGTCAACTGCTTGGGTCATTAGTCCCGTTAGAGTAGTGCATGTTTTTTCTCGGGAGATGGCGGCGATCTTCCCCCGCTGGATGGCGAGATCCGGCACCGACCTACCGTCGGCTAGTGGGGTTTCCCCCTAACCAGGACTCTCCCACCACCGGAGCACCGCCCCAGCTGGAACAAGCTCTAAGCTCCCGACCGGTCTCCCGGAATATGTGGTAGTGTAGTGCATGTTAGTGTAGGTGTGTGTGTGTGTGTGTAAGGGGAGAGGATAGGGCAAGGAAGAGGAAGGACAGATCGCGCGCGGTCCGTGGCCCGTTTGTTAGGGTACTGCTCCGGCATTCGCCTGGTGTTGATCGGAGAAACCACGCAAAACTACCGATCAGAGCGCCGGATCTCGCCATCCAGCGGGGGAAGATCACCGCCATCTCCCGATGAAAACATGCACTACACAAACGGGAGTAATGACCAAAGCAGTTGACGCGCCCGGAAACAAGAAAAAAATCAATCAATCAATCAATGTAGCGTAAACGATACATGAAGTAGTTCGTCGCTCTTGAGAGTAGGCGGGTAACCTTATTTTCGTGTGTAATATTCTCTTTTCATCCAATATTTCATAAAATAGAAAGTAAGGAACATCCTAGGTTACGTCTGGAAAAATAGTTCCCTGCGCCGCCGCCAGGAGCGCGTGCGTCATCACCTGGAGAGTAGCTTTTGCGCAAGCTGACGTGACGATGGATGCGTTCCAGCTGGCAGCGGGAGCAGGGTGCGGCGTGGCTGCGCTGGCGTGCCGGGGCGGGACCGGCGGGGGCGGGGCGGCGCTGGGGGCGGCGGCTGGGGGGGGGGGGGCGCCGCTGGGGGCCGGCGCGCGTCGCCTGCGACAGATCGCCCCGCACGGCGGCGCCACGCTCACGGTCTGCACCGCTCGCTCACCTCACTCACCTCTACGCACCCCGCTCTCTAAATGCTAGCACTCCCCTTCCTCACTCCCCTCTACGCACCCCGCTCTCTAAATGCTATCACTCCCCTTCCTCACTCTCCTCTTCGCACCCCGCTCTCTAAATGCTAGCACTCCCCTTCCTCACTCTCCTCTTCGCACCCCGCTCTCTAAATGCTATCACTCCCTTCCTCACTCTCCTCTTCGCACCGCGCTCTCTAAATGCTAGCACTCCCCTTCCTCACTCTCCTCTTCGCACCCCGCTCTCTAAATACCATCACTCCCCTTCCTCACTCTCCGCTTCGCATTCCGCTCTCTAGGTGACATCTTCACATCCCGCTCTCTAAACGCTCTCTCACTCTCCTCTTGGCCCCTCCTCTTGCACCATCAAATTTCGATCATTAATTTATCTCCATTCACTGCGCTCTCCAAATCCCCTCTGTGCACCTCGCTATCTAAAACACGGCGGTGCCACGCTCACGGCTCGATATTGCTGCCCGCTATGGCGTGCACGAACTCTCTCATATTTCCTTAATATCCCTCTACGGAGCTCGCTCTGTAATTTTCCTCTTTGGAGCCCGTTCCCTAAAACTTATTTTATTTTGCTCTCTATTCCTTTAAACTCCAATATTAATTTCATTTATACTCTAATATCAATTTTTCTTGCTTCTAATGTCCATTTGACATATTTTCTTTACTATTTGCACATCTATATGCGATATGTTCATATTTGTTCTCGCTCTCAATGCCAATCTATAGCTCTCTAATACCCATAATTATCACTCGACTAATGTTTCTCTCACTCTTCAATACCTATATAGACTCTTGTTCTCTAATGCACAGAATGTTCTCTTGTGCACAGAATTCACTTCTCCCCATAGCACGTCATACGCAGTTTCAACTGTTTTTTGACGTAAAATAAATAAATACACGCATTTTTCTTTAATGGACATATATCTCCCTTACTCTCGACATCACATCATTTTCACTTACTCTCTAATACCATTCTTACTCCCATTCACTCTAATGCACATTTTCTTCCACGCTCTCTCATACCAATCTTCAATTATTATCTAACCTTTATTATGTCTACTATTTTCTAATATCCATTTGTGACCTTGCTTTCAAACTTCCTTCACCCCTTGCTTTGACACTCATCTTTGGAAATAACCTGTACCTCGCCGTTCTCGCTACATAATTCATTCTCTTTTGTGTCTAATTTAACTTCTATCCATTCGTCAAACACATCTCTTGATTTCTGTGTATATTCATATCATTCCAATTTTCTTTTTTTTCTAATTTATTTCTCCTCGTATGCAACTTGTCCACATGTTCCTCCTTCCCTTATAAACTCCTGACGATTCTCTATCAATTCCGGTTACCTGGAGAATTTTCCTCTTCTTCTTGGCCTTCTCTGATTCATGTACTCTTTCCAGTCTACCAGGCTTGATGATTTTTTTCTGTTGGTGTTTCTAATTCTTCTATTTCTTCGTTTATAATTGTTTGTTCTTCATTTCTCCTTTTAGTCCTCCTGTTTCGTTTTTACTTTCTCGTATCCGTGCGAAGGAATACGAAGGAATACGTAGTATAGAGAAAGATATGTAATGCTGCGCGGAAAACGACAGATTTTCGGCACAAAAAAATTCATTGCTGGACCCTCACCACGAAAGAGGGGATAAATCCAGTTGCTAAATTAAGAAAAAACGTTGTGTAGCCTAACATGTTCTAACACGTGGTGTAGCCAGAATCCACGTTTTGTGGGTTCTTGATGCCGAAAAACCAATTAAAAGCAAAACGTCTGTCCGTCCGTCCGTCCATCTGTCTGTGAACACTAATAGCACACATGGCTGCGAGAAAGTCTGTGCCATTCTGTGGCACCACTAGTTTCTTCTTTCTCCTTTTTTGAATTATTCCTTTTTTTTTTTTTAATTTTTAAATTTTTTTTTAATTTTTCATCCATCATTTTGAATATTTTTTTTTTTTCCTTTTGTTTTCTTTCACATCTTTGTCTACCTCCCTTTGCGTTCTTGCGCTTTGCGCTTGCACCGGAGGAAACAAAGGGGCGGGGCGTGGGGCGTGGCGCGCGTTGCAGGTGCTGCCTCTGGACGTGACGAGCGCAGACAGCGTGGCCGCCTTCTGCCGCGGCGTCGAGCGCATCCTGCAGGAGGACAAGCAGCGGCAGCTGCTGGCGCTCGTCAACAACGCGGGCGTCATGGTCTTCGGGGAGTTCGCCTGGCAGACGGACCGCCAGATCGAGCAGCAGATCCAAGTAAGCGTGGACGGGGTGTAGGTCTTCGGGGAGTTCGCCTGGCAGACGGACCGCCAGATCGAGCAGCAGATCCAAGTAAGCGTGGCGGGGTGTAGGTCTTCGGGGAGTTCGCCTGGCAGACGGACCGCCAGATCGAGCAGCAGATCCAAGTAAGCGTGGACGGGGTGTAGGTCTTCGGGGAGTTCGCCTGGCAGACGGACCGCCAGATCGAGCAGCAGATCCAAGTAAGCGGGGCGGGGTGTAGGTCTTCGGGGAGTTCGCCTGGCAGACGGACCGCCAGATCGAGCAGCAGATCCAAGTAAGCGCGGACGGGGTGTTGGTCTTCGGCGAGTTCGCCTGGCAGACGGACCGCCAGATCGAGCAGCAGATCCAAGTAAGCGCGGACGGGGTGTTGGTCTTCGGCGAGTTCGCCTGGCAGACGGACCGCCAGATCGAGCAGCAGATCCAAGTAAGCGCGGACGGGGTGTTGGTCTTCGGCGAGTTCGCCTGGCAGACGGACCGCCAGATCGAGCAGCAGATCCAAGTAAGCGCGGACGGGGTGTAGATCTTCGGCGAGTTCGCCTGGCAGACGGACCGCCAGATCGAGCAGCAGATCCAAGTAAGCGCGGACGGGGTGTAGGTCTTCGGCGAGTTCTCCTGGCAGACGGCGTGAGCAGCAGAAGCCAGTTGGCAGCAGCCCAGATTCAAGTAAGCGCGGACAGGGGAGTAGGTCTTCGGGGCGTTTGCCTGTCAAACGGAGCGCCAGGTCGAGCAGCAGATCCAAGTAAGAACGAACGAGGTGTCGGTCTTCGGGCAGTTCGGGGAGGGTGAGAAAGGGGGGTTGGGCGACAGACGGGATGAGTGTCATAGCAGACATCGGCAGATTAGCGGCATTAGCAGGGCAGAGAGCGACAGATTGAGATGCATATCATAAATTTCTAAGTCGAAAACCCCGTTAAGTCGAAACCCCGTTAAGTTGATACCGCGTCAAGTCGAAACACCCATTAAATCGAAAATCCCCGTTAAGTCGAAATCCCCGTTAAGTCGAAATCCCCGTAAGTCGAAAACTCCGTTAAGTCGAAAACTCTGTGTCGAAAACTCCGTTAAGTCGAAAACTCCGTTAAGTAGAAAACTCCGTTAAGTCGAAAACTCCGATAAGTCGAAAACCCTGTTAAGTTGAAAATCCCGTTAAGTCGATGACATAATTCATAGTTTGAAAGCCCTGAGTACTGGAATTCTTATTACGGAGATTACCTCGCTAAACTGAATGCATCTAAACGAGTCGTGTACGTGACGAGCCGCGTACGACGAGTGGAGGAGGAAAGTGCGTGCGCAGGTGAACCTGTGGGGGCCGCTGCGCGTGACGCGGGCTGTGGGCGGCTGCGCGCGCACGGGCGCGGGTGGTGACGGTGAGCAGCCACTGCGCGCTGGAGGCGCTGCCGGGGCTGGCCCGGCCCAAGGCGGCGCTGGAGGCGTGGAGCGCGCGCTGCGCGTGGAGCAGGCGCCGCACGGCGTGCGCGTCGTCACGCTCGTGCCGGGCTGCTTCAGGTGCGCCTCTGCCCTTCTCTCTCTTTCCTCGTGCTATCCTTGTTGTTCGTCGTTGATTGATTTTTTTGTTTCCGGGCGCGTCAACGGCTTTGGTCATTAGTCCCGTAAGTGGAGTGCATGTTCTTTCCCTCGTGAGATGGCGGTGATCTTTCCCCGCTGGATGGCGAGATCCGGCGCCGACCTACCGTCGGCTAGTGGGGTTTCCCCCTAACCAGGACTCTCCCACCAGCGGGGCACCGCCCCAGCCGGGACAATCTCTAACCTCCCGACCGGTCTTCCGGAATATGTGGTAGTGTAGTGCATGTTAGTGTAAGTGTTAAGTGGTGTAAGTTAGTGTAAGGGGAGAGGATACGACAGGGACGAGGAAGTACAGATCGCGCGCGGTCCGTGACCCGTTTCGTAGGGTACTGCTCCGGCATTCGCCTGGTGTTGATCGGAGAAACCACGGAAAACTACCGATGAGAGCAGCCGGCCTCTAGAATTCTCCTCCAGACAGCGACTGAATTTGACCTAGCTGAATAGCTAGTGTCGATAATTCTGCCACCGTCAGGACTCGAACCTAGCACCTCCCGGCCAGAGGCGCTGCAGTGACATCAGTTGATGTACCGAGCTCCCGGTTTGTTCGTCGTCTTCTGTATTGTTTCAGTAGTAGTCCTACGTTTTGCGGCTCCCACACGCAATCAATCTTTCGAGTCTCTAAAGAAAGCTAATTTCACGGAGACGTGACGAATTGCACATTGACATTCTATTACACTTTTGCAGGTTCGACGCTTCTCGATTCTACCCCCACTTGTTCTGAGTCTGTAGATTCTGCAACTTTTCGTGTAATTAAACTAATTACTTAATGTTATACGTGATTGAGTTACACGGGTGTACTTCTCTGCTAAATAACATTAAATAAAAATAGTTGGTGTTGATGAGGGGATTATAAATTTCGAGACATACAGACTCCATCATTCGAAGTGACCCTGCGGAACAGAACATCCTCAATTGCCTTCACAGTTCCACTGCGACTCCAAACCAACGTTCCTAACTTCCGTACCTAACCTCAAAATGGCCCGGTGCATTGGACTGCACTGGGGAGCTCCTCAGTGCAGGTTAGGGCGCCCCGAGTGCGTCCTGGTTCCGTGTTATTGTGCGAATGGAACACGCGCGCACTGAGTGCGCAGCAGTGCGGAGAATGCAAAATGCTGTAATTTGGTAAGTTCTTGTGCAGTAGTGTCGCACATACAATGGAGAAATCTTTGGATGAAAGATACGCGATCACGTTGTGCGCGAAGCTGCAGAAGACGTCGGTGGAAACTTTCGTCCTAATTTATGGACTCTCTTATCACTGGGAAGTAGACGTGAATCTGCGAGTACGACCCGGAAGCAAAGGGGAGGAGCGCGTAGAGTCGCATCTCGATGTCTCCCTTCTCCAAGAAAGCCTTCATGAGCAAATCGCGCGTAAAGTCATGCTCATTTCTTTTTTTGTTGACACAAAGGGGATGGTGCAGAGAGCGTTCGTACCTCCTGAACACACCGAAAACACCCAGTTCTACAATCGAGGGCTCCAGAGACTGGACGACAGGGTCCCCCGCGTCCGAAAGCCGGCGGCGCTAGCCGAATTCGTTTACTACGCTCCGTGAAGTCACGAAGGTTAAGCGAATTCGAGACTCGCGGGTTCCTGGTTGGGTGACCGGCTAGTAACCCCGGGATCTAACGTCGTCGAGCCTCTGGCCGAGGGGATAAAAGGCACTCACTGACTGAGACGTGACGAGACTTGACAAATATAGTAATTATTCAGTGTAATAAATACACAGTAACGGAGGATTACTCCAGAAAAAAGCGCTCAACGTCCAACAAAGGTTAAAAGACGCGTTGCATCGACAACGACGCAACAAATTTCAAAATAAAATAAAAACAGTTAAAAAGTCGACCGTTTGTTTGTTTGTTAAGGGATAAAAGGCACTGACTGACTCCGACGTGACGAGACTCGACAAACACAGTAATTACACAACAGTAATGATAGTAATTACTTGGTAACGGAGGATTACTCCAACAAAAGCGCTCAACGCCCAACAAGGGTTTAGAGACGCGTTGCGTCAACAACGACGCAACACATAAAAAAAAGAGATCAGTGCTTCCTGGAAGCATCAGTACGCTCGAGCGCCGCCCAACCCTGCCTTCCTTGACGGGGACTGCCTGACCCACATCGGTGGGGCAACTCTTCCACAATCGCACTATAGTCTCGACCTTGCTCCGTTTTGTTCCCTCCGCCCAAAACGGTCATAAAAAACGCACTTTCAGGACTTTGGAGAACATCTAAGCAAGTAAGATGAGTTCTCTAGAGGACTTCCTCGCCGAGGACTGGCAGGGAGCGGACGAAGCAAGGAAATCACGCAGGCAAAAAATGAATCGACGCACAAGGATCATACTTTCAATAATTTTATGTTGCTGAACCTATCTAATTAATAAATTTGTTTTAAAAAATGCAACGCATTACTTTTGAGACATACCTTGTGTGTACATCCGTTTTAATGATGTTCTGTCCCAAAACAACGTTCCTCACTTCAACATCTACATCTACACATCCCTAAAATGTTAATTTTAAGGATTCTTTATCGATTCACATTACAGTTATCTTTTAACGCCAATCTCTAGAAACCATATACAGACACTGAGCTAAAAACTGTTCGTTATTCTCAAATTTTCCCCTTTCTCCAGCGTAAACTAGAATGCGCAGCTCGACTCGATAGACACCGACAACGACCAGACAAAAACCAGTACACCCTCCATTTTCCTACCGGGAGCGATGGCTCAGTGCATCACTGATACCACTGCAGTCCCTCTAATCGTGAGGTCCTAGGTTCGAGTCCTGGTGGTGGCAGATTTTTCGACATTAGCTTGTCATCTAGACTGAATTCAATCGCTGTCTGGAATGGAATTCTAGTGGTCGAGTGCTCTGATCGGTAGTCGATCCTCCTCACGTAAAATTACGCAAAAAGTACTCAAATTTTCGAAAAATTGTACATCACCTTATTTCAAAATCCCTCTAAGAAACTAATTTCATCAAGGGAAAATCTATCTTTAATATTTTATTAGGAAGAAGACTCCGAATAAATTTTCAACTTTTGCAATTTTCGAAAAATCAGGGTTTTCAACACACAGGAGACCTGCACCATTCTCTTAAACGTCCTTCACATTATCCAACAACAAAATTTACTAAAAAACGATGAAGCCATTTTTTTTATTTTGAAAACGTCCCAGGGTCTTCATGTAAAGTACTCCCCGACCCAATATTAAAATATCGGTTTCAAAATCAAGGGGCCGCGCCATCAGCCAGATCGATTGAGGAATATCAATTTTGGAGAAAATCGGCTAATCGGTTTAGCCCCTAGATTTGTTTCCAGGCAGACGGACGGACAGACGTTTTGGCGTCAATCGATTTTTCAGTAACAACGACCCACAAAACGGATTCTGGCTACACCACGTGTTAGAGGATTTTGTTTTACTAAATTTAGCAACTGAATTTATCCACATTTTCGTTATCAGTGCACGGCAATAAGATTTTTTCTGACGGAAATTCGCCGTTTTTCGCGCAGCAACTTTCTCTCGTTTTTTCTAAGCGGTATCGAGAAAGTAATTTCGACCAGCATTACATTACTGCGAAAGCGAGAAAGTCAAAAGTGAGATAGATAAGGGAGCTCACGAATGTAGTGCCCCCTCCCCTCTATTCTCGTTTTATGTTGCACGAGCCTAAGGTTTTAATATTTCTTTGCATTCACCTGTCTAAGTCTGCGTATTTTTTAATCATTTAACCTCACCCCAGAGTGGTGTGGTGAGGTAATATTTTAGCGAGGCGTGGTTGTCACAAAAATTGGGGTAAGGTACACTCCCGTTGGGGGTGGCATGGTAAAACTAGCCGAATTCGTGTACTAAGCTCCGTGAAATCACGAAGGTTAAGCGAATTCGAGACTCGCAGGTTCCTGGCTGGGTGATCGGCCAGGAACCCCGGGATCTAACGGCGTCGAGCCCCTGGCCGAAGGGATAAAAGGCACTGTCTGACTGCGACCTGACGAGACTTGACAAAAATAGTAATTATTCAGTGCAATAATTACACTGTAACGGAGGATTACTCCTGAAAAAAGCACTCAACGACCAACAAAGGTTAAGGCACGTGTTGCATCGACAACGACGCAACAAATTTAACAATAATAAATAAAAGAAAATAAAAACATTTAAAAAGTCGACCGTTTGTTTGTTTTCCCTCCAGCACGAGCAGCAACATCATGGCGCACCACGAAGAGAACGCGCAAGAGATGGAGAAGCAGCTGCGACAAGAGCGTCCGAGGGATTGGGACTACTACGAAGACTACTTCCGCGCCTTCCACCGCTACCTGCAGGTGATCTCGGGCGACAAGGGCGTCAAGGAGATCGAAGACCCGCGCCTCTACTTCAAGTACGAGTGCTGCCTGCTCGCCCTGTGGCCCAAGCAGCAGTACGTGAACGCGCCCGTCCGCTACAACCTCTACCACACGGCCATGCGGCTCACGCCCCGCTGCGTCAGGGACCAGCTCGTCAGAGCCTTCGTGCATCTGCCGGCCTTCAAGGGTAAAGTACTAATCGCGCACTTTTTCTTGATACTCCACAGCGGGGTGCGGGGAGAAGCGGGTTCTGTCTACGTCACGGCAGTGCAGGGCTGTCAACTGTATTGACAGAAAACTCGCCTTGATAGCTATGAGAAACAGCGGAAGATTTCTATAATTCTGAAGAAATAATTAATAGTTATAGAAATAATTGAGTAACAAGAAGGAACATGGTACGCATAGGTCGATAGAAAGAGAGACCGAAAACTAGGAAGTCCGCATTGGAAAGGAAGAAGGTGGGCAGCACTGCAAACTGAGCCGTGACGTTCCGAGTGGAGCTCATATTTTCTACCGGACCGTGCTATGCCGGGCTGAGCGAGGACTAGGGAGCTCGAGGATCAAGAAAAAGTGCGAGCATAGTAGCGTAGGGGGCTTTGGCGCATTGCGAAATGGCGTGGAACGGAACGGGTCTTGGATCTGCGAGGATGTAGAACACTGGCTGGGTGTGACGTCGCCTAATTATTCGGGAATGGCCGAGGTACGTGCCTTTCTTCCGTAGGTGGACGGTTTGAACACGAAACGAGACCGATGTAATTACTTACAGGAACTGCTACTTGGTGATTACACAAGTTTGTTAGGTTAGATTTAATTTATTTACCTTTTGTACTTGCATACAAATTAGTCGTGTATGAAGTTGTTATTAATTACAATAGAAAAATAACTTGCTTTATTTGTAAATAAAAACACGTGTAAAAGAGCACAAAAAATTACGAATACTCTTCTAAAAAGAGCTAATTTATATTACACCAGAAAGAGGAAGTGATTCTATAGGTTTTGGTATTATTTGATGTTTACTTTATTGTAGCATAGCCTGTATTTCTGTTATTGGAATTTCCAACTAAAATATGCCAGCAAATAACAATATGGATAAGTCAAATTTTTTTTTAAACGTAGTACATGTACAGAAATGAAATTGTCTATCCATATACCATTCTAGTTCTCATAAAATCTGTATGCAGTTAATAATTATTAATGATTTATAACCTTTCTTTTGTCTTATGCATTTTGTTACTTGTGACTAGCTTTTTTAACTCTACACTACTTTACAAATAGATGTTTACTTTTAAACTGAAGGTATCTCTGACCTGAACAATTGATATTGCATTTTAGTGCAAAAATATTTCTGATTATTAAAGCATGTACTCTGCCACTTCCAAATTATTGTTTATTTTTTGAAAGCATAAATAAAAAGCTTCTGTGATTCAATTTAAACACACTGTGTGGTAGACACATGCAGGTGGTAGACTTTAAAATGCAGTGATGTGATTTGGAACTGATGTTCTTTAGGTCATTTTACTCTAAGTAGAGAAGTGTAGAATTATTTCATGTAGTAGAACTTCATTCAACCTGGATTATAACATAGAACTGTGTAGAAATTTTACTGTAGCTGATTTTGATTTCCTAATTTTATTGAATGTAATTTGTGTACTTTTTAAAATATTTTCATTAGTAATGTCTTTTGTACATTAATTATCACCATTCATCCTTCAAAATTTCTCCAAATTGTTTATTGTGAATTTTTTGCAGGAGAAAAAAATTGAGATCAGTCTTGTAGTGTGCAGAAGGATCTTGGATGAATTACTAACAGCCTCGTGAATTTTGATGTATTTAGAATACTCCTTTTTAACATTCACTTAACTTGGTGTTCACTAGCTTCCAGCTTCTTGTGCTTCACTAATTGTACTTGATGAGTGCCCTCCCTCAGTGCAAATTGAAACTTTACCAATTTGAAAAAAAATATTTATTATTATAATAAGGTTTCAATATTTTAAACAATGAAATATTGAAAATAAAATAATTAAGGGCCCTTTTCCAACTTTTAAATTTGCAAATATGTTGATTGTGCTGGAGAAGTCAATTTTTTTCCAGTATCTCTTTTTCTATATTGAGTTTAATTTCTATAGTTTTCTAATTGACAATATGGCTATGGAATCTAATCTTTTTGTTTTAATTTTTTTTTTTGGTTTGCCTTTAATTTTAGTTTAATTTAAATAATTTTAGTTATAGTATTTTTAAAACATTTATTCTAGAAACCTTACATAAAATGTGTTTTTTATTGATATATGAATTTATTTAGGAAGTATTTCAATTGCTCCAAAATTTTCTGTCAGTTTTATGAAATAAAATGTTTGAGGGAATAAATAAAGTAGTACATTACAAGACCAGACAGTGTTGTTACTACTATTATTACCTACCTTATTTATTGTTGATGAAAACATTTTTAGACATATTACTTCATCACACCTATTGCATTATATCAATATATTTTCTGACAATTGATTTTGAAAAATTACAATGAGTTCACAATGGTATGTATCATATAATTTGTTGGTTGAAAAAGTAAACAGTTTTTGTTCCCCTTGGCCGGTGGAATTTGGCCATAAATCAATTGATGTTTGATGATGATTTCAGGACCACTATTACATGATAATAATATTAAGAGAAAGAAAGAAGATTTGTAACTATTTGAACATAGTTAAATGTCATTAAATGTCGGCATGAAATTATATACAGTATGGAGTATTGCGTAGACTGTCATAAGGGAGAACACTCAAGGATTTATGTCCAATATTTGTAATGTCAATTGAGACCACACAATATGCATGTAGTATATTAAAGAAGTATCTGTTGTTGATGGCTCTTTCTTTGAAATTTTTTGTCAAAAGTTGATGACAAAAATAAATCTCAGCTCAAGAAACTAAGCAATAAAAGTCAATGTGAAAAAGAAAGCTGCAAACATGAGACTGAGATTTGCTATCAGTGCATAAAACGTAATTAGCAAAAGCAAAAATTGCGTGCAAGTTCTTAGCTTATATAATCTAGTTATGGTGAAGAGTAGAGTGAAAATAGAATGCATGGAGGGGGTCTAGATTTCAATGGCGGAGATGAAAGAACTGAAAATATGATTAATAAATACAATTTATAAAATAAATTTTTAATTAAAAATATGAGATAAAGAGGGATAAGTAAATTAATTGCATTGAACGAAACATAAATATATAAAGAATTGAAAACATTGTTTCCTTTTTTACATTATAAATTTATTATAAATGATTTTTTTTCGAATATATTTGAAGAATAAAATTGTTAATGAACATAAGTCATTGTGTTCATCCTCCTCATTATGTTCTTCCTCCTGTTTGGATACAAGTATCCAGTGTATACTCAATAAGCATCATCCATCAATCATTATTCTCCTGTCGATGTTGATCTTAATTAGGTTTTTACATTATAGAAGGGGGTGAATGACCTCTCTACACTACAGAAAGTGTAAGGTATAACAAGGGAAAAGTTGCCTCTGCATTAATTTTAGAAGAATTATTTTTAAAAAAATGTATTTGTTTTCTTTTTTGACATTCATATATTATATTTTATTGAATATGATATAAGCTGGAAGATTCAGAGAGGCCAACTTAAATGGTTTTATAATGGGATCACACTTTACATGTGCCTTTTAAACAGTAATAATGCAAAATGAACGAAATAACTTTGTTATACTATCATTCAATACTCTCGTCTTAATTAAACCGAGTCAAGTAAGGAAATATTTGTTTCTTCTTTCATTTAATTTTTCAAAACTATCTTTCTATTAGACACCTTAGCTAGTTTATTAATGTTTTTTCAGTTAATGATGTGAAGCATGTGATGAATGTAAATTTCATCCTCTAGAAAAATGTTTCACAAACATATGTCGAACCAAAAGGACTTATGACTTGTGCTAGTTGGAATATTTCTCCTGTGCTACATGCATAATAGAAATTAATTGTGGGTATCACAACTAAAATGTTTTTCATTTAATTATCCGTTACCCTGTTATGTAAGTCAATTCACTTTTTTGTAAATTAATTAACTTCATTTGCATATTTTCAGGATATAAATAATTATTAGAATAATTTTTTATAATTTTAAACCTTAAGGAAAATTTTTTATTTTGTGAACATATTTCGAAAAATTCTAAGGTTGTTGATTGGAAAAATCAAATAAAAATTGACACTTGAATTAGCAATTGAAAATGTTAAGAAATATTATTTCAAAGTTCTAAGTAAATCAAAATTTCTTATTAAAAACGGTTTAATTTATTTAATATTTTTGTAAATGTACAACAAGAA
The DNA here is from genome assembly GCA_964035755.1 of Teleogryllus oceanicus. Taxonomy (NCBI): domain Eukaryota; kingdom Metazoa; phylum Arthropoda; class Insecta; order Orthoptera; family Gryllidae; genus Teleogryllus; species Teleogryllus oceanicus. The sequence goes on from CAXIVR010000013.1 coordinate 62,582,691, forward strand.
ATGAAAGTTTCAATATTTATACTACTAATTTCCAGTGTACACAAAAATTGATAGAGAAGTAAAAGTAAGCAGCCTTTTGTCATGTGAAAGATGTTGATGGGTGTGTTAGATATTCAGGACGTCAAGAGAAATCAAAAAAACAATGAAACAGTTTTGGTTTTGCCTGAAAAGTGCAAATATTTCATTGTTTTTCCGCCTAATCTCAAACCGTTTGTATTGTCTGAAATTTTCATTCTGAGTGTTGTTACTGCTGGCGTCAGAGTTGACATTATACTGTATTATAGTGTATACATGTGTATTCTGGTGTATACATTATACTGCACTATAGCAGTTTTCGTGTTTTGTTACATTTAATTTACCGCAGGGTTCTACATGTAAATTTTACTTGTTGCTTTTGAGTAGTGTGTGTGTGCTGCTTTTGGGCCATCAATTTGTGTGGTTGTGTTCAGCATTTTTGCTGCTGGAGGCAGGGGCGAATTTATACACGTCGCCGCCCCAGGCTCCATTAATTTGGCCATCCCTTGAGAATTTATCTTATTTATAAAAAAAGAGAATGATTTGTGTGGTACTGATTCCCCTATACTGATTAGTAATAAACATTTTCGATGTATTTTTTACGTATTAAAAAATGTACATCGTGATTAATACCGTTTCCTTTGAAGCGAAAACTAATACCAAAACTGATTTCTCACTCTTTCATAAATGGGATTGACTAAAAATATATATATATATATATATATATATATATATATATATATATATATATATATTGTGACTGTACTTACCTCAATTTTCCCATTTTCCCCCAATCCTCTCAAAATTCCTTCCACCTCTGGTGGTGCATCTCGATATGGTAATGTTACGGCATTCAGTCTCCTTGCGTCCAAACAAATCCGTAGTCCTCCATCCTTCTTCTTAACGATGACGACTGGACTAGTGTATGATGTGGCTGCTCTCTTAATGATTCCTTCTTCCGTCATTTCTTTAATCAGTCTGGCTACTTCGTCTCGATACGCTACCGGTATAGGGTAGTTCCTTTCCCTAAACGGCGTGTAGTCTGTCAACTGCATCCTAAACTCGTAGTCTTTGATGGGCTCGGGGTTCTTCATGAACACCTTCTTGTTTTCTAACAACAATTCTTTCAATTTGCTCTTGTCACTCTCGTCCAAAATCTCAGTTTCGTCCACCTGCCGTTCTATCCATTCTTCCATCCTCCCTCATCAATAATTCCTCATTAATCCGTATACACTTTCCTTATTACAGCTCGATGATCCGTCAAAAAATCCATTCCTAAGATAACTGAATACAGCAAATTCTTCACCACCAATGCAATGACCTCATACGCGCGACCTCCGATGCACACTTCTAGCATTACTTGCCTAGTAATGGGGCTGGACCTCTTCCGGCCGTGTCATCGGCAGCGTCGCTATGTACTTCCCTGTTGCGACCAATTTATCATAGTATTCTTCGCTACTGCACTTGCTACACAACCCGTATCCACTAATGCTTCGGCCTCCTCGCCTAAACACGACACTATAACAGTCGGACATTTTCGACGAATTTTCTTGCTGCTTTTCTTCCTGATCTAAGGCTCGTCTTCGTAATCGACTACCTGATATGAATTAATGGGGACCTCTTTGTTTGCTCCGTAATCGTTCGTATTGGGGCCGCCCGTCAATACGAACCTTTCCCGTTTAAACTTGCGTTGCTGCTCGTCCCGCTGGTGCATGGTATGGCTTTCACATCGCGTGAATTTCCCCCCTCACTATCCCCCTTCGATCTTTCCAATCGTTCGCCTCTTCCTCGATTCTCTCCTTCCTGCTGTCTCGTCTGCTCTCCTTGACTTTCTCTATTTCTCTGATCACCCCACCCCCTGATTCTCTGTGCTTCTCTTCTTTCGGGTTCATTATCGACCCCGACACGCATCGCATTTACGTTCACCTCGTTTTTCGTTCTTGGATTATTGGCAAATGTCAAGTCGAAACTTCCCAATGCTTCTTGAAATTTTTCCAAATCCGTATGGCAAGCACTTCTTAGTAAATTCTGGATTGTTGTTGGGAATTGTCTGGTCAATATGCAGATAATCTCTTGTTCGCTCATGGGTGGTGACAAAGACCCAAAATCCATGATGCGACGGGCCGCATAGTCGCGCATTCCGCCCCATTCGATGGTTTATAGATGCTATTCATTAACCCCATCTTGAAGTTCAGCTGTATGTCGTCGCTCCAGTACCTTCGGAAGAACCTCTGCCTAAATTCCGTCACGGTTGTGGGGAATGGAGTAAGGGTGTCCGCCCAAGTTCTTGCGTTTTCTTGCAACATTTGGTATATTACTTGCGTTTTACTTCTTTCTGGAAGGTAACTTACCGCTAGGTATCGCTCCACCGCCCTCATAAACGAGTGAGAATTCTCTTTCACGTCGCCCGAGAATTTCAGCGACGATGGTATCGTTATATTGATAGGCCCGCCCATCACACTCGGAGTCGTCTTGATCTCTCTTAATTCTTGTACCGCCGTCTGCAGCACGGTGACACTTTCCTCACACTTTCGAACCTCTCCTCGCATTGCGTTCTGGCAGATCTCCATTGACTGTTGTAACTCCCCCTTCGTGCTTGCTATCTCCTCCCGCATCTCATGCTGGCATGATTGTAATGAACGCTTTAAATCTCCCTTCGCGTCTGCTATCTCCATCCTACACACCTCCGTCTTCTGTTCGACCTTAGCGATATATCCTCTACTTTCCCCTGAAGCGACTCGATAGCTTTATCCTGGGTTGCGATTCGCTCTTCCATTTGTGCTTTAATGCTTTGACTAATTTCATCGCCCATCTTCCGAATCTGCCTCTCGAACGAACTGATCTTATCCATCACCACTCGGTTCTGTTCTTCACTTAACTGCTTCTGTTCTTCAATTCCGTTCTGTTCCTCACTTACCGCTTCTGTTCCTTACTTAACTGCTACTGTTTTGTTCCTCACTTAACTGCTTCTGTTCCTCCAACTTCCGATTCTGTTCCTCACTTAACTGCTTCTGTTCCTGCATCTGTCTCGCAATTTGCTTCAATAAGTCGAATATATCTTTCCCTTCCTCTCTTTTCATTGGTTTCGAGCATGGCGTTGACGTGTCGCCCCGTCCAATTCCATTCTGATCTTGTCGGAATCTTCAAATTGCGACCCGTCTAATCGTTCGACCTCACCCTCCTCATAACTGCTCCTACCATTATTATTCTCCTCTTCGTATACCAACACATCAGTTCGGCCCTCCATTTTTTTTAAAACGCTTCTATGCTACTATGAATCTTCTACTGCTTCACCTAACCTCCACAGTACATATGCTCTAATGCCCAATGTTCGCTACCTTGCACCTCAATTTCCATATAATCATCTACTGAACCAATTCACCATGTCCTGACACGAACAACTAAACTTCCCGTGTAACTAGATACACACACTAATGCAATAATAAAACAATAATAAATTACATAAGGCACCATGACATGATCACCACAAACTCACTTACTATACCATACACATATACTATACACTGAATGTACAACCTGGTATCACCACATAGGCAACACACTTTGATGCTTTCATTTCTGCACTGCAATGTTTTTAGAAAATATCCCATATGTGTGTTTGAGTTCACCTGTTCAATGATGCCTAACTCTGTTGAACCCTAATACATTTATAATTCTTAATACAATGTTTGCACATATCAATCTGATATAAATTACTAACTTGGACAAGTTTCCTATAAGGTATTGTAGTATTCTCAAACAAAAAACGATCTCCATCTGACCAATTAAGTTTGAGATCTTCCTACAAGCATACTGTATTGATTGAAGAAAAACACTGACATGTAACTTCAACTTTAAAACCATCAAACACATAGGCATGTACATTCAAATTTTAAACCTCATTTTAATATAATCCTTGATATACTAACTTTGCTCCATAATATAGTAATAATATTTTCAAAAACACTACCTGATATAATCAATTAAATTTGACACCTTCCTACAAATATACTGTATTGGTTAAATAAACACATAGCATGTACATTCAAATTTTCAAATTATCATTGCAATACACATGACCATTTAATTATACACTTTGGCACATTCACTTTGCAACCAACAAAAAGAAACATAGTATTTTAAAACCATTGTCTTATACACCTGATTGATTTTTAACTGCTTCTTGGAACCCACTGTACTGAATTAAGGAAATCACCAAAAAAATCTGTATTCCAATTTGTACATAGTTCTTACCTCCATACTTTAACATCTTCATTTTCAAACACTAAGCAAACACAGTATTTTAAACAATACCCTAATTGACATAGTTAAATTCCAACATCTCCTAATAAAGGTTTGCACTTTTGAAGATGTGATTTGTTCAATTTTGCTTACAAAATCACAATCTTCCCCTGTCCACACTGTTCGGGCGCCAAATATGTGACTGTACTTACCTCAATTTTCCCATTTGGGAATCCACCATCAACTGAGGCATTGATCACACATTAAATTTTGATGGCAATAACTGCCGTTTCTGAAATTGATGAAGGGACAAGGGATTCCTTTAGGGGGGAGCACCTTTATGAGGAGGATGTTGGCTATGGTTTTCCATACATTCTCTTTCATCATATCCTTCATTAATCACTAGTTTGTCATTTTCTATAATTGAATATTTATTCATCAAGAAAGCTAATTAAATTTTTTCGACAAAATTATCATGATTGCAACCGTTATAAATATTGTATGGTATCGCATTTGCTTATTCCCCTACCTACATACCGATTCATTACTACGCCCTACCCCATTAATACATTTCCTGGCCAATGTGGCTGTGCTGACTTCACTGAAGTTACATGATTATTAAATGTTCGTCTACTCAGCCTGGATTTCCCGCCCTCTTGGTGGGAAACGTTCTCGTGCGAGTTCAGTCTTCTTACGATAACGCGTTTTTTAACATCGTCCGTTTATCGCTATGTCCACGGCTGATGGCCCACACGCACTCACTCGCCACGTGTTTTCGTTTGCACTCGATTGTTTATCACTCGTCAGCGTTTATGTTACAGTTCCTTCGGCTAATTTTATTATTCACTGTCTCTAATTATCGTTCACTTCATAATCAACACTTCTCCCCATTTAGATTTTCCGATGTTAGCCGATTACACGTCCATTATTCATCCACATCACATTACCCGTGCGCTCCATCTCCACTCCCTCTCCTCTCTCTTTTGTTCCGCCTCGCGTCTCCTCTCGCCCCGCGCGACTCGTTCCCCGGACTCGTTCGTGACTCTCCTGTCCTTCTGCGCGCCCGATTCAAATAGGCATCGTTTTTACTACGGACTGGTGGTATGACCATTAGGTCATAATATATATTGGAAAATTTGCCGCCTTTCAAAATGTGCCGCCCCGGACTATAACCCGTTCTGCCGTATGTAAACCCGCCTCTGCCTGCGGGCCACTAGCCTGCTAAATAAACGCCTCCGAGGAGTGGCTTGCGGGCCGCGTGGGAAGGGGAGGTTGAAGGGCCTGTGATAGCGAAGTTGATGTTACTGAGGGCATGTGCGGTGCCGATTGATACATTAGTGATCCCGAGCGCGTCAACTGCTAAGGTTGGTTAGTTCCGTAAGTGTAGTGCTTGCTTTGTCTGATCGCTGGTGGTCGCGGTGATCTTCCCCCTCTAGCGGCACTTTTTGCGTCATTCTCAGTCCTGCCGCTTGAGTCGCTTGATAAGGTCGCGATCATGCGACACCTTGCGGCAAGACCAAGAAAGACGCAAAACGTTGTGTCGAATTCCATCTTGGAGATAATACCCACACATACCACATTAAAAAAAAGTAGAGTGATTCCAGGCGCCTGAACTACTGAGGTCATTAAGCTCGTTAGTGTAGTGCATGTTTTTCCATCGGGAGGTGTCGGTGTTCTTCTTCCACTGGATGGCGAGATCCGGCGCTGACCTATCGTCGGCTAGTGGGGATTTCCCCGACCAGGTATCTCCCACCAGCGGTGCATCACCCCAGCCGGGACAAGCCCTAAGCTCCCGACCAGTCTACCGGCATGTTTGGTAGTGTAGTGCATGTGTAAGTAAGGGGTGAGGATAGGACAAGGAAGAGGAAGGAAAGAACGCGCCCGGTCCTTGGCTTGTTTGTTAGGGTACTTCTCCCCCATTTGCCTGGCGTTGATGGTAGAAACCATGGAAACCGCTGGTGGGGGGCTGAAAAATCCAGCAAGCCGACGTATAGGTCGGCGCTGGATCTCGCCATCCGGCGGGGGAAGATCACCGCCAACTTCCGCGTTAAAAACAAGCGCTGTGCTTACGGGACCGATAACTTTAGCGGTTGACGCGCCCGGAAACATGTCAGATATGGGGCCACCTTTGCCCGCGCCGGGCGTGATGACGGGAGAATTATTACGACGGAAATTCAGTAATTAAAGAGACAAATTGGTGCGGAGAAATAAATTATTTATTTATATAAAACATGACTTTTCCTACTTATCAATATAATCTCCACCAACATTTACGCACTTGTCCCAACAGGTACCAGCTTTTTTACACTGGCTGCACAGAACTCGTTAATTGGTGTTTGGACCAATTTCCCACAATTTTTTTGACATCTTAGTTAACCTCGAACGTCTTCCCACGTAATGCCTCCTGCAGTGGACCAAGCAAATGGAAATCAGATGGTGCCAAATCGGGTCTGTAAGGGGGATGAGGCAATACCTAGCAATTCATTTTGTCGATGGTTTCACAGCTTTGTTGAGCAGTGTGAGGGCGTGCGTTGTCTTGCTTGAGAATCACACCTCTCCTCAGATATCCTCGACGTTTCTCTTTCATGATTGAGTTTACCATGTTCAAAAGTATATGAGTAGTTTTGATTGTTTATTATACTCTGTTCATCGAGATAATCACCAACAAATGTACTAACAGCTTCTCCAAACACCGTCAGCATGACTTTTTTTAATTTATTTATTTTACGTCAAAAAAACAGTTAAAAACTGCGTATGACGTCCTATGGGGAAAAGTGAATTGTGTGCACAGTTTCAAAATTCTGTGATCCCTACACCAAGTCATATACTACTTAAATTTTGAATTTTGAAAGGGAGAAAAAAACTCCCATGTAGTAAAATCTATTTTCAAAAATAAATAAATAAGCAATAAATTTTGAAATTTGAAAGGGAGAAAAAAAAACAAAAACTCCCATGTAAGTAAAATCTATTTTCAAAAATAAATAAGCAATACATTTTGAATTTTGAAAGGGAGAAAAAAACAACAAAAAACTCCCATGTAATAAAATCTATTTTCAAGGATAAATAAGCAATAAATTTTGGCTCTTATTACTTCCTGCCGCGACAACATGGAAACGATAATTTGAATAATTGTATTTCCACTGAATTCTAGAAGACGTGCACAGAAAATGAAGTTACATTTATGTCCAGAAGCAAAACAAGGGGCCATCTCAGCATTTGCTCAATGGATCAGGGAAACTGGACGAAAAACCTGATCGAGATGGGGGTCATTGACCCGGAAGCTGTAGTACAATAGTTGTTACAGGTTGTTTATACTCATTTATACAGTTCAAATGGTAAATAATGCATTATGTATCATTGTTAAAATTAATGTTACTTTTCTTGTGATGCTCAGTATAGTCTCTAATTGTATAGAAACAGTTATGCAGCAGAAACGATTTCACTTGGTTCTATTGAATTTAATCGTTAATGTCATCTGGCAAAGTGTTGTAAAATAATGTACATGTATTGTATGTGAATTTTTTGTAATGAGCTGTTGATACTGTCACCTGATGAATATGATTTCTACGTCGAGTGTTATAGTAATAGACTTCGGCATTTTCTGAAAATATATTCCCGCCCTTGAGCAAGTCATTTTTACAAAACCACTGATTCGTAAATAAGAAGACACGGTAATGGTAGAATTCCTAGATTAATGAAGAGAGGCTTACATGAATCACGTGGGTGGGATTTGGTTATTATTCGTACAATTCGTTTTTGTAATCTTAAAGTCTGGGAGCTATAAGATGTATTTCCCCAGAGTATTATGCCATATCTCAGGCGGGAATGAATTTTTTCGAAAACGAGCAGTATGAAGGCTGACTGAATTTGCAAGAATTCTGAACGCGTAGCACAATGAACTTAATTTTGTGTTCAATTCATTTAAATGGACGTTCCATTTAAGGTTTGACTGAATTGAGAGACCTAAAAATTTTGTTGCCTTAACATCAGTCAATGGTACCGTTCATTTTTAATGGGGACAGAAATTGTTTATTTGAAATGGAAAACTGCATTAAAACCGTTTTCTTTTCGTTCACTATTAATTTATTTCGGAACCAATTTGAAACATCTGATATTGTACTATTTACTGTTTCTTTATTGCAAAGAATGTTCGTATCATCCGCAAAGAGAACCATTCTTCCGTTTCGAATCGTCGAGGGCATATCGTTTACGTAAAGTAGGAACAGAATAGGGCCTAAAATCGATCCTTGAGGAACTCCACATGCAACGGGCAAAGAGTCGGAAAGGTGCGTACGTAATGTTCCATCATTCCAGTAAGGTATTTCAACTCTCTGAGATCGTTGTTTAAGGTACGAACATAACCAATCTAGAGCAATACCACGAATTCCATATGAAGGTAATTTTGAAAGTAAAATGTCATGATCAATGACGTCAAAAGCTTTTGAGAGATCTAAAAATAATCCAATAGGTGCCTCGTTTTGATCCAATCTTCATCTTCTCGCGGCGACATCGGCGACATCTTTAAGAAAAGAAAATATAGCTGTTTCCGTTGATTTTGATTTTCTAAATCCATGTTGGCAATCTGAAAGCGCGTCGTGTTTAGTGAGAAAGGTTTCCATTCGTATGTAAAAAAGTCTCTAATATTTTTGAAAAGACTGATAGAAGAGAAATGGGCCGATAATTTTGAATTTCATTTTGTTGCCTTTTTTGAAAAGCGGCTTAATTTTAGCTGTTTTGAAAATATCTGGAAACGTTCCAGTGCATAAAGATGCATTAAATATGTGAGTTAACGGGTGTATAATGGCATACGCACAAGTCTTTAACAAAGAACCGGAATTCATCTAAACCGGACGAATATTTATTTTTTAGTTTACCGACTATTTTGAGAATTTCATAGGAAGAAGTTTCGGAAACGAACATTGTGTCTACAATTTTGGGTGAACTGTCTGTTTTTGAATTTTGTGCCTGAAGACCCTTAGTGAGATCGGCAGCAATTCTCGAAAAGTATTGGTTAAAGAGACTAGCCACTGTTGTCGGATCGTTCACATTTATATCGTTATATTTTAAAACAACATTCTCTACGGGTTTTCTAGTTGATTTGGTAGTATTTTTTATTATATTCCACATTGCTTTTGTTTTATTATTTGAATTCAAAATATCCTGATCGTTTTTCATGATTTTAGCGTGCCTTATGACTTTTCGTAACAATGTTTTGTATTTTTTAAAGTAGATAAGGAAATCTTGAGATACATCATGACGTTTAGAAATGAAAGAAAGAATTCGTTTGTTTTTACAAGATGTCCTAATCCCTTGTGTTATCCAAGAATTGCTTTTCCGTGAAATATTTAGTTTTCGTTTTTGAAGAGGAAAGCAAGTGTTAAAATGAAATGAAAGAGTTTAAAAAAAAAAAATTATATTTTTCTTGCTGAAAGACTTTTCCTGCTGAAGCGGCCAGAACGTGTTCGTCAGTCACTTGAGTCTCGACCACTTTTGAACTGTTCTACCCACTTGTAAAAATGTTCGCGGTTCATACAACTTTCACCAACACTTAAGTTATTATAGATTATATATTAGCTTTCAGCAAGTAAAAAACGAATCACAGAACGTTGTTCAACCAATGTGAGATTTTCAAGTCGACTTTCTATCGTTGAACTTAATTTTGAGGTTACGAACACAACTATGCTGGTCATCCAGGTGGTCAGGGTCCTCCCAGTGATGCCAACATTAAGTCCTAAAATTTGCAAACTTGTCCTACTGTTTTTCTCTACACCAATTTGTCTTATTACTAATCAATTATTGAATGACCTACGTACTGAAGTAAGCTCTGCCAAATCCCGGAGGTTCGTCAGCTGGGGAGCTTGCGTATGGGAAGGTCGTTGAAAGGCGCTGATGTGTTTTGTGTGCGGCAGAGCGGGCGGCGGCGTGGCAGCGGCAGCGCCGGCGGCGGCAGCAGCAGCAGCTGCGGGGAGCTTTGGCGCTGACGACGGCCCCGGCCCCGGCCCCGTGCCCCCCCGGCGCCCCCAACACGCCCCCGCAGGTGAGACGCTCCCTTCGCCTCGTGCGTGAAAGATTGATTGATTTTTTCGTGTTTCCGGGCGCGTCAACTGCCTTGGTCATTAGTCCCGTTTGTGCAGTGCAGTTTTTTTCTCGGGAGATGGCGGTGATTGTCCCCTCGCTGGATGGCGAGATCCGGCGCCGACCTACCGTCGGCTAGTGGGGTTTCCCCCTAACCAGGACTCTCCCACCAGCGGGGCACCGTCCCAGTCGGGACAAGCTCTAAGCTCCCAACCGGTCTCCCGGAATATGTGGTAGTGTAGTGCATGTTGTGTGTGTGTGTGTGTGTGTGTGTGTAAGGGGAGAGGATAGGACAATGAAGAAGTAGGAAAGATCGCGCGCGGTCCGTGGCCCGTTTGGTAGGGTATTGTTCCGGCATTCGCCTGGAGTTGATCGGAGAAACCACGGAAAATTACCGATCAGAGCAGCCAGCCGCTAGAATTCTCCTCCAGACAGCGACTGAACTCGACCTAGCTGAAAAGATAGAGTCGAAAATCCTGCCACGGTCAGGACTCGAACCTAGGACCTCCCGTTAATAGGCGCTGCAGTGACATGAGTTGATGTCGTGCGTGAAAGCTTATATTATTTATTGTATTGAAGTAATGACCTATTTGCCGGTATATGAAGGCGGCTCCACACATTCGTTATTCGGCGAACAGCGAGCAACCGCTCGCCGAATCCCGAGTAGTGTGGATGAGTTGCTTGCTATTTGCCGAGGGACGAACATTCGGGGTTCGCCCTACCCACCGCGTGTCGTTCTTTTGGACACACCAAAGGGAGAGAACATTCGCCGAACACGCAACTGCTCGGGATTGGGCGACGCTAGTCGCTGCTCGGTGAATACCGAATGTGTGGAGCCGTGTTAAGACGCATTGTTTTTCCTTTAGTAAATCGTCAAAAAACAAGATGATTTATACAACGGAGGGAATTTTTATATTTGTTTGAATGTGTAGTATGTGCATTACAAAAATCAAACTTTTTTATACTGAAAAACACGAATTTGTATTTCTACAAAATTATTACAGAAGTTAAAATTATTGCAAGAAGTAAGAATGCTGAAAATTTCGTCATGGTGTTGAAGATTTATAAAAAGTCATGTCCTTTCCATTCGAACTAGAAAAATATAAAGATTCCCGGCGCAATATGAAGAAAAGATAATTGTTTTTCACCATTTACAATTCCTATTCCTTTCAGAAAAATAAGAATCAAGTATAAAATTTAATATTAAAGAATGAAATCCTTCTTGAAAATACGGGTGCATCTTATTCATCGGCAAATGCGGTATTGTAACCTTTGTCAATCAGAAAGTTACTGATTACATTGAGTCTCACCGTTGCTATATACTCAGACCACATTTGTTTATTTTACGTAATAAATTGAATTCTCTGAATATTAATTTATTTTATATCAGATTTTAATCATATATTGTAATATTTGTTCTTGTAGAAGAAATTGTCCAATAAATAATTATTATAAAATAAAATTTTAAAAAAGCGCGAGATTTGCAACATATGAAAAAATGAACATTTTCGTTCTCGAGTTACAGAAAACTTATTTTCATCGGCAAACTAACTACAGATTTTATTTTTTTCATTGCTAACAAAATAGTACCTCTCACCAACTCAACGCCGACCACTACAAGCTAAAGAAGAGCTTAACAAAACTTACGCTTAGTGAAGCTTCATTTAGCAGAGTTTGTAGCATCGTAGCACACAGCTTCCCTTTTGTTCATGCAAACTCTTACCGGGAGAGATGGTTCAGGGCATCTACTGATGTCACTGCAGTCTCTCTGTTCAGGAGGTCCTATGTTCGAGTCCCAATAGTGGCAAGATTTTCAACACTAGCTTGTTAGCTAGGTCGAATTCAGTCGCTGCCTGGAGGAAAATTCTAGTGGCCGGCTTCTCTGATCGGTAGTTTTCCGTGGTTTCTTCGTTCAATACCGGGCGAATGCCGGAGCAGTACCCTACCAAACGGGCCAGGGACCTCGCGCGATCTTCCCTACATCTTCCTTGTCCTCTCCTTTCCTCTTACACACACACACACACACTAACATGCACTACACTACCACATATTCCTGGAAGCCGATCGGGAGCTTAGAACTTGTCCTGGTTGGGGCGGTGCCTCGCTGATGGGAGATATCTGATTAGGAAAAATCCGCTAGCCGACGATAGATGCTGGATCTCGTCATCAACGGGAGAAGAACACTGACACCTCTTGATGGAAAAATATGCACTACACTAACGGGCCTAATGACCTCAGTAGTTAACGTGCCCGGAACCACTATACATGTTTTTTTTAATGTGGTATCTGTGGGTAATATCTCTAAGATGGAATTCGCCACGACTTTTTGCTTTCTTTATTCTGCCGCAAGACGTTGCATGATCGCGGCCGTATCAAGCAGTGCTGCAGATGAAGCAACTCTAGTGGCCGGACTGAGAATGACGCCAAATTTCGTGCTGAATTCCATCTTGGAGATACTACCCACAGATGCAACGTTAGAAAAACCCAAGTTTAACAACTAACCAATCAAACCTGTCGCCGTACAGAGTCCGAGGAATCGGAGACGTAGGCTTCCGCGCGAGGCGCAAAGGCGCAGGTGAGCTGGTTCGGCGCACCTCTTTTTGCCCCTGCGTAGCACGCTTGCGCTAGATATGTCATGGTTTATCTTTAGTAAAATGTGGCTATGAAACTTTTTCATAACCACAAACAAAACAAACATGGAAAACGTAAAAACGTCGAATATACAACATTGATATTAAAGAAACCCATCGGCTTTAATGTATTGATGAATAAATCAATGTTTCTATAAAAACATCGACGACGCATCCCTTGTGGAGGCAGGCCCAACATGCAAAGACATGGGTGAGCTGCTCCGGCGCTCCGATTTTTGCTGGTTCTGCGCAGCACCGGACGGCACAAATCACGTGACCACAAAACGAGCACTTTTTTTAAACACCGGCCGACGCTGGCCACGTTGGTGCGTGGAGAACGAAAAGAGTTGAGAAGCATTTTGGAAGTTGAAAAAGTTCATAAATTATTAATAACTTGAAGGTGACCTGCCAAAAATAACAGTGTGTATTTGAAATAAAAGTTCCATTTTTTTTAAAAAATGTGTCATAGATCTGTTTCAGTGACTTGTATCAAGGAATTGCTATCTGGCTGCATTTAAAATTCCCGCTAATATTGTGACGCAAAGTGGTGTGTGCAGCTCATTGGCTGAAGTCGGATTCGATGCGCAATAGCCCCCCCCTCTCCGATTGTATCTTAGGCGACACGGCGCACGAGCGCTCTCGGCGACGCCCGTCGGTCGCATTCAACAATGGGATATGGCGCATTAAAAGCTAGATGAGAAGCGTTATTTTGTAGCTTGAGGGTGGTTGTGTGTAGGGATGAAGAAAATAGATGTCCACCGGAAACATCCCATATATTTACATCGATATTTTGCTTTCGATGTTTTCTTCACATCGATATTTTGTTGAAAAAGCATCGATGTTTTTTAATTTTTATTTTTTTTTAAATAAAGGGGTTTAGGCACGTTGCAGAGAAGCTGCAATCCACAGCAATATCGTTGTTTTGCGTCATCCTCTATATCACGTTGCACGTTTCGCCTGCGCAATCTGAGGGAATTTTAGGTGGTTTTACATCGATGATGTATGAATGGAAGGGACTAAAGGGTAAAGTAACAAAACACGATCTTTTTATTGTTAATTTTATTCCTTATCTTCTATAATTATTTTTATTAACATACTACTGACATACTAGTAACCAAACAATAAAATATATCCCTTTTACGTACAGTAATAAAAACTGGATAGGAAAATAGCATGTTTATTAATCTATAATTAAAACATTGATATTTGTTCGTCGATGTTTTCATGGACATCGAAACCCTTTAGCGATGTGTCGAAACATGGATGTATGGTAAAGTTTGTTGTGGCGCAGGGCAGCCAGCCGGCGGGCGCCGCGGCGGAAGGGCCGGCGCCGAAGGAGGAGAAGGAGGAGGAGCGGGGGGCGCGCCGCCCCTCCCCCTCCCCCTCCGCCTCCCCGCGCGCCCCGCTGCGCCTCACCCTGCGCGCACCCTCGCAGGTGAGCGCTCCCTCCTCAGTGCATCGACTGATGTCATGCCTCTCGCAAGAAGGTTCGAGGTTCCCACTCCCCACGGCGGCAGGATTTTCGACACTAGCTTTTCAGCTAGGTCGAATCCAGTCGCTGTCTGGAGGAGAATTCTAGCGGCCGGCTGCTCTGATCAGTAGCTTTCTCTGGTTTCTCCGATCACCACCAGGTGAATGCAGGAGCAGTGCCCTAACAAACTGGCCAGGGACCGCACGCGATCTGTCCTTCCTCTTCCTTGTCCTATCCTTTCCCTTTACACACACACTAACATGCACTACACTACCACATATTCAGGGAGACCAGTCGCTTGTCCTGGCTGGGGCGGTGCCTAGCTGATGGGAGAGCCCTGGCTGTGGGGAAAAACAGCTAGCCGACGGTAGGTCGGCACCGGATCTCGCCATCCAGCGGGGGAAGACCACCGCCAACGCCAGAGGGAAAACATGCACTACACTTACGGGACTAATGACCTAACCTGTTGACGCGCCCGTAATCACTAACCAATCACAGAGGAGTTTACAAACCAAGGTTTGTAAACTTCATTAATCATTGAGAAATTTTACAATAAATGTATTGTTCGATTGTGCACTTTAATAATGCGTTTAATATTAATTAGATTGCCAGTTTTAATTTTTTCATTTACTTTAATTTAACATTTAAAATAAATTGGATTGTAATTTTACTTTAATCCTATATGACTAGCGCAGTGTGGTATTCTCAAGTTAGTACTTTCTCGGGTCGTGACGAGTGATCTGCAGCACTGCTTGATACGGTCTCGAACATGCGACATCTAGCTGCACGAGCGAGAAGGACGCGAAAGGCAGTGCCATATTTCATCGCTAACACAAGCGCATGTTATAATAGTGCATTATGAAACGATGTATGATGGGCATTAATAAACGAGTGTGATATTACGATACAAGCGAGTATCGTAAAATTCACACGAGTGTATTAATACCCATCAAGTTTCAGACGGTACTTATTTCACGACTTTTATAAGTAAAACTTTCACAAGGAATCGTTTCGTGACAGTTGACATGTATGATTCAGTCAATGCCATCTAGCGGACAGCTACCCTACCTGCCGCAGTGGTTTATGTGTTGTTGCCGTATATTTGTCCTTTAAAGCCGACCAGTTCTTTAGTTTGAAATGTCTAGTGAACCAGAGGAGGAGTTGGCACTTCCAGAAATTGGAGAAAAAGCAAAAATGGTGACCTCGAAATTGGTGCCGCAACTTTTGTATTCTCTCGCAGACGGACTGGTAAACTAAAACCTCTGCGGCAGGTAGGGGCTTGTCTTCGCGATGAAATATGGCACGGCTTTTCGCGTCTTTCTCGCTCGTGCAGCTAGATGTCGCATATTCGAGACAGTACCAAGCAGTGCTGCAGATCGAACGCCGCGAACGAGAAAGCCGCGTGCGCCCAGCTCGTACTTGTACTTTACCGAAGGAAATTCACCCCGGTGTGGGCACCTGGACATTAGACTCTATCCGCAAGCGTACAAGTACACCCTTGGATGGCTGGTATATGGATCCCGCCAGAATGCAGTTTTCTCTCTCCGCAACCTCCCCATACAATGCCTGGGTTGGGCCGCCCTGCCAGCTTTGAGCTCCTAGCTATCGAAGCTAGTATCGGACTAAAACAATGCGCCACTCACGTGCGCCGGGAACAAGTCCATCCTCTTTGCCCAGAGAATCGGGTCACTGCCACGACGAAACCGAGAGCTCTACTGGGGGCCACCTGAACTAAGGTTCGAGCGGCTACGAGCCCCCATCCCGCCTCCTCACTGTCTATACATTTAGGCTAACAACGTGAGTATCGACAGAAGATGGGCAACCTGGCGGTAGGTATCAGTTTTCCACCGGATTTCTACATGTAGAATCCAGAGTTCTCCGAAAAACATCCTTCACTCAATCCTGAACAAAGGTCGACGCGCCTGGGGCTCAACTGGTGGGTAACCGGTCGAGGAGCGTCAACCATCGCCTACTCAGTGCCTCTACCATGAAGCTAACGACGTGAGTGCCGCCGCGAGATTCAGGGTCCGGGTGGTCGCCTACATCTCTCCCTCAGAAATCACAACCTACGTCACCGTGATTTCCCCATGCAGAGAGAGAGAGAGGGGGGGAGAGAGAGAGAAACCCCGTGTGGACTACTACTCCACACAATTCACTTCATCAGGGGGACAAGACCCCGGGGCGGGCACCTATGCCTCTTTGGCTTTTATCCGTACCCCCCGCCGACGCGTTAACGCCGACAGACTGATGGCCGGATCCAGCCGGACCCGAGTTTGCCTTCACGGCAACCTCCCCATACAATGCCTGAGTGGGGGTCATCCTGCTAGCTCAGAGCTCCTAGCTATCCAGGCTAGTGCCGGAGTCTCGACAATGCGCCACTCACATCCGCCGGGGGCAAGTTCCCTCCTCTTTGCCCAGAGTATCGGTCCGTGCCACGACGAATCCGAGAGCCCAACTGGGGACCACCCGGACTAAGGCCCGGGCGGCTGGGAGCCCACATCCTGTCTCCCCAATGCTTACCGCCAGCTCACGACGTGGGTTAACGCCGGTACCGGAGCAACGTGACGGAGGTAACTAGTTACCCGCCGGACTTTAAAGTGGGACTCAGAGTACTCCGAAGAGCATCCTTCACCCAATCCTGCTCCAAGGTCGACGCGCCATAGGCCCAACTGGTTGATGGCCGGTTGCCCAGCCATCGCTTTCTCACTGCCTGTACCTTCAAGCTAACGACGTGAGTGCCGCCGTGAGACTCAGGGTTCGGTTGGTCGTCTACAACTGTCCATCAGAAATGACGTCAACCTCCGTCACCGTGATTTCTCCATGGAGGGACCGCTGTGTGTGCGCAGGCGGCGGCGGCGGCCGGTGGCCGGGGCGGAGGCTCGCCCGCGCCCGACGCCCGCGCCCCTCGCAGCTCCTCGCCGCGCGCCCCACGCCACGCACGTACGTCCTCGCTACTCAATTCATCTCCAGCGTTGAAATTGGGCAACAGCTCCGTCAAAATAAATTAATAAATATATCATACTTTTTTAACGTGGCGTCTGTGGGATGGGGTCTCCAAGATGGAATTTGGCATGCATTTTTGCGTCATTCTCATTCTTGCCGCAAGATGTCGCATGATCGCGAAGGCTTCGAGCAGTGCTGCAGATGTAGCGACTCTAGCGGCAGGACTGAGAATGACGCAAAAGTCCTGCCGAATTCCATCTTTGAGATACCACCCCCACAGATGCCACGTTAGAAAAATCCAAGTATAGAGTAATAAATTAGTAATAAAATAGTTAAAAATTCTGATAGTCGTTTGGGTTGATTCTGCTATGGAGGGCGGGGTAGCTTGATGGTCCTAAATTGTGTATGTGCCACGGGCGTTAACTGGTTCTAATCTCAGAAATGAAGATTTAAGGAACGTAATAGATTTAACTTAGAACTACCAAATACATTTCTTGTACTTGAAGTTTTGATCGGTATTAGAATATTAGAAAATCTCTGCGATGTAATCAAGACAGGCTCGTGTGAAATTATTCTTGTTTCTCTCTGCTGCAAATACTGCAACAGTTTATTAACAGCTGTTAAGCTGTAACAGTTAACAGCTGATCAGCCAGGTTACAGAAACGCAAGTACACTTAGAGTTAAAGGAATTGTGGCACCTTAAAGCTAGTGCAGCTACCTTACGGCGCTTGCTTGTACTACTTTCCCAGACGTGTTTGAACAGAGAAACAATTGATATAAACGAGAGTGGATGATCTGCCAGGGAAGAATAGTAATTGATACGATGAGCAGGAAATATGTTTAGAATATTACTAAAATAACTGAGTTGTGATTCGAGTTCAGATTGCAAATATTCTTTCGATAATGCAACTTGTGCACAGAGAAGTGACGACTGCAAAAAAAAAAAAAAAAAAAAAAATGAGAATGAGAAATTGTCTTTGCTTGTCTATAGCTAAAATCGTAATGACTCTTGAATATTAAATATTATGATGCGAGTTATTTGACCGTAACACATTTTATTTTATCAAATTTAGGGAAATATTAGTGGATCTGCCTTGGCAGCAATGGGACAGAAGTTAACAAACATATTGGAAGGACTTAATTTAAAGAAGAAACGTCTTACTGTAGTGTATACAATAAAATATAAAAATATTGTGGCGCATGGTGTGCAATAATGACGAATTATTTATGAATCTGTAATGTGATCACCTGCTAATCACGATTAATTAGCTGCAGTGAAACTGATATCGTATGAAATGGTAGCGTCGAAAGCTTGCAGTAGTTCGGATTTGGCCAAATAGATTGCAGTTCTATGAATTTTAACCGATAGCAGACAATTAGAGGTTAGACGAAATAACTGATATATGGCGTACGAGTGAGTAAATGTTAACTTAATATGAGAAATTTTCCACGGCTAGTAGGCCGTGGTTCAGTTGGCATTGAAGAGCCAAACGTTTCGTCCACGTCAGCGGTGGCATCTTCAGTGGCGGCAGCGTCGTGGGAGTAGTCTCCGGGTCAGCGGCTGGCTAGTGACTCGTCGCGTTTTTTTCTCATTTCCCTGGCAAGGCGGGATTTTATTCATAATATTGGTATACAAATAGCTCCAGCATTTCTGCTTGCGAAGCTACGGGAGGGCAATATCTTAAATATACTTATATAAATTTAATTTAACTTTAACTTAAATCTAAATACATATGCCACGCCGCGTTCTGCGTGGCGGCGGTTTTTATAGTCGGCGTGAGAAGAGTGCTGCAGTGGAGATTTCGCGCGCTAGCTTGTGATTGGTCGATGGTTCGCGGGCTGGCTCCTGGTTGGCTGTCGACAGATGCTATGTTACCCGTTAAGGCTGTACGATGCTATGTTAACTGTTAAGGATGTACGATGCTATGTTAACTGATACGACTACGATGCTATTGTTAACTGTTAAGGCTGTACGATGCTATGTTAACTGTTAAGAAGTAAGAGTGTAGCTGCGAAGGGCACATCTCTAGTGAGGAGGAGGAAGGTCCGTAGGAGGCGAGCTGCGCTTGGGGGTAGTGTCGGAGGCGCCCCCGCCGCCCAGCGCCTCGCCCGCGGCCCCGCCGCCCCCGCAGCAACAGCTGGAAAAGGAGCCCGCAGTGCGCGTCATGGCGGCCAAGCGCTCCCTCTCCAGGTCCCTACACACGCGCGCGCGCACACACACACACACACTATATATATATATATATATATATATATATATATATATATATATATATATATATTACACATTCCTACGACAAACGCAGCTCAGGTGGCTCAGAGCCTCTGACTGGGAGGCCATGAGCCACCTGACCTGCGCTTTTGAATTAATTAATTAATTCAAAATTCAAGTAGTATATTACTTAGTGTAGGGATCTCAGAATTTTGAAAACGTGCACAGAATTCATTTTTCCCGATAGTACTCCATCATATATAGTTTTAACTAGTTTTTGAATTAAAATAAAATAAATAAACAAGGCCCTCGCGTTCGACATACACTTGCAACTTGCCTCTCAGTTGTGTAACGAAATGAATGCGGGTCCGCCCGCAAAATGTTTATCTGGGCCCTCTTTTTGAAAGTGTGTACTACCAAACACAAGTAGTTTTACAACCTCAAATAATACAAATATCGTTTGACACATTCGAATTCATCAGTCTATGATCAATAACCTAAGGTGCAAAAAGCTGCCTTTATTATTTAATTTTATAAGATTATGACTTATAAAACCTAAACCTTTATTGTTTAATTTAGAATTGAAGACATGGCAACCCTTTTTGTGGACGATGACAAAAGCATGCATGATAGTGTCTCTGTGTGGTAACTAAAAAAAGAGAAGCTGAGACCATCCTCATCAGCATTTTTATGAACGAATCTTTTCCCTTAATCGCAAATGGAGAAAGAAAGAAATAGAGTTGATGCTAGTCTAAATTAAATATTTATAAAAAGAAATGTGTCGATGCGTTGTTTTTTGCTTATGCTATGCCCTCCATTTTACATGAACATTGTTAGCAACCCTAGTTGACAGCATGTGTACGGGGGGGGGGGTATAGAAGGATTTTCCTACGAATGAGCCAAAGTGACAGTTCGTGTAACAAGTGAACATTACATGTAAGCCAGAGAAGTATCCTTCCGCCGCGACAGTTAAACCTCGCCTGTTCGTAAACTGTTTGGTTATGACTCCTGTGAAGACATGACTATCCAGAATTCTAAGAGTTTCGCTGAGGTATATGCACGTACGTGAGTTCGGGAAATAGTTAAATTTAATTACGTATGTGGGAAATCTCTTAACATACTCTCTCAATCAGTAAAAGAAAACTGCCACAAATGTAAATAGAAAGAAAAATGGTTTTAAGCTGGAAACACGTGCACCGGTACGCATCTCGCATTCAAGTCTCGGCTTTAAAATAAACATAATATATATCACACAAAAAGTAAATTCAGTGTTAAGTTCATAGAAGAAAAAGGATTTTTCCAGAAGACCACATAACACTGCACTTCCTAATTCCAATTATTTCACGCGGCGCATTATATTTTTGTCGGACGAGGACATCACAAAAGGAAGCGTCGAAGCCATTTACAAGTTAGCCAACTGCAAACGAACGAATGGAGGAAGGGAGTCTAATGGGCTCGAGGGTACAACGACCACAGAACCTTCAGTTACGTCGCCAGAACTAGCTGTCACTTTAGCTCATCCTGAGGCAAATCGTCCTATAGAGAGGCGCTTGTGTGTGGTGGGTGCGCAGCCCCGTGCCGGCCGCCGCGCCGCGCGCTCCCCTGCGCACGCGCAGCTGCGCGTCGCAGGCGGACGCCGCCCCCCGCCCGCGCGCCCGCTGCAGCCCGCTCCCGCGCCGTGCAGGCGGACCCCGCCCGCCCGCGTCCCCGAACCCGCACGGTGAGCTGCCTTATTTGCTTTTAACATCGGCCGACGGTGGCTTAGAGCAAGAACTGGTGTGATTCGACGCTAATTGCAGAGCTACGTCGTATTCAGCCGCTGTCGGGAGGAGAATCCTAGCGGCCGGCTGCTCTGATTGGTAGTTTTCCGTGGTTTCTCCGATCAACACCAGGCGAATGCCGGAGCAGTACCCTCCCAAACGGGCCACAGACCGCGCGCAATCTATCCTTCCTCTTCCTTGTCCTATCCTCTCCCCTTACACACACACTTACCCTAACATCCTCTACACTACCACATATTCCGGGAGTTTAGAGCTTTTCCAGACTGGAGCGGTGCCCTTCTCCTGGGAGATATTTGGAGATTGGAGAACCCCCCCCCGCTAACGGACTGTAGGTCGGCGCCGGGTATCACCATCCAGCGGATGAAAGTCACTTCATCCTGAAGGGAAAAAACACACACCACACAAACGGGACTAATGATGGAGGCAGTCGATGTGTCCGGAAACACGAAATAATCAATTCGTGCCCCCATAGCATTCATTGTGCATTGGGTTTGCGTGCAGCGCACGACGGACTCTGGGACGGGGATGGCGCCGGCGAAGGCGGCGGAGGGGGCGCTGAGCGCCGCGACGCCGACGCCAAGCGACGCCGTCCCCCAAGACGTGCAGGTAACATGGACGCTCCGCAAGCAAAAGAAAAAGTAGCCGTGCTAGATCTGAGCCAGCATTCTCCGTGACTCTGCACCAACGCTGACTGGGAGGCCTTGTGCAGTGGCACGTTGCAGTTTGAAACGCACCACTGTATAGAAACATTTTACCCTTTATTTATTACAAGTGGACTCGGCAATGCTTCGCTATTGCGTTATTTGCTACAGTAGTGATCATTGTTAATCAAGTTTTACGCTACGATGCGCAAAAAATTCTAATGAAAAACTTTCTCGCAAGTATGGATTTGTTCTAGGTCCTGGTGTGGACATGGTTTTCAGGTATCCTATTGTTAAAACGTCCTCTCAAATTTGGGCACGCGCTCGCTATGACTTTATCTTGGTGAAATTTGATTTTGTTGTCCGAATTTCAGGTAACAATTCCCACCGATATTTTACAGTCGCAGGGGCAGAATACTTGTTTGCAGTGTAGACGCCGTTAATCCTTGACTTTGCAGCGGATGGCGTTGAGATTAGTGGCGCTTGAGTCTTAAACGAATAAATCATAATCAACAACGTCTCCATATGTCATATTTAATTAAAATCTCTGTAAAAACACTCCCATTACTAATAATTATGTGTAAACATTTTAACGAAATTGGCTGAGTAGCTGTTGCGTCTTTGTGACACACATACGCACATTCCCTATTACTAATATATAGATTAGTTTATTGCGAATTTGAAACATCTGAAATAGTACTTTTTTGTTTTTATCAAGAATCACGTAAAAGAAACATTATTCCATTAATGAACGTGGGCGTATTATTTATAAAAGAAAACAGGGTAAGGCAAATGATCGGACCCTACGAGACCCCCTTTGCTCAAACGGTGAAGAATAGGAAAGCTGAGTGAAGAAGGTGGTTTAACGCACGTGCAATGTGACGGAATGTTGTGCCGTGCAGGCGTCGAAGGACGAGGAGGAGCAGTTGCCGGTGGCCGAGGAGTGGGAGGTGGGGAGCGGGCGGCCCGCGAGCGGCCACAGCGACGACAACTCTTTCCTCTCCTCGCTCACCTCCACTACCACCACCACCACCACCACCTCCGACGCCACCCCGGTGAGCACATTCTGCCTATGCTTTCTTGAGTTCCAAAATCCCTTTCTAACATTTTCACTATTAATAGTTGAAAGAGGAAAAAGGTTTTTAAAAATTATTATTATTTAATTACAAAGCGCGAGATTAACATTTCAAAAACTAGACATTTTCGTTCTCGCCTTATAAAAAACTTTTTTGCCACGTTAAACGAACTGTAGATTTGGGTTTTCTGCATTGCTTACAATATGGTAACGCACCCTCAACTCTACTCCTGCCACTGCAAGCAAAAGGAAAGCTCAACAAAACGCGCTATATTTATGTCCAGAAGCAAAACAAGGGGCCATCTCAGCATGTGCTCAATAGATCAGGGAAACTGAACCAAAACCCGATCGAGATGGGGTCTATAGTGTCATATAAGTTAAGCAACTCGAGACAGCGAGTCTCTGGATGGGTGACCGTCTGGGAAGCCTGGATACTAAAAGTGATGCAAAGTCAATGTTAATGTACGTATATGTCCAAAATTAAATCATCAGTGTTCATACATCGATCAAACACAATAGGTGGTTTTAAACACCTGGCCTTCCTGTAATATCCTATCTGGATTTTCTTTGATCCAAAGTCATGATAAGTAGTCCGGAAATATATTGCGTTTTCGTTCGCAATATTCAATGTTAAAACTGGACTGCTGTAACCACAGTGACCATTTTAATACTCGGTCATTCAAGTATGACTTCTCATTAAGAATACGAGCACTTTGTGATTAGTTAGGCTGGAAACTTCTCTGCCCATTAATATCGGTTTTAGCCTCTGTGTCGTTCACACAAAGGATAAAGCTTCCCGTTCAGCTGTGCTGTATCTCTGTTCCGTCGGCTTCAACATGCGATCCTCTAGTCCAATAATATCTTGCTGTCTTCGGTCGCTGATGTGGAATAACACGTCTCCCACAGCTTACCCGCTACTATCCACTTGCAAATACATACCTTGGTTGAAATCGGAACACTTCCTGACGTTTTTCAGCAGACCTAACAAGGGGTATATGCGAATATCCTTTGCAAAACCTCCACAATAATTGAACCCACCCACGAAGCGACGTCATATTCCTTGGACGGGACAGACGTACCAATTCGTATTCACGCCCTTACATGCGCGTCCCGTCGCGCGATATTACGTGCCCCATGTTTCATCCATATTTCACTCTGGGCGAATTTGCATTTCTCCAGGTTTTATTTTAAATAATACTTTTAAACACTTTCAATAGATGTTATAAATAATGGAGAGATCGCTCGTCGCACATAGCGAACTCGCTAGCCTTTCACCACTGAGATCCGGGCTCAATTCCCCTCGAATCTCATGTGAAATTTGTTCCAACAAAACGGGTTTGGCTGCTTCACAAGAGCTAGTCCAACCCCTGTGAAATGTCCTAAACCCTGCCCCTATCCTTATTCTTTCCCAATTCTGGCCGCAGGGTAGTGACGCAGGAGCGCGTAGCAGGAGGCGCGTACGCGGAGATGCTACCTGGCGGTCCTTTTGACAACTGACTGCGACGTGACATGACAGAAAGTTAATGGAGGATTTATTCCCCAAGCGCGCAATGTAATAGAGGATTACTTCCCCAGCGCAAAGCGCTCAACGCCCCTCAAGGGGGCTTGGAGACGCGTTGCGTCAAATGGTAGACACAACACATTTTAAAAAATCCTTCAAGTGGGTTTTAAATTCTGAAGAAAAGAGCACGATATCAACATCGCGGTGTTTTCTTACAAAGAATCGGGAATCACTTCCTTTAAATAACTGATCAATGCATCGCAGCTGTTCTTTAGACCAAACGCCACTCGGCGGAATCAATGCGTATATCCCTCAAATGCTAAGCCTATGTATTTTTGCCATTCGAGATAAATGGTCATCTGCCAGTACGATGCCGTCATGTCTAAACCAGTGAAAATTTTAACACCTTGCTATTTTCTAATAATTCCCTCTATTTTTGTGGTGCTTCTTGACGGGGTAAAGTAACAGTATTTAATTGTTGCGCATCCAGGTACTAAGAACTTTTTTCACTATTACATAAGGCGTCATTCTTTTTGCTGTAATGCTCTTTTCCATATCACTCATTTGCTTACGCACTTCTGCCAGGAAATCGTGCGGTATGGGTATCTCTTGGCGTTAAATGTCATCATTTGTTAACTCTATCTTAAATTTATAACATTTTACCGGTTACGCCGAATCCCGAGAACTTCGACTTAATTCTTCAAGAGCTCTTGTCCCTCCCACAGTCAATTACATCCATTCTCGCCTGTGGCCACCTTCACAGTTGCAGACAGTCAGTCATGGATATTCACATCTCCCACCTGCATTCCACTTATATTTAGGGTTTGCCAGTTCTCTTTGCTGCTTCTCGAGCAGCACGTTTGCGCAAAACGGCCCTTAGCGTCAAACACGTGTTGCATACATCCACGATTGTGTCGTATGCGCTCAGGCAATTCTTTCCGTGAATCATCGGTTGCTCTCGAATAATTACCGCAGGCGTTCAGATGGTGAATCCCTCTATCACGAACTCTATCCATATTTGCCCGTTCTGGCAGTCTACCCACCGCTTATTCGCCCACATGAATTTTTAATTTTCATGTAGGCAGCTCCTCCACAATTACGTCATGTTTTAATTCATTATAAAACTCAAGTCACACTTGTCACACTACTCCTAGAATCAACCAAAGCTATCGTTTCTACACCAAAACAGGTTTCCTTTGACACAAAACATTTATTTAATTTTATTTCGTTCACGTTATTTCGAATTAGTTCTTCATCTGATATCATGACGCATACGATAGCTGTCGTCCCAAAGGGAAACAGTTTTCCTGGGTAGAATTTACGTCAAATCTCAGTGATTTCTCTCTTCTTTCTTTATTCATAAACTGCTTATTGCATCCTCCAGCCTTTTAGATTTATTCAATAATTATATTTTTCCCCTTTCTTGATAATGATTCTTTTTCTCGTTAAATTTATTCCCGTGTCTTTTCTCTTTATATCCTTCGCTTTTATTTTGGCTGGCATTCTTTGCTTGCCGTCACCATTATAACTATTTGTCTGATAGGTAGGCATATAATTTATTAACTGTTTTGAAAATTATAAGGCAGTGGACTTTTACGTTTAATTTAAAATCACATTCGAAAGTTAATTTCATACTTAAATTATATTCAAAATACTAACATGTGATACACCATTGTATTCTTCTTTTAATGATCTGTCCATTGGTGAAAAAATATAGTTCTATTTAAAAAATCAAAGATTATTAAATTTATTGGAAAGGAAAAATAATAGAACAATATCTGAACAACGACAGAGCCTAAAAACAGTGTCTTATTTTCGTTAATCTCTCCTATTTTTCGAAAATTGTAAACATGTTAGAAATAATGCGAGAAAAAAGTACTGTTGTATCACCCAGTTTATTTCGTTGAGTGTTGGAATATAAGATTTTGCCAAAAAGCCTCCATTTTCAAAAAGAGAATCCATGGATAGAGCAAAGGCCGCGTATTCTAGTTGCCCTCAGTATTTTTTCTCAACTACAGGTGTTCCACAAGGTTGTAACATATGGCCTGTGCTGTAACTATTAATGATTTTGGTAATGGTGTTACATGTTCTTTACTAACGTATGCTGACGACATGAAGTATAATAAATAATAATAAAATAAACATTAAGGCGATGCACCGAGCAAGAGGCTGAGTGCGTAGCGCGCGCTGGCTTCGCAGTCGGAAGATCGGGCTTCGATACCCGAGCCGGCCATCCTGAGCGGGATTTTTGTTGCTTTCACTCTGTCATAGGCAAATGCTGGGATGGTTTGAAAAGGTCACGATCATTTCCCACCCCTCTCACCTCTCATCATCATCCTCTCATCTCATAATTCATTACTATCACTGTTACTACCAGTAATAATGATGATAAAAAAAATAATAATAATAAATAATAATAATAATCACTGATAAAACTGTGGATTATAATCGCGGACATGGTAGTGATCAATAAAATTCAAAAGTATGCAAAAAATCTCAATAATACACAATCGGAGAAGATTTCAAAATACCAGAATTTGGCAGCAAAAATCCAACATGTTTGGCAACAGAATAAGGTTGAAATAGTGCCAAAAAACATCTCAGCCACAGGAGTGGTGACGGACCGATTTGCTTCAGGTCTTACAAAAATACGATTATTAAAAGGAAGCTGCATAACCACCCAAAAAGCTTTAATCCTACAGACTTGCCATATTGCTCACTTGCCATATTGTGCGAAAATTTTTAAATTGAACGACGGACAAAGATGAATTTCTTCTTATGAATAGATGAATGGTTCTCAATGCTTACTGAGAAAAGTACAGAATAATAATAATAATAATAATAATAATAATAATAATAATAAAAGCCACCATCAGGGAAAGCAACGGTGAAACTACCGTAATTAAGTCGTCGCACGAAAACCCCCCTCGGGTCACCTAACTTCCTCCTGTGGAAGAGCAGGCCCAAAGAAGGAGGGGCGTTGCAGGGCAGCGAGGCGGTGGAGCGCGCGGCAGCCGTGGCGGCGGCGGCGGCGGTGGAGGCGGTGGAGGCGGCGGCGTTCGCGGCAGCGGCGGCGGCGGCGCGCCCGGCGCACGTGGCGGCCGCCGCCCTCGTCGCCGCCTTCGCCAAGCAGGCAAACAAAGCACACATGCACACACCCATAGCTTTAATTCAAATGTCGTAATGAAATTTTGAAGTTCAAAATGGCGGAGCGACTCGTTTAAGAAGAAACAAAAACGCATAAAAATAAACATAATTTATATCGGGTTATTACCGGGAACGGTAGCTCAATGATGTCACTGCAGTGCGTCTCACCGGGAGGTCCTAGGTTCGAGTCCTGATGGCGGCAGGATTTTCGACACTAGCTTTTCAGATAGGACGAATTCAATCGCTGCTTGGAGGAGAATTCTAGCGGCCGGCTGCTCTGATCGGTAGTTTTCCGTGGTTTCTCAGATCAACACCACGCTAATGCCGGAGATACCCTACGAAACGGGCCACGGACCGCGCGCGATCCGTCCTTCTTCCTTGTCCATCCTCTCCCCTTACACACACACGCGGTGCCCCGTTGGTGGGAGAGACCTGGTTAGGGAGAAACCCCACCAGCCGAATGTAGGTCGGCGCCGGATCTCGCCATTCAGCGAGGAAAGATCACTGTCATCTCCCGAGAAAAGAACATGCACTACACTATCGGGACTAATCACCAAATCAGTTGACGCGCCCGGAAACACGAAAAAATGAATCAATCAATATATCGGGTTATCGGTATCTTTAATTTGAATAATAATTAAAATGGCGGATCGACTCATTTAACAAACAAACAAAAGAGCATGAAAATATACATAATGTGTTTCAGGGTTATCGATATCTTTAATTCAAATATCATAATGAAATTTTCAATTCAGAATGGTCAATCGAGTAATTTAAAAACAAAAATGCATAATAATATACATAATATGTCCAGAGAAAACGTTGAAACTTCAAAAATAAGCTCTTAAGTCAATTTTAAGTATACTTTGTCTAATAAACTCCTTGGATGTTCCGAATTGCTGAAACACAATTAGCACTCAAAAGTTGATTTGAAAAAATATTTCTACGCAAAAATGTGCATTGCAAAACCATTAACACTCCAGAAACATGTAAATCGTTTGTTATTTACAAAAGAAATGAATAAATTTGTTCACAAAGAAAAATTAACCGAGAAATAAAAAAAGCAGTCGTATTGTGTAAATTGGGTGATGACCCATGAAGGGACAATATTTAGACTACACTGAAGACACCCAAGCGGCTGTAACAAGGACTTTAACGTAAATAGTACGTTTTAATGAACGTATATTAATTTTAATAAAATCAGTCCCATTCCTTTTTGATCGTACCTTAATTGTACCTTAAAAATTCGTTGTAACTTAATAAATACGAGAAACACAATTTTGGTGTGTCGTTAATTGTCCATACACTTAGTGCATATCATGCACTTTCATGTATTTCATATTTCCTACCGCGCTGGTATTTTCACAAAAAAGGGTGCCATGACTTATGTCCCAACCCTCGTAGATAGAAAAACTAAGTTATGATGGTATATTTATGTTTTTTATATTATACACCTGTATATTACACATTGAATGAGCACAATATATAGTTGAAATATGTTATTAAGCAAGAATTTTTTTTTATTTTTGACAAATTGTTTGCCGTCATGCAATAACGGTTGAGTGACGAAACTCTCGCTTTTTCTTTAAACTTTCTCGTAAATATCAAAGGACGGTAAACAAATTGGTGTTGGTTCCATTTTCGAAAAATTGTTTTCGAAAATTGCAATAGTACAAAATTGAAGACAGAGATTTTGGTCTTTAATGAAATCTGTTCTAAACAATCAGATCTTTAAATAAGATCATGTATAATTTTTTGAAAAAAATAAATAAATAAAAGAGTAGCTGATTCGTTGACAGCTGTTGTGTCTGGCAACGAAGGACTACAGTAACTTTCCATTTTCTTCGCAGGCTTTGGAAGATGTACACGACTCGGATCGGTCGCGCAGCGTGGAGGTGAGTGCTTAATTCTGTCCTACGTTGTATCGCAGTAACAGAGAATGTTCTGTCACCTCTAAACGCGCCTTGAAGTATTTTTTAAATGATGGGAGGGTATTAAATGTAGATTAGAAACAATGATATAGTTGCTGAAAAATGGGAAGTTACTAAAAATACATTTTTATTTATTTACAAAATTTCTCACTAAAGAAGAAATGGAAGGATACTGGGGAGTTATATGGTCAGCTGAAATTAAATATAATGCTTAAGCAAGCTGGTTGGAAACAATTCGCAAATCAGAAACGATTGTACCCATGGAGAGTTTCAAAATTAAACCAATGAAGCCTATCCTTGACAAAGTAAAGCATTGGAAGAGCCATGGAAGCAATAAAATTGATAATTTCTGGCGGAAGAATTTATCAGCATTGCATAGTAAGTTCTTTGAATGTATAAATGCTTTTATTGAAGAACCCCAAAGCATTCGGCATCATCTGGCCGTAGATGTGACGTATCTCATACCGAAAGGCTCCATGAGTCGTATTCCGGCAAGATATAGGCCTATAACGTGTTTGAACGCGTTCTACTAACTATTAACATCATGTGTGTCCAAGATCGTGGAAGATCACTGTAGTGGTAA
This sequence comes from Teleogryllus oceanicus, assembly GCA_964035755.1. NCBI lineage: Eukaryota > Metazoa > Arthropoda > Insecta > Orthoptera > Gryllidae > Teleogryllus > Teleogryllus oceanicus. The sequence continues at coordinate 62,612,938 of CAXIVR010000013.1, forward strand.
CAATATCCTAGCAGATCAACAAAAAGGATATAAGAAAGGATCGCTAGGCTGTAAATAACAACTAATTATTGACTCTTGAAACAAGCAAGTAATAAGCAAAGAAATTATTTTCAGCGTACATAGATTATCAGAAAGCTTATGATTCGGTCCAACATGACTGGCTTATAGACGTGCTAAAAATATACAAAATCCATCTGAAGTTCATAGACTTCTCTGCAACCCTAACAACATGGAAGACAGAAATTGTATTAAAAACTAAGGAAGTGAACATTATCACAAATAAAATTTACACCAACCGTGAAATTTTCCAAGCAGATTCTTTGAGCCCATTCTGGTTTTGCTTGGCTCCGAACCCGCTGTTTATCATCCTCAAACCGGTAGCGGTAGCTCAGTGCAGCGCCATCCAGCGGGGGAAGATCACCGTCATCTCCAGAGAAAAAACATGCACTTCACTAATGGGACTAATGACCGAAGCAGTTGACGCGCCCGAAAACACGAAAAAACCAAACCAATCAAATCAGTGCGTTTGTACGCAGGGCGCGGAGGAAGCGGATCGTGGGCGAGGGGCGTCGGCTGCGCGCGCAGTTGGCATCCCTGCTCCGCGGCCGCAGCCCCTCGCGCCCCACCCGGAGGACGAGGAGGAGGAGGATGAAGAGGAGGAAGAGGGGAGCAGGAGGCGGTGCGCGAGCTGGCGCGAGAGCTGGCTCTGTGCCTCCGCGACGCCGTGCGCTTCGAGGACCCCGGGCGACGCGCAGCCGCAGACCCCAGAGAGGTACTTCTTTTTTTTTCTTTGTTGCGTCGACGCAACGCGTCTACAAGCCCTTGAAGGGGCGTTGAGCGCTTTGCGCTGGGGAGTAATCCTCCATCAACTTTTTTTAGTTTGTTAGGCCACGGCACGTCGCAGTCAGTTGCCAAAAGGACCGCCAGGTATCATCTCTGCGTACGCGCTTCCTGCTACGCGCTCCTGCGTCACTCCCCAGCGTCACTTCCCAGCGTCACTCCCCAGCGGCCAGAATTGGGAAGGAATAAGGATAAGGGTGGTTTTTAGGACAGTCCACAGGGGTGGGACTAGCCCTAGTGAAGCAGCAAAACTCGTTTTGTTGGAATAGATTTCACATGAGATTCAACGGGAATCGAACCCGAACCTCAGTGGTGAAAGGCTAGCGACTTCGCTATGTGCCACGAGCGAGCTTTCTCCGTGGCAGATCTTGTTGATTCAAAATATTGAACTTAAATTTTACAAAAACAAATTTTGAGAATTAGTAACTTTTGTGCAACCGAAACTCATGAGAATAATCTAATGTTGCTAACACAGTATATGTAGTGTGGTTTACGGCAGACGGTGAATGATTGGCGTGGGTGGTTCTCTTGTCCGCCAGCTAGGTGTGGCGTCGCGTGCCAAGCCATGCGAAAACGGGATTTGCTCTCACGACAACCTCCCCATACAATTCCTGGGTCGGGCCGCCCTGCCACCTCAGAGCTCCAAGCTAGTTCCGGAGTCAAAACAATGCGCTACTCACATGGGCCGGGGACAAGACCCTCCTCCGGGCACGACGAAGCCAAGCGCCCAACAGGGATTCACTCGAAATAAGGTTCGGGAGGCTTAGGACCCCCTTCCGGTCTCCTCCCTGCCTACACCTTTAGGCTATTGACGCGAGTGTACCGGAAGCGGTCGCTCAGTGTATCAACTGATGTCAATGCAGCGCCTCTGACTGGGAGGTCCTAGGTTCCCACTCCCCACGGCGGTAGGATTTTCGACACTAGCTTTTCAGCTAGGTCGAATTCAGTCGCTGTCTGGAGGAGCGTCCGGCTGCTCTGATCGGTAGTTTTCCCGTGGTTTCTCCGATCAACTCTAGGGAAATGCCAGAGCAGTATCCTACCAAACGGACCACGGACCGCGTGCAACCCTTCCTTGTCCTATACTCTTCTCTTACGCACACACACACACACACACTAACATGCCCTACACTACCACATATTCCGGGAGACCGGTCGGGAGCTTAGAGCTTGTCCCGATTGGGGCGGTGCCCCGCTGGTGGGAGAGTTATGGTTAGGGGGAAACCCCGTTAGCCGACAGTAGGTCGATGCCAGATCTCGCCATCCAGCGGGGGAATACCACAGCCATCTCCCGAAGAAAAATGCACTACACGTACGGGACTAATGACCAAAGCCGCTGACGCGCCCGGAAACACGAAAAAAAAAAAAAAAGATTCCATGAATCAACCGGAGGAGCCCAGCATGGTGGCGATGTGTGTGTCGTAGGAGGTGCTGGGCGTGCTGCGCGGCGAGGGGGCGGGGTGCGGGCGCGGGGCGGCGCGGAGGGCGGGGCTGCGGCTGGCGCGGCGCGTGCTGCTGGCGGCGGGCGCCCGCGACCTCTCCGCCTCCTTCTCCGCCTGCGCCGCCACCGTCCCCGCCCCGCACGCGCCCCTCCCCCTCGCACCCGCCGCCACCCCCCAGGTGAGAGCGACATACTTTCTCCTATAGATACGGAGTAATATACGCGAAGTATGGAGAAAGTTACGTAATCGATTTGGAGATTTCAACGGAAACACGTTTTCGACAACTGAATGGATTCCAGAGAAAAAGAGCTTCAAATTTTGCATTTAGAGTAACGCTTAAACGCCATTTTCTTAAAAACTGCTTAAAATTTTTCAACGAAAATTTCCTTATAGGACGAGGTATTTACTTTTCTTTAATATTTTATAAGTAATGTTTCGAAACTACGATTAGGAAACCAAAAAATAAAAAAATCTATTTAGGGCGACGATAAATGTCTGACTCCCAAGAGTAAGGAGGCAAGACCTTAAAGCTAGCCCGCACGAAGGAAATTAGAAAATTTTACTACAAAAAAAGTCCGTGGCATTTTGTAGCATCACTAGTTATTAGTGCATTCTAGACGAAGCTAACTCGTTAATGAATTACACGACTACGACGTACAGGTGATAGAGACGTATAGTTGTTGGGTCATATTTTGCAATTTTGTAGGTAATTTTTTGGGAACCTTTGAGTCATATTTACGCATTTTGTTTCCGTTTCGTGTTTTTTGTCAGTGTTTCATGAAATTACAATGACACACTAAAATGGGTTTTATTGTATCATCGGTTGATGACGAAATTCACTGCTGCAGGTGACTCTGTTTTTCTTACTCTCAAAATTATACGGATCTTCCGTAACTTTCTCGGCCTTTCAAAACTGACCTTGGAAAAATCAGAGCCAAGATTACATATCTCCTAAAATAAAGACATTATATTATATATAATTGTACATACAATTTTTATTTAAATTTTTAAAATTCATTGAGTAAGTTAACATTTCCAACAAAATTTTCAGAATTTGTTGAGAAAGTGTATAATTTCCCCTTATTTTAAGTCATTTTATAGGTCGTTTTCAAAGAATTTTTAGGTCATTAGAATTCGAGCCCTGGTAATAAATAACGGTTTTGCGAAGGCAACTACGCGAAGCAAGCGAGGCCAAGAAGGCTACGCGTAGGAAGCTGGATGGAGGCAACAAACCAAAGAAATGTAACAGTGAAAGCTGGCTTGAGGAGAAATGATGACATGAAGCAAAGAACAAAAGAAAAATAAAACTGTTAAAGTCTCAAGTAAAAGAAGAAAGGCATAAGAAAAAAGTAAGAGGAAGGGAAAAAGAAGAAGGGTCAGGAAAGGAACAGAGTAGGAAAAGACACGTTAGACTAGAATAAGGGAAGAAAACAGAAAATTTAGTCTGAGAATAAAATCACAGAAATGGACAGAGAAAAAAGGGCTTGAAATATAAAAGCAAAGAAAAAGGCAAAGAAGGAATTAAGAAAAAAGTGTATACTCTTACAATCTTGTTTTTTGTTCGTTTTCATGTCGAAGAGTGGAACGAAATATTCCGGCCATTTTCGCGTTACTCTCGTGAGCGCAGCAATGTTGCCATGGCGGATGCCTCGAGAGGGCTAAGAAACAAAATGTGATCAATCCTTAAAGGGCGCCATATAGGTTCTTTTTGTTTCGGCCTTTTCGTGAACATAAAATGGAAATAAAATGCGCGTTTGTTTTTACGTTGCACTGTTTTGCTATCGTAACTGAAGAAACGATACACAGGAGAGGTCATTTCGTTTTATCGCAGTAATCGCGGTGAAAAGGTTTTCTTCGGATGCGGAAAAAAAAACAACCATTAAACTCGAACACATGAAAATCGTACCTGCTAGGATTGCATGTAACACAAATGAAGGTAACACAGAAAGTTGGAACACAGTACACTGTATCCACGCAATTGGTGAAAGGTAATATACGAGTTATCTCGTATACTCATAATCTACCTGAAACAACCTTATCTACTATTTAAATTAGTTGTCAATGCTGGCCACATCAATCTGTCTGAAGAGACAAATAGAAATGATAAGTCTGATATAAAATGTCACACATGTCGCATTCTGCACACATGTGTCGCAGAATAGTTGTGTATCACGTCGTGAGGCCTCGCCATACAGTGAAATGTTCACCATGCAGAGTAACTTCATGCATATTGTCTGGCGGTAAAAATCCACACACTCGTCAATTCTGTGTGTTCGCCTCACACTTCAGAGAAAAATGTACCTCGTTTGTCCATAAGATTGTCGAAGACGAGGCCTCGTCCACTTCAAGCATTGCGAGAAAATGGAAAGCGAACTCAATACGTTGTGCGTTCGGTGGTGCAAGCGCCACTACGATGTGGATCGTGTGCAGATACCATTTGAGAATAATTCAAAGCACCTTCCGTATGGCCCACGGGATGTTCACCACTTGGGGCACAGCACGCGCACCGTTTGACGCTCGGGAATTGCGCTCAGTGGTGTCGGCCAGAGCAACACCAGTTTTATCAACCACCTATGGTTCCATCGGTTGTAGGCAATCGAAAGATGTAAATTGGATGGATGTGTGACACATGGGTGTTGGGCGCGCAGGAGGTGGAGGCGCGGGCGTCCAAGAGTTGCGGCAGCGTCGCATCAGCGGAGGTAGCGGCGCTCACGGCGTCCTTCGCCCGCAGCATGCTCAGCCACGAGAATCTGCACTTCACCCGCCTCAGGCGCCGCCACGCCCACTCCTCCCACCAGGTGAGCCCCACTCCCACATCCCCCATGCTCAGTCACGACAGCCTGCACTTCACCCGACTCAGGTGCCGCCACGCCCACTCCTCCACCAGGTGAGCCCCTCTCCCACATCCCCCATGCTCAGCCACGAGAGCCTGCACTTCACCCGCCTCACGCGCCGCCACGCCCACTCCTGCCACCAGGTGAGCCCCACTCCCACATCCCCATGCTCAGTCACGACAGCCTGCACTTCGCCCGCCTCAGGCGCCGCCACGCCCACTCCTCCCACCAGGTGAGCCCCACTCCCACATCCCCCTGCTCAGTCACGACAGCCTGCACTTTACCCGCCTCAGGCGCCGCCACGCCCACTCCTCCCACCAGGTGAGCCCACTCCCACATCCCCGCTCAGTCACGACAGCCTGCACTTTACCCGCCTCAGGCGCCGCCACGCCCACTCCTCCCACCAGGTGAGCCCCACTCCCACATCCCCATGCTCAGTCGACAGCCTGCACTTTACCCGCCTCAGGCGCCGCCACGCCACTCCTGCCACCAGGTGAGCCCCACTCCACATCCCCTGCTCAGTCACGACAGCCTGCACTTTACCCGCCTCCAGGCGCCACCACGCCCACTCCTGCCACCAGGTGAGCCCCACTCCCACATCCCCATGCTCAGTCGACAGCCTGCACTTTACCGCCTCAGGCGCCGCCACGCCCACTCCTGCCACCAGGTGAGCCCCACTCCCACATCCCCCATGCTCAGTCACGACAGCCTGCACTTTACCCGCCCAGGCGCCGCCACGCCAACTCCTACCACCAGGTGAGCCCCTCTCCCACATCCCCATGCTCAGTCACGACAGCCTGCACTTCGCCCGCCTCAGGCGCCGCCACGCCCCTCCTCCCACCAGGTGACCCCACACTCACCTACCCCCAGCCCAACCCCCATCTCATGCGCCTAGTCTCACTTGCACATATCGTTAGGCACACTGCACTGAATCATGCTCTCTCACACACCACCTCTCGTACGTGGTTCGTTGCAGGAGGCCGCCTGGGTGGTGGGGCGTCTGCGCGAGGTGCTGTCCGAGGCCAAGCAGCCCTGTGACGCCGACTACGTGCGCGTGCTGGCCGAGGAGCTCGCGACGGAGGTGGAGGAGGCGGCGCGTTCCGACGCGCGCGGGCCCGTTGCGCAGGTCAGTCTCTGGCGACTCCAACCTCCGCTACTTGATCCCCGACCATTCCAACTTACTTCTGGGATGTTCTCGGAGCGCCGAAAGCAATCGTCTGCGTAACATTCGCGCCCGAGGAACAGCAGGTTCCGTGCAAGATGCGAGCGCACCAGCACTGGAAATGCTGAGGTGGAGGAAAAATGTGCTCCTTAGTAAAAAATTAAAAAACTTAAAGAAATTATTATCCAAATTGCACGTCTGGGAGATCCTAGGGTTCCAGATTCGATGGTGTTAGGATTTTCTCGACTTCCGGCATAAATGGTAATGTAGTGCGTGTTAGTGTATGTAAGGGATGAGAATAGTACAAGCAAGAGGAAGGGAAAGTCACACGCACTAAGTTTCCCGTTTGTGAGGGTTGTGCTCCGGATTTCGCCTGCTGTTGATCGGAGAAACCATGGAAAACTACCGATCGGAGCAGCCGCTCGCTAGAATTCTCCTCTAGACAGTGACTGAATTCTACGTAGCTACGTAGCCAGTGTGGAAAATGCTGCCACCTTGTGGAGTGGAACCCTGGGGGCCCCCCTGTGAGTGGTTCCTCAGTTGATGCGCTGTGTGTGTGTGTGTGTGTGTTGCGCGCAGGCGCTGTCGGAGGCGCTGGCGCAGCGTCTGCAGCCGTCGGGCGCGGGGGCGGTGGCGCGTCTGGGCGCAGACCTGGCGCAGCGCATCCGCTCCGCCCCGCGCGCGGCGGCCTTCGCCTCCGCCTCTGCCGCCCGCTGCGCTCAGCCGCCCCGCGCGGCACCACGCCCGATGGCCCGCATGCCCCGCCCGCGGTCGCGCACGCGCACCAGGACGCTCTCGCGGCAACGGGTGAGCGCAGTACCGCTCAACCCGGGGGCGCGTCCGGGATAAGGTTTCGGTTGAGGGTTAATGCAATTCAGCATCGTTCTGTGTTCCCTTATTTTACGAGGGCTAGACTCAGTGCGAGGCTCAGCGGATTCGGTGGTATAGCCGTTAGCGTACCGGAGATTAGCGGAGATAACCGAAGGTTAGCATACGGGTTAGTTGTACCCAAGATTGCGGGTTCAAACCCTTTCGTGAATTTTTAGGGGCGAAAAAATCCTTCTTAAGCCTTCCTTCGAGAGGGAAGTAAAGGCGACGTCCCATGTTGTAGATTTACTTCATGTAACAAACATAATATCTTCTATATATATTATGTAAGAAACATAATATCTTATTTTTCCGCTAGATGGTGAAAGGAGCATAGAGAAATTTGCGTGGTCAGACGGAAGAGCGGGTCCGAGTCTCGCCACGTAAAATTCACTAACTCAGGCCATTAGGTCTGCTCTTCAGCTTAAGCGCCGGAGGGCTCAACTGCAGTTGTGTGCGGCAGGAGGAGAGTCGGGGGAAGGACAGCGAGCGGGAGGCGGCCACGCCCCCGCCCACGCTCGTGGACGTGCGCCCGCGCCCCAAACCTTCGCCCTCGCCCGCGTCATCGCCCGCACCTGCGCCCGCGCCCGTGCCCACCCGCCCCAAGCCAAAAGCGCAGTCGTTCCAGGTGAGTGAAACCCAGCCATCGCGGAGTGCAGTCAAATGAAGAAAAGTTTAAATCCCAAGTAAAATATTTTCTGCTGCATAACTGTGACTATGCAATTTGAGATTATACCGAGCATCCGAAAATTTTAATTATATCATTAGATTTTGGTTTGAACTTTTTTGAAACAAAAATGTTTCTGAATAAATATATTGATTTTAAGCAAACATTGAAGCAAAATATCGATGTTCTAAAAACATCAATGCTTTTTCCCAATTCTATGCGCGCCTCACGAAACCTTCCGGTGCTTGTACCTGGGCTCTCGGTGGCGCCACCCAGGCTCCGTGTGAAGGCAGCGTAAAAGTAATTGCTCCTGCGGAGGCTTTTGCGAAGCGCCTGAGAGCCTTACGTTGCACTCTCAGAAATTTCTGCATTACTTTTAATATAAAGTACATGAGAGTAATTATCACTTACATAAACTAAATTTAATCTACATGTACAGTAACTTTAATGCACATTAAATTTAATGTATGTGAACAACCAAAATTAATGCAGGCAAGTAAGTTAAGTCAACAGTAATGCATGAAATCTACATTGATTTTAATTGACGCATTAAATTTAACGTACAGGTACATTAATATCCCTTTAATGTACAAAGTACATGAAAATTCATGTACAGTCGTACATGAAATCTACATTAAATATAATGAACTTATTGACTGTGTGTGTGTGTGTGTTGCAGGCGAAATCGCGCGACCCCTCGAGCGACACCTCGACGACGGAGAGCTCCGCCACCACCTCCGCTCCCACCCCCGCCCCCGTGCCGCCCTCGCAGCGCCAAGGCAGGGCCACGCCCTCGTCCACGCAGCGGTACGAGTCCTTACACACACAAGCACACGTGCACGAGACTGGGAGAGATGGCTCACGGCATCAACTGATGCCACTGTAGTGCCTTTGGCCGGAAGGTCCTAAATTCGGGTCCCAACAGTGGCAAGATTTTCGATTCTAACTTGTCAGCTAGGTCGAACACAGTCGCTGTCTGCAAGAGAATTCTAGCGGCCGGCTGCTCTGATTGGTAGTTTTCCGTGGTTTCTCCGATCAACACAAGGCAAATGCCGGAGCAGAACCCCAACAAACGGGCCACGGACTGTGTGATCTTTCCTTCCTATTCCTTGTCCTATCCTCACACACACACCAACATGCACTACACTACCACACATGCCGGGAGACCGGTGGGGGACTTAGAGTTTGTTCCGTCTGGGGCGGTGACATACTGGTGGGAGATACCTGGATGCGGGAAACACTGCAAGCCGATGTGTAGGTCACCACCGGAGCTCGCCATTCCGTGGGGGAAGACCGCCGTCACATCCCCAGGGAAAAAATCACTCATTACTCGTACGGAACCATACTAGTTGGCGGGTCTGAAATCAGTAACAATCAATAACATGCTGTAGACTGGCTCTAACCATCAGACAGGGTTTCCACCACCACAACAAACGGGTCACGGACCGCGCGCCTTCTTTGCTTACCTCTCTCCTTATTACAACCACTTGCACTCACATGCACTACACTACCACACGTGTCGGGAACTTGGAGCTTGTTCTCTCTGGGGTGGTGCGCGGGTGGGGGAGATATGTGGAGGGGGAAGGCTTCCACAAGCCTCTCACGCGGTAAAAACATGCACTACACATACGAGTCTAATGGCGTTTTTTACATTTGTGGCGTCAACTCACGACGCAACGCGTCTCCTAACCCCTTCTTGGGTATTGAGCGCTATTGGATTAATCCTTCGTTACTTTGTACATTAATTCTGGTGTAATCTTCCGTTACTGTAGAAATTTACTATAGATATTTCGGTCCGTCACGTCTCGTCGCAGTCAAGTTGTCAAGAGAACCGCCAGGTGGCATATGCGCGCACGCGCCTCCCACCACGCGCTCTTGCGTCAGTACCCATCGGCCAGAATTAGGAAGGAATGAGGATAGGGGGTAGGGTTTAGGACACTTCACAGGGGTTGGACTAGCCCTTGTGAAGCAGCCAAACTCGTTTTGTTGGAACAAATTCGAGGGGAATCGAACTCGGACCTCATTGGTGAAAGGCTAGAGACTTTACTATGAGCCACGAACGATCCTCACAGACATCTTTTCCTTCCTCCTCCAGGAATCCTTTTCACAGACATACGACGTGGCACAAAAATAAAAGCACCAGACACGTGCTTCGCATTCGAAACTTAACTTGTGCAATCGGCAGCGCGTCTTTTGTTTTAGTTATGCATGTTCATACCCGTCGCTATAAACGCGGCGACATCAAATAATAGGAATAGTGTTATTACAGTTTTCATTCCGTTGGTATTTTCTTAATAAACAAAAGTGCATTAATAATCACAGTCAAAATTCAGTTAGTAGTAGTAATGCTTACTTTTCTTATTCCTGTGGGTGGGAGCGGAGGTGGCGAAATATTAATTTTATTTATATTTTCTATATGAGGAGTGAAGCAAAGAAAATTGAGAATTGCTGTCCTAGAAGGCGCTGCTAGCTGAATTCCTTTATTTTGTTCCGTGAAGTCACAGCTTCAAGGTATCGCGGGTTTCTGGATGGGTGACAGCCTAGAAACCACGGGATCTAACGACAGTCTAGAAACTACAGGATCTAGCCTGGCCGAAAGGATAAAAGACAATGACTACGACTGACGATGACCGACTAGATTGAAGGAAGATTACTCCAAACAACGCCTTGACAGCAGTACACAGTCACGTAAGAACGTTGTTACGAATGGTAACAGAATGAAACCGAATATTGTTCGTCATATCATTATTCATACATATTTCACGGGTTTGGCCACAGAATTCTCTTTGACAGACACCAGTTTATAAAAAAATACAAGAAAAATTTTGAACAAAAGCAGTCAGTGTCATTATATAAAGTTTTATTTTTCGTGAACCATAGGTGGCTGAGCGACGTTTCCACGATATGAATTTTCCCCATCTTCCAACTATAATGCATATAAGAGAAAAGTATTTTTTAATAATAATAGTTTTTATTCTTTTTTATTCATTCATTCAATTCAATGTATGTTCTGGAATGCTCAGCTAACTGTGGTTGACGAAAAATAAAATGTCATATTGTAGTAACCAATAAAAGACACGGATTCTTAAAATGGTTTTTATTTCAGAAAACAAAGAGAAATCAGCCAAGCAGTCGAATATCCGCAGGCGAGTTCCAAGTCCGTAGCACAAATCGTCGTAGTAGTAGTCCGCCAGACTTCTATCACCAATACACTAGCCAGGATACACTCGCTTACTCTGCCGCTCGCTGTCTGCCCTGGCGTCGAGTCGGAGCCCTCTTATAGCTCTGCTGGGCTATTGACCCGCCGACTAGCTGCGGAGGAGGGGCGGTGTCGAGTCTCTACCCGCCTGCTCGGGCGTGACGGCCGCGCGCAGACGGGCCCGGCCGGCTCGCACCGGTTGCCTCCCTCTCTCGCCAGGGACGGTAACGCTCCGCTGACGTCACTCGGCGGCGGCTGCTTTGACTGTTGCGGCCGGTCACGACACATATAATATAAAAGCTATATGTTAAAAGAGTACGTACTTTCTCGCCCGTATTTGGACGCAAAATTATGCGAAAAATACTCAAATTTTTGGAATATTGTGCATGACTTTATTTCAAAAGCTACCTTTAAGGAACAGATTTCATTACGAAAAAATCTTTAATATTTTATCTTTAATTTATCTTTAATTATCTTTAATTTATCTTTAATATTTTAGTTGTAGGAAGACAAAAATATTAAATTAATTCACACTATCCAACAGCAAAATTTAATCAATAACTATGGGGACTTTGTTTTTGAAAATTTTGAGAGTGCCCCTGGGGCTTCATGTAAAGTAGCCCCCATAATTGAAATAGGGATTTTAATTCAAGGGGCCACAACCTAAGCCAACTCGATTGTGGAGTATCACGTTTGGAGAAAATTCTGCTTACGGTTTAGCCGCTACCGTTTTTCACAGACAGACTTTTGCCATCATTCGATTCTTAGGTATCAAGGACGCACAAAACATGAACTCTGGATACATTTCATAGTAAGGGATTTTTGCCCCTAAATTTAGCTACTTGATTTATTCACTTTTTCATATCCAGACCCTATAATAACATTTGCTGCCGAAAATTCTCTGTATTTTTTGGCGCAGCGTTAGGTAACTTTGTGTGTACTCCGTAGCGAGAAAGTGGCGTGCAGTGAGGGCGCGGAGGAGGAGGTGGCGCCGGGCGGCGGACGCGACCTCCCGCAGACGCCCGTCCTCGAGGACATCTGCCCGCTCAGCGATCTCCACCCTGCCAAGTACTCCTCTCCCTTCTCTCTTCTCTCTTTCTCTCTCTCTCTCTCTTTCTCTCTCTCCTTCTCTCTTCTCTTCTCTCTTTTCTCTCTCTTCTCTTCTCTCTTTCTCTTCTTCTTCTCTTTTCTCTCTCTTTCTCTCTCTTCTCTCTTCTCTCTCTTTCTCTCTTCTCTCTCTTTCTCTTCTCTCTTTCTCTCTCTGTCTCCCTCTTTCTCTCCTCTTCTCTCTCTTCTCTCTCTTTCTCTTCTATTTTCTTCTCTTTTCTCCCTTTCTCTCTTTCTCTCTTCTCTCTCTTCTCTCGCTCTCTTCTTCTCTTTTTTCTTTCTTTTTCTCTTTCTTTCTCTCTTTCTCTCTCTCTTTCTCTTTCTCTCTCTTTCTCTCTCTGCTCTCTTTCTCTCTCTTCTCTTCTCTCTTCTCTTCTTTCTCTCTTCTCTTCTCTATATATATATATATTTCTCTCTCTCTTTCTCTTTTCTCTCTTTCTCTTTCTTCTCTCTTTCTCTCTCTCTTCTCTTTTTCTCTCTTTCTCTCTTGTTCTCTTTCTCTCTCTTTGTCTCTCTCTCTCTCTCTCTCTCTCTCTATATATATATATATATATATATATATATATATATATATATATATATATACCTAAAGAGACAAATTAACCGAGAAATAAAAGAATAATAAGAAATAAAACATCGGTAAGGAATAAACACTGTTCATGTGTCTGGAGCATTTACATGTTTCTGCAATGCAAATGTTTGCATTGCAATAAGCATTTTCTCAAACCTCGCTTTTGAGTGATTCAGTTCAGTCATTCAGATTACCCAAGTAGTTTAAGAGACAAAACTATGCTTAAAATTGTCTTAAGAACTTACTTTCGACGTTTCCTCCTCGGGCACGCTGTATATTTGTAAAACATGGTTGCCTGTGACTCAAGTATCCGAGTTCTAGAAGTTTGCGACCTCTCTTCTGAGACCTCCTTTAGTGGCAGAATGCGAGGAGCGCGCCTAGTGATGGCAAATTTTTCCAAAACATCGATACATCGCTAAAGGGTTTTGGATGTCGATGAAAACATGGACAAAGAAACATCAATATTTTAAATATAGACTTAAAAACTTGCTATTTTCCTATCCAATTTTAATTACAGTACTGTGGGACTTTCCTGAATTGAGTGGAGTGAGTCTGATTCACGACCTGTCAAAACGTCTGAGGGCCATTTCTAACACTACTATCGATCCAGGCAATGACACGCCTACCGCTAACATACTCTCATAACGCGAGCAGCTCCCAAACTTCCTCAGATTGCACAGGTGAAATATGCAGCGTGGTAATGAGAATGATGCAAAACATCGATATTGCTTTATTAAAAATTAAAAAATCGATGTTTTGGCAACAAAATATCGATGTGAAGAAAACATCGAAAGCAAAATATCGGTGTTAATACATTGATGTTTCTGGTGGAAAACATCGGTATTTCAAAAACATGGATGTTTCTTGCCATCGCTAAGCGCGTCGCGGTGTGCGTGGTGTGGCAGGTGACGTTCGCGGAGAACGTGCAGGTTGTGGCGCTGGAGGGCGCAGCCGTCGGCGCGACCACGGCCAAGGACGAGGTACGAACGTGGGGGTTTTACTTTCTCGCTACGGAGAAGAGAGAAACTTATGGAATGCTGCGCGACTAAAAAAAACAGCAGAAAAACTCTTATTTCAGGGCTCTGCCAACGAAAAAGTTGATAAATGCTACTCACAGATAGACTACTCGCACACTAAATAGATACTACTCACAGATGCCATGTTAGAGAAAAACAAGTATAACGCGTGATGTATTCATGTTTTGTGAAACCTCGAAATACCGAGAAACTTTATGGAATGCTGCGCGAAAAAAACGGCTGAAAACTCTTTATTACATGGCCCCGGCAACCAAAAGGTGGATAAATCCAGTTGCAAAATTAAGAAAAAATATCCTCTATACTTGTTTTTTTACGTGTCATCTGTGGGTTGTATCTCCAAGATGGAATGCGGCACGACTTTTGGCGTCGTTCTTGATCCTGCCGCAAGATGTCGCATAATCGCGACCATATCAAGCAACTCTAGCGGCAGGACTAAGAATCCCCTTTCCCTCGTGTATAGAGCGATTTTCCTAAGGGCAAGCCAAAGTGACAGCTAGTGCTGGCAACATAACTGAAGGTTCTGTGGTCGTTGTGCCCTTGAGCCCATTAGACCCCCTTTCCGCATTCGTTCGTTTGCAGTTGGCTGACTTGTAAACGGCTTCGACTCTTCCTTCTGTGATGTCCTCGTCCGACCAAAATATAGTGCGCCGCGAGAAATAATTGAAATTAGGAAGTGCAGTGTTATGTGCTCTTCTGTAAAAATTATTTTTTCGTTATATGTTACCTTGAATTTACTTTTTGTGTGAAATATTATGTTTATTTTTAAACCGAGACTTGAATGCGAGATGCGCTAAACCGAACTGCTGACCATCATTTTTTCTCTCACAATGTCAATTACCCGTAACATCACAATAAAGTTGATTCTAAAAATTAATTTCGATTCTTATATTAATTTATAATACTACTATACAAAAAAATAGCGTATGCAACTCGTTTATAATATTGCTTTATTGCATTCGTACAAATCTGAAAACTCGCTCCTAACATGGCTCGTTTTCAAAACAAGTGAATCGGAGCAAACAAAATGGTTCGATGTCACATTTGGATGGGTTTGAGTTAATGGTGGAAAAGTGTTCTTAAAACATAAATTCCACTTTCTATGCGTAAAAGTTCGTTGTCCGTGATGTCTTTGTGTGTCGTCTTTAGAGTGTCCTTCAACTGTTAATGTTAAGAAAAAATGATCCATGAATCTTTTTGGCTCAAGTTTCGGGCATTGAACATTTTTCTTAACATCCTTAAAATTTGAAGCTCCTTGACATCGAACGTTTTTGTTTTTTATGGTTTACTAGATCATTGCTGTGTGTTTACGGTCCTCAAACAAAACATGTAATGGTATTGTTAATACTCTTGCGGGCCTTTTTTTATTCTTTATGTTCGAGGGCCTTTGGGATACTTTATGGTTCTAATACCAACACAACACGTACAAAATTTTTAAGAATTCGATTTATTAATGATGCGTTGCAATCAAATACAATAATGGAATAATACTCAAATAAGTAAAATAAATCATATAAACCGTATTTTGCTTAATTGATATGAAATTTGCAATTTTGGAATGTCCCCGTGAATATACGATTGCCACCAGTCACTCATATTTCACTGTTACGTATCACCTTCTTGTAAAGACGTGGTATGTGCTTTTCGATTAGCAGTACTACTCGCAGTAATAAGATGTATAAGGCACATCGGCTAACAACCTCGAAACGTTATTTTTTGGTGTTATAACATATTCTAAATTCCTTTTGGTAAACAACCTAAAAGCAATTTACACTATTATATAACTTTCGAATACACCATAAACATTTTCATATATTTGTCGAAATTTTATTGAAAATCACTGTCCGTATTGTTGTTTGCATTTGCGAGAATATCATCAGGAACTTCTCAATATTCTTTCATTTTCTTCGAACAAATCAGTCCAATAACAACTAGGCAATATTAAATAGATACACACTCCGTTTTGTTTATCTGACGACATTTTGACAAATGACGATTACAATGCGTATTCTCACTTTACACGCAAGAAAAATTATAAAATGTTTCGAATTCTCGTTTAATTGAGCAACTAACTAGTAAACCAAAAAGTTTTGTATGCACCACGGATGTTACTAGATGTTTTTGCTCCTCAGGCGATTTGCCTCGAACTAGAGGCCCTCGGGCTTGGAAGTCGCCTTCGGGGCAGAAACATCCACTTAACGCCCTTGATACACAAATAACCATTACGATTCACGTGCTCGTGCAATAAAGCAGTTGCCTAATGTGCGTGGGCGCGCGAGAGCAGGTGAAGGCGGGCGCTGGGCGGAGGTCACCGGGGCAGCCGCCCGGGGGGGGGCCCGAGCGAAGAGCCCCCGCCGGCGCCCGCGGGGGGGGCGAAGCCAAGGCATCGAGTCCATGCCCACGGAGACGAAGCCAAATGAAATCGAGTCCATGGCCAGGGAGACGAAGCCAAATGAAATCAAGCCCATGGCCACGGAGACGAAGCCAAATGAAATCGAGTCCATGGCCACGGAGACGAAACCAAATGAAACCAAGTCCATGGCCACGGAGACGAAGCCAAATGAAATCAAGTCCATGGCCACGGAGACGAAGCCAAATGAAATCAAGTCCATGGCCACGGAGACGAAGCCAAATGATGATGGCCAAGGAGATGAAACCGAATGACACCGAGGTGATGGCGAAGGACACAAAGCCAAATGGTTTCGAGCAGGTAGAAAAGGAGTCGAAAGATTCGAAACGAAATGGCATCGAGTTGATGGCCAAAGAGGCGGACCCAAATTACATTGAGTTATTGGCCAAGGATACGAAGCCAAATGACATCGAGCTGATGGCCAAGGAAACGAAGCCAAATGAAATCGAGTTGGCCGACACGAAACCAATTGGTTAAAAGGAAATTGTTGATGGCCAAGGAGACAAGCCAAATGATCGAGTTGAATGCCAAGGAGTCGAAGGAGGATCCGCTGCCAAATGACATCGAGCAGATGACCAAGGATACGTACCCAAAAGGTATCGTATTAATGTGCAAGGAAGCCAAAAAAAATGCCATCGACTTGATGGCCGAGGAGACGATGACAAATGCCATCGACTTGATGGCCGAGGAGACGATGCCAAACGGCGTGGAGCTGGTGGCTAAGGAGTCGCAGAACGCGGAGCCTGTTCGCTTGACGGAGGAGAGCGCTGAGCCAAAGGAGGAGGAGGAGGAGGAGGAAGAAGAGGAGAGCTCCGGCGCTCCCGAAGCAAACGGTGAGATAGTGTAGATCAGGGCTGTCCAATTGGCGGTCTGCGGTTCATTGTGACCCGCGAAACTTTGAGTCAGACGTGAAAGTCCCTTGCATCCAGGTCGGGCGAGAATATTGCACCTAACGCACATGCCCTGTCGGGGTGAACACCCCCTAATATAAAAATAGGTTACGTTTATATTTAACGCGTTTTTTCTCTTAAATTCAGGAATTCAAAATCTCTGTGTGTTCTCTTGTGTTATGCATGGTAGAACCTGATAACATGCACGGTCTTCTCCCCCCTCGCAGCTACCGGGCAAACTGCCGAGATCAACAATACGGGATCACTTGTGGATCGCCCGCAACCATATTAATGATTTTTGTTGTGGCCCTTGAGGCTTTGCAAGTTGGACACCCCTGGTGTGGATAGATTCACATTGTCTCTTAAAATTGTGGCATATTACTATAATTTTCATGAATTACAACTAAAAAGATTTATATAGTAATACGATGTAACCTTAAATTTGTTTTGAACTAACAACAATTATAATAATGGCAGTAACTTTACTTGTCCATAAATATCTAGTCCATATACATTAGTTATTTTAAAACATGAAACAAATGATTAAACACCCTACAAGAATAATAACAATAAAAATAATAACAATAACTCAAAATATAAGTGATGTAAAACTCTATCGATATATCGACAGATCGCAGGAATCGCAGGAACAACCAAACAGGAACGAAAATGGCCGTCTGTTCAGAACAGTACAAAGTGGTTGCTAAAGATGTAAGAGAGATGGTTCGAAGAAATGACATCTTGACATGGCTTACCCTTTTAGGTATCTCAGGTCTTCAGTTGATGTCACTGCAGCGCCTCTGACCGGGAGGTCCTAGTTTCGAGTCCTGACGGCGGCAGGATTTTCGACACTAGCTTTTCAGCTAGGTCGAATTCAGTCGCTGTCTGGAGGAGAATTCTAGCGGCCGGCTGCTCTGATCGGTAGTTTTTCTGTAGTTTCTCCGATCAACACTAGGCGAATGCCGGAGCAGTACCCACACAAACGGGTCATAGACCGTGCGCGATCTTTGCTTCCTCTTCCTTATCCTATCCCCACCCTTACTTACACATACACTCACATGCGCTTCACTATCACACATACTTAGAGTTTGTCGCGACTGGGGCCGTGGGAGATACCTGGTTAGGGAAATCCCGCTAGCTGTCGGCGCCGGATCTCGCTATCCGGCGGTGTAAGATCAACGTTACTTAACGCGATAAAACATACTACACTTCCGTGACTAATGACCTTAGCACGGAAGACCTTAGACTCGCCCATAATCTAACCACTCCATTGACGTGGCTTCCTCTCACACTCACCAACTTGCACTCACGATTCTTTGACATTGGAAACACTCTTGAACACCCACGGGCACAAGGATTAACATCCACTTTCTCGCATTACTCCGTGTATGCTTTCTATAAACTCATTTTTAGCGAAAATTGACAGAAATCCATTGCATTTCATCTCTAAACCTAGATATCTTTCTGTGACACATGTCGGGAGACCAATCTGGAGCTTAGAGCGTATATGTAGAGTAAAGAAAAACTGCCATTATCTGTGTTAACCCATTAGTGCCCAGAATAATTAATTAATTTTAAATTTAAGTTAAATTAAAAATATTTTCTGCTGTATAACTGTTTCTATACAATTAGATACTATACTGATCATCCAAAAGAAAAATAATGCATATTGTAACGAAACAGCAATATATAATTGATTAGTTTAAATATTTATTGTATAATTTAAAGAAAGAGTTAATATTCGTGTAACAAGTAATGTACTTCAGCTTCTGGGTCAATGACCCCATCTCGATCGGTTTTCGTTCAGATTCCCTGATCCATTGAGCCAATGTTGAGATGGCCCCTTGTTTTGCTTCTAGATGTAAATGTAGCTTCACTATGCGCAGGTTTTATTAGGCTCTCCTTTTGCTTATAGTGGTAGGAGTAGAGCTGAGGGTGAGTTACTACATTGTTAATAATGCAGAAAAACCAAATTTGCAGCTCGTTTGCCGTTGCAAATAGTTTTTCTATAACTCGGAAACGAAAATGTCCAGCTTTTCAAATTTACTAATCTGGCGCTTTTTTAAATTTTATTATTATTATGATTGTTATTGTTATTGTAATTATTATTATTATTATTATTATTATTATTATTATTATTATTATTATTATTATTATTATTATTGTTGTTGTTTTAACTTTCATTCATCTTTCAACTATCGTTTAAATGTTGGGATGGGGTTCTGGTACTCAAGAAAATGTGAGCAGATAATCTTCTCCTCATATGTTATACAGTTTTTACTGTTTTTTGACCAAATAAATCAAATCAATTTTGTGCGCATAGCACTCGCCCGTTGTGGCCGCGTTCGCGCACGCACAGGAGCCGTTGAAGCAACATTTATTGCAACATTTATTGCTAACCAGTGGCGGCTCGTGGGTATTCGCACGTTCGCATGTGCACACCCAAATTAATTCGGTGCCATTTCTCATAAACATCTCTTAACAAGAGGGGAATACAAGTCCTCTCAGAGCATTTACGAAACATGTTATTTCAAAACACGCGCCATTCGGAAGCTGCGATTGCCGGTCCGTCCGCCTTTCTTTCGTGTCAGCCTGCGGGAGCACACTCGGGAAAATGCGACCGAGGAAACGGCGTCCTAAGCTGCCGCGGGGCTGCAGGGGAAGGAGGGGGAACAACGGTGGCTTATGAAGGACTGGAGCAATTCCGGCGTGGCGCTCCTTCTACGGCGCAGGCGCAATGGCAATCTCGGGAAAAGCCTTGACGTGTCTCGAAGATATAACACTCGAGTAGCACAAGAATTTAACAGAAGTATGACATTGAACGACGAAAGTGTGAGATATCTCTCCACTTAAATCGAGTATTCAAACCCCAGTTTTTAAAAATTTAAAAGTTATTGTATATAATATGTGTATTCTCTTGTGTTTTAAAGTGAGTTGCAATTACAAAACCATTCCGAAGTATTCAAACCCCTAGTGTATTTTGTAAACGTAAGTATTAGGCTACGTTTCAATGTGTTTTGAGAAACCGAAATCAGAGTTCTTTTTCTGTCAAGGGTGTTTGTGCAACTAACAATGAATAGCGTTGAAAATATGAAACGTAAGAAATCAATGATTTCAATGAAAAACCCACAAAAAAATTGCTGAAAAGAAACAATGGAATGGAATTCTTCGGCATGCTATCAGACGTCATAAGATGATTTGTGTTTAATTGTCATTATTAATGTTATTGTGTGTCTATGCATGCATGTAATGTATATGTGTGTGTGTGTGTGTGTGAGAGAGAGAGAGACAGACAGACAGACAGACAGACAGACGAGGGAGAGAGAGAGTGTGGGAAAAAGAAGAAAAACGTTGCACACCCTAATGGCATGACCACGAGCCGCCACTGTTGCTAACCAATCGTTCTGTTGCTAAATATTTGCGACCAGAGCGCTTTAAAGCGCAAACAGTTCGTTTCATGAGCATTTATTATATAGAGATTATTTCTATAGAGACCTTAGCTACATACGCTCAGTCAACTTCGGCCCGGACCAACCGCCGTTTGCTTTACACCGACCTCTCCCTCCGACTTTACAACAGGCATATAGGAGCACTGCACGGGTTTTAGATGATTCGAACCGACGCAAGTCATATCTACACCTTTGCCTCTCCCTCCGACTTTACAACAGGCATATAGGAGCACTGCACGGTTTTAGGTGATTCGAACCGACGCAAGTCATATGTACACCTTTGCCTCTCCCTCCGACTTTACAACAGGCATATAGGAGCACTGCACGGTTTTAGATGATTCGAACCGACGCAAGTCATATGTACACCTTTGCCTCTCCCTCCGACTTTACAACAGGCATATAGGAGCACTGCACGGTTTTAGGTGATTCGAACCGACGCAAGTCATATGTACACCTTTGCCCCGATTCGAACCGACGCAAGTCATAAGTACACCCTGGTCAGGAGTGTACAATGCCTTAATGCTCACGGCTAAATCGACATCTGGCATTCAGGAATAAAAAAACTTGCTTATATGTTTCTTTTAGGATGCTACTTATTGAATGGACGGAACAAGATTAAAGTGTCAATTTCAGCAAAGAAACATGCGCGTGCCATTTATGTCTCGCTAGGCACTAATGGGTTAAATACGAACATTCTAGATTAGAAAATTTAAAGTAAAAATCAAGAAATCCTCTTCAAGGAGGTTATACTATATTATAACCTCTTTGGTCTTTCCTATTGACACGCAATCTGTGCGTAGATGAATTCAATCGTAGATCTCAGTCGTCATCCTTTGGTGGAACGCAGCTAAACTACTGATACACTCCTGAATCTGCAATGTAATGCTAGGCAAAAAAGTTCATAAAAGTAATTATCTTGTGAACATAACCTAGAATATTTCAGTACTTTCAAAGAAGCTAGCATAAAAGTTTCATTGGTATTGGTTTGAGTACATTCAGAGATTATCGCGCTGTAAGTCAGCGCACCTCTAAGATTATGAAACGATGATGTAATGAGTGTGATATTGCGATACGAGCAAGAAACGAGCAAGTATCGTAAAGGTCACACGAGTTTAGTAATACACATTACTTGGAGTTTCATGCGGTACTTTTTCTACGAGTAGTGGTAAGTTTTATAAGTTAAACGTTTACATTGAATCGTTTCGTAGCAGTTGACGTGCAGGATTCAGTCAAAGCTACTTAGCGGACAGCTCCCTAACCACCCTACTGCAGGCTTTTGTTTACCACTGCGCTAGTCAACTAAGATCAAAATAAAATTACGATCCAATTTATTTTACGTAATATTCCGCGTAAAAAATTATTAATAATAAAAGAAATTTAATCTGACAAGGATAGTAAAATACTAAATACAATTTTAATGTACACAATCGAACGAAACATTTACTACAACAATTCTCAATGATCACGCCTGTATCATAATGAAATATGTATCGTAACGAGTATCATAATGCAACTGAATGTAGCCAACAAATAATAGCGTTATACAAAGGGAGTAGAAAAAGTTAAAAGATTTTCTTAAGTTACTGTAATTTATTATATAAACAGATATTGAAATCGATACACTTGAAAACAATTATTAATATCAGATCTGTTCGTTTTTGTTTATAGGTGCCAAACAAGCTACTAGTTTCTGTGATTTTAAAGACTCATATTTTTCTTAAAAATCTGGAAAAGAGGATTTCGGTTCTGCCCAACGCGATGGATGATCGATGCCCACAATCTGTAAAAACATTCCAATATGTGTCGGATTATCTATATTGATTGAAAAATAAAACAATATTGTCAAAACATTGTGAATTTAATTTTATTTAATAATTAACTAGCTATTTCACGAACGTCTCTGGAATCTGTTTCGGAAGAAAACTACTAGAAGAAAGCCTCCAAAAGGTCATTCTTGTCGGGAATTTCGGTATACAGGTGGATCGGAATGAATGTTACAAGCGCCTAGGTCATATTGAAGGGGTCGAAAATATTCGCCTTTTTTAGATGAACCTACAGTGAGAAATTGCTTCTAACAGAGTTGGACATGTAACATTTCGCCCTGATTGATTGGTAACTTTCGCGTTGATTTTCAGCAGCTTACGATCTGGCACATACAAGTTAACATGTATCTGTACATACGTGATTGCCTAAGAATCAAGCAAGTGCTACATTTATAAATGCATATAACTCGGCTATAAGAAACTTTACGTAGTATGTTCATTGGCCAAAAGGTATCTCTTTCGACCCTTCTGTCTAACCTGGAAGTTTGTAACATGTCCTATGAGACGTTCTATATTAGGTAGAACGTCAAGGGTTAGAGCATTCGCCCATCAAGGGAGGGCAGGCTGAAAGAAGAAATTTTACATTTGGCCTGGAAGATGAATTTTCCAACAAACAAGTTGATGGTTGTTGCCCCAGTTGGAAAGAAGAATTTGATGCTTCTTGCCAGGGTGGACGGGCGGCAAGACCCTAGTTCTGGTGAGTATTCATCTGGAAAACAAACCGAAATCCTCTTTTTCCTTTAATCACGTGTACTTAACGTTTGTTTGTACAATTCTTGATGTATATTCTGCCTACTGATGCTATAAGTCATTGAATTTTATTTTTACACGAGTCTGTTGATAGTATTTTTGTGCTTTTATTGGTTATTATATACATTTTCTATTCAACGTTTATTGAAAATAAAAGATTTATAGTACAACACACGTTTACATGGTGGAACACTAATTAAACTTTCGACTCCAATAAACTGAACTAGACCACTCTTTGCGAAATAAACTGTGTAAAACGCGCTCTATAGACGAATGTGGTTACTGGCAACGCGGGGTACTCGAATTACGGAATAAACATGACTGAGACCGCAGACCGCCCAAGGGGGATGATGGGGGAGATACCTGGTTAGGGAAACCTCGATAGTCTCCAGGTAGGTTGACACCGGATGTCACCCTCCCGCGATAAAAGGTTGCCCTCCACTGACGCGAGTGCTGTCCGTAGCATTGAACGAGGGCGATGGTGACGGTGGGGGGGCTGATGGTGTGGGAGGATCTGGGTGCGGGCGGCGGCCGCGGTGCAGCGCTGTCGAGAGCAGCGCCCCCGCGCTTCCCACTTGAACGGTGAAGGACTCTGCTCCCTACAGTAGACTCCCGAGTATCCGGCACAGGCATCAACCCATGGCTCTGCAGGGCATCGGACCGGAATACACTCCCCACGGAGCCTGCAGTTTCCACACTAGCGTTTCAGCTAAGTCGAATTTAGTCGCTGCCTGGAGGAGAATTCTAGCGGTCGACTGCTCTGATCGGGAGATTTTAATTTACGCATTAAATTTAACGTAAGGGTACATTAATTTCCCTTTAATGTACAAGGTACATTAAAATTCATGTACAGTCGTACATGAAATCTACATTAAATGTGAACCGGGAGCGGTAGCTCAGTGCATCAACTGTCACTGCAGCGCCTCTGACCGGGAGGTCCTAGGTTCGAGTCCTGACGGCAGCAGGATTTTCGACACTCGCTTTACAGCTAGGTCGAATTCAGTCGCTGCCTCGAGGAGAATTCTAGCGGTCGACTGCTCTGATCGGGAGTTTTCCGTGGTTTCTCCGATCAACACCAGGCGAATGCCGGAGCAGTACCCTAACAAACGGGCCACGGACCGCGCGCGATCTTTCCTTCCTCTTTCTTGTTCTATCATCGCCCTTCCTTACACACACTCTAACTTGCACTACACTACTACACATGCTGGGGGACCGATCGGGAGTTTAGAGCGTGTGCCGGCTGGGGCGGTGCCCCGCTGGTGGGGAAAACCTTGCTAGCCGACGGTAGGTCGGCGTTGGATCTTATCACGCGGGGGAAGATCACCACCACCTCCCAAGGGAAAATGCACTACACTTACGGGGCTATTGACCTTAGTAGTTGGAGCGCCCGAGATCTACAATCAATCAAAATCGCCCTAATGTGGCGGAAAGGCAGGGCATATAAAAAAGCCGAATAGGCCGGAGTTCTATGAACTCGTGTCTTTGCCTAACCAGTACCAGAAATCTGGGTTATTACACCAAAAACCACTGTAATAAATCTTATTGGCTCTGTTTTTATTTAGAACTGAGTCCTCCATTTATCCACATTTAGCCACATAGATTTTGAACGCGTCCACAGCCCGGTGAATCTTAGAAGAAATTGCTGGAAACGTGTCTAGTTAAAATGGAAGCTGCTCTTACTGAATTAAATAACATTGTTGGCAATGACAGCGCCTTTAATTATTTCAATTAAAATGGAAGGCTGAGTACCGGTAGTTTATGAATGTTTTTGTACAGCATTACAGCTTTTAAGATTTTATTAGAGAAAAAATAAGTTAAAGAATATAAACTGTTCACGTTTTGACATAAATTTTGTAATGTCCAACTGAAGTGCAGGAAATGTGACAAATCAACGTAAATCTTTGGTCTAATTCTTGAGAAAATTGATTCTAATAATTCTATTTTGCACACGACACGTAGGAGGATCGTAGCAGACACCTGCTTCGAATGCTTTGGAATGTAATTTGTTCCTCGTGTAATTACAATTGTAGAAAATAGATCGGATAGTTGGGAATCGGATACTCTGGAGTCGACTGTAATTGTCCAAACGAGTGGATAAAAGGGATATAATTGCATGAGTGGTATGTTCATGAAAAGAAGCGACGATGAGAGCCCCTTTTCTTATTTACCACTAGTGCAGTTACGCCTTTTACGTACGTATTACGACCAATATTTTTTCGTTTCCATTTAAGAGTAAACTAAAGTTTGAGAAATTCAAGCACTACTTTAGCTTTTTCTGTGAACGTTTGACAACGTCGTATTGTTTCTGGAAACGACCTATTTTAGTGGGCCTTGCTTTGTGTGCATAGTATCATCTTAGTGTCTTATAGGCTAAAGAAATGTTTGCAAATGGAAAATATTAAACATATTTCGGATGAAATATTAAAAAAATTGACAGTCATGAAAACATTACTTCCCACAGAGTAATGTAAAGACAGATATAAGAAAGAATACACGTATAAATGTTGGAAAGTAAAAACATAACTGTTTCTACACAATAAGAGACTATACTATCCAAAAGAAAAATAATATTTGTTTTATCAATGATATATAATACATTTATTTACATTGTATTAACAGTTTTAAAAATTACTTAATATACCTGTAACAAGTAATGTACTTGAGCTTCTGGGTCAATGATTCCTTATCGAGCATGTTTTTTTTCAGCTCCCCTAATCCATTCAGCAAATGCTGAGATCGCCCTTGTTTTGCTTTTGGACATAAATATAACTTCATTATGGGCATGTTTTCTCGAACTCTCCTTTTGCTAGTAGTGGACGATTAGAGCAGGGAGTATGGGTTACTACTACGAAATAAATTCTGTATTTAATTTACCGATACAAACCATTATCTAGAACTCGGGGGAGCGAAAATTTCTGTTACCAAATGTTAATACTTTTATTCATCATTCAACTATGAGCTAAAAGGTGGGGGAAGGGATTTAAAGGGCTCAATAAAACGTGCGCGGATTGTACTTTTTCCCCAATCGTGCCATGCCGTTCCTCCTGTTCATTGGCAAAAAAATAAAAATAAATAAATAAATAAATTAATTAATTAAAAAAATAATTTAAAAAATTAAAAAAAAACCAACTTGATTGGAGTGGACTGGCTTTTGTGAGTGGGACGTGGCCCGCAGGGGACGGTGTCTGCGGGGCCGACGCAGCCGAGGGCGTGGCCGAAGTCCCTTCAGAGGCGCCAGCGATGGCGTCCACGCCCCGACACGACACGTAAGCACTTGCTTCATTTGCAATTCCTTCTTAGTTCCATGACGGTTCAGAGGAACCCCGAAAATATAGATAGATAGATATTTAATATTTCAGCATGTAGGTATATACAACCTGGTGGCAGAACACTACAATTTACATAGTACTAATAGGAATATTAACTTTAAATTAATTAACAGTGTAACTTTAAATTATTTAAAGACATAGTAATAATAATAGTAACAATAATAATATGGTAACAATAATAGTATTCACTACCTTTTTTCGGCAGACCTGCACAGTTATTTTAAACTATTAAATACAGACTACACGACTTTCTTATTACACTTCACTTCACAACATTTGAAATTCACTTCTCTTTCTGCTTCTTACTGCACTACACTACACTACACGTCACCACACTTCAATACGATACTACTTTGAATATAATTGTATATTTAATAAAGCACCGCATTTAATAGTAATTAACACAATAATAATAGCAATAAAAATAACAATAATAATAAAAAATAACTGTTATAATAAGCCTAACTTACTAAATTAATAAAATTTACAAATACCATTAGTTAATTTGTTTTTAAATCTTTGAACACCTAGAGGAAAGGGTTACAAGGCTGGCGTGGGTAACTTATTTCAGTCCGTTATTGATTATTATATAGTGGCACGTTGTTTAAATAAAATGGCCAGTGAAAGAATGGACCTTTATAAGCCATTGACTGATCGCGTGCGGCTAACATTTTATTTATTTTAGCCCCCTGGAATCAATAAGTTTGAAAAATAAACTGAAGCTCGTAGACTAAATAGCAGAGAACAAGTAGGAATGAAGCAAACGACTGTACGATAAGTTTGTGATAGAATGCTTTATGAAACTACAATTTATGTACTCAGGAAACAAATGAGCATGCGCAACTGAGGCAAGTGCGAATGGAATTTTGTTGAATTCTGAGGAAAACAAGAGTAAAAGAGGTTATTGAACTTTGCAGAATTACGAGAATTTCCGTAGTTTAATTTACAAACTTTAAACGTTTAACCCGCCATTGTCCGCGTGTTAGATTGTATAAAAATTTTGTTTTTATTTATGAAAAAAACCAAAATGATTGCTCATCATTTTTGTTTATAATAAGTAGTCGAATTAACATCATTGTCATTAAGTGATGTATTATATGAAGCAAATATATTTAAGAAAAGCAAATCATGGAATACAATTAAATGCAATACACTACAATTTCCCCACATCGAGGCATACAGTGACATTTATGAACTAAAATAAGCTTCTTCAGAACTACATTCATTGTAAACAAATTATTCTTGTGTGTTATTTACAGAGATGTTTGCAATAAATATTACAACAATCATGTGTGAAGCTGATTTTTCTCTTCGAACAATAAGTGAAGCTGATTTTCTCTCTTGAATGCTCTCCGACATACCTTTTTACTCCAAAAAGAAAACAAAACTAACAGAAACTACAACGAAGGGTTAGCGGTCGATATTCTCGCTAAATCTATCAATGTTACCTTTGATTTCAGTTATAAAATACACGATCAAAATGAAATACTAAGCTTTTCTGACCTTCACGCAAGCACGCAAGACACAAAGCAGAGTAAATAACTGTATCGAAAGTGGATGCGATAATTCTATCGAAATATTACGTGATTGCTCGCGCGTGAGCATATCTATTCTTGTGTTTTCGTAACGTGGCGTCTGAGGGTATTATATTCAAGATGGAATGTGGCACGACTTTTTGCGTCTTTCTCACGCCTGCCGTCCCTCTCACTCCAGCTTTTCAGCTAGGTCGAATTCAGTCGCCGTCTGGAGGAGAATTCTAGCGGCCGGTAGCTCCGATCGGTAGTTTTCCGTGGTTTCTCCGATCAACACCAGACGAATGCCGGGGCAGTAGTACCCTACCAAACGGGCCACGGATCGCGCGCGATTTTTCCTTCCTCTTCCTTGTCCTGTCCTTTCCCCTGATACACACACTTACACTAACATGCACTACATTACCACATATTCCGGGAGACCAGTCGGGAGCTTAGAGCTTGTCTCGGCTGGGGCGGTGCCCCGCTGGTGGGAGAGTCCTGGTTAGGGGGAAACCCCACTAGGCGACTGTAGGTCGGCGCCGGATCTCGCCATCCAGCGGGGGAAGATCACCGCCATCTCCCGAGAGAAAACATGCACTACACTTACAGGACTAATGAGCAAAGCAGTTGACGCGCCCGGAAACACGACAAAACAATCAATCAAAAACAAACAATGAATCATCCCGGGGTCGTGTGCGCGTGCGCAGAGCGGAGGGCGGCGCGCGGGCGCGGAGGCGGAGGAGGAGAGGCCGCGGGCGACTGCGAGACGGCCGCCCTGCTCGCCTCCTCCTCGCACCTCGTCGCCCCGGGCGGGCGGACGCTGCTCCCCGCGGGCGAGGCGCCCCCAGCCGCAGGACACGACGGTGCGCCATTTGTTAGTTAACGCCTTGTTTTACGCGACGAGACTCGGACCATCAGGCCCGCTCTTGCGTCTGACCACGCAAATTTCGCTATGCTACTTTCGCCATCTAGTGGAGATGAAACAGACGATTTGAATGTAGCTCAGAGGCTTCATTTAGGCTTGAGTATCTTTTATATGCTGTAAATCTACGACATGGGACAGCCGGATTTACTTCCCCCACGAAGGACGGCGTAAGGAGGTT
The DNA here is from genome assembly GCA_964035755.1 of Teleogryllus oceanicus. NCBI lineage: Eukaryota > Metazoa > Arthropoda > Insecta > Orthoptera > Gryllidae > Teleogryllus > Teleogryllus oceanicus. The sequence continues at coordinate 62,641,923 of CAXIVR010000013.1, forward strand.
TTTGCGTCCTTAAAATCCACGGCTACGATCGGTTTTTAACACGCAAAATTTGGTACAACAGTCCGGTTCGCAAACCGTACCACTGAAGACCACAATCATTTGCGTGGTTAGAGACGGTGCGGCCCCAACAGTTGGCACTGAGCCTTATCAGCCAGTTCTTCCTTCAAAGAGGATTGAAATTCATGTTCCGTCGCTTTTTGTCGCAGCAGAAAAGGCATGGACTAGACTGGACTTTTTTTAAATTTATCGTATGGGTTATTGTGCGGGGACATGGCAATTTACCGTAGCTTTGTACGTGTGTATTCGAAATTTGAGGTTTATTTATTTATTTTACGTCAAAAACAGTTAAAACTGCGTATGACGTGCTATGGGGAAAAGTGAATTGTGTGCACATTTTCAAAATTCTGTGATCCCTACACTAAGTCATATACTACTTGAATTTTGAAGTGAAAAAAAAGCTCCCATGTAATAAAATCTATTTTCAAGGATCAATAAGCAATAAATTTTGGGTTCTTATCCATGTTGTCTTTCGGAATAATACTTCCTGCCGCGACAACATAGAAACAATAATTTGATTAATTGTATTTCCCACTGAATTCTAGAAGACGTGCACAGAAAATGAAGTTACATTTATGTCCAGAAGCAAAACAAGGGGCCATCTCATCATTTTCTCAAAGGATCAGGGAAACTGGACGAAAAACCTGATCGAGATGTGGGTCATTGACAGAGAAGCTGCGATACAACACATGTTACATATTGTTTAGAATTATACAGTCCAGTGGTAAATAATACATTAAATATCACTGTTAAAATTAATGTTACTTTCCTTGTGATGCTCAGTATAGTCTCTAACTGTATAGAAACAGTTATGCAGCAGAAACGATGTGTATTCCCGGCGCTGATATAGAGCAACGTCTTGCAGTAGATGTGCCTCATAGACGTCCCCCTGAAACGCCTGCGTGTGACTCACTTTCTACGCCAGATGCCAGTCACAGTTCACTATATCCGATCGCTGTGCTTGGGAAATCACAAGCACTCGTTAAGTCGGGAAGCTTGCTGAGGGATTGAATGTTACCGAGCATCTGCTAGGGTTCTCTTACATATCACAAGTACGACATTGCCTTTGTCCAATTTTCCTCCCTCCGGAAATCCACGCGGCTCAGCCGGATTTGAACCCGCGCAATAGCAGTTCACAGTCTACTACGCTAATCACTCCCCAACGAGGTGCGTACCAGGCGGGATATAATGTCTACAGCAAAATAAAGCTAATTTTTTCATTTTTCTCATTCAGAAAATGTTTTTTATGAATTGGATTAATTTCTATTCTATTTCTATAAGCACAACTTTTAACAAAACGACTAATTATTGAAAATTCTCATTAAACTTGACAAACCAAACTAACTTGAAGAATATGCAGCAAACAAAAAAAGTCTTTAAAAGGAACTATCATTTTTTATTTCGTATTTGGATTATACACTAAATTTATGTTTTAAACACGAGAGTTACCACCCACCCTACTCCTTAGGCGTGAAGTTGGGGGCTTAATTGATATTATTAGATACGTTTTTAAAAGAATATTCAACTGATATATAGTGTGACTCAATTTCCCATTTCTTTCAAAGTATATTCCCATTTCTTTCATTAAAGAAGTCTATTTAACATGTAGGTATTTTTCATTCGTGATGGTGTTGAAATGGTTTGAACTACCTTTAGCGTTAAACAGGTACTACAAGTATGCAGTAGTTGTTCCCTTCCGGGTGTTAGTTTTAAGTGAGTCTCCTCGCCTCTCACTATCGGTCTGATATATATATATATATATATATATATATATATATATATATACATACACACACACATATATATAATCAGTTCAATAATCTTTTAAAAAAATTATCTAATAATATCAATTAAGCCCCCACCCTCACGCCTAAGGAGTAGGGTGGATGGTAATATATAGTACGTGGGTAAATCGTGACCATGTATATATGGTCAAGATTTACCCACTTCTTCGTTACTAGGACCCTGCAAGTAAGACTTTTTTCCGGCGCACGATCGCAATACTTTCTCTCGTTGCGCAGTAAGGGCGAGGGAGTAAGAGTGTGCGAACTGTCGCAGCCCTGCCGGCGCCCTCCAGCGGCAGCGAGGGCGGAGCGCAGGGCGCCCTCGACGGCCGCCACCCGCCGCAACCACCTGGGCTTCCGAGCCCAGGGGCCCAGGCAGATCTCCGCGCAGATAGGTAACGCACTCCCGTCCGCTCGGCGAAGACAGAAACAGTGCGACCAAGCAAGTGTCAAATTCCTGTCAACCCACAAAGGAAACATATCATCACACCACACATTTTATTTATTTATTTATTTATTTATTTATTTATTTATTTATTTATTTTACGTAAAAAAGAAACAGTTAAAAACTGCGTGTGATGTGCTATGGGGAAAAGTGAATTGTGTGCACGTTTTCAAAATTCTGTGATCCCTACACTAAGTTATATACTACTTAAATTTTGAAAGAAAAAAAAGCTTACTTTTACTTACTTTAAAAAAATTGCTTACTTTTTTAAAAATTATTACTCTTAGCCAAGTAGATTAAAACACAGAAGAAGCAGCAAGAATTCGCACTACAACAATAATATAATTAAAAACTGATATTTTTAAGATCACGAAATCTATATTATGTTCCGTATCATTCAATCTACACATTGCAGTGACTTTGACGTCGCATTGTGTCACATCCTGTTTATTTCTACCCTTTCCACCCGATTTACACACCGGGTTACGTGGCTCAGGGCATCAATTGATGTCTCCGCAGGGCCTCTGTCGGGGAGGTCCTGGGGTTTCACCATGGCCACCTTCGATGGTAAAGGTGGCCATGGCTTCACTCCCTACGATGGCGGGAGTTCAATTCAGCTGTTTGGTGGAGCATTCTAGTGGCCGGCTGCTCTGATCGGTTGTTTTTCGTGGTTCCTGCGATCATTACAAGGCAAATGTTGGAGACGTACCCTAACAAATGGGCTAGGGACCGTGCGCGATCTTAAATTCCTCTTCTTTGTATCATCCTCTTCCCTTACTTGATATCATTCAATAAATTTAACCAAGAAAAAGACTTTTTCTTGGTGATGTCACTGCGATAAAAAATCAACCTAGCTGAAAAGCTAGTGTCGAAAATTCTGCCGCCGTCAGGATTCGAACCTAGGACCTCCCGGTCAGAGACATCAGTTGATGCACTGAGCTACCGCTTCCGGTCATTACAGTATGAATTAACCTCTTTTCCTCATGCAAATTCGTGAAAACTGCATTGCAATAACTCCAACCGTTCAAAAACTGCAAGAGGCGCTAAAGTTCCGTGACTCACTCTGTACATAAAATGTTCTGCCATTGAGAGTTTGCGGGCGTGGTCGCAGGAGCGTCGTGGCTGCGCCTGCGGACAGCGACGGCGCGGGGGCGGAGCCAACCACCTTCCTCACATCCAAACTGGACGAAGGAGAAGAGGAAGAAGACAACGCAGCCCCCGGCCGCGCAACAGGTCTCTGTGCTTTCCGTACTTTGAATTGAATTGAATGTGGCTTATTTAACGTGGCGAGAATCAGGCCATGAGGCCTGCTCTTCCGTCTGACCACGCAAATTTCGTTACGCTTCTTTCACCTACTAAGGGAGAAAAGGTATTACTTGGGCGACGAAACAGGCGATTTGAATTTAGCTCAGAGGCATCATTTAGGTTTGAGGATATTTTACGTGCAGTAAATCTACTAACATGGGACAGCCGGCTTTACTTCCCCCCCAAACGAAGGCGTACGAAGGATTTTTTCGCCCTTAAAAATCCACGGCTTCGATCGGGTTCCAACCTGAACGACCTCTAACAAACGAACCACGAACCTTGAGTTGATCTTTGCCACTCTTGTTCTACCTTCCCCGTTACTTACACACACACTAACATGCACTACAGTACCACACATGCCGGGATACCGGTCGGGAGTTTAGAGCTTGTCCCGGCTGGGGCGGTGCCCCGTTGATGGTTAAGGGAAACCCTGGGGATACCTGGTTAAGGGAAACCCCGCCAGCTGACGGTAGGTCGGCGCCGGATCTCGCCATCCGTCGAGGGAAGATCACCGCCATCTCCCGAGAGAAAAACATGCACTACACTAACGGGACTATTGACCAAAGTAGTTGACTCGCCCGGAAACACGAAAAAATCAATCAATCGAATTCGGTCGCTGTCTAGGGAAAATTCTAGCGTTCGACTGCTCTGATCGGTATTTTTCCATGGTTTCTCCGATCAACCCTAGCGAATGCCGAAGCAGTACCCTAAGAAAGGGCCCCAGATTGCGCGCGATCTTTCCTTCCTCTTCCTTGCCCTACCCTCCTTCTCACGTAAAATTACGCGAAAAGTACTCAAATTTTCGAAAAATTGTACATGACCTTAAAATCTACCTTCAAGAAACAAATTTCAACAAGTGGAACTAATGAGTTGAGTAGTTGACCGAAGAAATCAAGCAAGGCGTCGCTGTTCGCTGAGCGCGCGGTGGTGTTGGTGTTGCAGGGGCGGTGGCGTGCGAGGACGGCGGGGAGGAGCGAAGGCGTCGCGGCGCCCTCGAGAACGGCTGGCAGGTGCTCCTCCACCCCCTCCAGATGATATCCAAAATGATATACTTGTGATCTGAAGACCTCTATTTTTATAGTTGTTGCCGAACGTACTGAAGGCATTGTGAATATTCTTATTGAAACCCCTATATAATTTAAGTACAGATAAACGAAAAAACAACAAGATAGAAATAAGATCTGATACAAACAACGCGTCGATTCCGAACAATAGTTCTACACGCCACCATCAGCCACCTCTCATGTTGTGACTGCAAAGAACATGGCGGCCCCTAGTTCGTCGAGTGTCCACCAATAGCGCTGAAACCATAGGGTTAGCCACTCAATGTAGTATATTGTAGCTCATTGGGCGAAATGCACGCCAACAAGCCCGCTCTGGCGACGCACCACGCAAATTTGGCTAGGCTCTTTTCACCACCTAGCGGAGGAATAAGGTACCATCGGGAGAAGGAACACGAGATTTAAAGTTAGCGTACTTTAAGTGGCGAGACTCAGGTCATGAGGCCTGTTCTACAGTAGAGATGGGCTTAACAGTTTTTTCAATAACTGTTACCACTATAAAAGCTGACTCGTAATAGCTGTTATTAACAACAGTTGAAAAATAACAGGTCCATGATCAGCAACCTAACATGGGCGACTGCTAAGAGATAAATCAGTTGTGGTGACTGCTAAGAGTTAAACCACGCAAAACGAATAATGTTGGTAGGACCGTAAAGCTTGTGAAGTTACCTTACGGCGCTTGCTTGCACTACTTCCCCAAACGTTTGGACAGAGAAGCAGCTGATATGGAGACTGGATGAACTGCCAAGGATGAATAGTAATTCATATAATAAAGGGTAGCAAATGTGTATAGAATATTACTAAAATAAAAGTGATTCGTGATTCGGTTCCAGATTGCAAATATTCTTTCAAATATGCAACTTAAAAAATGAGGGACTGTGTTTTTGCTTACCTTGAGCGAAAGTGGTAATGACTGTTGAAAATCAAATATTATAATGCGAGTTGTTTGACCTACTCATTTTATTTTATCGGCGTAGGGAAATATTAGTTGATCTCCATAAGCAGCAATGGGTCCGAAATAAATTCACAATCATATTAGACGGATTAAATTTAAATGACATACTTCTTATTGAAGTTTATACAATAAAATATAAAAATATTGTGGCACATGGTGTGTAATAATGAAGAATTATGTATTAAAGAATCTATAATTTGAACTATCGCGATTAATTAGCAGCAGTGAAGCTGTTATCGTACAAATTGGTTTCCACAAAAGCTTGTAGTAGTTCAGATTTGACCCAGTAGATTGCAGTTCTATGAATTTCAACCGATAACTTCCAATAACAGGATAAACGAAGTAACTGTTATTTTGCGTAACAGTTACGAAACGTTAACTGTTAAGAAATAACAGTTTAGCTGCTAAGAGCACATCCCTTTTCTTCAGTATGATCATGCAAGTGAGTTTGGCCCAAGGATCTTTGGACTGATGTTACAACAGAGAGAGGCGGCTAGTTGTATACTCATACACATCAGTGGAAAGGCTTTTATTATGTAGAGATTTCAGGTTGCTAGCCTGTTTATTTCATCATATTCGGAAGCGCAGAGCTGCATTCGAAGCGGAGGGCCGGGGACTGCGCGCTTGCACGAGGTCCTGGCGACCAAGCTGGGCGTCGCCAGCGGGCCCCACGTTGGGCGCCAGTGTGAGCAGCGCGCCCCTGCCCACCTCCGCCGCGCGCGATGGCGGCGGCGGCAGCAGCAGCGTGCAGGTCATCTCGGACGCGCCCGCGCCGGCGTCCCCGCCGGCCCCGCCCACCGCCGCCGCCCGCCGCCCCGGCACCCCGCGGCGCCGCTCCTGGACCCGCCCCTGCTCTCCCGCACCGCAAGAGTACGCAAGCATGTTGCATAGCTACTGTTCTGTTTCAATAATGCTTTTATTTATTTACTTTTTATTTTTTATTTATTTATTTATTTGTTTGTTTGTTTGTTTATTTTACGTTATAAACTGTGTGTGACGTGCTATGGGGCGAAGTGAGTTCTGTGCAAGTTTTCCAAATTCTGTGATCCATACACTACTTGAATTTTGAATACAGAAAGAAAATGAGCGGTTCTTTGTCAAGGATTGTTAACAAAATATTCGCTGCAATGCAATGAAATCTCTTTTACTAAATGCATAAAGGAAGGTTTTAAAAAAACGGAGGAAGAAATTTAATCTTAGTGTAAAAATTGACGATCCCACGCTGTATTTTAAAAGTCGAAATATTAAGTCTTTGCTGTACTTGAGAAACTGAAAACTTTTAACACAAACATGTCGAAAATTTTTGTAATGTGTTGCTAACAAATCGGCAAGGGTGATTCAGTGCATCAACGAATGTCACTGCAGTGCTTGTGACCGGCAGGTTCTAGGTTCGAGTCCCGACAGTGACATGATTTTCGACACAAGCTTGTCTGCTTGGTCGAATTCAGTTGTGTCTGGAGGAGAATTCTAGCTTGTCGGCTGCTCTCATCGGAAGTTTTCCGTGGTTTGTGCGATCGGCACCGGACGAATGCCGGAACATTGCCCTAAGAAACGGAACACGCGCATTCTCTCCTTCCCATTATTTATCGTAACCTTACTTAGATCCCCACTACCTCCCGAGATAAAAATACACTACAATGATGGGACTAAATACATTAGCGGTTGACACGCCCGGAATAACTAATCAATGGAACAATTTTGTTGTTGTTAATGTCTGCTGTTATGTTTAACTCACAATGTTAGTTACTAGACAATTTGAAGAAATATAGGTAAACCAAGATTTCGTTTTCTTACCCTCTGTGTAGTTGATGCTTCTTCCATGACTGCATAGAGTATAGAGCAAATGTAATTAACAATTAATGTTAAAAAAATGCCTGGTAAATTCGGTCAATTTCTTATTGCCTATATATATTTGTGTGTGGATAGTAGTGGTTATGCACCCGTTGTAGAACAAGTAACGTAACCGAGACGTCACGATGACGTAACCGAGACGGGAGAACATCTCGGTGACGTGCTGACGTCAATGGCGGCCCAGTGTGGAGGGCATTACTCCGTCTGCCTGTAGGCAAATGCGTCGACTTTCCTTGTGTGCGCAGGGTGAAGGCGGCTGCGCGCGGGGGCGGCGCGATGATGTGGCTGGTCGAGTGGCGCCCGCCAGAGCGCGCCGCCGGCGGCGCGCTGCACGTGGCCTACGGAGACCTCTCCAGGTGGGAACGAACGCAAGGCATGTACATTAATGTACTAAGTTGACTTAACTAAAAGCTTATATAGTATTAGCATTTGTAATGTATGTATGTAAATGCCATCTGCATGTGCTAGGAAGTGACAGAATTTTTTTATATTGTTAATATATATGGGTTTTTATTTGTAAGTGTATAGTTTGTCATGTTTCTACATTGTGCCACCGGGCTACATCTGCGCAATTGTAGAATAAAGCTTCCATCTATCTATTCGAGTAAATTTACTGAAAATTTTACATCCTGTTCTTATTAGTATAGGGAGTATTTAAAGAGTAGTGTGAATTAAATATCTGAAAATATAACTTTCCTTGAAAATAAATTAAAGCCAAAAACAGTATAGTTTGTTTGAAATGAACAATTTGACACAATAAAAATTACGTGTTAACGTATCTTAAATTAAGCACAGTCGGATAGGAAGAATTAAAAAAAAAATTCGATTCACTTTTACCCTTCAAGGTATTGCTCACAGTTACTATAGGTCGGCGCCGGATTTCACCATCCAGCGGAGGAAGATCACCGCTACCGCACGAGAAAAAAAAGCGCATGCATTATACTTGCGGGACTAATGGCCGTGTACGGAACTACTAACGGTCATCACGGCGCCCGTAACGGTAATGGCCGTATGAGCTGGCGCGTCAGGGACCGCTAATGAATGGGTGCGGTGGGCGCAGGGAGGCGGCGGCGGGCCTCCCCCGCTGCGGCGACGGCGCTCCGTGCGGCGACGAGCAGCAGCTGCCGCCCTCGCCCTCGCCCCCGCCCCGGCCGCCGCGCTCGCCCCGCCCCGGCCGCAGCGCTCGGTGTGCTCAATGATAATTCCTTCAACAATTTGGTTAGTCATGTAATATTCCTCAACAATTTGGTTAGTCACAATCCATATTTTGAGCGTCCGTGATACCGAAAAATCGATTGCTGGCGAAACGTCCGTCCGTCTGTGGTCAATGATCAAATTCTTTCAACAATTTGGTTAGTCACAATCCATATTTTGAGCGTCCGTGATACCGAAAAATCGATTGATGGCGAAACGTCCGTCCGTCCTGTGGTCAATGGTCAAATTCTTTCAACAATTTGGTTAGTCACAATCCATATTTTGAGCGTCCGTGATACCGAAAAATCGATTGATGGCAAAACGTCCGTCCGTCTGTGGTCAATGGTCAAATTTTTCAACAATTTGGTTAGTCACAATCCATATTTTGAGCGTCCGTGATACCGAAATAATTTACCGGATAGGAATTAAACCGATTTTCTTAAAAAAATTGTTCAAAATTGCAAAAATTCTTTTTTTGCTTCCTCACTAAATACTGGAGATACGGAATGAAACGTGTTCTTACAAGATATCTTGAAATAAGGACATACAGATTTTCAAAAATAATGAAATTTTCCCTGATATTTAGGCCATTTAAAACATATATTTTTAAAAAACGGCTTAGATTTTTACTGAAAAAGTGATGCTCGTGCATTTCAGATAAAATCTCTGAATTCTCGAATTTAAAAGTTAATATTTCAAAACTTCAAAGTTGAAAATAGTATTTTTGTCTTAATCAGAATATGAACTTAGCTCTTTCAAAAATCTCAGCTACAATTTTTTGAAAAAAATCCGTTTTCTCAAAGACCGCACCAAATTGTTTTTCCAGAGATAAAAAGGGACGCTTTAAAGAATGGAGTAATTTTCGTTAAATCGAATTTTCGAAATTTGCAATTTAGAAATAATGGGAAAACGCATGTGCTGTAGTAGCTCCCCAACTTTAAGAATTAGATCTCAGCTTGGTAGAAGTAACAGACTGCCTCTGAATTAGATGTAGCTTATCGCTGCTATTTGTCACATTTAACTTGGAATTAGGAACTCTTTAAGCTTTTGGACTGCGTTGAACCGGGTTTCTACTAAACATCTGTGCACACTGAGTTCCATAGCAATCATGGACAAATGCTCCATCTATAACTGCGTTAAATGGGATTTGTTATCGCACTGCCAAATAATTCTTCTAATCGAAGAGCAAATTGAAAGAAAAAAAATTGAAACCATCTTTGAGAAAATAATCGTTTAAAAAGTTCCTAAAATTGCCTAGTTTTCACATAAAATCACGCGCAAACTTCTCATGTTTTCGAAAAGTTGTGCACGATTTTTTGAAGATATGCCTTTAAAAACAGATTCCATTCAGGAAAACAACTCTATATCCAATATTGTAGTTGTATGAAGACGTCGGAAATAATTGATTTTTTTCATTTTTCGAAAAATCGATTTCAACAATATGAGACCTGCCCATTCTTTTGTGTCTTTATGCCATCTGAAGATGAAGTTTCATCCAAAAATTTGCCATTGGAGCCGTTTTTGAGAAACGTTTTAAAATATTGATGTCACTGCAGCACCTCTGAACGGGAGGTCCTAGGTTCGAGTCCTGACGGTGGCAGGATTTTCGACACTAGCATTCCAGCTAGGTCGAATTCAGTCGCTGACTGGAGGAGATTTCTAGCGACCGGCTGCTCTGATCGGGAGTTTTCCGTGGTTTCTCCAATCAACATCAAGCGAATGTCGGAGCAGTACCCTTACAAACGGGCCACGGACCGCGCGCGATCTTTCCTTCCTCTTCCTTGTCCTCTACTCTCCCCTTACACAAACACTTACTCTAACATACACTACCACATATTCCGGGACACCGGTCGGGAGCTTAGAGCTTGTCACGTCTGTGGCGGTGCCCCGCCGGTGGAGGAGTCCTGGTTAGGGGGAAACCTCGCTAGCCGACGGTAGGTCGGCGCCGGATCTCACCATCCAGCGGGGGAAGATCACCGCCATCACCGAAGAAAAAAACAATCACTACATTTACGGGACTAATGACCAAAGCAGTTGACGCGCCCAGAAACACGAACAAATCAGTCAATTTGAAATGTTGAGGCTTCATAACGCACCCTTTCAAAATGAAGAAAAAAAGCTTTTTAATCTCGCAGGGCGCCGAGTTCCTTTAAGTGGATGCGGGAGTATGAGTGTTGTGGGGAATGGGCGTGGTGTGTGTGCGCAGCGCGGCGGGCGGTGCGCCGTGGGCGTGGGCGGGGCCGCGCGCCCGTGCGAGGAGGAGCCGTGCGCGCGCGCCGTCTCGTGCTCCGCCCCCGACGGGCGGCCGCCGCAGGTGAGAGCGCATTCGCCCCACGCACACACTACTTTGTATAACAGAAACAACTACCCACTTTTGCAATGAAACAATAAAGAACCCCACACGAATCGTTACGGATATGAGGTTGCGGTCGAATTGTCTTAAAATTTAGTATGTCGTTCCTTAGATCATACCGATCAATAGTACATTATGAAACAGTGATGTAATGATGAATATTAATACACGAGTGTGATGTTACGATACGAGCGAGTATCGTGAACTTCGCACGAGTGTGTTAATACCCATTACATCGAGTTTCATACGGTACTTTTTCTACGACTTTTATAAGTTGAACTTTTACATTGAACCGTTTCGTCGCAGTTGATATTCATTCAAGGTCACCTAGCGGACAGCTACCATACCTTCCTCGGGTGGCTTTGGTTTATCAGCCCGCCTGCAAGAGAGTACAAAAGTTGCTGCAATGATTCCGAGGTCACCATTTTGGCTTTTTCTTCTATTTCTGTAAACGCCAACTCCTTTGATTCACTATACATGTCAAAGAAACAATCAGCCAGTTTTTAGGACAAACACACGGCGCAACGTATAACACACAAAACTTTCGTTCTGATCAACTCAGTCAACCACTTCCACTGCGCTAGTAAAAGAGGATCAAATAAAATTACGATCCAATTTATTTTAAATAATATTCCACGTAAAAATTACTGATTTAAAAGAAATTAACACTGATAAATATAATATAATATGAAATTCTATTTTAATGCACAATCGAACAAAACATTTACTACAACGATTCTCAATGATTAATGAAGTGCCCATACTTCGTTTGTAAACTTCTCTGTGATTAGTCAAGAATCTGTATCATAATAGAATCTGTATCGTAATGAGTATCATTATGCAACGGGTGTGCAGAATGATAGAATCATACAATGATTGAATTATACAATGGGAGTAGAAAAAAATCGTTATGACCGTTGCAAGCGAAAAAAGTTGTTCTTTTTGATCTGATGTACATTTTAAAACGGACATCATGTCCAACTACTGCTGATATCCACCTACTGCTCTTGTAGAAAACGTCTTAGATGTAGCACGCATACCAGCTCCAGCCGATTCGAATTATTGAGATATCATAAACGTGAAGTAGGAATTAAAATGCAAAAAATGTTCGATGACCGTGCGAGGCAAAGGGACTCACAATAATCAAGCACCCCGATAACGAGAGGCAAAGTGACTCACGATAATCAAGCACCCCGATAATGAGAGGAAAAGGGACTCACGATAATCAAACACCCCGATAGCGAGAGGCAAAGTGACTCACGATAATCAAGCACCCTGATAATGAGAGGCAAAGGGACTCACGATAATCAAACACCCGATTGCGAGAGGCAAAGTGACTTACAGTAATGATTCACCCTACCGTGTAAGGCAAGGAGACTCACGGTAATGAAGCACAGTGATTCACGGAGGTGAGGCATGAAGTACAGTGACTCAAGGAACAACATACAAAATTTTCAGACTATTTGTCCGAAACCTCATTTCCATAAAATTTGTGCGGGGTTGTTTAATGTATTGAACATGTATGATATGGAGTTACAAAATACATTTTAAATGGTTTTATAGATACACCTCAATGACTTGACTCTCAAAGCAGACATTTTGTTGGTGCTCTCCACACATGGCTTTTGAGAAGCGTCCGCAGTAGTACCTCGTCATGTGACCTTATGTATGACCACCGTCGTCCCATTATGATTGATAATTGGTCAGAAAAAAATGCTACAAGACAAGTAGTTTGTAGTCATTACTTACAGTGTTAGCCAATATAGCGCCAAAAATATCACTGACGTAACTATAGTTACGTCAGTGATATTTATAGCGAAGTCTACCGGGCGACGCATGCGGTCGTTTTGCGGGTAGACGCTCGATCTTTCTATCCAGCATCCACTGCTATCTGCCATGGTACAACGTGCACTACACTTAAATTCAAGGGGTCACAGCTGTGTAAGCCACAATTTAAGAAATCGAAGAAAAATCAAGTTTAAGTTACGTAGTTGTCCGTAGAAAGAATTGTGAAGAGAAAATAATTATTCCTTCATTCTTAACTTTATAGGGAAAATGAGTTAAATCAACAATATACAGAGATGGTTCACCTTCTTAGTTAACAAATGTCAAAAAATCATTTTTAATTTTTTGAGGGTTAGATTACTGTTGCGCTCTGCTTCTCGATTATAATGGTGGTTGAAGTAGCCGCAAACAGAAAATAACCAAAAGGCAGTTATGTTATAACTTATTTCACATGGCGTGACTCGCAACTTTAGGCCGGCTCTTCCGTCTGACCACGGAAACTTCGTTACTCTCCTTTCACCATCTAGCGGAGAAAGAATCATTGGGCCGACGAAAGGGTAATTTTGAATTTATCTCAGAAGTTTCTTTTAGGCTTTTGATCTCAACGGCATTATTTTGACTTCAGGTTCTTTTACTTGCAGTAAATATACAACATGGAACAGCCAGCTTTACTTCCCCTCCAAAGGAAGTATTTAGCTCAAAGGTAGACTTCAGGTTCTTTTACATGTAATTAATCTACAACTTGGGATAGCCGGCTTTACTTCTCCTTCAAAAGAAAGATTTAGCTCAGAGGCATCATTTAGACTTAAGGTTCTTTCACATGCAGTAAATCTACGACATGGGATAGCGGGCTTTACTTCGCTTCCAAAGGGAGGCGTAGGATGGAATTTTGCGCCCTCGGCTTGGTTCGTGTATGAAGCCGCGAACGTACAGCGGTAGGCGTGAGCCTGTGTGTGTCGTAGGGTGGGTGCGGCGCGGCGTGCGCGGAGGCGGCGGTGCAGCGGCGGGAGCGCGAGGTGCGCGTGCACGAGCAGCTGTCCAAGTCGCACCCGCGCATGCGCGCGCTGCCGCGCCTGCCCGAGGCGCCCTCCGCCGCCACCGCCGCCTCCTCCTGCCACGCCCCCGGCCCCGCGGCCCCGCCCACGCCCGCGCCCGCGCAGGTCAGTGCCAGGCTCTCGCTCATCAACACTACACCAGCATTCGATCGCTGCATCGGCTAGCGGGGTTTCCCCAAACAAGTATCTCCCACCAGTGGGACACTGCCGGGAGCAGTAGCTTACCTGCATCAACTGATGGCACTGCACTGCCTCTGACCGGGAGGTCCTCTGCGGTTACACACCCAACGGTGGAGGTATTTTCCACCCTACCTACATGGATAGGTAGAATTCAGTCACTGTCTGGAGGAGAAGTCTAGCGGCTGGCTGCTCTGATCGGTAGTTTTCCGTGCTTTCTCCGATCAACACAAGGCGAATGCCGGAGCAGTACCCTAACAAACGGGCCACGGACCGCGCGCGATCTTTCCTTCCTCTTCCTTGTCCTATCCATTCCCGTTACACACACACACACATGCTAACATGCCCTACACTACCGCAGATGCCTTGAGTCCGGTAGCAGATTTAGAACTTGTCCCGGCTGTGGCGGTGCCTAATTGGTGGGAGATATCTGGTTGGGAAAAAACCCGCTGGGTGATGGTAGGTCGGTGCCGGATCTCGCCATTCAGCGGGGGAAGAACATCGCCATCTCCCGAGGAAAAAGTATGCACTACACTTACGGGACACGATCTCCGTAGTTGCACGCCCAAAATCACTAACAACCAACCAACCAACCAAATCCTTTTACTTTCTCGCTACGGAGTAGGGAGGAAGTTAAGTAATGCCCCGCGAAAAACTGTGAATTTCGGCAGAAAAACTGTTATTACAGAGCCCTAATAACGAAAAAGTGAATAAATGGAGTTCCTTATGTAGAAACATATCCTGTAACACGTGGGTAGCCGAATCCAGGTTTTCTGGGACCTTATACCGAAAAATCCAATGACAAAAGTCTGTAAACAACGTTAGCGGATAAACCGTTCAGCCGATTTTCTCCAAAATTGATGTATCCCAATCGATCTGACTGATGTCGCAGCCCCTTGAATTTGAAACCGAAATTCCAATTTAGGAGGTACTTTACATGAAGCCCCTGCGATATTTTCAAAATATAAAAAAAATGACTCCATTATTTGCGATTGATTTTGTTGTTGGAGAGTATGAAGGACGTTTAAGAGAATGTTGCGGTCCAATTTTCGTTGAAAACTCTGTTGAAAATGAAATCTGTTCCTTAAAGATAGATTTTGAAATAAGATCATGTACATTTTGTCGAAAATTTGAGTACATTTTGAGTAATTTTTGCGTGAAAATTCGGGATGAAAGTACTGCTGTTTCAACACCACTAATTCTTTTACAAGCTAGTATTAAGTAGATCAATTGATTGTTTACATATACATCACTAGGTTCTTCATTGATGTATAATTAATGAATGAAGAATCCCACACCATTGCAACCATATCAACTTAAAACCCATGATCTAAGTGGACATTCGGAACACAATTCACTATAATTTATCATTGTAAACAACAAGGAGAATCCCAAACAATTTATAGTACAATATATAATTTACCAGGGCAACAATATGAGTCATCATATACAATATGGTCATCATTAACATAGATGAAACAATTTTATTTTGTATTCATCTAAACCAAAAGCAGGCAACTCGAATAGATCTTTGTAGTATAAAAATAGCGATGACATTGACAGTGAGTCAAGACTAGATGACTCTAGAAAAATAGCGTCCTTATGATAGTAGACATAAGCACAAATTAATAGTGAATACTGAACTGTACCTATCATGACATCGCTTACACAGTTCGGGAATATACAATGAGATAAACTAAAACATTCACTGACGAGAGGAAGGTGGTACAATTAATATTTATATAGGCCTATTGATTATATTATAATTTATTCATAGTTAAAATTATTAAATTATTTTATAAAATTATTAAATTAAATTATATTATAATTTATTCATAGTTGTTAAAACTATTAAATCTAACCATATCCAATATAGCAAAATGAAACTTAGGTGTGATGTAGACAGAGACACCATCTACTAATATTTAGAGAGCACTATTTATAAGGAATACACAATTTAATTCATCAGGAATATATATATATATATATATATATATATATATATATATATATATCATCTTGAAAGGTATTCTATAGTATAAATTGCTTTAATCATAACTATTGAGACTTAATAATAGCAAATAGTTCAATGGTTTCATAATTACAGATAGTGGACATCAAACAAGAATCGACCATAGTAACGAACACCTAAAATTTTTCTCAAATGATATTGTATACAGACATTGGATTTACTTGTCAGTTAAAATATTACAATTTGATACAAGAAAAAATCGATACCCTCACCACAAATGTGAGTCCAAAACAACAGAATTACACATAGTACAGTGAAATCTGTCTAATCCGGAACCTGTACAAACAGGAAACCTGCCTTAACCGGAAAATTTCTCCGGCCCGTGAAGTTAAATGGCATTTTACGTAGCGTAAAATGGAATCTGTCCAAGGCGGAAACGGAACTGTTTTTCAAGTCTTTCAAGGGAGGGGAAATAAAACGGAATTCCTGTGACTTGGCACGCGAGATGTTCCTAATGAAATGAATGCATCTGCCAAGTCTGTTTTAATTCTCTATGCCATTGACACGCGATATAGACGTGGCTGTCGTACAGGAGAGAGGACTTCAGCTGTCAGCGTAGAATTGGACCTCGGGGTCACTTCTCCCTCTCCTCTCTCCCTCATGACTCTCTTCACGCGGGAAAGTGTACGGGCATTGCTTTTATTCACGCGTCTTCCTGCCTGCCTTACAAATCATGACCTCTCGGCCAGATACACACTGCTCAAGGCCATGCGAGGGTATCAGAAAATCATAGTACTCTGGGCTGTGGCGCATTGTTCGTTGAAAGAGTCGACAAGCACTCCGACTGCAGCCAATAGGTCATGAGTTAGTATGAATTTTTTGAATTTCAGAACCAGTTTAATAGTGATTGAAAAAGCCGTCAAACAGTAACCTTAGATGAAAAGGTCAAACGTATAGAAGCAAGAGGAAGAGAGAAACTGTCAATAAAGAATGTTAATTTATGCATTTATTTGTGATTTCCGTCCACCAGTAAATAACCATAAATATTTTAATGTTATTAACATACATTATAATTAAGTCATATAATTTACTAGTTTCAGGGCTGATATATCAATATTACAAGGGTCGTAATATGGACAACCCTGCATAAAACGGAACTTTGTTTTGTCCCGATCGATTCGGGCTTAGACAGGTTGCACAGTATTACATGTTGACACTGCATTGAAGTCCATCCAAAATGGCTGGGCGCGGCGGCGGCAGCAGCAGGCGCAGGGCCCTGGGGAGAAGGGCGTGGACATGGCGGAGGGCGACCTCGCGGCGCCGACGGCCTGCTCAGGAGGGGACCTCAAGGGCAGCGCGCACGAGCAGGCAGCAGAACAGCAGCTAGCAGGTGGGCCGTGCCTTCCATGCATTTAACATCGAGTTTTACTAAAGTCCATGCTTCGTTTTTACGTGATGGATATTTTATTTTTCAGTGAAAAAGAGTACCATAATAATATAAACTTGTAATCATTTTGATATTTCCATAATACGGATACTATTCTTCGTATCAAAGTTCGGAAGGGTGAAAAATGATTCAAATATAGGTTTTGTCGATACATCCGCTCTGTGTTCTTTTGGGATTATCAAATTAGGTAGTACATTTTTTTTGTTAATTGTCCTGATCATGTTTTTAATTTATTTTGTCAGTTAAATTTCATTAATTGTGGGAATTCTGATTTGGTGTTGTTGACGTGAAGAAGAAATAAAAGAGGTCATCTTCGTCAACATATTAGCTTACAACCGTCGAAAGCCGGCTATCTTAATAAAGCTAATATGTTGACGAAGATGACCTCTTTTATTTCTTCTTCTTAGTTAAATTTCAATTAAAAGTAATAAACGCAATTAATAAAAATGAATCAAATTATCTACCGCCGTGAATATTATAACTGGTTGAATCCATTGATACCAAGCGAAAATCGTCGATATGTTGTCGGCATGACAAAAATAAAAAGGGTGTGAAATGGTGGGAGCACACGTTAGGCACCGTGTGTGATGTATAGGTGTAACTTGTCTCTACGTGTCAGTGACCGACCACGCCCCCTATTTTTGTCCAAAGGCCACTCGCGGGCGATTCGCGATCGCAGGCCGCGCAGGGGTGGGTGGAGGCGTCGTTGCTTGGCCAAGCGTTGCCTCGTTCTGCTCAAAGACTTAGAATACAACACGTAGAGTGGCTGAAGTCGCCGCCATTTTTGCACCCAATAGAAGCCATGCTTTTTGCAGTCAAAGCAGCGCCCCCTGGAGAAACAGAGCATTTTAGTATTCCAGAAGGCGCTGGTTAAGGTCTGGTGGGCGCAGACCACGCGTAATATAAATCCTCTTACACAGTTTCACGGCCAAAACTCAATCATTTACACACAAAATCACTTTAAATAAGGATAAAGTAATTTAGAAACTATAAAAGACATGTTGCTTTCTGCATCTCTTTACATTGTCATAAGAATGGAAGCAGTTGAAATTTTATTGTAATAAGCATAAAGCCTGAAAGTGAATGTTTTTGCAATAAGAAGCAAACAAACAGATGAAAAATAATGCGGTAAACTTGAAAAGTCATATATTTGTGTTTTGATGACTTCTACTTTTGCAGATATATACCGAACATTCTGAAGGCTACGTGAATATTATTATTTTAACCAGTAATATAATTTAGAGATGAACCCAAAGACAACAATATAGAAATATGATATGATGCAAACAACAACTCGATTCATAACAGTTCTTCAGGCCCCTTCAGGCACGTCTCAAGTTTTGACTGCCAAAACCTTGGCGGTCTCTAGTTCTGTGAACGTCCACCAAGAGCGCTGAACAGAGGTTAGCCACTCTATGATATATTGTAGCTCGTTGTTCTGCTGCAGGCGCTCAAGAGGAGACTGGAGAGGCCTGAAAGCGACGGAACCGCCAAGCGAACCACTCAACGGCCACCAAAGGACCCCCCAACGACCCTCCTAATGCCCTCCCAATGACCCTCCCAATGACCCCCCAAATGATGCTCCGATGACCCTCCCAATGACCCTCCTAGCGACCCCAACAAGGACCCGCTTGCTGACCCGCCCAGCGTCTCGCCTGCTGAACCCCCGCCGCCTCCGCCCGACGGTGAGCCACGCCGCCCACGCCCCAGGGCGGCTCCACACGCCGTCTCCATCGCCCTCGGGCCTCGCCGCAGACCAGGACCGGGAGCGGTAGCTCAGTGCATCAAGTGATGTCGCTGCAGCGCCTCTGACCGGGAAGTCCTAGGGTTACACTCCCCACGGCGGCAGGATTTTCGACACTAGATTTTCACCTAGGTTGAATTCAATCGCTGTCTGGAGGAGAATTCTAGCGGCCGGCTGCTCTGATATGTAGTTTTCCGTGGTTTCTCCGTTCATCACCAGGCGCATACTGGAGCAGTACCCTAGCAAACGGGCCACGGACCGCGCGCGATCTTTCCTTCCTCTTCCTTTTCTTATCCTCTCCCCTTTCACATACACTTACACTAACATGCACTACACTATCAGATATTCTGGGCGACCGGTCGGGAGCGTAGAGCTTGTTCCGGCTGGGGCGGTGCCCGCTGGTGGGAGAATTCTGGTTTGGGGGAAACCCCACTAGCCGACGGTAGGTCGGCGCCGGATCTCGCCATCCAGCGGGGGAAAATCACCGCCATCTCCCGAAAAAAGCATGCTCTACACTAACGGGACTAATGACTAAAGTAGTTGACGCGCCCAGAAACACGAAAAAATCAATCAATCACAGACCAGTGGCGTTTTCCTTGGGTGTGAAAGTCATGTGTCAACGCCCAAAGAAATAAAACAAATATGTTTTTCCTTTGAATGTATTGAGACTTTCTACATTTGTTCGGGCTTCCGTACGATCGCCGTCATAGATCGGCACCAGCGCGTCCAGCAACGCAGGCAGTGCGCAAGCGCAGCTCAGGCCGTTGGCGAATGCCTCCAACGTCTTCAGGTCGGATTGGAGGCGTCAGCGCATGCGCGCGACGTCCCCCCACTCAAGCACAAAGCGTGCCAAGGCGTTGGATCTCGATTTAACACCCTGTTGGAGAGCGAGCGTCCGTGATTGTGATATTCTCGGTTGCGCGTTGAACCCTTCAGCGATACTCATGAAATTAGGGTTATTTTTGACAAGAATAGTGAAAAAGTGGAACAATAGATTTAAATAATTGCTTTCCTTCACTTTCGTATAAAGAAAAGAAACAACTGAGTAATGGCCGATCGTGTCCTAACCTGAAATTTCATAATTGAATTTCTAAAACGAGAACTGAAGATTGGGAAAAGCGTCGAGCGTCTTTTCAAATAGTATAAATGTATTATTCCAATCTTATCTGTAGAAAATACAACATCCTCATTGATATTATTTTGCGATTATTTTTCTTTATCTTTCTATTATCTTTCCCTCATCCTTCGAACAGTATAATTTAAAATAAATAAGGAATTTGTTTACATAATCCAACTTTATTATAAATATGTTCGCGAAAAGAACGGTATGGTGTTATCACTTTCCTTCACTGCCAACGCCCTAGGTCCAAAGTCAGGAGACGCCTCTGCCACAAACAGTCTTCCCCTGACACGTTAGCCTTCTCGCCGGCACCAGATCGGTCCGTTATCTACCTGTCTGGGCGCTTTTTATCGCTGCATTTAATTTAAATTTCACGCCTAACCCCAAATAAACAATAATGAGCTCTCCTTGGTACACAAGATCGTGCAATTTTTTATATTTCGCCGCCGATATAGGTTATTTTTCTCTAAGATTCCGCAAACCCCACTGCAGAGAGTAAAAAAACAACTCAAGGAATGTTCACATGTAAAATAGTACTTCACAGCGTTGCTAATAGGGCACAGCACCAGAGGCGGATCCAACCGATCATTTGGGTAGGAGGTATTATAGAATTTTGTTAAATAACAAACATATATGTTATTACATTGTATATTGGTTTTGTAACGTATATATGGTACTATGCCATATTGTTTAAATAATGTCATCATTCAAACGTAAATATTTCAGTCGTTTTTGCGAAAAGAAGAAAGGTAAACGAAAACCTTAAGTATTTTGGAGAAGGGGCATGTCGGCCGGCCGCTAGAATTCTCCTCCAGACAGCCACTGAATGCGACCTAAGTGAAAAGCTAGTGTCGAAAATTCTGCCGCCGTGGGGAGTGGGAACCTAGGACCTCCCGGTCAGAGGCGCTGCAGTGACATCAGTTGATGCACTGAGCTACCGCTCCCGGTGTTTCTCTTGCATTGTTGAATCGCTAACAGAACCTCAGTGGTCGCTTATTGCGTCATGTACGAAGCAGAAAACATTTTTTCGCACTACCACGTAGACGACGCGAAGGTTTGGTAAAAAATGTGGAAATAAACTAAGACAGGTGACAACGTAATATCGTTCTTGAAATACGGCGCGCTAGGAAAATCTTTCCCGGCAGTGGTACCTTGCTGGTGTGAGGGCTAGCAACAGAAAATAAGTTGGTAGTACGAGCTGCAGCTTATAACAAAAGATAATATAAATTGCGTACTCACACAAATCATAACAGATGCTGGGAGTGCCCTTCACGTGTTTTCCAGACACCTGGTTGCTACCAACACAAATGCAATTTTTAATATGAGGTCCTGACTCGGCTCAGTGCACAGAGACTTTCCTGGCGCGGTATATTCAGTATTGGCAAAGCGATTCTAGCGCCGGCATGTGTTGACAGCCTAATTATACTTTTGTTAACGTGACAGCTCAAGGTTATGCGCGAAAGAGGGAGACGGAAGGCAGACTCCAATAGGGAGCCATAAAAGCCGGAGCTGTAGTGACGTTGCAGCTCCCCGATTAGAGTCTGCCTTTCCATCTCCCTCTTTCGCGCATGACCTTCGAGACGCCACGTTAAGAAAACCCATGTAAATCTTATTTTCAGGAGCTGGTTGCCGTTCGTAATGCGACAGCGCAAGTTCCACGTTTTCTTCTGATTTCTCTCTCACCAAAACCTGACCTCTATGGCTATTTCGAATCCTTAACAATTTTAATCTGGAGATATTTTAATATTCCGCGATATAAACACGTATTGGTTCAGCGGCGATGTTTAGTGTTGACACTCCAAATGAAATAACCAGAGGTATTGTCTTTGCCAACAATATTGTTTATTCAAATAGCATCTTTCAACGGCTTAGCCATCATTTTCAGTTTCGTGACACATAAACAGCTTTTGCATCACGGAACAGATGATGATAGCTTAGGCATCGAAATATGTTATTTCAATAAACAATATCGTTGGCGAAGACAACGCCTCCGATTATTTCATTTCTTATAAATTAATGGCTCTCACCTAAAACGATGCCTTTCGTTTATGCATTCCGAATGGGTGGCAAAACGGGAAGATGGCAACAGTGGAAACGCTGCTGCTATTGCGTGTTACTAGTAACACAGTGTCTGCGTTATCACGTGACTGAAATGTCGAGTACAAAGGAGTTTGATAGAACGTATAAGCCTTCCTCCATCGGGACCCACGTCAACTCACGTGGAATTGATGGTCATCAAGGCGAACTCCGGAAGATTTTCTCTGGGATTCTCCCAATTTCCCTTCCTCTCATTTCATTTCTTCTTTTAATGATTTACTTCATCATAATTATTGTGACCATCTACATTGTTAATTGGTTTGAACAGTCAGTTAATTATTCCTGAACCACATAAAATAACAGCGTTAATAAATCAACTGTTGGCACGTAGGCAGTCATAATTCAAATTTGGTGCCGTTTTTGGAATTCCATCATTTATTCAATTCTTTGACGCTAATTAACAACAAAGGGTATACATTCCAAACATCCCACCTTGGGCTGATAATATTTTTCCGTCAAAGCCGCGGCCAGGCTTCCGGAGAGAAATTCTGTGATCCCTAAGTCATATACTACTTAAATTTTGAATTTTGAAAGGGAGAAAAAAAAGAGATAAAAAGCTCCCATGTAATGAAATCTATTTTCAAGGATAGAAAGGCAATAAATTTTTGCTATCCATGTTGTCCTTCAGAATAATACTTCCTGGCGCGACAACATGGAAACGATAATTTGAATAATTGTATTTCCCACTGAATTCTAGAAGACGTGCACAGAAAATGAAGTTACATGTAAAGAGCGAAGGAATTGAAAGTCAGACTTTTACGTTGATAGTGGTCTATTTTACAGCGGTGCAGTCTCTGTGGAAACCGTTTTGGCACGGATCCTTTTGCATAACGTTATCACACCCGAATGACGACATATACGAGAATTAGAAAAAGGTCTGGAAGCCGTATTTTTCGTCCGAATGAGACCAATGATGGTATTTTCTGAACGTTTATAATATTCTGAACCAGGCAGTGCCTTTAGAATAGAAAAAATTTGCAATAGTTTAGGAGATATGAGCATCTAAAGCCAATCCTTTTTTTCTTGGTAAAATCGTAAAATTTAATCGACCCCCCCTGTTGAATTTTTCAAATTTCGACCGGACGCCGATTCTTCTGAAATATAGAGCCCTAATTCGAAATTTAATGGCGATTACAATGGTAAATATCATTTTTCTATCTGAGGCTTCGTTTTCCCGAAATTCGCGAAAACGTTCATAACGACTTTCTTTTTGCACAGACAAGGTAATACCCAAAAGTTCTTACGCTGAGGTAAACTAATAGTTCTTAAATAATTGGCCTACAGAATTTTCCCTTGTGTCAAAGGACTAAAAAAAGGCAAAAGTGTTGTTTTTCCAACACGAAACATGTTCAGATGCTCTCTGAAGAAATCTCAAGTTATTTTGCAGCCTCAACACCCCCAAGCCGACGTAGATGGCCGAGGTGTCTAAGAGCGAGTACCGACTCAGCGCTTCGGTCCGAAGGGTCGCGGGTTCGAGTCCCACGTTTGGCAAGGTTGTTTGTCCCTTGACTTTGTATGTGTTGTCGCGGAGGGCCTCGCTTTCTGCTGGCCCCAGATCAGAGGAGCCCGCAAGTGTGTTGGTCTAGTGTATGGTCGAATATGCGTCCCATCGGGACGTAAAGGGTAACCGGCTGTTGTCTGGATAAAATGCCCTGGAAAAACACCTCCAATATTGCTAGACGGATGGTTCGCGAGACATAGAACGATTTTCCTAAGGATGAGCGAAAGTGACAGTTCGCGAAAACAAGTGAACATCACATGTATTTCGAAGAAGTATCTCTCCGCCGCGACAGCTGTTCATTCACGCCTCTTCGTAAAGTGTTAGGTTATGGCTCCTGTGAAAACATCACTATCCACAAGTCTAAGAGTTTCGCTGATATACATGCATGTGCGCGAGTCCGGGAAATAATTAAATTAAATTACATACGTGGAAAATCTATTAACCTGCTCTCACAACCAGTAAAAGAAAACTGCCACGAATGTAAATAAAAAGCTCTCAATCACAGCTCGCCACACAACAGCACAAAGGCCGGAACCACAT
The DNA here is from genome assembly GCA_964035755.1 of Teleogryllus oceanicus. Lineage (NCBI taxonomy): Eukaryota > Metazoa > Arthropoda > Insecta > Orthoptera > Gryllidae > Teleogryllus > Teleogryllus oceanicus. The sequence continues at coordinate 62,666,366 of CAXIVR010000013.1, forward strand.
CGTTACGCATCTCGCATTCAAGTCTCGGTTTTAAAATAAACATAATGTTTATCACACGAGAAGTAAACTCAATGTAATATATATAGGAAAAAACAATTTTTACAGAAGAGCACATAACACTGCGGTTCCTAATTTCAATTATTGCTCGCGGCGCACTATATTTTTGTCGGACTAGGACGTCACGGAAGGAAGCGTCGAAGCCATTTACAAGTTAGCCAACTGCAAACGAACGGAAGGGAATTCATTGGGCAGAAAGGGAGTTCATTGGGCTCGAGGGCACAACGACCACAGAACCTTCAGTTATGTTGCCAGCACTAGCTGTCACTTTGGCTCATCCGTAGCAAAATCGCTCTATGTAGAGCCGCCGATTGCTTGGTTTCTCGAGAGAGGCCCCTGTGCAGAGGGCGCTGGCGAGGGCGGCGCTGGCGGCGCGGGTGGCGCGGGCAACGGGGACGACGAGATGGCGCGGCTGCTGGCGCTGCTGGGCGGGCACCGCTGCGACTGCCCCGTCAGCCCCCAGGGCGACGACCTCTGCGTCTGCGCCCCGCCCCTCGAAGAGAAGCCCTCGCAGGTGCCGCCCACTCTCTCTTGCCCTTCTGACCCTATCCTAGTGTGGCGTCATGCGAGTGCAATAACACACAGATGGGAGTGGGTTAATTAATTCCTGGTTTATTTACTAAGTTCCACCACCAAAACAACCTCATTTACACAATTAAATTAATTTAAAAAGATCCCACTAATCGGAGTAATCTGTCGCCGCGGCTACCACACCACTGCGCTCGAATATCACTTACATTCGATGGCGTGAAGCGCCGCATCCTACTTACGGACTCGTCCCTGAGTCGGTATGTCGTTACGGCAAACACATTGCCGGCCCTATCCGCCACGCTCGCGGCCGGCACCCAACCAAGCATGCGCCAACCGGCTCCTCGGCCAGATGCGCACTCCTCGAAGTCCAGAAGCGAAAGAGATCGGAGCGTCGTCGCGCCCGGCGCATGTAGCCCGCACCCTTTCCACGCCGCCTCTTGGCTTTTCCCCAACGTCACATCCGCTCTCTCTCTATAACAAAGGCTAGCACGTGGACGCCTAAACGTTTCGCCTACGTCACGCGGCCGCTCGTTGAAATGTGTTTGTATCCACGACGCTACACCAGGCATTCCACTCTAGTTGGGTCCATTTCTTTCGCTGCCTGGGAGAGTATTTTAGCGAACGGCTGCTCTCATAAGTAGTTTTCAGTGTTTTTCCCAATGAACATCAGATGAAAGCCGGAGCAGTACCGTAACAAGCGGGCCACGGACGGCGCGCGATCTTTCCTTCCTCTTCCTTGTTCTATCCTCTTTCCTTACTTACACATACCACACTAACACACTTGACAGGAGATCAGTTGAAAGAGTAGAGCTTGTCGCCGCTGAGGCGGCGCCCCATTGTTGGGAGATACCTGGATGGAGAAAACTCCGCTAGCTGGCGAGTAGTTCGGCGCCGTATATCGCCATCCAGATCAAGAAGAACACCGCAACCTGCCTCTATAAACACGTGCCATACAATTGCGGAACTAATTGCCTTGGCGCCTGGAAACACCAACCAGTGAATCATTCCTCGTTCACTTCCCGTCTGTGTCACTGTTTGTTCTTCAGTTTTTATTTTTCCTAAATAGCGTTTTTTTTGTTTCTCTGCTCTTTCCTTTCTCTTTGTCGCTCTCTGAATCGCTCTCTTCCTGTAGCTCCCTTTTGTGAAACTGTGACTGTGAAACGCCAAGAACCCTGGGTTGACTTTGAATGCTGAAATCGGCATCCAGCGTTAGTGATAAGGCTTATATGCAAGCGCGAAAATCAACGAATATACATTGTCAGGAAAACCAATAAACAAAGCGTAGTATTTCGTGCTTAGTGCCATAGCGCTGTTCAATGGGGAAACACGGCCCTAAACACATTACATGCGAGGGGTGTGGAGAGGGCCGTTTGCTTGTAAGATGCAAAGAATCAGTCTCTTAAAAGATATTGAAGCGTACACACGTAAGCGGTGGGTGAGGTGCGAACGGATTTTCAGCGTAGACTGGGGTAATATCTAGTCTGATAGCTGTTTATGTAAGTATAGAATAGTGGATATTATTAATGTAGTTGGAATTTTTATTTAAATTAGACTCCGTTTTCGAGGTGATGTATATTAGGATATCTCCGTAGATGGGAGAAATTTTCGATAAGTAGCTGAAGATAGTCTCACGTAGGTATTTCTTACGAAGCACAGGTAGGGAAAGTCGCGACTACGTATAGATTTTATGAGAAATATTAAATCCTATTAAATATCTATTAGTTGAGGACATTCAGAAAGATTTAATTTTTTTAAATGATAGGCAAGAACGCGATAAAAGGGATACCAAAGACATTACACGGACATTCTTTTGATTCAACACAGAAGTCATCTGAAGACATTGTGTAAGTTACGAACTCTATTCAAACCGTACGTATTTTAATGTTTGTGCATAGAAAGAGTAATTATTCAGAGTTTATAGAAGTAGTAAATATAAAAAAATGTAATTTTTTAATTTAGAAAGGTGATCATTTATATTAGTTGCATCAATTCCGTAATTGGTTTTAATCATTAGAACTTACAGTCGTAATTCTGTATAGAATTACACGTCCACATGCAACAGGAAAGGAGTAAACTTTTGATGTCGAAACCATTAATTAAATTGAAAGTAAAATTAATTAGTGTTGACATTGAGATAATTGGTGAGCACAGCAGTACAACGTTAGAAATAGCAATATTAATCATAGTATCATAGTAGTGGAAGTAATCCCCTTCATGAGATTACATATTTGTTGTAAATAGTATCCAGATTTAGCAGTAGTAAAATATCGAGGGACAAAATATTTCACATTTCCCTTGTTAGCTTGCGCGCGCGCGGGCAGTGGGTGAGTGAGTGTGGGTGTGCGTGGTGTGCCGCAGGGACCGTCTGTGGCGCCCGCGGGCGAGCCCTCACCCTCGCCTTTACCCTCGCCCTCGCCCTCGCCCGTGCCCTCACCCGCGCCCTCGGCCCTGCCTCAGGCGCCCGCGGCCGGCGAGCCCGTGCAGGTGCGACCCTCTCTATTTATTTATTTATTTATTTTACGTCAAAAAAGCAGTTAAAAACTGCGTATGACGTGCTATGGGGAAAAGTGAATTGTGTCCACATTTTCAAAATTCTGTGATCCCTACACTAAGTCATATACTACTTGAATCTCGAAGAAAAAAAAAAAAGCTCCCATGTAATAAAATCTATTTTCAAGGATAAAAAGGCAATAAATTTTGGCTCTTATCCCTGATGTCCTTCAGAATAATACTTCCTGCCGTGACAACATGGAAAGGATAATTTGAATAATTGTATTTCCCACTGAATTCTAGAAGACGTGCACAGAAAATAAAGTTACATTTACGTCCAAAAGCAAAACAAAGGTCTCAGCATTTGCTCAATAGATCAGGGAAACTGGACGAAAAACCTGATCGAGATGAACTACTTTCGAAACAGTTGACTGCGAATGTAGCGAACTTCTGGGGACTAAGATTTTTGGTTCACTATAACGAGGTTCACTGTACTTGATGTAAAATTAAATATTTGTGATGAGGATTGTTTTTATTAACGTAGAGATTCATCAAACTACATTAATCGTGCGAAGTAAAAATTTCAATATCTTTATTTGTCCCCAAAAATTCCATCAAGATTGAAATTGAAGCAACCAAAGCGCGTCACTGCCACCAGTTGTAGCAATTTGTTTCCCTCAATGTAACTGAATGACATAAGGTCATCGGTAACGTGCTCATTCCGGGTCCGCTACATTCACCTCAGGGGTGACTTCTATTATGACCTTTTTCCGACGATATTTTTTTCAAGCTGCCTAGTGTTATAATTTGTGGCATTGAGACGATATATTCTTTGCCGGGAGCGAATTTTTGGCAGAAAAACTCTTATTACAGGCCCTGATAACGAAAAAGTGGAACAATCCAGTTGCTAAAGTTGGAAAAAGCAGCATGTGGTGTATCCATATTCCATGTTTTGTGGGTCCTTAATACCGAAGACCGGACGGCAAAACATCTCTCGGTCCGCCTGAAAACAAGCGCTAGCGGCTAAACCGTTCATCCGATTTTCTCCAAAATTGATATTCCTCAATATATCTGTCTGATGTCGCAGCATCTTGAATTTGAAACAGATGTATTTATATAATAATAATAACAATAATAAAGTGTCTTTATTTGTGGCGAGGCTCAGGTTTTAAGGCCAGATCTATTTTTATGTTGGCGATACTTTACATGAAGTCTCTGGGACATTTTAAAAATTTTCAAGAAAATGGTTTCATCGTTTTTTATTAATTTTTGTTATTGGATTCTGTGAACGACGTTTAAGAGAATGGGGCAGAGCTTATGTTAGTTGAAAACTAATTTTACGAAAATTGCAAAAGTTCAAATTTTGTTCAGAGTCTTCCTGCAAATACAACATTAAAGATAGAGATGATTCCCCTTAATGAAATCTGTTCCTTAAAGATTCGTTTTGAAATAAGGTCCTGTACAATTTTCCGAAAATTTGATTACTTTTCGCGTGAAAGTACTGGTGAGAAGGTCCGTGCAGTTTTAGCACCACTACTAGTCTTTTCAGACGCCGTGCCAGTGCCATCTGGTGGACACGAGGAGGAAGTGCGGGTGGAGACAGCGGAGGAGGGCGAGCAGGCGACCTCCAGCCCGGCGGTCGCAGCCGGCGACGCTGCGCCTGCAGATGTAAGACGCCGAGCACGACAGGCCCGCCCAGCGTTGTGCACTTTCACTGATCTCGGGAGCCGCGCGCGAGCCACTGGAGGGCTTAACAGCTTTTTTTCAATAGCTGTTATCACAAAAACAGCTGACTCGTAATAACTGTTATTAATAACAGCTATTAATAACAGTTGATTTCAACTGTTATTCGACTCTTAGCAGTCGGCCATGTTAGGTTGCTGGTCATGGACCTGTTATATTTATAACCAGCAACATAACATGGCCGACTGCTAAGAGTTAAAGCAGTTTTCGCGACTGCTAAGAGTTAAACCACGCAAAACTAATAACGTTGGTAGCACCGTAAAGCCTGTGCAGCTACCGTACGGCGCTTCCTTGCACTACTTTCCCTAACATGTTTGGACAGAGAAGCAGCAGATGAACGAGACTGGATGAAGGCCAAGGATGAATAGTAATTCATATAATGTGTAGCGAATGTGTATAGAATATAGAATATTACTAAAATGAAAGTGATTCGGGTTTAGATTCAAATATTCTTTCAAATATGTAACTTATGCGTAGTGAAGTGACGAGTGCCAAAAATAATGAGGAGAAACAGTGTTTATGCTTACCTATAGCTAAAGTGTTAATGACTATCGAATATCAAGTATTATAATGTGAGTTATCGTGACCGTAACTCATTTTATTTTATTGGACCCAGGGAAATATTAGTTGATCTCAAATAAGCAGCAATGGGACAGAAATAAGTTAACATATTGGACGGATTAATTTAAAGGACAAACATCTTGTTGTAGTGTATACAATAAAATATAAAAATATTTTGGCACATGGCGTGTAATAATGACGAATTATGTGTCAATGAATCTATAATTTGAACACTGGTAAATCATGATTGATTAGCTGCAGTGAAGCTGTTATCGTACAAAATGGTTGCCACAAAAGCTTGTAGTAGTTCGGATTAGGTCCAGTAGGTTGCAGTTCTATGCATTTCAACCGATAACAGCCAATAAGAGGATAAACGTAATAACTGTTATTTCGCGTAACAGTTACGAAACGTTCACGGTTAAGAAATAACAGTTTAGCTGTTAAGGGCACATCCCTACACTGGAGTACAAATACAGAAAGCTAAAAAAGGGTGGGGATGAGACATATTCTAGGAGTGGGGACCACCAATGAGAATGAGCAATTCGAACAGTAGCACGTAACTTGAAACACCAATCGGCGACAACACGACGGACTGTTACATACCGTTCAAATAGTATTGCTGTTTGTATGATATGAAATGTTTGTTGTCGATAGATGATGAAAAATGAATCTAAAACGAATTAGACATACATATTTGATTTGAACACCAAGTATTATAATTGCTTGTAGGACTGATAATATAATGCCCTTTTCTACGATGTAATCACAAGTGTTGTTCTAAAATAATGTTTGTATTATTGAATCGTTTTTGTTTGATGGTGGTAGAAATACATACGTTTTTTCATGACCTATGTTTAATTGAATAAGATCAATGCAAAAATAAAACTTTATCGCAAAAAATTATTATTAATTGCTGCTCGAAGTTCTGACAAGAGGACATTCAATATTTCTAAAATCAAATCACCGAACACTATAATGATATGATTCAGCCCTTTGCTTTTTATTTATCGAATCCCTAAATAATCTCATGTTGCTCGCAGCATAACGTCAGAGATGTTTGCTCGTTGGTATCTCTTATTCGGATTCAAAAAGGCAAAATATGCTTTTCACTACTTTGTTGTTATTGCCTATATTTCATTTTTATATCAATCTTGATGTAAGAGATTGCTCTCATTATGTAAGTAGGCATATTTTTGTCAAAAAACAGATTTGAGAGGAATTCTAAAAGTAAAATATTACTCGCTCCTGGGACATAGCGAAGTCGCTTGGCTTTCACCACTCAGGTCCGGGTTTGACCTGCAGAGTGCCCGCGAACGCGGCCTTGTGGAGGACTGGTCTATGACTACGGTGACAGTGTAGCCGAAATGTCGATCGCTCACTACCGGACGTGAGAAACCGTTCGACTTGTTTCATCCGAAAAACACCTGAAGTCCCACACAAAATCGGGCGATTATTACTATAATTCCACGCCTGATTGTTTCAAACATTTACCGAAAGCACGTTCAGGATCTTGTACATGTATTAAAGATGGTTTTGTAGACGAGACACTCTCTACAAAACGCAGGTTATTGAAATGGTTTTGCCATTCTTGTGAGAAGGCCGCAGACAAGCAAAACATATCCCCAGAAGGATGTGATCAGTCTGCCTAATGGCATTTCTAGAAGATTGTTTTCCTTCGGCGATGCTTCCGAAAAACAACAGAGAAAAGAAAAAGAGGTAGGAAATAATGAAAGACTGTTCACGTTACTTAAAAACATGTCCCTGATTGTATCTGAAGTTGGTTTCTATTGTATTGCGTGAACTCTCGTGTACTTTAACGGTTTCCGGATGCTCAGATTCCTCCCGCAAACAGTTATTTATTCAGCAAAGCGTGGGTAACCGAAACCCACAGTTGTTTTGGCAAACGTAGGTTGCGCATAATCCGTGTGAGTGAGTGAGTGAGTGAGTGGTACGTTGTGGCGCAGCTGCTGGAGGCGCCCCGCGTCGCAGGCGCCTCGCCAGGCGGCCCCGCCGCGCCGTGCCTCCTGGACGCCGCCAGCCCCTTCTCCAGCCCTTTCTCCAGCGACGCCTCGCACGAATCCACTCAGGCACAGCCAATGCCACAACCAGGTACGCACGCATCCCATCCCACCCTCTCACTCTTGCCCTCTCTCTCCTGCCCCCTCCCTCCCGACCCCTCTCACTCGCCCCCTCTCTCTCGCCCCCTCTCTCGCCCCCTCTCTCGCCCCCTCTCTCTCGCCCCCTCTCTCGCCCCCTCTCTCGCCCCTCTCTCGCCCCCTCTCTCGCCCTCTCTTCCGCCCCTCTCTTCGCTCCCTCTCTCCCGCATTCTCTCTCTCCCGCTGCTCTCTGTGTGCGTGTGTGGTTGCGTAGGAGTGGGCGGCGCGGGGGCGACGCTGACGCTGCCGGTGGTGGTGGCGAAGGCGGCGTGCATGCTGTCTCCGTCGGCCGCCGCCATCTCGCCGCCGCCGTCGCGCGGACTGCGGGCGCACGTGTGCGGCGCGGGCCTGCCCGTGCCGGCGCCCGGCGCCATCACCCTGGCCGACGCCCCCTGCGTCGCGCCCACCCCGCCGCCCTCGCCCTGCCCCACGCACGGTGCGCACGACTCGCAGGAACAAGGATCATAATTCATTTGCGGAGCCTTCCGGAACCTAAAATTTTACAAATCAAGTATTGCGTATTGTTGTATCTGCAGGATTCAGGGTGAATTACACATTCAATGTTTATAAGTGATTTACTGTCACCATAACAAATACACTGAAACTAAGTAACAAATAACTGTACAATTTTCATAACGGGGTTCTTGCCGTATAGTGCCTTATCAGCGGCGATAAGAATCTTCCGTGCGGTAGCTGGTGGCGGTGGCCGCCCGAAGTCCACTCTTATCGCGTAGCTGATAACGCCACGACTGGGCGTGTAGCGAGCGGCGGCGATGGTAGCTAGGCGAGGTTATCACTGAACGAGAGCGCTCCGCTCCCGGCCTGTGACTATACCCCACCGCCCGGTGAAGGGGGAGGGAAGGGGCTGTGCCCCTCCACTAGCGGAGCGGCGGAGCGTAACTCCGACTCGTCTTCTGATTGGAGGGATACCACACGTGTATATTGTGTTTTACCTGGTAATCCGTCCACTCCCCGACTCACTCTCCACCGTTCTCCTCTCTTTCCCTTTCACTGTTCACATTACAACTTTAGCATCCCGTTCACTCTCTTACCTCGTTCTTTCACTTCTCCTAACTCACTTTTCCGGTCACCAACACGCCTTCACTCGCCACTAGCGTCCTCCTCTTCCCCCGACCATCCACACCTCGTAACCGATCTCTCGCTCGGTCTCCCCACCCTCTCGCGCTTCCCGCGACTGACTCGTTAACAACAATGCGATCGGCTTTCCGCTGCTGCGCCGCGCTATTCAAACTACGCTTTTGCAGAAACGCGCGCGTTTCTATATATATATATATATATATATATATATATATATATATATATATATATATATATATATATATATATATATGGAAGGCAACCCGAAATATTACCCGACCCTCCAGAGTGGGGGTTGAATCGTTGGGCCAGCTCCCCAGCATTCGTAAAAGCAAACTCTTGCTAAAAGAAACCCCGATCAGAGGCCTCGGAACGGATCTAGAAGACGAATATTGCTACGGAAAAGGACTATGATAATGGCTACCTGGAATGTACAGGGTATAGGTACAAAGGTAAAGGAAGTATTTCAAGAACTTAAAAACCTAAAGGTTGATATGTGCGTATTAAGTGAAACAAAAAGGAAAGGAAGGGGAAATGAGATAATTGCGGATTATATTCACTTTTATAGTGGAGTGAAAAAAGAAGAAAGGGCCAAGAGAGGTGTATCGATTGCCGTCCACAAAAAGCACAGAAACAGCATTAGAAGTTGGGAAGCGATAGATGAGAGAATTATGACAGTTGAAATTTGTAAGTATGGACAGGAAATTGTTATTGTCGGAACCTATGCACCTACTGAAGACGCTGACAGAAAAGTCAAAGAAGATTTTTATGAAAACTTGACAAGAGTGCTTGAAAATATAAGTTCGCGTAAGGAGATAATCTTAATGGGAGATTTTAATGGAAGAACTGGTATGGCAACAAATAGTGAAATTGTAGGTAGATATGGTGAGACCACGTTGAATGACAATGGTGGAAGTTTGATCAGCATGTGCGAAACATTGTCATTGAAAATTCTAAATGGTTTCTTTCCTCACAAATGGATTCATAAATATACATGGGAAAGTGCTTCAAGGAAAATTAGAACAATAATAGACTACATAATACAGAACAGAAATTCCAGCGTAAGAATAAATGACGTAAGAGTATACAGAGGCCCGGAATGTGGCTCGGACTACTTTTTGTTGGGTGCAAAGGCCGTAATCCAACCAAGGAGGCAAATTACAATGCCGGAGCATGAAGCATCTACAATTACGCTGAATACAACGAAATATAATTTAAATAGCTTAGTGCAGGAAGTAGTACAGTTCCTATACAAATTGAGATTGGCAAATAAACTACAATTTGTAGAGGAAGGGGATTCAGAATGCGTCTATCAAGCTATAAAATATTGCATTCAACAAGCAGCTTATGAGGCTCTAGGCCAACAAGATAAGAGACAAGAGATGGCCCCACAATGGTAGACGCAAAGCATTGCAGATAAGATCCAACTCAAGAAAATTCTGTATAATAATTGGTTAAGGACGAGAGACCAAGCAGATAGAAAATTGTATGCTAAAATGAATAGAGAAGTTAAGAGAGATATCTACAAAATGAAAAATGAAATGTGGGAGAGGAATTGTGAAAAGATAGATAGATGTTTTGGTAGCACAAAATCACCGAAGCATGGAAAACCATAAAAAACTTGAGGAAGGAAGCTAAAGAAGGAGCCAACCTCCTATTATCAATTTTAATGAATGGGAAAGACACTTTAAATCTCTCCTAATGGAAGACAGAATCGAATATCAAGGAACAGATTATGAGTTTCAAGGAGAGGTCGATATAGGACATACCAACCCAATAACCGTCGAAGAAGTACGAAGAGCCGTTATAGATATGAAAAATGGAAAATCTCCAGGACCTGGAAACATACCGATAGAATTGGTGAAATATGGGCCAACTGTTCTGTGGGAGTGGCTGAGCAAACTGTTCAATAAATGTATGCTCGGCGGTGAAGAAGTTCCATATGAATGGAACATAGCATATCTCAGTCCTATTCATAAGAAAGGGAGTAAGAAACTATGTGGCAACTATCGTGGAATAAGTGTTATATGCTCTATTGGTAGGTTGTATGGTCGAATTCTGAAATCAAGAATAGAGGAGACTATAATTGATATGGAAGAACAAAGCGGCTTCTGTAAAGGGAGGTCATGCAATGACAACATTTTTTCTTTAAGACAGATGGTTGGAAAGAGATTGGAAAAAATATGAATAGCCACTTAGTGTTTATTGATCTAGAAAAGCATACGACACGGTCCCACATAAGAAATTATTTGAAGTATTGTATCAAAGCACAATTAACAAAATATACGTGAGAAGTATATTTAATATATATAAATCATCGGAATGTGTGATTAAAGTGGGGAAAGAGATCACAATGGAACCTTTCAGAATTACGAAAGGTTTGAGACAAGGTTGCTGCCTTTCTCCAACATTATTTAAGATTTATATTCAGAAAGCACTGAAGTTGTGGTGCAGGAAATGTGCAGGTATGGGTATTGAGATAGAAAAAATGTATATATACACTTTTGTTTGCTGATGATCAGGTGCTCATAGCTGGAGATGAGGTGGAGATGAGCTGGAGATGAGGATTTCCTTTATGACTAGAAAATTATTCGAAGAATATACAAAATGGGGTTTAAAAATAATTTTGAAAAATCAGAATACTTGAGCTGTGGAGAAGATGCTGGAAATCTTAATATTGAGGGCCATCAGATCAAGATTTGTATAGAGTTTAAGTATCTGGGCAGCATCTTAACACAGGATGGAAAATGTGATCGAGAAATCCAACATCGAGCAACTAAAGGAAGAACGGCAATCTCAAAATTAAAAGCGATACTTTGGTCCCCAAAAATAGGATGGAAAGTTAAATTGATGATGTACAAGTCCATTATAGAACCTATAACAACATATGGAAGTGAAAGTTGGGAATTAACTCAAAAGAACAAAGAAAAATTGAAAGCAATAGAAATGGACCATCTCAGAAGATCTTTGAGAATCTCACGCCGAGAACATGTAAGCAATGAAGAAATAAGGGAAAGGGCGCAGTCTCAGTATAACATCGTTGACAGAATCCAAGAAAGGCAGCTTCTCTGGCTCGGGCATGTATTAAGAATGGGAGACGATAGATGAAAATTATGCTATATCAACCAACAGGAAGGAAAAGAAGAGGAAGACCTAGAACATCGTGGTATGCAGGAGTACAAGAAGCCATGCGTGCAAGGAATATTGAAGAGGAGGAAGAAGCATGACGAGACCGAGACCTGTGGCGTCGGAGGTGCGGGAAGCGGCGACAGCTGTAGGACCCCCGCAGAAGAATATATATATATATATATATATATATATATATATATATATATATATATATATATATATGCACACGAAGGTCACTCCAAAAGTTGAGAATGAGCAACAATGAGTTACTCAGCAACAATGAAACTATTTTCATTGTTAGGTGGAACTTTTAGTAAGAATCTCGCGCGAGTTTGAACACGCTCGGGTAATTTATTAACTTAGTTGGGCTATTTGTGTTCTATTAATTGTTGTTCCTCTGCCAGTAACGATGGACCTAAAGAGAGAGCATTTCAGAGCTATGATTTTGTATGACTTAAAGGTTGGCTTAGATAAGAAATCATCCCTCGAGAGATTACAGCGTGCGTTTCGCATAGGTCGCCCTTCACAAGCCACTGTCTATCGATGGTTTGCCGAATTCAAGAGGGGAAGGGACTCTCTGGAAGATGAAGACCGTTCTGGCAGGTCCAACGCAGCAACAACAACGGATCAAAATGTGCTGAAAATGGAACATTTCCTAAGGGAAGACCCTCGTTGTACGTATGCTCAGATTCAGGAAGCTTTAAATATTGGATCAGCAGCAGTGAGACAGATCCTGAAAGAAAAGCTTCACGTTAGGAAGCTGTGCTGTCGCTGGATCCCTCACAATCTGTCAAATGAACAAAAAAGGGCGCGAGTGGATTGGTGTCGTAAGACCCTGGATAAGTTCAATGGAGGAAGATCAAAAAACATTTTTAACATCGTGACGGGTGATGAAAGCTGGATTTATCAATTTGATCCAAAAATGAAACGGCAGTCATCAGTGTGGGTCTTCCCAGATGAAAGTCCTCCAACGAAAGTGAGAAAACCCAGAAGCGTTGGCAAAATGATGATTTGTACTGTCTTCTCTGCCAGTGGCCATATTGTGACGGTGCCACTCGAGGAAAACAAAGCACTGCAAGATGGTACACTATTTGCTTGCCCAGATTGTTTGAAGAGCTGAGAAAGAACCGTCTAAAATCAGGTTTGCGTGGAATCCTGCTCCACCATGAAAACGCCTCATCCCACTCAGCTGGAGCAACAACTGAATTTCTGACAGAATCAAGGGTCACTGTCTCATCCACCCTAGACTTCAGTCCTGGCCCCGTGTAACTTTTTTATGTTCCCTTATGTGAAAGAAAAAATTCGAGGTCGTCGTTTCGACTCAGCTCAGGCTGAGAAAGAAGTGTGGCGATCGTCATTTGATAATTGGTTTAATCGGATGAAACGTTGCGTAGAGCGTGGTGGAGATTATTTCCAGAAGATGTGAAGGTAAGAACTTATCTCGATTTTAAATATAGTATTCTCAAAACTTTAGGAGTGACCCTCGTATTAGCGAAAATATGGCTGTAGGCAAAGTAGATTAGGAAATTTATCCTCAATGTAAAATGAACTAGCGAAGAAAAGGCAAGGTAAAGGAAATTTAATGAAAATTAATATCAACACGCCGACCTGGATGGCCGAGGTGGCTAAGAGCGAGTACCTACTTAGCGCTTCGGTCCGAAGGGTCGCGGGTTCGAGTCCCGCCTCGGGCACGCTTGTTTGTCCCTTGACTACTTTTGTACAGTTTTTCAATTTTACCTTCCCGCAATGGTTGAACTGAATCATGACGTGCGGATTCGGTGGTATAACGGTTAGCGTATCGGACTGTTGTACCCTGTTTGTAGGTTGAAACCCGATCGAAGACGTGGATTTTTAAGGGCGAAAAAATCCTTCGTAAGCCTCCCTTCGGAGGGAATGTAAATCCGGCTGTCCCATGTTCGTAGATTTACTGCATGTAAAAGATCCTCAAGCCTAAAAGAAGCCTCTGAGCAAAATTGAGATCCGCCTGTTTCGTCGCCCAAGATAATACCTCCTTTCTCCGCTAGATGGTATCAGGAGCGTAGCGAAATTTGCGTGGTTAGACGGACGAGCGGGCCTGATGGCCGAGTCTCGCCACGTAAAATAAGGCATTAACTAATTAACTAACATGGAGAATATCGCAGAAGAGTAAAGCAGCGCTTTGAGGTGTTCGTGGCGTGCAGGGACGTGCGGGCAGACGGAGGGCGAGGAGGTGCTGGAGAAGGAGCAGGACACCGCCACCACAGTCGCCTACGTCCTGCACCCACCAGGTGAGACGCCGCTTTCTCTTCTCTGAATTGATTGATTTTTTCGTGTTACAGGGCGCGTCAACTGCTGTGGTCATTAGTCCCGTTAGTGTTGTGCGTGTGTTTTTCTCGGGAGATGGCGGGGATCTTCCCCTCGCTGGATGGCGAGATCCGGCGCCGATCTACCGTCGGCTAGTGGGGTTTCCCCCTAAACAGGACTCTCCCACCAGCGGGACACCGCCCCAACCGGGACAAGCTCTAAGCTCCCGACCGGTCTCCCGGAATATGTGGTAGTGTAGTGCATGTTAGTGTGCGTGTGTAAAAGGAGAGGATAGGACAAGGAATAGGGAGGAAATATCGCGCGGTCCATGACCCTTTTGTTAGGGTACTACTCCGGCATTCGCCTGGTGTTGATCGGAGAAACCACGGAAAACTACCAATCAGAGCATACGGCCGCTAGAATTCCCCTCCAGACAGCGACTGAGTTCGACCCAGCTGAAAAGCTAGTGTCGAAAATCCTGCCGCCGTCAGGACTCGAACCTAGGACCTCCCTGTCAGAGGCGCTACAGTGACATCACTTGATGCTCTGAGCTAACGCTCCCGGTTTCTGTGCATTGGATAATGTATCTTCTCGCTCTTTCTCTCTCCGCTTTGCTCTCCATCCCTCTCGCTCTGTCACTGTAGTGCCCCTGGCCGGGAGGTCGGGCAGCAGTCCGGAGGAAACCTCTAGTGGCCGACTCCTCTCGTCGCTAGTTTCATCGCCAGGCGAATGCCGGAGCAGTTCCCTAACAAACGAGTCACGGAACTCGCGCGATCTTTTCTACCTCTCCCTTGTTCTATCCTCTCCCCTCACACACACACACACACACTTACACTAATATGCACTACACTGCCACAGATGCCACGAAACCGGTCGGGAGCTCAGATCTTCTCCCGACTGCGGCGGTGCCCCCCGCTGGAGGAAGATATCTGGTTCGGGAAACACCTGGGTGTAGATTGGCGGATGTCGCCATTCAGCGGTGAAAGATCACCGCCACCAAAAGGTGGCGATGAAGGATTCACTATACTTACTGGACTAATTTGAATCGTTGACGCGCCCCGAAGCACTAATCAATCAATTTCCCTTTCTCTCTGTTCCTCTTTTCCTCACTCTCTCCAGGGTGAATCCTTTCAACTGACAAAAAGCATCTTCGTAAAGCCCGTGTTGAAGCTGCGTGTTGAAGTTTTGTCACTAAGGGCGTGGGTATCCAGGAAGCGGGTGGTCGTTATCTGTCTTCCACAATCTTGAGTCACCTGGCCACTGCAGATGTGAATCTAAGGGTCGTATTTATGAAGCTCTGCCAGCAGAGCTCCTAGGGGCTGCCATCTGGGAGCTTGCTGGGAGGACAAGAGTCGACTGGAATTGGCTGGGGGCCGTTCATAAATCGCAAAAGCGAACACTGGCAACCTGCTAGGCATGGCAGGCCCCTGACATAGGTTTATAAATACGGCCGTACGGGTCGTATTTATGAATCTCTGTCAGCAGAGCTCCTATAGGCCTCCCATCAGGGGGCTTGCTGGGAGGACAGGGGGTGACTGCAATTGGCTGAGAGCCGTTCATAAATCGCAAAACCGAACATTGGCAGCCTGCTAGGCCTAGCAGGCCTCGGGGCAGAGGTTTATAAATACGGCCCTGAGGAGGTGGGCGTGGCGCGCGCCGTGTGCGCAGGCCCCGCGCTGCGCGCCCAGTCGCTGCGCCGCCGCGCGTCTTCCGGGCGGGCGCCCCCCGCCCCCCGCGCGCAAGGACGACGAAACGGACGACGACGGCGACGACGAGGACAGCCACGGCAGCCAGCAACACCTCTGCTCGCTGCAGGTGCAACACAACACATTGATACCCCAGGACCGGAAGCGGTGGCGCAGTGCATCAACTGATGTCACTGCAGGGCCGCTCACCGGGAGGTCCAATTGGCATGTTAACCGCGCATTTGAGTGCTATCCCTCCCACAAGAGCTGGCTGCACCACCGCGTCTTGTCAATGTTTGGCAATTTTTTTTTTAGTTGAGTCTATTTTTTATTTATTTTTTTATTTATTTATTTTTACGTCAAAAAAACAGTTAAAAACTGCGTATGACGTGCTATGGGGAAAAGTGAATTGTGTGCACATTTTCAAAATTCTGTGATCCCTACACTAAGTCATATACTACTTAAATTTTGAATTTTGAAAGGGAGAAAAAAAACTCCCATGTAGTAAAATCTATTTTTAAGGATAAATAAACAATAAATTTTGAATTTTGAAAGGGAGAAAAAAAACTCCCATGTAATAAAATCTATTTTCAAGGATAAATAAGCAATACATTTTGGCTCTTATTACTTCCTGCCGCGACAACATGGAAACGATAATTTGAATAATTGTATTTCCCACTGAATTCTAGAAGACGTGCACAGAAAATGAAGTTACATTTATGTCCAGAAGCAAAACAAGGGGCCATCTCAGCATTTGCTCAATAGATCAGGGAAACTGGACGAAAAACCTGATCGAGATGGGTCGTTTATTTGACCACTTGCGCTGGGCCGGGGAAAAGCCTAGGTGGCTGGCTTTTGAGTATATTTGCCGGCGCCCCGATGCGGCGTGGGTACGTGGCGGGCGGCATTTCGGGCTTGGGTTGCATAAAGCAGGTTGTCTCATCACGCGACGGGTCCCTGACGGGATCATAAACTATATTCCCGCGCTCGGTCGGGGGCGGTGAGAGGCGGGGGCCGGGCCGGCCCGGGTAAGGTTCCGCATAGGGAAGATCTGCCCCACGCCAGATGTTTTAATTATTAAAATCGAGGGTAGAGTTGTTCATGTCCGTTAACGATTCATGTCCGTTTACGATTGACGTCCGTTTACGTTCATGTCCGTTTACAGGACTTTCGACACTAGCTCTTCAGCGACGTCGAATTCAGTCGCTGTCTGTAGGAGAATTCTAGCGGCCGGCTACTATGATCGGTAGATTTCCGTGGTTTCTCCGATCAACACCAGGAGAATGCTGGTGCAGTACCCTACCAAACGAGCCACGGACCGCGCGCGCATCTGTCCTTCCTCTTCCTTGTCCTATCCCCTACACACCCACCCACACCACACACACACACACACACACACACACACACTAACATGCAATACACTACCACATATTCCGGGAGACCGGTCGGGAGCTTAGAGCTTGTCCCGGCTGGGGCGGTGCCCCGGTGGTGGGAGAGTCCTGGTTAGGGGGAAATCCCACTAGCCGACAGTAGGTCGGTGCCAGATCTCACAATCAAGTTGGGGACAATCACCGCTATCTCCCGAGAAAAAGAACATGCATTACACTAACGGGACTGAAGATCAAAGCTTTAGACGCGCCCGGAAACACGAAAAAATCAATCAATGAATATATAGTATCATTTTGATTATGTCATAGTGTTTTATTGCAATGAGCGAAGTGCCGTGTGTGTGTTGTGCGCAGGCGCTGGCGGCGCGTGCAGCGGGAGCGCGCGCACGCGGCTGTGGGCAGCCCAAGAGCCTGCGCTTCCTCTTCCCCGGGGGCGCAGAACCACACCCCCACGGCCCCTCCACGCCCGCCATCTCAGGTACCACACTCACCTCCTCGCCATCCTAATCACTCACACTACAACTCTCCGCTGCACGCCCTCCCACTCACACACTCTCACCTCCTCGCCCTCCTACTTTCACACTCACTCCTCTCTCAAACTCTCTCTCCACGCCCTCCCATTCACACACTCTCACCTCCTCTCCCTCCTACTCTCACTCGCAAACTCTCCACAGCACTCCTCTCAAACTCTGCTCTCCACGCCCTCCCACTCACACACTCTCACCTCCGCGCCCTCCTACTTTGACACTCTCTCTCTCAAACTCTACTCTCCACGCCCTCCCACTCACACTCTCACCTCCCGCCCTCCTCCTCTCACCTCACACTCTCCACTGCACTCACTCTCAAACTCTGCTCTCCACGCCCTCCCACTCACACACTCTCACCTCCGCGCCCTCCTACTTTGACACTCTCTCTCTCAAACTCTACCTCCACGCCCTCCCACTCACATCTCACCCCTCGCCCTCCTACTTTCACACTCACACTCCACTGCACTCACTCTCAAACTCTGCTCTCCACGCCCTCCCACTCACACCTCTCTTCTTCTCGCCCTCCTCCTCTCACTCTACACCTCCACTGCACTCACTCTCAAACTCTGCTCTCCACGCCCTCCCACTCACACACTGTCACCTCCTCGCCCTCCTACTCTCACACTCACACTCTCCACTGCACTCACTCTCAAACTCTGCTCTCCACGCCCTCCCACTCACACACTCTCACCTCCTCGCCCTCCTACTCTCACACTCACACTCTCCACTGCACTCACTCTCAAACTCTGCTCTCCACGCCCTTCCATTCACACCTCTTCTCCTCGCCCTCCTCCTCTCACCTCACACTCTCCACTGCACTCACTCTCAAACTCTGCTCTCCACGCCCTCCCACTCACACACTCTCACCTCCGCGCCTCCTACTTTGACACCTCTCTCTCAAACTCCCACTCCACGCCCTCCCACTCACTCTCACCCCTCGCCCTCCTACTTTCACACTCACACTCTCCACTGCACTCACTCTCAAACTCTGCTCTCACACCTCCCACTCACACACTCTCACCTCCGCGCCCTCCTACTTTCACACTCACACCTCCACTGCACTCACTCTCAAATTCTGCTCTCCACGCCTCCCACTCACACATCTCTTCTTCTCGCCCTCCTCCTCTCACTCTCACACTCCCACTGCACTCACTCTCAAACTCTGCTCTCCACCCTCCCACTCACACACTCTCACCTCCCGCCCTCCTACTTTGACCTCTCTCTCAAACTCTACTCTCCACGCCCTCCCACTCACACTCCACTCCCGCCCTCCTACTTTCCACTCACACTCCACTGCACTCACTCTCAAACTCTGCTCTCCACGCCCTCCCACTCACACACTCTCTCCTTCTCGCCCTCCTCCTCTCACTCTCACACTCTCCACTGCACTCACTCTCAAACTCTGCTCTCCACGCCCTTCCATTCACACCTCTCTCTCCTCGCCCTCCTCCTCTCACTCTCACACTCTCCACTGCACTCACTCTCAAACTCTGCTCTCCACGCCCTCCCACTCACACACTCTCACCTCCTCGCCCTCCTACTTTCACACTCACACTCTCCACTGCACTCACTCTCAAACTCTGCTCTCCACGCCCTTCCATTCACACACTCTCACCTCCGCGCCCTCCTACTTTCACCTCACACTCTCCACTGCACTCTCACACTCTCCCCCCCTCCTCTTCACTCTCACACTCTCTCACACTCACACTCTCCACTGCACTCACTCTCAAACTCTGCTCTCCACGCCCTCCCACTCACACCCTCACCTCCTCACCCTCCTACTCTCACACCCACACCCCACTGCACTCACTCTCAAACTCTGCCTCCACGCCCTCCCACTCACACACTCTCACCTCCTCGCCCTCCTACTTTCACACTCACACTCTCCACTGCACTCACTCTCAAACTCTGCTCTCCACGCCCTTCCATTCACACACTTTCTTCTCCCTCGCCCTCCTCCTCTCACTCTCACACTCTCCACTGCACTCACTCTCAAACTCTGCTCTCCACGCCCTCCCACTCACACATCTCTTCTCCTCGCCCTCCTCCTCTCACCTCACACCTCCACTGCACTCACTCTCAAACTCTGCCTCCACGCCCTCCCACTCACACCTCTCTTCTTCTCGCCCTCCTCCTCTCACTCTCACACTCTCCACTGCACTCACTCTCAAACTCTGCTCTCCACGCCCTTCCATTCACACACTCTCTTCTCCTCGCCCTCCTCCTCTCACTCTCACACTCTCCACTGCACTCACTCTCAAACTCTGCTCTCCACGCCCTCCCACTCACACCCTCGCCCTCCTACTCTCACACTCACACTCTCCACTGCACTCACTCTCAAACTCTGCTCTCCACGCCCTCCCACTCACACACTCTCACCCCTCGCCCTCCTACTTTCACACTCACACTCTCCACTGCACTCACTCTCAAACTCTGCTCTCCACGCCCTCCCACTCACACACTCTCACCTCCTCGCCCTCCTACTTTCACACTCACACTCCACTGCACTGCACTCCTCTCAAACTCTGCTCTCCACGCCCTCCCACTCACACACTCTCACCTCCTCGCCCTCCTACTTTCACACTCTCCGGATTGAATGAATGCTCATACACACGCCCTTCCAGCTCGTGTTATTGAAAGGACACCACGTTTAAATCTGTGGATTGGATTCCCACGGAAATGTTTCAGAGAATCCTTGAAGAGGGCATCAAACGAAATGTTGGGTCATTTCCAACTATTGGCGCGTTCCATGGAGAAATCCAAATAAGTTCCTCTGATATTAGTCGCAGCCCTTGAGGCAACCTCGTTCTCGGAATCCAAAACCGTCCCTTAAATGGATCCCACATCTGAATCTAAATGATGAGGGACAGACTGGGAGAGGTGACTCAAGGCATAAACGGATGGCATTGAAGTGCCTCTGGCCGGGAGGTCCTAGATTCGAGTTCCGACAGTGGCAAGATATTCGACACTAGCTTGTCAGCTAGGTCGAAGTCAGTCGCAGCCTGGAGGAGAGTTCTAAATGCCGGCTGCTCTGATCGGTAGATTTCTGATCAACACCAGCCGAATGCTGGAACAGTACCCTAACAATCGGGACACAGACTGCGCAATCTATCCTTCCTCTTCCTTGTCCTTTACTCACACCTACATTTAGATGCACTACACTACCACACATGGCGGGAGACTGGTCGGGAGCATAGAGCTTGTACCGGCTGGGGGCAGTGCCCCGCTGGTGGGAGATACCTGCTTGGGTAAAACCTCGCTAGACGACGGTAGATCGGCGCCGGATCTTGCCATCCAGCGGGGGAATGTCACCGCCCCCTCCCGAGGGGAAAATCATGCACCGACCTGGGTAGTTGCGTCCGGAATCCCTATCCGTGAGTGAGGTGACGCGCGGGAATGGCGTTGTGTTGCAGTGTCGAGCGTGTCGCTGTCGACGAGCGACAGCTGGTCGTGGATGAGCGCCCGCAGCCAGCGCGCCCCCTCGGCCGGCGCCCGCCCGCGCCCGCTCCCCATCCAAGGTGAATAATTGGGTTTTCGATGTGGATATTTCTCAGTTATAATATCTAGCTATTTTGCTGAGACCGGGAGCGGTAGCTCAGTGCATCAACTGATGCCACTGCAGCGCCTCTGACCGGGAGGTCCTAGGTTCCAGGATTTTCGACACTAGCTTTTCAGCTAGGTCGAATTCAGTCGCTGTCTGGAGGAGAATTCTAGCGGCCGGCTGCTCTGATCGGTAGTTTTCCGTGGTTTCTCCGATCAACACCAGGCGAATGCCGGAGCAGTACCCTACCAAACGGGCCACGGACCGCGCGCGATCTATCCTTCCTCTTCCTTGTCCTATCCCCTCCCCTTACACACACACTTACACTAACATGCACTACACTACTACATATTCCGGGAGACCGGTCGGCGGGAGCTTAGAGCTTGTCCCGGCTGGGGCGGTGCTCCGCTGGTGGCAGAGTCCTGGTTATGGGGAAACCCCACTAGCTGACGGTAGGTCGGTGCCGGATCTCGCCATGCAGCGAGGGGAAAATCACCGCCATCCCCCGAGAAAAAACATGCACTACACTAACGGGACTAATGACGGAAGCGAAGTTGATGCGCCCGGAAACACGAAAAATCAATCAAACAATCAATCAATATTTTGCTGAGCTTGTAGATATTGAGCTGAAATTCATCTTCTGTTTCAGCAGATATACTCTACAGGACTACACTTAGATTTTTCTAACGTGGCGGCTGAAGAAAGTATCCTCAAGATGGAATTCGGCACGATGTTTTGCGTGCTTCATGCTCCTGCCGCAAGAAGTCGCAGGGTCGCGACCGCATCAAGCTGTGCTGCAGATCAAGCGACTCTAGTGGCAGGATTAAGAATGACATAAAAAGTTGTGCCGGATTCCATCTCGGAGATACTACCCTCAGCCGCCACGTTACAAAAACCCAAGTATAGAGAGAACGTTATATAATGCTGCACAAAAACGGCCAATTTTCGGCAGAAAACTCTTATTACATGGCTCTGGAAACGAAAAAGTGGATAAATTCAAATGCTAAATTTAGAAAAAAATCCTTTAACACGTGGCGGAGCCAGAATCCATGTTTTGTGGGTCCTTGATATCGAAACATCGAATGACGGCAAAATGTCTATCAGTCCGTCTGTCTCTGAACAACACTAGCGGCTAAACCGTTCAGCCGATTTTCTCCAAAATTGATCTGGCTGATGTCGCAATCCCTTGAATTTGAAACCGATATTTTAATTTGAGTGGCTAGTACCTTGCATAAAACCCCTGGAACATTTTCCAAATTTTCAAAACAATGGCTCCCTTCTTTTCGATTAAATTTTGTTGTTGGATAGTGTGAAGGATGTTTATGGGAATGGTGTAGGTCTCATGTTCGTTAAAAACCCTGATTATTCGAAAATTCCAAAACTCCAAATTTTTTGGGATTCTTTCTACAACTGTAATATCAAAGTTAGAGATTTTTATCTTAATGAAATCTGTTCCTTAAAAATAGATTTTGAAATAATGTTATGTAGAATTTTTCGAAAATTGGAGTACTTTTAATGTAATTTTCAACGAAAATAGGGCGAGAAAGTACGTTCTGTTTTAGCTCTACAATTACTTAATTTGAATGATTGAGATTTACTTATCGCGCTCGGTCGGTGGCCAGTTGGTTTAGTGAACTGCTCCAGCATTCACCTGGTGACAACCTAGCTAATATAATTCTCGTAAGATGTGACCCGCAGTACCAATCTCCCGTAAACCATCCACCATACTTACATTGGCTTAGAGACTTTTACTTAGAATTTATGTTGGAGGAGGTACGGTTAATAAAATTATCTCAGCAAATCTGCATTTTTGAAGGACAAAATGTGTATATAAACACGCTGCGTTGGTATCCTCAATGCATTTTCGCGTTTCATTTCGATGAGGTTGGCAGTGCCGCAACTCCGCCATGTTGAATTTTTAGGGTATTTTCCTACGTGGAAATACCTATATGTAGGGAGTGTCGAAAAGCCTGCCAACATTGGGATTCGAACCCTAGGCCCTCTGTCAGAGGCACTGCACTGAC
Organism: Teleogryllus oceanicus; assembly: GCA_964035755.1. Classification (NCBI taxonomy): domain Eukaryota; kingdom Metazoa; phylum Arthropoda; class Insecta; order Orthoptera; family Gryllidae; genus Teleogryllus; species Teleogryllus oceanicus. The sequence goes on from CAXIVR010000013.1 coordinate 62,689,579, forward strand.
ATCCATTACCGAAAGAGATGGCTCAGTGCAACAACTGTCACTGCAGTCCCTCTGACTGGGAGGTTCTAGATCCGACGGCTGCAGGATTTTCGACTCTGGCTTTTCATCTAAAATCGGTAGTTTTCTGTGGTTTCTCTGATCAACACCAGGCGAATGCCGGAGCAGTCCTCTAACAAACGGGCCACGGACCGTGCGCGATCGTTCCTTCCACTTCCTTGTCCTATCCTCTCCCCTTACACACACACACACACACACACACACACACATACACATACACACACACACATACACACACTCACACACACTCACACACACTTACACTAACATGCACTACACTACCACATATTCCGGAATACCGGTCGGGAGCTTAGAGCTTGTCCCGGCTGGGGCGGTGCCCCGCTGGTGGGAGAGTCCTGGTTAGGAAGAAATCCCACTAGCCGACGGTAGGTCAGCGTCGGATCTCGCCATCCAGCGGGGGGTATATAACCGCCACCTTCCGATGAAAAAACACGCTCTACACTTTCGGTACTGTTGACATCAGTCATTGACAGAATCACTAACAATCAGTCAACTGTGACATCATTTATTTATTTATTTATTTATTTTACGTCAAAAAAACAGTTAAAAACTGCGTATGACGTGCTATGGGGAAAAGTGAATTGTGTGCACATTTTCAAAATTCTGTGATCCCTACACTAAGTCATATACTACTTAAATTTTGAATTTTTGAATGGGAGAAAAACAAAACTCCCATGTAATAAAATCTATTTTCAAGGATAAACAAGCAATAAATTTTGGCTCTTATTACTTCCTGCCGTGACAACATGGAAACAATAATTTGAATAATTGTATTTCCCACTGAATTCTAGAAGACGTGCACAGAAAATGAAGTTACATTTTTGTCCAGAAGCAAAACAAGGGGCCATCTCAGCATTTGCTCAATGGATCAGGGAAACTGGACGAAAAACCTGATCGAGATGGGTCATCAATGGGGGCCCTGAGCCAACGATGGAGGTGGGATTTCGCAGGCTGCAGCTGATTGGGCTTGGTGTGTTTCAGAGGACGGCCGCCCGCGCGTCGCGCCCTTGGACGAGCGGGACGACGCCTCGTCCACCACAGACGTAAGCCCAACTCCTTGCTCTTAATCTGGGCTAGGATTTGTATGCGATCTGTACCACTATGCTACATTGGCAATTTATATTTCCAATGCACGCGGAAATTGAAAGCAAACTATGCAGCTCCTGGTCGTCTGAGAAGTGTGCGTTCCTTAGATGCCTGTAGATACATTTTTTTAGAATTTGTTCCAACCAGATATCTCCCATCAGATGGGCACCGCCCCAACCGGTACGCTTATTAACATTCATTTCCAGTCATTTGGAACCAGAAGAAAATAATGGACCTTCATCGGTCGATGTATGAAAATAGTCGATGCGGCAGATTCAAATAAAATCACGTATATAAGATAAGAGCTTTCCTTGGTTATGTTTTGATATTGTATTTTCTTTGATCAGCAAAGAAAAACCATAGTTTAATGGAAATTATGCCAATAATTTGTTCTTTCCATAACTGACCTTCATAAATAATCTTTGTTATGGTAGAAAATCATTTCCCACAAGATCATGTAAATTGTCTATTCTTTTTTATCTTTTTCGCCTCCTTTATTTTCTTATTTGGTCCCTCATTTGTACAATCAACTTCTGAACAATTATTTGCATATAAGCTTTGACCTATTAAAAAATTATATTTTTTGAAAAAGAATAATTGGTTGCAATTTTATTTTTTATTATGAGTTGAGTTTAATGGAAATATTAATAATTTTGTTTTGTTTAAGGGCAGGGAATTACATTTTTTATGTTGCGCCTAAATTATAATATTAATTACACTTTATATTTTGAAATCGTAATAAATGTTTTCCTTTGCATTTACCAGAATTTGTATGTTGTAAAGCTTTTATATTGCATATGAAAAAATTGTTTCATTGTAATTTACTTCCTCTCTTTCATTATTTTGCTTATTTCGTTGTCTTTATTTTACTGTTGGACATGTGGCTTATATACTACCAATCATATTTTATACTTTGTAATTAATTTTTTTTTTTTGATAACGATTTTGTTGTTCATATATAAGCATGACTTTCACTTATCTAAATCTGATTGTAAAACTGGTATTTTTGAATAATGCCTTTTGTATAAATCAGGTATTCACAACCTTTTTCTTGCATCAAAACCTTTTAAAACAATGATTTGTTTCATCAATCTCATTATCTTTTTCTGTAAAATGCAACATACAAAGTCATAACGTACATAATTGTACATAAATGACTTGATAACAAATGGACGAAAAAAAATGGAAAACCTGGTTTATTAGATTTATGTTTTGGTTTATTAGATTTATGTTTTATTATTTTGAGTAGTAATATCTTAATTATCCATTTTTGCAATTATAAACTAGTAATGTTTTAAACCTTTACAGAAAAATAGTAAACAAACATTTTTGTAATCAATATAATTTTGATTATAGTAGTCGGTGCATGTTCGGCTATTGCCCCAGTCAATCTCTTTGACACTATTAACCCCCTGTAAAATTTCATCAACATCCAGGGTGTTGATACCACCTCATTTAAAACAATGGAATAGATTGTTTAATTGTATAAATTCTGGTATTATTATTAGAACCGGAAAAATAGGTAGTATGAAACGTCAAAATATGTACATAAATGTGTAATGAAAATAGTAAGAATATGTAATAAATATATAAAATTGGATGAAATATGTAATATTAAAATTCTTTAATATTAAAAAACTTTTAAAACATTTACATAATACGAAATTACATTTATTAAAAATTTCCTAAACAAATTTAAAAAATAATACAAACGTCTCAAAAATAATTTTGAGAGCATAAGTTGATACACTTTGCACCATACAACTTTCCCATCACTAGTAAAAGAGTCAGCTACTGCTATTCAGGACTGAGTTTTGCAGCCCGACTAGACGCAATAGAAGACAGCGTATCCATCTCGATCAGGTTTTTCGTCCAGTTTCCCTGATCCATTGAGCAAATGCTGAGATGGCCCTTGTTTTGCTTCTGGACATAAATGTAACTTAATTTTCTGTGCACGTCTTCTAGAATTCAGTGGGAAATACAATTATTCAAATTATCGTTTCCATGTTGTCGCGGCAGGAAGTAATAAGAGCCAAAATTTATTGCTTATTTATCCTTGAAAATAGAGTTTATTACATGGGAGTTTTTTTGTTTTGTTTTTCTTCCTTTTAAAATTCAAAATTTATTGCTTATTTATCCTTTAAAATAGATTTTATTACATGGGAGTTTTTTTGTTGTTTTTTTTCTCCCTTTCAAAAATTCAAAATTTATTGCTTATTTATCCTTGAAAATATATTTTATTACATGGGAGTTTTTTGTTTTTTTTCTCTCTTTCAAAATTCAAAATTTAAGTAGTATATGACTTAGTGTAGGGATCACAGAATTTTGAAAATGTGCACACAATTCACTTTTCCCCATAGCACGTCATACGCAGTTTTTTAACTGTTTTTTGACGTAAAATAAAATAAATAAATAAAAACTATCAATATCTACGACCAGCAAACATCACTGCAACGTGAAGCACTCTGATTGAATGGTACACTTTGCGATCGCCAATGTTTCTCCAAAATTGAGGTTGAAAGTCACAATCCTGTCAGCGTCAGTGATACTTTTCTCACCTAAAGGTGAAAATGATCCCGGTCGTTTACGCGCACTTCTCGTCACTGAGATAACTGAAACAGACGCGCGGGACTGTGAGAACATCACGCATCTTTACATGGGCTACCTGAAGGAGACCGCACGCAGTATTAATGTGCGAAAAAATGCTTATTTTGTAAAATAATATTTCTTTTCATAAAAATATGTTTAGTTAACTACTTTTACTACTTAACTTCTACTTAACTACACAGGTGTCTAATCCACCACATTGGTCACATTTCCACCATGCTTTAACCCATTACATCAACACAGCTTCGTCAACGTTTACCAACATACGCCCCGAGGTGGTAGACACATTAGAACTTTTATGGTAATTCATCAATTAGTATTGGAGGTTATGGAGAGCTTTTGTGGAAATGACAAAGCATTGGCATAATTTTCAACGGACTATTTTAGTTTGCTGATCGATGAAAAACAATATCGAATCATAACCAAAGTCAACCCTCGGCCTAGGGCGCGTGTACTTTATTTGAATCTGCCACGCTCGGGCATTTACGGATGTCAACCAATCACGAGCCGTTATCTTCTTCTGGTTCCGAATGAAAGTAAAGAATGCTAATACGCAGCCGGGACTAGCTAAGCTCCCGATCGGTCTTCCGGCTTGTGTGGTAGTGTAGTTCATGTTACTGTAAGTGTGCGTGTGTAAGGAGAGAGGATCGGACAAGGAAGAGGAAGGAAAGATCGCGCTCGGTCCGTGGCCCGTTTGTTACGGTACTGCTCCGGCATTCGCCTGGTGTTGATCGGAGAAACCACGGAAAACTACCAATTAGAGCAGCAGGCCTCTACAATACTTCTCCAGACAGCGACTGAATTCGACCTAGCTGACAAGGAGATTCGTAACAATACCAGATCATAAAAGTTCCTGTTCCATAATGCAACACATGAACAGGAAATGTTTAATGCGGACGGCCCCTTCCTTGGAACCAAGCTTTCGCATGAAGTCAGCTGTGTCGAAAGCAGTAGCTCACTGAGTATGATGACGCAGTCGATGCACGCATTCCGAGTTTAGGCGGGAAAGCAATCATATTTTTGCTTTTTTCAGTCACATTCGAAATTGTTTTCGCATTTTTCCGAGTTTCTGAGTGTTTTAAAACACCATCGACACCTCTCACGAGGTCGGTGCTAAATAGTTTTCTTTCAGTTTCTTCGTGCGTTGGAGATGAGTACTACAGAAGATATTTTCATATTTCCCAAGTTCTCTTAACAAAAACACAGACTTCTAAAAAGGCTGCATAGTTTTCCGCCGATTTATGCGAACATTCGAAATTAGACATGTATATTGTGGTATTGAGTTTTAACATGCCGTACGCAAAACAGATTCCCATGCTTGTTTTCCGTGTGTGATACATAGTTAATTTTTTTCATTCTACAGCGTGCGAAACTTTACTAAGCGTGCACAAAACATGACGAAGCGAATGAAAAGTATCTTTGGCACATGACGTACGTTAATAGCATATTAACAAACTAGTTCATAAAGTTCCGCATTATTGCAAAGTACATGTAAAATTTTCACGACTGCAATAAATCAACTTTATAAATGAGTTGTAAACACTGTTTTTTGTTTCACAGATTATATACTTACAAAATAATTAAAGTAAATGTTAGAAACAAATTTCAAAAGCAATTTTGCTGTTGGCAACAAATAATGTTGATATTACGACGTCACGCAGAGAGCACAGGCAGGGAGGTCGAGCATTCAGGACAGGCAGAGACGACAGACGGTAAGGGTGGTTGGGGAGGAAGGGCCGTGCCATAAAAGTGTGTCTGCTATAAAACGCCCTTTTACGGGCGCGGATCCACCGGGAAGGGAAATTCCACCCTCCTAACATTTTTCAGTAACAATTACTTTAAGCAATCAGTGAAACAAGTAAAATCATATTTTTTTTTATTTAATAGGTAATTATTACAGACAAATGAAAAAAAAAACTTGATGCACTGTGGCTAGGCCGAAGGCCTTTAAGCCATTACAATACCTACTACCTCGTTCTAACCTTTCGAATTCTGGTATTCACCCCAAATGGTCTCTCCTTCGCATCAAAGCCGCGGAAAAGAGACCATAAAGTACGGCTGAGGAAAAAACCCCTGAAGGGGGAAAAACCTGCCGTCAGAAGCCGAGTACATGCTACTCTTTCCGGTTTTTAAACTATTTATTATTTGGCGCGGGCGTCAGGCATTCTCCTTCCAGTGTTTGGCCTCCACCGCACCTGAAAAACAAACAGCACCACAGAAAATCGTCCGCACCAACGCCTCTGCCCTAACATTTCCGATTCCCACTTCCCTTCGCCCCCTAATGTGTTTTATTTTAACCGTTTTCTTTTATGTAATGTTTCTAATAATATAATGTTTCTTTTATGTAAAATCATATAGCAGCATGAGCTGAGTGTAACTTGCGACATTTTACATAATCTGTAATATGACACACTCTTTCTTGTCTTGCAAAGGAAACGGTCGTTTTTAACGCTGTTGTACAGGAAAAATAGAAACATGTGCGAGAGACGATGTTTGTGCGTAGCGACGGCGACTAACTTCACTCATGAACGAAGAGCCTGGTTCACGTTCTTGTTACGTAACAGTCTAATTTTCTACTCCCATTGCATAATGCTGACATTTGTTGGCTGCAACCCGTTGCATAATGGTACTCATTACGATACAGATTTCATTATGATACAGGTTCTTCACCAACCACAGAGTAGTTTACAAACCAAGTATTGAGACATAATTAATCATTGAGAATCGTTCTAGTAAATGTTTCGTTACATTGCGTACATTTAAATTACATTTGATATTATATTATGCTTGTCAGTTTTAATTTCTTTTATTATTAGTAATTTTTCGTGGAATATTATTTCAAATAAATTGGATCGTAATTTCACTTAGATCGTATTTGACTAGCGCAGTACTCCCTCGCAGGCGGACTGGTAACCACAGCCACCTGCGGCAGCATGCGAGGGTAGGGTTAGGTGGCCTTGGCTGAATTTATTTATTTATTTATTTTACGTCAAAAAACAGTTAAAACTGCGTATGACGTACTATGGAGAAAAGGGAATTGTGTGCACATTTTCAAAATTCTGTGATCCCTACACTAAGTCATATACTACTTGAATTTTTTTTTAAAAAAAAGCTCCCATGTAATAAAATCTATTTTCAAGGATAAAAAGGCAATAAATTTTGGCTCTTATCCATGTTGTCCTTCGGAATAATACTTCCTGCCGTGACAACATGGAAACGATAATTTGAATAATTGTATTTCCCACTGAATTCTAGAAGACGTGCACAGAAAATTAAGTTACATTTATGTCCAGAAGCATAACAAGGGACCATCTCAGCATTTGCTCAATGGATCAGGGAAACTGGACGATAAACCTGATCGAGATGGGGGTCATTGACCCGGAGGTTGTATTACAATGCTTGTTACAGGTTGTTTATATACATTTACACTGTTCAAATGGTAAATAATGCATTATATATCATTGTTAAAATTAATGTTACTTTTTTTCTGATGCTCAGTATATTCTCTAATATGAATCCTCCATGTCAACTGCCACGAAACGATTCAATGTACAAATGTTGTAGAAAAAGTACCGTATGAAACTCGTTGTAATGGGTATTAATACACTCGTGTAAAGTTTACGATGCTCGTATGGTAATATCACACTGTCGTATTAATACCCATCATTACGTCATCGTTTCATAATGTACTATTTGTATTGTGCGTTGAAATACGTTTGCTCGGCTTGTTTTTCGTGTGCGAAACAACGTTTTTTTTATTCTAACTTACAGTGTGTGAAGCGTGCGCGATTCATTTGCTAGGGTGAGCAAAACATGTTTCACATACTGCGTGTTAAAATTAACACATTGTGCAAATAGCTTATAATGTTAAGCTTTATTGCACGAGTACACGTTTCCAAACGAGCGACTTTAGGAGCGAGTTTTCAAATTTGTACGAATGCGATAAAGCAAGATTATTATAGAAATGCATAAGCTATTTTTTGTATAGCAGCAAATGGCTCCAACGAAAATCTGGCGACGCGCGCGAGTCATTTTCTTCCGCGCTGTGTCATTGGCTGGAGCGTAGGAATGCCATATCGATGCCGATATTTTGAAATCATCGATGTTTTATACCTTGATGTATTGAGGTCGATGTTTTTTCTTAACATGGATGTTTTGTGCTCAATGTTTTTACATTTTGTTCGTGGATGAAAAATGTCCTTAATCACAATTTTGGAAAAGTTAAGAAATGGAGAAATAACTTGTGGTAATACGCATTTCTGTTATGTGTTCGAATCGTCTGTTATATGTTTGTACCACCTCAAGTAAATTATCCCTCTCCCGAGATGATCCTGATGATATGGTATTTCTTTCACCCGAATTTATCACTCGGAGAGAGTTTTTTAACTTTATAAGTTTTAATTATAAATTAAAAAACGTGGTCACAGTCAAATTAAATATTTTGCGCCCAAATTTTGTTAGAGGTAACTAACCCAAAATTTAGTGTTAGAGGTAACTTAACCAGCTCCAAAACATCGATGTTTAAGAACGTGAATGGATTTTGGTCAATGGATGTTTTGTTTTGAATGTCGCAGAGCTTTCTGACATCGATGGACCTGGCGGCGGATGTCGACTCGCAGCTGGACTCGGACGTGGAGGAGTTCTGACCACCGGCGCGTGCTAAAGACTTTCGCAATAAAGTTCCATAGTCAACTTTTGATTGATTCATTGATTGATTGACGTTTCCAGGCATGTGAAGTGACGGATCATTACTCCTCGTTAGTCTTAATTCAGTTCAATTCGATTATTTGATTGCATGGCGTTTCCGGGCTCGCGAATTGACGGATCAGAAGTCTAATTCAGTTCAATTTGATTGACTCATCAGGGCACGTGAAGTGACGGATTACTCCCGTTAATCTAATTAAATTTAATTCTTGGGAATCATTAGAACGCCGGAGGAAAAGGGCACGATTTTACGCGCTGTATAAATCTTACGTTAGTTGCTCTGCATGGCAGAAAATTCGGGGAAGGCTAGATAAACCTGATTATTTAAATAGATATGATCACAAATATAAAATTAGAACAATAATACAAAGAACGGGTGCAGGCAAATTTTCCTTTATAAACAGAACAATAATAGATTGGAACGATTTTCCTGCGTCCCTTTCCTTGCTCAGCCCGAGGTTTTAGAAAAAAATGTGGGAAATTAGTCAATAGGGTGAAAACGTATAGTGAGGTGAAGAGAAATGCAAGGTGGATTATGTGTAAGCTACTGTTAAAAAGTATTGAACAGAATATTTAGGTGAAGTGATAAGCGGTGCAGTGAAGTGAAGTGAAATGTGTTTATTTCTTTCTGTTTCTCTCGGTAGTCGAAAACGTCTTTCTACAGGCGATTCTGACAAATGTTGGTATTGATTTATAGTAACGAGTGTTTTACGTATTAGAAATGTAATAATTGTATATTCACTGTGGTGTTAGTAAAAATGTTTATCCATGCTTATCTGAATATGGGTGCAGACTGGTGTGTGTGCGAGTATTCCTTGGTCTGTGTTTGTAAGTATGAATGTATGTTTGTATGTATGTATATTTGTGTAATATATAAGTTATATATCTAACACCTTCCACAAGTTTTGAGGGCATGATAGAATGAATGCTCGTGAAGTGAGCTTAAAATTCTCAGGAAGCAGGATCTTTTCGGTATGAGAAAGGTCTGAACACTTGACACAATGAATCAGATAAAATACGAATAAAATTAACATATATTCAATGAAAAAAATTACAGTGACGCAATTTCATAACAAGATAATGCACTTTAAGTAGCAGGCCACTGAAAAAAAATAAAACAATGCAAAACAAAAAATAGGCGTCACCTCAACTGCCTGAACAAACTTTCACCAACTACTATTTACAATTTGCTCACTCCTTTCTGAGTTTTTCCACTACCAAATTATTTTACTCTTTTAGCCTCTAGTTTTTCCGTGCACGGCTTTTAAAATGAATTTCACACTTGTTTCAAGGAATCCGTTCACAGGTGCTAGCCTTGGGCTTCGCACTCACTATAACATTGAATAAAACGTAGCATTCACGTTACTTAAATCTGACCCCTTTACATATCACAAAAAGAAGCAATTACTTTTGACACAATACAACAAACTGACTTTTCCAGATAACATCAACTGTACAACATATGAAAATCATGAATTATTTATGTAAAATCGTACAAGGTATGGCCTCTTTGAATGAATTTAATGACACGTGCAGTAAATGAACTTGAAACTGCCACTCACATCGTTCGAAATACTTCTCCCACCTATTCTAGACTTTTCACCCACTTTTAACACTAATTGTCGTGTATTTACCGCTATCCTCTTTCCCCAACTGATCGCCACATAAACGTTGCCAGTTTCTTTACTCAACAGCTCCGCATCGCTCGCCTGTAGGTAAGCTTGGGGATTTTCTGCCACTCGCCCCGCGTTGCCACTCGTCTTCGCCTGCTGTCCCACGACGATAGCCGTTTCCTTCGCTCGAACACTGGACTCCGCTAAGCCTCCAATTTCCACACCCTTCTCCCGTTCCGGACTCGTACTATTCTCGTTCCAGGCCAAATCTTTGTCACCTACGCGTCGCTCTTCCTGTGGTCGTCCTTCTTCTTCTTCCGCGCCTCGTTCAAGTTTGTTCGCGCTTCCAGCCTCGAAATTATTAATGTTGCTGAAGTTCTGCTTAAATGCTCGGCCGACCTACTACACTTTAGGCATGTGTGGTGTCAGCGTGCAATATGAGATGCTGGATTTAGTTAATGTCCTTCTGCGCGAATTTTACAAATTTGAAATTATTTCGGCGTCAAACAGTCACTTCGCTTGCTCTCTCAAATATTGTAATGCGACGAATGCTTGTGCACTCCATTTCTTAATTACCTTACTTTCTAAGATACGCTTCTCAAGCTAACTTTTAACTACCAAGTTAAAATAAACTCCTATGCTATCAAGTTACAACCGCCGTCGCTGCTGCAATCGGAGAGCTCAGTGTAGTCGCCGTCGCTTTTGCAGTCAAAGAGAGTTCCTCCGAGGCGCGCCGCAATACTTTATGGTACTCACGCCTGGGGAAATTTTGGAGGGGTGAATACTCTCCTCCTTTCGTGACCTCTCAGAAAAAACATTATTCACTAGTTCGGGCGTCATAGTTCGAAAAGCTGTGGGCAGATGGCGCGTTTACCAGCCATCGCTCCGCCGCGTACCCTAGTCCTCTCTGTTCGTGGTCTTCTTTTCGTAGCTGATGGTGGCGTTATGGGGTTGTCTAATCCCGTGACGTCACTATATATATATATATATATATATATATATATATATATATATATATATATATATATGTGTGTGTGTGTGTGTGTGTGTGTGTGTGTGTGTGTGTATTTTCATTACGTATAAGGATGTAAATTCCATCGCATGTCTAGGTAATGAAAGAAAATTTGTTTTTATATTGTTTTTTATACATTATTCTTTTATTTGTAATTATATTAGTAATTTTAATAGTACTTTTATGTTTCTTCATTCTGACACCGGGCAACATCTGTCCGATTGTAGAATAAAGTTTCTATTTATCTAACAAGACATTGTAGTAAGATTACGAACTATATTAAGTATTAATTGTCCAGGCACGTGAGGTGACGGATCATGAATCTTATAAGTTGAATTCAATTATTTGATTGACGTTTCCGGGAAAGGGAAGTGACGTATCATCAGAATCGTTAGTCTATTTCAATTATGCTTGCATTGCTCTCAATAATCTTAATTCAATTCAAATACGCCTTTGTTTTACGTGTGTGTGTGTGGGGGGGGGCTCAGACCATCATACCTGCTCTTCCGTCTTACCACGTAGCTCCATTGCGCTCCTAGCGGGGAAAGAAGGTATCACTCCGTTGACGAAACATATTTCAATTTAGTTCAGAGGCTTCTTTTAGGTTTGAACATCTTTTACAGGCTAAATCCAACTAATTTACTTACCCGCCGAAGGAAGGCATACGAAGGATTTTTATCGCTCTTAAAAATCCACAGCGTCGACAACAGGCTGCTTCGCTATCTGTGATATCACTATAATACCCCAAAATGAATTTTTATCTAGAGCGGAGGCGGTGTAATAACCACGCTACTTTTCTTGACCAATGACCTACCGTCCCCTCCCTGGCACAATAAACAGTTGAAATCAGTAAAAGCTCGCAGAGAGAACTGATGATCACATTTATATATATCACACACACACACACGTAATATATATATATATATATATATATATATATATATATATATATATATATATATATATATATATATATATATATATATATATATGTGTGTGTGTGTGTGTGTGTGTTGTGACATGTTTATTACATAATATTTGTCGTAAATGGACGAAATGGTTAGGGCAAGTAATAAGCAATATGGCGCCTTAGTAACGACGTCGTGATTGTTGTCAGGAAAACAAACATTCATCTGACCGGGGAGGTGACGGCGTGAGTAGGAGGAAATATAAGAGATTTGTGGATTGGTTGAAGAAGCGTCGACTGATTATTAAAACGGAAGTTTGGGGCATTTTGTCGAAACAAGAGAGAAGGCGAGGCATTGTGGGTTTTAAAAGGGACGATAAAATTCATTCTGTCGCATGTCGTGACGGTGAGCAGTTCGCTCGCGAATAGATTAATTTGTGCATATTAGGACTTGTAGAAATTTCGGGGGTCTACAGTACGTGTTCAGACTGAAATAGTTTCGTGTGGTAGAGCAAGAATCGGACTTGGACATATTCGGACTCTGAATATTTTCGTGGCAGAACCAGAAGTGAACTTGTGATACTTTCTAAGATTTGTGAAACGTGTCGAGTTCTGAATATATTGCTGTGCATCAAAATAAGACTTGGAAATTTTTCGCGAGTGAACTCTAATCATTCTTGAACTTATAAATGTACGTGGTTCACGAACGATACCGGCCTTTGCATATTTTCTTGCTATAGACGGAAGATAAAACTGAGAAATTTTTTGCTGTGTGATCATAAAAGCACTGGATATTTATACGGAGAAAACGGGCATCAGACATAACATGGTGGAGCTAGAACAAATATTTGAGTGGTGCGAAACGGTGAATCGGCAGTGTTCGTATTTAAAGAAGAGAAGAGGATTCGTGGTAATTGGACTTCGGGTCTCGGAACCTCAAGAAAGAAGGGAAGGCGTTTCTTCGAGGTGGCATCGATTAAGAGCACGCGAATGACCAGAATCACCGTATAAGGTTCGAACCAGGTCATGACTAAAGAAAGTTTCTCATTATAAATTTTTACATTTTAATTTGCTACATTTTAATCAGAAATAAACATTAAGTTTCTCTTTGAAAGAAGGATAAATGATTTTCATTGGCCAATTCAAGCCAATAAGTAGCTAGAGAAAATAATCTGTTTTCAGATTCCTCGCCATTCTGTATAGATAGCAGATCGGGTAATCGGCTATTAATAGATAATAGCGATTATTTCTGACGTGACCCATCGACCCAGCTAGCGGCATAATATTTAGTTTTTATCAGAGTAATAATAGTTCAAATATTATCGTAACCTTTTTCCTGGTGCCCATGTTTTTAGAAATTCGGAAACGGGTTACGACGAATCGCCCAATAATTGTAGCAGTTAGGGGTATGTTTCAATATATATTATAACACGCCCACCTACTACCTTCCAGCCGGTGGCGATGAAGCGTGAAACAATGAATGCTCGTGAAGCGAGCTTTGAATTCTCAGGAAGCAGGATCTTTCGGGTATGAGAAAGGTCTGAACCCTTGACACAATGAATTAGGAAAAATTCTGGTAAAATGAGCATATATTCAGTAAAACAAGTTACACAGTGGCACAAATATACAATAAAGTATGCGCTTTGCGTAGATGGTCACTGCAAAGAAAACGGAAACAAAAAAAACGAAAGAACACAACCACAAAAAAATGTATAGGCGTCACCTCGACTGCCTGAATACTTCAATAAGTACTATGTACAATTCTTTTGCTTCTACCTCTTTCTGAATTATTTCGTGTACCTCATTTAACTTTTGTTAATCTTAAGTTTTCTCCGTGCACGGCCCTTTAAGTGATTCTCTACATTATTCTATCATAGACTTCACAGAGGTCAGCCTTAAGCTGCGCATTTATTACAATGCTGTAAACTCTAACACAATAATAAACGTGACACACACGTTACTTAAATCGTACCCTTTACAAATTATAGCAACTAATTATCCCTGACATCATACAATGGAAACATGACATTTCAAATAAGATTACTTTTACATTACATGAAAAATTATAATTTACTTTAGAAAAGTTGTCCAAGGTATGGCATTTAAACGAATTTACTGGTGCGTACAGCGAATGAAATCTAAACTGCCGCTCATACGTTCGAAATATTTCTCCCAGTAATTATTTGGAACTTTCACCTATTTTAGGACGATATTTAAAGCTACACGGTTTCCCAACAAGTTGCCGCATAGAAGTTGTCAGTTCTTTACCTCGACATCTCCTTCCCGCTCGCCATCAGTTAACCTTGGGGTTGTCGGTCGCTCATCGTCCTCGCCACGTCACTTGACTGGTTCGATGTCCCGCGGTTATACCACTTCCTTCACTCGATATCAGGATTCCGCCACACGTCCAAATTCCAGACCTTTCTCTCGATCTCGGGCTCGTACCATCCACGTATTTGGTCCAAGTCCTTCTCGCCTACGCTTGGGTCTTCACTGGAGTCGTCCTTCTGCCGCCTGCCGCGTACCCGTTGTTCGCGCTACCAGCTTTAAATAACTAACGTACTTGAATTGAATACTTCTAGCACTCGGCCGACATACCACACTTTGAGCGTGCGTGGTCATGGCGTACAAAATTAAATGCTGGATTTCGTTTAGAGTCCTTCTGCGCGAATTTATTTCAATTATGAAACTATTTCAAGTTCAAGCAATCACATCGCTTGCTTACTCGCGTAATATTAGTGCTAACACTGTACATGCACTTCACTTCTGAATTCTATCACTTATTACCGCGTTTCTTAAATCAGCTTTAACTAAGCAAGTAAAATTATACTCCTGCACTAACCAATGACTATCGCCGAAGAATTGAGTTGAGTCGCCGTCGCTGTCGAAGTTGTAAGAGACCTCTCCCGAAGTGCGTCGCGGTATTTATGTGACTCCGCCTGGGGAAATTTCTGGGGGGGTGAATTTTCTCCTCCTTCGCGCCCTCTCAAGAAAATATTATCCCTAACATTGGACATCGGAGTGTGAAAACCTGCGGGTAGATGTCGCTTTCTCGGACCATCGCTCCGCCGCGAACCCTATTTCTCTGTGTTCTGGTCTTTTCTCGTGGCTTATGATGGCTTTACGGGTTCGTATAATATATATATATATATACATATATATATATATATATATATATATATATATATATATATATATATATTTCTAACACACCCATCTACTACCTTCCACACGTCGTGTGGGCGTGATAGAATGAATGCTCGTGAAGCGAGCTTAAAATTCCCACGAAGCAGGATTTTTTGGGTATGAGAAAGGTCTGAACCCTTGACACAATGAATCAGATAAAATACGAATAAAAATGAACATATATTCAGTAAAAAAAATTACAGTGTCGCAATTTTATAACAGGATAATGCACTTGAAGTAGTTGGTCACTGAAAAAAAAAACAAGGCAAAACAAAAAAATAGGCGTTACCTCGACTGCCTGAACACACTTTCACCAACTACAATTTATAATTTGCTCATTCCTCTTTCTGAATTTTCATTTACCAAATTATTTTACTCTTTTTAGCCTCTACTTTTTCCGTGCACAGCTTTTAAAATGAATTTTACCTTGTTTTAAGGAATCCCGTTCACAAGTGCTAGCCTTGGGCTTTGCACTCACTATAACACTGAACTTTAAAGAGAAAAAACAATAAAACGTAATATAGACGTTACTTAAATCTGACCCCTTTACATATAACAGAAAGCAATTACTTTTAACATAATACAATAAACTGACATTTCCAGATAACATCAACTGTACATGTGAAAATCATGAATTATTCAAGTAAAATTGTACAAGGTATGGCCTCTTTGAATGAATTTAATGGCAGGTGCAGTAAATGAAGGTGAAACTGCCACTCACATCGTTCGGGATACTTCTCACACCTATTCTGGACTTTTCACCCACTTTTAACACGAATTGTCGTGTATTTACCGCTAATCTCTTTCCCCAACTGATCACCGCATAAAAGTTGTCAGTTCTTTTACCTCATCAGCTCCGCATCGGTCGCCTGTAGGTAACCTTGGGGATTTTCTGCCGTTCGCCCCGCGTTGACACTCTTCTTCGCTTGTTGTCCCATGACGTTGCCAGTTTCCTTCCCTCGAACTCCGGACTCCGCTAAGCCTCCAATTTCCTTCTCCCGTTCTCTGGACTCGTACGATTCTCGTTCCTGTTAAATCTTTGTCACCTACGCTTCGCTCTTCCTGTGGTCGTCCTTCTTCTTCTACCGCACCTCGTACAAGGTCGTCCGCGCTTTCAGCCTCGAATAATTAATGTAGTTGAAGTTATGCTTTAAATGCTCGGCCTACCTACCACACTTTGGGCATGTGTGGTCTCAGCGTGCAATATGAGATGCTGGATTTAGTTAATGTCCTTCTGCGCGAATTTTACAAATTTGAAATTATTTCGGAGTCAAACAGTCACTTCACTTACTCTCTCAAATATTGTGAATGCGAAGAATGTTTGTGCACTCCACTTCTTAATTACCTCACTTTCGAAGATACGCTTCACAAGCTAACTTTTATTTAACAAGTTAAAATAAACTCCTATGCTATCAAGTTACAATCGCATTCGCTGCTGCAATCGAAGGGAGCTCAGTCTAGTCGCCGTCGCTGCTGCAGTCTATATGATTGGGCGTCAAAATTCGTTGACACAAATACCTTCAAATTGAACTATGCCTCCCCGTTTCTGCAATTTATTTCAGCCGGATACACGCAATATATGCTGAGAAAAAAATAAAACATGCAAAACACGTTTCTCGTTGTAGCTTTGCAACAGCTTGTCCTAGGAGGCTAATTTTTTTTATGAATCTACGTTATTTTGTATTCTCTTTCATACGAGCATCGCGATTGTCAATTTGGTTTGGGGACACTTTTCACCGTCTTATTCGGCTAAACCCTTTGTTCTGCTACAAATATGATCGCACAAACTTCAAGCATTGATATTATTACACCATAAAAGGGATAAAACACTGTTCTTCAGTATTTAGTTGTCCAACGACACTCACAATTCTCACTGAATCAAATGCAGACCACGCTTTTGCCATGATGTAATATTATGACTACAAGCAGTGACGTCAGAAGCAATATGGCCGCCTCCCAATAGGTTGCATTGCGTATATGTGTGTTAACTATACTTGGGTTTTCGTAACGTGGCACCTCAGGGTGTTATCTTCAAGATGGAATATGGCATGCCTTTGCGCGTCTTTTCCGGTCCTGCTGCTGGAGACGCTTGATCTGCAGCACTGCTTGATACGGTCGCGATCATGTGACATCTTGCGGCAGGTCTGAGAAAGTCGCAAAAAATCGTGCCATATAGAGATATCCAGAATGACGTCACAGTTTCGCGGGAAAGGGTTAATTGTGTGGCAACCGTGCGCGTAATTGTGTGGCAACTGTAATTGTGCGCGTTAATTGTCAACTGTGCACGTAAGCGATTCCTAGAAATTTACTAAGTTTTTGACTGTATTATGTCGTTGCCGAGGTGCATGTGTCTTATCACATTTGTTATTTATAACGATATTTGCTTTCTTTCGGTTTATTTATATTCTGGTTGCGAATTCGTGAACAAATTGGGTTTAAAGAACACTATTTTATCAACAAACATCAAGTTGACACTTTTAGTTTTTTAAACAGTTCGAGGTAAATTTTATCATGACCTTGGCGATAAGGTGCTGCTTTATAATAAAATGAAATGTTTAAATATTTGGTTCCACGTGCCCTTTCATTGATTATCAACAGCACCAACGAATTTCGAGCTCCTGTACTATTAAGGTAGAAGTGACTCCTTCCATATATTTTAACTTTCTCGTATACGTACGTATATACGGAGTATTATACGTAGTATAGAGAAAGTGATGTGATGCTGCGCAAAAAAGCGGCGAATTTTCGTCAGAAAAAATTCATTGCCCGGCCCTGCTAGGAAGAAATTGGATTTACCCAGTTGCTAAATTAAGAGAAAAAAATCCTCTAACATGTGGTGTAGCAAGAATTCTAGTTTTTATGGGTACTTGATGGCGAAAAACTAATTAAAGCAAAACGTCCGTCTGTCTTGGGTAAGTGAATAACACTTACGCCCAAACTATTCGTATGATTTTTTCCAAATTGAAGAAACCACTGTCGATCTGCCATGAGTCAAAGCTCTGCAATTATGATAAACATTCATTGATTTTTGAGGGTACTTTACATGAAGCCCTTCAGATATTTTCAAAATTTCCTCAAAAACGGCTCCAATTTTTTTTATTTCTTGTAAGAAAATAGTAAAACACACTTGTAAAGGTGGCATAGGTCCGATTTTCGCGAATAAACTCTGAATTTTCGAAAATTTGAATGAAAAATTTCGTTAGCTCATTTAAAACAATACACACACTTAGAATTTTTTATAGTAGGTTAGTTAAGTCAATACGTGTGTACTCATCAGTAGTGTAGTCACTGTTCTTTTAAACACACTTTAAAAAACTAGAAACTGTTCAATACAGATTTTTTAGAATAACAGCAAGACACCTTGGTCTCCAAGACCCAATTATGCATCATGACTAGGGTAAAATCTCTGCAGTCTTAAATCTGCCTTCGTTCAAGACTTCTAGAGTTCACCCAGACACATATTTTTTATATAAATTATTAAATAATCAAATAGACTTCTCCTTTGCTGCAAGAAAAATTGAATTTTAAATTTCCTACTTCATCACTTAGAAAAACAAACACTTTCAGAATTGATAAATACAACTTACCCTATACAGCAAATAACTCCATTAACAGACTATGTACAACAATGAACAAACTCCCTGTTGATGTAAATCAAGAGTCTCCTTGCGGCTTTGTGACTACACGAGAACTGCAGTTGTGCTATGATTAATTTTATTACAGAATGTGCAACTCATTTCTCTATTAATTCATATATAAATTGTAAATTGAGTACTTTTAAGTCTGTTAATAAATAAATAAATTCTTATCTGGGCATTTAAAGTGATATTTTTTTCCTACCAGATGTTTTATTGCTACTGGAACTTGACAAAAATGAGATCTGATAAATGGCAACTCTGATTTCATTGAATTTTCTTTTAAAATTTGTTTTACCTCTGTGACCAATGCAGCATGATCTTCAAAAATTTCAATTAATTCTTTATAATTTGTAAAATATTTAAAGTAAAACAGCTGATTCTAATCATGTTCCCCATCTTGTTATGACCTATTCTGGAGATAATGGACAGTCTTTTAAATTTCGGTACAATGCCACATGTTGAGGTTTTTAAAATATTTTTTCCTGTTGATTAGGGAGTTGACATTGAGAAATATTTCCTTAATCTTTTCGACTACTCGATTGAGGCAGTGTGCAATGCACGTTATGTATACCATGTTAGGGGTAGAAAACTTTCAAGGCATTTCTTTTTTTTTTTAAGCATGTAAGGTGCTCTGTCCTGTCCATCACAAAAAATAAGATCTAATCTTGGAAGCTAAAAAAAAAAAAAGCACTTAAATTGTCATTCACAAAACCAGAGACAGTTTCCAAATTGGTTTTTCAAGCTCTTTACATGAAATTAAATAAGGTTTGGGGTTGATTTCTGGATGCACGATGCAATAATTAAACTACAAATATATTTTCCCTTGGCATCGATATTCTCATGGACTTCAACATATACAAAATTATGATATTTTATTTCTAATTTTGGACATTGTTGATTCAAAACAAAAAGGAAGATAATATTTTCTAGTAGTCTCCTGCTTGGGCTTTCATTGGGCAAGAGTTCATTATAACTGGCAAAAAAGAATATTTGACCAACGAATGCTTCGCAAAGATTTTGGTGAAAATTGTTTTTGGAGTCTTTATGATTCTCTTTCAGCAAAGATTGCACCATATTAGATTTACTTTTCTTAATCTCAATGGCCTTTTTGGAACTGCTTACAAAATTAAAAAAGTACATAGATTGGCAGAGAGAATTCTCTTCACATCTATGCATATGTTAAAGGAAGTTAATTTAACTTGTATTGATGTGTGCATCAATTTGTTATTTCCTTTCCACTCCAATATTCTTGTCACAGGGAATGCAAAACCCTATTTTTCCATTGGTTTTCAGACCTGGGAAATTTTTATCCATAATTTAAATTTTGTACTAACTACTCTTCATCTTGGCATGTTCACTGCCTGTGTGTGGATCCTCACTCTGATGTACGTGTGCACGTAACTAAAAGTGGTAAAAAACTGCTTTCATTCTTTCTCTTGTATCTCTCGAAACCACACCCATTTCAAGAATTTTGATGAATTTGAAACGAAGTGCAGCTTGCCACTAAGCTTTGCACCAGGTCGTAATGTCAAATGTGAGTCTCACGTGTAGTCATGCTAAGTTCAGCGAATACCTTCAAAACGGATACATGATTTAATTGGGAAGGTAGACCCCAAACATGGCGTGGGCTGAGCGGCCACAACCAAGACATGTGGACCGAGTTTGTGGAAAAACCATGTATCCCCACTGCAAACTGCAATTCCTCAAAAATTTCAATTAGACAGTAGGTATCATGAAAGGTATTGACACTCAGTTCATAGGGCAACAAAATGCTGAATTGATAAAAACTTTTTTCTTAAATGAAACATTTAAAAAAGGTAAATTAAAACATGTTGATAGTATAAGAATTATGTTTTATGCAATAAAACTATGAATCTTGTAAATTTGTCCAGTAAAATCCCCAAATGTGCAATTTTCAGGTCACATTGCCCAAAATATGCAATTTCATGCATTAACCCCCTTATTGTGCAAAATAAAACAAGTACTAAAATATTTGTTTTAAAATGTCTTTCTTAAAAAGTAAAATATGTGTCAAGGTTTCATCCAATTTCAAGTTAGCAAAGATGCATTTACCTGGAAATCCGATCTTTAATATTGAGTACCCTACACAAGGGAAATTTCATGTGTCTATGCTAGATGATAAAGCGCAAACCTTCACTCACAAATGTGCCTTAACAGTAACATTAAATTAACATTTAATCTGTTTTAATAAATCGATAGTGCCTTCATTTCCAATTTTTCTTAGAACATTTACCGATTTGGCCCACCAACCTCCTTTTTATGGTGGTATAACTCCTTTACACTCCCATTATTCTGTGAATAAAATGTTTCAATTAAGTTAAACAATAATAATAGAGAGAACAATAATAAACAAGAACAATAATAAATACATTCTTAAAAATGTAATGAATAACATGTTTGCTCCCTAAAACCGTGTTTATATCCCAGCCTTGTTGCAATTGCAAAACAATTGTACGTAATAGATAAAAATGGTAGTAATTAGGGTTTCAGCTCACACAAAAATTTTTGTTGCAGTTTTCCAAACGAAAATTGTTGAACACCTGTGTTTTCAAACATCAACTATGGGAAAGTATTCTTTTTGTGTTTAAAACTGTCGGGATTATCCTTATGATTCTAATAATACAGTTGGTTACAGTGAACCAACATAATACTCTGGTTACAGTGAACTTTTGGGAACTAACACCTCTAATTTCCTTTGTAAGAGGTTCTCTTGTTTCTGATAGTGGCAAAAGAAAATAGATTTTCCATTATTACTCATTTTGTTATTTCAAAGGTATTATATTTACTGTGAATACAAAATTTTACTTTCTATGTAGAATTTCATTTATAACTTTAGGCGTGTACTGTAATTTTTACATATTCTTAGTTCTTCACCCTTGATATTGCATTATCCAATCCCATTGAAATCTTAAGTGTGATCTAGATGCCTTCAATATCTTTTACACTGTTGGGACAATTTTTTTATTTGTATTCTCCTTTTTGTCTGTCCAATACTCATTTTCTTGTGTTCTAGAAACTCATTCGCCACATTCATTATATGTTGATTGGGTTTTGTTTGATAGAGCAGTCAATGAAATCTTCATTCAATAGAATTTCCATGGATAAGCAGTTCCTCTAGTCCCTTTCATCTCTGCTACGCAATTTTGTCAAAGAAGAAAAATACGAGTTCTAGTGGTCTCCAGTAGCAGAAATGCTGCTAACCAAAACCCCCACATAAGGGTATTCTCAGAAGATCATGAACGCTGCTTAAGAACAAACAAAATACATAATTTAAAAACGAAATTGAACCAAAGTCTTCACGATTCTTACCATAACATGGTTCAGCACATGTACAGTAGAAGAATTTTTACACACAAAGAATATCAAAAAGTTTCTTTTGCCTATCACATCATGTAAATACCAAATATTTAATATTACCATTGGAAAAGTGCTGTCACAAGTCATAAGTAATGATGCACCAAGTGCACCAAATGCAGTGTGTGCATGCAGAACGATATCGTGCAGAATAATACAATCAATATTTGCATTTTTATGTCGAAAGTGTTTTATTGTTTTTGGATTTTCTGAGTAGCTGGGTATCTAAGAAAACCATCCCTCATATGGCCAAAGACTGTATGGCTTTCATTTAATTTTCATGCACATTGAAAATTAACAATATAGATGAGGTTTCTCGTCCACTTGCAGGAGGAACTAAAGCCACCATTCAGATTATTTTTGAATCCCGAAGAAGTGCCTGGAGAAGAAGATCAACAGGAACATAAGGTAAGAATAGCTGTGTCTATGTTTCAATTTAAAGAGTTTAATACCCTTGTTTACCACTTGTGGCATTACCAAATGTGTTTCACAGAAGTCTTTTAAGAAAGGGTGTCTACAATTAGGGAGACATACAGATATACAGACACACACGTTTACATGCACACAATTAAAATAAATAAGAGTAATCTGAAATCATGAAATCACGTTCATGTAGAATTCATATTCATCAAGTATCGGTATCAACAACACTACAAGAAATCCACATACAATATATGTACATTACTTTACAACACAATTCCAGATGACTTTAGACAATTAAGTCGTTACACAAATTTAAGTTAAAAGTAAAATATTTTCTGCTGCAAAACTGTTTCTGTACAGTTAGAGACTATACTAATCATCAAAAAGAGAAATAATGTATATTTTAACAAAATAATGATATACAATGGATTTGTTTACAATTTTTTTTTTTTTTTGTAAAGTCTTAATATGCCTATAGCTTCTGGGTCAATGACCCCATCTCAATCAGATTTTTGTCCAGTTTCCCTGATCCATTGAGCAAATGCTGAGATGGCCCCTTGTTTTGATTCCGGACATAAATGTAGCTTCACTATGCACACGTTTTGGTGAACTCTCCTTTTGTTTGCAGTGGTAGGAGTGGAGTTGAGGGTCAGTAACTATGACCTTAGCAATGCAGAAAAATCAAATCTGCAGTTGTTATTGTTGCAAATAGTTTTCTGTAACTCTGGAAAAAAATGACTAGTTTTTAAAATGTTGATAATATCGCGCTTTTCTAAATTTTATTATTATTATCATCATTATTATTATTATTATTATTATTATTATTATTATTATTATTATTATTATTATTATTATTTTAACTTTCAACTATTTATCGTTAAAAAATTGGGATGGGATTCTGGTACTCAAGAAAACGTGCACAGATATTCTTTTCCCCATATGTCATATACTGTTTTTACTGTTTTTTGACCAAATAAATCAAATGATATATCATTAATGAATTGTTTTTCTTCTGCTGTAGGACCCTTTGGCTATGTGCAGCGAAAATAGCACATGGTCCATTGGTGAGTTTAAAGAATCAATTAATTTTTTTACAGTTAATGGTCACATAGGTAGATAAGTAATCTTACTTTTTCTACACAGGAGGGCCCTTTGTCACCCCATCATTAATTAATCCTGACTTTTGCTTAAGAAAAGTGAAAAAATCTATGTTTGATTTTCTATTCAGAAAGCTACACCAAACAATATTTGTTAAAAACAATTATTGATGTGACATATAGTTTTCTATAAAATTTTAAGTGGTACTATTAAATTTTCTTGTTATTTACACATTCTCTGGGTATGGTGCATATAAAAATGGTACAGATTTATCACATTTCAAAACAAATTATACTTACAATTTTGAACCTAATTGTGATATTTGAGGTAATTTCCCACAAATTTCCTACGATTTGAGTTATTGAGATAAGGGTAGTCTTCTGTATAAATATAAGAAGAAATATAATATAAGATTTTCAAGACGAAATCATGATTCCTACATCCTTGAAACTTTTTGGCAAGGCCTACAGGTTAGCTCCTACGTTCTATATTAGAATAGGAATGTTTCTCAATTGGTCTGCATATCGCTGTTGTTTGATAGACTGTGAGAGACCCCACCTATACAGACCTGATTTACTGCTTGTGTGGTGACTGTTCTGGAGATCAGGAGTCCACACGTTCGCAAAAACTCCGAAATCATTAATCAAAAGGAATAGTGTTCTTTTTTGTATACTTCAACCAATGGTGTTTGGATTTGATACATCAATAACATCGACTTGCCTAATATCTTTATGCAGCAATAGTATCAGGTTAATTACTTAAAACGCTTCTTTCTTTGAACTTCATTCTGGCATAACACAAATTATAACAATTATTCAAAACACTCTCTTCATGATTATCCGGTACTCATACAGCATATCTATCTGGTACTTCTGGGGAAGTTCTTCCACATAGACGTTAACAGCCAAATGTAATATGCTACATTCAGGATGACTACTTTCTGGAAAACATGGAAAATAGTGAATCATTGGTGCTAAAGCAGCTCATATAAAACATATTGTAACTTTACTGGTAAAGTAATTGTATGTAACTTTTAATAAAGTAATAAAATTGTAATTTCTTATATGAAATTAGTTTATGTTCTTTAGCACCGCTAACCATTCTATGTTTATTTTAGAGCTGTGAAGCTAGGCATATTTTCTTTACGTTTTTTGGTAAGCCTCCTTCTTCATTTTCAAATGAGGACTTCCTAATCTTGCTAATGACATATTTCTTTCTACAGGTGGTGAATACTCAGAAGGCTCATTCAGCGACTTGGAAACTGGAGTGCGAAGAGATGAACAATGTGACGTGCTCAAGAGAGGCAACGATGTAACAGTTACGAAGGCAGTAGTGAAACCAAATGACGGTGCTGTGCGTCATAAAAACATCAAAGAGAATGCCTTGCATGCTTCTAAGACAAATAATTCCACATACAGAGATAAAAGCTCTGTGTGTATTGAGACTTTATCAGAAAGCAACCATGAAAGGATTACGCAACAAGAGCAATGTCATAAAAGCACTCTGTCTCAGAAAAGCTTCAAGTGGAGAAAAAAATTAATTACAGAATGTTCTCTTGAATGTGTCATGTGCCAAAAGGTCTTCTCAAATAGAAGTCATTTAGTAAAACACATGCAGATTCACAGTGGAGATCGTCCTTACAAATGCTCTGAGTGCCAGAAGAGCTTTGCCCAGAGTGGTACTTTAGAAGCACATGCAGATTCACAGGGGAGAACGACTTCATGAATGCTCCTTCTGCCAAAAGACCTTCACACGCCGAGATGATTTATTAATGCACAAATGGATTCACAACAGAGAACATCCTTACCAATGCTCCATGTGCCAGAAGAGCTTCGCCAGACAAGTAATTTAGTAAAGCATATGCTTATTCACAGAGGAGACCGTCATTAAAAATGAAAGTGAAAAAAAATTAAAGAGCTTGTGAGAGAGTTCTTTAATAAAGCACGTGCTTATTCACAGAGGAGACCGTCATCATGAATGGTTCTTTTGCCAGAAGGGAGACTCCCAGAGAAGTGATATAGTGGGGTGCATGCACATTATAGTACGTAGTCCGTCTGTGAAAAGTGTTTCACACGGAGAGATCAGTGGCAAAAGTGCTTGTAGATTCCTAGTCTGCCATAAGAACTTATAAATGAAAAGTGATTTAGTGTGCCTGTGTGGATTCATAGCGGTTATCATATCCATTAATGAATTGAGGGGAAGCTACTGTGCAACAGTTTTACGCTTTCGCCTGCTTCTGTAGTTAGAAAAATTGCGTTGTTGAGATGCACAAATTAAATGAGTCGATTTAATAGTAGCTTATTACCTTTTGCTACTTTTCCCAGGGTTTTTTTTGGGGGGGGGGGGGAAAGGACGCCACCATAGAGCCCTTAAGGATTAGCCGCCATTGACTATCAAGGCTCTCTCCTTACCACAAAAGCAATACTGCTTTTAGATCACCTTTAATTGCAATCAAAGAGGTCTGGAAGCTGATGTGCAGGGCTCGGATTGTGATGACTTGAAATCGTTTCATTGGTGAATTGTAGACGTAGGTAACTTGTAAATCAATGTTTATCTGACAAATAAGTCATAGAAATGCATAGTTATGGAGTCATTTTGCCATTTTTCAAATTTTGGGTCTTTCCTTTGCCTTCGTGTCACTTTTACCGTTTTGTATTCGTGTTTTTTGTTTGTGATTGCTTCATGAATTTTCAATGAAAGACTGATATAAAGTTTTTATTGTATCAGTTCATGATGAAATTTACCACTGCTGTGTGCACGTTTTTCAAAGTATGCGGATCTTCGGTATCTTCCTCGACCTTTCAACACTGTTGGAAGATCAGAGCTAGGGATTACATTTCCTCCTAAAATAGTTTTTATATTAAATTAACTTTATTTAAATAAATTTTATTTAAAATTGTAAAATACATTGAATAAATATTTTTATATGATTTTTTGACTATTTCCCTTATTTTTAGTCAAAGTAATGTAGTCATAGTAGTTTAGTAATTTTAGTCACTTTCTTATTTTTAAGTCATTTTCAAAGAATTTTTAGAACATCAGAATTCTAGCTCTGCTGATATGCAATGTTGACCAGTTAAGCAAAATGTTTTTTAACAGAATAAAAATGAAGTTAATATCGAAAATTTCAAATCAAGGCATGAAGAATTTTACACCTCTATAAAGAGAAGTTATTTATATCATACAAACCAAGAAGTTAGACACTCAAACAACCAATTGAATCTGCATCTGAGAAGCACACAAGTTAAATTATTTGAGCTAAACTTTCTCTCAACAAAACACTTCACCCGGCATGGTCTTCATCTGAACCTTGTTGGAAAACATGCACTCAGTAGTGAGCTTGCAAAATGCATCATTTCACAACCTCTGCAGTGTCCTGCCCAAGACCCATCCCCATCTTCTAGTTCTCTTCCATTCTTCGGGACCCCTTTGGACCCAATTACCTTATCCCCTGAACCTAATCCTTGTACTACCTCTCCCACTATTCGTTTCTCTACATCTGCCGCCCCTTCTTCCTCACCTCCTGTCACTGCTGAGACACGATACTTTCCTTCGACAACGCACTCGAGGTAAAAATGAGATAAATAAATGGCAACTACAGTCAGATGCAGCAAAGGAACAACCGTGTAGGTACATGTAAAAGATTTTAATAATGCGTCATAATGTGCAATCTCTTTCAAATAAAATTGAATTTATCGAGGCTGCATTACAGTGTGATCTAAGTCAAATATGTGTTTTCTGCTTTACAGAACACTGGTTGTCTCAAAATGATCTAAACACACTCCAAATTTCTAGTTTTTACTATGCAGGATTGTATTGTAGAACGAAGGAATGAAATAAGGGACCTGCTTACGGAGGTTCATGTATTTATGAAAGAAATAATATTGATTCTACCTTCTTATCAGAATTCAATTTGTAAGCAGTTGAAAAAGATTTTGAAGCAACAGTTATACATCTTACTACGCTCAAAATTATCTTACTTTGCATCTACAGACCTCCAACAAAGCTAGCTTTAGATTATTTCAGTTTCGTAGAAAATGTAGAGATAACTCTGAACAAAACTAATAATCTCTCTTTAAAATCCATTGTTGTATGTGGAAATTTCAATATTGATTTTCTGAGCGAATCCCACAAAAAAGAGTAGTTTCTCATTTTACTTCATTCTTTTAATTTAGATATTACAGTTAGTTTAGTTATTATATGGAATACACTTAAATCATAAAAAACAATAGATCAATTTATAATTAACAAAACCACAACTAGATATGAAATAATAATGAATTACCTAGGTTACAGTGACCATGATTCACAATCCTTACAATTACTAATAACACAAATACTAACACACTAAATAATACACGCATGTGCAGAGCATTTACTAAAGTTAACATAAAATTATTTATTTGCTGAAGGAATCATGTGACGCCGTTTATAACACTGTGGACTCAAATGAAAAATATAATTTATTTTTCTAAAAGCTTTCATTTCACTTTAACATGTGCTTTCATCTTAAAAAGAGAAAATTAAACATTTCATGAAAAGGTAGTACCTGGATCACCCAAGGAATTAGAACATGGTGTAAAAACAAACGTATGTTTTACTTTATTTCTAAACATCATAACATATCATGCGGTTTCCATGTATACTTCTGAGAATACAAAAGAATTTTAAGGAAAGCTTAGGAAAAGTTAATATTTTTTCTTTCAGGCAAATGATGAACTCAGTACTTTACAGCATGACATAAAACAAGATTATTATGAAGATGTGAGTATAGTAATTCATCTGTCTTAAATGAAGTAAAATAATTTTTAACACATTGGCTCACACATATCCTTGTGTAATAGAAAAATGAACAATTCATAATACAACTGTAGGGAATTTGATTGAATAAAACAAGTGAGTTTTTAAAATTCAAACTTGGTCAGTTTTTTTTAGGACATCCTCAGCCCCGTAGTGTAAGTTATGTATTGAATGTGCCACAGTGTGGATCTGGGGTAAAGATTTAATGCAACTGTTTGCTTATTAGAAGGGTGCTGTTACAGTCGATGCATTATCAGACTGATATATTTCACAGAACTAGTGAGGAAGACAAGTGAAGGTTGAGCTTTGCTATAAATATACATTATCTGTGTGGAAAAAAATGTTGATTTTAAAATTAAGTGAAGGAATATTATATTTTTCTAACAGAGGGAGTAATGATGAATTATATATTAGTACTAGGATGGAATAATTATATATAATAATATTTCCTAGCCACTATTAATTATATGAGAAAGTATGTTCTGTTGTAGCCCCACTAGTTTGGTTGTTGTATGACATTTTTTGTTCTTCTGTGTAGGAGTTGGAGCCTCCAGTTGCTGTGTTTGTTCTGCCTGTGGAGAAACAAGAACCAGCATGTATTGAAGAAACAAAGGTATGGCTATCATATATTTACAGCATCATTTTTTAATACAAGGAAGGATTGGGCAGTGACATGTTAAAACCCACCCTAAATGTTTTTATTTTCAATAGAAACTTTTTCTTAGTTGTTTTTGATGATTCTTTGAAATAATGAAAAATTCTGGATGGGTGGCAATATAATGTAAGTACACTGTGCCAGGAAAGTGTCTCTACAGTGGCACCTTGCTGTGTCCAACAGAAATTATGTTGTACGAGCTGTAGCTTGAAAATGTAAATTGTGTACTCACTACAATCATCGTAGATGCTAGAAGTGTTGTCTCCTTTGTTTGGTTCCCAGTGATCTAGTTGCTACCAAGGTAAAGCAGATTTTAATAGGAGGCCCTGATTCGGTTCACGGCGGAGAGACTTTCCTGGCACTTTGTGTATGTTACTACTTAGGAGTACATGGTAATCTCACAAATTAGCTGGACAGTGTGGATAAAGATGTATGAATGATTGGATATGGATTATTTTGGACTTCATCTGGCTAATCTTGGAATTGTCCACAGAATGCTGAGTTAAGTAAAGCAATTGTCTGTGTATGAAGTGTTTTGTGTGTTTGAGGGAGAATTTGGATATGAAATATGAGTGGGGAATTTTACTTTACACAGGCATATTCAATTCTCCAAGAATTGAAAGAATCGAAAATAATTTCAGGAGTAACAGTAATATTCTTAATGCAGTCTCTTACCCACTTTATCTTAACTTTTTGAAAAACTACAGTGAAACCCCTATTTTATGCCACTCCACAGACTGAGAAAAAAGTAAAATCGAGGAAGTTATTTTTCTGCACAGATTTTATTCCAAAACTCAAAATTCTAAAAACGTACAAAATTCTAAAAATAAATAACTCATTAAAACTGAATAATACATTTAACTGCAGAGACATTATCCTTAAAACATTAATCTATATACAACTTCACACAATCACTTCTTCACCTAGTCTAAAATTGACATTTGCTTTTTGTTTTTGAAGTGTTTTAGAGTATAAAGTGCTGCATGAAATTAAGACGTTTTCATCCACATTAAATTGTTGAAAATCTTTCTAGCAGTATCCAGTCCTCTAATAGCTTGTATGAAGGTAACCTTTTCGTCATCCTCTTCTTCAGCAATTTCCTCCGCTTTAGCAGTAGATTCTTGATCTAATATCTGGTCAGCAGACTGAACCTCGCAAGTTGTTAGTTCATCGTCGACAGTTACATAATCTTGAGAGTCACAGTCATTGTCACTTATTTTCAAAGAAAGCCAGTATTGCTTTTCATGGAAAGTTAAAATTCGAAGAACAATGTTTTTCATTTCACTATCAGCTTGAAATCCACATTTTTTGAAACAATTTTGTATTGTTTCAGGAGATATTTGTCTCCAAGCTTCAGCAACAAAATGTACTGCTTGAAGGATGTTCGATTTCATTTTAGAAACCTCTTCAAGCATCCCTCCATCTATGATCACAACTGCTTTCCTTATTAATTGCTTCCTATAATAAAACTTGAAAAAGTGGATGATACCCATGTCCAGGGGCTGTATTGGACTGGTGCAGTTTGGTGGCAAAAATATAATTTTTATATTTTGCAGACCACTGGTTTCTTCAGCAACACAATGGTCAATGAAGAGGACAATTTTTCTGTTTTTGGCCCCTATCTGCTTATCCAATTGTACGAGAAACTCTTCAAAAATTCTCCCAGTCATCCAGGCTTGCTGATTTGCTTCGTATTTCGTTGGAAGAGTTTTAATGTTTTTGACACATGGGGGTTTCTGGAACTTGCCAATAACTAATGGAAGCAATTTCTTGCTTCCGTCGGCATTACACGCCAGTAGCATGGTGATTCTCTGTTTTGATTTTATGCCTCCATGACATGCGTCCCCTTCAAAAGCCAGCGTTGGGCTGGAGATTGCAGAACAATCCAGTTTCGTTGGCATTGAAAATATTCTATCCATAGGCCTCCATTGACTGATCAATTTGCTGCTTCCAGTCTGAAATGGTGGCTGGATTCACACTCGCATTTTCTCCTGATACAGTTAGTTATATAAGGTTCTGACGCTTTTTGAACCGGTCCACCCAGCTATTGGACGCTTTGAAATCTACCAATCAAATAAAGTTTCACTGTATGTTCAAAGTATTACTAAACATATTCTCGCATATTTTGCGCTTTTTGAAAATCTATGAAAATCTCTCCTGTGCCATTTTTATGAGCGTTCTTTGGACTATACCAAAAAAAGTGAAAAAAATTGTATATATGCCTGCTATTTTCGATGCAAAATCGATTTACTTCTTCTAAAATGGGAATCAGATTATGAAGATGTGGCGTTCATAACCGTTCTGTCAATATAAAGTCGACATTAACGTAAAATAACATCATACTTATATAATTCATTATTCTTGCAACATTATACTTGCAATACTTACAACATTACACTTGTAATTCTTTCTACATAGGTCAATTGCCCATATTATGAAATAAATAAATAAATAAATTAAAGATATTGGAGCCATTTTTGACTTTTAATTAAATTGTTAAACTAAAGTTTTCTTTTTAAAATTGCTTTTATTTCATGCAAAACCACTCACATTTTGCAAATTATATACATCATTTTTTTCAAGGCCTAATTTTGTAGAACATATTTTATTAAGTAACTATTGGTGCCACAAACAGCACGTACTTCCTTATACTACTTAGTTGTCCAATGTATTTAGGCTTGGGTAGAGTATTGATATAGAGTAGATGATCCCTCTTCCCTTCCCAGCTGCTCTCTACCAGTGCCTTAAAAATGTTTTTACTTTCTCGCTACTTTATTTATTTACTTTTTTAAAAAACAATTTGTCAAAAACCGTTAAAACTGTGTGTCTAGCCATGGGGAGAAGTGAATTCTGTGAATGTTTTCAAAATTCTGTAATCCAATTCCTAAGCCACATACTACTTGAATTTTAAATACAGAAAGAAAATTAATTTCTTTGCAAGGATTGTTAACAAAAGTATTCACTCCGATGTAATAAAATCTATTTTCAAGGGCAAATCAGCAATAAATTTGGGCTCTTATCTCTCATCGTGTGCTTCATCAAGGAATAATACTTCCTGCTGCAACAATGGAGAACGATAATTTGAATAACTACATTTCACACTAAATTCTAGAAGACGTGCACGGATAATGAAGTTACATTTATGTTCCAAAACAAAACAAGGGGCCGTCTCAGCATTTACTCAAAGGATCAGGGAAACTGGATGAACCTGATCGAGATGGGGGTCACTGACCCAGAAGCTGTGGCACAAGACTTGTTACATGTTGTTTAGAATTATACAGTCCAAATGATAAATAACACATTAAATATCACTGTTAAAATTAATGTTACATTCTTTTTGATGCTCAGATTGTCTCCAATT
The DNA here is from genome assembly GCA_964035755.1 of Teleogryllus oceanicus. NCBI lineage: Eukaryota > Metazoa > Arthropoda > Insecta > Orthoptera > Gryllidae > Teleogryllus > Teleogryllus oceanicus. Next base: position 62,722,122 of record CAXIVR010000013.1, read on the forward strand.
GTATAGGAACTTTTATGCAAGATAGGGAAACTGTTGAAATACTGTAGAAAAAACTGCGAATTTTCGACAGAAAAACGTATTGTTGGACCTTGGTAATGAAAAAGTGGATAAATCTATGCTGGGTGTCCAGAAAGGAAAACTTTCAGCTCTTAAGACAAATTTTACGCACATTTTGTCTAATAAACTCCTTGGATATTCCATATAGCTCAATAAGCACTGAAAAGTTGTTTGTAAAATTCTTTCTATGCAAAATTTGCATTGAAGTATATTGCATTGATTGTATAAACTTTCCAGAAACATGTAAATTGTTTATTATTTACACCAGAAATGAATATATTTGTTCAGAAAGAATAATTAACTGAGAAAAAAAGTAGTCAAAGTGTGTAAATTGGGTGCTTTTTTAATTCTGTGTTAATTATTCTTTCTGAACGTATATATTTCATTTCTGTTTTATAGCACTTTTTCGAAAATTTGAGTAGTTTTCATGTAGTTTTGCGTGAAATGTAGGCAACTTATAGTTTCTTTGGAGAAACCAGTAATGTCCTTTTCACTACCTCAACGGTCGAATAATCTGAAGATGTAATCTGAAGAAGTAATCTGAAGATGATTAGATAGTAGATGATGTGGTGGGATTGGATTAGGAATGATCGAACCATGTGGTACGGCTCTATTGGCTGACGGAATATTCGGATAAACTATTTCTTTCATACATTTCTTATTATACCCGTACACTTTCACCATGCAGAAATAAGGCGTTTACGTGACTTTTCTTTTCTCTCCACACCATTGAAATACCAAAAGATTTCTGCTTCCATTGATACCATTTTCTCAAACCTGCAAACCATGTGCACTGTGGGCGCCATGATTAATCTTGATGCTGAAGTAAGAAGTATGCTGAATGCTGAAGTAAGACTGAAGTATGTTGAATGCTGAAGTAAGACTGATACGCCTACCTTACAAACGAGATGTTTGCTCTTCGGAGTTTTATTGTAAATGAGCCACAAATATAACAAAAACAGTTCGGATCACATTCACATTTAGATGAACTCGCCATTCTTTCAAACATATTTCCCATTAATTTTATGCACGTTTACAGCCTTTGTAACAAACAGTTCTTGCTAAGAGCGAGAGCACAACTATCTGATTGAATCTGGGGTTTGAGGACGATCAACTTATCTTCAAGAATACCGATTGGCCTCTCTATAACGTTACGTAAGTTAGTGTAATACCTTGTCAGTATTCATTTGAAATTTAACTAATCGTAAATTTCGCAGAAACAGTGACCGATATGAAGAAACTGAATTCAGGTTTCTAATTAGCTTGCAAAACCGACTCAATCGTCGCAGCCCTATTTTACGTATGACATAGCGCGTGCTAATTTGAAATACGAAAAACCGAAAATTGTGCAAAAATTGTACGTGATAGAAAAAACAAAAATTATTTATGTAATGAAGATAAAAACCGATTCATGATCGCCCATTTTCATCAAAAGCGGTAAATCGTCGCAGCTCTGTGTAGTTGACAGCTGGGAAGAGAGTGGGGCAAAACTGTCAAGTTAACTTGTGATTTATTTGGTCAAAAAAACAGTAAAAACTGAATATGACGAATGTGAGAGAAGAATATTTGCGCACATTTTCTTGAGCACCAGAATCCCGTACCAACATTTTAACGATAAATAGTTGAAAGTTGAATGAAAGTTAAAACAACAATAATAAAATTTAGGAAAGCGGGAGATTATCAACATTTAAAAAACTAGACATTTTTGTTCCCGAGTTGTAAAAAAAATTGCAACGATAAAAGAACTGCAGATTTGATTTTTCTGCATTGCTAACAGTATATTAACCTCACCCTCTACTCCTACCACTACAAGCAAAAGGAGAGCTCTACAAAACGTGCGCATAGGACTCCAGGTCGTGTATTAGGCCGCACTAAATTCGCAGTATGGCAGCTTGAAAGATTTCCTGTCGGAATAGCCAACTTATGAAACTATAACTCTAATCAAGTCTCTCGCTTTTGTTTTGTTTGTTGTCTCATTCACAATCCTCGCGCGGTCTCGAGTCTTGTTCACTGTTCAATAATACATGTTTCGTTTTTCGGCAGAATTAAAAAGAGATGTTCATCTATAAACGAATATTAACTCTGTGAATAATTATTAAGTTAATTAAGAATTATCATTATCAACTATTGCAAGCTTAAGAAGTGTTAAAAAGTGTCAAGTGCAAATGAAAAATACAACCTCAAAAGTTATCTGCGGTCATACTTCTATGTTATTAATGCTTTTGAGATGTGTGTCAACAGTTCCTTCACGTTTTGAACTGGTAGTAATGAGTTTTATTGAACGCAAATAAATACCACAATTATTGAAGTTAATTAACGTGATTACATGGTAGTTTTTAAGTGATCTAATGAATTGTTCCTAACAGTCCAGTTATGTCAATATCAATGCAAATGCATCCATTTAATTTATCTGTTTCATTAGCTTTTAAAAGTAAGTTAAAAAAATAATGAAAACATCATTAGTGTAAGTAAGTCTTCAATAACTTATCCATTGTTACCAGAGACAGTCTTTGAATACGTGTTATCTTCAAAGGTTCAATATTAAGTATAGACCCAGATGTTGTTGAGCCCTCCATTATTTTCCAGTAATAATTAAAATGAATTCAGAAATAATAATAATAATAATAAATATAATCAATTTAAAACAAGAAATACTAAAGGGACACTTAACAACAAATAATGAACTATTATAACTATTTCAAGTAACTTATTATTAGTAAAGAAAACAATTGGAAAATAATAAATAAAATTCAAAAACGCCTAGTACTACTAAATAAATAATTGAACGATAAAACGCAAAGAACGAAGAGCACCAAAACGCAAAATGCAAATCTTTAGCCTCACTCGTAAACTTGGATGGCATTGAATGTTGGCGGAATCTACGGAAGTAGTCATTGTTTCATTGCAAACTTAAATTTTAAAAAATGTCCCTACCGCTTGAAGGTAATATATACAGGGCAATAACTTTTGCCAACATGAAACGAAACTACCCTAAATTGAGTATAAATGTGTGTTCTCATCCGACAGTGACATTTTTCGAAAGTTGTCCCGTTAGTTCGGCTTTTTAGCTGGCAGCAGCTTAGTGAAGCTACATTTATGTCCAGAAGCAAAACAAGGCCATCTCAGCATTCGCTCAATTGATCAGGGAAACTGGACAAAAGTCCGGTTGAGGTGGGGGGTCATTGACCTAGACGCGAGAAAATGGGAAAACAAGTTTGTGCCATTGTGTAGCTCAGTTATCGGTATACTCTAGTCTAGAAAAAAAATTGAAAAGTTGGTGACATTTTGAGAAATTTCTGAATTGTCCCAGGGGCTACGAGCAAAGAATTCAAAACTGTTTGAAGTTTTATTTGACATTCTTAGCGATTTTTAGTCTGGTCAGTCTTATCGGAGAATATTCATTTTTGGGAAAAAATTTGTAGTTCAGGTGCTCGAGCGTTTTGGGGAGAGAAACGTTTTGAATACTTTAGATATCAGGGACTTCAAAAAGTGGATTTCCATTAATTTCGCGACATGCATTTCTGGTTCATGTTAATCAGGCGAAAGAGGTTTTCCAGCATATATGTGAATCAAAATGGACATTTTTTAAATTTATTTTACGTAACTGCGTATGACGTGCTATGGGGAAAAGTGAATTGTGTGCACATTTTCAAAATTCTGTGATCCCTACACTAAGTCTTATACTACTTAAATTTTGAATTTTGAAAGGGAGAAAAAAAAACAAAATCTCCCATGTAGTAAAATCTATTTTCAAAAATAAATAAGCAATAAATTTTGAATTTTGAAAGGGAGAAAAAAAACAAAAAAACTCCCATGTAATAAAATCTATTTTCAAGGATAAATAAGCAATAAATTTTGAATTTTGAAAGGGAGAAAAAAAAAAAAAACTCCCATGTAATAAACTCTATTTTCAAAGATAAATAAGCAATAAATTTTGGCTCTTATTACTTCCTGCCGCGACAACATGGAAACGATAATTTGAATAATTGTATTTCCCACTGAATTCTAGAAGACGTGCACAGAAAATGAAGTTACATTTATGTCCAGAAGCAAAACAAGGGGCCATCTCAGCATTTGCTCAATGGATCAGGGAAACTGGACGAAAAACCTGATCGAGATGGGGGTCATTGACCCGGAAGCTGTAGTACAATTGTTGTTACAGGTTGTTTATACTCATTTATACAGTTCAAATGGTAAATAATGCATTATGTATCATTGTTAAAATTAATGTTACTTTTCTTGTGATGCTCAGTATAGTCTCTAATTGTATAGAAACAGTTATGCAGCAGAAACTATTTCACTTGGGATTTAAACTTTTCTATTGAATTTAATCGTTTAATGTCATCTGGCAAAGTGTTGTAAACATTGATTACCAAGTTTAAAGATACCCTATCAATCTTTGCTTTTGTATCTCAGTGCGTTGTGATTTTATTTTCTTATGTCTTGCTGTAGGATCCTCTTGCGGCATGTTGCGAAAGTACTTCTCTGTCAGCAATAAAACCAGAAATTGCTTCGTGTTCCCCAGGTGAGTGCAAATAAGATTTTAATTCATTTCGTAAACAGCGTTTCGCAGGCTCTTCATCTAGTAGACTAATGTGGAGGTCACGGAGGTCTGATATTTCATATCCATCAATCATTCGTAAAACCGCGAGTCCGTAATTTAAAAAAAAAGTGTTAATGCGATATGAGATAAACGTTCAACCTTACGATAAAATGGCACGAGTCAGCGCATTTTATGTAACAGTGTATTATGTGGTAAGTAGATACCTGTGTCCCTCTTGAAACCGACCTCTTGAACTTGTTCTTTGGTATTGCGCTGACAGCAAATTTTCGCGTTTGTGCTGGGAATCGTTCCGTTTTGACACGTAGCAATTTGTTTGAGTTTTTCACAGCGTGTTTCGGTTTCTTGTTGGTATCAGATCTTTAACAGTGCTGTGTCTTATGCGTGATCTTGTGTTTAATGTTGAGACTTGTGTACAAATTATGTCATTCGCGGAAACTCATGTTTCGTAGAGAACTTCCAGAAAGTAGTGTGCCGATCGTCCAATGTATGTATACAAAACACTCAGTGGGCATGTGATACCGTTGCTCACTTAAAATACGATCAGGAAAGAGAATGCGTTTTGTATAATTTTGGCTGATTGGAGAAGTTGAGTGGTGAACGTGATCGTTGAGTCTTGCTGGGGTGAAGTCCAATTTTTAAATATTTTGCAATTCACAAGAAAAGAAAGTGGTTGTCTTCTGGTTGCTGAACAAGAAAATAATGGTAAAGGCTTTTAAACAAATGTTCGATAACACATCTTTCAAAACACGATTTTAAAGACCTTGACAAACTGACACATGGCATTGTTCGTCAACCAAATTGCGAAAAGCTTTCTCAGAGAATGAACATTCTTTTTTACCTTGTTTGATGGTATGGTCAATCCTCAATTTTCCTATATAATACATGTGGAAGGCTACACCCGGCACTATCTTTGACACCTTGTTCGCGCAACCAACTACAACGAAAGTGCGCATGGTATACACCAGCCTCTATTAGTAGACCGTAATTCTATCACAAGACAGGCTATTCTCAATTTGTATGAAATAAAATGTTGAACTACGTCGTATTTCAACATTTAGCAGAGCCCGGTTGGGTTGGATGAATGTGGCCGCCGCGGGAACTCATTGGCTTCAGGAGAAACTAATTTGAGCGACTAGTGTGTATAGGGCTTGTTTATTTTTGTAGATGAAACAGATTGCGTCGTGATAAGCTTACATGAATAATAAATTTGTAAGAAAAGGATCCTCCCTCACTAGTACACCTGAAGTTTATGGCCATTTTCTCCTATGCAGTTCCCTAAAGTTGGGTGCTTTAAAGTTTTTTTATTACATCTTTACAAATGTCAGTTCGGAGATTTTTTTATTAGTTTGCCATTTTCCAAAATGGTCTAAACACATTTGATTTAGTAATTCATAGAGAATGAATTGTTTTTAGCCTTGTCCATAATTCTAATGCAAGTGTTTTCTGTTGACAGATCGAGAATTTCTTAATCATATGCGCTCTCACTCTAGAGGAAAACCTTTTCAGTGTTCTATCTGTGAAAAGAGCTTCAGTGGGAAAGGAAACTTACATTCGCACATGCGTACCCATACTGGTGAAAAACCTTTTCAGTGCTCTATCTGTGGAAAGAGCTGCAGTCGAAAAGAAAGCTTGAAAAAACACATGCGCACCCATACTGGTGAGAAACCTTTCCAGTGTTCTGTCTGTGAAAAATGCTTCAGTGTGAAAGGAAACTTAAGCACATGCGACCCATACTGGTGAGAAACCTTTTCAGTGTTCTATATGTGGAATGAGGTTCAGCAGGAAAGAAAACTTAAATAATCACATATGCACCCACAGTGGTGAAAAATCTCAGTGTCATATGTAAAAGAAGCTTCAGTGGAAAACACTTTATAAGAACATGCGACTCACTTGTGAAAACTTTTTTGGGATTCTATAAAAAGAGCTTTAGTGACAAGGGAAGTTTGATAGGCATCGGCGCTGCCACATTTGTTAAAATGCGTGTATTCTTAAGAAAGCTGACTAACAGGAATCTAAACAGGCACATGCGCACCCACGCTGGTAAAAAGTTTCCAGTGTTCTATCTCTGAAGAGTCAGTGAAAGAGAAAGCTTAGATAAGCAAATGCGTATCCCACGAGTGATAAATATTACCAGTGTTTCATCTGTGTGCAGATTATATGAAAAAGAAATCTTATTTAGACACATGCGCACCCACACTAGTGGAAAACCTTAAATAAAAGGGGCTTGAGTATACAAGCAAACTTATGTGAGCCATGTGCGTCGAACGCTGTTTAGTCTACTTTTTAGCTAGGATTGGGAGACAGTTTTTTGCACCAATTGTGAATAGTATTTCTCCATCTCTGAGAATGCTTTACAGTTAGTACCAAATATATACGTGACCATTGACGTAGATGAAAATACTGATCTCGGCCTATTTTGATTTTTATCTATGAAATTTACAATTAATCGTAAGAATGTTAGAGCGATGAATTTCTATGCATGTTTTAATAATTTAAACGAATGAAATATTTACTTTCCATTACGTGCTTCCAGCAGAACGCTTCCATAATCCTCTTACCTCAGGTGCAAGGATATGACGCTGAACTCATATTCTGCGCACCCGACAACGGTCCTTGGGCTACTGTTTGGCCGTGCTCAAAAATATTACAATCATAACATTCCATTAGTAACTTAAGCAAATGTAAAATATTGATCTTCGCCGTTTTTGGACGGATTGGTCTGGAAATACTTTCTCTATATCGCATATGTAGAGAAATGTTTGTTCTTTAATATTGTACTTAACTCAATGTACGATAAGATAAGTAACTAAAAAAGATTATGGAAAGATATAGTAGGAAGTGAAATATTTTGAAGTGGAAATTTAATACCTTTCTTTTCATATCAATTTGACATTCGATGCATGGATAGTTTTTAAATTACATTTGGGGTAAAGTGGAATAATGGCCGTTTTTACTGGTGCTCTCGCGGCTAAACCATTAATTGGAAAACATTTCGTAATGGAATTTTGTAAGATCTTACTTTATTTCCCGTAGATCATTATTTACGAAAATTGATGACTTTTGAGTTATTTAAAAAAACAACTACATTTTATAATTTTTTTCCTTAAAAACATATCAAGGAAAAATGCTTATTGGCAAATTGATATTTTTACTCAGCGTCCCAAAATATATACAGGAATTTCATAACTACATAAAAACTTTCTCTTATTTTTAACATTGCACTGGACCATTTGCTTTTGTGAAAAGTATGGTGCCCATATTTGATAGTAAAGCGATTAAATTTTGTTTTGGCCAAGGAATTTTACGAATTGAAATGTAAATTTCAGTGTTATGTTTGGAAATCACCTTAATTTATTGTAACTAAGTAATGGTATTTAGTTATGTCTAATAAAGTTCGATATTCTCTAAAAATGTTTCAATTTTATTTCATTTCCTCCTGTTAACTCCCTTCCATTTCAAAATGTACTATTTTACAATAAAACACTTTTGATATTAATATGAGGGGGATTAGGAATCGAAGTTCAAATCGACTGCCAGCGCTTTGAGCTGCCTCCTCTAGGGCTGCTTGGCCTTCCCTCACTCCCCGACACTCGCTTGCACCTGAGACCCACGCGCGGTGGAAATACACGGGTGCGATCCTCCGGCGCACCGGTTTTTGCTCCTTCTGCGCATCACCAGTTTGCGTCACGAACCACGTGACCACAGCACGGGCACTTCGTTTGAAGAGCCAGGCAGACCAGACGCTAGCCGCCATGTTGCATGGAGAGCGAGTCGTGTTGTGAAACATTTTGAAAGTGATGCAAAGTAACAATTTTCAACGGTAACCAACCAAAACTAACACGAAGGTGAACAAGATGAAATATTTAAAAGAAATGCTTCGTAAATTTGTTTCAATGCCTTGTAACGATGTGATAATTTTGGTATTTAAGTATTTATTTTACGTAAAAAAAAGTTAAAAACTGCGTATGACGTGCTATGGGGAAAAGTGAATTGTGTGCACATTTTCAAAATTCTGTGATCCCTACACTAAGTCATATACTACTTATTTTGAAAGGGAGAAAAAAAACAAAAACTCCCATGTAATAAAATCTATTTTCAAGGATAAATAAGCAATAAATTTTGAATTTTGAAAGGGAGAAAAACAAAACAAAAAAACTCCCATGTAATAAACTCTATTTTCAAAGATAAATAAGCAATAAATTTTGGCTCTTATTACTTCCTGCCGCGACAACATGGAAACGATAATTTGAATAATTGTATTTCCCACTGAATTCTAGAAGACGTGCACAGAAAATGAGGTTACATTTATGTCCAGAAGCAAAACAAGGGGCCATATCAGCATTTGCTCAATGGTTCAGGGAAACTGGACGAAAAACCTGATCGAGATGGGAACCTAACCACCCGAGTGCATTTAAAATTCCCGCTAATATTGTGACGCAAACTGGTGGATGAAGCTCATAGGCTGAAGTCTGATATGATGCACAAGAACCCTCCTGGACCTACGCGCGGTGTAAGAAAACTGTAGTCACACACAGTCTTTAACGTAAAATTAATAAAATATTTTTAAAATAAATAAAATATATCGCTGGTTTTGATATTCAAAAATTAAGGCTCACTTCAAAGTAATTTAAGCAAGTTTGTGTGATATTATTGCATTTCGGGATTATGACCTGCAAATACTATAACAGTTAAATTTGTTTCATTTGTAAAAGTAGGAAATGATTGCATCATAGGCGCATTGTTTGAGTTGGTGGAATTGGACATTTTCAAGAATTAGCTGAGATGTTAGCGCAGAAATTGCAATATTTCAGTATTACGTAACTCGAAAAATGGGAGAAAGAATGTGCTGTTTTATCCCTAGTTATTATAAGACATGTTTGTTTTTTTTTCAATTTGTTGCGTCGTTATTGACGCCACGCGTCTCTTTACCCCTTGTTGGGCGTTGAGCGCATTCTTTGGAGCAATCCTCCGTTACTCAGTAATTACTGTACTAGTCAAGTCTCGTCACGTCGCAGTCAGTCAGTGCCTTTTATCCCTTCGGCCAGGGGCTCAACGCCGTTAGATCCGGGGTTCCTGGCCGGTCACCCAACCAAGAACCCACGAGTCTCGAATTCGCTTAACCACCGTGACTTCACGGAGCGTAAGAAACGAATTCGGCTAGCGGCGCAGCATTTACGGTGATGCGTAACCCCCGTCATCGGATTGTTACTCGGGAATTTGGTTAACGTTGGGTATGTGAGTTCGCTCCCTTGATTTTGTTATTAGATTTTGTGAACATGCTTTTAGTGTCTTGGACTTTTATTTATGTCGTGCGATAGCTGCCCGTTCACACGCTCTCTGTTTTGGCACGGATTTGATTATTGCAGATTTATTCATTTACTTATCCTGACAACATATGCAAGGTACTATGCTACTGGATGTTGCAGGTGGTAATTTAAAAGCGAATATTGTGATTGACAAATAGGTCATTTACTAATCTAATGAAATTTTGATTACAAATATGCCGAAAATCGCAACGCGCAGGTTTTATGATACATGACTTTCTACTACTACAACTACAGAATTACAAATCTTCTCTTGTTTCTTGAGCTCTGTCTTTAGGTAATTGCTTTTGTTTACACATCATTGGTGTCTCCATCTGCGTCGAAGTTGTCAGGTACCTGTGTGTCGTCTGTCAGACAGCGTAGGGAGAAGGGATGTCTATTCTAAAACCGGGAGCGGTAGCTCAGTGATGTCACTGCAGCGCCTCTAACCGGGAGGTCCTAGGTTCGAGTCCTGACGGCGGCAAGATTTTCGGCACTAGCTTTTCAGCTAGGTCGAATTCAGACGCTGTCTGGAGGAGAGTTCTAGCTGCCGGCTGCTCTGATAGATAGTTCTCCGATCATCACCAGGCAAATGCCGGAGTAGTACCCTACCAAACGGTGCATCAACTGATGGCACTGCAGCGCCTCTGACCGGTAGGTCCTAGGTTCCCACTCCCCACGGCGGCAGAATTTTCGACACTAGCTTTTCAGCTAGGTCGAATTCAGTCGCTGTCTGGATGAGAATTCTAGCGGCCGGCTGCTCTGATCGGTAGTTTTCCGTAGTTTCTCCGATCAATACCAGGCTAATGCCGGAGCAGTACCCTACCAAACGGGCCACGGACCGCGCGCGAACTTTCCTTCCTCTTCCTTGTCCTATCCTCTCCCCTTACAGGCACACTTACACAAACATGCACTACGCTACCACATATTCCGGGAGATCGGTCTGGAGCTTAGAGCTGGTCCCGGCTGGGGCGGTGCCCCGCTGGTGGGAGAGTCCTGGTTAGGGGGAAACTCCACTAGCCGACGGTAGGTCGGCGCCGGATCTCGCCATCCAGCGGGGGAAGACCACCGCCATCTCCCGAGAAAAAACATGCACTACACTAACGGGACTAATGACCGAAGCAGTTGACGCGCCCGGAAACACGAAAAAATCAATTAATGAACCTAGGTGTACTCTGGGCGCCATGACACTACCTCACGACCTGTGTGGAGGCTTTCTATATTCAGGGGGAGTTGGCCCGACGCAGGCGCTGTGCGTTACGCAAAGCAAACTCAGGGTCCGGTTGGTGGTCTACGACACTCTACCAGAGATTCCTACAACCTACGTTATCGTGATCTGACCAGCCGGAACAAGCTCTAAGCTTCCGACCGGTCTGCCGGAATATGTGGTAGTGTAGTGCATGTTAGTGTAAGTGTGTGTGTAAGGGGGAGGATAGGACAAGGAAGAGGAAGGACAGAACGCGCGCGGTCCGCGGCTCGTTTGGTAGGGTACCTCTCCGGCATTCGCCTGGTGTTGATCGGAGAAACCACGGAAAACTACCGATCAGAGCAGTCGGCCGCTAGAAAGTAGTCCTAGGCAACAGCACGATTTGCACATGGTTAGTTGTTTGGCTATAAACGTGTTGTAATTCGAAAACTATGAAGATTCTAGCATGATCATTCCAATCGGTGAAGATTTTCAGTGTTAATTTTTAAGTATTGGTGCCAGCATATCAGTGATGTTTCTTCTAAAATGCCACATAGATGTGCTGTACCAAACTGCCGTGCGCTGCCGTGGATATTACAAGAAGGGTCTAAAGTCCATGTATTTTGTTTCCCATAATATGCGACGAAAATGGTTTGCTCTTCATCGACGGAATTAAAAATTTTCAATTTTTCAGGTTTGCGATCGCCACTTCATGAGAGCGATATACTTTGTGAAACAGTTGTGTATGATACCACGAAAAATAATGTAAAAATTGAGTGTCTCTCAATTAAAAATACGTGGTGTCTTCCGTATTTCTTGACTGACCTACCCATTATTCTAGAAAAGAAACAAGGCGATAAACTCCAGCAGAAAAGGAAAGAAGACTGAAGAGCTCCACACCTGTTGCTATCGATGCTGCTAGTGCAGTTTCCCAGCAAGTTTATAAACAACAGTTTTCTCGTATAACGTTGAAGATTTGAATAATTTGAGTAAAGTTACAGTGTCTCCAATTTGGACAATTATTAAACAAAATGATGATTGTGTTTCCTTTTTAAGACTAGTGTGGAAATCTCAACTAATGATTTCTCTTTCTGTAGTTGTAGATAGTGCTTTGAATATTACCCAAATGCTCCTGTGACGAAATTAAGAAACAAAATTTTAAAACGAACAATATTCATTTAATTTCATATATGTTGGATATATTTTGGACTAGAAGAATATTTTAGAGAAGATGGCTATGTGTCTGAGAATGTATCATAAAATTAATATTCTTAGTAATAGAGCAGATAACTGAAAATAAAAGTTATTTTAAGTTTTTATTGGAAAAATTTGAAACTAATTTATGTTCATAAAACGGTAATATTTTAGCCCCATCTTAATTACGTTTTGCTGCCTTTTATTTTTAATTTCATCACATGACTATAAATTTTATTTTCATTGGGAGATTAGATTATCGGAGATTGAAATACCCTGCCATTGCACCGGCACATAGCGGCTGTGGTGACTTGTACCAATATGATATAGATTGTTTTTTCAGCATGTAAAGCGTCCATATGAATGCGGACGCTTCAATGATATTTGTTTCAGTGGACATTGTTCAGCGCACACAATTAAGATTTGGACAGCAGTGATTACTTTTTTTATTGCAAGAAGATCAACGACAAAATATTTTATAAAATTGCTGAATGTAAAAAAAAATGTGACTGGATAATTTATAATTTTATTTTTACATATCGTATCGTACATTATCGTATTTATTACATATTATCGTATATGCAATAATGTAGATGTATTAATAAATGTGATTAGACTTTTTTCACATACATTATGATTTATAACATACTATCTTGATAACGTTTTCACTATATTCCTTGTAATAGTGTGAAATGCTTGGGGGTGTAAACTTTGTGCAAAAATATGTTCTTGAGATCACTCTTAAAAACTTGGAGGTAAATGCATTTAGAACGAATTTCTTATAGATTCTTGAAATATAGTACATAATTTTATTGATGTAGACATTAAATGGGAACATCTTTCTTGTAATATATTTCCAGAATAATAATCGAAAATGAAGTAAGGGTTTCTAGTATAACTGAAAACTGCGCAGCTGTCGACGTTCGGACTGCCTATGATGACGTCACAAATCAGTGTGGAGGCTTTCTATATCCAGGGGGTGTTGGTCGGGCGCACACAACAACCGACGCGGCTTTGGCCCCGGATGAGGCGCAGAAGGTTGCTAGTGCTCCCCCACAACAGTCTTTTTCCGAGGGTGCGCAGAAGGTTGCTAAGTGCTCCGCCCCTGACACGCAGTCTTCTTCCTAGGGCGCGGAGAGCGGCTCTGTCCGATGAGCGCGCAGAAGGTTGCTAAGTGCTCCCCCTACACACAGTCTTTTTCCGAGGGTGCGCAGAAGGTTGCTAAGTGCTCCGCTCCCTGCCGCGCAGTCTTCTTCCTAGGGCGCGGAGAGCGGCTCTGTCGGGCGCGCAGAGCCACAGGACCAAGAGCGCGCGCAGAAGGTCTGCGCAGTAACCCGCGCTGCGGTAGGCGAACGTGTGGTCCAGAAAGTAGGCCTTGCTTGTCAAGTAAATGCTTTGGAAGCCTTCGGGTTGCTCGTACTTCGTGAGCGCCCACGCACAAGTCTCTATCATCATTTCGAGGCCCCCGGCTGACAGCAACAGCTTCAGGTACACAATGACGCTGAAAAGAAATTACAAGAAAGGCGATCATATATTTTATCTGAAGTATGGTCAGGTACTTTAGAAGGGAGATCCTACTGAGTTTTTAGACCAAAGGATAAAGAAACACCGAAATTGAGGTATGGTCACCTTTCCCCCCCCCCTTTGATGCGAGGTTTTTGGACAAATGACTCGAGCGGAAGATTAGATTTGCGCGATGAGTGACATCGGTATTAACAAGGGATGTCACTAGTTTTATTAGAGTTGAAATTCTGTTCCAATACAATGCAGGGCACGGGGTAGTCATTCGATACCAATGAAAAGATAGATCAGGTACTTTTGAAAAATTATCAAGGAGAGTATATTCTTTCTTAGAATTAAAAGATGTTTGAAAAGGAAGGCAGTAATCGTTAAATTGAATTACATCACACACTAGCACTTGATACATAAACTCTAACAAGTTAATGTACTCTAATCACAGTGGCAAAAAAGACACTATCTGAAAAAGAATTAACATACACGTATTCTCTTATATATAAAAATGCACAATATACAAAAAAAGAAAGGAATCGGGCAATAATCTTCAAATAATTCCTATGCAGTACGTAACAACTCTGTGCAATTTAAAAATGAACTTAAACTTATGTACAATTGTATTAAATTCTACAATCCAGTTAAATAAAAAACTTCTCAGTTACTACATAAATCTAATACCTTCTTCATAGAAATCTCACAAAGAGTACGCCAGCGAATAAGTAACTAGAATGCAATCTTTGATGAAATGAAAAATAGCATCAAGTGAGCACTTTCTTTGGCCTCAAAAGAATTCGTTAATTCTTAAGAATTATGTAGTGTGAAATTTGCAATAACTTTAAAATGTTGAACATTTGTTTTCAATTACGACAGTTGTTGAATGAATTACAATTTTTGTTTAATTTGTTGCGTCATTGACGCAACGCGTCTTTGTAATCCTTGTTGACGTTAAGCGCTAGCATGGAGTAATCCTCTTTTATTTTCTTTGTCCAGTCTCGTGACGTCGCAGTCAGTCAGTGCCTTTTATCCTTTCGGCCAAGGGCTCAACGCCGTTAGATCCCGGGGTTCCTAACCAGTCACTCAACCAGGAACCCGCAAATCTTGAATTCGCTTAACCTCCGTGACTTCACGGAGCGTAGTAAACGAATTGGGGTATCGACGCCGGCGTGCTATTATCGATAACTACGTGGTCGTTGTTTTTATAGCAATAAAGTGAAATATATTTATTTCTCAATATAGCGATGAGCTATGTTTTAGTTATCAGAACAAGAATATCTCCAATTTTGTTTTTCGCCAAGGGCGAAAAAATCCTTCGTACGCCTTCCTTCGGAGGGGAAGTAAAGCCGGTTGTCTCATGTTAGTAGATTTACTGCATGTAAAAGATCCTCAAGTCTAAATGAAACTTGTGAGCTAAATTCAAATTGCCTGTTTCGTCGCCCGAGTAATACCTTTTCTCCCCTAGTTGGTGAAAGAAGCGTAACGAAATTTGCGTGGTCAGGCGGAAGAGCAGGCCACATGGCCTAAGTCTCGCCACGCAAAATAAGGCATAATTCAATTCAATAAATGTAAAATCTGAAGCAGTAAAAAGAGGAAAAATTGTGTTGCACACATTAAAAAGGCTTGGAGTAGGAAACCATGTTGCAAATTGAACTGTTTCCCCGCCTCTGCAATTTTTTCAGCCTGAAACACGCAATAGATGCTGAGAAAAAATCAAAAAGGAGAACACATTTCTCTGTTTAACCGTTAAAAATTAAAAAAGGACAACGTGTATCTCTGCAATAGATTGGCCTATGAGGCTGATGTTTTGT
Organism: Teleogryllus oceanicus; assembly: GCA_964035755.1. Classification (NCBI taxonomy): domain Eukaryota; kingdom Metazoa; phylum Arthropoda; class Insecta; order Orthoptera; family Gryllidae; genus Teleogryllus; species Teleogryllus oceanicus. The sequence continues at coordinate 62,737,746 of CAXIVR010000013.1, forward strand.
GAATCTACGTCATTTTGGTATTCTCTTTCATATGAATATCGCGGTTATCGATTTGGTTTGGGGGCACTTTCCACTGCCTTTTTCGGCTATACTCTTTCCAATGTGCTCTGTTGCAGCTCTCCAAGTGCACGCTTTCGTATTCACATCGGTACGCATGTCTCCATCAATCATTCACCTAACACCAACAATATTTCCTCATTTTCCACTGTTCAGTCCTTCATCCTAGGTTTAGGGTCGTATTTATGAAGCTCTGCCAGCAGAGGTCTTAGGGGCCTTTCATCTGGGGCTTGCTGGGAGGTCAAGGGGCGACAGTAATTGGCTGGGGGCCGTTCATAAGTCGCAAAACCGAACACTGGCAGCCTGCTAGGCCTGACAGGCCCCTGGTAGAGGTTTATAAATAAGGCCCTTAGTCATTACTCTCCACCAGTCTTCTTTCTTTAAAGTCCATTTTCGGGTACGATGGATTCGGATTTACGTTTTGATGATTTCACAATCACTCAAGTATGCCGTTACCCCGTGGTGGAAATACATGGGTGAGTTCCCCGGCGCACCGATTTTTGCTTCCTCTGTGCACCACCCGTTTGCGTCACAAACCACGTGACCACAGCACAGCTCTTCGTTGGAAAAGCCAGGCAGACCAGACGCTGGTCGCCATGTTGCGTGGAGAGCGAGCAGTGTTGGGAAACATTTTCAAAGTGATACAAAATGACAATTTTGACAAATGACAGTGTCCGCCGAATTCAAATGGCTCTCTTAATTGTACATTTATCGAGAGACCATTGGGTCTCATTACATACAGAAGAAGGGAGACATTTCATGAAAACAATGTGGTAATAAAGAGATTTGTGAAGTTTGAGGGCTTCTTATTTCTGATGGTGACTTTAAAAATAACCTCACATTTTTTGCGGAATCCGCTTTCTTTTTTGCTTTCTACGGAGTCCGAAATATGGGCCGAAATATGGGCCAAGCTACAATGAATAGAAACAGATATAAAGAGAACCTCCAATACCTTCGCTTTGATGATAACATCTTTGATGATTCAACAAGAAGTGACCGATTGTTGTACAAGAATAGAATAGATATTAGTAAAATAATGCATTTTCATTGTTGTCTTGTCTAACAATCAAAATCAAATGGAGCATTATCGTTTATCCTCCAAGAGTTCGACGTACCTCCGGCTTATTCGGTTAAAAAAGCGCTTGGGCTTTCTAGATTGAAGTACGATGTAAGCTGATATTTGAAAAGCGACTAATGACACACACCAAGCAATTTGGTTAACCACCTTGCTAAGTTTAGGGTACATCAAAAATTTCAAAATTCTGCAAATTTGAAAGGAATCATTTAACTTTACATGAAGTTCCAACGAATTTGCGAAATTTTCTCAAAAACGACTCAATTTTTTCTTTAATTTTTCTCTAAAAAATACTATGATAAAGCAAAGTAAGTTCAAACTTAGTGTAAATTCGGTTTAGCTAAAGCATCTGCACATCAGAAAATTACGAAGGCATACCTTTTTTTAAAATCTTTCTTGTAACTACGTTATTGAAGATTAAATTAAATTGATAGATGATGTCTTGCAGTTTCTCAGATATCAGTAATTTTCGCGAATGTTCGAATAAAATATGGTCTTTTACATAAAACGTAAACTAAATTTCCTCAAGAACAGCTCCTTTCTTTAAGATTTGTTAAGATGGCCAAGCACTAAAGTACATGACAAAATTATGCTACAGTCACCAAGATGATACCACATACTATCACATAGTACTCTTTACTGAGAATCTTCTCTAAGGGAAAAGTAGGTATCGCCGTTAACCCTGGTAGGTCTTTTGGCGCCGATAGATAATAACCGTGAAGGGTGATACAAAACTAGAAAGGAAACCCCGAATCATGGTAAAGGAGAAATAGTCTAAGGACACCATTTTGTAGCACCACTTGATTGGAAAAAGTGTTCAGGAATAATTACTGTACGTAGAGCCAGTGTTGAGTGGTTTAGTCGTGGGTGATAGTTGTGAGTTCTTTCAGGACCTTCCCTCTCGCCCCTTTGAATCACGGAGCTCCCAGTGTAACTCACCTCTGAGGGTCTGTGCCGGTGACCTTGGCTGGCTGTACAGGACCTTCCCTCTCGACCCTTTGAATCACGGAACTGCTTTTGTTCCTGTGTAACTCACCTCTGTGGGTCTGTGCCGGTGACCTTGGCTGGCTGTACAGGACCTTTCCACTCGACCCTTTGAATCACGGGTCTGCTTTTGTTCCTGTGTAACTCACCTCTGTGGGTCTATACCAGTAGGCTTGGCCGACTCTTCAGGGCCATCGCTGTCTTCCCTCCGCAGCATGGAGTTGCCTCTGCGCAGGTGGTGCACCCTGAAGGCTGTCTTTCCCAGAGCGCCCACGTTGAACAGCACCAGCGCGCACATGGGGCCGTAGAAGTAGAGCAGCGTTCCCCATTTCACACTGTCGCCCGTCTCTGCAGAAAGCCCATGCGTTCGCATCAGCGGGTTTCCGGCTACGTCAAATGCTATGGTCAGTAGTTCCGTTCCAGTGTTTAATGTATGTTTTATCCGGGAAAGTGTTGGTCTTTCTCACTGAAACACGAGATCTCGCGCCGACATACACAATGGATTGCGGGGAATATACCTCTCCAGATTTTGATTGATTGAATTTTTTGTGTTTGGGGGTGCGTCAACTGCTTTGTTCATTAGTCCCGTTAGTGTAGTGCATGTTTTTTCTCGGGAGATGGCGGTGATCTTCCCCCGCTGGATGGCGAGATCCGGCGCCGACCTACTGTCGGCTAGTGGGGTTTCCCCCTAACCATGACTCTCTCACCAGCGGGGCACCGCTCCAGCCAGGACAAGCTCTAAGCTCCCGACTGGTCTCCCGGAATATGTGGTAGTGTAGTGCATGTTAGTGTGTGTGTGTGTGTGTGTGTAAGGGGAGAGGATAGGACAAGGAAGAGGAAGGACAGATCGCGCGCGGTCCGTGGCCCGTTTGGTAGGGTACTGCTCCGCCATTCGCCTGGCGTTGATCGGAGAAACCATGGAAAACTACCGATCAGAGCAGTTGGCCGCTAGAATTCTCCTCCAGACAGCGACTCAATGCGACCTAGCTGAAAAGCTAGTGTCGAAAATCCTGCCGCCATCAGGACTCGAACCTAGGACCTCCCGGACAGAAGCGCTGCAGTGACATCAGTGGATGCACTGAGCTACCGCTACCGGTTCGTACGTATGTATATACAGTACATATAATGTACGTACTAATGCTGTGTAACGTTATGTATTGCTGCAGAAAATCGATTTCGAGATTTCAACGGAAATACAGATTTGGGGTTCCTCTGATACCTAGAAAAGTGTTTTTTTTTTTTTCCAAAAAGTCCGTCTGTCTCTCCATCTCTGAACACTAGTGCCTAAACCATACGTAGGATTTTTTTTCAAAGTAGATATTCCTCGTTCGGTCTGGCTCGACTCAAAACTTTCCGATTTTGAAAAACATTCTTTAAAATTTGGGGGTACTGACGCCTCAGATACATTTTCAATTTTTTTCAAAAATAGTTCAATCGTGTTTCTTTATTATTTTGCAAGAATATAGTAAAATACACTTATAAAGATGGCGTCGGCTCTGAATTTTCAAAAATTTGAAAAGTTTAATTTTTGTCTGGCTACAACATTGGTGATAGATCGTCGGTGCTCGAGAAAAGTGATACCTTTCAAAACTTCTCATTGTGCATTAGAACGGTTTTATTCCGAGCGCAACAGTTTATTTCGCAACCAAGTGTTTGAGGATAGGGGTACAATACGTTTTGTTTAGGACATGATGTTTTTGCATTTGAGGCAAGAAGGCAGGGAAAAGGACACTTGCAGGTAAAAATGGACGGGCGACGGACTTAGTTGTGAAGCGTTCGTTTTGACTTAAAGTTCCGTAAGAAAATCTGTTTCATTGTAAATATTGTGTTAACATTACTGAGTTGCCAAGGGAATATTTCGGGAATTATAATATTATTTATAAATAATAATTATATCCTACATAAATTAGTGAGAGAAAGATAAACCAGATTTTATTCGGAACTAAACGCGTGTGTTACCTGCTTAATTCGTTAACTGTTCATTCGCTTAACTGTTTTTGGCAAAAATAAATATATAAATAAATGTGTAGCAGATAAGAAGATGGAAGGTTTGAAACGAGCATCAACCAAGAGAACTGGACGTCGTTTGAAGTACTTTGATGAAGTTTCGTATTTTCTCGTGGAAAAAATCTGTATATTGTAGAAAAGGAGGTTCTGTTTCCAAAAAAATAAGATTTAGTGTTGATTAATATAGTTTGTAAAATTAGTGTGTGTTACTACAGTTAATTCTGTACGTTTGGAGTTTTGTAAATTCATAACAGCAGAAACGCATTTGTCTTTCAGTTATTTCAGTTGAATCTCTTGTGTATTTCCGATCTCTTTGTAATATGTTACACCCATTTTGCCTTTGACCACGGCAACTTCACCTCCAATGAAGAAAGAAAACCGTCACCTCCTATGACAAAAATGCAGAAAGCAATTTAGCAAGAAAATACATTACGTGATTAATGACCATAGCAGTTAATGCGTTCTAAAACACGAAATAAACAAATTTGCATAGAAATACAGAGGACCATAGCAGAAAAAAAACTTTAAAAACAATACTCAGTTACCGATAATTAACAAGATTCGCGTTTTCGTAATTCACCATGAATCTCTATATATTAAGGTTTCAAAGTAGTCATTTGGAATTTTGGAGGCCAGTTGTGAAGATGAAATTTGGACTTTCGAGTAGAATATCTTACAGCAACGAGTAATTTTGGTTCCTGATATAGAATAATCACGTCAGCACATTCAAGCTTTATAATTTGTTTGCAAATACTAAATATTTCAAGAGAGATATTACATGTCTCCTGTTTTGGGCGTTATATTTCCGTATTCCTTTTACCAAACCTCCGCCTGGCTCACGTAGCTGGGCCTCCACGTTTAATGCGGGTGTGTGCCAGTACGTATCCAAGGAACACACAGTAGCCGGTAAAGTTGTAATGCAATGATATTTGAATGACAATGGCATTTAATTGAGATTTAAGTGCCAAAACAAGGTAAAAACTAGTCACAAAAACTAAAAATCTTGCTTTATCAAATTCAATCATTTAAAAATAATAAACGCTTCATTATTAACGAAAACACGATTTCATTTATTTTTACTCTTGATGACTTTCGCCTGAAGAACAATAAATTTATTAATATCTTCAGTTATGCACAACAGGTTTTAAAACTCTTTTGTAAATCAAACACATTTTTCTTAATCACATAAAGGATTGGAACATCTTATCCTCGACACTTACTTTTCTGCCTCTGCAAAAATGTTTAGAAATAGGTTAGATCGAAAATAATTTAGTTTAGATTAACAATATTATCTAGTTTATATCTGTTCTTTAAAATAAGAAATGTACTACTAGTTAAGTGGAATGCAGTTCATTCTATTATAGTGTTGAGTTCAGTGAGGGAATCGGTAAGATAAAAGAAGTGAAATAGGCTGGGCGTGGCAGGTGGCTTAGTGCAGTGAATTGCGAAACAATAAGCAGTAACGTACCCGTCACTGGTGTAGTAGTTCTGTTACTGTAGTTCACATGTGTTTTTATTTTTTGCTTACTAATCATTATTTTTTAATTTTATTATTATTATGATTATTATTGTCGTTATTACTATAGTACTATTTTTGTATTGTATTATTATTCTCATTATTATTATTGTACTATTTTTGTATTATTATTATTATTTTATTATTATTATTAAGTTTTGCGACCAGTTTTGTTAACTATTTGCATAATAAATCTATCTATAAAAATTTAAATTATTGTAATATTTTGTTATTATGAATTTTTGTATTTTAATATCAACCACGTACAAACATGGAGCACAAAACATCGACGTTGTTAAGAGACATCTGTTTAAAAATATCAAATTATATAAAAATAAGGATCTTGAAAACATCGTGAGGGATATCGCATCCTTATCAACGACAACGTATAACTGTACATTAAATATTACGCACCGAATTTAATCCATTATTGCCAAGCAGGACATAAATGGTACACGAATCGCGGTTTCAATTCGCGCATGTTTAATTGCTGAAGTGGACTAGTTTAAACTTGTTCCGTTCAATCAATAGACGTAGACATCATAAAAGAAACGTTTAACAAGTTGTTTCTTCATGCCTGAATGCCATATGTCGATTTAGCCGTAATCACTAAGGCATTGCACACTCCTGGCCAGAGTGTACAAACGACTTGCGTCGGTTCGAACGCAAGGAGTAGGAATGCGACATCGCAAATAAAACACCGATGTTTCCAAACATTGTTTAAACAGCGATGCTAATAAAACATCGACCCCAAAACCTATTCGCTTTATATGCTTGTGGTTCAGTCAGAGGGAGTGGCCGGTGTAAAGCAAACAGTGGTTTCTCCGATCAACACCAGGCAAATGCCGGAGCAGTACCCTACCAAACGGGCCACGGACCGCGCGCGATCTGTCCTTTCTCTTCCCTATCCTACCCTCTCCCCTTACACACATACTTACACTAACATGCACTACACTACCACATATCCCGGAAAACCGGTCGGGAGCTTAGAGCTTGTCCCGGCTGGGGCGGTGCCCCGATGGTGGGAGAGTCCTGGTTAGGGGGAAACCCTACTAGCCGACGGTAGGTCGGCGCCAGATCTCGCCATCCAGCTGGGGAAGACCACCGCCATCTCACGAGAAAAAAACATGCACTACACTAACGGGACTAATGACCAAAGCCGTTGACGCGCCGGGAAACACGGAAAAACCAAACAGTGGTTGATCCGCACCGACGTTGACGGGGCATACGCAGCTATGTTCTAATGGTTTTGCTTCATCATTTGATGTTCGGCAGCAAATTGAAATAAAATGCGCGAGAAATGCGGTGCGCACCTCGCTTCTTAATCTCGGAGTAGCAGGTGCGCGTCTCCATGAGGCTGGGCCGGAACCAGGGCAGCGCGTCGCCTCGATGGGCCACGCCCACCACCACCGCCACGCAGAGGGCCGTGAGCACCGTCGCCGCCCCCCACGCCAGGGCGCTCAGCCACAGGAACAGCCGACGCTCGCGCCGCAGGCACCGCCCCCGCCTCGGCGCCATCCTAGGACAAACACACGTTCCATGTGGACTCATAGTATTCACACTCGGCCCTGGTCCATCCTACCCGATGTGGACTCACATAAAAACTCGACTCAGCCCTCTCCATCTTACACCAAACAACATTCCATGTGTACTCACATAAGTACCCGGACCCACCCCCTGCTCCTATGCCAAACACACAATCCATGTGGACTCACAAAAGTACTCAGATCCAGCTCCTGCTACATCCTATGCCAAACACACATTCCATGTGAACTCACATACGTACTCTCACTCAGAACCAGCCCCTGCTCCATTCTACGCCAAAAACATATTCCATGTGGACTCGCATAAGAACTCAGACCCAGCCCCAGCTCCATCATATGCCAAAAACATATTCCATGTGAACTCATATAAGTACTCTCACTCAGAACCAGCCCCTGCTCCATTCTACGCCAAAAACATATTCCATGTGGACTCGCATAAGAACTCGACCCAGCCCCGCTCCATCCTAGCCAAACACACATCCATGTGAACTACATAAGATCGACCAGCCCCTGCTCCATCCTACGCCAAAAACAAATTCCATGTGGACTCACATAAGTACTCGGACCCAGCCCGTGCTCCATCCTAGGCCAATCACACAATCCATGTGAACTCACATAAGTACTCTCACTCAGAACCAGCCTCTGCTCCATTCTACGCCAAAAACATATTCCATGTGGACTCGCATAAGAACTCAGACCCAGCCCCAGCTCCATCCTATGCCAAACACACATTCCATGTAAACTCACATAAGTACTCTCACTCAGAACCAGCCTCTGCTCCATTCACCCAAAAAATTCCAAAACCCCTCCATCCATGCCAAACACACATTCCATGTAAACTCACATAAGTACTCTCACTCAGACCAGCCTCTGCTCCATTCTACGCCAAAAACATATTCCATATGGACTCGCATAAGTACTCGGACCCAGCCCGTGCTCCATCCTAGGCCAATCACACAATCTATGTGATCGTACATAAGAATTCAGACCCAGCCCCTACACCATCCTACGCCAAACAGAATCTATGTGGACTCATACGTATTCTGACCCGGGCCCTGGTCCATCCAAAACCAAACACACAATCCATGTGGACACACAAGTACTCGAAACCAGCCCCTGCTCCATCGTATGCCAAACACACAATCCATGTAGACTCACATAAGTACTCTCACTCAGACCCAGCCCCTGCTCCATTCTACGCCAAAAACATATTCCATGTGGACTCGCATAAGAACTCAGACCCAGCCCCAGCTCCATCCTATGCCAAACACACATTCCATGTAAACTCACATAAGTACTCTCACTCAGAACCAGCCTCTGCTACAGCCTTCGCCCGCTCCACCCACAACAAAAATGTGTTAGACAAAAACTCATAGAAAAACATTAACCACAAGGACATACGGCGTAACACTATCCGTAAACAAAATTCATAGAAACTAGTGGGGCTACAGCAGCGTATACTTGCTGGCATTATTTCTAAATTTTGCTAATTTTCGAGAAGTCACACGGTTCAAGAAAAATAAGATTAGCGCTACTCTTTTAAGCGTTCCTTGTTCCATCCGGGGGGATGGGAATCGAAGAAAAAATTTGGAGGGATTGTTTAGACATTTATTTACTAAATATATCGCATTAATTTCATGCGCGAATTACTAATTTTTTTAAAAAAAATGTGTATCACCTTACTTCAAGATGTCTTTATAAAATAACCATCTATTTATGTGTATTTGTAGGAAGGCACGGAAAAAAATGAACTTTTTGAAATACGGAAAAATTAAAGATTTTAACGAAAATTGAACTTGCACCATTCTCTTAAGCGACCGTTGTGCTATAGAGGAATTACTGTAAGAAGGGACCACTTTGATACGTCGGGAAACAAATGAACGTCATGCAGGGCGATGACATTGCACGAGTCATTTACAAAGGAGATAAATGTAAACGAACCAATGTGCATAACTTGCAGTTATGTTGCCAGCAGTGGTCATGCCGTAGCTGTCAAAGCGGTCTAATCTTATGGTAATATCTATATTCATGGACAAAATGTAAGAAAAACATGTGAAGCCATTTTTGAAATGTTTTTGAGATTTCATTGAAAGTTCCTCCCAAAATCAAAATATCCGTTTCAAACTCGGCGAGCTTAGAGTTCTTTAAATCGATCGACTTAACGGTTTAGGCTCAAACGTTGATCACAGAAGTCAGGATGGCAGACGGACGGACGGACGGACGGACGTCAATAGATTTTGTTGTCGGGGACCAACAAAACATGAATTCTGATAACACTAAAGTGTTAGAGGAAGTAATTTACTATACAGGGGCAGTATTCGTTTCCAGAGCCCCATACAACTTTTTTGTCGAAAGTTCTCCGTTTTTCGGCGCACGATTACAATAATTTATCTTCTTACGAAGTGAGGGAGAGAAAGTAACAACTTTGAACCGTTTATGAAACCATCTTAAATTTTTTTGGACAAAATAATGTACAAATTATTCCAACCAGTAAACACAACATAATGGATGTTAGGACTCGCACAAATAACCTCAGCGTTAACTACAGTAACATCATCCAACAATGGTCTTCCATGATAGATTACAATCAGTGGATAGTTATCCTTTTCTGCTTCCTTTTATTGGTCATTAATTCAATAATTATTCTTTTATTAAGATTATTCGTGTTTTCTTCACTTTTCACCATCAGGATGATTCAGGAGATGTGAAAATCCAACACTCGATGCATCTTTTGTGGGGGGCTGCCTGGATCGCGTTTTCTGTAGGTTTTGAATCTCTGGCAATCTTGATTAGTCTTCTGTTGTCCAACCCGGTAACGTGCTCATTCCATTCTCTTATGGTTCTTATAAATGTTACTATATAATGTTTATGTTGAATTGATAATGTAAGTATCAATTAACTAATTGATATCTACATTAATCTTTTCATTAACCTTACGCTCATTGCTGTCTTTTAGACATCCACTTGATGTGCTTTTACTTTCTTGTGTACGTACATATTTAAAGAGTGATGAAGATGCGTAAATAATATAAAATTATGTGAAGCTGAGGAAAATCGATTTCGAAATTTCGAAGCAAATACACGTTTTGGGGTCCCCTGATACCGAAAAGGTGTTTTATTTTCAAAATGTTCATCCATCTGGCCGTCAATCGGTGAAAAAACTCGGATCAATTTGAAAATTCGGCCATTCCCCGGTAAATTTAGGGAATGACTGGCTCAACGCCCTGCAATTTTTAAGACAAAGTTTTCACTTTCTTTGAAATCTCTGGATTTTCAAAAATTGTATAAGTTCTAATTTTTTCGGTGTCTTCCTACAACTAAAGTATTGAAGGTAGATATGTTTTTCACAATGAATCTTTCTTCAAAGACAACTTAAAATCAGGTCATGAACAAAATTTTGGAAAATATAAGTACTTTTTGCGCAATTTTGCATAAAGTATAGGCAATTTTTTAATTTTTTTCTTAAAAACTGTGTCAATTTCTTTCTAATTTTTTTCCTCGAATAAAGCAAAGGACGGTAAATACTCGTAATAAGGTACTGGTACCAATTTTGGCAATCTTCGTAATTTCGTCTTATTGCAAAAGTGCAATTTTGAAAATGAAACATTTTTAAAATGGTATCTGTTTTCAAAATTAGAACTTCAAAGAGGGGAATATACAATTTTTTGAAAAAGTAGTGCTTTTCGCTTAATTTTATTTCCAAGTTAATGCAATTTATATTTTTTTCTCAGAAACTGCTCCAAACTTTTTTCTTAATTTTTTTCCCTACGGTAGAGCAAATAATGCCAAAAGAATTTGCGCTGGTCCCATTTTTGTAAAACTTTCAGTATTTTCGAAAATTGAAACAAAATTTAACACACCAAAAATACAATATTTATTCTATTAATGAACATCATATGTTTTAAAAGTTTATATGTAATATGAAAAATTGAAAGTACATTTTCCCTATACGAGCATACCTGAAGCCATGTCCCATATTTATACACACGGCCGTAAGCCACCATCCAGCCGCGGTCTGCAAGAAGTATGCAGTGAAACCTGTGCAGGGGTTCAAGATAATTATTAAAACAGGTACCACAAATATTGTCTGATAAAGAAACAATGAAGAGGGATCTGATGGGCATTTCTATTCGATGCGTCAATGAAGCTCTACTTCGATTTTTTTAAAGTGGTTGATGACATTAGGTCATTGTTACGCCTCCTGCCTTATAAAATTAATCAAGGACATTCAGCATCCACCCTACAGCCGAAATCTTGCCCCCAGTGACTTTTACATCGTCTCAAAACTAAAGAAAACTTTGAGGAAGATGATCTCCCTCATGCGTCACATACAGTTTTACTGTTTTTTTTTTACTAAATACATACTAACACCAATTTCCGGACGACAAGAAAGCGCAAAACGCAGTTTACGCTATTTTGCAGACAAAGGTTCTGACTGTTTTTACAGGTTAACCAAAATTTAAACCAAAAGATGTGAAAAGTGTATTGATGTAAAGGGGATTATATTGAAAAATAGCACGGCTGTTTTCTTTCTATCTGTGAAAGTTTATCATACACCTAATTGATACAGCTTTCCACTGCTCATATATACTTATGTTTTCGTAACGTGGCCGCTGAGGGTATTATCTTCAAGATGGAATATGGCACGGCTTTCGAGTCTTTCTCGGTCGTGCCCCTAGAATCGCTTGATCTGCAGAACTGCTTGATACGGTCGCGGTCGTGCGACTTCTTGCAGGAGGACCGAGAAAACCGCAAAACGTCGTTCCATATTCCATCTATATTTGTTTATTTAGTCAATAATAATAAAAAACTTTATGGGACGTATGGAAGAGAAAATCTGCGCACGCTTTCTTGAGTTTCAGAATCCCTTCCCAACAATTTAACTATAAATAGTTGAAAGATGAAATAATAATAATAATAATAATAATAATAATAATAATAATAATAATAATAATAATAAATTTAAAAATGCGAGAGATTAACATTTCAAAAACCAGAAATATTCGTTTCCCAGTTATAGAAAACTTATTTGTAACGGTAAACGGAGTGCAGATTTGATTTTTCTGTATCGCTAAGAAAATAGAAACTCACTCAAAGCTCTACTACCACTACAAGCAAAAGGAAAGCTCAACTAAACGTGCGCATAGTGAAACTACATTTACATCCAGAAGCAAATGAAGGGACCATCTCAGCATTTGCTCTATGGTTCAGGAGAACTGGACAAAAACCCGATCGAGATGGGGGTCTTCTTGAAGATACTACCCTCAGCTGCCACGTTACAAAACCCCAAGTGTACTACTCGCGCAACTTTTCTTGAACGATGACCTTGCTTCCCCCTCCCTTGAGCAATAAACATTTGAAGGCAAAAGCTCGCAGTGAGCACTCATGACAACATTCCAAACATTAAAAGTTCGTTGGAGCGAAACAGAAGCTAGTCAAAGCTAGTTGCTTTCATAATCGAGAACTGCTGTTCAGCTTCATTACCGTTATCTAAAGAAATGTCTGAGGCTGTTCCAGAACCTTCAAGGGAGGCACCTAAAACTCTTAATTACTGTCCTTGCTGTTGCCTACCCAGAGCGATGAGCGATGACCTAGCAAGTTTGACTTTGATTTTCCAGAAGTTGGCATCACTGTAAATACTCTAGTGGTCGACTTTGTAACTAATACCCCCACTCTGCCCGCCTTTCTTCACTGCATCGTTCAAGAAAAGTTGCGCGAATAGTAGGAGTACCGGGAGCGATAGCTCAGTGCATCAACTGATGTCACTGCAGCGCCTCTGACCGGGAGGTCCTAGGTTCGAATCCTGACGGCGGCAGGATTTTCGACACTAGCTTTACAGCTAGGTCGAATACAGTCCTGTCTAGAGGAGAATTCTAGCGGCCGGCTGCACTGATCGGTAGTTTTCCGTGGTTTCTCCGATCAACACAGGCGAATGCCGGAGCAGTACCCTACCAAACGGGCCACGGACCGCGCGCGATCTTTCCTTCCTCTTCCTTGTCCTATCCTCTCCCCTTACACACACACACATACACTAACATGCACTACACTACCACATGTTCCGGACCGGTTGGGAGTTTAGAGCTTGTCGTGCTGGTGGGAGAGTCCTGGTTAGGGGGAAACCCCACTAGCCAACGGTAGGTCGGCGCCGGATCTCGCCATCCAGCGGGGGAAGATCACTGCCATCTCCCGAGAAAAAACACACACATGCACAACACTAACGGGACTAATGACCAAAGCAGTTGACGCGCCCGGAAACACGAAAAAAAATCAATCAAAACCGGAAGTGTAGGCATGGCGGGGAGCAACGGCCTCACCAAACGCGAGGCAGCGCGTGGCCAGCGGCTCCTTGTCCACGCGGGCCCCAGCGTCCACCTGTCGGCTGGCGGTGAGGGCGTAGGCCAGCTGCAGCCGTTGAACAGCAGCAGGCAGGCGGCGTGGCAGGCCAGCGCCCGCCCGTGCACCGTGGCGCGCATGCGCGGGCAGCGCCGCCAGCGCCGCCCACGACAAGTGGCGCGTCACCCAGTAGGCCGCGCGCGCCGGCCGCATCGTGTGCAGGTAGGCCATCACCTGAAGAATAAATGTGGTTATCTTCTAGTGTAGAGGAATTAAATTAGCTTTTTGCTATGAAATGTGGTGGGGAATTCATATTTAAATACTTATCCATGACATTTGGCCATCACCTAAACCCCATTCTCAATACACATTGTTAAGAATAAATGTTATTATCTTCTAGTACGTGTAGAGGAATTAAAGATAATCAATCCCGTGATAGAAGAATGTACAAACTTACGGGAGTCATGACCTTAACGTGGACGTCCCGGAACCGAAATAATACGAAACGTACAAAACTTACGGGACTAATGATCTTAGGCGTTATCGCTCCCGGAGGCACAAAAATCTATCAATCCCGTGATAAAGAATGTACAACACTTACGGGAGTCATGACCTTAACAGTGGACGTACCCAGCAACTCGAAATAATAAATCAATCCCGTGATAGAAAAACGCACAAAACTTACGGGACTAATGATCTTTAGACAGTGGATCGCTGCCCGGAGACACGAAATAATAAATCAATCCCGTGATAGAAAAAACGTACAACACTTACGGGAGTCATGAACTTAGCAGTGGACATGCCCGGAAACTCGAAATAATAAATAAATCCCGCGATAGAAAAATGTACAACACTTAGGGGAGTCATCACATTAACAGTGGACGTGCCCGAAAACTCGAAATAATAAGAAGGAGGAAGAAGCCAGGATTAAGGCCCAAGGAAATACCGTCCAAAAGCGCACCTCGTGCAGGGCGCCGTGCTCGTCGCGCAGGAAGTCGGCGCAGGGTCCCCAGGCCGTGGAGTAGAAGGTGTCGAAGAGGCGCGGGCGGAGCAGCGCGCGCGCGAAGGCAGCGCCGTCGCGCGGCAGCGGCGCCGTGAGGAAGCGTGCGGCGGGGTCGCTGACGCGGAGCGCGAACGGCGCCTCGGGGTCGAAGAGCGAGAGCGCGGGCGAGGCGGCGGGCGCCCATTGCCCGCGCGCGTCGCTCGCGCAGTAGAGGTTCCCCGACGCGTTGGCGGCCAGCAGGTGCGACATGAAGCAGCACTTGAACACCATCTTTTCCTCCGACGACACCAAGTCCAGCCGCATCAGGTAGGGGCCCTGCGGCGGCGGGGCGTTGTCCACGCAGTAATGAGCTTTCCGGAACCCACCCAAGGGCCTGCACAGTTCACACAACGGGGGTTAAGTCATCCAAAGAGTCATTGTGGTTGGTATTTGGAGGTAGAGGGATGAGATGAAAACTGGGACATTCAGAATCACATCGATTAATTTTGGCCTCTGAAAATGTCACAATTTCGCTGTCAACACACGCAGGCATTAGAAACGGTCTGCCAACACTACATATTCCGAGAAAGATTTATGTGTCACCTACGTAAGCTTATTTCCACATTTAGTAAACCAAATATCCGCATCGTTCGCGGTAGCTGCCTTCGCCGCCGTGTGCACGTATGACACGGTGTTATTTACGGGACTTAGGCGTCAGCGTTTCCAAAATATCTCCTATGATTGTTCATCTGGATCTCCATGCGAAGCTTCCGTTAAAAGCAGGACGATACACCGAATTCCTAAATTTTCCACAATACTCACCTTCATGCGAAGCTTCTAAGAGCATGCTTTCTAACTGCCTTGTACAATAACTCACCTGGGCTTCATGGGAAACTTCCGTCTAAGAGCAGGTCTTTAGAATGGATTCCTAAATGTCTCGTACATAGCCCACCTGGGTGTCGTGTGAGATTAAGGAGCAAGATTTCGAAATCTCTCGTACAATACCTCACCTAGTGCATGCGAAGCTTCTAAGAGCAGATTCCTAAATATCTTGACAATAGCTCACCTGGGCCTCATGGGAAGCTTCCGTGTAAGAGCAGGGCTTTAGACTGGATTCGTAAATCTCTCGTACTATAGCTCACCTGGGCCTTCACGCAAAGCGGTCGACTAAGAGCAGGGCCTTAGACTGGATTCCTAAATCTCTCTTACTATAGCTCACCTGGGCCTCCACGCAAAGCGGCCGTCTAAGTGCAGGGCCTTAGATTGCATTCCTAAATCTCTCGTACTATAGCTCACCTGGACCTCTACGCAAATCATCCGTCTAAGAGTAGGACGTTGGGGCCGTAGGTGCGGTTGGGGTCGCGAGCGCTCCACAGCACGGTCTCGTTGACGGAGCGAACCAGCGCCAAACTGAGGCCCTTCTTGCGCGGTTGGGCGGTGAGGTTTCCGCCCAGCGCCTGCACGGGCAGCCCCGGCGGCAGCCACGCGTCCAGCCAGCGCTGCCTGTGCGGCGCCACGACGTCGCCCTGCCACGCCAGCAGCGACAGGTTACGGGCCCAGGGCGCGGGCTCGCAGTTCCAGCCGTCGGCCGCGAACATCTCGAAGGCGTCGCAGCACTTCTGCACGGCGACCTTCTCCGCCGACGCGGACAGCAGCGCGACGCTCAGAATCACCAACGCACGCGCGTACATGCTGCCCGCTGTGGAGGACAAACACACATTTGAATCCTCCCGCGCGCTCCTTGCGGCAGTCGCTGAAAAATATTAGCAGGTTACTCTCATATTCTAGGCGAATGCCGTGATAGTATCCGAACTAACGGGCCACACATCGCGCGAGGTTTCTCCCATATTTGTGGCATCACTAGGCGATTGTCGTGTCAATATCCGAACGAGCCACACATCGCGCGAGGTTTCTCCCATATTCGCGGCATCATTAAGTGAATGCCGTAACAATATCTGAACTACGAGCCACACATCGCGCGAGGTTTCTCCCATATTCGTGGCATCACTAGGCGAATGCCGTAACAATATCCGAACTAACGGGCCACACATCGCGCGAGGTCTTTCCTTCTCGTTCCTTGTCATGTCTATACCGCTTACACATACCTTAATTACATGGACTTACATATACTATCACATTTGTAAGGAGACCATTCGGCTAATTAGAGCTTGTTGCGGTCGGGGCGGTATTTCACCGCTGATGGGAGATAGCTGTTGAGGAACACCCCGCTAGTCGACAGGTAATCTGGTAAAGGTGGTGCAGGGTATCAATTGATATCACTGCAGTGCTTCCGGCCTGAAGGCCTAGGGTTCGAATCCCGATAGTATCAGGATTTTCGACATTCGCTACATTGCTAGGATGCATTCAGTCGCTATCAGGAGGATAATTCTAGCGGCCGGCTGCTCTTATTGGTACTTTTCCGTTGTTTCTCCGATGAACACCAGGCGAATGCCGGAGCAGTACCCTACCAAATGGGTCACGGACTGCGCGCGATCTTTCCTTCCTTTTCCTTGTCTATCCTCTTCCCTTACACACAAACTTACACTAACATTCACTACACTACCACATATTCCGAGAGACGATCCCGACGGATTCCGACCCCACTCGACGATGAGGTCATTATAGACAACAATATCTCAGAATATTTTCAAGTTTGGAGTCATGTCATGAAATCTACTTTTTTGCATAGAATAACTCAGGTTCTAGATACGAGTTCCGACTGTGGCAGAATTTTCGACACTAGTTTTTTAGCTAGGTCAAATTCAGCTGCTGTCTGGAGGAGAATTCCAATGGCCGGTTGCTCTCATCGATAGTTCTCCGTGATTTCTCCAATCAACACTAGGCGAATGCCGGAGCAGTACCCTACCAAACGGGACACGGACCGCGCGCGATCTTCCTTTTCCTGTCCTCTCCCCTTACACACTAACATGCACTACACTATCACACATGTTGGGAGATTACAGCGTGTCCCGTTTGGGACGGTGTCACATTGGTGAAAAATACCCAATTACAATTCGTGGGTATTCCCACGTTCGCATGTGCACACCCAAATTAATTCGGTGCCATTTCTCTTAAGCATCTCTTAACAAGAGGGGTATACGAGTCCTCTCAGCATTTACGAAAATGGTATTTCTAACCATGCGCCGTTTGGAAGCTGCGATTGCCGTTCCATCCGTCGTTCTTTCGTGAAACCTTGCGGGCACAGAGCACTTATTTTTATATGCCTGCGGGAGCACACTCGGGAGAATGCGACCGAAGAAACGGCGTGCTAGGCTGCCGCGGGGCTGCAGGGAAGAAGGCGGAACCACGGTGGCTTACGGAGGGCTGGAGCACTCCGCCCGCGATGCTTGTTCTACGGCGCCGGCGCAGTGGCGATCTCGGGAAAAGCCTTGACGTGTCTCGAACATTCGGCTAGCACAAGTTTTTAAGAGAAGTGTGACATTGAACGAAGAAAGTGTGAGATATATCTCCACGTAAATGAGCTTTCGCACTAGTGCGCGAAACGCGAACGCATTGCTGTGCACTGTTGCATTCATAAAAATGTTAATTGTATATAATATGTGTATTTTCTTGTGTTAGCATGTGAGTTGCAATTACAGAACCATTCCGAAGTATTCAATCCCCAAGTGTATTTTGTAAACGGAAGTATTAGGCTACGTTTCAATGTGTTTTGAGGATCCGAAATCAGAGAGTTCGTCTTTCTGTCAAGGGTGTTTGTGCAACTAACAATGAATAGCGTTGAAAATATGAAACGCAAGAAGTCAATAATTTCAATGAAAAAGCCACAGAAAAATTTGCTGAATTGAAACAATGGAATGAAACTGCTCGGCATGCTATCAGACTTCATAAGATGATTTGTGTTTAATTATCATTATTTATGGTGTAAATACGTGCATGTAATGTATGTCTGTGTGTGTGATATATATATATATATATATATATATATATATATATATATATATATATATATATATAGAGAGAGAGAGAGAGAGAGAGGGAGAAAGAAGAGAAATGTTGCACACCCTAATGGCATGACCACGCGCCGCTACTGGAACTACCTGAATGGAGAAAACTTCGCAAGTCAACGCTGCATCTCACCGTTCTGCGGGAGAAGACCACCGTCACCTCCCGTGATAGACACGCACTGCACTTACGCGACAAATGATGGCAGCAGCCGCGGGCGCGCCTGGCGACACGAAATGCTGAATGGCTACTCCGCGTTTGCGGTCGCGTGCGCCGGCGGACGCGCCGTCACAGGATGTCCCTCCGCCGGCCTTCCCGGGCCGCGCCCAGGAGGCCTGCAAGGGGGAGACTCGGCTCCGATTGGTTGGTTGGTGATTCCCGGGCGCGTCAACAGCTTAGGTCGTTAGTCCCGTAAGTGTAGGGCATGTTTTTCCCCTCGGGAGATGGTGGTGATCTTCCCCCGCTGGATGACGAGATCCGTCACCGACCTACCGGCGGCTAGTAGGGTTTCCCCCTAACCAGGACTCTCCCACCAGCACGTCACTGCCCCAGCCGGGACAAGCTCTAAGCTCCCGACCGGTCTCCCGGAATATGTGGTAGTGTGGTGCATGTTGGTGTAAGTGTGTGTGTAAGGGGAGAGGATAGGACAAGGACGAGATAGGAAAGATCGCGCGCGGTCCGTGACCCGTTTGGTAGGGTACTGCTCCGGCATTCGCCTGGTGTTGATCGGAGAAACCACGGAAAACTACCGATCAGAGCAGCCGACCGCTAGAATTCTCCAGACAGCGACTGAATTCGACCCAGCTGAAAAACTAGTGTCGAAAATCTGCCGTCATCGGAACTCGAACCTAAGACCTCTCGGTCAGAGGCGCTGCAGTGGCATCAGTTGATGCACTGAGCTACCGCTCCCGGTGGTGAGGAAATGTATAAGAAAGGTGACCAATTTGCTTACAATGAAAAGGAGAACGAAACAATTTAAGAAAAAAGTACAACCTAAATAAGTGAAACATTATTAATTCAAACAAAAGTACATTGTTTATTCTTAGATCCATTTTAATTATTTAATTAAACAAGTATTTTTCAATTGAATGAATATTTTTGTCGTATCATTTTCTAACAATATATTGGAAATTTCGGAGCTAGAAATATCCTTCATATTGGATTTTACGGTAAGTGTTGCAGGTAGAGTATAAACACTTAATCTTGATTTTTCACTTGATTAACTAGATTTAAATATTAACCCTATATAAACACATTAGTTTTAAAATATCGAAAAGGAAGGCAGGTAGGAGGGAGATAGGACAGAAACAGCAAAAAGAGGACTGTCCTCTCTAAAAAAGGAGGATTGTTCACCTTAGTATTTTTATTTATTATTTATTTTTATTTATTTTACGTCAAAAAACAGTTAAAAACTGCGTGTGACGTGCTATGGGGAAAAGTGAATTGTGTGCACATTTTCAAAATTCTGTTATCCCTACACTAAGTCATATACTACTTAAATTTTGAAAAAAAAAAAAATCATGTAATAAAATATTTAATTTTAATTATTTTTTTTAAAACCCAAAAAATTTTAAAAAAAAAAAAAACTCCCATGTAAAAAATCTATTTTCAAGGATAAATAAGCAATAAATTTTGGCTCTTATTACTTCCTGCCGCGACAACATGGAAACGATAATTTGAATAATTGCATTTCCCACTGATCGTGCACAGAAAATGAAGTTACATTTAAGGTGACCATTTTGAAATCATAAAACCTTACTGTATATGTTTTTTTGTATCAACAATTTGTGTAAGGCAACCACATTTTGAAATCAGTCACTAAAATGATTTACTTTTGATTCAATTTTTAAAAAATATTTAATTTTTTTAATTTTAAATTTTCTGTGACAACGATAAAGGGGGCAAAGAGGAAGTTACACTATTTCATGATAAATATTTAGATTTGGAAATTAAGATTAAGTAAATGAACAAATACATACATACGTACAACTTTCATGATGTAGTTGCATTCATTTCACGCCAACCAAAGAATACGTAAGAAAGGAACATTAGAAAAAATTACGGATTTGTTTAATGTGCACATTCACTCATTGCGAACTAGGTCAGTGTTTCTTATTTAAGATTGTGTCACGCAGAAACTCTCAGGTGCAAAATGATAGGATTATTTAATTTCTCTACAACGATATCGTTAACGGTAAAGTATATACGTACTTATACAAGTAGAAATGACGCCGTAGCTCAATTTTCGCTTCCTAACCACATCCCACACACAAACCACATCCAACTCTAAACACTCTTGTTACGTAGCACATGTGCACAATATCTTGTCGCACTTAATCTTTTACAAACAAATGCAAAGCAAACGGTATATATTATGATAAATTTAAAGTTATTGAGTCATTTTCTGCCGATTAACCATTGTTACAAACGGAACATTTTACCGATCCGTTTTTCTTTAAAATATGTTTTATATATTTTATAAAATTTATATGGGACACGGACTCGAAATACGGGACTATCCTGGCTTCTGCGAGGCGTCTGGTCACATGTATGAAAAGAGTCGGCAGCTAGTCGGCACACAATCGCTAAGGTTATTAGTCTCGTAAGTGTAGAGCATGTTTTTGTTCGGGAGGCAGCAGTGATATTCACTCCTTGGGTGGTGAGATCCAGCGCTGACGTACGAGGGATCGCGTCACTTAGCGGAGTTTTCGTGTACCAGGTATCTTACCCGCAAAGCACTGCTCCAGCCGAGTCAAGCTCAAAGCTCCCGACTATTCTCCCAGAATGAGCGAGAAAGTAGTATGATAGTGTAAGTGTGTGTATGAATAGGTGACGGGTGAGGGTAGGACAAGGAAGAGGAAGGAAGGATTGCGCGCGATCCGTGGCCCGTTTGTTAGGGTACTGCCCCGGCATTCGCTTGGTGTTGTTCGGAGAAACCACGAAAAACTACTTATCAGAGCAGCCGGCCACTACAATTATCTTCCAGACAGCGACTGAAACTCGACACAGCTGACAAATTAGTTTCGAAAGTCCTACGATTATCGAGATTCGAACCCTGGGGCATCCCGGACAGAGGCATTGAAGTGACATCAATTGGCACCCAGCGCCACCATTCCCAGTCTACCCGTCAGTTAGCGGGGTTTTTCCCAACCACTATCTTCGATCAATGGGACACCGCCCCAACCCGGGCGAGCTCTAAACTGCCGACTGGTCTTCTCACAATTGTGATTGTGTATGCAAGTCTGTGTAATGAAGTGTATGTATAAATAGTTAGTGCCTTATTTTACGTGGCGAGACTCGGGCCATCAGGCCCGCTCTTCCGTCTAACCACGCAAATTTCGATACGCTCCTTTCACCACCTAGCGGAGAAAAGAGGTATTATCTTGGGCGACGAAACTGGCGGATCTCAACTTTGCTCAGAGGCTTCTTTTAGGCTTGAGGATCTTTTACATGCAGTAAATATACCGGCTTTACTTCCCCTCCGAAGGAAGGCGTACCAGGGATATTTTCGCCCCGGCTTCGATCGGCTTTGAACCCGCAAACTCGGGTACAATAGTCCGGTACGCTGACCGTTATACCACCAAATCCGCAATAGTAAAATATAAATAGTAATATAAATATAAATAGTAAACAGGAGAGCCCGTTAAATTCGTTCGTAAGCTCCATTTCCGTTCAGAAACAAATCCAGTGGGTGCTGAGTGTTCGGTCGAAGGGTGATGGAATGTGTTCGGAATGCGCGTGGCGCAGGAGTCGGTGGCAAAAGCGGACGTCCGCGTGCGATCAGGGGCTCCCGAGACCGCGATAACGAAGCGACACAACGAAGCGACAGCAACTGATGTCACTGCAGCGCCTCTGGCCGGGAGGTCCTAGGTTCGAGTCCTGACGGCGGCAGGATTTTCCACTCTGCTTCGTCGGGGAGAATTCTACCGGCCGGGTACCCTACCGAACGGGCCACGGACTGCGCGCGATCTGTCCTTCCTCTTCCTTGTCCTATCCTCTCCTCTTACACACACACTTACACTAACATCCACTACACTACCACATATTCCGGGTGACCGGTCGGGAGCTTAGAGCTTGTCTCGGCTGGGGCAGTGCCGGAAAATTTTTTCTTCAAAATTTTAAAACGTATAGTGTTAATTAGTGCTGTTTAATACGCATAAAGTTCATTTTGGTGTATTCTTTTGTTTTTTTCAAATTGCACAAATGAATATTTTTAATATCTCTCACGCCGTTTCTGCACATTTCTGTCAATTTGTATAATTATTGAATTTGTGAGTGGAAGTTCAAATTACTTTAAATGAAGTTT
This sequence comes from Teleogryllus oceanicus, assembly GCA_964035755.1. NCBI lineage: Eukaryota > Metazoa > Arthropoda > Insecta > Orthoptera > Gryllidae > Teleogryllus > Teleogryllus oceanicus. Next base: position 62,760,513 of record CAXIVR010000013.1, read on the forward strand.
TTCGAAAATGCAATAGTTTCCTGTGAAAAGGAGCTTCAAATTTCGCATTTAAAGTAATGCTTTACGTCATTTTCTTAAAAACTGCTCCAAATTCTTCAATGAAAATTGCTATTTAGGACGAGGTTTTACTCTTCTTTAATATTCTCAAAATAATACTTCGGTTTTTTCTATTTGGAAACCGAAAAGTTGAGAAAATATCAAAAACATGTATTTTGGGCGGCGATAGATGGCAGCTGCCAAGAACAAGGGTCAAGACTGTACAGTACCAGTCCACATTAAGGAAATTATAAACCGTTACTACAAGAAAGTCTGTGCCATTCTGTAGCATCTCTGGTTTAACATTGCAAATATTGCACGCAATATTGTGCTAAACTTACTAAAAGTTTCCAAAAAATGTATTATTATGTATATATACATAAATATATTTATGTATATTTCGGTTCTACTGTTAAGAAACCAAAAGTTGAGAACATGTCAAAAAAAGTACTTTGGGCGGCGATAGATGGCAGCTGGCAACACCGTAAAGCCAGTCCGCACCAAAAAAATTAAAAAACTTTACTACGAGAAAGTCTGTGCCATTCTGTAGCACCTCTAGTTAATATTTGAAGACGTACTCTGAACACTGAAGTGCCTCTGGTCGCGAGGCCCTAGTGTTCGAGTCCCGGCGGTGACAGATTTTTCGATGCTAGCCAGATAGCCAAGTCGAATTCAGTCGCTGTCTGGAGGAGAATTCTAGCGGCCGGCTGCTCTGATCGGTAGTTTTCCGTGGTTTCTCCGACCAACACCAGGCGAATGCCGGAGCAGTACCCTACCAAACGGGCCACGGACCGCGCGCGATCTATCCTTCCTATCCTTGTCCTATCCTCTCTCCTTACACACACACACTTACATCAACATGCACTACATTAACATGAACTACACTAACCCACATGACGGAAGAGCGGTCGGAAGCTTCGGGCTTGGTCGCGGAGGTACCTGCTAGTGGAAGATACCAGACGGGAAATTCCTGCAAGCCGAAGTGTAGGTAGACGACGGATCTCGCCATCAAACAGAAAAATCACCGTCAAGTTTCGAGATGAAAAACGTACACTGCACTTACGGTTCTAATGACCTTAGCAGTTAAAGCGCCCGGAAGCACTATTCAATTAATCAAATCGTATCCTTGACAATGAACCCTTTCATACATCCCTTCATTGCATGCATCTTTCATGCTTCGTTTCTCCCATTCAAAGTCGTGCAACCACAGGCGTTTCCTCTGGAGGCGATGACGTAATGAAGCATTCGACCTTCGTGCAAGGCTGGGAGCACCGCTTGCGGATGCTGATAACGACGACGGAAGTCCCTTCAGAAGCAGGTGATGAAAAGCCAGCTGCCTACAACGCTCATGCGTGGTAGAGATGGGCTTAACAGCTTTTCTTCAATAACTGTTATCACAAAAGCAGCTGACTCGTAATAGCTGTTATTAATAACAGTTGAAAAATATGACCAGCAACCTAACATGGCCGACTGATACGAGTTAAAGCAGTTGTAGCGACTGTTAAGAGTTAAACCACGCAAAACGAATAACGTTAAACTTGTGCAGCTATCTCACGGTGCTTCCTTGCACTACTTTCCCTAACATGTTTGGGCACAGAAGCAACTGATATGAACGAGACTGGATGAAGTGCCAAGGATGAATAGTAATTCATATAATGTGTAGCGAATGTGTATAGAACATTACTAAAATGAAAGTGATTCGGGTTCAGATTGCAAATATTCTTTCAAATATGCAATTTGTGCATAGTGACGTGACGAGTGCCGAAAATAATGAGGAGAAACAGTGTTTTTGCTTACCTATAGCTAAATTGTAAATGACTGTCGAATATAAAGTATTATAATGTAAGATATTTGACCGTAACTCATTTTATTTGATTGGACCTAGGGAAATATTAGTTGATCTCACATCAGCAGCAATGGAACATAAATAAGTTAACATATTGGACGGACTTAATTTAAAGGACAAACATTTTGTTGTAGTGAATACAATAAAATATAAAAATATTGTGGCACATGATGCGTAATAATGACGAATTTATATTAATGAATCTATAATTTGAACACTGGCAAATCAAGATTGATTAGCTGCAGTGAAGTTGTTATCGTACAAAATGGTTGCCACAAAAGCTTGTAGTAGTTCGGATTAGGCCCAGTAGGTTGCAGACATGCATTTCAACCGATAACAGCCAATAACAGGATAAACCAAATAACTGTTATTTCGCGTAACAGTTAAGAAACGTTCACGGTTAAGAAATAACAGTTTAGCTGTTAAGGGCACATCCCTAATGCGTGGTAGAAACTTGCAAATAAACATCGCGTTCCAAGGCACAATCTATTAATAGGTAAACTATTCTGAGCACGTCTACTGCTACGATCAATACTCCCGTTAGTGTAGTGAATGTTTTATTCCGATTGGTGCCCGTGTTCCTCTCCCGCTGGATGAAATCCCGCGCCGATCTACACGTCGCCTAGCGGGGATTTCCCTAACCAGGTATCTCCCGCCAGCGGAACACTCCCTCCTGCCGGGACAAGCTCTTAGCTTCTGACGGGACTCTTCACATGTGTGATAGTAAAAGACCGGACAAATATGTAGTATGAAACGTCAAAATATGTACATAAATATGTAATGAAAACAGTAAGAATATGTAATAAATATGTAAAATCAGATGCAATATGAATAATATGTAAAAGCAGATATAATATGTAATAAATATGTAAAATCAGATATAATATGTAATAAATATGTAAAATCAGATATAATATGAATAATATTAAAATACACAAATTATAAAGCACATTAACCTAATTCAAAATTACATTTATAAAAATTCTGAAACAAATTTTAAAAAGAATTCAAACGTTTTAAAATCATTTGGAGGGCACAAGTTGATGCATGTTTTGAACTTTACAACATTCCCGTCAGTAGTAAAAACTTATCTATCGCTATCCAGGACCATAGTTTAGCAGCCAAACTAGACGCAGTAGAAGCCCTCGTACAAACTGGCATTACCTACAACTAGCAAACAAACACTGCAGCGTGAAGCATTCTCATAATTTTGTTACACGTCGGCGATCACCAAAGTTTTTCGTAAATTAAGGTTAAAGGTCACGAAAGGCGCCGTTCATAATCTTTTCACACCTAAAGGTGAAAATGATCTGTCGTGCACTTCCCATCACTGAGCTAACTGAAGCAGGCAATTGTAAATCCATCCGACCGCGTCTTAATGTAGCACACCTCGAGTAACAGCAGTTAGTATTTATGTAGGAAAAGTTTTTTATTTTTCAGAATATCTTTTTCATAAAAATATGTAATAAAATTGAAGCAAATTGATAGATTAAAAACTATTTTGTAAAAAGAGAAAAATATGTAATATAGTACTAAATATGTAAAAATATGTAACGAAAAAATTTGATATTCTGTTACGATGGCGACGAACGCCAAGATTTCAATTTTGAGAACGGTAAGTAGAAAGGCAAAAAATATGTAATTACATAAAAATCCGGTCTCTAGTAATAGTGTAGTGCATGTATGTGCAAAGAAAGTAAGGAAAAAAGTTACAAATAGTAAACAGGAAGCAAGGAACGCGCGCGATCCATCTGTTTTTTATTGTACTGTTTCATCATTCACTAGGTATTGATCGAAGAAGCACTGGGAAACTACCGATCAGAGCAGTTGGCTAGAGCTCTCCTCCAATCAAGGGCCGAATTCGACCTAGTGAAATCGCTAGTATTGAAAATCCCCCTTCACAGAGACTCTCAGACGTCGCTGTGGAGTCGGCGGCAATGATGGCACTGAGCTAACTCAGCCGGTGACATATTCGAAATAGGGCAGTAGGTGCCAACCTTGAGAGACATCTGACCAGTCATCAGGAAACCGGGAATGATAAATAATTAATGAATCGGAAATCACAGTTTCTAAATAGAATTAATACCAACATTGCAGAAAATCAACGAGAGGACGTAGCAATTCGCAATAATTTTTATAATCCGAAAAGAATTTTTGCGGACATAATTTTAGATCATTTAATCTCTAAAGTGTACAAAGAATCGGGATTGAAACACCCACCGGTGCACCTATTTTAGATGGTTCTGCGCATCACCACTTTGCGTCATGTGCAGATCAAGCGACTCTAGCGGCAGGTCTATGCAAAAGGTCGTGCCGAATTCCATCTTAGAGATACTACCTACAGATGCCACGTTAGAAAAACCGAAGTATAGTTTTCCTCTGCTACAGCGTGCACGCGATGTAACCACATCATTCGTTAGAGCTTGTCATGCTCGCTGGCTCTCAAAATATCAAACATTACAAGTTCACAGGAAAACGTCAAAATACGGAGGTGCAATTAATATTTCGGCCATGCAGAAATAAAAATGCACGATCTTAGGTTTGACTAGTCCCAAGAAGCGCCTATAATTGTTAACTAGAGGCCTGACGTCAAAATGAATGTAAAAGCATGTAGTAGCAGAAGTTTTTTATTTTCTTTTATAGTTCATTAATTAATAATCCAGAATCAAAGGAACATACTATTTATTCACATTTAGTAAATTAAAAGTACGCACATCGTGTTGATTTTTAGTTTTGAATCTTGCTTTCTAGTTATATTCTGTATCCCCTCTCTGGTTTTCACTCCTAGTACCGTGTTTTATACGTCACTATGACAACCTCTCGTCTCATACAATACTCTACACCAGAATATCGTTACCTGTTACTATATAACTGCGTATATTGTTTAATCGTATATTTACGAATTTTTAAAATTATCTTTTACGTCGTTATTTGTGAGAAATTATTTCAAATTTACCACTCTCTTTTATTCAGTTTTATTGATTGATATTTTATATTAAAAAACTATAAATTAAAGCGCCAGAGTCAAACTTTTAATTATCACTCAATGTCTAATAACTCATTATCGGACGCAATGTACATATATTAGTACGTATCTGCGAGAGATTATTTCGTATATTTTTATCTATATTTTGTTTAAAGTATTGTCTGTAACCAATTCTTGAAATATCGGATATTGACTTTCTAGCAGTGGAATTAAATCATTTGTCGCCTTCCATTCGTAAGGTTGGCGAGGTGAGCTTTCGACCGCCGTTGCGCAGAGGGGTAAGGCCTCATTCACAATGCAAACTTAAACGTAACCGTAACGTAGCCGCAAAACCTTGAAATGGGTTATAAAGCGAGATCATTCACAATGCCTTAAACGTAGACGTGAGACGTAAACTTAAAGAGCTCGCAAGCTCCAAGCTTCTACGTTTAAGTTTACGTCGAAATCCTACCGAAGACCAATCAGAGAGCAGCATGAAAAAAACAAATGCACAACAAAATCCGCGAGAAGGAAGGTCGACTCCAGATCGATTCTTGTTTATGCGTGTGTATTGGTGTGCGTTGGTATGTATAGTTGAAAGGTAGAGCAGAGAAGTTGGAGTTTTAGTACGAGTTGCGAAGTGTTGATTCGAAATGGCAAATAAAGCGCCTCCTTCTTTTTAAATAAAGCGACCCTAAAATTAATGCTGCAGAAGCTTGCAACAGCACAAGCTGCACGCCCAAATCTCTCTCCATGACAAAATCTGAACGTGGCGTTAAATATATTTGCGGTACACAATTTAAAGCTCACTGCTCGCATATAAGCTCAATAGGTAGGGGCGCAACAGCTGCTCGCAAATGCAAAAGGTGAAATCGATAGGAGAGTCGAAAAAAAGCTTAAAACGCATCGATCAATATGTTGAATTCAGATTGGTTCCGGCAAAACCTACATTCCAGCTTACGTTTGCCATTGTGAATGCTCGTTTTTACGTGAAAAGTTTACTGCATACGTTTACGGCTTACGTTACGTTTAAGTTTGCATTGTGAATGAGGCATAAGCGAACGTGTGCTCGCCAGGAGGCGCCCTGGTCGGGGCTCCTCTACGCAACGTTGTGCTTCCTTCTGCCCGCGTTGCCGGCTCCTGCTGATTTCTTCTCTCTCTTGTCTCGACGCAGCATCCCCATGATAAGGCCCAAGTAGCCCCCTTCAGGAGCGGCCAACCAAGTGACGACCACCGCCCGGAAGAAGTCCGTGACGTAACCCGCCGCCCGATAAGGCAAGTCCCTATCTTTAAGACGATAAGCATTCTGGACACCATTCAAATTAGTATTATAATTGATGTTTTGTGTAGTCAACCACATTACAATCTCAGTGAGCAGTTCAAACCTCCGGAAATAAGTACCATTTTAATATATAGTTTAATTCTGTAACAAAAAAGGCGAGATAATATTTGTATTTTGCCTAATACATTTAGGGCCATATTCATAGTCGTGACTTATAATAAGGAAAACCTTAAGAAGTTCCTTATAACGATTTCCAATTCATAGTAGCAACGTATTCATTCACATAAGAAAATTCCTTTAACTATAAGGAAGGTCCACCTTTCACTTATATCTATAAGTGAAGCCTCTCTTGATGCGTTGAAAATTGTCGTAATTTGAAAGAAATAGAATGGACGACTATTTCAAAGATTATAAGGATTTTTACAGTGGCATCTTTCTTTGTAGCAACAAGCGATATTTACGTGATATGCAAAACCCGTTGAAAATGCACCACGATCAAGAACTTAAGAAAAAATATCGTTTCACTAAGACTTTTGTTGTACACTTTTTGGTAACATTGGTGGCTAAACCCACCTCTAACTAAGTAGATATTTACTGATTTCGCCCCGTTTAAGTCTTTGTTTACGATACTGGCACTATTTAAGAAACTGTGTAGGTTAAGTTACCTCACGGGCGCACGCATATTGTAGTTCACGGCCAGTTTGATGGAGCGCTTCTGGCAGGTATCAAGTGGCTGTGAAACAGCCAATACACTGTTGCCACACGAGACACTGCTATCATCGTACTTATTATAAGTATCATCTATGAATATCAAATGTGTATAAGCATTTCCTTATCAAAAGTAACTTTTTATAGCTTAAGTATTTTCTTATCCCACAAGTGACGACTATGAATATGGGCCTTAGTGTTTTAGAGAATGATCAAATGTCTTACGTTTTCGTGTCCAGAGTAGTGCCATATCTGTTAGTGGCTTCTCGAGACTGTACATTGCCCGTCGCAGCGTGTGCCGTGGGAGGGTTGTTTCCCAGGGGGATCTGGTCCTCCTCTCGACGAAGTACAGAGTTGCCTCGCTTCAGGTAATGAACCTTCCTCAAGGTGAACACGAGGCATATTATGTTACAAAACACTAGGCAGCACATAGGACCATAATAGAACAGTGCGGTTCCAGATTTCAGAAAAGGAGATGAAACACCATAAACTGAAACATAAGTGGTTAAAAAACATTTGTTAGAATTATCTGAAAATTAAAATACTAGATCAATACATGAAATTAGTATAAAGATTTTTCTGTAAGATAATATAAATGTAATAAAAAGTCTTTTAACATTTTTGAAGCACGCAGTATCTCTAATTGCTGTATATTGATAATGGTAATTCTTTTGTTGGAAATCCATCGAATGTTCTCACATTTTCAATTCCTTTAATCATGAACGAAATGTGTGTGTGTGTGTGTGTGTGTGTGTGTGTGTGTGTGTCGTGCGTGCGTGCATGTGCGCGCGCGCGCGCGCGTGTGTGTGTGTGTGTGTGTGTGTGTCTCCAGGAACTGAAAAATTGTCCTTAGCCGTTTATCCTTCAGAGAAATATAATGTCCAGCGTAGTGCGATGAATAATGAAAGAGAGGACTATATGAAAATGTAATTTCGCACATGCAGTTGAAACCCTAAATAGTTCATAGGGTGGCTACAATGGAATGTACAGACGGAATCCTTTGTTCAACGCACAAATTATATGCGAAGTAGATGAAACACATTTATTCACATGGATCCTTCAAGAGAGCATACTTTAAGAAAGGAAGACCTTGTTTAGTAAAGTTTTGATGTCGGGAAACATACCGCTGATTAGCTCAATAGAACAAGTTTTCGTACGCAGTCCTATGTGGAAAGCAAGATGGATTATAACCAGACACTGAGATCACGTTGACACTCTCGGCACTGAAATGTACAGCACAGTACATAGTTCATAACTGGTAACACTAGGTTCGAGAATAATACACTTGCTATTACCGCTCTATTACTGATATTTTTCCTCCCCGGACAGCCTTTATATATTTAAAAATAAGCTCTTTAAATAAAACCGAAGATATGCATGAAAATATTATTCAGACCTTACAGACCTCATTTTCCCTATCAAATTATGCTTGGCTTACAAAGTATTCCGCACGAGTACTTGTGTAACAAAGCATAACGCGAGTAAATAAGGGTTAATATGTGAAACAGGGGAAATTCACATTTCCCCATAGCACGTCATACGCAGTTTTAACTGTTTTTGACGTAAAATAAATAAATAAAATAAAATAAATTAATTTGTCCATTTGTCGTTCTCCTGTTCATACATACAGTTTATTCTATTTACCTTCAAATTCGGAAAGCGGTTCAATGTAGCATGTTCTTGTCTCCATAAGCGATGGGTTGTACCATGCTGGCGTCTTCCGCCACTTCGGTTGAGTAAACAAAATGGAAGACGTCACTGTGAGCAGTGCGGACAGCCCCCAGGCGATGGCTGAAATCGCCAGGAATCTTTTTCCGTTTCCTGTATTGAAGCGCTGCATGTGCAATCTACAAAAGAAAGAGAAGTATTAGTTATTTCCGACATAAGTTGATTCCGCAAGCAATAAGATACACCAAAGTATAGTGTTTGTTACGTTTCCTTCAAATCCCTTCATTTTCTGTCGTTCCCGAGAGCAAGGTTTCCACCGTATAACCATGAACAGGTTGGCGCTTCTCTGAGCTGTGTTTTCCGTGGTTTCTCTGATCAACACCAGGCGAATGCCGGAGCAGTACCCTACCAAACGGGCCACAGACTGCGCGCGATCTTTCCTTCCTCTTCCTTGCCCTTTCATCAACCCTTACTTACTCTTACAATTACGTGCACTACTCTAACACATTCCGGGAGACCGGTCGGGAGCTTAGAGCTTGTCCCGACTGGGGTGGTGCCCCGTTGGTGGGAGAGACCTGGTTAGGGGGAAACCCCACTAGCCGACGATAGGTCGGCGCCGGATCTCGCCATCCAGCGAGGGAAGATCACTGCCATCTCCCGAGAAGCAAACATGCACTACACTAACGGGACTAATGACGACAGCAGTTGACACGCCCGGAAACACGAAAAAATCAATCAATCAATCGAGCATGTCCGTGGGGCGGTGCTCCGCTGCTGGGAGATACCTCGTTGAGGAAAACCCCGATCTCACCTTCTGAGAAGATCACCATCCATCCGAGAAGATCACTGCCACCTCCCGGGGAAACATGCACTATAGTTATGGGACTAATGACCTTAGCTATTGACTCCCGCGGAATCAATAATCAGCCAATGAATTCATGTTTCATGATGCAATTGTTTGAAGATTTAGTGATTCGCTGACTTCATTGGTTTGATTTACATTGATACTCCTGGAACGAGAGTTTGAACATTCGGGATTTCCTACCACACGACCCAACACAGAAGGTATTATTTCAGACGGCCGTGAAGATGGTAGATGCAGAGAACCGACAGGGAAATCGAATAGCTGTAGTAAAAGCTTAATGCACTTTGTTCAGAATCGAATATATTTGTAGTACCTGAAGCCCCTCGCCATATTTACACACAGGGCCGTCAGCCACATCCAGGCAGCAGTCAGCACGAAGTACATCGACAGAGCTGCACACAGAAGACACACTCCTTAGTGAAATGTTCCTTAGTGATTGCTCTCTGCATAAGAAAGTTGAGTTTGTAACTCACACGTTCCATGAAGGGATAATTTCACAAACAGGGGAAAATTTATTGTGCACGAGTTGTGTTCATTACCATCACCTGTAAGTTAATACGGCTAAAAAATATTAGTCTTCTGAATCACATTACTTTCTCGTGTAGTACGTGTACGGAGTAATATATATATATATATATATATATATATATATATATATATATATATAATATATTATATATATAATATATATTATATATATAATATATTATATATATATTATATATTATATATTCTCGGGTTATTTTTGCGGGGAGACTGCCCGTAGGCAGTGTTGCGCACCCGAGTTTCGATCCAGGCTTCCTTCGAAGCCTACCCCCGACGCTGGTCTGGGGACTCTTTATCTAAGCAGGCGCGCCCCGTGGGCAGTCCCCGTCTGCGCCTGGGATTTGACTCTCACTTTCTCCGCCAGATGTCGGGCTCAGTTAACTATATCCGAACTGTCTGCTTGGGAGAAAGTGTAGAGAGTACTAATCATAGTGAATGTGAGAAAAAATTTAGTACTGCGGAAAATTGATGACATAGTATGGGACATACATATTTTCGGGTCCTGGTGCTTTAGGCACGTCTGTTCGTCTATGAACAACACCGGCAGCGGATTAAGCCCGGAGTGGCCGATATGGAGCCTTGCAATTTTCAGAAAAACGCAAACGCAGCCTAAATAAGAATCAACACAAAAACAGATAGGAAGGGAAAGGAAGAATGGACCATCTCGTAGCGCAGAGTGAAGTTGCTCGCCTTTCACCAAGGAGATCCGGGTTCGATTCCCGTCGAATCTCATCTGAAATTTGTTCCAACAAAACGAGTTTGGCCGCTTCACAAGGGCTACTCCAACCCCTGTGAAGTGTCCTAAACCCTACCCTTATCCTTATTCCTTCCCATTTCAGGCCGCTGGGTAGTGACGCAGGAGGCGCGTACGCGGAGATGCTCCCTTGCGGTCCTCTTGACAACTGACTGCGACGTGACGTGACATGACTTATAAAAAAGTGCGGCGGCGCTAGCCGAATTCGTTTACTACGCTCCGTGAAGTCACGAAGGTTAAGCGAATTCGAGACTCGCGGGTTCCTGGTTGGGTGACCGGGTTCTAACGTCGTCGAGCCCCTGGCCGAAGGGATAAAAGGCACTGACTGACTGCGACGTGACGAGACTTGACTTGAGATTATTCTCAGTAACGGAGGATTGATTACTACAGAAGAAAGCGCTCAACGCCCAACAAGGGTTAAGAGACGCGTTGCATCAACAACGTCCCAACGAATTAAAAAAAAAAAATTAAACGAGCCCAGGTGTTAATGTACTTATTTGTGTTCATCCTCACTCGTCTAGTACATCATCGACTCAGGACCTAGAAATACAGGTTTTACGCGTAAATTTGAAAAAAAAAAGTCTTCAGAATCACATTTTACACGAAAGCTCCTAAATCTTCAAAGAAATGTAAATGTTCTGAATGAACGGCCCAAATTTGGCGCCAAACATCAAATGGAAACAATTATAACTTTTCTTTGATATAAATTGGGAGCTAAGGTGTACATTTCAACCGTGGCGCTGGCGAGATAATTTATTTTCCCTCAAAAACGAGAATTTTACTACAGAGAAAAACGAGCATGAATTCCTAATAATAAACGCTGGTAAAGTGCTTTGCATCGTCGCTTCCAGAGCACAATGCAGGCCTGCCCAGGCCGAAGCAAGTACTCCACCTAACTCTCTAATTCTCGCTTTTCCAAGAAAGATAGCTGATTTTCTGTGTAAGACACTATAAATACGCATTGTTATAAATCAACGGCTTAGCCATATGGGTAGCGAATCACATTGTCAATGAAAGCTGGAGACATTTTGTATACATTCACGCTGTTAGTGTTTTCATTAACGCTTCGGAAATTATCGAAACTCTTTTGTCTGGCGACGAAATTGACTCCGTGATCGTAGGCGTGGAGGGTGGGGGTCCTGCGCATCGTATCCAATATCAGCCAATGAGCTTCAGGCACCAGTTTGCGTCACAATATTAGCGGGAATTTTAAATGTAGGCAGATACCCAAATTTTCATCTTGTTACAAGTCATTGAAACATATACTCGTACATGAATCTTTTCATTTAAATACTGCATCTTTTACAGTCTCATCGTGTTGTTTTTGGCTGGTTACCATTGAAAATTGTCATTTTGTATCACTTTCAAAATGTTTCTCAACACTTCTCGCTCTCCATGCAACATGGCGGCCAGCGTCTGGCCTGGCTTTTCAAACGAAGTGCCCGTGCTGTGGTCACGTGGTTCGTGACGCAAACTGGTGGTGCGCAGAACGAGCAAAATTCGATGTGCAGGAGGAACTCACCCGTGTATTTCCACCATGATCACAGGTGGAACACTCCCATGCGAAGACGGCAGTTGTTTCACGTGTGAATAGGGAGAAACGAGCAATTATTGATATTTTCTTGAAATGCAGATTGGAATTCAGATTCTAACACCATTGTGTACTTGGAGTCTTTATTTTATCATTTCAGAACCCCATATTACAAGAACCAGTGAAGGCGGTTTTTTAAAGGAAGTCACCAACGAAAAGATTCTAGATCTCCTACCCCACGAATGTAAAACAAAGTTATTTCGATGCCTTAACCTTAGATAAGTTCGTCTACTCGTATTTATTGAAGCCAAATATGAAAGTACTTATTAATGTTCCTCCACGCCTGTATTAAAGTATGGTTATAGACTAAAAGGAATTTTGACGTAAATTTAAAAAACCTTTCAAAAAATGTACATGAAGTGAATGAAAGACTAATTGTGGAAAACACATTTCATTTAAAGAAAAAATATAAATCGTATTGTTATAGGAAAACGCCCCTAAAATAAAACTTTTGCACTTTTGGAAAAGTCAAAGTTAAAGTGAAAATCAGACCTAAACCATCCTTATAACTCGATTTCACTCTACTTGTAAAAGAAATTCAAAGAAAAAAATTAGAGCCTTAAAGAATTAAAATGTCTCAAAGGCTTCGTGTCAAGTTCCCAAAAATTTAAAGAATGTTTTTCGGGATGAAGGTCCCACAAATCGTGCATTCTGGGCAATGTGATACAAAAATAATGTACTACATTATTTTACATACAATTTCAAATTTGAACTTTTCCTTCAAGTCAATTTTACTCCATTGTTCATTAAGATCATGTACATTTTTTGGACTTTTGTAGTTTTCGCTCAACATTGCATGCAATAACAGCAATAATAAAAAATAGCAAAAACAATTTTTCGAAACATTTTCTCGAAAACCGTTCCAAATTTGTCTTTAATGTTGGTATGGATAGTGCTAAAAGTACTCTACCAGATGACATAAACGCCATATTTCTCTTTTCTTTTATTTCTTCATAAATTACAAAAATGTAAAATTTTTTACTTGTCTCCCACCTCGTTAATATTTATATTAGGGGCCATTTGTTCACATTATTGCATTTATGAAGGCATGTGCTCTAAATGATGACTCATAAAGTTTCTCTAAACTCAAAAACTCTGTGAAACGAACAAAAATCCTATTTTCAGAAACGCTCAAATGCCATTTTCTCAAAATGGCTCCTAATTTTTTCTTCAATTTTTCGTACAATACTCAAAAGGCACGTATAAGATGACAGAAAAGCCATTTTGCTTCATTCCAATGTTTTTTAAAAATAGATAAAGGTAATTTTTATACTCTCGTGTACAGAGTAATATATGTAATAGAGAGAGTTATTTAATGCTGCGGAAAATCGATTTCGAGATTTCATCGGAAATACACGTTTTGGGGACCTCTGATACCAAAAAAAAGTATTCAATTCTTTTCGCCCCCTGGTAGTGAATCCACCATAGTACTAAGACCTTGGGGGGTTGTACATTCCACTGTGATCTCTAGCAATAACTTTCACGTTTTGATTGGATGTGTCTAGTAACATTTTGTGGGCATGGTTGACGTCGACTGCGAGGAAATCCACGAATGAAAATTAAGGGTCCCGTGCCCCTCCCCCCGTTTCAGATTTCACCATACGGGGTTCTACGGGCGTCGTGACTGGCCGCACTGTAGGAATAAGGTGTGGGATTTTCCGGAAACAAACTGCGCTAATGCACAAGTACAGGGAACAAGCAACAGTGTAACTTCCAATTGCAACTCGCTTGGACAATGAAATAAAAAGTCGTAACAAAAATTGTAATGTAGACGTTTTAAAATGAACTACCATTGTATCAATATACTGAAATAAATATTTGGAATAGTAGTACATTGAAGCTAATTACATTCGCACAAGATTTTCTTATAAGATAGCAAATTGACAAAGATTTCGAAAATTGTTTTGGCATTCGGAGACTAAGGAAGTTTCTGTTCCTATTTTGGAGTAAAAACCGAATGTTAACTTCACATACATAAATTTCGTGCTGCGACCATTACACGATTTGTATGCAAAAAGCCCTCTTGTTCACAGTGCAGCTATTGTGCCTAGGGAAGTGTACGAATATTAATATCAGTAGAGAATGTAATTGTTAGACCATGTCGCCTATTCCATCACTTTCAACTGACAATCATATTTACGCAACATCTTGATAAATACACGAGTATGAATAATGTTAACAGTCACTCTCTAATTTGCGAGTCTGATATCAATATACTGACCAAAATACTTGCATACATCCTGAAGATCTGACGGTGTGTAGTCTTTTCCTTCTTCGTCCAAATGGTCACTAAGAGCGATGTAGTAAACAGTCTGCCCGATATTGAAAGCCAATAGGGAGGCTGCGTGGCTAGCAAGGCAACGACCGTGAATCTTTCGTCGCATGCTCTGGTTGAATAATATAGACATCAGCGCCGCCGTCAACAGCAGAGTGGAGAGAAAGCACAGGGGACGTAGAAGCCAGTAGACGCCTCTGGTGATACGCGAGAATTCGCAGTAGAAGAGCCTTTCGTGCAGGCTGCCGTTGCTGCTGCTGTTGAATTCAAAGCAAGTGTCCCATGAGGAGAAGTGGAACTGGTGGCTACCATGGGTGTGGCGAGCCCAATCAGCGTATTGTTCTTCAAAGGGCAAAAGACGGGGGTCCTTACACAAATCATAGTCACGATAGGGAAACTCTGGGTCAAATACTGTGAGGGAGGACTTACTGGGTTTCCAGAATCCTTCAGCATCACCTTCACACTCCGTATGTCCTGTATTTGAATCTATCAGTATCCCATTCCTGCAGCACTTGTATGCGCATTCCTCATTGTTGCATTTTGTTCTGAACCGCATCGCAAAGGGGCCCAGAGGCGGGGGGGCAGCGTCCACACAGTAGTGAGCCTCTCTGATTCTCCCTCTTGGCCCGGACCATGCGACGTCATATTCTCCACTGAAGGCGACGGTGTTTCTCAAAAGGATCTCGTTTGCGAGCAAGCCTGGATCCATCCACGAGGATGCGTTGACAGCAGAGACCATATTACCGTTATCTCGCGAACGAGTAATCACTTTTCGGATGCTCCCCCTCGGGAAACCGGGCGGTAGCCAGCGCCGCGTCCATTCGCTGTCCAATGGAGGCACAATAAAACCGTTCTCATCTTTTTTTATCGAGGAGTTGCTTGGCCAATCAGTTTTACGCACGACTCTCCATCAGCTGACAGCATTTGGTATACGTCGCAGCACTTGCTCAGCCATATACTTAAATCTTCTAGCTCAGTACCCGCAGTGGCCACCAGGAGCGCCACATGCACGGCGATCAGGACACGAACTCGCATTGTAGTGGAGGAGAATGAAGATGGAGCTACGCTGGGCATTAGTGCACCTTTGCCCTTCATGTGTGCCCTCTTCCCTTTGTTGTGCACTTGCACGATCCACCTTACGAAGATCTCAGGCAACAAACGAATGGCGTTTCTTCCAGGAAAGGTTTCTGAGTGCGCTCAACAAATCGGAGATATTCTTGAACGAGGGACGGACGAACGACATTGCTGAATTCAGGGCGTGAGACGTAGACACTGGGAGAGAGGAATCGCGTCTTGGTATGCGATTCTTAGTCAATGCGCGTAGGAATAAGTTCTCTTCAGTGGAAGTTCTCTGCGGACCGCTGTGGAGGACCGCTGCGGAGATCTTCCTAAATGAGGAACGGGCAAACGACGTGACTGAACTCAAGGCGTGAGTCGTACACACTGGAAGAGGGCAATCGCTTCGGATTGCGAGTTCGTGCCAGACGGAGTGAGAGAAGGAAACCCACATCTTCCTGCCCGGGTCCAGTTCTCAGGATGTAGCGAACTTGGTCGAATTACATCACTTTTCCGTTTGAAATATGTCGATTAGTACAAAATAAACAAGAGGGAATGAGCGGCTTGAAGACTTCCCGTAGAGCTCTCGGTGTCTCAAATATTACTCACATTTTTTAAAATGTGCTTCTTTAAAGCACTTTTGATCTTTAATTGTTCGATGATCTAAAATTGAGTAATAATTTGCAATGAGAAAGAAATATCTGGCTTTAATAATTGCACACCAATGAGGGGTGGTCGATGAATGCAGCATTTGTTTCTCTATGTATGTTCAGGTAAATAATTATAGTTTGATCGGTTAGCACTTTCATCGGTATCTTTCTGAACCATCAGTGTTAGTTTTGTCATTCAAAACAAGGTCAAAATCCTTGTTATGCGCAACTTCTTTCTGGACTACTATAATACATATTTATAAACATAACTTAGAAATATGTATCCCCGCACTATAAAACACGGGAATATATTTTCGGGCGGGAATATATTTTCAGAAAATGCCGAAGTCTATTACTATAACACTCGAAGTAGAAATCATATTCATCAGGTGACAGTATCAACAGCTCATTACAAAAAATTCACACACAAATTGCTGCATAACTGTTTCTATACAATTAGAGACTATACTGAGCATCACAAGAAAAGTAACATTAATTTTAACAATGATACATAATGCATTATTTACCATTTGAACTGTATAAATGAGTATAAACAACCTGTAACAACAATTGTACTACAGCTTCCGGGTCAATGACCCCCATCTCGATCAGGTTTTCGTCCAGTTTCCTGATCCATTGAGCAAATGCTGAGATGGCCCCTTGTTTTGCTTCTGGACATAAATGTAACTTCATTTTCTGTGCACGTCTTCTAGAATTCAGTGGGAAATACAATTATTCAAATTATCGTTTCCATGTTGTCGCGGCAGGAAGTAATAAGAGCCAAAATTTATTGCTTATCTATCCTTGAAAATAGAGTTTATTACATGGTAGTTTTTTCTCCCTTTCAAAATTCAAAATTTATTGCTTATTTATCCTTGAAAATAGATTTTATTACATGGGAGTTTTTTTTTCTCCCTTTAAAATTCAAAATTTATTTTTTTTTTTTCACCCTTTGAAAATTCAAAATTTAAGTAGTATATGACTTGGTGTAGGGATCACAGAATTTTGAAAATGTGCACACAATTCACTTTTCCCCATAGCACGTCATACGCAGTTTTTAACTGTTTTTTTTTGACGAAAATAAATAAATAAATAAACTTAAGAAGCCAGAAATCTCGTTTCACAAGCAAGCGAAACACAACTCACACTAGCAAACCAACCACAACAAAAGTCATCACTTAGCAAAGCATGCTGCATTGTACCGTGTTGCCGGCTCTACATCATACCGTGTTGCCGGATTATACAGAGTTGTCAGATGGCCACCGCACATCGACATTTATTAATCTGGTAACCTTAATTAAAGCAACTCCTCCCGCGACAACGTAAGAAGTACATTAGTGCCTGAATGTGATAAAAACGTAATATGTGACTTGTTAAAAACGTGATGTGGTTTGGGAAAAATAACGTCGGATCCTGATTCAGGGTGCAAAAGTAATTCTAAAAAGCAATTCAAGAAGGCGGCAATGAAATCATTGCAGGTCAGTGGTAACTGGAAGTGCTACAAATGATTCTCAATGAAGTTTTGTTCTCAATGAAATCTATTCTTAAATATAAAGCCTTTATTTGGCATGCACAGTTTTTCAAGATATGTGTAGATTATAAGTAAATTTCAATGAAATCGTGGCGATTAAAAACAACTGATGCTAAAACAATACATACCTTCTCGCCCTTGGTAACAGTTGCATAATATTATTATTCTGCATTTCTGTCCTTATTAGAACATCTGTCATTTGTAAAACAATTACAAATCGTAGAACATTTGGTACGAAAACTAAATATTCTAAAGCTAATATATTAACACAAATTCGACAATTCAAATTTCGTTTCATTCAGCAATATCATCTCTCAACAATGCGCAGGCTTTCTCAGAAACTGACATGTCGCAGCGCAGCTTTGTTGTATTCCTATCTGATGTTTATTTATTTATTTATTTATTTTACGTCAAAAAAACAGTTAAAAACTGCGTATGACGTGCTATGGGGAAAAGTGAATTGTGTGCACATTTTCAAAATTCTGTGATCCCTACACTAAGTCATATACTACTTAAATTTTGAATTTTGAAAGGGAGAAAAAAACAAAAACTCCCATGTAGTAAAATCTGTTTTTAAGGATAAATAAGCAATAAATTTTGAATTTTGAAAGGAGAAAAAACAAAAAACTCCCATGTAATAAAATCTATTTTCAAGGATAAATAAGCAATAAATTTTGGCTCTTGGATGTCTCCTGAAAGGCTAGCAAACGGAGCGCCGGAAAATTAGAAACTGCAAAAATTATGAAAAATTATGAAAACGTACGTGGTGTTTTTCAAACTGATGTTTCCTTTCTCGTTCTTAGGAAGGTATTTCGTATGAAGAGAAATTTATGTAATCTTGTGCCGGAAAATGGCAAGTTTTCAGCAGAAAAGTTGTTATTCCTGGGCCCTGGTAACAAAGAAGTTGATAAACCCCATTGCTATAAATAGTAGATTACTCGTTCTCACAAGTGGTGTAGCTAGAATCCATTTTTGTGGGTCCTTGATACCGAAAATTTGATTGACGGCAAAACTGTAGTCTGCGGACAACGCTAGCGCCTAAATCATTCAGCCGATTTTCTCTAAAATTGATATTTCCCGACAGATGTGAATGAGCTCGGGGCTTTGGGCTTTGGGCTTTAGGAACATTTTCAATGTTTTTTTAAAAATGCTTTCAGATTTTTTTAATTGTCATCGGATAGCGTAAAAGATGCTTAATAGAATTGTGCAAATCTAATATTCATTGAAGTCCAATACTTTTTTTAAATTACAAAAGTGTACTTTTGCGCTAAATATAGGCAATTTTAATTTTTTTTAAAATATTGTTTCTCTTAAACGGCATCAATTTTTTCTTTACGTTTCTTCTCGTATGTATCAAGGGACGGTAAAAAATATGGCGCTAGTCCGATTTTCTGGCGATCTCTCCTTGCTTTCAAAAATTGTAAAAAGTGAACATTTCAAAACTACAAAATAAAAATTAAAGATTTTTATCTACTACAAAGTCTAAAAAATCATCTATATATAGAAATGTTCAATGTTTTTGAAAAAACGAATAATTTTTGCCTGATTTGGGCTTGAAAGTAATGCTATTACTAAGCAAAAACATTTTCTGAAAAACCGCTTCAAATGTTTCACGTGTAGAAAAGGGATGGCTTAAAAGAATGGCGCGGTCTGTCCTCCCTCTTCCTTGTCCAATTCTCCCCCCTTACAACAAGCTTACACTAACATGCACTACACTACCACATATTCCGGGAGACCGGTCGGGAGCTTCGAGCTTGTCCCGGCTGGGGCGGAGACCCGCTGGTGGGACAGCCCTGGTTAAGGGAAACTCCACTAGCCGACGGTAGGTCGGCGCCGGATTTCGCCATCCAGCGGGAGAAAATCACCACCATCTCCCGAGGAGAAACATGCGCTACTCTTCCGGGACTAATGACCTAAGCTGTTGACGCGCCCGGAATCACTAACAACCAGCCAACCAATCAAAACTGAATCACTTTAGATATTCAATATATTGCATTTTGTGTAAGGCAACCAAGCTTCTGACATTATAAAAATAATAGTACTCATGAAAATATTATTTATTTTTCAAATTTATTATGTATTCAAAATTTTTAAGTGTTTGAAATAAAGAATTGTTTGTTTCTTTCACATTGCATTTTACAGTAAATGTTTTTTTGAAGTAGTACACTCCTTACATAAGCATTTCAATGATAGAATTGAAACCATCACGTAATATGTAATACTCTCTGCTATTACTAATCAGTGGAAAAGGGAACTGCATATTTGCTTAGTTGAATTGTTATTGACAAAAACTTTCAGTTGTATTTATTAAATATGATGTATGAAAGCTTTAAATAAGATACAGTTTTGATATCTTGAAGCAGTTTTTCATTCCCTTCAGAAGTTTGTAATACTAAATGGAATTTTGATCACTTGAATATTGATAGGGGGAGAAATATTTATTTCTGAAGGCACTTTGAGATATCAAATATTTTCATATTATATATTAAGATTTTGATTTACTGTTCACATTGCATGGAAATAACTACATGAATGTTGTGAATGTGTATTGTGATATTTTTTCTAAAATACATATTTGTCATATTTTATCCTAAGAGAATTTTTATTTATTCTCATAAAAGAAAATAATGTGCCATTATTTTGATGATTTAATTTTAATAAATCTACGCCACATTATTTTATGGGGTTGTTTGTCATCCTGAGGTTTCCTACATTTCCCACAGAATTGTAAAATAAATTGTAAATTACGCCTGTGTGTACATAAGAAATGTACATAAAAGAATCGTACGCATCTATTTGGTCCAGGTACCTTACATCTTCGCCCCGCCACCGCGTAGTTTAGTAAGAGTGTCGCCCGTTCGAGCGCAGCACTAACGCTAGTCACGAGAATTGACTCGTGTATTTGGCTTTTTCTAATATGACAGTTGATGTAAATCAGCTTTTTACGATGTCATCCAATCGAGAGCTGACGTTTGAGCTCTCGATTGGACAAAACCGTCAAACAACTGATTTACGTCAACTGCCACGTTAGAAAATTCCAAGTATAGTTTCTCAGCTGATCTTTGTTGGTCTTATGGCGCTCTATGGTAAACTTGAATGTTGAATAGGTAAAAAGTTGATTATAATCTGATAAAATCCTGTTAAAAATTGCGCATTCCAGCAGCACAACAGTATTCCTTAATAACATGGACCAATTTCAGATACTGTCCGAGTCCCTGATAAAAGTTGAAAATGTAAGTTTTATAATTGTTTAATAATTGGTATTATATCGTGATGTTGTTCTGTTCTTATATGAAGGTGTCGTTTTTATTTAAAGGTTTCTAATTTGAAATTTTATCGAATTTCAAGAAAAATATTGCTATTGGTTAGTGCTGTATGTTTATTTTGTTGAAAACTTCATTTTTTGTCATGATCATTACGGTTGTGAAATGAAGTGTTTGGATGATATGCGAGTATTTTATTCATTTTATGAGTAACGTGCCATTGATATTGTGTTAAAGGTGATAGGATATGGTGTTAAGGATAAAAATTAATTCAGTGAATGATTACCAAAAAAAATGTCTGTCTTTTTAGGTAAAACAGGAACATGATAATGACGAAGAGGAAATATGCAATTTCATGGTGAGGCATTATTTACTCTTTAGAAGTAGTAGTGTAACTAGATTTTATCTCCAGACACTAAAGAGTTTAAGTAATATGTGTTAAAAAATAAAAGGTAGTTTTTATTAATTTAGAATTGGGAAGTAATTCAGTTTGATTATCTTTTTGTTAAGATGTATGAAAATGGAATTTGCCTTAATTATTTGTGTAATTAAAATATGTATGCTCTGTCAGTGGAATCATTTCAATTTAGAAAATTAACCTTTTCGTATTATTGTGCAATTTATGTGTGATGAAATTTGATTGAATTTAAATATCAAATAATTTTCAGTGTTGAGAAAAAGAACATTGGAAAGATTTTGTGAGAATTATACGTTTGTAAACTTTTCATTTGATCGCTGTTTAATTTTGGAAAACACAATAATGTAAAAATTTATTCAAACATGAGTTATGATTATCTGAAATAAATGATTCAAGAAATGGGCTGTATTGTGTGAGTGTGTAATTAAAATGGAAAATGTATGCTTTGTAATTGACAGTTCAGTTGAGTTTACATTTTATAAAGAATTCAAACTATTTTTATTTTGAAGTTTCTAATTTAAAATAATCATAGGAGTAGCTAGAAAAATTTTACAAATGTTTTATAATTTTGTTTCAAACGTGATATTTACTGTCATTATCGATAGGGTAGGAGATGAACTGTTTTAATGTTACGAGAGTATTTGGTATTACAACTAATATAATGTATTGAAACTGTGGTATATATGATAAAAAAGAAAAGTTGATTCAGTAAATGTTTTCAGGTGTGTCTTTTTCTCTTTCAGGTAAAATCAGAACATCATGATAATGACCTAGAGGAAGCTTGCCATTTCACTGTAAGACATAAGAGTACAACACCAGGAATATAATTTCAAAGAAGCTAAGCCTTATTCATAGAACCACATAAAAGAAAGTGATTACTTTTAGAAACCTTGTACACGGAAATTAATGACATTTAACTCTAATTGAGTCAAATGTATTCTTTACCAGTTATAACAGTATATTGCAGACAAGAGTCTGCAGTCTAACAGGAGACAGTCTAACCCCTGTGAATCAAAGTCACTAAGAGTTTACATCATGATCTGTTAAGTTTTCTATTCAGCTATAATGTTGCATTAAGTTACATGACTACATATTTTTATATACTGGTTGTAGTACTTGTCTTGTAATGGGTAGAGTGATATGTTTAGGTTGCAGATTAGAAGCAAAACATGTGTAATGACAGACTGAGTAAAAGAAAGTTTTAAATTGTCTCTAAAAAGTGGCAACCATATATTTCTTATGAAAAATCTTAACTTAGTACTAAGATCCTGTACATAAAGGTGTGAGTAATTGAATTTGCGTGTGTCTTTCTATTAAAAAGAACTTTTAACCTTTGTGGTTAGTGATATGCAATTTTCGTGTGTAAGTGGTATAATTGGATTCAAATATTTAAATCTCAAATAATTTACATTATTGAGAAAAGAAAATTGTTGAGGAGATATTGTGAAAATTATGATTGTGAACCTTAGTTTTGATGTATGTTTAATTTTGGAAGTCACTATAATGCAAATATTTATTCAAAACCTAAATGATTATCTCAGATAAAAACTTCAAGAAAGAAAAAGGAAAAAAAAAAAATCAATTTTATCATTTTTGTTTTTTATTTTCTGAAAGGAATACATGCTTTTAATCGTTTCACTTCAAGATTATTTCCTTTACCCATTGATGCACTGAAGAAGAATATTACACTTAAACACTTAAGAGGATATAAGCTCTGGGGCTTCCTCCTAAAATTACCACGTACGATGGGAAAAGTGAAATAATTTTTAATAGAATTTTAAGAATTCTTATTAGATATATTTTATATAGAATATTATATAGATTATACAGAATATTTAAAGAAAGGCATATATTCCCAAGTATATTTTTGGTATTTCTATTGAAATTAATATATAAGAGCTAACAAACATTATCTGACGTTATGTTTGTTTTTCTCGATCACATATTATGCTATTTTGAGAAAAGGAAAAAAATTTCAAAGTGCATTTTTGTTGAACAATGTTGTTGGTAAGAGCCATTGGGAAAAGGTTAATTATTTGTTGCCAGTTTTCAGTTCAGTTGGAATTTCCTTTGTGTTTTGATGCAAAGTTCTTAGTAATGTACGTTTTGTTGTAATAGAAGCTCTGCAAGTATGGATGTGAAAAAAATTATCCACAGTAATGTTCCATCTGAAACCATTTGAAACCATCATACAAAATGTAGTGCTGTATGGATCAGAAACGTGGGAAATAAGAAAACGAGAAAAAGACAAATTAAAAAGCCTGCAAATGGATTTCATGAGAAGAAGTTGTAAAGTGTCTAAAATGGACCATGTAAGAAATGATGAAATTTTGAAAAGAATGCAAATACAGAAATCGATTTTAGAAAAACACGAAGATTAAAATGGTTTGGTCACGTGAAAAGGCTGGGTTATGAGAGATGGCCCAGAAAAATCTCTGAGTGGCTCCCCTTAGACAGAAGAAAAAGAGGTAGACCCAGAGAAGAATGGCAAAAGCAAGTATGAAGGACATGCAGAAAAGAGGCCTTGAAGAAGACTATTGGAATGATAGAGAGGCTTGGCGATTGGGATGCGAGAGACGGCCGCAGGAGCTGTAGACAACTCGCAAGAAGAAGAATGTTCCATCTTACATTACTGAAGATTTGAGTCATTTTCTCCATATTTGCTGCCGATTCTTTCATCAAGGCTCCTCCTTTTGCCTACCATGGTAAATGTGCAGTACAAAGTAAGACCATTCTCCACATCGCAATTCCGGAACATCTTCATGCCATATTTAGCAGGCTTACTCCACATGTATGTTCTAAAATGACTCTGCCCTCCAGCTAACTAATTGTTCATCCACGGTTACATATGCACTAGGATTATAAATGCTTTTACAGATATTTATAAAAAGATGCCATATGTAACTAATGTGGGAAATTTATCTCATTGTCTTCTCATGTTTATGGTTCGTTTGTCAACAAAGTGGGTTCACCTTCGAATGTCTTTGAACTTATGAATATTTATTGTTGCTGCAAATAACAAATCACTTCTTTCACTCAAATATAGTTCCCTTCGGCATGTAATCAAGCTCTTCTTGATTCAAATTTTCACACTTATTCTCTGAAGAGAGATTAATTCTTGATGGTCATTACTTCCTGCACAGTTTGCACAAGGAATGCGTACACACTTGTGGCAGAAACGGAACGAAATATTGCATTGAACATCTACTAACTCAAAAGGAATGGTGCCATCAAGTGAAAATTATGGAGAGATTCATTGCTGTACCCCGTTGTCGATCTAGGTGCATTTTTCCGCATGTCACCTTCAACTAAGCCACAGAATAATATGGAAAGTACAACTAAGTACGAAATATCTGATTTCTAAAAATAGATTAGTTTCTGTTTACTCTCTTTGTACTGTTAGACAAAAATAATAGTTTCAAGGAGTCAAAAAATATTATTAGCCCAAATCAAAATGCAATAGAATGAGTTGTGAATAGAAGTCAGGGGGCCACTGAGGTCCCTTAAGTGCATGGTAGGTTAATCTGTGTGTACTTATAATATTTGAAAACTTGTTTGTAAATGACTACTTTTAATTTCAAAAGTTTCAATTTGGTTCAGGCCTAACTAGAACAAAGTTACCTCAATATAGCATTGCAATGCATTCCGTTTTTTAGGGGTTGAGACATAAGTTATGACTTTGCAAGAACTTCCATCAATTCCCCATGATATTCTCAACCATTTCTCTCAAGGAGAATGGGTTTATTGGTGTATGAGCTCTGCTTGAACAAGGTTACATTCATTGCACACAGTGACAGATAACTGATTTCTCATTGCTCTCTGTGCTAATAGAGACACTCACAGAGCCATTGTTGTTGTGAACACACATTAGTACAACATTTCTTTCTTGCAGCAAATAAAATTTTCTGATCTGATTATATTTCTTTTTGAAAAAAATTGTTGTCATGAAGTCAGCCACAACTCTCGTATTTCTAACAGTTTTCCATTTTGAGAGCAATACTTCTGTGCTGTAGCAACCGTACTGTAGTGCACTGTTGTTTGCAGGAAGGCGACAGGCCCTTTGCCTTGGAGAGAGAAGTGGAGGAGGAAGATGAAGAGGTGAGTTCATAATTGATATTGATATACAGCAAAACCCCTTTATAAGAGACACCTGGGGGAATGGAATTTTGTCTCTTATAAGCGGGAACTCTTATAAGTGGGAAATGGGTTTTTGATACGTTTAATGAAATGTTACCATATTTTTTATGGATTAGTAAGATTTGTATGTTATTTTAAACTTGAGGAAACATTAATAACTTGAAACCAGAGCCCATTTAGCCAGATCTTTTGAGTTTCAATGTACAACAAAACCTTGTTGTACGATAGAAGAGATAATACCTGATGTTATTATTCTTTCTATATAAAATAACTCAATTTTCTGTTACCCACCTCCACAAATTGTGCACGTGACAGAAAATAGCTCCACTGGACCAAAAATAATAGAAATGTACGTACTGCAGCGTCTTCCTTATTGCCAAGAGACAAGAAGCTTACAGAATGAGCTTTCCTCATGAGAAATTTGCCCCTTACCCCCCTCCAGGTGACACTGGTGTGCAAAATCCTTACTCCAGTCTATTTAAAGCACGTGCCCTGACCATTACCAAGCTGATGATATTCCTGAGTCCCCTGGAGGGAAATTTCATGCTTTGTCTCTTACAAGCGGGAAGGAACGCACGGCGGGGCATAAAATCTTGTCTACAATAGGCAGGAATCTCTTATATGCGGGAAATAAATACATTGTTTATATACAACTGACCTCGGGACCATGAATTTTGTCTCGTATGTGCGGGATTCTCTTATATCGGGGTTTTGCTGTAATTGAATTATTGACATAATTGTTTGGCTGCTGTCATTTTCCCCTTCTTTCAATCTCCTGAGAGTTTAGTCTCTATGGGAGTATTACATATCAACAAAATATTGATAATCAGATATATTAATGCTTATTGACATTTTTTATTTATTAATGGAATAATCCTTTTCATGAAAAGTTAATGTTTTATTGACTTTTAGTTATAATAAAGTTGTAACTAGAAATCAATAAAATGATTTTAAATAATTAAAAAAGTTTAAAAAAAATTACAAAAAAAGTCTGTAAATTCAAAATTAATGTCAGAGAGTATAATGATTATGTGTAATTATCAAAGAAGTCAACAATAATCAAAATCCATAATTGATTGGCCACATGTGGAAGTCTGTTGAAAACATCATTAATCCTATAGTTTGTTCTGTAGTTAAATATACAAGAAGGTTGGTGAAATATGAGTTTACATTACGGAGCATAAAGTCGCACTTCAGAAAGAATATTTGGACAGTTTATATGCCCATATGTAATAAGGTTTAAGAAGATGTGGTTGTGCAGTCTGTGGATATTCATTCTTGCTCGGATATTCTCATAGTTGTGATCTAGTCTTCACTTTCTATGTTTGTCTAAAATATAGTATTTTATAACAATAGTAATTTGAACTCTTTGCTGTAAACAGTAACTTTCGCATATTTTTACTTCTTTGCACTTGATACTGCATTGTCCATTCCCATTAAATATCTCAGGGCATTCTAGATACCCTTCTATATCTCTTGCACTGGTGGACAATTCCTTTATTTGTATCCTGCTGGTCTTCATACTCATTTTCTGTTGTCACTTGTGTTCTGAAAACTCATTCACCACATATGTTAGATCTAGATCAGATTTTTAGTTGGCCAATGCCATCACAGCCAAAACATACAGGTCACCAAGAAAGCCAAAGGTCAAAAGAACTGTGCCAACATTGCGAAGTACAACGAATGAAAGGCCAGTGTCACAATAGATGCAAAGTTTGAGTGTCATAGATGGTTTTCTTTACATTATAAAATGCTTATTTTCTTTTCTTTTTTCTGTAACAAGCAAACAAACAAGTAATCTACGGTTTTGAACTCTTCCATTATTACTCTCATCAGCATATTATTTTAAGCGTGTTTGCTGTTACTAAATTGCTTACCTTAAATTCCACGGTTTGAGTTCAACATTTTCCATATTTATCCAAGGTATTTCCAACCCATCTTTCTTCAATTCATACATAATAAATCGAATTGTTTAGTATGCAAATATTTAGTACTTTTGCTGGATTAAAAAATGAAATTCTTGTTAAGTGTGATGTTTATACTTTACTACTTAGTTGGACTTCAAGAAAGTATCCAGATGCATTATTTCATCTAGTAAACAATAGCTTTTACTTCTAAATGAAAATTGAAAACCATGTGGTGAAGGTAATCACATCCACATCACCTATGTTGTTAAAAGTATAGAAAATTGAGGCTCGGAGATCTGCATGGAAGCAGTCTTGGGGGACTGATGACAAGAAAGAAATACAGAAAAGTTTAAAAGGAAGATAATGAATAAAAAAGCTTCTTTTTTCCCCCCACAAACTTTTTTTTCCCCCTGTGTTTTTTCCCATTTTAAAAACTCTGCTTCATACTATTCTGATATTAGTTCTTACATAATGACATGTATGTGCCAACCTATGAGTAACACAATGTCAGAGAGAAAGCTTTAACCACCTTGATTTAGCTGAATGAAGTATTTATTTAATAATTTTATTTTTCTCTTCTCTTCTGAGGAATTCCACATGACTCTGATGTGACTTATTTGTTAGTGGAAATACTACATAACCACAAACATATTGAAATATACCTTCATCCACACCACTAAAATTGAATAAATAATCACAGTCTAAAATTCTCTGAAATAGATGCAAATCAAGGTTTGTGTCAAGAACTAATTCATCATTACCACAAGGGGGAAATAAAACCTCTATCAAAATTGACATAATGTAGTTTCTACCACACATTTCATTGTAACAACTAAAACCGCTTAAATTATCATTCTGCTATTTTCCTAGATGTTAAATTCTTCAAGGGCAAGTTTTACAAATTCAAGAAGAGCAGAAGTACTGTGATACAGAGCATTTAATGTGTTTCTGGACAATGATTTCTATTTTCCCAACCAGATCAAAAAATGTAAAAAGATAAGCCAGTTAACCCCAAAAGAAATAAAACAGGAGTCTCCGATTCCTTTCTGTGAAATATTATATATATATATATATATATATATATATATATATATATATATATATATATATATATATATATTGTGACGTACCGGGTAGGCCGGCTTGTTCTCAGTAAATTTATTTGTAAGGGACAGGTGTTCTTTCTCGTGAATGGGCTCGGGGTTATTAATCAAACACCACTGTTCCGTGAACAAAATAAACTGAACTATTTATTAATTCTATACAAATCACTAATGATACAATATCTATGGTGGTCTTTACCCTTTTCTTTCATATAACCCAGAATCACTGTTAGTCTCTCGATCTTATCGATCGAAGAAATATTTACCGTTTACTTCTTCCTCTACGAGCGTCGGCGGCTTCGGGACTCTCGGGTTGCCTCGCACTGGCGTAATCTTCCTGATCTGTGTTACTCCAGATAGCAGCTATCACTTTGGCAATATGTCCGATCGACTATTGATGGTTATCAAGCACAAATTGTCCGTCAATTAATCTTTCTGCACTCGTTCGTTCGCGATACTATTTTGCTTTTCGCTCGCGGAGCAGCTCCAGATACGTCCTTCCTCGCCGGCGGCCAGCCAGACACTGACTCCTCGCGGCGTCGTTCCCACGCTCCGGGCCAACCGACCACCTTTCGCCACTCGTAACCGTTTTTCGTGGCTAGCGAGCGCCCTCTTGCAACCGTTCTGCCGTGATCTTGCTTGATGTCTCGCCGTTTCTTTGGGTGGAAACGCGGTGCGTTTCAATATATATATATATATATATATATATATATATATATATATATATATAGACACACACACGCACGCACGCACGCGCACACACACACACACACACACACACACACAGATATATATATACAGTAAAACCCCTCTTTTACACTTTTCATGGGACCATAGGAAAAATGGTGTAAATAAGGGGAAATGATTTTTTCTCTTCAAAACTATAAATAAATTGTATTTAAATACTAAAAGACCAATAAGAATTATAATATTCAGTATTATACACAAATAAGATTATAAAGACAAAAAGAAATCAGATATTTTGGTTTGTTTTCTTCTTTTAGCTTGGACTGAATTTGAGACTAGTTTATACATTTATCAAAAGTAGTATCACCACCATCTGCAGCAGAGAGGTATTTTTTTATTGTTTCTAGGGCTGCAAATGCTTGTGCACTCGTGGGAGGAGGTTGATCATAATCGTAACTGTCATCTTCACTTCCATCAGCATCTTCACCAACAGCATTGTTTTGAAGATAATCTTGAACAATATCTTCTAATGATGATTGTTCATCAGCAGTACGAATATCATTGTCCACAGATACAAACTCTTCAAATGAAGTTTGAGACTTAATACTTGTCCAGCCCTCTCACTCAAAATCAGAAGCATCTTCCACGGCCTCTTCTGTATCTGCCAGGAAGCCAGCTTTCTTAAAACAGTTAGCAATACTAGACTGCTTTACTTCCCTCCATGATTTTGCAATAAAATGCAAGGCATCTAATATCGAAATCTTCATTTCTGCTGCATCCTTACCACATTCAATGTACCTTAAATATTTCTGGACTAAATTTCTACGATAGTGCACTTTGAAATTATTAATGATGCCCAAATCCAAAGGCTGCAGTACACTTGTGCATTTGGCTGGGAAAAACTCCATTCTTATGTTTTTTAAATTCAACGTTTTGGGATGTGCTGGGCACTGATCTATAAATAGAAGGATTTTTCTATTTTGTGCTCCCATTTTAGCATCAAGAGCATGAACTTGCTGAGTAAATAACTCTGAAGTCATCCATGCTTTTTTGTTTGAGGCATACGATGTTGGCAATGTTCTTATTTTTTAAAGCAACGTGGCTTTTTTGCTTTGCCAATAACAAACGGACGCAAGGTTTCCGTTCCATTTGCGTTTGTCCCCAACATTACCGTGAGTCGAACTTTACTATGTTTGCCCCCATGGCATGGTTCATTTTTCATCGCAAACGTTTTATTCGGCAGAAGATTAAAGAATAACCCGGTTTCATCGATATTGAAAATATCTCTTGCATCATATTCACTAATTAATTCATGAAGGGTGGAGTCTTTCCAGGAAGAAACAATACTTTTATCAACACTATTCGATTCTCCACAAATTGCCCTATATACATTGTACCGTTTCTTAAAACGATCAATCCAACCATTGGATGCAACAAAATCGTCTATTCCTAGCATATCTGCCACGTTTTTAGCCTTTTCCCTCAAAATTGTACCATTAATTGGTATATTGGATGCCCTTGTCTCGAACCAGTTTTTTAAAATCTCTTCCAGTTGCTCATATTTAGAGTATTTCACGTACTTTCTCTTTTTAGATTGTTGTCCGCACTCCTTTGCACTCTGTTCGATTATTTTTCGACACTTCACGATTGTATTTAAAGTTGAAATAGAAATTTCCAACTGCTTCGCCAACACAACACGTGGTCCTGAAAAAGCGTCCACTTTCTTCAAAATCTCCATTTTCTGTTCATAGAAAAACTTCTTCTATCTTTCTTCTCCATTGTACTCCACTTCTACAGCTCGAAGTTTTCGCACAATTCCACCCCGCAATTTACTTAAAATTACTATTACTTTCGCACTATCACAAGCCACAATGAACGCAGTACTGAATGGCCTAAGTCTCCCTCAGACCGACGCCACCCAGAACGACGCGACGTGAAAAAATCGCGCTCCTTGCGAGACCGGAAATCGGAAAAACGGCTTGTGTTGTGGCAAGCAAACTGTTGTATATTGCGGGAAAACTGAAATTATACTAACGTAAATGGGGGGTATTTATAACATGATGAATATGCGAAAACTGATGGGACAAGAAATGTTGTAAATGCCGGGAAAACGTAAATTGCGGGAACGTAAAAGCGGGGTTTTACTGTGTGTGTGTGATATATATATATATATATATATATATATATATATATATATATATATATATATATAGTCACATGTCATAAGAAGTGGTGTACTGAGTGTTGTACACGCAGAATGATATCAGGCAGAATAACACAATAAATATTTGTGTTTCTCAGGCAAACTTTAAACTATGTCATTATTCTCATTTTTGGCTTTTCCGAATATCTCGGCTACGAAAAAACATCTGATATAGCCGAAAGCTATATGGTTTTCATTTCATTTCATACACATTGGAAATTAGTAATATAGGTGAGGACTTTCATCCACTTGCAGGAGGAACTGAAGCCACCTGTCAGATTATTTTTGGACCCCGAGGAAGTGCCTGAGGGAGAGCAACAGGAACACGAGGTAAGTGTAACAGCATCTACGTTTCACTTCAAACGGTTTAATACCTACATAAGATAATGCCACGTATGTTGTCCAAAATTCTTTGAAGGACGAGTTGCTACATTGAGACACTCATGCACACAATTAAAATAAATAAGAGGCTATTCTGACAACATGACGCATCGTTAACTAATTGTGGTTTTTCTCTGCTGCAGGACCCATTGGCAATGTGCAATGAAAGTTATTTTGCCAAAAGCACATGGTCTGTTGGTGAGTTAAAAGAATTTCATTTTTTTACAGTTAATATTAATTAAATGGTTGCCCACATAGGTAGGTAGGGAATCTTACTTTCATACATAGTAAGACCGTCTGTTACCTCTTCATTTTTGAATCCTAACTTTCACAGAAGAACGGGAAGAAATCTATTTTGATTTTCTATTTGGAAAGTTACACCAAGCAATATGCGGTAAGAGCAATTATTGATGTGACATACAGCCTTCAATACAATTATTATAAGTAGTTCTATTTCATTTTCTTATTTCCACCTCATGTATCTATAGTACATACAAAAATTGTATAGATTTATCCAGTTCCAGTACAAATAATGGTTATAGTTTGAACCTAATTTCCCACAAATTTCTCACAATTTGAATTGTAGAGACAATGGTCTTGTATATAAGCTTCCTTAGATTTTCATAAAGAAAACCTGATTGCTAATTCTTGATACACTGATGCAAGGTCTTTGGGTTAGCTCCAATATTCAATATTAGAATGGGAACGATTTTCACGTGGTCTGCATTTCACAGTTTGATAGACTGAGAGAGATCCCACATACTCAGACCTGATTTACTGCTTTTGTGGGGAGTGTTCTGAGGTTCAGGAATCCACACATTCACTAAAACTCTGAAATTGTTTGTCAAAGGAAGCATTAATGACTAATTCTTCTTTTCCATATACTTCAACCAAAGAGATAAAGCATTTGGGATTGATATATCAATGAATTGATATCTTTTTGTGACAATAGTATCAGGCCATTCACTTATGACTCTTGTCTTTGAACTTTATTGTCATAATTCCAGCAACAACAATTATCCAAAACACTCTCTTGGTTATCGTGGATCTGTGCACTTCTACGATGTATTCCATCTTGTACTTCTGGGCCAATTCTTGGTGGATTATTTTTGCATTGTGACTTTTTGTGTATTCGTATACACCTGGATGTAGTATGTTTTATTAAGGATGGCCACTTTCTGGAAAACTGAAAAGTCAGGGAATTACATTGCTCGGGGAATATCAGTTTGTGAAAAGAATTGATAGAAGTCAGGGAAGATTTTGAGATGGTTAATTTATTATATTATTCCTAAAAATATGGTTCAACTTAATTTTTTGCTCAATTAGTATTTGTTGAGTTTGGTTTGTTTTCCTTTATCAATACAAAATCAGAGAGCTGAGAAATTAGTTTCAGGCTTGTTTATATTGTCATTAAAGCATATTAAATACTCCACATTATCAGTGAAAGTTAAAGAAAATGCTTGGGAAAACGGGGAAAAGTTAGGGAATTACATTTCAGGAAATCAGCGGCCATCCTGTGTATTGATTCAGTTTGTTCACAACCATATCACTGGTGATTCTCGTTCTCAATTGAATCTTTAAGAATGTATTTTCTATAATTGCAAGTAGAAATTATTCGATGTTGTGTGACAACCATGAATCCTTTTTTGGAGATCTGCCACGGGACACTGGATTGATGTTGGTAGCCTCTTGACGAAGTTGGGGAGCGATCAGGTAACCGGAGGGGCGCTCCGTTGATGATAGTCCGGTATGTAAATGCCCACAGCTCTCTGGGGCTCTTTCCGCACCTGTCCGAGAGGCAACGGATTAGAATCGGTGATAGACACCGCGAACTTGGTTATTCTGAATTCCGGTGAACCAACTCATTTTGCCGTCGCCACAAACTCGAGCACGTGTATGGAGCTAGCTCTCTGCAGACCTTCTATTGCAACTGTCTCTTGCAATGGTCCATTTTAGACCACCTATACGGAAGGGACTATTACCCCACTATCGTCCACATTAATGGACTTGCTCGTGGATAGCCACGCCCCCACGTTCTGACTGGCTGACTTTCCAAGCGAACGTCGGTCCATCGGAGGGCGAGTTTGTCAGTGTGGAGGAAGTGGCAGCACGTTTTAACTGTGCTGTACTACAAGCTGCGGTCATTGCAATTCCCTCTTCGACCGGTAAATCGCGACACCCCTTCGCCCCCTTTGGATTTGTCAAGGGCTGTCGGTGCTTGTAAGAAAGCGTTGGCGCGTCTAAAAAGCTATCCAACCGCGGATAACCTAATTGACTATAAGAGGTGCAGGGCGAAGGCGAGGAGAACCGGTTTAAAAAGTAAAAGTGCATCATGAAGAGCAGACGTCTCCTCTGATTGCCAGACGCCACCAGGTCTGGTATGAAGGAAGGATCATCATATTAAAGGATATCCTTCCCTAAACTCAGCGCTAGGTCTTCTTAAAAATAGTCAAATGATTACAGCTCGAGACGCCATTGTAGAGGAACTTGCCACTCACTAAGAAAATGAGTTGAGTTTGGCAAACTGTTCCAAACCTTCTTTTGCTTAAAGGAAGAATGGAAAACCGCGCTTTGGATTTTTTGAGCAAAGTACATGATTATAATACCCCTTTCTCCATGTATGAAATGGTTCTGCTC
Organism: Teleogryllus oceanicus; assembly: GCA_964035755.1. Lineage (NCBI taxonomy): Eukaryota > Metazoa > Arthropoda > Insecta > Orthoptera > Gryllidae > Teleogryllus > Teleogryllus oceanicus. The sequence continues at coordinate 62,795,022 of CAXIVR010000013.1, forward strand.
TGACGCTTGCGAAAAGAACCGCAACTGGTCCAGACGAAATCCACATCTTAATGTTTCAACATCCCGAAACGGCCATGCAACTTCTCCTCCGGCTCTATAACCGTATGTGGGTAGAGCACGCCATCCCTGCTCTATGGCGAGAAGCCATCATCGTCCCAGTTCCCAAAGAAGGGAATGGTCGATCGCTGCCATCAAGCAATCTACCTGTTTCTCTGACAATCTGTGTATGCAAAATGCTGGAACGCATGGTGAATCAGCGTTTGGTCTGGACCTTGGAGTATAAAACTCTATTGACGCCAATTCAAAGCAGGTTTAAAAGAAACCAGTCAACCGTGGACCATCTCGTTGCGTTGGCAACAGCTGTCTCTACATCGTTCGTCTTGAGACATCTTGTGGCCATATTATTTGGTCTAAGAAGGTCTACGACACCACTTGGAGGCACAGCATTCCGCAAACCCTGCACTCTTGGCGATTTTAGGGGGAAGCTTCCTCTATTCCTCCAAAACTTCCTTTCGAATAGAGCGTCGTTTTCCTTTACTTGGGAGAAAATCAGCTTCTATTCGCGGAATCTGCCAAGTTCCTGGGGCTCGACGTTTGACAAGTCCCCCATGTGGCGTGCTCATCCGTAGACTACAAACCAGATGTGTCTCTCCCTTAACCCTTCAGCGTGGTGTGCCGTCTGCAGACGTCAATTTCCTCCTCATTCGAGGTGAATCTCCTCCCACCTGTGATTCATGCAGGACGGTTCTTTCGAACACGTCTTCCTGCATTGTATGAAATTTGTTTGCAGCAAACGAAGACATGGTCTGCGCAACTCTCTACGAGACGTGCTTGCGGATGACGATTCCGCGCTCTCAAATCTTTTTGGTTTTGTGAGAGAAAGTGGAATAATGTTTCTTCATCCCTTTACAGCCAGTTTTATGTTCTGATACGTTTTACGTCTTCGTTTTATAATACTTTCCTTTACCTTATCTTTGTATATATTTTATTCGGCATTCAAGTCCTCTTTTAGGTTATGTACATGTTTTTAATTGGCAGTAAGTTCCATCTGTAACATTTCCTTAATCTATTTCTAAAAAAACAAAGAACAATTTTGACGTGGGCGCGAATGACTTTAGTAGTTGAAGCGCCCTCTAAACCCCGATCAACCAAACCAACTAATCAACCAATTCAACCGACCACCCTCACTCACCGGCGTTAGATTAGGGTATCCGACCCTTTACAAACACATGACTCCTTCCTTCCTCGGTGATTCCGACACCTTACACTCGAAAATCCCCTACGTGGCCGCAGCCAACCCTCGTCCTACACCCACATGCCTAAGGCCTCATTCACAATGCAAACTTAAACGTAACCGTAACGTAGCCGCAAAACCTAGAAATGGGCGATAAAGCGCGATCATTCACAATGCCTTGACGTAAACGTAGACGTGAGACGTAAACAGAGAGCTCGCTAGCTCCAAGCTTCTACGTTTAAGTTTACGTCGAAATTCTACCGAAGACCAATCGGAGAGCAGCATGAAAAAAACAAATGCACAACAAAATCCGCGAGAAGGAAGGTCGACTCCAGATCGATTCTTGTTTATTCGTGTGTATCTCTCTCCATGACAAAATCTGAACGTGGCGTTAAATATATTTGCGGTACACATTTAAACCTCACTGCTCACATATAACCTCAATAGGTAGGGGCTCAACAGCTGCTCGCAAATGCAAAAGGCGAAATCGATAGAGTCGAAAAAATGCTAGACACGAATCGATCAATATGTTGAATTCTGATGGTTCAGGCGAAACCTACGTTCCAGCTTACGTTTGCATTGTGAATGCTCGTTTGTACGTGAAACGTTTACTGCATAAATTTACGGCTTACGTTACGTTTAAGTGTGCATTGTGAATGAGGCCTAATCAAGCGCCAGTAAGTGCGCGGGGGTGACTGAGGAGGCAGGCATGTGTGGATGTGAGCGAAAGACCACGAAGGGGTCTTGTGTTTGGAAGGGCTCGGAATCACTAACGAAGCGCCTGTGAGTGGAGGGAGTGACTAGGGAGGGAGGCCAGAGGCTGATGGGTGCGGGTTTATTACTGCAACCGCAAGGGTTTTGTGTCTGTGTTTGTGTATTGGCTTGGAATCACTAATCAAGCGCACCGGGAGCGGTGGCTCAGTGCATCAACTGATGTCATTGCAGCGCCTCTGACCGGGAGGTCCTAGGTTCCCACTCCCCACGGCGGCAGGATTTTCGACACTAGCTTTTCAGCTAGGTCGAATTCAGTCGCAGTCTGGAGGAAATTCTAGCGGCCGGCTGCTCTGATCGGTCGTTTTCCGTGGTTTCTCCGATCAACACCAGGCGAATGCCGAAGCAATACCCTATCAAACGGGCCACGGACCGCACGTGATCTGTCCTTCCACTTCCTTGTCCTATCCTCTCCTCTTACACACACTAAGATGTACTACACTACCACACATTCCGGGAGACCGGTCGGGAGCTTAGAGCTTGTCCCGGCTGGGGCGGTGCCCCGCTGGTGGGAGAGTCCTGGTTAGGGGGAAACCCCACTAACCGACGGTAGGTCGGCGCCGGATCTCGCCATCTAGCGGGGGAAAATCACCGCCATCTCCCGAAAAAACATGCACTACACTTACGGGACTAATGACCAGAGCCGTTGACGCGCCCGGAAACACGAAAAAATCAATCAATCAAAACTAATGAAGCGCCAGTTAGTGACTAAGGTGGGAGATATGTTGTGAAGGGTTGGCTGCGACCACGCAGGGGTCTTGTGTGTAAGGGCTCGGAATCGCTAATCAGCAGGGAACGGATTTCTATGTAAATACATATTTACTAAATAAGCTGATATCGATACCAATTTACATTATCTTTATGTTTCACAATACAGATTTGAAAAATGCTACTTTCATTTTCCACATTTGGGATTTTGGTACTTATTTGAATAAATGTACATATTTTCTACATTTCATATAAAATCAGTCATTATAGCATATTAAGTTGTACAGTGAACTTTCATTAAATATTAAAAATGCATCAGCACTATACGAGCTTAAAATGTTTAGTAATTCTTTAAACAGTTTTTTTTTAATTAGAGAGAATTGACAATGGGAAAGCAAGTTAAAAAAAACTTCATTTTTTAATGTTTGTGAATAAATACAAACTGCAGCACCGAGGGCGAAGGAAGCCGCGAGGAGGCGATGTACTGTTGGATTTCTTTGACAAGTGACCTTGAGATGTCGATGGTCTGTGGGAAACGCACTTCGCTTTAGTAACACTACCCTCTCTCCTTCCCTCTGTGGCTGCCATCCAGAAATCGCATGATGTCACAGAGACTTGGACATCAGATTATACATCATTGGACATCAAGTTATACAGCTTTTCAGTGTCAATTACCATCCAGCCAGAATACTACGTGTTGGTTCTCTGTACGTGTTATTCTTGGATTAAGCCAGTGTAAAATGCCAAAAGTAGCACAGTCAGCCAGTGTAAAATTAAGAAGTTTCATTTCAGAATTTAAACGTTTATCAACTGACAATTATATTATTTTGTAATATTAAAATAAATAAATATTAATAATTACTAGTCTTTTATCATATTAAGTCCATATTTAACTCCATTTTTCGATAAAAATAACCACATACACATTTACATGTTTCATATATTTTTAGTTCATATAAATCCGTTCCCTGCTAATCAGGCACCAGTGAGTGATGGAGGTGACGAGGATGGGAGGCATGCGTGTGCATGTGGTCAAGGTATGGGTCATGTGAATGTGTGTGTAAGTTCTCGGAATCTCTAATCATGCACCAGTGAATGACGGTAGTGACTGGGGAGGGACGCATGTGTGCGGGGCTTGGCTGCGACCGCGAACGACTGTGGTGTAAGGGCTCCTGCACCAGTGAGTGACTGGGGTGGGAGGCATGCGGGCGGGGATTGGTTGTGTATTAGATTGTTGGGTTTATGGCCTTTGAATCGCAGGGAGGGTTCAGCGGCTTTAAGGTCAGAATGTCTACGGGGGGAAATGTCTTACTATTAAGGTCGAACAGAAAAAATGTCTAATAAAAATGTGGTCTACAGCTATATTAAGTCTAATGTTTAAACCTCTACAGCGAATATGTCTACCAACAAAAAGCTCTACACCTAAAAGACTACTAACTACAAAATCAGTTAAATGTCTACTTGCTAAAAGTCTAACAGAAATGTCTAACCAGAATTCTGTTAATATATGTATGTAATGTAATAATAAATTGAAAGTGTAAAACAAAGTATGTACTTATATCTCTTATCCTTATATGTCAATATGTTGCAAATTGAAATAATGCTAATCGCTAAGAAGCCTATAGAAAGCAAAATAAAATCCTCGCCTACTTGAGAGGATTAAGTTATCGCCTGAAATGGCGAACAGATGAAGTAGAAGAATCAGATGAATGCTTTTAATGAAACTCTGTCAGGACATTGTAGTGCACACATTTTATAAATATATTTTGCGAGTTAAGTATGCATTTATAATAACACTTAATAACAAGTCTAATATTTTCATACGTACGAGTACATCCTTTTTATATGTAGGCATACTCGCAATATTCAGTTTGGCATGTAGACACTTTACCTGCAGATATTTAGGCAAACGGCATTTCTGCATGTAGACTATCGCGATGTGTAGACATTTATTATGTAGACCTTTTAGAATAGACGAAGTGTCGTTAGACCTCAAATATTAGACATTATTTACGTAGACCGGGTTCAGCGGCGTCGCAAATTGGGCTTGGCCGAGCGCTGGTGGCCACCAAGGACGGAGAAGGCGTAATTCGTCGCAGTACTTATACACATCGTTACACTTTGCGTCTCATTTACATTTTGAACTCTTTCTTGGTACTTAATACAGCTGTTAAAAGGGTGCGCTTTCGATCAAGGATTGGCCAAATGTTTGCTTTCTATATTAAAGAAACTCAGAGTTTAGCCTTCATTTATCTGAACATTAATAAAGAAATAATTAGTTTTTCAACAAAGTAATTACTTTTACGTTTTAGGAAAGTCAAAATATCAGAATTTCTAAAGGGAAACTATTCCTTATAAACTACTTATACATTTTTCCTTAGCCACAAAGCATCATTCTCACAGATGCTAGGCGTGGTTTCTTTAATTTTTGTCAGTCTTAGTCCTCATTTGGAAGTAATGACTTCGGATTGTTACTAATGAAGGATTTCTTCCAACAGGCGGAGTACAATCGGAGGCCGCATTCTGCCTTTCCGAAACTGGAATGGAAAGAGATGAAAAGTGGGACACGTTCAGCAGAGGAAGCCACGTAACTCTTACAAACGAAGTAATGAAACCAAATTACAGCGCCAAGCTTAGTAAAAACTTCGAAGAGAATGCTTTGCATGCTTCCAAGACAAATAATCCCACGTACAGAGATGAACGCTCCGTCTGTATTGATAGTTCATCGGAAAGTGGCCATGAACAAAGGATTACGCAAGGGCAAGAAGAGTGTCATAATGATTCCCACTGTCAAAAGAACACGTGGAGAAAAAAATTAATTACCCACTTTCGGACAAACAGGGGTAAATGTTCTCTTGAATGCCTCGTGTGCGAAAAGAGCTTTGCTGATAAAAGGGCATTAGTAAGGCACATGCGGTTTCACAGCGGAAAACGCCCTCACGAATGCTCCGTCTGTGGAAAGAGTTTCGTAGAAAAATGTGATTTGAAAAAGCACATGCTGATTCACAGCGGAGAACGTCCTCACGAATGCTCCGTGTGCCAAATGAACTTCGCCCAGAGGAGTCATTTACAAAGGCACATGCAAATTCACAGCGGAGAACGCCCCTAAGAATGCTCCGTGTGCGAGAAGAGCTTCTACTCTGAGCTCACATGCACATTAAAGCGGAAAACAACCGTATGCTCCGTCTTAGAAAAGTGTTTCGCACGGAGGATTAATTTTCATACGCATATGTTTATTCACAATCTGCCTTAAGAACTTGAGAGCACTTGAACGTAAAGCGGAAAACAACCGTATGCTCCGTCTTAGAAAAGTGTTTCGCACGTGGGATTAATTTTCATACGCATATGTTGATTCACAATCTGCCTTAAGAACTTACCAGAGAGAAGGCGTTGAGTAAAGAAGCGGATTCACTGTCGCTTTCGTCCCATCGACACAAGTGGGAGGTGTATTCAACGGAGGAATGGCGACCCTGTGCCACGAAGGAGCTTGCAGCGGACCTGGTCCTTCGCCGGCGGGGCGGCCGCGAGGAAGAGAGCGGGTGCTGAACGACACGAGGCTCGTCATCTCTTTGCTCCAGCCTCGGCATTTTGGGCTTTCGTGGTGTTCTGTGCTTTGAGCAATTGAAATGAAGAAGGGGCTCATGGAGCCGCTGCGACAGCGATAAACGTCGGTCCGGATGTAGAGATGTCCTCTGCCAGGCTGTCGCCATTGGCTGTCGTCACAAGGCAGTCAGACCCACGTGCCTCCACCAGCAGATCTTATTCCCCAGAACATCGCAATGAAGATTAAGTTAGTGATCGCGGTAGTGATTCTGTTGTGCCAGCGATAGACGTCGGACCAGTTGTTGGGACACCCTCTGCCCTACGCTGCCGGCACAAGGCAGTCTTAAGACCCACGTGCCTCCACAAGAACCCCGGTTGATGTACGATGGATCTAACCACTTGTAAATTCCATGCGCTGTTCTTGTCTTTAAAGTTCATTAAACGCGTGTTTGAAATTTTTTTTTGTTTGAATCTGAAGTCCATTCATCCATCCAAGACAAACTACTGAAATGTCGAAATAGTTGGCGACTCTGCGCTGTCCGTAACATGCCGAAAAAATGAATGAATGTGATTTATAACTGAAATAATAGGTTTAAGGGAAGTAATTTTGACAGTTGAAACTAAAATGAGTTCACAATCATAGGCATAAAAACATAACGTTCAAACCGTCCATCTAGATTGTGATAGTTTGCTATTACTTTGAGTGACTTGCGCTTTTATTTCCAAAATTGTCTATTTGTTTTATCTTAGTTATTTCACGTGTAAATTAATGTAAGTATTTTCTTCAGTGCTAATTTTGTAAGTGTGGTGCCATTCGATTTCTTTTTGCCTATTTCATAACTTTTCTATTCTAAATGGCGTATTTTTTGTACATATTTTAATTAACCCATCAGTGCATGAAAAATAATTCTCGAACGAAACTTTATATCAAAAATAATATTCATTAAATTAAATTAAGAGATTGGATGTGTTTCCACAAAGTGATACAAAGTGGTCCATTGGTGTGTACTCCAAAGGATGCTTTATTTACTTGTTTCTATGTACTTTTCTTAAAATATAATGTACGTATTATGCACATAAGAAACGTAAATAAACATTCATTCTGTTCAAACACATACTTCAAATGGAGTAATTACTCCATTTAGCCATAAATTTCATACTAAGAAAAAAACTTAATTTTGAAAAATGAAATAAAATAACGATAGGATATCAAAAAGCAATAGAATATGGCCATAATATCAAAAACTGCAAGAAACGGACTTTTTTTTAAATTAGGGCCATCTTTGTGTTAAAAGTGTGGTTCCTTTCTTACAAGGACATGTGGTGCAGAGCAAACACGTTTCAAAATCTCTTCAGTTGGTGAAGTCATGTTCTACCACTGATGCAAGTTTATGCACCAGAAACCAGGTGGTGTATGCAAATTTCAGAGAGCACGAGGTGGAATTTGTAAGGAACTGTAAAACATTTTATGTACCACTTCAACATTCTAACGTATGTTAATACACATAATTATCAGTGGTAACGAACAATACATATTGCACCACAGTATCTGAAAAATACGTTTTACCATACCAATAGCATTAATTTATGTTCATTAAACGTCTTAAAAGTGCATAAAATTAATCTTATTTTTAACCACTCATTTTAGTTCTTCCTGCGAGATAATAACATTGGATTGATTGCTCTGGATTTGCACCCCTCCATTTAAGATGCCAGAGACCTCCAAAGAGTAAGCAGTTATCCTGACGTAACACACAACAATTGAAAAATTGTGCATTCGTCTCAAAAGTGTAACTGTTAGAGTGAGGTAATCGCAAGATAATTATTTTCCAGCCGAGTTTCACGAGTTCCGTGCCGAGACCTCAGAGTCCATGAACAATGTAACTCGCGCCTGCAAAATGTTGCTCACGCAAACTAGTTCTGCTGAGCTTATTAGATGTGCATTTCCTGTTTCACATTTCTGGGTGCACTCTCGCTCCACGAGGTCTACTAACTTGCCAGTTCAATGAAACTTTACCACCAAGACCACCCTTTTGAAGTATCAAGTCTGTCTTTTGCAGGAACCGTGTTGCAATAATTGTGAATAAATGTTTTTTTTATCCTAATCGCATATAAAGTGTATGTTGTACGAAGGATTCCGTATTGTGCATTCCATTATAACCGCCGTTTTGAACTATCTTACTATTTCAGCTGTATATGCGAAATTACCTTCCCAAAGAGACCATTCTCCAAATGTCCCTCGCAAAACGCTGAACCTTATATTTCACTGAAGGATACAAATATCGGTTACGGGACATTTTTGATTCCTTGCACACACAAACATACAATTTAGATTGTGATAAAAGGTATTCAAAATGTGAGAATATTTGATGGATTGTCAACAAACAATTAACATCCACTGAATATAACAATTAGAAATATACTGCGGTGCGTCAAAAAAATTGACAGATATTTTCTAAGTCATATACAATTTTAGAAAAGCATTCTTATACCATTTCATTTATTGAACTTAGATTTTGATTTTCTGGTAATTCTAACATATTTTTCCAACCACTTTTATGCTTCAGGCTTTCGTGCAGCACCTGTTATGAAATCTGGTACCGCAATGTTTTCTGTTATGGCCCTGTGTGCTGCCTAGTGATTGGTAACGTTAAACGCCTCGCGCTGGCGTTCAGGAAGACTCAGTACCTCAAACGAGGCAACTCTGTACTTCGCCCAGAGGAGAACCAGATCCCCCTGGGTCAAAGACACACGGAGGAAAACAACTCTCCCATGGCACTGGACAATGGACAGACACCGGAAAGTAGTGTGGCGTCGTACGGGTGTAATCAGTACACAGACGAGAGTGGGTTGTAATAACAGCAGGTTTATTCACAATTTAGACCGTAGTCACAAATAACCAATGCACTGTATACAATTAACTAAATAGACCCACTGCTAGGAGAGATATTTACAAGGCTACCACACCGCAACATACTTCCTAATGTTTCGCCGTGCGTAGTACCGCCTGCCCTGAGATCGACTACATGTCTCACTAGTCACGACAATAACTGCCGGCTCCTTCGCCGTGTGCACGTTCGCACCTCTCACGAACGACCTACGCTGTCGTCTCCAGGATCACAAAGAAGGAAGAGCTATTGTTCTCACGGCCCTTAAATAGCCCTCGCGACGTTGCCCGCCGCCTCCATTGCCTCCGCCCTAACGACGCGCACACCCTGTCAGAAAAACCCCGTGCGTCATAGCTTCTGCCTTTGTCTACGCATCCGGTGCCCACCACACCGCATGTCCATGCTGGTTTTAGCGACATGACGCTACAGTAGAAACAGAAGAGGCACTACAGCCTACGCGAAAACGTAAGACATTATTTACTCATTCCTTAAAATACTAAGCATATAAGTAAAAACACAAATTAACTCGTCTCTTTTGTTGCTGAATTAAACTGTACATTAAAATGGTACTTATTTCCGGAGGTATTGAACTGCTCACTGAGATTGTAATGTGGTTGACTACACAAAACATCAATTATAATACTCATTTGAATGGCGTACAGAATGCTTATCGTCTTAAAGATAGGGACTTGCCTTATCGGGCGGCGAGTTACGTCACGGACTTCTTCCGGGCGGCGGTTGTCACTTGGTTGGCCGCTCCTGAAGGGGGCTACTTGGGCCTTATCATGATAATGCTGCGTTGAAGCAAGAGAGAGAGGAAATGAGGCAGAGGTGGTAACGCGGGCAGAAAGAAGCAAAACGTTGCGTAGAAGAGCCCCGATCAGGACGCTTCCTGGCGAGCACGAGCGCACACGCTCGCTTACCCTGGCGGTCGAAAGGTCATCTGTCAATTGAACCCTACGAGTGAAAGAGGACGCCTTCCCCTCACTCCGTTCGCATTTCCCCTCCAATCCAGGAGGGAGGACGAAAGCCGAAGCGGGGAAGGTAGCGCAATATCATGACGAATGGCTGCTCCTGATGAAAACATGTCTGCGGGATGTTTTTCAGCAAACAACCGAGATGTCGATCATTTTTATATATATTCTTTACTACATTATTTCGTGTTAAAATTCTTTTAACTTTCTGCCTTGTAAAATCATTTTGTCAAGGAGTAGGAATATGTTTGAAGAGCAAGTTCTCTGTACGTTTCGTTTTTTGTTAAGTGATTCTGTATTTTGTTTTATGTAGCAATAATGTAAAATAAATGAATAAGTCTCTTACCTTTCTCCTCTGGTAAAACTTTCACACATATTTATTACATCACTCTTATGGGCGGACAACTCTTTTTCAACAATAAGAATCTTTCTTCTAACGTGAAAATAGAAAATCAATGCAATTATTTCTCCTAAGAAAAAGCGATTCCAATTTTCCTGATGTATTTCATTCATAAGGTTAATTTCTTTGCTTTAAAAGAAGATATTAAAATTAATATCACTAAATGTGGGATCAACTGTAAACTGACGTGTGCAAAGGGCAGTCGTGGGCCAGGAATTCACTGGTGCACCTTAACACCGGAGAACTAACGGTTCTACAACAGCGCACACATTCTCACATTATTTCTAAACTTGCGATGTTCGAAAATTCAGAGAATTCAACGAAAATGAAACCCGGGACATTTTTTAACACTCCCTCTATTCGTGGAAAAATTTAAAAGAAAACTTAGAGAGATTTTTGGGATTTTTAAATTGCATTATTTAAGAAATTCAAAAAACTATTGTACTTTCTTAAAAACTTATACATGACGTTTTTTAAAGAGCTGATTCTTTACAAACGACAAAAATCTATCGACAATTCTGGAGTTTTGAAATGTTAACGTTTTGCGTTTTTTAAAAACTAAACAGTCTTTAAAATGGAATTAGCACCATATTTCTTATCCCCTCTTGATAAATACGAGTATAATATTTAAAGAAAATTGGAGCGGTTATTGAGAAAAAAAAATGTTTTCGCGAATTCATATAAAGTACCGAAAAAGAAAGTTGCCCTTTGAAACTTCCGTATCCTCGAGTTTGTTCAGATGTGATCGGAAAATATCCGTTTTGGAGAAAATTAGCCGAATGGTTTAGCCTCACACACAGACACACAGCACACACATACACATACATACACATACACACACATACACACACACACACACACGGGGAGGGTGTTATAATCAAAGGGTAAAAATTGGCATTGCTCCGCAGTGGCTCCATCTAGAAGCGTTCACGTAAAGTGAAAGCAGATATTGAAGGGCAGAAGAATTTAAAATATTAGCCCTCAAAAAGCTCTAATTAAACAACTATGTGATTAGAAATTGATCTATACCACTCCAAAAAGGTTGTGTATTGTAGACAGCACAAAAGTCAACATACAGGCACTAATAAAGACATAATAAAATAAAACCATTTTATGTTGGATTTTTTTTTGCTGTGTCTTCAACTAATTATTTTTACACATTAAGTACATGGTTTTAAGTGAAGCTCCCAAGAGACTGCTTTCCATATACCCTCTCATGGCCATGAGATTACACTTTGAATGGGCTTCATAAGTATTCTTATAAGTAATCATTACCACTTAATAAATAACATTTTCTGTGGCTTTTTAACATAAAAAATAAACTTAGCACCTAAAGATGTAAAATATTTGTCATCGTGGTGGCAGAAAAGACGACTTCTCGGTTGTAGCACACAGTTTTTCACGTAGTTTCGATTACTCATGTTTGAAACATGACAGAGGGATGGACTGACTGGCAGGGCGCCGAATGGGTAGAGTTTATTTTATTAGAAATGATCCGAAAGCCAATATTTATCGTTTGATTTCATAGCCCTTTTTGTAAGGATAGTGCCAAATGCACTGCATTGCAAGATGACATGTCATTTTTCTGTATTCTTTTGTTGTTGTTTTTTCAAAACTACAAACATTTTTTACTTGCCTCTCACGTCGTTAATATTTACACTGCTGGCGATTTGTATACATTATTGCATTTATTAATTTGTGAGTTGATGAGCTCCAAATTAATTCCAATGTAGTTTTTCGAAAACTCGAAAATGTTCTGTGAAAATGAGGTTCAAATTTCACATATACAGTAACGCTTAAACAATATTTTCTTAAAAACGGCTCCAAATGTTTCAATAAAAATTGCTATTTAGGACGAGGTTTTACTCTTCTTTAATATTCTTAAAGTAATATTTCAGTTCTACTATTAGGACCTGAAAAGTTGAGAAAATATCAAAACTGATGGTTCTACAGAATGGTACAGGCTTTCTCGTATTAGTTTCCTATTTTCTTTGGTTTGGGCTAGCTATTCGAACTTGCCACACACTCTTGCCAGCAGACGTCTATCGCCGCCCAAAGTTCTTTTTCTAGACATTTTCTCAATTTTTCTGTTTCCTATTAGTAGAACCGTAATATTATTTTAAGAATACCAAAGAAGAGTAACAACTCTTCCCAATTGGCAAGTTGACTTGAAAAACTTGGAACCCTTTTAAGAAAAATAGCGTTTAAGTGTTGTTGTAATTGGGAAATTTAAAGCTCTTTTTCAAAGAAAATTTTTGAGTTGTCTAAAAACTTCATTAGAAGTTATTTGAATTATTTCCACTCACAAATATAATAGTCATTACAAATCTCTGAGAAGGTGCATCTTAACGGTGTGAGAAATATTTCAAAATATTACATTTGCATAATTTTTTAAAAAACAAAAGGATGCCATAAAACTAACTTTCTTTAATATTAAATAGTGCAATTAGCACTATCCGTCGGAAAAGTTTTAAGAAAAAATTTGGAGCAATATTTGAAAAAATGGCGTTAAGTGATATGGCGTTAAATGGGTTAAAAATGGAAATTAAGAGAGACTGAGAGGGTGTAGTCTTAAAGAGCAAATCGTGAGCTCCTTTGCACATTGTATCAGTACATTTACCGCAGGGTTAACGCAACGGAAGGGAGTGGCCTCGCCGCATACCACCCGGAATTTCTCGTTCAGATTACGGAAACCAGCAGCCGGCGTGCGTCTTTAAAACTCTTAATTTCTCGAAAATTTTGTTATGTAACATATGGCGATATGCATATTTATGAACTCGTCTCTTCACGCTTGTTATGATGAGCTAAAAAAATCGAAGTTGGGTCAATATCTCTGCAATAAAAAAAGCAATAGAATAATATTATGCATGACCATATGCGCCCCTTGCATATAGTAGTTTTAGTGAAAACCGCATTTCAGTATCTGCAACGGTTCAGGAGAAAATTGAAGGGAACATCTTAGGTGGGCCACACGGTATATTGGTATACAAAGTCTTCATGCGTACAACACAAGAAATAATTATTTCAATAATGCATCAAAATTTCAAAAGCAATTAAAAATACTTTAAAACTGCTGCTTGGGCGTAAATCCTTGTATCACTTGCAATCACTTCCTGTTTAAAGATTCATCTTTCGGATATACGAAAACAAATATTTCGAGTATGTAGTTACCACACGGCTCACTACTCTTGAAAGGCATGTTCGTCGAAGTAAAATTGTCACTTTTGCTTCTTTCGACTTCGTTCCGAGGTAGGGACGGATTTAGATAAGGACTGAGCAGGCTTATAGTACGGGGCGGCAAATTTTCCAAAAATTATCATATTTTGAATTTTAATGTCGTGTTCGTTTGAAACAAAAACTGAAATTAACCCATATTCTCGCCTCACGAAGTTCTTGATAAGAAGAGAAATTTATGTAATCGTACGTCGGAATACGGCGATTATTTTACTTTCTCGTATACTTACGTTTATACGGAGTAATATACGTAGTATAGAGAAAGTTATTTAATTAAAGTTATTTTTTAAAAAATGGCGAATTTTCGATAGAAAAAAATTCATTGCCGGGGCCTCAAAACAAGAAAGTGATATTCCAGTTGCTAAATTAAGGAGCTAATTAAATTATTGGAGCGCAAGGAATAATACATTATTCTTCATAAATGATCCATTCGCAATGTATGCAATGCAAAAATGTATTTCTATTTAGGCAATTCGAACTAGTTAAACAGATGGTTTACGATTATGGCAGCAAAACGAGGATTTCACGGGTTAAAGTTACAAAAGAGCCTTTAATAAAACAGAAAATTGGACTCGCAGGTGAGCTCATCGCCAACTGCTGTCCCACTCTCGGCTTCTAGCGCATAAAGGCATTTCAAGGTATCAAATAACTTATTTGTGGTGTGTGGACGAAGCCTCGACGGCCTATTTCCACATTTCTGGCAACGATCTACAACGTTGGCAACGGCTACATCTCTCGGTGTAGTCTGTTGCGGACCTTAATATTGTTCTCTTTCCTGGCCATGTGACCACACCAGTAAAAATATAATAATTACAAAAATAAGTGTCTGAACCACACAAAATCTTATGAAAGAATTAATTCAAACAAATGATGTACGACTTTGGGCATGAAAATTGACTAAATTAAACTACAATGTCCAATAACCAAATAAGAGTAAAAAATTGAATGTAACAAAGCTGAATCTCCATTAGGGACTATCCATTCTTTTAATTCATCTTCCTTGTCACTATGTTGTAAGTAAACTATAGGTACTACAGTATTTTTTAAAATTTCTTTACTCCAACAATCCAAAATTATTTCTTTCGATGCGAGTAACACACTGATTCCACTTGTCGGGTGTAACCTAAACAAAAAATAATATTGTATGTAACAGTTACAACGTAATAGAAAGAGAAAACAAAAAATATTTTGGTTAATCCCGGGTTTACGGTGCACCTCGACCTTCGCTGTCGCGACTTCCTTAATACTATTGTATGTATCGTTCACTTCTGATTCTTGTGTCGTGAACGATAGACAAAGATTCATCATTTACACGGAACATTTAAACACTAGTTTTAGAAAATTTCTTTTGGTAGAAATGCATTTTGTGATCCGTTTTGTTCACGCGTGCAGAATTGTGACGCTTCGCTACGCGTGTCGAAATTGAGGACGAGGCTCTGGCCTTCGGCCCTCGCGATAACATAAAACATCTATGAGTCTGCCCAACGCATAATTATCAACGCATTTTAAGCGAATCATCTTTAAATCATTTGGGATGTACCTGTTCTCCACAAATACACAAATAAATAAATTTATTTTAAATAAGATAATTTATTTGAAAGGGAACACTGACTTTTAAGTGAATTTTTAAAAAAATGTTTCTCAAAATAATATAAACGATTTCTGTGTGGTAAACGATAACATTCCTGCGCACCTATTGGAAGAGAATCGGATCTCGTCAAGGCACAGCACGGTGTAAGATTTAATAATACCACCTTGGTGGACACTTCCACCATAAGTACCACTATAATAAAAAATGAACTACTCATTTTTCATTAAACTCATTACTATAGATTTTAACATAACTATAGATTTTTCAAATTCTTCATATTCAAATTAACCATTAAAAGCTGATGTAAATACTACAATATAATAACCACACTAATTACTAATTAGACAACTATTAATACAATTAACTAATAACTATTAATAAAATGGGCTGAAATGTAGTTAGTGATCCGATTCGTTCACCTGCGCGGAACTGGAAAACGACCGAAGGAATCTTGAGCAGTGCGCGCCGAGTCTTTGTTCCTAGATGCGGAAGGTTTCTTCGTGTTCTTGCGGTGTGTTATTGTGTTGCTCTTGTTAGCGTATGATGGTGGAGAATTTGAACGGTGCGTTTTTTGCGGATTTGCGGAAGGAGAATAAGTTAGAGGTGATTAAGTGGTGTCAGGACAAAGGATTATTTGCCAGGAAAAGTGTTTGTGGTAGGTGCCATGGGCAAATGGATTTGAAAGAAAGAAAAGTTATTAGTGACGGATACGAGTGGGTATGCAAGAAATACGGAAGTTGAGTATTCGCATAAAATGCGTTGGTAATTATGCGTTGGACAGACTCAAGGATGTTGTATGTTAACGTGAGGGCCGAGGGCCCAAGCCTCGCTCTCAACTTGAACACGCGTAGTGAATCTTCACAATTCCGCGGGAAAGTGCGTCGGCTACGCGCACTGTGGCCGAGCCGGGAATTACGTAATTGAAACCGAATCCACGGCGCTAGTGAACGAATCGGATCACTAACTACATTTCTACCATAAAATGTTATCTGAACATAGCACATACAAATTTCGAACTCTTAAATAACTCAAGAAATGTTAACGCAAATATCCCAAGATAATCCCACTAACTATATAAAAAGCTAATAATAATTATCTAAATAACTCTGGAAACTACCAATAACATCAACTCTTTAAATAACTAAAAGCAGAGGCACATAATATTACAAAACAAATCCAAGCGGAAAGCACACGAATCACTCACAATGCATGTTTCAGAAAATCTTATTGATGCAAGAGATGTTGGTAGCAAGAAGGCCCGCTAAAACATTTTATTTTTGCTGCCAACTTACCTTCAAATTTGTTCCAACTTCATACTTTACTTTTTAGAAAATAAAATTAAGGTATATATTTCTATTGAGACTGAAAGAATATTATTACATTTGTAGACATGAAAGTTAAATATTTCTCACATATAGCTTGTCCTTTCGCCATATACACATTCAAATAAATGAGCATATTTCTGGGAAATACTACAAAAGTTTTCAACGCATAGTACCACTCCTGTCGAATAAAAGTAACTAAGTGTAAGTATATTATAACAATTTTACGAGTATATATTTAGTGATTTGTCATTTCCTTTTATGCATAATTAACTGTTTCATGTTTTAAATTTATCTGCTCGCTAATTGTAGAGTCTTATGTTTGATGTTATATTTGGTGGAAATGTTCAAGAGTTAGTTATGTCTGTGGCAGAGCGAGGCAGAGCTGGTTGCGACATAGGCTGGTTGCAACACGTAGATTATCACCTCCTTCAATGCTTGGTAATCACAACATGTTCTTCCATGAATCTACAAGGTTTCTGCGTATTCCGTCCAAGCACATTTTAGACTAACACGTTGGTTTATCTATCGCCTTGGCGATTTGGCGGCGAGTAAAAATATTTAAAATATCTTTTTATTCTTGTAGAAACATGTTTCTATACAACATTTCGGGATAACATGGACCAAGTAGAAATATTGTCCGAGTGCTTTGTTAAAATAGAAAGGGTAAGTTTTTATTATTGTCACTGCCCGAGAGGTGATATTTTGTGAAGAAACAACTTGAGTCTTAAGGTTTCAAATTTTAGATTGGTTATCTTTGAGATTATTTGATAAAATAATTCAAATAATTCAACATTTTTTTTTTCTGTCTTCAGAAGTGAGTGTTGACATTGGTTTTAATATATCAGTTAATATGGAGATTATTTTATAAAATAGTTTTACTTGAACATTTTTTTCTGTCTTCAAAAGTGAGTGTTGGAATTGGTTTTATTATTTGTCAATGTTAATGAACCCTTTCAAGCGTATGTGAGTGTTTTGTTTGTAATGCGAGTTTTAATGCATTGTACAGAAATTTTGTTGTAGATATGTTTTGGACTCGTAGTAAGTACAGTATATGTTTTCTAACACTATATCTTGTTATCATGTACCACAGGAACCTGATGATGAAGCTGGAGAGGAAGATTCTAATTCCACAGTGAGTTGTTTGAATATCTGTACAGTTAATTTTGTTTATAGAAGGGAAGTTGAGGAAGATATGACATAATGAATGAAAGATGGTAGCTTTTTGTGCATTTAGAAACAGGAAATACTTCACCTTTTTATTGTGTTTATTAAAAAAAGGCAAAAGTAAACAACTACTCAAGTTGCCTGGAACCCTATGTGGATTCAATGAATACTCTTAGTTTTCTTGAATCCTTTCCTCCAGAATCCTTAAGGCATTCACAGTTAGCTTGTATTTTTGTTGCAGTTGCTTAATTAATAATATAGTAGTAATGAAATATTTAAATCTCAAATAATTCACATTGAGAAAAGAACATCTTGTTAATAGAACTTGTAGTTTGTTTTATCACTTCACTTTAAGAAAATTTTTTATATTCATCCATTAATCTTTAATGTACTTATAATACTTGAGAATTTGTTGGTAGTAGACTTTTTAATTTCAGAGTTCAAGTTAGCTTATGAAATAAGATCTGCAAAAATAGTTTAATTTAGAGTTCAGGGTACATTGAGTATTTGAGTACTTGTTTTTGGTTCATTTTTTAAATGCTATAATTTTTTTTCTCATTTGATAATTCACTAAATATTTAGTAGATTAGATGCAACTTTAGGATTTTCAAAGCAAAACACATTTCTACCTTTTTTTTTTTTGTGTTTATAGTATTTTCACATTGCAGCAACTATAAAGTGTTAATGCACTCATGTATTTTGCAGGAAAGTTGCAAGCCATATTCCTTGAAGAGGGTAGTAAATGGAGAGGCGAGTGAACTGGTATTATCATTTTCCCCTATTTGACATTTTTGACTCTTGAGTATTAAAATGTGACAGAATTGAAATATCAATAAAATATTGACAATAAGATATTAACGTTTCTTGAGTTATAACCAAGGCTCAGATTCTGAAGATGTCATCTTTTTATTGGTGCAGTAGCTAACTTGTGAATGAATGTTTATCAAGACATAAAGGTGATAGAAAGGTATAGATATTGGTTCATTTTTTTGCCATCTGTCAATGTTTAGGTAATTTTTTTGAAACTTTGTACTTTTGTATGCATTTTATTTCTTTTTAGTGCTTTCTGTTATTGAATATTTTATGAATTTACAATGTCACACTAAAAGAAAGTTTTTATTGTATCATCAGTTCACAATGAAATTCACTACTGCAGTGGACTTAGTTTTTGAAACTCAAAATTACTCAGATGTTCAGGAAATTCTGCGGCCTTTCAAAACTGATGGTTGGAAGATCAGAGCTAAGGATTACGTTTCCTCCTTAAATAAAGGCTTTATATTAAATGTAATTTTATATACTAAATAACTTTCATTTAAAGTTGTAAAATTCATTGAATTAACATTTTCATACAAATTTCTGAGTATTTTTAAAAAATTTAGGTTATTTCCCCCTTATTTTTGAGTCCTTTTCAAAGAAGTTTTTGGTCTTCAGAGTCTGAGCCCTGGTTATAATTCAGTCTGTTTCATTTGTGTTTCACTGCTGAGATTGGTTCTGATCTGTAAATGCATGGACTGTAATACCTTGCGTAGAATACAAGAAAAATATATGTTAAAAGCTTCATTAATAATTTATATAAGATCTAAATTATCCAATTCCATATTGTTATAATTGCAAAGGTCACCTATCTCAAAGGCAGGAGGTGCGTTGGCTGCTACTGAAAATATTGCATGTTCAAGTTAAAATCATGTCAGAAAGTATAATTTTATACTCAAAAAATTATCAAAATTTTAACATACATTACATCATTGCATTCCTCTTTTACGACCTATCTATTGGTAGTGAGAGAAATATAGTTCCATTTAAAAAATCATAGAGGATTAAATTTCTCAAACTAAAAATATTTAAATCAATATCCCTACTCCATATTACTTGCCCTACATTCTCCCTTGTTGAGCAAAAATTGCAATAAAGTGAACCGTTTAGAAGTTATGGGGGTGGTTCGTAGCTGGTGGGACTCCTTATGACAAATTTATTGCGTGTTTCAGAAAATTGGACAGCATTTAATAACTCTTTATTATGCTACAGAAACCTCTGGAAGACCAGTTGACATTTACTAGTAACTCTTGTAAAGCACTAGTCGATTCCAAACGAAAGCCTTTAAATGCTGCTTTGATAAATGAAGGTTCTCTGGTAGATGCTGAGATAGTATGGGATACCAGTGATATTACTGATGTAGATTTATGTGAAGTGCCAATTGTCCAAGTGGCTGCAAGTGCAACTGATGAAAATGCCAATGTAATTATAAATACAACTTCAGTTCTCTCTTTATTGCATTTTATGACTTCTGATTTTACATTACAAGAATGTTTATTAAAAAGGTCTTTTCTTTTTAAGGAATTACTGAACTTTTTGAACCAAAGTGCTCAAGGTTTAGGAATTATTGGATTGCATGCAAAGGGGCTGCTTGACAACAGTGACCGCTGCACACTTGCGCGAATGCTTGTTTGGAGAGAATATGGAGCAAACTGCAATACCCAGTAAGAAATTTTATTTTGTTTTAAGTGTTGTAAGGATTGATTTCAAGTCTATAAATGGGGAAGTTCAGTCGTAAAGAGTGAGTTTAGTGGAAATCAAATTTTGTGCTATATTTTAAAAATATTAAATTTTATTTTTTAATAATAGCTTTGTCATGTAGTGTGAGATTTTTGTTGTTTTATTTGTAAGGCCCACAATTCCATTTTCATAAAAGATTAATAACTCCTTTTCCTGAACAAAATTTATTTATTGGAAACCCTTTTAGAGTTCATGCGATGATTAATAAGAAATATTTTTCACAAAGTTTTTTTTAATATGCGAAAACCTATAACAATTAAAACTGTCTGATCATTCTTATTTCCATAATTTTGATTTCACTTCATTAAACAATACAGTTTCCTTAGCATCAATCAAATCTAAGTTATGTACATTTCTCGTATTACACATTTTCTAATTGGATTATTAGAGGTATAATCAGTTCTAAAATTGAATATGTCATTGCAGAATTCGCTCTAGAAGGTTTACAGAGTTGGCCCAAAGTATTGCAAAGGCCCTCCCAGGAGAATTAGAGGTTAGTGGTGAAATGATATTGCTTCTGAAATTAAATGTGTAATGTTTAGGTAACCACTTACCATAGGAATGTTGATATGACATTGTTGATGTAATTGTATGAAGAAATAATGGAACTCATCTCCATCATCTCAGTATATGTATTTAGAGAATTGTCTTTTGACAACTCCCGACTTTTGCCACTTACAGTGAGACTGATGATGATGATGATGATGGCAAAGTCGTTGAAAGCCAGCTCGCTAAATAAATATAGTAAGGTGACGGAGATGACTTCTGTTATTTTTTCGTAACCGTTAATCACTTTCAGTCTGATTACTACATTGCTACATGGGAACGGAGGCAGAGTCACAACGCAGCCGGGAAGCTCTATGATGCATATGTAAATATCAACCGAAAGTTACAAAGGGCAGGGAAGCGAAGAAATCAAATTACATCCACAAATGCGTTTCCCACAAATGTAAATTGTACACGTCCGTGCTACAAGGAAGTGACTGCAGGTATGCACTAGTTTAAAGCAATTTTCTAAGCTTGCTTATTATTAGGGAGCACATTTGTATGATTTTGCACATTTTTGTCCGTTGCATTAGTGCATAGCTAAGTGAAATTTCTTGACATTTGGTTAGAATAGGATGCTATGTACATTAATATGTTAGTGCATATTTGTACATATTTAGCCAATTTTTCCTGTTGGTACAAATTACTGAAATTTTAGGAGCATATTTTGAATATTTCGTTAAAATAAACTTCTCTGTAAAATGTTTTGTCCTTTCATAGAATCTATTTTTTTGTGTGCATTCATTGATTCCAAAGAGCTTATCACAGTTTTTTTTCTTTTTGTGATTTCTGTAGATGATAAAATTTTTATTGCAAATGTAGGAAATTTCTTAATAATACATTTTTTAACCAGTCAGAAAAAAATACAAGAAGACACACAATGTACTTCACTATGATAAATATTTACATTTTAAGGGGTAGATTGTATTATGTTTGCAAAAATTTTATTCTCCTGAATTTTCTCAAGAAAGGTTTATAGAGGAAATGAAATATTGTTAATTTTAATTGCATTTTAAAGTGCATATTCCAGAATTTTTAGGTAATAAGTGCATATTTTTTAAAAGCCTATTTCAAGATTTTTTAGGGCATAAAATCTCCCTACTTTTTATCATGACTAAAAATCATAATTTATTTATCCTTATGTTATGGGCAGATGCCCATTTTACAGGATATACATTTTACAGAGTTTGTGTTATGACTAATAATGCAATAGTTTTTACAAAGTTATTTCCAATTAAGAATGAAATAAACATAGAACAATTACAACTGTGTGATCATTCATATTTCCATAATTTTGGTTTTGCTTCATTAAACTTGAACTGCCCGAATTTAATTTATTTTCTTCCTCAAGAAATTTAATTTTATGTTGCAAATCATCACAAAACACAAATCAGGTTAAAAATATATTTTTATGAAAATATTTGGAATTTTCTTGAAAAAATATCCTGTGTCCATATGGACATGCTGGGCAGTTATGTAATTTTCTATGTAATTAATCATTCTGTTACATGTTCGAAAATATTTATTGGTAATAAAAAGGACAATACATTTAAGGATGATTTTCTTGAACGATTCTCCTGTATCTTCTCTTCTTTTCAATTTATTATATATAATGCCTATTTAAAATTTCATGTCCTCTGTAATGATTTTTATGTGATGAGAGGACTGGTTGATGATGTTCCGGCACCTTTTACTGGATTTATGTACTTTGTGAAACTGGAATAATTTCCCACCTAAAGTCAAGCTGTGACATTTTTACACAGTGTTCTTTCTTCAGTTGCCAAGTATTGTGTATGGATACATTCATTAACTGTGGCAATAAGCTCAGTACCATTTTTTGTTGCTAGTGGTTATTCTGTACATGGCAGTGTTCTCATCCATCCGGTCTACACCCCTCTGATATTTCTATTATTTCTTCTATTGTGCAAGGTTGTTGAGTTTGGATAGCCTTTTAACCTTTGTAGAATATCTTTTAACTGAGAACACAGGCTCAACACCAGCACATGTTGAATCTAGAGTAACAATGGGATGTCATCCTACTTCGTATCAATAATTCCATCATCTTTATGATGTAATGCACAAAATGTCTCTTGTATCAGATACTGGTACATTACTTCCCCAATTCAAAAACTATATCCAGATCCTCTTGAACAGTAACATCTGACTTTAATAATCTTTACAGGGCTCTAATGGAAAAATAGTTAAAACATTATTTTGGCAACAAGATTTGACCACACATCTTTTCAGTATGTCCAAGTGGACACGCTCAAATTTTTATTGTACAGATAAAACAATAACTCCAAACATTTTTATTTTTTAAAAAAATTTGGAATAAAAATTTAAATTTTTAAAAATTTTAAAATAGAAACAAGGTTATAAAGCCCACTTACTCCACAACCATGATTTTTCAGCACAAAATATTATGTGTATTTCAGGAAGTGATTACAACTGTTACAATATATCATTCTAACAACATGGATATACAATCTGGACTTTCTTTTATAAGCCAAGCTATTGCAAACTTTATTATTATAAATATTAGCTTTACACAAGAGATGAAATGTTTTTACTAATACGTGTATTTATGGACACGCTGGGCAGTTAAGGGTTAAACAAAATGGTTTCCTTAGCTTCAATCAAATCTTAAGTATTTTTTTAAAATTTATTTATTTGCGTCAGTCAGCTTTGTACAAAATAGTAACAAAAATTACCAAAGTATATAATCAAAATACAATATATCACTGCTTAGAAAGCATATTATTACTTAAGCCCGAAAAAGTGTTATAGATCCTCCAAAAAAATTTGTCGGGACAATATTCATTTACCAGGTTTGCTATTCTGGTTTTTGGACAATGATATACATAGTTTTTTTGAGGTCTCTCACCGAGTTCAGCACTCTATGAGATCTCAGGCCAAGTTTTGGATAGATGAATTCAAATTGTTCTAAAATTTCTGGACAATAAATTTGACAATTAATGATCGTGTAAAAATATGTAAGATCCATAATTCGCTTTCGACTGGAAAGACAGTCAATCTTTGAAATAATCGTAGATTTCATCTAATTCTGAATATTTTGAATTCTTTTCACAAGAGTTTCTGTGTATGGTGACCAGATCATTGAGTAGTATTCAATTGTTGGACGGACCAAGAAAGGGTGTAGATTAGTGTATGTACATTATTAAATTCCTTTCCAGATCTGAGTATAAATCCCAGTGTCTTGAATGCTTTTGATGTTATTCTGCCCACATGATTTGAGAACTTAAGTTTATTGTCGATAATAACACCCAAGTCCTTTTCAGATGCGATTTCCTCAAATTGATGCTCATTAAAGTAGTATGCTGCTGGTTGTCGTTGGGGAGAACAAGAGAAAGATATCTCCACACACTTACCGACATTCAGTTTTAGTATATTCTCCAGGCACCGTCTGCTAAGCTTGTCCGTATCTTGCTGGAAAATATGAACGTCGTCCTCAGTTGTAAATTTATGTATGACTTAGAGATTATGTATCTAGTTTTTCTGTATGGGACTCAATAACTCAATTCATTCAATAGATCAAAATCATAATACTGGCTTTCAGCAGACGCACAGCTAAAAAAGAAGCTCAAGTTCCTGTCCACCCACATTCGTCCGTGGGAAGCTGTGAAGAGCAGTTGGATGGAAACGATGCATGTCCGACAAACCAAATTGAGGGACCTCAAGAGTAGTAACTTGAAGGTTTCAGACTACATCAAGAGTTATCCTGCGTTGCTTCAGCCACATGGCTTCACTCTCCTGGAGCATGATTTTGATGTGCTGTTTGCGGAAGCAAGTGGCAACTTTAACAACAACTGGGAGTCGTTTTCGTCCAAAGTTAAAATGCTTCTTCATGAGGCGAACGTTCCGGCTGCGAACATGGGTAAAGTGTTAATTAACCTGCTTGCGCACAGCTGATTTTTTATTTTAGATGTTTCTTATAAATTCCCTTTCATTCCGCTTTCTACAGACTGTGATGCAGCTGTACTCTATAATTTTCCACTGCTTTTTAAAGTAGTTCCGGTGAGAGTGCCAAACAGCAAGCCATGGCGTGCCACCAGTGCTGAAATAAAGGATGGTTTCCTTATTTACATTAAAGTAATTATTTATTTCAACAGATTCATTTCCATTTTACAAAATATGAGGGTTGAGGCATGAGTCATGGCAACTTTTTTTTTGGTAAGAATACAAGCTCAGGTGTAAAATAAGAAATATACACAAGGAAGGACAAGGTATGAACTAACATCATGGACATTTAACAACACACCAAAATTGTGTTTCTCATATTTATTAATGTATCTGAAATGGTTGTAATGATTTAATGTTGCAAAGTATTTTAGTACGTATGAGTTCACAACTTTCCAAAAGCATTGCTCGCACAGTGGCAGTCAAACAACTGATTTTACATTGTTCTCTGTGGTAATGGAGACACTTGCAGAGCCATCTGTTGCTGTGAATGAACATTAGTACAGCATTTCTTTCATGTAACAAATAAAATTGTCTTATATGATAAAATTTCATTTAGAAAAAAAATAGTTGGCATGGCTGCTGCCCCAAGCCTCGTAGATTTTTACAAGTAGTAACTTTATAGGAAAGTTCAGTACCTAAGAGAAATGAAATACATTCAAACCAAAATAGGTCGTAGTTTTTGATCCACTTATGTTAAAGATTCAGGGCTTTGTTACTTATTAATACTTCACGTAGTATGTAAACAACAAATAATACATAACCATACATATGGTCACCGAGTGTGAATTATGCAGTAAAAAAATTATTGTGTACATCACGGATTTTTCAGATATGCATAATTTAAGATAAAAAGTCCAGTGTCAATTTATTTCCATGATTACTCAGATATTTCTCTGGAAACTAATTTACCATCACTACAGACTTCACGAATATTACAGGACATTAAATTTATGTACAAACTTTTAACGTTAAAAATTAATGTCCAGAATTAAAAAATTATTTATTTGCTACAATAATACATTTAATACACGAGGAAATATCGTATTTTAGGAAATGTTTTGTAAATTACAAAGTTACTACTGTTCATCAATACCTCAATTAACAAGATAGTGTAATAAATTTTTGAATAACTAAGAAATGGGTATGAATGAGGCGAGTTTTGTGAGGTATTTGAAACAGAATATTAAATTTTAGCCAATTAAAATTATTTATCACTAGTGTTGTAACATTATTAATTGCTGTTAATGTCAACTATGTTTAATCTATAATTTCATTGAGACAAATAAGCCTGTTGTATAAATAAGTTAATTAAACAAAAAAATGTTTTCTTGCAGAGTGTCAGTGAGTTGGAAAGAAGATTGCAGACAATCCAAATGACAGCAGAGGCAAAAGGCACACACCTGCACCTAGTGCCAGTGATAGTAGGTGAGAGTCTGTCATCTATCACATCGAGCTATGTGGTGATAGACAATCACCCTATTCTGTTGGAGTCCCCTTTAAAGGCTGTGGAAGTGACACTTAAAGCTTTTCATGCATTAAACTGCAATTATCCCGTTCAAAGCAGTCGTCCGTGGGCAGTAATTGCTCAGTGTTTAATGGGCATACAAGAAACTTGGCATAGCGAGATTGTCAACTCACCTACAGTGAAACACATTATTGAGAAACTTAGATAATAGTTTTTCAGAAATTTTATTAATGTTTTGACAGTTCAAAGAATTGACTGCCCCAGCTGGGAAATTTTTGTCATAATATATATGACAAAATGTTTTTGCCTGTCCTGAATATTGTGCACAATCCAGCAAGTAGTCCTTCGTCTGAAAGTTAACCTCGTTTTGGTGAAAACTGTAAGTGGGGTAAACAGGTGCTCCCAGAGACATTTAATAAGGTCAGCACACAGAAAACATGTACACATTCAGGATTGTTAAATAGTAAGATGTAAGATGATTAAATGCTTCACTACGCATGTCCAAGGTGAGCCTCTACTCGTTACAGTTGACACAAAACATCATTAGGACTGACCACTATATAATTTCTAATGCGTATTACCCCCCCTCCCCCGCCTCTTTTCTTTTTGTCTGGCATGATGAAGTTCATAATTGAGAAGAGTTTTTTCTAGACTCAATAAATGCAAAAGACATCCAATATGGTTACTCTTGTTTAGGTATTGTTTGACCTGTTTTATCATCCCTCATGTCAGATTTTTTCAAAACTTAACAATTTCTGTAGAAAATTATAGCTTTAAGCATTCAAAATCCTATAGCAAAATCAAATATTCTGTATTTACCCAAGTGTAAGTCTAATCTGAACGTAACAGGCCCCCTAATTTTGAAAAGGCCTCCTGAGAATTTTTTAAAAGTTTTAACTAATTCTTACTATTTAGTCAAAATAAAATTGCAAATTATCTTAATTACTAGAAAATTCCATTGTTAATCAGAATGTTAAAGACATTGCTGAACTATCATTTTCTTGTTCCTCATAATCACAATCTTGGTTTTTGGCACTACCCTCATCATCTTCAAATGCATCAATGTTTCTTTCATTTTGGTCTTCCATCCGTGGTGTGACATCTTCTGACTTTTTAGGCCCCTCTGAATGTTTTGCGGACTAAATTGTTGGTGTTCATAGTCTTTCAGGAGATGCCAGCTAAGAGCATTCCCTTTAGTGTCACCAGATTTTCTATCCATCCTGCACTTGTTCATGTTTCTTCAACTTTTCAAAATGCAGATTCACATTTGCCGGGTGTCAAACTGAGATTCTGCATGGCCTCAACGAAGTCGCTTTGTGTAACAAAATTAATTGCCTTCATTTCCATGTTACATTTCATTTGATACAGTGCCATTCGTTTCGAGATTCTCTCTTTACAGGCCCATTCATACATTGGTCTCAATTGTCTGGAAATTCGTCAAGAATACAAACGCAAATATAATTATGTACATTGTAGATTTGCGACATGTATTACACGTGATATTTTTACCTTCTCAGTTTATTGTTACATCAACATTTACGAGTTTCATGGAATGATAATGTGAAAACTTAAACCCTAATCAACTAGCGAAATGCAATATAAGACAACCCACCATTTTTTGACTGAGAGTTTTTGGAAAAAACTAGTCTTTATATTAGGGTAAATACAGTAATTGTATTCTCAGCATTCACTTTATGAAAAACTATCTTTTGCATTTATCGAATTTCAAAAAATCTCAATTAGGCTTTGATCTATGCAATTAATGTTAAATATCCTTGAGCATGTCCAAGCATAATGATCATTATTAAGGTGTAGTCTTGGTCATAGTACTACTGTTAGGGTTGGGCAGAATTTAAATACTTGTATTTGAAATATATATTTTAAAATGCATTTTGATTTTTGAAAAAAAATTATTTTTGGATATGTATTTTGGAGACATAAAATAGGTGTATTTAAAAAAAAAATACTTAAAATACTTCAATAAAAATAAAATTCATGGAACCTATTTTGCTTTCATTCCAAAGTTTGTGGAACAATTAACCCAGTATTTTTTTTTTTTTTTAAAAAAATTTAAATTTTTTTCTTTTTAGGCTTGGACAGCATTTAAATATTTATATTTGTAAAACACAATTTTCTACATTAAAATCTGTGAAAGTAATTTGAGTATTGAAAGTATTTTATATATTTACTAGTATGAATATTTTGAAAGTACTTTATATATTTATTATTTAAGTACTTATGTACAGAGTATTTAAATACTAAATGTAAAGTATTTTGCCCAAACCTGACCATTATAAACATCTCTCTTGTTTCCCACAATCTTGACCAATATTACTCAATCCATTGTGATTATATGCAGTGCAATGCCTCTCAATCACTGTATGGTTGCCAACACGACTTGTGAAAACTTTCAATTATTAATTTAGCTGCAGTTTTCATCAAAAGTAGTACTAATGACTTGCAGGTTCTTCGTAAGTGAACTTCTGCCAACAACTTCACATGACATTACATATAACTCAATGTCAAAACATGTGGATGATCTGAACAACAAGAATTGTTTGAAAATTGTCTTCAAGGTGCATTGTGAAAGAAGAAAATATGTACTTCCTTTTTGTTTTTGTTTTGACAATTTTGAAATTAACAATCCACAAGACCCCCATGCAGAGATTCAAAAACCTAGGTGCCCTTTATTAAACCATAGGATTTTTTCCTCCGGAAATCAGTTTACATTTGCAGAATATTCTTCCTGTAATGCTGTTGCATTCATATTATCAAGTTATAATTGATAATGGAATATTTTCCGTACTATTATTGATGTACTCAATTTGTTGCAAAATGAGGGAACCTTGTATCAAGACAGTCGAGACCTCATGGTCAAGAAATAACTTATTTTGCACTAGGGTTAATTGTGAGTGATAGCCTTGGTGTTTTGAATAGTGTACTTGTCTTTGTTGTCAGTTTCAGTGCCCCTTATTATTGCTGCATTTGCACTAATCATAAAGATATGGCTCATTGTGATTGTACTGAGAAAATATTTTAGTCACCAGATGAAATCTTGTGGCTAAGAAAATAATGTTCTTTCTTCCAGAATGTGATAAGAATTTGATGAAATACTTATTTTTTGACTGATTAAAGGGTAGAAGGGAAAATTGATTCAGATACTTCATGACATTGACAGTGCATTATTTTATATAGCATCGTAGATTTTCATGGCTTGAGTCAGTATCAGAGAAAGTTTCTGTGCTGGTAGGCTGTGGTCCAGTTGGTGTTGAAAGGCCAAACATTTCATCAATGACTGGTGGGCATCCTACAATTGTAGTCGTGGGCAAAATGTTTGGCCCTTCACTGCCAACTGGACCTTGGCCTACCAGCCCAGAAACTCTCACTGATAGTACATTACTTTGTTATCAAAATGACACCTAAAAGTATAAATGTTTCCTTATGCACTGCTTTACTTAAAATTTTTTTTTTCCAATTAAATTTTAAATAAAAGTGGAAAAAAAAAATTAAAAATTAAAAAAAGTTACAGTGACATTCAACTCTACATTATTCATTTAAAAAAAATTTTCATTTTTTAGTTTATCCGTATGTCACCTGTTGTATAATTTTGGAATTAAACATTTTAAAGATTTTTGACCAGAACTGTTCAAGGCTCATGGTACAATACATTGATGCTTTCTACTTAACCAAAGCTTGTTGTCTTAATATTTTGTATTTTTTACTTCCAAGTTATTTGAAATAAGCTTTCTTACACCATGCCTTGTTTCTTCTGCAACATTCTCCAAAAGGAAGTTGTCATTAAATTTGACAGTACCTAGTGTAGGACAATCAACCAATTGTATGTGGCATTAAGCCATAGCTGGGCAGGGGGCAGGGACAATTAAAATAGCTTCACGCTTATATGGAGTGATACTTGGACTAATGTTGCTCGTGGCACATAGCGAAGTCGCTAGCCTTTCACCACTGAGGTCCAAGTTTGATTCCCGTCAAATCTCATGTGAAATTTGTTCCAAGAAAATGATTTTGGCTGTTTCACAAGGGCTAGTCCAACCCCTGTGAAGTGCCCTAAACCCTACCCTTAATTCCTTCCCAATTGTGGCCGCTGGGTAGTGACGCAGGAGGCACGTACGCGGAGATGCTACCTGGCAGTCCTCTTGACAACTGACTGCAACGTGACAATGGACATAAGGTCAATAGAGGATTACTCCCCAAGCACGCAAATTAATAGAAGATTACTCCCCAGTGCAAAGTGCTCAATGCCCCTTAAGAGGCTTGGAGACGCGTTGCGTCAATTTGTAGACTCAACAAATTAAAAGAAAAGTCCCCAAAATGTTTCAGAAATGACCTACCTTTTATTCTGACGTGAGGGGAGGAGTGCCCAGAAGGGGGGGGGGAAGCAAGCAGCTTGGGCAACGTCCTCCAAGCTCCGACTTAATTGGGGCTCTGGAAATCTTTTTTCATTTAAAATGCAGTAAAACTTTCTCAATGCAGAAAGTGTATAATTTGGAAATCTGTCCAATGTGAACATAAATGACGGTCCTGTCAAACATAAATTCTACAATCGTACGTTGCAAAATGTGGAATCTTGTCTAATATGGAAAAAAATACTGGTCCTCTGAGATTTCACATTGCACATGTTTTACTGTATGTAAATATGCGTTTTCTTGTAATATGCATTAACTGCTAGTTATTTCCATTGCTTGGAAAGATGAATTCTGTTTGTGTTGGGGGAGGGACTTTGAAATACAGGACCTCCACAAATCCCCTGCCCCAAGCCTCTTGTGTTCTCTGCGGTAGTGTAATAAATAGTAAATAAATAAATATCTATTAAATAATTTGTAAAATTAAACACAATGTGGTTAAATGGAATAACTTCTATACAGCTGAATGTATAGATAATGTTTGCTTTCTATTTTTATCAAAAGTTTAATTACTTATCTGCATAATTTCTAAAAGGAATTGCCATGATATCACAATATTTTTAAGTAGCACACCTAGTTAAAAGAAGAAACAATAACAACCAAATTTTTTTTAACACATTGCAAAATAAACATGATTTACATAACAAAATGTACAGTATTGATATAGAATACTGAACTATGTCTAAAACCACAAAGTTTAATTGCTACTAAACACTTTTTGACGACCACCGCGAAATACCAATCAAAACGAACACACTCATAAAAAAAAAAGTCACTAGTAATTGTCTAAATAATCGAGAAAGCTACTTTATTATGAATCTGATTTTATTTTCTGAGAAAACGTTGCGGTCAAATTTCCCAACACACTGTGTGGGCAAAAGAAACCATGGACACAATATGAACATATATAACCTCGTGTTACAGATTTTTTTTTCTTCTAAATTTAGTAACTGGATTTATACACTTTTTCGTTTCCAGGCCCCGGCAATAAGAGATTTTACTTTTTTGGTGCGAAGTAGAAAGTTATGTAATGCACGAACAAACGGGGAATTTTCGGCAGAAAACTCCTATTGCCAGGCCCTGGTAACGAAAAAGTGAATAAATCCAATTGCTAACTCTAATACGTGGTATAGCCAGAATCAATGTTCTGTGGGTTCTTGAGAGCGAAAAATCGATTGACAGCAAATCGTCTGTCCGTCTGTGAACAACACTAGCGGCTAAACCGTTCAGCCTGTTTTCTCCAGAATTGATATTCCTCAATTGGTCTGGCTGATGTCGCCGCCCCTCGAATTTGAAACCGATATTTTATTTTTCTTTAGGGGGGGGGGGGGCTTTACATGAAGACCCTGAAAGATTTTTCCAAATGTTAAAAAAATATGGCTCCATCGTTTTTGATTAAATTTTGTTGTTACTGAAAAGAATGTTTAAGAGAGTGGAGCAGGTCTCCTGTTCCTTGAGAGCCCTGATTTTTCGAAAATTGCAAAATTTCAAGATTTTTTCGGCATCTTCCTACAACTACAATTATAAAGATACAGATTTTGTTCCTTAATGAAATCTGTTCCTTAACGATTGATTTTGAAATAAGATGATATACAATTCTTCGAAATTTTGAGCACTTTTCGGGTAACCTTACGTGAAAATATGGGCAGGAAAGTACGTGCTGTTATAACACCACTAAGGGCGAAAGAGTAAAAAAGAAAACTAAACCAATCGCCCAATCCTCTTTCGCTAACCTTGCCTCAAATTCGTTTTCCTCTGAGCGTAATTTATGGACGACTCCTAAAATTAGTTATTTGCTGGACAAACTCAGTGGCGGCTCGTGCTTAGGTTGCACGGTTGCACAACCCCCCAAAAATGAAAAAGATGTAATAATATCTTAGGAATATTCATTTTTCAAGCAGCAATATCGATGTATGTGAATTCATTTTGAAACCAAAGAACGTTCCACTGGCACTCTCTCCGGTGTCTGATGCCTTGCCAGGAATGGCACCACGTATTCAGTGCATTGTTTATGCTATTTGGAGGATTTGTTTTCATTTGATATTAGGTTTGTTGGTTCAAAACGTACTTTGTTGTCACATTACTCTCTAGTCAGCCGAACGAAAAGTTGTAATTTTGGAACGTGCTTGTTAAAAAATGAAGAACGAGTATCAAGTATATTATTTCTGTATTTCGCGACGATTGGTAAAAGAGTATTTTTTAAATGATGTATTAAAAAGTGTTAATTATTTTACAAACGCAAGCTAAGAAGCTAATTTGACACCAAATACCAACATGAAAAAAATACTGGAGTAATCAACGTTTATGTATGACTGCATTTCTCTTCAAATTCTAGTTATCTTATAAGTAGGACATTTCTTACGTATTATGTAAATGTTTTCTTTCAAGAATAATACCTTTAGATCGCAATTAACTCCTTCACAGAACTGATAACTTTCAGGCAATTAACTTGGCAACGCTTTATATTTATTTTATTGGTACCAATGCTTTACATTTTCGGGAGGTTCAAGAACGTACAAAACAGTGTGTGATTGAGTTAAGCGGAGTTGTTTTTGTAGGTCTTATAACCTGAAAATCATGTTCGAACAGTTGAGAAATAAAGGGCGATTTGTTACGAAACGTAAGTTATCGTGGAAAACAAATTTGTCTAGCCGCGAAACGAAGAAACTGAGAAGAAAACGTTACAGACGAAGACATGTTTCCTGTTGATGGTCGCCGCATCGTGCACGTTGAACTCGCTAAACAACTCGCAAACATTATATCATCATTCATCATGAATGACCCCGTATACGCATGCCAGCTCACAAAGCAATGCCTACAAACCAGCCTCTAAGTTTCGCAATCTTTAAAATTCCCGCCGAGTGGTACGTCCTGCAACGTTGCCGCACTTTTTCGTTCTTACGAAAAACTGATGACAGATGTTATTTTCTTTTTGCGTTTTTGCCCAAACTACACGGTAAAATATTTTCATTTCTATTCTATTCTCTTCAGAAAGGTTTAATCTACATTTGTAATATTTTCCCCTCGTGTAATCTTATGTAGATGTGTTTCAAATTTAATTATTTACGGTCGGACGAGATCATTTTCCTATACTTTGCGTGTTAAAACGCAAGTTTTCAAATGTGATTATCTTTAAAACTATACGGTAGAATTACTTTATATTTTGGGAAAGCATGTAAAAACATCTAATCTTGTGATAAATTTCAGTTGCGAAGTTTAATCTTATTTTTGACATAACGTGACAACCTTAATGGCCATTCTGGATCGAAGTCTCTTAGTAATCCCCGTGGCTGCAGCTGGCCGACCAGCGGTTTGCGAACGTTCTTGTGAATACGAATGTGTGTCGAAGATCTTTCATTATTGCCAATTATACCAGGGTAGTGAAGTTTTCGAAATAAAATAATTTTATTTGGTTGAAAGATGTCGAAGCAAAAGTTCTTGTTGCAACGTAATGAACAACGTAACCGTTGAATGAAAGTGCCCAGTGGAAATCAAAGCCAGAACCACGTGCGTGGGAGGTGTATATGCCTTATGCGGACCCAAAGCAAAACATTATGTAAGTAGTGTTGCAATATAGACTTATTTCACTTAGATTTAATTGCGTACATTTTTACCTATATGTTCGATGGAGGTGCAACCTCCAGTCTGTTGGGTCACCAGCCGCCACTGGGCAAACTACATTAAAAACTCCCGCTGAGAATATTGAATGTTCTTGAGAAGTTGCATCGTCACGGTCCCTACCATGTAGACAGGTTTATTCTGTGTGGGATGGTCCCTTTGACCATTTACACAGAATTTATAATACATGGTCGAAGTATAGAATCAACACCCACTGTATTCTAGAGGGCGCTGGTAGAACTCGGTGGTTCCCACCACTCTCTCTTCACTGATATAATTTTGTGACCAAACGTGTGAGGGCAGCACTGCACTACAGTGACTAGAACGTAATACATTTTCTTCGTTGACCTTGGGTTACGAATATAAGTTTTGAAACTTATGTTTAATGAAGATAGATATTATAATGATGGACGAGACAAATATTTTAGCAGAAAGTATTATTAAATTAGAGGAGGTAAAGAATTTTCGTTTACTTAATATGTTAACAAGTCGGCTAGGTTGTGGAAGTGAAGATTATGGGTAATAACAAATCTGAACCAAGGTGATGTGTTCAGGGAAGGCATGTAATAATTTGAAATAGTAGGATTCTCAAAGAACAAGAAATTCGTTTTCTTTCAACGCAGAAATTCTTAACCTTGATAGTAGACAATTAAGAAATCTTAATGTTCCTCATGCCGAAATTGCGTTTTCCCAAAAAAAGTGACCTTGTAGGGGTATCACACTGTGTAACAAATTCTGCAGTGGTGTATAAAAGGTAAATTCAATACATATATTTAAACATATTTATTATATCTATATTACATTAATCTAGTCCCTTGATTTATTTTCATTCATGATAGACTTCCCAATAAATTGCCCATGGGCAGAGAAGTTGAACTTTGTCCAGGCTTAATGATGTATTAAAATGTTTTTAGTCTGCTTCCTTGTTTACTTAAAAATTGATTTGAATTAAGTATTAAATTATTTTTCTAATGCTAGTGTTATTGTTATTGCTGGGTTGAATTCCAATTTTAATATTAGGTATGGCAGTGTATACTTTGGTTTGTCATACATGACCTGTGTTGTGATAGGTGATAATTGATGCTGTGCTGTGTTATATGACAATGAATGAAGTATTATGAAAATTGCATTCCTCTGTTATCTACAGATTAAAGAAGAACAGATTGACATGGAAGATGACTGTTGTGAAATTCCAATGTGAGTAATTGATTCATAGAAGTGTTGAGAACACAATTGAAAATTCATGTTTGTTGTTTATCACAACAAATTAGGGAACTCTCATGGTTAACATTAGAAAAGTAATTGTGTCCAGAGTATCTGTTTGCTAGCTTGTTTCATTTTTTGTTTGGGATATGAGAAAATTATAACTAATGGAGAAAGGGGCTGCAATTGAGGCTGGCAGAATAGGCAAACTAAGAGGGATGTGGGTAGATCTGAGTAATGGCAGTTATAGAATAGTTGTTGGCAGAGACAGATCAACAACTTGTAGACCCGTGAAAAATTGCAGCTTCCCCCCATCCTCCCTTCAAATAACCCTGGAAAAAAGTTATACATATTAGGTATAATTTAAGTTTAAAAATTGGACACACATATATTTATGACTAAAATTAAATATATTATTAATAATTTATGTGTGTTCAATTTTTTCTATGGAAAATCAATTTTTAAATTGTATATTTTGATGTATAGAAATAACATAAATTCATCATTTTTTTCTTCTTCTCTCTTTCTTTGTTAGGCATGTTTATTATTCTACTGTTTTTCCACCATTAATTCTTAAAATTACATAAATATTTACAATTAACATTAAAAAATGTAAACGAAATAAGTCATCTCCTAATAGATGATCAGAATTGCATGTATTTAAATATACATAATTTCTAAAATGTATAAAATGAATAATTTATTCATATTTATTTATCACAATATATGAACAATTTGTCCATTAATGTGCAAAACTTAGAAGTAAAATACAAAAAGTATGCGCAAGTAACTCTGAATCAAAGAACAATATAATATAAAAAGAAAGACAATAATTGTAGAAAACAAATATTTACAATAACAAACATCTACCCAATAGATATAAAATTATAAAAATTCAAATATTCTTCTCCTCGCATCTGACAAAAAAGACGCAGTATTATCATGAAACACGTTGATCAAGAAAATATTTCTCAGCTTACACATGTGGTTTACAAGGTTGTTTGCTGTATATGACCTATAAAGTTTTGAATTAAAGAAATCATTATTTCTGAAGGTGAGAGAAGGTGACTTGTGCAGAAGCATGTCTGAAGGAATTGTACAATTCAAATCACCTCTAATCAACTTGCGCAAAAAGATCAGATCATTCAGAGAGCACTTGGACTTAAGAGAAGGAATGTCAAGCCTTGATGCAATGTATGCATAACTGTGGTCTAGGATCGTGTTCCCTCGTGCATCGAGTGGCAATCCTGAAAAATTTATGTTGCACTGTCTCTATACTCAGCATATGGTTGCCAAAAAATGGAGACCATACAACAGAGGGGAACATCAAAGTTGGTTTAAATAACATAAGAAAGAACTATTTTAGTGTTGTAATTGAATGAAGTTCAAAAAGATGCGCTTTATAAAGGCCAAGATCTGGTTAGATTTATTAGAATGCACTAGATATATTCATTAAATGTCATACCAGAATCAAACATCACACCAAGATCTCTCATGGATGTGATTCTCTCTAACTCAATGGAGTTAAGTTTGTAATAAAATGCCTCTGCTGATCTATCTCTGGTTAAGTTATTGACTTACATTTTTTGAAATTGAGAAAAGGTCATTTGTAATGCACCAATCAGACAGAGCATTCAAAGCTCGCTGCAAGAGAACCCTGACTTCGACTGACTTTATTTTCAAGAAAGCTTGTCTGCAAAGAGGAGACGATTCATTGATCACTTCGCAAATGTCCTTAATAAAAATATTAAACAATAGGGGACCCAAAGGAGAGTGAACTGTATATGAATGGCCTAAAACCAACTTAACAGTGGTCTACGTATCCCCAGGCGTTGAAGTTTGTGCAACAAAATGACGTGGTTAATGGAATCAAAAGCCTTTTCAAAATCAGTATAAATACAGTCTGTCTGACAATTACATCCCATCCCTTCGAGAATGTAGGTGGAATAGAAGACAAGATTTAACTCAATATTTCTGCCTGGTATGAAGCCAAACTGTCTCTCAGACAAAAGTGGATAAATAACTTACGAAATCTTGTCAACAATCAAAGATTGTAAGACTTTCAGTTTTGACATACACACTCAAAACTGATATTGGTCTGTAGTTAGTTATATCATGTTTCTCGCCTGACTTAAAAATAGGTTAGAGCGTATTTACAAGTAAGAGCATATTTCAAGTAAATGCGTATTGTAAATTTTAGAAATTTATAGACACGAATTTAGTCCATAACTTTTGTCACTGTTGGCTTATGCTTCCTGTGCCTATATGTAAATCTGTCCCTGGTGGTTGTTGCGTTGACACTTTCAAGCTTAATGAGGATACCAGATGCATACATTGGTTTCAACATTTTGTAAAATAGTGAAGTTTGCCTTGTTCTCTGTGGCTCCACCAATGGTTGGGTTTAAGAGATGTCAAAAGAGAAAGGTACAGGCATTACTGGAAGAAGAAATGTGTATTTAAGTGCAGACAGAATGGACTCTCAACGTGAAAACTTTTAATATCTTGAAATTCCGAGAATTTGAATTGGGAGTGTTACTTTATGCTATTTCAAAGTTTACTACACCCATCTGTTTATAAACCGGGAGGGGTAGCTCAGTGCATCAACTGATGTCACTGCAGTGCCTCTGACCGGGAGGTCCTAGGTTCGAGTCCCGACAGCGGCAGGATTTTCGACACTAGCTTTGCAGCTAGGTCGAATTCAGTTGCTGTCTGGAGGAGAATTCTAGTGGCCGGCTGCTCTGATCGGTAGTTTACCGTGGTTTCTCTGATCAGCACCAGGCAAATGCCGGAGCAGTACGCTAACAAACGGGCCATGGACCGCACACGATCTTTCCTTCCTCTTTCTAATCCTATCCTCTCCCCTTCACACACACTTACACTAACATACACTACACTACCACATATTCCGGGAGACCGGTCAGGAGCTTAGAGCTTTAGAGCTTGTCCCGGCTGGGGCGGAGCCCCGCTGGTGGGAGAGTCCTGGTTAGGGTGAAACCCCACTAGCCGACGGTAGGTCGGTGCCGGATCTCGCCATCCAGCGGGGGAAGATCACTGCCATCTCCCGCGAAAAAACATGCACTACACTAACGAGACTAATGACCAAAGCAGTTGATGCGAAAAAATTGATCAATCAATCAATCATCTGTTTATAAAATTGTAGATGTAGGATGAAATATGATTGAAAGTGTTATAGTTTTAGTTTTATGTCTTGATATTTTCATTTGCTTATTTTGCTTAACTTAAATGCTGCTTTCTGTAGTGTGTCTTTTGAGTCTGTTGTTATAACTTGGTTGTCTGCGAATTTTATGTTACCAATTTCAGGTGGTTTGTTATTTTTATTCCTACCTGAGTTTTTTGTTTCCATTTTTTTGTCATGTGACTTAAGTAAATGTTAAAGAGTAGTGGTGACAGCGTGCATCCTTGTCTTAGATCATTGTTGATCTTCATCTGCTGTGTTGCCTTAGTCATTTTTAATAACTATTGTGGAATCTTGGTGTAGGCTGTGTATATTTTTGATTAAATGTTCTGGTACTGTTTCTTTCAGAATTTCCTATTACTTCTGCCTATTCACATTGTCATAGGCCTTTTTGTAGTCAATAAATAGTATATATGTTGGTAAGTTATGTTCTTTCGTTTTTCTATTATCTTTTAGTGAATGCATTTATCATTTTTATTCCATCTATTGTACTTCTCCTCTTGCAAAATCGATGTTGTTCTTCAGTTTGAAAATTTTTTGATGTCATTGATATCATGGTTATGCTCTAGTTGTTACAACTTTTCCTCTTTTTTTTTTCTTTTGTATTGATGTCCTCCATTCCGGGTTTTTTTTTTTTTTTTAAATTTTTCCTGTCTTCTGTATTTTATTATTTCTGGTTTTATCCCATTATTCCTGCTCCCGTTGTATTCTTCAGATGCCATTATTTTTCTAGTTCTTCCTTTCTTCCTCTTCTGTTACTATTTATAACTCATTGTTTGTATCTTCTTGCTCTGGATCACACCATGATCTTTTGTAGTGTTCCTTCCACTCTTTGTCCTGTATTGGGTTTCTTTAATTTTGTCTTCCCAGCTTTTTCAGAATTTTATACTCTACTCTTTTTCTTTCCTCTTTATTTCATGGGTTTTCCCACTTTTGCTCTTTTCCTTTTTTTTTTCTTCGTTCCAGGTTCTCAGTCTTTTTTTTCTTTTGGTAATTTTTTCTCTTCTTTCCTTAACCTTGGTTTTTTTTCCAAAAGGACTTTTAAATTGTTTTCTTTTCTGATTATTTGTTTGGTTTTTATCCTTGTTTATTTTGTTGAGTTTTTTCATAAAATTAAAAAATTTTTTTTAATTTCATATTTTTCTTCTCTTAATGTTCTTGTCCATATTCTATACTAAAACTTAAACACTTTCACTTATCACTTAAACTTAAATTGTTGAGATGTTCTTGTCCAAATGCTTTCCATTTATCTTTTCTTTTAATTCACCTTTAACTTACACTTTCACTTATTACTGAGAATTTCCCATGTTCTTCTATTTCTTTCTGTTCATGTTCATAAACTTCTTATGTTATGCTTTATTTCATCTTCCCAACA
Organism: Teleogryllus oceanicus; assembly: GCA_964035755.1. NCBI lineage: Eukaryota > Metazoa > Arthropoda > Insecta > Orthoptera > Gryllidae > Teleogryllus > Teleogryllus oceanicus. The sequence goes on from CAXIVR010000013.1 coordinate 62,835,212, forward strand.
AGTCTTCTGTCTTCTGACTTTTCTTGCACCTCTTCTTTGGTCCCATACTGTAGTTCTGTAACTCCACCTACCATCGTTGAGTCTTGCTATGTGTGCAGTCCCTCTCCTTTTCAGCTGCTTTGCTCTTTCAGTGACTTCTATTATTTAATATTTTCTCATTTTGGGATTAATGAAAGAAATTTGCAATCATTTTATTTTTATTTATTACTGGTCTATTCCTGACAAACCATTCATGTAATAATTTATTTATTTTTTTATATTTCTTATTCCTTTCCTATCTTTCCCTAGTTCTACAGTTATAATATCCCACGTGACTTTTGTTTTATCTTTGAGAATAATAAGCGTTTTTCACTAGGTAAAGTTTTAGCTTCCCTAATTTTTATTCTGTAGTTTTGTTTGTAACAATTGTAGTAAGTTTTAAATGCCTCAGTTGCATTTCTCCTTCATAATTTTATTGATAAATCTTAGTTTCTTGCTAGATTTTGTTGTACCTTGAGTCACTCATTTCTTTTTCTGTCTGGTAAGTGTTACTTGTTTTTAGTACATGAATAAAATATGATACTGTAATAATCAGAGTTATGCAGTATTTCAATACTTGTATTTGTAATGTGTATTTTAAATACATTTTGTATTTGCAAAACTGTTTTTTGCACATGTATTTTGGAGATGTTTTTTAACACACAAAATAGGTGTATTTAAAAAGGAAATACTCAAATTATTTTAAATACAGATGAAGAAGATAATGAGGATAGTTTTTTATTTGATTCTGCTAATGAATGCACCTCATTGGAACAAAAATATAAGCTTCTTTCAGCTGTTTAATTCGAATTCTCTTCACTTTTAAATAATAAATCTAAATCATTAGAAATGCCGGAAAATTATCTGACAAAAAAATTGTTATTCGTTATAACGTTAGTTTATGTTCATTGTGTTATGTTTACGTCCAAGTTGAATGACTGTTTTCCTTTGTGGGCTTTACACATTCACCAACTGGGGGTTTATTGCATGATGATTTGTTTGAAAAATTAGTCATAATGATTATTTATTTAAAATTAGACATAATGATCAGAGACATCCATAGCAAGAACATTGTAAGAAAGTTTCATTGAACTTTTGTCCAGAATGTTTTGATCAATGACTGTTAAATATGTCTCATCCTTGTCGAAACATCAATTATAACTTGTAATCCATAGATGTTTAACGTCACCTGCAACTTAAAATATTCATATTTATTTAAGAAATTAATGTTTAAATCTCTCATATTAATGAGTTTTTTTTGTGTATTGAAATAAGTTATTAATTGTTGTTTCTAAGTTCCCTAAAATATATCTAAGTTTTTGTTTGTTATTCTATAAAAATAAATTATAATGTTATAATAGATTAATTCTTCCCCACTGGCTTCAATATGTTCTTTGATACAAGACATTAAATGTGTTTGATTTTATTCTTGCATTAACATATAATCAAGATTCACCATGTTGCTTATTTTTGCAACATAATTTTGCCGTGAGGAAAGAATTTTTGTTGAACTTTTGTTTGTTTTGCTGTGAGGGAAACGGTTTTTTAACAAGAGAGAAAAACCCCTAGAAAATATGATAAATTAATCCCCAATAATACGTGAAGCAGTAACTGCTTATAAAACTATATTTTGGCCAAAAGTGCCTTTGACTGTTGCTACAATAAATTCAAAGTTTCCAGGAGCACATGAATCCACCCAAAATCACTTCTAACTATTTGTAAACTGAGTGAAAACTTCTCCTCATTCTTTCTGTTAAACCCTTTTACTTCTTTGTTCACACAAGACCATCCACTGTCTATGAGGGGCTCCAATAAATAAAAAATTGGTTTGTTCATTGTCTTTCACTCAGTTCAATAAATTATTCACACCTTCATTTGTTCGATGTGTACCTATATTATTAAATCCTGCAAATACTAAAATTGTATCCTTCTTTTCTATGTGCCAAAAGTGTCGGTGGTGTGATGGAATCTGTGGAAAAAAGGTTTGTATAAGCATATTTTTTTCATAATTAACCATGAATGTTCCTTACATATTTAAGCATGGAATAACTTTCTATAGGAACAGGGGTGCGAATTGGACAGATCTTGAAATGAAGGCTCTATTGGAAGAAGTGGAGCCGAGGAGAAACTTTTTGAAGTGCAAAAAAACCGATGTGGCAAGTATGAAAGTAAAGATTAAACAGTGGGAGGAAATAGAAATTGCAATGATTTCTAAGGTACCTCAGTTTTCGAGATCAGCAAAAATAGTAAGTAATGTGATTAAAAAACTTCACAACATACAGATTTTTAGATTTATACAATTTTCGTAAACATTTAATATATGACATCACTCATATGGATGCACTGAAGCTGTCAGGGCACAAGTGGTGTAATGGATTTATTATAGCACTAGTTGTACAAAGACTTTATAATACTAATTTTCAAAGAGAAAAGAAAGTTGCTGTTAGAAACATATCACTGAGCGCTAATCATGTTTTTACTTACAAATAAACAGTAAATAAATTTAAAAATTGCTTTGTAATTATTGAAGATATGATTCTTGATAATATAATAAAAGTCGCATCACTTTTGCACCATGAGGCATTAGTCAAGTTATTACGATGATAATGTCTATGTTGTTTCATTAATAACTATTACACCATTGAAATTCCAGAGAGATGCTATTCTTGGAATTTCTACTTTGATAATATGCAGTACACATTATGTTAACAAGAAGCAATTATGATCACGTTCGTTGTTCAAAATAATTTTAAGTATTATTTTCTTCTATGGAAGACAGGCCAAGTGGATTATGGATTGAAAAAAATAACATTTCAGATTTCGGACAAATGGTCGAGCATGAAGAAAGTGGCCAGGAAGTGGGCTTCTGCTGAGAAACGCAGATGTGTAGGTGGTAGTGGTGCATTGATGTCTGGCAAACCGTGGTGGGTGGAATGTGTGTTAAAGTTTCTGAAGACCACTGATTTGGACTGTCATAGCCGAAGTGATGGAGATCAAAGTAAGTCGGAATAAATTGAGTAATAAAACAAGCTTCTGTTTTCAGTTTGAGAGATTTGTAAAAGTGACGTGTTAATCTCAGTTATTCTAAGATTCCCAAGACATGAGTTCTATAAGGAAGTAAAGTAAAACTTGAACAAAAATGAAAATTCATAAGTGGATAATTCTAAGGAAAATGTGGAAGTGTGTTTATAAAAATAAAGTAATAAATAGTTCACGCTCATATTGATCTTTGTTCCACTAGAATAATTGAGATAATAAAACAGTCCTGATTACATTTTCTTGTTTTGGCTCTTCACATCAAAGTAAAACACTATTGAGTAAATTATTTTTAAGTTTTTCTATTTGAATTCTTTTAAAATAAAACGAATCTTAAGAAAACAAATGAATTGCAGATTCCACTCTCACAGTTGAAGAGGGGAGCGTGAGGAGCAATGTGCAAAGAGAGCAAGAAAATGTTTCGGAAAACGACGCAGATCTGAGGAGCCCTGCAGGAAGCCTGCGGATGCCTGTTGATGAGGATTTTGTGAGTTGTGAGAGTATTACAGTTGGTTTGATGCCCCTACCGCCCGAGCTTTCTCAGTTTCCCCCTCTTTCTCCTGTTGTTGCTGCCGCTGCCCCACTCTGCTCTCCTCCCACGCCTGCCGCCTCCCCAACCCCCCCAATCCCCACTGCTGTTGCCCCTTCCTCATTGCCCACCACTCCAGATCGACCTGTTCGGTCCTCATTTACCAGTTTACAGCGTCTGTCTCCACCCCCGCCCCCTTTACCCAATTCAAGAATGCAAACTCATCGCCGGAAACACAAAGTCGACACGCTGTCGCAGAATTTTGAAGAATTGACTGATTTCAAGAGAAGATACTATGTAATGAAAAGCAAACTACTGGAGGAGGATAAGAAATTACAAGATTTAAAATTAAAATGGGCATTGGAAGACCGTGAGACTGAATTAAAAAGGAGGAAATCCATTCAGCAAAAATGAAAGCATTGAAGTGTAAATGCCGAAATAAAATGAAAAATTGAAAGCAAGCTTTTCCAATATTTTATATTTTTATACCTACACAATTGTGCCCTAATATGGCAATATAATTGTTTTTTTGACAGTTGTTCTCTCTGCATCTCTTGGTAATCATGAGTGTCGTAGGTAATGTGACTTTTACCACAACAATCTCCACCTGTGGTTTATCATCTTCAGCATAATTTTCCATTTTGTGCAGTACAACTGTAGCTGCCATCATGGTCAAGAATGGCTACGTCTCTGAAGAGACTTATTCTGAACAACAGTACTGGGGAATTGTCTATGCCAGACACTAAAGCTTGTTTCAATAAGTTTGTGTCCTTGTGGGTGGTTCATTATGCATAATCTGTTTTAAATAAAATGTTGAAGGATGGTGAAGGCATCTTGTGCTCCAAGTCTTGTAGTAAATTTGATAAAATTCTCGTCTGTGAAGTTAGTTTCATTCAATATTTCAAAATGTTTGTGAGTATGGCTCAAGGGGGGGATGTGTGTGAATTTTTACAATTCAGTATTATAATTTTTTAAGCTGCAGGGATTTGATGTAGAATGATTAAATTTTGTAGTTTAAGAATTTTATATCAAAAAAATGTTTATTATTAAATAGAATGTTGAAATTGTTAATAATATGAATTTTGTAATGTTTAACCTTAATAAGGTACACTTTTCCAAAAACCCAATCATATTATAAATTTGAAACTCCAGAACTGCTTCTGAAATACAAATAAACAATGAGTGAAAGGAAATTGCAGCATTACCTGTATTTTAAATAATAATTAATGAATCTATATATTTAAAAAAAAATAAGGTACTCCGCCATGGCTTTGTTTAGAGCTTCTACTGGACCGTTTGTTGTATTTTTTCTTTTAAATGAAAGAATATGTTTGTGTTGATTCACCACCATTTACAGTATAAATTAATTAATTAAATCATTCTTTAATAGTACGCTTATCAATAGTCAATTGTTTTCTTTCAAAGGGTGACAGTTTCAAAATCGATATACATGAGTCTATAGATGTGTGTTCACGCTGCTTGATGTTTTGTTTTGATTGTTGAGATTTGTTTACAATTCATGAAGGTTTTGTTTCAGTGTAATAATTGCATTGTGGTGTTGACAGTTTGCATGTATTTGCTTCTGTGGTGTATTTTGTAGAGAACATTCACACAGTGGGATTTCCTCGGTTTTACTTTAGTGAAGTTGTTTACAGGTTATGTCAAATTTTGAATCGTTGTCCATGCGCCCCAAAAGACGCAAATGTTCATTAACTGGACGCAGGGAAAGAGAAAGTCAGCGTAGGTGTCGTGATAGTGAGGTCAGTTTGTTTTCTATTGGGTCATTGTCTACGGAATGTCAGTTTTGTTTTGCTTTGTACTTTCCATGTGAGAGAAATTCTGCAAACGATTTACTCTGTGTTGCTTAAATGGAAAAATAAGTATACCTTCGAGCAATTTGCCAGAAGAAATCAAACAGTTGTTTATAGGAGATGATGACACATCAAAAAACTTTAGAAATAATATCCTTCAGTATAATAGTGCTATATCTTTTGTGCCGATATTACATTGTCACCTGGTCATGAGCCATACGTGTTCAAAATTTTGGGAACTCCACATCACAGAATATCTTCGTTATACCCTGAAGATCCAAAAAATCCAATATATTGTGAACATTAGTCTGGGTACACTATTTTACATTTATCTCAGATCTCACCGTCAAATTTTGATGGGTTCTCAGTAGTATTTATTAATTTTTAGATGCAAAAAACTTGAGTTTTAAAAATTCCTTTGATGAACTTAAGCAATATTTGAAAAAATCCTTACACACAAATTCTTTTCTTTATTTACTGCAACTATTGAAACAAAATTTGAAAATAAATCTATATAGAATAGTTTTATAGCAAATGGTTCATTTATCATGCAAAAAGAAAATTACGAGAAATTGCTTGGAAACTTTCAAGATTTGTTTCTGGAATGAAATGTTCACTGAAGCTGTTATTATTTTACCATTATTCCCTAAACATTATTAGGTTTATCATTCATTGCACAATAACAATATTTTCTAATAGCTTCAAAAAGGTTTTACAAGTCTTTTATTCTGAAACTACCGTGAACATGCTTTTCTCCTTGATTTTACAGACCTCCATAAAATTTATGTCTTGATTCTATGCTGGATGTTATTTAAATTTTAACGGTCTTTCCTCTGTCTGACTGGTGCAAAACTTGGGGAGAATGTACCAACAAGGGGAAAAAAAAAAAAAAAAATAGATTTTTTTCCCATAATCTTCCTACATTCTCCCTTAAAGTTATTCAGTAATGTGACCCTGTTATTTGTGCCTGTTAATGGGAAGCTACTGCTTACAATTTACATTTGAAAATTAGATTGGTTGATCTGTAAGTCTTGGCACTTCTATACAGGAGTGGGATAACACTTGCCTTGGCACAATCATATTCTCCTCCAATCATGTAGGTATTATTAACACTTTCTTCACGCTGGAATACATCGTGATCTCAAACTTTTGGAAGTCTTAAGATTGCCTAGATGATGAAGGTTATCGCCTCCCTTAATTTCAATCACTCGCTTCATTTCGAGGACTCTGAAATCAGTGCTCACACCAACAGTATCGAAGGTACATGGACTGCCATTAAAAGAAACCTTTTCCCAGCACCAAAGCTAGGAGTGAATGGGGGAACGATTTGTAGGAATACATGGGGTGAAAAAAGAACTGTTCTAAAATAAAACAAGAAGTGCTATATTCTTTTTCTAATTCTATAAAGAAAGTATACCACCCAGATAAACGAGGTGTTGGTTTATTTCTAGAATTGTGTGAGTAGCAGAGGTTTGAGGGCAGAATCCCCCCCAATATAGTGCTATTAAATAGTGATATAGTAGTTACAGTTGTAATAATACTTTTAAAGTAAGAGAATTGTTTTTGTAAAACGAGTGTTTCAATCTAGGGCTGTTGAATCTTTTGTATCAGTCATTCACTGCACAAGATTCAGTGGTGACTGAGTAAATGAGGCCATGACAGTAGCGAAGGAGGTCATAACTGAAGGGCACTTCAAACCCAAGATTAACCAATTAGATCCTACCTCAAATGCTGAGGCAGCATTTCATCCCTCAAATAAAAAAAATGTTCTCGGATTTTGATCACATTTCACAGAAGCATTATCAAATGGTTCTTAATGACAGTTTGTACATTATTTTTTGAAAGTGTGTTCAAATTCATTGAAATAATTCATGTATGAGATATCATAAGGTGGGAAGTAAGGGACAGAATTGCTGACAGGTGTTCATGTACGATTCATCACCTAGTGGGAAGTAAGGGATAGAGTTCTTGAGTTTTAAATGAATAACATTTCGGTCACTGAGGAGTGAAAAACAAAATTCTTGACGTATGATTTAAAAAGGAAATTTAAAGTTTTCTGTTTTATATATTTTTAGTGATTTCCACACAATTACCACTACATTACAAGAAGTAGAAATAAATAAAGAAGGCATAATGACTGTACCTCTGGGATCCTTCTTTAAATCTTGTAAGGGAGCCTTCTTTAAACGGTCATTTCTCACTGTTACAATACATTTAACTCTATGTGAAGTCAGTGTTTAAGTAACGATAAAGAGTTATAATAATTATATATGATAAATAGATTTTATATAAAAAGAATAAATAGATTTTATTACATCAGAGTGAATAATTTTTGTTAACAATCCTTACAAAAAACACTCATTTTCTGTCTGTATACAGAATTCACTTCTCCCCATAGCACGTCACTCAGAGTTCTTAACTGTTTCTGACGTAAAATAAATAAATAAATAAATAATGTATATAAATAGTGCTTTTCTGAGGAATATAGCTAATACAGAGATTTTCAACTCCAGAGTGCCCTAATGTTTTCTTAGGATCCTGCTTGATTGCACCAACATAAGCCTGAAATTTTAAAACATAACCATTAAATATTGCTAAACACCATAAGCCATAATGTACTGTCTTTCCTCTTACGAATTGCTTCACAAAACAGTGTCCATAATATGATGTCCATGGCTTCATCCAAAGAGAGATGTGATCCTCATGATACTGCTAAATTTTGAAACTTTTTATTTAGATTGAAATCAGTAGAAAATTTTTTTGAACATTTTTTCTACTTTAAGAATGTTAGTAATTTCATTTAAAAGCATTTCTCAACATAGAATTGGAAACAAGAGCATTGTTGGTGTTTGGTCTGATTTCTCTGTACATAGTCTGTGCTCAGACTTATATACTGAAACATGCTGTAGACATGCTTGCTTCTGTCTCCCAATGACTAAAAGGACAGCAATAAAAATGACACTGGCAGTAATTCAGAAGGATGCCTGGCCCCTACAGGTGATTTACGAAAAGGGGCTAGCTGAAGCTGTGTAAGTAGGAACAATCAGTGATAAAGGGTTCATTACAGACATTATTTCTTTTCATGCCGGGAAATCTGGTCCCAATTCTGAATAAAATCCATGCCCTTAAGAAGCAAAATCTCGAATTAGGAAAAACTGGAAAAAGAATGAAATTCTTCACATGAATTTGATACTTCCAATAATAGAATACCAGATGTAATGGAACATCTCCCTACATCTTATAATAGTCCCATTGATCTTCTTTGGGAAGTAATAAATTATGATTTGGTAGAAATTCTTACAAAAGAAATTGCAAGATATGCTAGTCAAAAGGGACATTGATACAACTAAACCACAATGACATTTATAAATACATTGCTATACTGTTTTTCTGTTGATACTGTAAACTAATATTACAACGAAATGATTTTTTTACTTGCAGGCTGCACATGGCGTGACGCAGCAACAATGCAGTTACTATTTAAAATGCTACAAACTACAAGAACTTAAGTGCTAATATTATGAACTACAATGGCATTCAAACTAAAAATATATCTGAGGAAAACAATCTCTTATTCAAATTAAGCATTCTAAAATCAAAAACATTCATTATGTGTTTGCACATTATAAATCATACAATGAGATATAATGGATTAAATCATTTTTGGCTCTGTAACCAATCACTTTACAAAGCACAATCTCAATTTAGGAAAAACAGACACTGGAAAAAGAATGGTTGAATTGTATGGTTTTCCCTTGGCTTCACTCTCAAGTATTAATTGATTCGTAGTCTTTGAGCATTGTTGTATGTATGTTGGTCTTGGCTGTTTTCAGACCAACAAGCAACAATGTGTCATATCCTCAAATGGCTTAGGAGTACACCTTTCAGTTCCTGAATTTCTCAGCTTGAAGGTCACTTGTCAAATTATATTGTGTAATGTTACAATAGAGACGTACAAATTTTAATTTTTTAAAACAGGTTAAAAGGAAAATCCAGTCAGATTTGTGCTTTGAATTGTACATATCGTGGGAATGAATTTTTTTTTGGTGGATGAAATCTATTACCCCCCCCCCCCCCGCACAAGGGATAAATTAGCTATTTGTTGGGATGGAAAATTGCTGCAACTATTAGTAATTGGATCAAACCATTACCTCCCCTTGTTGCAGCCATGCAGTGTATGATTGAATGAGCAGCAAAAACACTCCCTCCTTCAAAAATCCATCACAAGCCGGCGGCGCTAGCCGAATGCGTTTACTACGCTCCGTGAAGTCACGAAGGTTAAGCGCATTCGAGACTCGCGGGTTCGTGGTTGGGTGACCGGCCAGGAACCCCGGGATCTAACGGCGTCGAGCCCCTGGCCGAAGGGATAAAAGGCACTGACTGACTGCGACGTGACGAGACTGGACTAATATTAAAAATAATAATGCCCATTAATGGAGGATTACTCCCAAGGGCAAAAGCGCTCAACGCCCCTTAAGGGGCTTGGAGACGCGTTGCGTCAAGGAGTGGACGCAACAAATTAAATAAAAAAAAAAAAATTTAGAAATGCTCGCTTACTAAAGATCACTCTATTATTACTATTATTGTCCAATGGCAATGTACTATTACGTCCTATGACATAGTCCCGAACTCGATTACCACTCCCGACAAAGTTCCAATTTACACATCAATATTACTTCCACTGAAAATATTGGCAATATCATTCACTGTCCTTAAAATTTCACTGATAACCCAATTCTGACTATCTGGATTATACTCGTTCCCTCTCACGAACCTACGATCAGTTCAGAAGCGCGATGCCGGTCAGAATGAAATCCTCCTGCATGATTCACCCCTCGAAGACTTCGTATTAAACTACCTTCCTTTTTTTCATAACATTTGACCGTCCTTCTCTCACCCAGCCAATCCATACGTTCGTTATATTTTGGTGTAGCTGACCTTTTGATCGTCTAAACTTCTTCGCCCAATCCCAAATTTTCTACTTTCGGCATCCAGACAACTCTTAATGCATTTAGAAAAAACAAAAACTACATTGTTTATTCACGGTCGTTGCTAAGTTCTAGCTCTCGTGATATTTTGTAATGCATGTTCCACCATATTGTCTACAAATAAATGTTACTTTATTTTAACGTGACATATCGGTATGTCACAGTATGGTAAAATGATATGATTTTCATCCTAAAAAGAATTTTACTGTAGAAAAGTGATTAACTTCTTTTGAGTTATGTGCTTATAAATGACAAAGTTATTAATTTTTTTCAATATGACGCATCAAAAGAAAAATCTGAAAAAAAAATCGGTAGTAAAGAACATCTTAATACCAATTTGTAGGATTTTTCTATCACCACAGAAATAAAACGTAGAAAAATACAGAATAATTGAATAATTTATTAAAAATTGAATTTCCCACCTTTTTTATTTAAAAGAAAGCTCTCCAAGATATATGTATAGATGTCAACTATATCTCATAATTTTTGCAGAATTTTATCTTCGAGTAAATGGTACGACAAAATCAAAAACCGAAAATTCCTATTTTTTCTGATATCTCAGGCTGTCGTTCTGAGATTTTGGGAAAATGATTTTCAAAATAACACCTAACATGCCCTCTGTTCAAAATTGAATTAAGCTTGGGGAAATTTTAACTCACTTATTCTGCTGCAGCCTCTGTCCTCGGATAGCCTGAAGAACGCTCAAGAGAATGGAACAGGTCTCATTTTCGTTGAAATCTCGGATTTTTGGAAAATTGCAAAAGTTCAAATTACTTTCGGCTTATTCTTTCAACTACGATATTGAAGATAGTTTTTCCTTAATGGCATATCTTGTGTAAAAGCAGACCATGAAATAGGATCATGTACTACTTTTCGAAAATATTAGTAATCGCGTAATTTTCGTGAAATTAGGTACTTTTAATTTTTTATCAATAACGGCTGCAAATTTATTCTTCGGATTTTCACCTCTTATTTATCGCAGGATGGTAAAGAAGTAGAGCCAGTCTATTTTCCAGCGAAATATGTTAAAAAAAACTGCCAAATTTTAAAAATTACAAAATTGAAGGTAGACATTGTTGCCATAAAATCTGTTTTAAAAAATCGTCCCTTAAAAAAGGTATGTACCAACTTTTAAAAAACTTGGTTTTTGGGAAATTTTGTACTTGAAACTTACGCAATTTTTTTTAATTTCTCGAGAACCGCTCCAGTACCGATCAGAACAAGGTACTCTTAAAATACTGGTACAGGTGTCATTTTCGTCGAACTCTGGATTTCCGAAAAATTGCGAATTTAGAAATGCGAGAAAGTATATTTATTGTAGCCCCACTAGTTTAGACGACGACATTTTTACTTTTAGATTGATTCGTGTTTTCTAGTACGCGAACTGGTATGGTCATTGGCTTCACGATTGTACCGAATGTTTAATCCCTGGAGGTAGCGGTGTTCTCACTCCCCTCTGGATGGTAGGAACCGGCACCAACCTACACATCGGTGTGGGGAAGGATGGCCACCGACAGGTATCTCCTCCAGCCGGGATAAGCTCTAAGGTACTGAATATTTTCCCTACGTGTATGGTAATGTAGTGCATGTAAATGTGTGAGAGAGAGGGGAGGGGATATATATATATATATATATATATATATATATATATATATATATAGAGAGAGAGAGAGAGAGAGAGAGAGAGAGAAGTTAAAGATGAGAAAGGAAAGAGAACGTGCGGTCCATGTTATGTCCCGTTCGTTATGGTACTGCTCTGGCATTCGAATCGTCTTGATCGGAGTAACCAAGGAAAACTACGGATCAAAGCTGCCGGCCGCCATATTCTCCTCCGGTGAGCTGCTGGATTCGTTCCTGTTATGTAGCTGGTTTTGAAAATCCGACGTCGGTGCTCTAACCGTTGGACCGCCCGACCTGAGTCGATGCAATGCTTCATTTTCCTCTCATAGACTATGGGCTCAACTTAACCGTAAAACATTGTTTTAAAATAATTTTTGGAAACCTTTGTGTATTGGACGAATTTTTACTTTCTCGCTACCGCTTACGCAGTAGCGAGAAAGTTATGTAATACTGGGCGAATTTTCGGCAGAGAATTTTCGAGAGAAACTCCTAATACAGAGCACTGTTAACGAAAAAGTGGATAAATCCAGTTGTTAAATATAAAAAAAATCCTCAAACACCTGGTGTAGCCAGAATCCATGTTTTGTGGGTACGTGATACCGAAACATCTGTTGATGGCAAAACGTCTGTCCGTCTGTGAACAACGCTAGCGGCCAAATCGTTCAGCTGATTTTCTCCAAAATCGATATTCGCAAATCCTTCTGGCTAATGTCGTGCCCCCTTGAATTTGAAACCGCTATTTTAATTTGGGGAGATTCTTTACATGAACCTCCTGGGACATTTTTCAATTTTTTAAAAAAATGGCATCCTTCGTTTTTTATTAAATTTAGTTGCGTGTGTGTGTGCGCGCGAAGGACGTTTAAGTGAATAATGGAGATATCATGGTCGCTGAAAACCCTGATTTACCGAAAATTGCACTTGTTCAATTTTTTTCTGAGTCTTCCTACAACTAGAATTACGAAGATAAAGATTTTTCCTTAATGAAATCTGTTCCTTAAAGATAGATTCTGAAATAAGGTCATGTACAATATTTCGAAAATGTGAGTACTTTTCTCGTACTTTTGCATGCAAATACGGGCGATACAGTAGGTGCTGTTTTAGCAAGTTACACTGGACTTTGGCCATGGTGACCTGGGAGCATGTGGTAAACTCTGGAGGAGTCGATGGACCAATAAAATTGTTTTCTACCAACGGAACTCTACCGAAATGAAACGTTTAAGGAAGCCGTAGCAGCCTGCGGCCCTCTCCATCCACCGCCCCGCGCCAAATTGCTTCCTCAAACCAAACATTCCGCCGGTCTTCTTTTTGCAGCGATCGGCAGGGTAATGACCGAAAACGCTTCTTTAATTCCAAAAGGTGCGATTGCACCCGAGGCAGAAACAGCTCATTGGGGAAGGGGGAATTTACGTATGCGCTGGAGCACAGTGCACGGAATTACAATACCGGTCGGACGAAATGGACATTTTCTGGTTGCAAACAGACATTTTATTGTATGTATTTGGCATTTTGCGGTAGATTGTCCGAAATTACACGGTAGCTGTGTCCCCCGTGCTTGGGTCTTGTTTCATTCCCAGCGCGTGCGCGTGCGTGTGTGTGTGTTTGGGTAAGAGAGATATGTGACGAACATAACGTATTCCCTTCACTGTAACTAACAAACCCTCCCTACCTGAGCTTTCCTTCGCCACACAGCTACAGAAACTGAGACGATTTTTTTTAACGAAAACTGCTACTCTGTTTTTGCTCCGATCGAATCGAATGATTGAACCCGGGCCTTTCGACTGCGAAGTCAGGGTGCTACACACTTAGCCACATCGCTCGGTTTATTATTATTATTATTATTATTATTATTATTATTATTATTATTATTATTATTATTTAATTACTTCTCATATATCTATGTCACTACATAAATTGTACAGATTCATATAATCACAATACAAATTATGGTTATAATTTTGAATATAATTATGTATATTGATTTCCCGTAAGAACAGGTCCCTTTAAAATTTATAGACAGCAGACAATTTTCCCTCAATTATTTTATTTCATAACAATTCAAATTAAATCGTACGTCTAAGTTTCCTGTCTTCAACGACGTTTCAAGAGTTTCTTGACCCCCCCCATCTTCAGGTCTAAAATAATACAAATCATCTTAATTCCTAAATGTATAACTTAGCCTAAGTTGATTTCTAGATAAATAACAAAAACACAAACTTGCTGCTTTCTTTATTTAACATGGTTTTGAGGTCCAACAGAAGTTATTTTATTATTTGGTTTGTAGTGACCAAGCCCGGAAAGTTTATTCATTTTTTAAATGTTTAAAAGTTTTCAAATTAAAAAAATGTTTTTGAAATTTAGATAGAAAGCTATTTCTAGAGAGATTCACTTTTAAATTCGAAATTTTAAGAAATTAGATCTCACCCATTCGTCACGAACAGTAATCCTGGTAACTAACACTCGTTGTTATGATGCCAGTCCCATTTTCGGCTTGTGTCACGTATTTTCGAAAATGCCAAAAAGTGAACATTTGAAAACTACAAAATTGTAGATAGCAATTTTTGCTTTAAACAAGGTTTGTTGTAAAAATCTGCTCTTTAAAGAAGGAGATCTAAAATGTTTTGATAAAAAGAGATGATTTCGCTTAATTAATGTCTGAAATTGATGCATCTTCTAAAAAAAAATTAAGCTCAAACACAACTCCAAATTTTTTCATTAAATTTTCTCCTCATATGTAATAAGGGACCGTAAAAAATATAGTGCTAATCCCATTTTCGGCTATTGTTCCGTTTTTTAAAAAATTCCAAAAAACGTGAACATTTGAAACCTAGAAAATTGGTTACAACGATTTTTGCTTTAAACAGTTTGTTGTAAAAAATAAGATATTTAAACACGGTCACAATTTTCTGAAAAACGGGCTGATATTTTACAACAGACTTTGTTTAAAGCAAAAATTGCGATTTTCAATTTTGTGATTTTCAAATGTTCACTTTTTGGCATTTTCAAAAAAACCGAACAATAACTGAAAATGTTACTAGGACCATATTTATTACCGTCCTTTATTACATATGAGGATAAAATTTAAAGAAAAAAATTGTAGTGTTTTTTTAGTAATAAATTGCCTAT
Source organism: Teleogryllus oceanicus (assembly GCA_964035755.1). Classification (NCBI taxonomy): domain Eukaryota; kingdom Metazoa; phylum Arthropoda; class Insecta; order Orthoptera; family Gryllidae; genus Teleogryllus; species Teleogryllus oceanicus. The sequence goes on from CAXIVR010000013.1 coordinate 62,850,337, forward strand.
ATTTCGCGCAAAATTACAGGAAAGTGCAAATTTTCGAAAAATTGTACAAGACCTTATTTCAAAATCTAACTTTAAGGAACAGTTTTCATTAAAGGAAAATCTCTAACTTTATAATTGTAATTGAAGGAAGACATCGAAAAATCAGAGTTTTCAACGAAAATGGGACTTGCATCATTCTCTTAAACGTCCATCACACTACCCAACAACAAAATTTATTCAAAAACCTTGGAGACAGTTTTTTGAAAATATGGAAAATGTCCCAGGGACTTCATGTAATGTGCCCCCAAAATTAAATATCGATTTCAAAGACAAGGAACCGCGACATGAGTCAGATCGATTGGGGAATATTAATTTTGAAGAAAATCGACTGAACGGTTTAGCCGCTAGCGTTATTCACAGTGGAGGTATCGAGTTTTGCCGTTATTGAACTTTTCGGTATTAAGAATCTACATGACATGAATTCTGGGTACTCCAAAATTTAGAGTTTTTTCTAAATTTTGCCACTGGATTTATCCACTTGTTTGTTGCTAAGGCTCTGTAATAAAAAGTGAAAATCCGTCAATTTTTAGCGCAACAGTACATAACCTTCTCCGCTTTGCATAAGCGGGAGCGAGAAAGTAAAATAAAGGTTTAGCGTTTCGATTTTTGTCCGCCTGGAATTGCAGATCCGAGCACTGTGCGCCGTGGCCCATAGTTCTCAAGCGCCCTGTTATTACACTGCCCCGCCGCACCGCGCCGAGCGGCGAGCTCAAGCTGCCGGATGTCGCGATTAGAAAAGCTTCGGGCCAACCGGTGAGTTTTCTTATCATAGGGCAGGAAGTCGGCATTCCTTGTCTGCTAAAGACTCGCGATGAGAGGTTTTGTAACCAGGTGACAGTGTTATTGAAAAACCTGCTGTTGCATTCCTAGTACAGTTCGAATCATAGAACAAGCATATAAATCAGGTAGTGAGAAAAACGTGAAGTCCTTGCATTTTGTATTGCGAGTTCTAAAGAAAAGTTCTGCAAACATCAAAGAATTAGCATATCTTTCGCTGGTTTGCCCTCTCATTTAATACGGAGTGGCATGTTGGGATCCATACAGAAAGTCGCACCGGAAAAATCTAGATAGAATACAGAGGAAAGCGAATAAGTTTACCTATAGAACAAAGGCAATAAAAAAAGTCATGGGAACTTCTAGAAACGAGAAGAACAAGGGCGAGGCTTTGTGCTCTTTATAAATCGTACGTAGGTCAACTAGCTTGGAAGGAAATTCAGTTTAGACTAGAAAAACCAAATATTTCGGCCGCAGCAATCACACCCAAAAAATTCGAACAAGGAAACAAAATTCAGATCTTTGGGAAATTTTTCTCTTGTAACAGAACAATTAGAGATTGGAACAGTTTACCCGCAGCAATTTTCAAAGCTTTTCCGAAGCTTTAGAAGTAAGTTAGAACAAGATGAGAGTAATAGATGTTAAATTAGTAAGTGCTGAGAAGTGCTGGTCGGTGTAATTCAAAGCAAAACAGTGTAGTGCAGTGAAGTGTATTGAACGCGAAAACTTACATATCTGCATTGTTAAACTAGTAGTGTTAAAATTCACGTGCTCTTTCGCCATTAGTTTCAAGCGAAAATTAAATAGTTTCAAGCAATAGTTTTTTTTCAAAACTTTAAATGTAAATTTATTTTTGACATTGAATTCATTGTATAAGGTATGCAGTATATTCACGAACATATCGGAAAAGGGTTTTTAGCCTTACAATATTCTTCGTAAGCAGTTTGCGAGAAAGTAAAATAATTAAAAGTTAATAAAAAATACGCTACTAGTGGCGTTGGCAAACAAATGCAAATAGATCGAAAAATATATATAATAGTAATTAATAAACCCTATGATACTGTAATATTCTATACACACGCACGTGCACACACGCACGCGCACACACGCACGCGCACACACGCACGCGCACACACGCACGCGCACACACGCACGCGCACACACGCACGCGCACACATGCGCGCGCGCGCGCATACCCACACGTTTATATTACTCCGAACGAAAGGTAGCCGTCATTATCGCCTTCTGTTATCAGTGCGGCGTTAAAATAACCAACAATGACCGTTCATCTATTCGTTTTCACGTTTAACCGAATTAAAGGTCGCAATTTGAAATAAAATAATATAAATATAACACATAATAATAAAATGAAATATGAAATAATATTCACATTCTAACTTACGCAGCATCCAACTAACTCAAATCATTTCTAAAATTACGATCACAAATCGCAAGATTTTCAGAGCGGGTGGCAAAGTTTGACGCCTAGCTACCCGAAAAAATACTCATATTTTCAGAAAATTCAACATGGCCTTACTTATAGATCTGTTTGTGATGAACCCACTTCATTGAGAAAAAAATTCAAAATCCTCATAATTGTAGTTGTAGGAAAACGCCGAAAAACGTTTGAATGTTTTCAATTTTTAAAAAAGAATCGTTTTCAACCAACATGAGACCTGAGCCATTCTCTGAAACGTCCTTCTCACTACCTATTAACAAAAATTAAACAAAACCGATGGCGCCATTATTTTGAAAATGTCGGAGGGGCTTCACGGAAAGTGACTTCCAAAATTAAAATAACGGTTTCAAATTCAAGGGGCTGCGACATCAGCCAGATCGATTGAGGAATATCAATTTTGGAGAAAATCAGCCGAACGATATAGCCGCTAACGTAGTTCACAGACGGACGGATAGACGTTTCGCCGTCCATCAATTTTTCGGTCTCAAGGACTCATAGAACATTGATTCTGCCTACACCACTTGTTAGAGGATTTTTGCTAAATTTAGCAACTGGATTTATCCCCTTTTTTGTTACCAGAGCCCTGCACTAAGAGTTTTTCTGCGCAGCTTTACAAAACTTTCTCTTCTCAAGAAGTTTCTTCTTCAGCGCGAGAAATTAAAAATGGCAGGGGACATATAAAACATATTTCAAAACGTTATCCATTTACCCCTTCTGTTTTGGTTTGGGGCGACGCGTCGGCTTGGTAAGTACTACTCGTGCAACTTTTCTTGAACGATGAACTTGCTTCCTCCTCCCTTGAGCAATAAACAGTCGAAGGCAAAAGTTTGAAGCGAGCACTGATGACAACTTTCCAAGCATTTAAACTTCGTTGGCGCGAAACAGAACCAATAAAAGCTAATTGCTTTCATAGTCTAGAATTTCTGTACAGCCTTATTACCATTATCTAAAGACATGGTTGAGGCAGGTCCAGGTCCTTCAAGGGAGGCACCTAAAACTCCTATCTAGTGTCCCTGCTGTACCATACCTAGAGCGATGACATGGCCGCACACGTAGCAGGTTTGACTTTGATTTTCTAGACGTTGGCATTACTGTAAATACTTTAGTGGCTACTTTGTAAGTAATACCCCCACTGCGCCTGCATTTCTTCAATCTTTCGTTCAAGAAAAGTTGCGCGAGTAGTAATCCTATAAATGTCATTGATAAACGATAATATTACTTGCTGTAAAGATAGGTTTGGATTGTTGAATTTTTTGTTCATATATTGGTTCATATATTCATTAAAGAATAGTTTTGTACTACACTCGGTCTCTACATGAAACTTTCCTCTACTTCACCACAATATTTAAATTACTTCCTCGTATTATTGCCTATTTATGATATTAAAATGTTACAATAAAGTCGAAGACAGGTCTGCATTATTGTCCCCTATTCAATACTTTTATTTAAAACTAATACATGGTAGTTTCGACCACAGGTTCATTAAAAGATTTAAGTTTGGCCAGCTCACTTAATTAATTCTTTTCTTTTTTTCTTTTCGTAACTACAGACATAACTTGGAGTTGAGTCGTGTAATTTAGTTTTTTTATGTTGCAATTTAACGTCTTTAAGCGAATAATTTATATTTGTGCATCCGCTTTCATTTTAGGAATTGTGTGCGTATTACAACCCATCTTAAAGACTCCACGTTCACAGAGAAAATCTGTATTATCACTGGGAGCGACATTATTCATTACCGCTCATAAATCGTCTGCGGTTATCTTATTACCGCGTTATCGGGGACGTGGTTTCTGCCTCGTCTTTACGGAGCCTTGCAGCGGGCATGGAAGAACAGTCTGTATCATAAATCTCGCAACTTCTCCAGGGTACTGCTGTCCTGCGTGGCCCAGGGTATGAATTGATTATTCTTCGACTCTAGCTACATAGCTATACTTGAGTTTTTCTAACGTGACGGCTGAGGGTAGTATCTCCAAGATTGAATTCAGCACGACTTTTTGAGTTATTCTCAATGAACACTATTCTGTACAAAATCACCAAGTGCTTTCTGATTTTGCACAAAAGTTTTTACTGTTAGAGCGTACATAAATAGCTGCACCATAAGATACCAAACTACTGTCAGAAAAGCCATGTAATTTCAATAGCAGGAATATCAATTAATGACGCAAATACGTCTTGAAATTTGGGGGCAATGTCAGGTGGAAGTAATTGATCCCAGTTGAGGAAATAGGTCCAAAGATTTTGAAATAATAAGGAGCTAATAAACCTGGTGGATAAAAAAGAAAGAGAATCACGGTAAGTGTTCTTTTAGTGAATTTAGTGATATTAAAATTAATTTTATTAACAACACTAAATTGAACATATTATTGTTGATATAAATTGAACATGGTATTCCAGGAAATACCTAAATTGGAAACTCAGAGTCCTTAGGATCGAATATTTTGTGGTTAGATTTTGCCAATAAATGATCTGAAAGATTTGAAATACATACTTGTCATTTGAGGCCCATTTACGCAGGAGAAAGCCGCCCCTTGGTAGGAGGGCGTTGAATAGAGATATTGTTTCCTTAGCAACGTCTAAGTTTGAGGAGGAGTACAAAAATCATCAACATAAAAATTTGACATTAGCACGTGGGAGCCTGTAGGGAAGCTTGTGCGTTCGTCAGTGGCAAGCTGATGCCTATTTTGTAGTTTTCAAATGTTAACTTTTTGGAACTTTCCCGAAACCGGAAAAATAGCCAAACCATATTTTTTACGCCCCTTATTACAGGAGAAAATTATTATATAATTATTTGAGGAGAAAATTTAAAAAAAAATGGAGCGGTTTTGAGAATATAATTGCCTACATTTCACCCGAATTATACGAAAATTACACGGAAACTACATGTTTTTGAAAAATTAAACATGAACTTATTTAAAGATTTGTCTTTAAGAAACGGATTCCGTTAAGGAGAAAATCTCTATTTTCAATATTTTAGCTGTAGGAAGACGGTCCAAAAAATTGCGCTATATCAATTTCCAAAACCTCCGTGATTTTCACGAACATGAGACCACCACCATTCTCTTTAACGTTTTCACGCTCTTTTTGATCCACAAATTTGGTGCCATTTTTTAAAAAATGTTGAAAATGTTTGTGATGCTTCATGTGAAGTACCCTCAATAAACAAAATTTTCGTTTGAAACTCCCAAAGCCACGAGCTTCTTCAGATCGATTGGGGAACATCAGTTTTGAAGAAAAGCTGAACGGTTTAGGCACTAGCGTTAACCACAGACAAACGGACGTTTTGCCCGTCAATCGATTTTTCGGTTTCAAGAACCAGCAAAACGGATCTTGGCTAAACCACATGTTAGAGGACTTCTTTTTCGAAATTTAGCAAGAGGATTTATCCGCTTTTTTGTTCCAGAGCCCGTCAATAAGAGTTTTTCTTGTAAAAATTCGCCTTTTTTCCGAAACACGATTACATAACTTTCTCTTCTTACGAAGAACTTCGTAAGGCGAAAAAGTAAAATCTACAGGAAATTTGTCTTTAAAAATATTTATTAGAAACGACAGAATATTTTCTTATCACTTCATTTTGCGGAAAACATTATGATGTTTTGGTTATTAACATATGCGCGTGAAAACGATGGCCGACTATTCGTTTACCTTTACCTCCTAACGATTCTTTTGCTGCGATTGGCTGAATGTGTGATGACGTAATCGTTTGTGCCGTAAAATGCCATTTTATAACCGATTTCTTGTAACAGAGAAGATCGTTCATTGTCCTGGTATACAAAAAAAAAAAAAAAATATCCACACTTAATTAAAAAAACACATTAGCATTTTTTGAAAACAAGATAAATGTTACATTTACTTTCATTAACCTCCTTTGATGAGTCTTTTCGATAGGATAAAAATTTCCTTCATTTATCAGCCGTAAATTTCGCATTGTATTATTTAATTCCGACAGCATTAATAAGAAGAAATCCTCTCCGTTTTGTTATTTTCGTTTCATTAACTTCAAAACACCAGTACTCGGTTTCGCCGCACGTTAGTTAACCTTTCAGATCGTCCGGCTGCAGGATCATTGCGTTTAATTATTTACCCTTTATTAATACAACACTATTTAGCCTTGTACGGCCTGGGTATCGCGTCGATCGATGTGAGTGTTACGAAAGTAGCGCCCCGGTGAAGGAATTCCGATTCCCATTCGAATTAATTTGAGACCGCGTCACGTGGCGTTTTCATCTCGGAGGCGCCGCCGCCGCCGAACAATCTTCGATTTTCCACTAATTATAACAAATTCATTACGCGTGGTCCAGGCGAGCAATTAAGACCTTCCCGGCGCTACCATTAAGTGACCGGCCCGGGATCGATTCTCGCCCGCGATAACGCTCGCGCAAAGCTTTTCAGTTCACTCTTTTCTAATTATAACAAATTCATTTATTGCGCCATTAACGGAGGTAATTAAAGGCGAGCAATCGATTCCATAAAATCGATACCGATATCGTGGTTCGAGATGGAGACAGCAATTAAAGCGGTGCCATCGCCTTACGCCCGGAAATTAAGATGGCGGAAGGAGATAGCTCGGATTAGCTCCCGCGAACGCGCCCGGCGGCGTTGCCAAGTCGTCGATTGGCGCTGGGAAGCGAGTGGCTTGAAATTGGGAACGCAACGTTGGAACCGCCGAGGAGGGGATCACTTTCTTATTTGAACTTTGATCATTTTTATGTTCGGGGAGGGGGTATAAACATGTTTCTAAATTTAAAATATTGAAATTGTGAAATATTTTCGTCCAAAGCTGATTGTAAAGTTAAAATGTGTCTTAAGACCATTTTTACTTTATCGGTTACAGTAGAGAGAAAGTTATGTAATGCTGCTAAAAAAAACGCGAATTTTCGGCAGAAAAACTCTATTACAGGGCCCTGGAAAGGAAAAAGTTGATAAATCCAGTTGCTAAATTTAAAAAAAACACGTATCTTAATTTTTAATTGTATTTGAATACTAGCTAATAATATCCAAAAAAAAGTTTGTTTGTTCTTTTCGAAAACTATCTCCCTCTATTTTTCCCATAATTACGAAGTCGTCACCAACCTGCGCAATACGAGTACACAAGACAGAAGACACTTGCCCCACCACGAATGAGAGCGCTTGAAGGTATTTTGTAGTCAGAGACAGTCGGGTGGAAGGAGTAGCAAGCTTTGGACTTTGTCAGAGAATTTCTACGAGCCTTGAAAACTATAGTCCATTTCACGTATTTCTTTTTAAAAGGAGGATTAGTAAACGGGCCGTTAAATATATCTCTTGTAACGACCTACTCTTTAAAGAACCAAGTAGTTTTAAAGAAACGTTTGCTAACGACTGAATACAATTTTACAGGACACTTTTCTTGCAACCCTCCGTAAGTTAAATAAAAGTCTATATAGAAACACTACTTACATAATTTTATGCGTAGTTTCCGCGCATATACTTCCCGCGCACGTGGTTCTGGCTTTGATTTCCACTAGGTACTAAAATTCGTGTCCGGTACATTGCAACAAGCACTATTGTTTCGACACGTTTCACGCAAATAATTTATTTTATTTCGAAAATTTCACTGCTCTTGTATATTTGGCAATAATGGAAGATCTTCAACGCACATTCCTATTCACAAGAACGTTCGCAAACCGCTGGCCAGCTGCAGCCACACTGATTTCCGCGAGACACTAAGGGGCTTCCATCCAGAACGGCCACGTCTACACAAAGAACTCATCAAATGTACGTTTTGAATCAACTAATCTAATATTGAATGAAAAATATTCACTAAATATCATAAACAATGCATTGAATGTCGTTAGTAATTTACTAAAACCTGTATACCTTCAATAACAAGCGAAAATCATTCCTCTGAGACTGTCTCCGTTGCCACGCAGCACTAGACAGCGCCACTCGTCTGGTTGCGGCACTAAAAGGCCGTACGTTCCCCGTGTTAAATAGAAGGACCGAAGCGTAAATGTAGTAAACCCTTTAATACAGCCAAGAGCGTGGTGCAATTCCTGGCAAGGCACCAGACACCGGAGAGAGCGCCAGTTGGACGCTCTTTGGTTTCAAAATGATTTCATATAAATCGATATAGCTGCAATATCTTGAAAATTGATTGTTTTAAAAGGAAAACTTATATTCCTAAGATATTATGAGATCTTTTTCATTTTCTGGAGGTTGTGCAACCTAAGCACGAACCACCCCGGGTAAAAATAGATAATTTTAAACACAAAATAATAACTTCATAGTAGTAGTGGCTCTAGTACTATAATTTAGCTACTCAACAACGGATTAGCACTGAAAGTAGCAACAACATGCTACCAGAAAGCTGCGCCAATGTCTGAGCGCCCGCTGACGCGACGGCGATAGGGTAGCACTGAACGCACAAAATTAATAAATGCTAGTGCACACACTAGCATTTCAGCTAGGTCGAATTCAGTCGTTGTCTGGAGGAGAATTCTAGTGGCCGTCTGCTCTGATCGGTAGTTTTCCGTGGTTTCTCCGATCAACACGAGGCGAATGCCGGAGCAGTACCCTAACAAACGGGCCACGGATCGCGCGCGATCTGTCCTTCCCATTCCTTGTCCTATCCTCTCCCCTTTACACACACACACTAACACGCACTACACTACCACATATTCCGGGAGATCGGTCGGGGGCTTAGAGCTTGTCCCGGCTGGGGCGGTGCCCCGCTGGTGGGAGAGTTCTGGTTAGCGGGAAACCCCACTAGCCGACGGTAGGTCGGCGCCGGATCTCGCCATCCAGAGGGGAAGATCACCGCCATCTACCGAAAAAAACATGCACTACACTAACGGGACTAATGACCAAAGCAGTTGACGCGCCCGCAAAAAACAATCAATCAAAACTATTTCGCTTCTATCTCCCCGCAGGGGGGATCACGATGGTTGTTTGTCGTGGTCTCTGGTGGAGTGTCGTAGACGACTACCCGGACCCTGAGTCTCGCGGCGCCGCTCACGTCGTTAGCTTGAATGTGCAGGCAGTGAGAAGGCGATGCTAAGCTGCTGGGAGTCGGACTTGCCCGGCTACCCACCAGTTGGGCCAATGGCGGGTCGACCTTTGGGTAGGATCGGGCGGAGGATGCTTTTCGGAGTACACCGGATCCCACTTTAAAGTCCGGCGGGACACTAGATACCACCCGTCACGTTGCAAAGGTTCCGGCGTTGCCCACGTCTATAGCTGCCGGTAAGCAATGGGGAAACGGGATGGAGGATCCGAGCCGTCTGGACCTTGGTTCAGGTGGCCCCCAGTTGGGCTCTCGCCTTCGTCGTGGCAGTGGCCCGATACTATGAGGAAAGAGGAGAGAACTTGTTCCCGGCGCATGTGAGTGGCGCATTGTCGAGACTCCGGTACTAGCTTGGATAGCTAGGAGCTCTGAGCTAGCAGGGCGGCCCTCACCCAGGCATTGTATGGGGCGGGGGTTGCTTTGACGGTAAATTAGATTCCTACAGTATCCGGAAATAAGCCTGTCAGCGGGGGTGTGGATTAGAGCCCAAAGAGGCCAAGGTGCCCACCCCAGGGTCTTGTCCCCCTGACGAAGCAAAGAGTTGTGGTGTTGTAGATCACACGGGGTTTCATACATACCACTACCAGCAGAAATAAAATCTAATTCATTTATTTCGCCCTTTGTTAGACGCACACGCTGTGAGGTAGACGCCAATGCTATTTACAACTAGAAAGACTCGGACAGAGTGAGAAAATGCAGTATATTTCAAGTTACATGAAGCGAACGAGCAGAAAAAAGTAAACTAGTAAAGCTGTTGTTTGTCGCGAATGTGAGATGGCACTGATCCACACCGAGGGACAAAGGAGGTCTTTTTTTTGTGTTTAAATGCGTGACACTCATTGTGTATTCCACCGGACGTTTGCATGTGTTCTCGACCAGTTATCTTCACGTGTTTCTTCATGTGTTTGATTGGCAATATAGCAACTAATTTGAAACTTTCTTTCTATTACATACAGTGAAAATGAGATGAAAAGAAATTCTGAAGAGCTAGAATGCGCAAAACAACCGAATAAAAAAAGGGGATTCCCCAAATTAGGGGCCCCTTCTCAATGGGCCCTTACCTTTTAACAAAAACCGACATTGCCCCTAACCCGCCCGCCTGATGTCGTTACTTGCCCTCCCGTCCCGTCTCGCCCAGCCTCGTTCCATTTCGTCTCTCGCCTTCTCTTCTCTCCTCTCCTTCCTTCCCTTTCCTTCTCTCCTCTTCCCTTTCTTCCCCACGTATTTTCTTTTCTTCTCTTCCCTTATCTTCCTTTCTCTTCTCTTCCTTTTCCTTCTCTCCCCTTCTGTTCACTCCTCGACCCCGTTTCTTCTCTTCCTTTTCCTTCCCTTCTCTATTCTTCTTTTGGTTTTTATTCCCTTCTCTTCCAGTTGTGTCGTGTCGCATTGCGTCCCCCTGCCGCCCGTTCGCCTGCCGCTGCCGCCTCGTATGGAAAATTCCGCAGCCGCTATCGAGTTATCGCTATCGCTCGATCGAGCGGATTAATTAGCGGTCGGCGCCTCAGCGCGTTGCGCATGCGCGTCACGTCTCTTCCCCTCCCCTCCCCTCCCCTCCCGCTCCCCTCCCCCTCCCGAGATCGCGGCGCCGGGTTCAGCTCTCCCGCGCAGGGAGCCCGGCTCAGCGGGCCTTTCTTATACTTGGGTTACCGTACCGTGGCAGCTGACTGTCTTATCTTCGAGATGGAAATCGACACAATTCATTTGCGTCTTTCTCGGTCCTACCGCAAGATGTCGCTTTATCTGCAGCACTGCTTGATGCGGTCGCGATCATGTGACATCTTGCGGCACGACTGAGAAAGATGCAAAAAGTCGTGTCGTGTTCCATCTTGAAGATAAGATCCTCAGCTGTCACGTGACGATAACCCAAGTATAGAGACCGGGAGTGGTGGTTCAGTGCATCCACTGATGTCACTGCAGTACCTGACCGGGAGGTCTTAGGTTCGAGTCCCGACGGCGGATTTTCGACACTAGCTTTTCAGCTAGGTCGAATTCAGTCGCTGTCTGGAGGAGAAGACTGCTCTGATCCGTATTTTCCGTGGTTTCTCCGATCAACACCAGGCAAACGCCGGAGCAGCATCCTAACAAATGGGCTACAGACCGAGCGCGATCTGTCCTTCGTCATCCTTGTCCTATCCTCACCCCTACACACACACTTACACCAACATGCACTACACTACCACACATGTCGGGAGACCGGTCTGGAGCTTAGGACTTGTCCCGGCTGAGGCGGTGCCCCGCTGGTGGGAGACACCTGGTTAGGAAAAACCCCGCTAGTCGACGGTAGGTAGGCACCGGATCTCGCTATCCAGTGGGGGAATATCACCGCCAACTCCCGATGAAAAACGTGCAACACACTTACGGGACTGATGACCTCGTTAGTTGATACGACCGGAGTCACTAACAGTCAATCAATCAACCCAAGTATAGAGGAGGGCAGGGAGGAAACTACTCCTCACAAGCAACCTGCAGAGGTTCAGGGCGTCAAGTGATGTCTCTGCAGTGACACTAACTCCGAGGTCGTAGGGGCTACTCCCCACGGTGGCAGGGTTTTCGACACTAGCTAGTCCGAATCCAGGCGCTGTCTGGAGGAGCTCTAGCGGCCGGCTGCTCTGACCGGTAGATTTACGTGGTTTCTCCGATCAACACCAGGCGAATGCCGGAGCAGTACCCTAACAAACGGGCCACGGAACGCGCGCGATCTCTCCTTCCTCTTCCTTGTCCTATCCACTCCCCTTACACACACACTTACACTAACATGCACTATACTACCACATATTCCGGGAGACCGGTCTGGAGCTTAGAGCTTGTCCCGGCTGGGGCGGTGCCCCGCTGGTGGGAGAGTCCTGGTTAGGGGGAAACCCCACCAGCCGACGGTAGGTCGGCGCCGGAGCTCGCCATCCAGCGGGGGAAGATCACCGCTAGCTCCCGCGAAAAAAAAACATGCACTGCACTAATGGGACTAATGACCAAAGCAGTTGACGCGCCCGGTAACACGAAAAAATCAATCAATCAATCAATAAATTGAAGAAGAGTCGTTTTGCACTAACAGTCTCGTGATGGACCTTGAAGTCATTACGTCTTAGGCCTAAGGTAAGACCTTATACCTTTATGAATAGTACATGTCTGTGGGAGTCTCTAGGGTCACATTACAAACGTCAAAAGGGCCACCTAAAAACAGGAAAGTTTTCATTTTTCCAACCCTGATAAACTGATTCTCGTATGTGAGGTAGTTACAATTATTCCTTACCAACTTCACATCGCTGGCAAGAATTTACGAAAAATGTAACAAAAGTGAGAGGTAAGAAATTTGCGAAAAAGAAGTTGAAATCATATCATCGGGTTGGGTATGTCTGACGCTCATAACGAAGGTTGTTTAACCCATTAACTGCCATGGTCCTCATTTGAGGACCTAAGAGCTTTTTCATTGTTACGTCATACTGTATGCCATTGTTGGTCATATAAGTAGCTTACATAGTGGTATCGTGATTTACAATCAGTGGTACATTGTCAGTTACACTTGACGGAGCTCAGTATTCTTTATATTGAAGTAAAGGTAAGACTCTGCAGCAAATTTGACTTCAATTTTTCTAACAGTATTTGTGTTTTTGTTTAGTAATGAATTATTAATATTTAAAAGTTAAAACTATTAAATAAAGTGAAAATGGATATAATTCAACAAATTTAAATGTTAATATTAGTTGTGTTTTTACTCACTGACTTTAAAATTCATCTTGTTGAGTGGTCCTCATTTGAGGACCATGCTTATCGGCGTACTTTGGTGACGATAAGACAAGAGATAATATTGACTCTTTATACTTCCAGAAACATGAATTCCAGACAACATTCCAGTGTTTTCTAACTTTAAAGTTGATGATTTGACTGATGAAGAAAATATTGAAGAAATTTTCTAGAAGATACAACACCTACTGAAACTCCTGGTTTGATTGAAATTCATCACACTTATAGTGAAAATTGCAATGAAGTGAACTGTATAAAGGATAAGCAGTCCAGTTCAAATAGAAAGAAGAGAAAACCAAAGCTACGTTGTGGGCATGACTCCCAAAAAAAAAACCAAATTGGGAAAACGGAACCCCATTTTGGCATATTGAGTTTAAATATGAGGAGGAAAAGATACAAAACAAAATTAAAGCTACGTTGATGGGCATGACTCCCACTGAAGTATTCGAAAAACTTATTGATGATGATATAATGAATTATATTGTCAAAGAAAGTGTAATTTATGCAACGCAGAAAAACAACCATGGGTTTGTTTTATCAACTGACTGTTTGAAAAAGTTTATAGGAATTCTCGTCTTCACAGGTTATCATTGTCTTCCGAGGAACAAAAAAAAACAAATCAATCGTGAAGTTTGAACATTCAAATAATTAGAAAGTGTATGCCAAGAAATAGGTATCTGGAGATTAAAAAATTCCTACATTTCAACAACAATGCAAATCTTCAAGGACAGCCACTAGAATCAAGAGATAAATTATTCAAAATTAGACCATTGATAGAAAAATTTAATAGCAACATCGTGAAGTTTGGAATATTCTCAGAACATCTAAGCATAGATGAGCAAATGGTGAAATATTTTGGACATCATTACTTGAAACAATTTCTGAGAGGGAAACCAATTAGATTTGGTTTCAAGCAGTGGGTGATGTGTTGCTCCAAAACTGGATACTGTTACCATGCTGAAGTCTATGAAGGACGAAAGGAAGATAGAAATTCAGAATTTAGTTACGGTCTTGGTGGCGATGTAGTCATGAGACAAGTTGCAGTAATTGAAGAACCTCAGAAACACAAGTTTTATTTTGATAATTATTTTACCAGTTTTGAACTCATCAAGGACTTAGGTGAAAGAGGAATACGTGCAACTGGAATGTGTCGTTATGATCGCATGAACAAATGCCCAATAATGAAAGAAAGGGAAATGAAGACCGAAGAAAGAGGGTCATATGATTATCGTTTTGACAAGCAAAATGGAGTGTTGGGTGTAATATGGAAAGACAACAGTTGCGTCAAAATGCTCAGCAACCATGAAGATATACTGTCTCTCAGTCAGGCTAAAAGATGGTCTAGAGCTGAGAAAAAGCAAAAGACTATTCAACAGCCTAAATTGATATCACAATAAACAAAATATGGGCGGGCTAAGCTTGACTGGAACATTCAAAAGTACAGAATCCGCATTCGTGGAAAAAGTGGTACTTCCCACTATTTACAAATATAATGGATATCGCAGTTGTAAACTCATATGTGTTATACTGTATGGTAAATGGGCCAATGTCTCTTTTGGACTTCAGAAGGAAAATTGCCTGTGCATATTTGTGCGTATCATCTTGTTCTGATCCCAAAAACAAAGGCAGACCATCTTTCACTAAGTCTTCAATTTCTCGTGTTTCTGTGGAGCTTAGATTTGCAGGAGCACATTATTTAGAACGAACAGAAGATGGAAAACAGAGAAAATGTGGAGTTTGTAAGAAAAAAGTTCGTAAGCAGTGTCCTTTGTGCAATGTCGGGCTTCATATTGAATGTACCAAGGAATGGCACACTAAATAAAAAGTTTTGACAAGCATCAAAAAAACTTGAAAAAAAGCACTATTCAGTTTATTTTGCACTGTAGTGCTACTTATCATGTTCAAATGTTACAAATATTTGATAATAAATATGTTTGAAGTAAAAAGAATTGTTGAAGGTCTTTGTACGTTATATCTGCCATGGTCCTCATTTGGGGACCATTGATATATAAGCTCCTAAACAAGTTAATTTGCAAAAAAATAGTGTATTATTATTACATTATTCATTAATTGTGGGAAAGGAAACAAATTTTATCAGAAATGAGATTTTAAAAAAATTGGCAGTTAATGGGTTAAGATCTCAAGAAAAGACAATTCAAAATTCAACACTGCATACTCATCGTGGAGAGCCAAAAAATCTAAAACTCCACACACAATGTAGATTTGTTGTACTGTTGACTCGCATCGTGGTTTCAATGTCTAACCACTAGCCTACCTTTTTGTTAAATTATACAACTTCTTTGTTTAACGCTTGAAATGTTTCTTTTGTTATAATGCATAACGCAATGTCGTAATTGCTAAAACTTTTCTGAACGTTGTTCATTACGACGTATAAAGTCGTTAGTCACATAATCAATAGAATTTAAGGATATCCCCTCACGCCTGGCGCTAAAACTCCCTAATAACATGCGTCGACTTGTGATGGAAACACAGAGCAAGTCATGTTTTCTGTCTTCCTTCACGGGCCAATCCACGGTGTGAGATTTCCGCATGCAAGGCCTCGGGACGTGTTGATTTAGTTGAAAAGGCCATCGCTACGTGGCGTTGTAATCGAGGGAGCAAGGACTCGTAACAATGCATTAAAAAATGTTCATCTTGTGGTCACTGGAGCATCGTGAGATAGGGCGATACACACAGGACAGGAGCAACAGTTGGGAGTATCTCCTTTGGAACTCCGTGTCCCTTGCAGCCTCCGGATCAATGACCCCCATCTCGATCAGCTTTTTTCGTTCAGTTTCCCTGATCCATTGAGCAAATGCTGAGATGGCCTCTTGTTTGGCTTCTGGACATAAATGTAATTTCATTTTCTGTGCATGTCTTGTAGAATTCAGTGGGAAATATAGTTATTCAAATTATCGCTTCCATGTTGTCGCGGCAGGAAGTATTATTCCGAAGGACAACATGAATAAGAGCCAAAATTTATTGCCTTTTTATCCTTGAAAATAGATTTTATTACATGGAAGCTTTTTTTTCTTCAAAATTTAAGTACTATATGACTTAGTGCAGGGATCACAGACTTTTGAAAATGTGCACACAATTCACTTTTCCCCATAGCACGTCATACGCAGTTTTAACTGTTTTTGACGTAAAATAAATAAATAAACAAATAAATAAATACATAAATAAAAAATAAATACGTTTCCTTCGATTGGCCTACAGGGTGCAGTAGTCTACAATATCTATTTTATGATGAAACAATGTTTCTTTCATCATGACCTACACAATATCCACCGTTTTCTTGCATATTCCCGTTCAAGAATTTAGTGCCCCCTTCAAAATTGTCGCTGTAGGCGCCACCGAGGCCTAATATCGTTCGTTCTCGATAATGTCAGAGCCGGAACTAGCATTATGGAGTTAAAGCACAGCGAAGCGATACATCAATATGAGTTTTCTCAACAGCGGGCGCAGTCGTGAAAGAGCTTTTGCACAAACGTTGAGTTGTGGGAATTCTGATTGGATGTTGTTGACGTTCTTATAAGAAGAAATAAAAGAAGTCGTCTTCGTCAACATATCAGCTTTATTAAGATAGCCGGCTTTCGACGGCTTTGCCGTCATCGTCAGTCTCGCTGCTGTCGGCACACAGTCGCTCGACTTTGCCGACAGCAGCGAGACTGACGATGACGGCAAAGCCGTCGATAGTCGGCTATCTTAATAAAGCTGATATGTTGACGAAGATGACTTCTTTTATTTCTTCTTACAAACGTTGAGGTCGAAGTGGAGGAAGTCCCACAACGCCGCCTCCTCTTGATTCGCATGTTCGTCTAGAGCCACCCAGCAACTGATCTGTATATTATTTTATACTTGTTGTATTATTAAATAAAAATAACCAACATATTACTTATAGTTATACATACAGATAAATATCAACATCTTCGTGGTCCATCATGGGGAAATTACAGTTGTTGTTTTGTTGTTTTTTACTTTCTCATATACGTACGTATATAGGCGTAATATACTGTGACATACCAATATGTGGGACATTGTATTGCGTCACATTTATTGTTAACAGGGTGAATGGTAAGGATAGACATATGCAAATATGGCGGCATAGCAACGGTAGACGAGTTGTCGTCAAGGTCAACAAACTTCATTGCTTTGAACCACGGGGCGCGGCTAGTTGATAAAGTAAACTGTTTGGGGATTGGCCGAGAAAGCAATGGCAGTCTGGGGCGCGGCTAGTTGAATTTGTAAGTAATTGAGGGATTGGCTAGGCATGGATTTTTTTCTGACAAGAAACAGTAGAAAGATGGACCGAGTTTTGAAGGGCTAAAAGAGGGGAATATGAATTCATTCCGACTTATTCCGTGGTGCTGTGCGGATCGTGTGTAGACAATTGATGTTGGGAGTTTGGGAATTGCGAACATTTGCTTTGGAGCGTATGATTGTCGGACTTAGAATATTGATGGAAGGTGCGGAAATTGGAACTTGAAATATTTCAGTGAGCAGCTAGAATTGTGAACTTAGGTGAATTTGTCGGCAACAGGACTGGGAGTATTTGATGCAGATATAGTTTGCTGAACTTTAATATTTTAAGTATACGCGTAGAAAGAACTGGGAACTTTTAAAAGGAAAATTAATTAACTGTTATCAGGTTATGAGGCGGTGAGGATCAGTGACTTGAATACACTTGTGCCAGAACGGAAGAAAAGAAGAAGGGGTCAGAGCACGCGAAGACAATATAAGGTTTGAGACTGGTCATGACCAAAAGTTTCGTATTGTTACCAATGAACATTGAATAAAATTTCTTATAAGACCCATCGACCCAGTTAGCCGGATATTAATTTAATGGAAATAGCAGTTGAAGATTAATTTAATAATTGAATTAACGTAATCTTTTCCTGGCGCCCATATTCTTTTATAAATTTGGAACGGGTTACGTTGAATTAATATTAGAAGGGCAGAGGAAATATTAAATTTAAAAATTAAATCAGACAGTTTGTTTCAATACGTAGTATAAAGTTATGTAATGTCGCGCTAGGAAAGGGCGCAAAACCCTCTCTACTTGCCCCAGAAGTTTTTAACACGTAACATCCTGTACTGGAGCGATATGTCTGGTGCAGATGTAGATTCCTTTTCTGAAAGACTTCACGTACTTCACTTAGTTTGAGAAAATTAATAACAAGCGGTGAATAATCAAGCGGCAGTTATGTACTTGCGATAGTTAAATGTACAAGCGGGTCTTGTTTTTGAGTAATCTCTTGACACCAAAGTAAAAATTAAAAACTAATTTCTGTATGAACTGTATGATACTGAGCCGCGAGTAAGATGCAGTGTGTTCAGGGTTTTCTAAATTTAAGACCTGTACGATAGTATAATCGATCATTTTATAGAAGCAAAAACATTTTTTTCACCTGCTGTTATTTTTTATTGTTTTATGAAAGTTAGTGTCCTCTAAGATTTAGAGGCTATACTATTCTGTAGATACCCTTGACTGTCATCTAGCAAAATTCGCCACTTCTAGCACAAGTAAAAATAATGATTACTATTATTCATTTTCATATCAAAATTTTGTATTAATTTCTACTTATCGCATTAAATAGGCTCTTTTCAATTAGGCGGCGTTGTGCAATTTTTTATCAAGATTAATTTTTCATTTATTCAGGGTTTGCAGAATAATGAAGTCAAATGAAGCAGCTAAATGAAGTCATCATGAAAAGTGAGCGGTTGAAATTAACCATGTTCATTTAAGAAATTATTGCCTTTGCACTTTATAATTACGAATCCAATATCATTTTATTTTTGTTTCTTTTGAAAGCAATTACCAATTAATTTAATTGAAATGTCTATCACTAGATTTCATTTGCTGCAAATGTTAATTGGTAAATCGATTACAGACACTTTTGCATGATTATCTTATAACGGGAATGGGCGGACACAATGAAACAGCTGATTAACTTTTATTATGATACGAAATAAATATAAATTTATTTCTCCCCCCAAAAATTTAAATTATTTTACAACGTAAAATGTTTTTTTTTACTATACACATCTTCGTATTTAAAACACTAAGAGTTTTCGTGGGCCCTACATGCGTTCTAACGTGTTTTGTAGATTATAGACGTGCCTGATACTCGCAGTAGATGCTGAGAAAAAAATAAAACATGCAAAACACGTTTCTTGTATCTCTGCCACAGATTGCCCTAGGATACTGATTTTTTGCGAATCTACGTCATTTTGTATTCTCTTTGACACGAGCATCGTCATTATTGGTTTGTGAGCACTTTTCACCGCCTTATTCAGCTATACCCTTCATTTTATTTGGATTTTAAACCTATGGAGTAACTTCCTAAGGTTTTTTAATGTTATTTTGCGCGGCATTGCTGTGTTATATTATATTGGTTATTATTATATATATTGGTATTTAATTATAATAAACATCCACTCAAATTAGTTCGTTTTACTGAAACCAGCTAGATGCTAGACCAGCTAGATACAAAATGACGTAGATTCACAAAAACTCAGTCTCCTAGGTCAATTTGTTGCGAGAGATACAACGAGAAACGTGTTTCGCATGTTTTATTTTTTCTCGGCATCTATTGCGTGTATCAGGCTGAAAAAAATAGCAGAGACGGGGAAACATAGTTCAATTTCAAGGAATTTTTGTCAACGAATTTTGACGCCAAATTCATATAGGAAAAAATAGATTTTTGAAATTCATTTTTGAGTGTTTTTGTGCATTCCGTCTTTCCTGTCTATCTCTTTTTGAAAAGTTAAAAAAGCTCGGAGTAATTTCCTTTATTATTGCTGCATTTAATGGTAAAATAGTGCTCCTCTTTCTTCACCACACTCTTAAATGAAGACACTCGGGTCATCGGGTCTGCAAGAGCAATGTAGTTCCTCAAATCCTCCACAGATGGCATGCGCATGACGAATGCATGAAATGGAGGAGGTGATACAGCTGCTCTTGTAAAGAGCCATCTTTCGTATTAAGACGAGTCATTTCGAAGGAAGGTCAATCATTCGTAAAAGTCGCCAATGTCGGGGCCAGGGGCCACGAGTCGTGAACCAAAATATTATCGTTCTCACAAAACCAAATCCTTTTGTCTGCAGGTAAAATTCGTAAATTTGTGTTAGATGTTTGTAGACAGAGTAATTCATTAGGTTTGCGACTCTTAGGAATAGAGCCGGGAAGTTTGGCAAAATGCCTTTTAAATACGCCGTCCGCGAAACGCGATTTCTTGTTCTTGTATTCTGTGTGCGAAACTGCAATTCTTTTCACAGTGTGCGAAACATCTGTAACGATTCGCAATTATCTTTCGTCGTGACGACGTCCTTGTTTATTATTTACAATCAATAGTGTAACGAGGCTGGCTGGAATCCATTACTTTTATACAAGTAAAGTATTTCTAGTTATTTGGCATTTTTTCGTTTAATTAACTAAATATTCTCATTAATTCTACGAAAAATCGTTAACTGTCTCTATGTTAACAACACGAGTGCAATTCAAATTCCACTGTGCAATTACTCTTACCAATCAGAATTCAGATAAGGAGCGAAATAGTGTAATTAAGAAAGTATCACACAGACGTAGCAAAGGTATTTGCAGTCGGCCATGAAACATGAACAGAAAAATATTTCACAGATTACGCACCTACAACTACATATAAACAGTAAATGAATAAAAATAAATTGGGGAAGTAAATGTAGCTGACTTATGAAACAACATAAAATATTAAACGTGAATGTATTAAATGTTTTAAATGTAAAGCGTTTGGTCTGAGGAGTATGAATGTAAAAAAATGTAAACATCAGTTGTGTTTACCAGTTCTAAAATGAATGCTATACTAAAACAGTCTGAAGTGACTAGTTTTGCCCAATATTTGTACATGTTAAATTTTCTCTCTCACCTGTCTACTTTTCGTGGGAAGTAATGTTTTCATAACTTTGTCAGCTTCTATTATTTTATCCGCATATGTTCAGTAGCTTTCAGTATTTGCAAATATTTCGTGGAAACAAAAACAATGCAAGGCCCACTAAAACAGATCATTTCAGAAGCAATGCTACGTCATAAAATGCATGCCGCGTGTGCAAATGATCTGTTTGGATGTTTTAAAATTTCAATTATTTGTAAATGGAAACGAAAAAATATTGAACGTAACATGTTTATAAAGGGGGATAATTGCACTCATGATATATAAGAAAATTTTCTCCTATCGTCGCTCGTTTTCTTGAACATACCATTCATGCAATTATCCCCCTGTTTATACACTCGTTTCGTTAATTAATATAATTCACATTCCTTTACTTCAAGTATTCCATTTCGCTATTTAAAAATAAGTTTACGCAACACGGCGCGAAGTGATTTCCGCAGTGTCTCTTTGTTACCCTGGCTATGCTGGGAATCGCATGTTTTCGCGCCGTGTTTGTTACATAAACTACTATTTTACTTTCTAGCATGCTGACATATTCTCTGACAGACCGGTAGCGGTAGCTCAGTGCATCAACTGATGTCACTACAGCACCCCTAACCGGGAGGTCCTAGGTTCGAGTCCTGACGGCGGTAGGATTTTCGACACTAGCTTTTCAGTTAGGTCGAATTCAGCTGCTGTCTGGAGGGAAATTCTAGCGGCCAGCTGCTCTGATCGGTAGTTTTCCGTGGTTTCTCCGATCAACACCAGGCGAATGCCGGAGCAGTACCCTACCAAACGGGCAACGGACGGCGCGCGATCTGTCCTTCCTCTTCCTTGTCCTTTCCTCTCCCCTTACACACACACACACACACCCTTACACTAACATGCACTACACTACCACATATTCCGAGAGACCGGTCGGGAGCTTAGAACTTGTCCCGACTGGGGCGGTGCCTCGCTGGTGGGAGAGTTCTGGTTCGGGGGAAACCCCACTAGCCGACGGTAGGTCGACGCCGGATTTCGCCATCCAGCGGGGGAAGATCACCGCCATCTCCCGAGAAAAAAACATGCACTACACTAATGGGACTAATGACCAAAGCAGTTGACGCGCTCGGAAACACGAAAAAAACGAACCAAACCATTCTCTGACAGGGTCTAAAACAGTTGAGTATCACTCTAGATCGCGTCGCTCTGCGAAAGGCGCAAGGTATACGTGCCGGTCCGCCCATTGTCAACGCCGCAAATGTTCAGCTTAGCGCTTACAGTTTCATGTTACAGATAGTTTTTTTCTACTAATTCGCAATCCTCCATTATCGCCTGCAAGTCGAAAATCTTGTCGATAACCAAATAAAAATATGTGTACGTCTGAATCATGTCATCAAACGGTTGTAAAATGGCAGGCCATGACACCGAATTTAAAAATAAAACCGCTTGTTGACTTTCATTAGTCTTTGAATTAAACTCGCAATAGACTTAATTTTTAACCACGAAACTCTGCGTATATTTAATATTTCATATAAAGGAACTTTAAAAGGGTTTTTTTCTTACATTGTAGCTAAATAAAGAGATTGTTATCTTGCAAACATCTTCAGTTATTTGAATGACGAGAATAAAAGGGAGTAAAACAGATCAAGCACTAGTTAGCCATTTGTGCAATAATTGTCTGCCATATCTATCTTCATCAATTACTGATTACGTCCCCCATTTGGTGTGGCATCTATGAATTTAAAAACTAGTGGTGCGAAAACACCACGTACTTTACAGCACCAAAGAGAGAGGCCGTTCGGAGCGCGAGTCCAGAATGAAGTCATTTTAACTTTCAAGGCCATCTTCCGTTAGTATAGTGAATATTTTTATCGCCGGTGATGGCGGTGTTCCTTCCCAATGGATGTCGGCTTGCGGGATGTTTCCCCTTCCAGGAATCTCCCACAACCTTGCAGCTCCTGTCTGGTCTCCCGACAGTGTTAGTGTCGTGCATGTAAGTGTAAGGGAAAAAGATAATGCAAAAAGAGGAAAGATAGGTCGCGTATTGTCTGTGGCCCGTTTGTTAGGGTACTGCTCCGGCATTCACATGGTATTTATCGTAGAAACCACGGAAACTACCGATCAGATGCAGCCGTCCGCTGAGATTCCCCTCCAGACAGCGGCTGACTTTGACTTAGCTAGTGTCGAAAATCATGCTACTGTCGGAAGTGACCTTCCGGAACCTAGGACCTTCCGGCACTGTAATGGTATCAATTTTAATCCTGAACCACCTAAGCCAGTGCAAAAATGTGAGATCGTATTGTTGAGTTGATTTCAAATATCCTTCCTATTCTATACTGTACTATAGGGAAGAAAAGTAATTACCACTACAGGCGATAAAGTCTCCCAAATTTAGTAGTAACATTGCTTACGTGACAGCTGGCTAATATTGCAGCCTGGGGTTGCCAGATTGGAGAATTTTGTCCCCCAAATGGGGGATGTTTTCGTTGTGAGGAAATAATGAGGAACATAAATGGACGGTGAAATGTTTTGGGATTTATTTGGGAAAATTTATTTTCATCCGGTGTCGAAATAGAAATATTATTTTATCAATTATTATGAATAAAAAAGAAATAACAGGCGCTTTCTCTCTCATATATTTAGCAAAAGCGAAAAATAAACGACTAGCATAAAGAAAGAAAAAAACTGAGATAATATAGGGTTTTCTAGTGTAGGGCTCAAATATCCTTCCTCTATGGTTTCGAGCAGCTCAAAGGACGATGATTGGTTGATTTGAATTATTTGAATTTAAGGGATCAGCCAATAGAATCGCCAGGAGAGGTTATGTCGTTTGTCATAATTTTATAGAATATTTTTCGTTTCAAAGTTGGGGAATTTTGATTCATTGGAAAGGTTAATTGGAGAAATTCCGTAGTAGTGGTGGGGGAGGGGTTCGCAACACAGTTGGCAACCCTGCCCCGCGGGAGAGACAAAATTGGAGGTTGGGAATCGCTTCAGACGTAGGTGCGAATCGGGCGATTGCTTAATCATCGGGTGCGCACCCACATAATTAAATAGACCCGCCGCTACATTTTTGAGCATTGTAATGACCTCAATAGACGCAGATATCCGTTGAAGTTTCCTCTCGTGGGACACTCCTAACAAACCTGCCGTCGAGGGGATTTCAATTGCTCCGGCTTTCATTAGCCTTTGACACGAAACTATATTCTAAATCCCTGAATTACAGGCAATCAAGGACATGGAGGAATAATAAAAGGATTTATTTGCCGTTCTTTTTCCGTGATGAAGGTCGAAATGTGCAGTAAACTATATTTACCCGTGTGCAAAAGATGAGGTATTTTTACGTTAACACGTGGCATGTTCTAATTACAACGAATTTATTAATTTTACGTCATTCAGACTTTCGAATCTTGAAATGTAGATCTTATAAAACATCGGTTTATTGGCGACTATGAGACATCTCCGGTAGCGTGTGGATATTTATAGCGAGTCATTTTTAAGAGCATTATTTTCATATAAAAGAACGTGATAAAAACCTAATTGCTTTTAATGCGTGTTCTTCATTAGGATGAAGTTGTGTATACTAATTTTTAAATCTCCTGACGAATGTTGTAATATTCGACATGCAGACGTCATTCTATTTTAATTTTCTAAATCAGACCCAATCCTTTTTCAAATGCTGTAGTCTCATACAGGTTATGTCACAATTAGGCTGTATAAAAAAACAGATTTCAATAGTTTAATTAAAATGCTGTCAATGTAAAAACAACATCCGTACCAAAGAAACAATATTAATATAGATTTTGGGATACTACAAACCCCATAAAGATCCTGTTTTTTGGCTTTTTGAACTTCTTTTTAGAAACTAACATTATTGTTTAATGTAATTTTTTTCACGTGAATTTTGGCTGAGGTGGAGGTCATTATATACCGTAACTATGATCTAATCAAAATAAAAAATTATTTGACTCAAAAATCGTACTACTGTGGTGTAAACATAGCTAATTTGGGACTTTGCCTATTGGGACTGTGGGAATCTGTCAGGATACTTCACATTCACTGCATCACACGCAAGCGCGCCTTAGAAAACGCTCGTTGACAGAAAAATTAATATCAACCAAGTCATATTTGTTTCTTATTTTAAATGTACTAATGGCCTACAGTAGCGAAATTGTTGTTGAAGAAAACCATTAAAAAAAACGTTTCCAAACAATAACACGTACATTATCCCAAAACAAGAAATAAAATGCTTTCATAATACACTGCCATAAATTAAATATTGTAACAAAAACGATCATCACGTCTACTGCAATATCATGGTACATTTATACAATAGAGAAACTTTTTGCAAACCAGGGATGAACAGAAGCTTCTGTTCCACAACGTAACACATGAATAGCAAATAATTACAATCGGGCTGCTGCTTCCTTGGAGCCTTTCCATCGCATGACGCTGGTCGCACGATCGTATGTCAGCTGGGTCGTCAGCAATGAGGTACTGTGTGTTAGAATTCTGTGGTTTGAGTGTGAGAATTGGCGGAATCACACAATCAAATATTTGGATTGATTTTCAAAAATAGAAACTGTCATTGTTTTGGATTTTCCCCGAGTTCTCAGAAGTTTAACTAAACCGTGCACACCTCTGACTTGCCGAAGTTTTTTTTATTTTTTAATAGTTTGCGGGCATTCAAAATTAGTAATATAGATTGTTTAGTTTGTCTGTAATAGAAAATTTGAATGATTATTTTTCAAGATTGGGACTGTGAGGGAAGTTTGAGAGAAAGCCGTCCCGTTTGGGCGTTCCCAAGCCGCCGTCGTGACTCGAACCTAGGACCTCCCGGTCAGAGGCACTGCAGCGACATCAGTTGCTCTGAGCCATCTAAGATGGGTGGCGTGGAAATCTACGCCTTTGGATCCGAAAATTAGAGAGGTTATAAATGAACAGAAGTACGCGTAATGTGATTGGAAAGTTTTCAACTGAAATTTAGTAAATACATCAGAGCTAAGATCTAGTTCTTGAGATCGTTTAGATATTTAATTTTTGGGATTCTTTACGTTTGGTTTGGTTTGTTTTTTTCGTGTTTCCGGGCGCGTCAACTGCTTTGGTCATTAGTCCCGTTAGTGTAGTGCGTGTTTTTTCTCGGGAGATGGCGGTGATCTTCCCCCGCTGGATGACGAGATCCGGCGTCAACCTACCGTCGGGTACTGGGATTTCCCCCTAACCAGGACTCTCCCACCAGCGGGGCACCGCTCCAGCTGGGACAAGCTCTAAGCTCCCGACCGGTCTCCCGGACTATGTGGTAGTGTAGTGCATGTTAGTGTAAGTGTGTGTGTAAGGGGGAGAGGATAGGACAAGGAAGAGGAAGGAAAGGGAGCTTAGAGCTTGTCCCGGTTGGGGCTGTGCCCCGCTGGTGGGAGAGTCCTGGTTAGTGGGAAACCCCACTAGCCGACGGTAGGTTGACGCCGGATCTCGTCATCCAGCGGGGGAAGATCACCGCCATCTCCCGAGAAAAAGCATGTACTATACTAACGGGACTAATGACCAAAGCAGTTGACGCGCCCGGAAACACGAAAAAATCAATCAATCAATCAATATTCCTTCTCCGCACCCTTTCCAACCCTTCCCCTCGTGTTCCTTACGTGTTGCCCATCTTTCTTCTACGCTCAAGTCTCTTCCTATTTCCCTCCCTGTCCTTTTTTCTTTTCGTTCATAGTTTTTACTCCTCTTTCTTCCCCTTCTCCTCTCCTCTCCTATTGCTTCTTCTCTCATTACCCTCATTTACCTCGTGTCTGCCCTTCCTCCCTCCGGCATTCCTTATCCTTCCCGCATCCCTCTCCCACTTCCCCGCCACCTCTCCCCTTTCCCACTTCCCCCTTCCCACTGCTCCTGCCCGGGGAATTCCCGGCAGCCTATGGGCCCGCGGCGCGATTTCTCACAGGTTGGCAGGCCTGCGCCGGGGGGCATAAATCGAGCTGTCGTTACGCAAATGCGCTCTTCAATTATCGAGCGCGGGGCCACTTACATCGCCCCAGCGACTTCACATTTCATAAATAACCGTTTAACGAAACGAGACGCGCGCTGCGGGGAAGTTAATTTGGCCGCGCGCCGTCGGCTCAGCGCTTTATTGCTGCGACCTGCAGTAAATAGGGCTTATTGTGACAGGCGCTGCCCTCCCCCTTCCCCTCCCCTCCCTCCCCCTCCCCCGCGCGCTTTATTTAAATTTGAAGCGCGCGGTCGTAAATCCCACAGACGCACGTCGGCCGCCCGACGCGCAGCCGCGAGACGCAAAAAATCGGCAGTGCGCGCCGACGCCATGTTGAGCTTCCCGTTTTTGTCGTGTTGGCACGAGTGCATGCGGTTCGCTACATTTTTTCCAGCATTTGTAGATGTGCCTCAGGGCTGCGATTTAACCGAAAATGTACTTTTTATTCTGATAGAAAAAATTAAACTCCTTTGACTCAGGAGAATTAAATGAAATAAAAAAGTGGTCGTGCTACAACAGCACATACTTTCTCTTAATATAAATTACGGGTTTGTAGTGTTATAACAAGACAGTTACTTCTGACTATCTTACATTTTAGACATCGTTGCTAGCGTCGCAATGCCAGAGAAACAACTGACACATTTTTCACTCAGAAATCCGGATTGTTCTATCAACGAAATCAAATTGGATCGAATCATATATTAACAGCCATTGATCATATTGCGTGAGATTATCCAATTCTAGAAAAGAACGAATACTTGAAAAGACACAATAGGTATCTCTACTTGCAGATCCATAACGCCCTCGAAGTTCCAAACCTATGCTCCAAGCGGTACGAATACTCGCCAAAACCGGTGACGTCTGTTGGGTTGTTTACAATATTTTACGACCAACAAATTCAAACTGATCGCACGATAGCAGCAAATAAACCGAATAATATTATCCGGGATTTGGAGAAACAATTGTCTACTTGTAGATGAGGCTGTGACGCGTTCAAAACGGCATAACCAAGGAGGCAGAGAAACATCTTAAATACAAGTGTTTGGAAATCGAGATCAGCTGAATATGGGGCGTAAAAACACACAGGTCGTCCAGATAGTTATTGAAGCTCAGGGATTTGTTCCGCGAAATTTGTATAAGAAATTTTGTTAACTGCTAGGTCATTCAAAAGACTGGCAAGTGCAAGATATTGCTTTATCTGGAACAGTCCACATTTTGCCCA
Organism: Teleogryllus oceanicus; assembly: GCA_964035755.1. NCBI lineage: Eukaryota > Metazoa > Arthropoda > Insecta > Orthoptera > Gryllidae > Teleogryllus > Teleogryllus oceanicus. The sequence goes on from CAXIVR010000013.1 coordinate 62,878,468, forward strand.
AAGTATTGCGGAGGCACCGACAGTCCCTAGATCTGCTCCTTAGGAAGTTGGTTGCAACCTGGAGTACATTTTATTTTCAACCAACTCATTACATCTTTAGTCGTGATGGAGAGGAATAATAAAACAACAACAATAATAATAATAATAATAATAATAATAATAAAATCATCATGGGCAGGAAATTGATAGCCGATGTCGCCTATGTAAATCCACTAACGAGTCAATCCAGCATATTTGCTGTGGATGCCCCGCATTAGCACAAACAGAATACCTTAAGAGACACAACTGCGCCGCCAAAGTAATCCACCTAGCCCTTGCCAAAAGATACGACCTCGTAGAGAGTGAACAACCATATTATAACTGCAAACATGAGCCAGTAATCAGCAATGATCGAGCTCGAATTCTGTGGGATAGTGTAATCTTCACTGACCGAACAGTGGAAGCAAATAGACCGGATATTGTTCTGTTTGATAAAATATCTAAAACATCATGCATCATTGATGTTGCGGTTCCTACACATGACCGGCTTGTAACAACTGTTGCTGAGAAAAAGAGGAAATACCAACCCCTGGCTGTTGAATTGAAGGACATGTATGGATTGCGCGCAGTGGAAGTGCTTCCAGTAGTGGTCTCAGCGAATAGATTGGTCACCAAGGAATGGCAAGAGATCGCGAAGAAGTTAGAATTGACTGAAGAGCATATACGGACAATTCAAAAAGCCGCATTATTCGGAACAGCAAATATAGTTCGTAAATTCTTAAGTCTGACTTGACAGATATAAAAAACAAAATATATTCTTGTTCCACTTTACATGCAAACCACTGTTGCCTTGGGTGATTTTTTGAGAACCCCGGCATCAGTGTTTATCTACAGAAATTGGGAAATAATAATTATCTACAAATCTTCTCGTTTTAACTCTAACAAGACGATATTAATATTGTATTTTCCTGCAATGCTAAATGCTGTATTCTTTTTCACATTTAATAAAATTCTCTCAAATATTACAATGATTACTCATATTTCGAAAAATTGTTTGAAGTGATTTAAAAATAATAGGTTGATGAGGATGTATATAATTATTTATTAATGAATAGAATGCATATCGAATGAAATTTCAAGCTTGAATACTGCAGGTGTAAAAAAGGATTTTAAAAAAATGTAAACTTAAAATGTAAAAATCGTGAAAGCAAACAACACGGGAAAATTGTTCAAATTTTGAAAAAATGTACATGACCTTACTTAATGATCTATTTTCACCGAAAATGGGACCTGCGCCATTTGTATTAAAGTCCTTTCCTCAATTCGAGAAAAAAATTAAAGGAAAAATTGGAACCATTTTTGAAAATATTTGTTTCTGAATTTGTATTTCAAAATTACAAAAAAATCTCATATTTAAAATTGTACTGGACTTATAAAATTTTTTAAAACTGATTTCATTAGAAAAACTCTACATTCAATACTCTAGTAGTTGGAAGACGCGGGAAAAATTGTAACTCTTGCAATTTTCAAAGTCGCAACGTGAAACATTTGCAGTTTTCGAAAATTGAGTGAGTTGCACGGAAATAAAATTGGTTTATTTTTAAGCTCATTTGCTCTATCCGAGTTAAAATAATTCAAAGGTTTGAAGCCCTTTTGAGAAACTTTCGAGAATAATGTCGGGCCTCATGTAGAATCATCGAGGGGCAAACGGAGGGACCAATGGAGGGACCAACGGACGGACCAACGGATGGACCAACGGACGGACCAACGGACTGACGGACGGACTGACGGACGGACTGGACGGCGACGGAGACTGACGGACGGACTGTGACGACGGACTGCGACTTGACGACGCGACGTGAAGAGAGACTGACGACGGACTGAACGACTGGACGACGGATGCGCGACGGGACAGACGGACTGACGCGACGGCACGACTGAGACGACGACGGACAGACGGAAGCGACGACGCAGACGACGAGCGGACGAACGGACGGAACGAGACGACGAACGGACGACGAACGACGACGAGACAGACAGACGACGACGACGACGGACGACCAGACGGACGAACTGACGGACGAGACGACGGACGGAACTGACGCAGACGGACGCAACAGACGACGAGACGAACAAGGAACGACGACGAAACGACGGAGCAGACAGACGAGACGGACAGACGACGGACGACGACAGACGAACGACAGACGACAACGAGACGGAACGAGACAGACGACGGACGGACGGACGGACGGGACGACGACGAGACGAGGACGGACGACGACAGACGGACAGACAGAAACACGACGAACAGACGGACGACGAGACGGACGACGACGACAGGACGGAGACGACGGACGACGACGACAGACGACGCGACGGACGGGAGCGGACGAGACGAGACGAGACGAACGAGACGGACGGAACGACGACGGACGACGGCGAGACGAACAGACGACGAACGAGACGACGACGGACGAGACAGACGACGGACGGACAGGACGAGACGAGACGAGACGCGGACAGAGACAGGGAACGAACGACGAACGAAGACAGCGACGACAGACGACAGACGACGAGACGGACGCAGACGCGACGGACGAGACGACGACGCAGACGCAGACGGACGGACGGAGCGACGACGAGACGAGACGACGGACGACAGACGGACGAACGAGACGAGACGGAACAGAGGACGGACGACGGCGACGACGACGACAGCGACGAGACGGACGACGCAGACGCAGACGAGACGCGACGACGACGACGACGCGACGACGCAGACGACGACGACGGACGACGACGGACAGGACGACGAGACGGAACAGAGCAGACGGAAGAAGAGACGACGAACGGACGAGCAGACGAGACGGACGACGACGGACGACGGAGACGACGGAGGAGAGACGACGAGAGACGGAGGCAGACAGACGAGACGACGACGGACGGCAGACGACGGACGACGGACGACGACGGACGGACGGAGGACGGACGGACGAGACGAGACGACGAGACGAGACGGACGGACGACGACGAGACGACGACGACGGACGACGGACGGAGACGAGACGGACAGACGGAGCAGACGGACGGAGGACGAGACGGAGACGGACGGATGAGACGAGACGACGAGACGACAGACGGACGACGAGAACGGAGAACGGACGACGGAGACGGACGGAGGAGGACAGACGAGACGAGACGGACGGAGAGACGGACGGACGGAGGAGACGGACGGACGGACGGAGGACGAGACGAGACGGAACGACGAGACGGAGACAGACGAGACTGGACGAGACGGAGACGAACGGACGGACGGACGACGAGACGAACTGAGGACGAGACGGACGGAGGACGGACGGACGAGACGGACGACGACGGACGGACGACGAGACGGAGGACGAGACAGACGAGGACGACGGAGACAGACGGACGGACGGAGAGACGAACGACGGAACGACGACGACATGACGACGAACGGACGGACGACAGACGGACGAGACGCGACGACGAGACGACGGACGACGACGAACGAGACGACGAGACGGGCGACGAAGACAGACGAGACTGGAGGAACGGACGGAGACGAGACGACGACGACGAGACGGACAGACGAGACGGACGACGGAGACGGAGACGGATGACGGACGAACGGAGACGATGAACGGAGCAGACGAGACGGAAGGACGAGACGGAGAGACGGACGGGGAGACGAGGACAGACGAGACGAGAGCAGACGGACGGACGACGGACGGACGACGGACGACAGACGAGACGGAGGACGGACGGAGGACGGGACAGACGGAGAGCGAGGACGACGAGACGACGAGGAGACAGACGACGGACGAGACGGAGACAGACAGACGAGGCAGACAGACGGAGATGAGGACGAGAACGACGACGAGACGGAGCGAGACGGAGACAGACGGAGACGGACGGGAGGACGAACGGAGACGAGACGGAGACGAGACGAGGAGGACGACGAACGGAGAGACGGACGGAGGACGGACGAGACGACGAGGAGACGGAGACGACGAGACGAGGACGACGGAGGACGACGGAGACAGACGAACGACGAGACGGACGACGACAGACAGACGAACGAGACGGACGGAGACGAGAGACGGACGACGGAGACGGACGGACGGACGACGGACGACGACGGACGGACGACGGAACGACGGAGGACGGAGCGAACGACAGACGGACAGACGGACGGACGGAGAGACGAACGAGACGACGGAGGACGGACGACGGACGGACGGACGGAGACGAGACGGACGGAGGAGACGGACGGAGGACGGAGAGACGGACGGACGAGGACGAGACGAAGACAGACGGACGATGACGGAGACGGAGGAGACGGACGAGACAGAAGATGAGGATGACGAGGAGAGGAGAGAGGAGCGAGAGGAGACGAGAGGAGGAGGAGGAGGAGACGGAGGAGCGAGGAGAGGACGGAGATGAGGACGGAGAGGACAGGAGGAGGAGGAGACGGAGGAGGAGAAGGACGGAAGGAGAGGACGGAAGAGACGGAGGAGGAACGGAGAGGACAGGACGAGGAGACGGAGAGAGGAGGAAGGACGGAGGACGGAGGAGGCAGGACGGATGAACGGAGAAGGAGACAGACGAGACGAGACAGACGAGACAGGACGAGACGGAGAGAGGAACGACAGACGGAGACGAACAGACGGAGACGGAGCGACGACAGACGACAGGACGGAGGACGAGAGGACGAGACGGAAGGACAGACGAAGACGAACGACAGAGCGACGAACGACGAAGAGACGGACAGAGACGAAGACGGAGACGACGACGAGACGACGAGAAGACGACTTAGACGGACGAACGACGACAGGACGACGACGAACGACGGAACGACGAGACGAACGGACAGACGAGACGAGACGGACGACGACGAGACGAGACAGACGACAGACAGACGGAGACGGACGGAGGACGAGACGACGACAGACGACGGACGACGGACGAGACGGACAGACGGACGAGACGAGACGGAGACGACGAGACGAGACGACGACGACGACAGACGACGACGGAGGAGAGACGGACGGAGACGACGAGACGGAGACGACAGACGGAGACGAGACGGACGGACGGACGGAGGACGGGATAGAGGACAGGACGGAGACGAGACGAGACGGACGGAGGACAGGACAGGACGGAGGATGAGGACGGAGGACGGAGGAGGACGACGGAGGAGACGACGAGGATGACGGACAGGACGGATGACGAGACGAGACGGAGAGGCAGACAGATGACAGGACGGAGGACAGGACAGACAGATGACGAACGACACGACGGAGACGGAGGACGAGACGAACGGAGACAGGACGGACGAGACGAGACGGAGACAGACGACGAGGACGGACGGACGGACGGACGGACGGACCGGACCAACGAACGGACAAACATACGCCCGAATAGTCGGTCAGACAAAACGGACAGGCAGAGAGATTTTCCTGTAAACCAATTCTTAGTTATTAAGGACCAACAAACCTGGATTTTGACTGTGAAAAAGTAACTTCTTACTTAAAGATTTAGGTAATAGCTCCGCTAGAACATCGTTGGCCTCACCCCCTTTGGTGAGGAATTGTTCCAATTATTCTTATGGATTCCTTTGATACGGAAGTGAAACGTCATCAATGACCAACAGTTTATTTTCTAGTGATTTCTGATGCACAATTAATTTTTTACATCCCACCACAGTTGATGTTGGATAATCATTAGATTTTGTCTGCAGAGGAATAAATAAAAAAGAACATTTTACGCAATAACTACATTTGATTACGTACTACCAACAGTTATTCGTTTGTTGCAATACAAGTCGATGTTTTTATTAGGAAAAAAATTCGTAAAGAGACGAAATAAAAAATAGAACGTGCTGAAAGTAAGCTTTTTGGAATTTATGATCTGGAACGAAATGTATAGTTGACATGAACAAAAACGCTCGAAGCAAAATTTCCTGTTTTCCGCATCGGCGAAAAGCATTTCTCAGTCCATCTGATGAAATTAAAGATCGAAAATCAGGAAGAAACCCGCGAAACGACTTTTTATGCGCCACCTGTTGCTGGAATTGTATCGAAATTCGACACTTGACATCGTAACTTGCGGAGGCAAAAGCTGGGAGTTGAAAAAGTTGGCAGAAGTGGAGAAATCCTCAAGCAATGGAGCAGCTCCCGCCTTGCGGGAATGCTACTTGTAAAGTGAGAACTGCACGGAACGCATTCCTGGCGCAGAAGGAGCCGAGGTGCCTCGCTAATCATTTTGAAACATGGGCTTGTGCTTCCAAAATCAGATTGGTTTGGTTTGTTTTTTTCGTGTTTCCGGGCGCGTCAACTGCTTTGGTCATTAGTCCCGTTAGTGTAGTGCATGTTTTTTCTCGGGAGATGGCGGTGATCTTCCCCCGCTGGATGGCGAGATTCTGCGCCGACCTACCGTCGGCTAGTGGGGTTTCCCCCTAACCAGGACTTTCCCACTAGCGGGGCACCGCCCCAGCCGGGACAAGCTCTAAGCTCCCGACCGGTCTCCCGGAATATGTGGTAGTGTAGTGCATGTTAGTGTGTGTGTGTAAGGGGGAGAGGATAGAGTCACTGAAAATAAACAATAATGTCATTGAATATTTTCTTCTCACAGTTTCCTTTCAACACAAAAATCCTGCATTGACTCGCTCAAAATCCTCCCCACGAATAAAAAAATTTCTCAAAAGTTGGACTACTTGCCTTTCTTCAGTTAGCGGTTTAATTACTGCCAACATTCACAAGGAATATTGACTGGTTGATTATTTCGTGTTTTCGGGCTCGTCGACTGTCATAGTCATTAGTCCCGTAAGTGCGTGCTTTTATCATGTGTTCTTCCCATGCTGGATGGTGAGATATGGCGCCAAATTGCACGTCGGCTTGCGGATTTTTTCCAATTCAAGGATCTCTTAGGTATCTCCATTGGGGCACCGCCCCAGCTGGGATAGGCTCTAAGCTCCCGTCTCATCTCTCGACATCTGTCGAGACGATAGGATAAGGAAAAGCAAAAATCGCGCGTGGTTTTTGTTAGGGTACTGCTAAAGCATTCGCCTGATGTTGATGGGAGAAACCGCAGAGGAGAAACCCAACAAACTACCAATCAGAACAGCCGGCAAAAGAATTCACCTACAGAAAGAGGCTAAGTTCGACCTTAGTGTCGAAATTCCTGTAACCGTCGGGCCTCGAAACTAGGACCTTTCGGTGAGAGGGACTGCAATGACATTAGATGATCCTCTGAGATACCAGAATTTATGAATATTACAACTCGTTACTTTCAAATGCAGTATCAGACTGGTAGGCGAACATGTCTTGTGTTTAAACGTTACTAATACTTTGCTTATTTAGAAAAATACGTTCACTATGGTTATTAAATTGGACAACACAACAATTCTCACTTTGTTGTCTCAGTATGTGACAACTAACAGGGTTATTAGTTAAAATTAAAATCTTAAAAACAGTTTTTTCTGAAGGATGGAAGCCAAACATTTTCTTTGGAAGTCTGAATATTATCAATCTTGAAGTGCTAAACAGAAAAAGCTAATCCAACATTTAAAAAAGACATTTTAAATTTTCTACAAAAGGAGTTATATCAAAAATATTTAATTAAATTCATGATTTTCACTTAGAAGATAGTTTTATAAGGACCAAGTCACAGCACTTAGATGTCCTTCAATACTTTGCACGTTCTTGGTAATGGTAAATGATGTTGCCACCATGATTATTCGGTTGAAGTGCTGAATTCCCCTGTTCATTTAAACATCTAACGAACTCTTTTTCATTGACGTTAGTGCATGTTTATACAGAAGATGGCAATCATGGATAAATTCGAAATATTGCTATTCTGAATGTAGGATTTAGTGAAGTGGACACAGTGAAAAATATCCTCCTTACTTTTCCACTTACTGGAACATCACTTCAATCTTCAGCTTCCATAATTTGTCTCGGTAAATAATAGGTGGTGAACTGAAGCAGCTAGGATCATTGAGAGATCAGTGACAATAACCTATTTATGTAATCCCCTACTTTTTTCACAGTTAAGGAACATGGAAGTTTCTGTCTCATATATATTAAATGAAACGACAGTGAGACAACTAAATTGCATTGCCTAGGACTAGACTTTAAAAGAGTGATGTAAATATAGAAAAACAGTGTTATCAAGAGATAGTGAAGTGAACTACATTTTGACGCTTGTAGCGTGTGTGTTTGATGAGCTTGACTATCCCATTGTTTGCATGTATGTATTAGCATTTTATAATATGCAAGTAAAACTTCCATGAAGTTTATAATTGTTCTAAGATACTTTCGCAGCAATAAATTCAGCGAGCTTTTTCTCAGACATTTTGTGCTATAGTCTTCTCACAATCATAAACCATTAACGGAAGATACAAACGTATGATATAGGAGACAGACTGAAACGTATGTAATGTACGTCGTATGTCGGATACACAAATGTTTCACTTTCACAAACTCATAGTTCATTCTTTTTACTAATGCCAATAAATGTGTATTCTGAGTGGCGAAGTCTTTTCTTTGTTGCGTCTTAAAATGCCATTGATCTCGCCTGTAAATAATGTTTTCTGGCCGTAAAGAGAATTTAGCCAGACTTTTTATTAGAGTGTTCATTAACAAACCGCAATACGATTAGCCTTCTTTCAAATGCAGCTTCACTTTTCAATCACCCTTTGTTAGTAATTTTACTGTCGACGGTTCTTAAGCTACAGTATATACGCGGCATAACGAAATCCTACAAGAAGGTGCTGCGCATTTAGTGATATTTCGTATTGCTTAAAGAGCACTTTTTTTTTCTTTTAATCACCGAGGTGTTTCGAAAGATGCCCACTTTAGTTAAAGGATTCAATAGACGATTTTTAACAATTCCGATTCGTTATACGTCGTAACATTTGTTACTTACAATTCAACACTGGACGAATTGATTACCTTTCCAAGTTTTCATTACCACTCAGAAGAGATACAGTTCTTTCATTAATGTTAACGAGTATTAAGTGTCTGTAAATAGTTCAGACATGTCAGCTGTTTCAAAGATCGAAATGATAATCATTAATGCAATGTTTAAAGCTGCAGTCATCAATAAAAACAGAAATAAGCAATGAATATATTAAGATAAATGGGAGAAATGTTTTTTATTATTAATGTAGGTAATAATTTTGAGTTTTGCTGATGATAGTGCACCGTATTTTCAATATTTTCCATATTATTTAGCATTTTCTTGAGATTTCAGATTGTCAAGCGATCTTACACATATCTTCATTATACGGCCACAGCCTCCTCAACAGCCACCTCCATCTCTGCTATCACCGCCTGTATCTCCGCCTCCACCGCCAACATTGCTGTCGCCTTCATCTTTTCCTGCGCCACCGCCCGTTCTCACCTCCGCCTTCGCCTTTCCCCGCCTCCACCTTCGCCTTCATCTACACCTTTCCCTCTACGTCCATCTTCGCATTGGCCGTCTCCGACACTCGTCAACGTCCATCGTCGTCGACCAGCTTCGGTGTCTCAGGGCACCAATTTATGTCACTGCATTGCCTCTGACCTGGAGATTCTAGGTCCGAGTCCCGACGGTGATTGGATTTACGACACTAGCTTTTCAGCTAGGTCGAATTCAGTCGCTGTCTGGAGGAGAATTCTAGCGGCTGGCTGCTCTGATCGGTAGTTTTCCGTGGTTTCTCCGATCAGCAAGTAAATAAGTAAATATGGATGGTGTAATGCATCAACCGGCTATGGGTCATTATACAAATTTTGAGATAATCGTGTTAAAAGAGTTTTTACATTTTCAGCTCTTAAAAGGTGTAATTACTGACTTGATCATCACTTACATGACAATATTTTATATGTTTATTTGTTCCGCATGAGTAAAAATTCTAGAAATTATTATTTGTTAGGGCACCGCTGCGGCATTCGCCTGATGTTGATTGGAGAAACCACGGAAAACTACCGATCAGAGCAGCCGGTCGCTAGAATTCTCCTCCAGACACCGACTGAATTCGACCTAGCTGTACTTGGGATTTCCTACATGGCATCTGTTGGTAGTATCTCCGAGATGGAATTCGGCCCGACTTTTTGCGTCTTTCTTGGTCCTGTCACAAGATGTCGCATGATCGCCATCGTATCAAGCAGTGCTGCAGATCAAGGACTTTACCAGCAGGATTGAGAATGACACAAAAATTCGTGCCGAATTCCATCGTGGAGATACTACCCACAGATGCCACGTTACAAAAACCCAAGAATAGACACCAGTCTACGTAAATACTCCACAGTTGGTACGATTTCATCACAGATGTTTTCATGAAAAACCTACCTTGAAGGACTGAAGCCGCGCGTGTGCTGCCATTTTTCGAGTCCCGTTTTGAAATAAAAAAAACAAAAAACGAAACAAACCGGAGAAGAAGAAAAAACAACGGAATTCCAGCGCGGAGTCCGCCATGACACCCGACGCCCCTCGGGCCGTGATTTGGCGTGAGCGCCCGCGTGCGGCACGCGTCAACGCGATACGCGCGCGTCGCGTCCGCTGCGGTTAATGAGCGCGTGCACGCGTGCGCTTCACGAGACGTGCTTGGCGTGCGCACGGCTCGCACGCAGCTGAGGCAGCTCATGTCACGGGCAGATCCTAAGGCGCTGTAGAACGATTTTCCTAAGGATGAGCCAAAGTGACAGTGAGTGAAAACAAGTGAACATCACATGTATTTCAAAGAAGTATCCCTCCGCCGCGACAACTGTTCAGCCACGCCCCTTCGTAAAGTGCTAATGGCTCCTGTGAAAACATCTCTATGAAGAAGTATAAGATTGGTTTGGTTTGTTTTTCTCGTGTTTCCAGGCGCGTCAACTCCTTCGATCATTAGTCCCGTTAGTGTAGTGCATGTGTTTTTCTCGGGAGATTGTGGTGATTTTCCCCCGCTGGATGGCGAGATCCGGCGCCGACCTACCGTCGACTAGTGGGGTTTCCCCCTAACCAGGGCCCTCCCTCCAGCGGGGCACCGCCCCAGCCGGGACTAGCTCTAAGCTCCCGACCGGTCTCCCGAAATATGTGGAAGTGTAGTGCATGTGTAAGGGAAGAGGATAGAACAAGGAAGAGGAAGGAAAGATCGCGCGCGGTCCATGGGCCGGTTGTTAGGGTGCTGCTCCGGCATTCGCCTGGTGTTGATCGGAGAAACCACGGAAAACTACCGATCGGAGCAGCCGACCGCTAGAATTATCCTACAAGCAACGACTGAATTCGACCTAGCTGAAAAGCTAGTGTCGAAAATCCTGCCGCTATCAGGACTCGAACCTAGGATCTCCCGGTCAGAGGCACTGCAGTGACATCAGTTTGACATCAGTTGATGCGGTGAGATGCCGCTCCCGGTAAGAAGTATAAGAGTTTCTCTGAAGTATATGCACGTACGCGAGTCCGGGGAATATTGAAATTTAATTACGTATGTGGAAAATCTCTTAACATTCTCTCACAATCAGTAAACGAAAATTGCCACGAATGTAAATAGAAAGAAAAATGATTTTAAGCCGGAAACACGTGCATCGGTACGCATCTCGCATTCAAGTCTCGGTTTGAAAATAAACATAATATTTATCACACAAAAAGTAAATTCAATGTAATATATAAAGAAAAAAATAATTTTTACAGAAGAGCACCTTACACTGCATTTCCTAATATCAATTATTTCTCGCAGCGCACTATATTTTTGTCGGACAAGGACCCGACAAAACCAAGTGTCAAAGCCATTTACAAGTTAGCCAACTGCAAACGAACGAATGCGGGAAGGGAGTCTAATGGGCTCAACGGCACAACGACCACCGAACCTTCAGTTATGTTGCCAGCACTAGCTGTCACTTTGGCTCATCCTTAGGAAAATCGCTCTATAATCCCCGACAATACTCGGCCGGATTTTTTATTTTATATCGTTAAATAACTCACAAACGAAACGTTTTATGGTCTTAGAAATTAAAATTTTGAGGTCAAGACCTCAAAGAAACGTTCTTCATACCGTATTCTACAGGATGAGATCTTCTTGAACATTCTATTATATTTTTGCTGGTTCGACGGTTGTCGAATCTACCACACCTGCTCAGAGGCTATAGAATCTGCAACTGTGTGTGAAATTAAACTAATTACTTATTATTATACGCGATTCAATTGGACGGGTGTACCTCTCTACTCGGTAATAACGTTAAAAGAGAAATGTTTGTATTGACAAGGGTGTATTGTGTTGTTATCAATTGTGGCTGGCAGGCTCTCCGACACTAGAAAGGAATGGAATGTAGTAACACAATGTTTTATGTGTTTATCAAATCATAGCATTCAGTTGCTCATGAAAATAAAGACAGACATTTGAAGGAAAATATCAAAATAACTAGGCAAAGATTTACTCGTAATTTGAAATAACTCCGTAATTTTTTGTCGATGAAACTGGTTAGTCTTCGTGTCCGATTAAATATAGAATGTGCGACTTGGCTCAACTACGAGGCTATGACTTCAATTTATTTACAAGGTAAAATCGCTTCATTTTTGCCCATTATCATGCAACTTTAATCCTTCCAAAAACGCACATTTTATTTTTGTATTCATAATTCTAGTAGCATATGGCTTAGTGTAGGGATCACAGAATTTTGAAAACATGCACAGAATTCACTTCTTCCCATAGCACGCCCCACAGAGTTTCTAACTGTTTTTGACGTAAAGTTAATAAATAAATAAACACTCAGAGAAAAGGCGCAAATACGAATTTCATTATTTTATGAATAAAAGATAATCGTTTATTCCACAATTTTGGATAGGACTTCAGAGATGGCCTTGTTGCTAGGTGCTAGAAACGCATGCTAGGAAGCTTGTGAAATTATTAGGGGTTTCAACTAGTATTATAATACTGTTACAATTAGAAATAGTACGAATTAGCACCATAATTTTTTTTTGAATTTTACTATTTGTGTTTATACTAAAACTTGGAATTAATATTTGTTCTTTTGATTGACATTTATCCAAATAATTAACGTAGATCATGGCACAAATGACATAATTTCGCTATCATTGCAGATTTTATGGACAAAAAGAATTGTTATAAGTTACCTCTTCACTACTTAATACATTAATGTTTTCATGTTCCTACATTTTGTTTAGCCATTTCACGTTCTCAAGGTGAATCTGGAATTAATCTGAACCATGGTTTGAGAGATGCAAACTTAGATGTTTGTATGTGTTCTATAATCGCCTAGCATGGCACATAGTATCTCCCTTTCATTACCTACCTACATTACCTACTACGTGCGCGTTTTATTCCCGCGCTCGGGACCGGGAGCGGTAGCTCAGTGTAGCAACTGATGTCACTGCAGCGCATTGACCGGGAGGTCCTAGGTTCCCACTCCCCACGGCGGTAGGATTTTCGACACTACTTTTCAGCTAGGTCGAATTCAATCGCTGTCTGAAGGAGAATTCTAGTGGTCGGCTGCTCTGATCGGTAGTTTTCCGTGGTTTCTCCGATCAACACCAGGCAAATGCCGGAGCAGTGCCCTACCAAACGGGCCACGGCCCGCGCGCGATCTGTCCTTCTTCCTTGTCCTATCCTCTCCCATTACACACACACACACACACACACACACTTACACTAACATGCACTACACTACCACATATTCCGGGAGACCAATTGGGAGTTTGTCCCGGCTGGGGCGGTGCCCCGTTGATGGGAGAGTCCTGGTTAGGGGGAAACCCCACTAGCCGACGATAGGTCGGCGCCGGATTTCGCCATCCAGCGGGGGAAGATCACCGCCATCTCCCGAGAAAAAACATGCACTACACTCACGGGACCTAATGACCACAGCAGTTGACGCGCCCGGAAACACGAAAAATCAATCAATCAATCAAGTTATTTAGAAATAAAATCGTATACGTGACATAGGATTTACAGAGCTTTAATAACTCTTGAAAACTTGGCCTCTTGTAAATAAAACTGCATTTATATCTCTTGTAATATAAATAACTTTTATTTGTAGTCTCCAGTCATTACGTTGAATGTATTTAAGATTCAAACATCGAATATGAATTAATGGTACATCTACATTTGGTTTGGTTTTGCGCCTGCGCGCATTCAATATGTTCCTAATCGTACTTGACGACGTATTAATTGGAAATAAGTGCGTGAATTGTGTTTCGAGAAATGAGACATAATCACCTTTTCAAAGGCAACAACCTTTCATGCAAATGTCTGTCCTGACGGTGTCTACAACATTCCTGCGTGAAAAAACGAGTCGCACATCATTTCATTTTTGATTTCTCTGAAGGAAAAGCCACATAAGAGCAGGAGTTCTCGTGCAATTAACGAATCCACGAGGTCTTTTTCTCTCATGAGACCGATTATACAATAAATAAAGATAATTTTATTCCAATCGCTGGCGGCATCCAGCTCCCGGTGTCATGTCACCACTTACTTTATGGAAGGCAGCCCTTGAGTGGGAGTGAGAACCTCTAAATAACGGTTGACGCCCGCTAATTTAAATCCTCTAAATACGAGTAGAGGTCGAAATGACCCGGTTCTGCTGGTAGGACAGGTGCGATGTTTTTTTTCGTCGTCATGGGTACCTTTCGGGCAAATTCCCTGGACGTTGTTTGCTCCAACGGCTGGAAGGGCGTAGGCGAAATGCAATGAAAGTGACCTCATTTGAATACGTTGGTCAGGGGTTCTCAAACTATTTTGGATCGCATCTAGAGTGAGTGAGTGAATGAATGTTGTCGGGCATGACAACTACTGAAGACTTGAAAAATGTGAGAAAAAATATGTTGTCTGGTGTCAATATTTTTAATTCTTAAGATACGAAGTTCAGAACTTCTGAAGAAAATGCGATGTTCAGAACCTCACTTTACGCCCAGACACTACAAGATTTGCTCTGACGATCATCGCTGGGCGAACATGAAATTCAACGCCGACCTACACTCCAGCTTGCTAATGATTCCTCTCCCTGAAAACCGTTCTTCATTCTATCTCAGAAAAATGTAGAGTTGCTACAGAATGGCACAGAATTTCTCGTAGTAAAGTTTTCTAATTTCCTTGGTGTGGTCTGGCTTTAAGGTCTTGCTTCATTCTCTGGTCAGCTGCCATCTATCGTCCCCTAAAGTACATTTTTTGATATTTTCTCAATTTTTTGGTTTCTTCATTGCACAACCGAAATGTTACTTCCAGAACATTAAAGAAGATTGTCCTAAATAGAAATTTTCATTGAAAAATTTGAAGCCGTGTTTAAGAAATGGTGATTAAGCATTCTTGTAAATGTGAAATTTGAAGCCTTTTTACACAGGAATCTAAAAGGACAGATATTTCGTAAAAATTACATTTGTGTAATTTTTGAAAAAACAACAACAAAAATGCACTATAAATAACTTTATGACATATTAAAAAGTGAAATTAGCACTATCCATTGAAATAAATTGAAGAAAATATTTGGAACCATTTTTGAGAAAATGTTTCAGCGTCTCTGAAAATGCGGAAATTTGAGTTCATTTTCACCGAAAACTATTGAGTTTTCAAGCAACTTTATGTGACATTATTTAAAAAACATATACTCATAAGTGTAATGTGAAAAAATCGCCTCTAATAAGAAATGTTTCGGGGTACGGCGATGCACAAGCAGTCACAGACGAGCAGGATGGGAATAGACTGACTTCCTAAATATTGTAAAAAATGAAATCCCAAAAAACGCGGTCACTTCAGTTTGATATACCCAGCTTAAAATATGATTTTCAATATTAAATGTAAATTTAATTGGACTTCATGTGTTTTACCTTAACCAATATGTTTGTGTGAAGCATATTTACACAAAAGGCGCCAATGCAATGTATTCTAGCAATTGAATATATTATTGTGATAAATACATGACAGGTATTCAATAAAGAATTACAAAATGTGTGTTGTTAAGTGTTAAATTTCATTTGTATTTAAGCACTGAATAGAAGAAACAATTAGCTAATTTCCACCCTAATAAATAACACTGAGGTATCAATATATGCTCTGACCTCAGTTTTAAGCAAATGTCACGTGATACTTGATTTTACCCGTACCTCAGCCTCTCCTATACCAACGCACCCTTCAATAAGTCAGTTTTGTAAAAAATTAATAATTCATAAATGAAGAGACAAAACAATGATAGGTAGAAGCGGATTTCTATGACAAGTCATATTTTGATCAGTTGCTTCAGAGTGCTCATTGCAATTTCTTCATATTTGGTTAGAATTGGATGCTAAGTACATTAATGTGTTCGTGCATATTTCGCTGATTTTCCTGATGGTGCATATTCTACAGTTATCGGTGCATATTTTGCATATCTCGTTAAAATAGAGACTAGGAGCGAATTCTTGACAAGTCATATTTTTATATGCAAATGCATATTTTGGCTTTCTGTTCAATCGCCAATTTCCATTAAAAGTTTTGTATAACTTAACAAATGCCTGTAAAATCGCAGGTTTTTCCTTTGCGTAATTCGTCGTTTTCTAACAGCGTTTTCCATTCGTTGCACTGAAACCCACCCTAGTGTACGATAGTTCGAAAACGTCATCGCTCCGCAACAGTGCTGCCCCACACGCCAGAAGGGCAGTTACGAATGAAACGGATTCCGGAACTGAGTCAGTGCGTGTGCGCTACGCAGTGATATTATAGATAGCTGTTCTTGGTGTGTCTCGCTGATGGAACTCGAAAAATAATAATTTAGAATTATCATCCTTGTTATAAGTTTTATGAAGTATTTTGGTAATTCATACTCCTTAATTCATAAATTATTAATGTGTGATTTCTTTATTTAAAAACTACGAAAACTCCAAATGCGTATGAGTCGAAATCTCATTTTTCGAGATTTGCCAGTGATCGACACAGGACACAAGATTTTGAACCGAAAGGCTTCTGCAGAATTGTTTGGTTATTGAAAATCATAAAAATATAAACACGAGCATTTCCGCTGGTATATGTATGGGCGTGCGAGAAACATTTCTTGGCACATATATCTGAATAATTTTCTAAGGGTCACTACTTTTATTTTATTTTCATTAGCGTTTCGAAATTGGGCCGTACCTGCACTTTGGTTTCTAAATAGCACTGGATTTGTTAACATGAAGTTATTCAAGATTAAATTTTCGGAAAACACAATCTGATTTTCCGAACTTCTGTAAATCACAAAAATTATTTTAAGACATTTCTTGCAAAACATAATATACTCCATCATTCGAAGTATCCCTGCGTGACAGAAGATCAATTGCCTTCACAATTTCACCACGAATCTAAATCAGCATGGATAACTTCCGTACCTAACCTCACAATGGCCCGGTGCCCTAGACTGCACTGACGCGATCGTCAGTGCAGTTTAGGGCGCCCCCAGTGCGCCCTGGTTTCGGGGGATTGTGCGAATGGAACATGCGCTTCTTTGCACTGGTGCGCCCTAGCGGTCGAATGGAACACGAAAGCTGCCCTGAGAGCGCACCAGTGCGGCGAATGGAAAACGCTGTAAGTTTACTCACCCCTTCTTCCCGATACCGGGAACTTGTCATAGAATCGTGGAACGCGGAGTGCTTCCAAATGCGCACTCAAGGTCGTTCTCGTACTCGGAAATCTGACGACCCTTGCTTACACGAAACTAAAACCGTTTTACGAAAACCTTTGCTTCAGTATTTTAATTGCTTTTAGTATGCCTAAAACGAAAGTCTCAGTTAATGAGAAGCTAGGAAGTTTTGTTCGCGAGTTTCATGAAAGCACATTCAGTACCGATGGAGTGATATTATTCTGTAAATTGTGTGAAGTTAAAGTTACTGCCAAAAACTTCTTCTCTGTGCTTCATCACTGGGAAAGATGAAAATTGTGTAACTAGACAATCTGCTCTAGAGATGGGCTTAACAGCTTTTCTTCAATAGCTGTTATTACAAAAACAGCTGACTCGTAATAGCTGTAATTAATAACAGTTGAAAAATAACAGGTCTATGACTAGCAACCTAACATGGCCAACTGCTAAGAGTTACAGCAGTTTTAGCGACTGCTAAGAGTTAAACCTCACAAAACGAATAATGTTGGTAGAACCGTAAAGCTTGTGCAGCTACCTTACGGCGCTTCCTGGCACTACTTTCCCTAGCATGTTTGGACAGAGAAGCAGTTGATATGAACGAGCTGGATGAACTGCCAAGGATCAATAGTAATTCACATAATAAGAAATAAAAGAGGTCATCTTCGTCAACATATAATATGTTGACGAAGATGACCTCTTTTATTTCTTCTTATAAGAACGTCAACAACACTAAATCAGAATTCCCACAATTCATATAATGTTTAGCGAATGTGTATAGAATATAGAATATTACTAAAATGAAAGTGATTCGGGTTCAGATTGCGAATATTCTTTCAAATATGCAACTTGTGAATAGTGAAGTGACGAGTGCCAAAAATAATGAGGAGATACAGTGTTTTTGCTTACCTATAGCCAGTGTTAATGACTATCGAATATTAAGTATTATAATGTGAGTTATTTGACCGTAACTCATTTTATTTTGAGAGAGAGACCGTAATCATTTTATTTTATTAGACCTAGGGAAATATTAGTTGATCTCAAGTAAGTAGCAATGGGACAGAAATAAGTTAACATATTGGACGGACTTAATTTAAAGGACAAACATCTTGTTGTAGTGTATACAATAAAATATAAAAATATTGTGACACATGGTGTGTAATAATGACGAATTATGTATTAATGAATCTATAATTTGAACACTGGCAAATCATGATTGATTAGCTACAGTGAAGCTGTTATCGTACAAAATGGTTGCCACAAAAGCTTGCAGTAGTTCGGATTAGGCCCAGTAGGTTGCAGTTCTATGCATTTCAACCGATTACAGCCAATAACAGGATAAAAGAAATAACTGTTATTTCGCGTAACAGTCACGAAACGTTAACAGTTAAGAAATAACAGTTTAGCTGTTAAGGGCACATCCCTAATCTGCACTCGAAAATAGGCATCGACTGATATTCGAAATCCCGACACCAAGTTCACAATGTTGACAATTTTCGCAAGATCTCTGCACGATGATGGTTGCGTCTAATATTCCTTTCAAGAAACTCAACAACCCAAGTTTCCACAGTTTCTTGAAAAATATACACAGAATCCTGTTCCCTACCTCCCCAACCAGTTATAACGCGTTGCGAGACTTGGCTTGATGCCGCGATGTACTATTCCAATAACTTAGATGACATAGAGAATGGACCGGGAGCGGTAGCTCAGTGCATCAAATGATGTCACCACAGCATCTCTGACCGGGAGGTCCTAGGTTCCAGTCCTGACGGCGGCACGATTTTCGACACTAGCTTTTCAGCTAGGTCGAATTCAGTCGCTGTCTGGAGGAGAATTCTAGCGGCCGGCTGCTCTCATCGGTAGTTTTCCGTGGTTTCTCCGATCAACACCAGGCGAATGCCGGAGCAGTACCCTACCAAACGGGCCACGGACCGCGCGCGTATCTGTCCTTCCTCTTCCTTGTCCTATCCTCTCCCTTACACACACACACACACACACACTTACACTAACATGCACTACACTACCACATATTCCGGGAGACCGGTCGGGAGCTTAGAGCTAGTCCCGGCTGGGGCGGTGCCCCGCTGGTGGGAGAGTCCTGGTTAGGGGGAAACCCCACTAGCCGACGGTAGGTCGGCGCCGGATCTCGCCATCCAGCGGGGGATGATCACCGCCATCTCCCGAGAAAAAACATGCAATACACTAACGGGACTAATGACCGAAGCAGTTGACGCGCCCGGAAACACGAAAAAATCAATCAATCAATTAAGGTCATAAAAGCACACATATTTAATCTATTTCTAGGCCATGGAATTCCGCCCCCTAATGATAGAATTCCAAGCTCAACCAAAGGTTCATAGCAACCATTGACTTTGAGCTCGTTGTCAAGAGGTCCTAGGGTGTGATTCCTAACGGTGGGGGATTTTGAAACGTGCTTCTAGTACATATGTCGAATTTGTCTCGGGGGAAAATTCTACCGGTCGGCTGCTTTCAGCGGTATCTAGTTTTCCGTGATTTCTTCGATCATTATCACGCGAATGCCGGAATGTACTGTCACAAAATGAAACGGAAAATTTAATAAATTTTAATGAAAGTACTGCATGACGCTTGTTTCTGATTCACTTAAAAATCAAACGGTATTGCTTCGTTAAACTATTAGCGCTACAATACATACTTTCTCACATTCTTTCTAAATTTGCATTTTCGAAAATGTAGAGAGTTCAACGAAAATGAGATCTGTACCAATCTTTTAAGCGTTATTTGTATCCGTGAAAAAATAAAGAAGTAATTTGAATCAGTTTTTGAGAAAATGTTTTTTTATGATTTCAGTTAAGTTCATGCAGAAATTCCATGAAAACTCTACTTTTTAAAAAATTGAACATATTTTTTTAAAGATATTATTTTTTAAGATTTCATTCAAGGAAAAATCTCTCTCTTTAAATTTGTAGTTTTGGTATATTATTTTACAATTTTTTAATATACAGAGTGTTTGCCAGAAATGCGACTCACGGGACCATTTTATAATTTTTGATATACGAGGAGAAAATTTAAAGAAAAAAATCGGGTCCTTTTTGGCAAAAATGTTTAAAAATTGCTTTATTTGATGCACAATTACGCAAAAACTATTCATACATTCGAAAAATAATTACGTACATTATTTAATTTTTAAAGGGTTTTAAGGAAAAAATTTTTTTGGAAAACGTCGAAAACAATTTTAACTTTTGTAATTGTCGAAAAATCAGGTATTTCAACGAAAATGAGACCTAAGCTTTTCTTTTAAGCGTCTTTTACACCATAAGAGGACAGAGCTTAAAGTTTGAGCAATTGTATAAGAAAGTTTGAAAAAGTAAATTAGACTTCATGTAAAATATCCCCCCAAAATTAAAATATCCGTTTCAAAATTGCAGCACCTCGAATTCCTTTAAATCAGTTTTAGAATATCATTTTTAGAGAAAATTATAATTTTTTCGGCATCAAGGACCCACAAAACAAACGTGATTCTGACTACACAACGTGTTAGAGGAAGTAATTAGGAACAAGATTTATCCACTTTTTCGTTGCCAGGGCCCAAAATAAAAGTTTTTGCGTCGAAAATTCGCCGTTTTCCGAAGCACAATTACAATACTTTCCCTTCCTACGACGAAACGATAAGAAAATAAATCTCATTTGAACACATTCCACCTTCCACTCGTCTTAACATACCAACTATTCTTACGTCTCCTCATTGTTTGGAAACAGAATTTCTCTTTTGTGTTTCTAAAAACATATCTCTCTCTATTCTTTCATTTATTTTTGCATCTTCTAGATGCTTATTATCCTCTATGTCCACTCCCCAAACGCTCCGCCACAGAAACTCCCCAAACGTATCGACTGAGATGTTTATATTAGTATTTTTCCGGTATCCGTAGTTTTCCTTGTTTTTTCTATCAATATCAGACGAATGCTGCTGCAGTACCTTAACAAGCACATGCGACGGACACAAACGCGATCTTTCTTTCCTCCCTCTTGTCCCTTCTCTCTGTTTGCACGCAAGCTTACACATACATTCTACCACTCATGTAAGAAGACCAGTTGTGAGAGGCTTAAATATGACAGTGACTCAAATATGGCGGTGGCTCAAATACAGCGGTGGCTCAAATATGACGGTGCCCTGCTGGCGGAGATACCAGAAGAAGGAAATATGGCAAGTCGGCACAGGATGTGACGCGCTAAATGGAAAAGATATAAGGGATATAACATGCACTACACTAACGACCATAGCAATTGATGAGGCCGGAAACACAGTGCAATGAACCCAACGCTTCTGTCCTCTCTGGGTCCGTGTTCAGAGGCAAATCTCACTCTCACACCCGTCACTACACTGTACTTAAAACTTTTCGCCTTTGTTTCCCTATTCATGTATTTTTGGCGTAACATTTTTCGCGCACACCTAACCAATTTAGCAGCTCACCGGTGTGCCGCCATGACGCACAGTTTGGGACCCCTGGCGACTTCATCAAAGAATCTGAAAAATGTGTTGGGGCGGGAAGTAACTTAACGTAAGAAGATACGTTAGGCGATTTCTGTCTCTTAAACTACACAGGGTGGGGCCCGATTGAATCATAAACAGTGTAATTTGAGATTTTAAAGACCACATTTGTCGAAAATATCTGAAAAATGGTATTACGCAATGGCTTAATTAAAATAAGATGAGATGCTAGTTGATTTCTGTCATTCATGTCCTATAAATTGATTATTAATCGATCCACCTGGTCAGTGACTACGTTCATGCCAAATATTGTAAATTATGTTGTTTAAGAGACTAGAAAAACGGAATTTAGTAGACGTGTTGCTGAGGCAGATATAACAAATCAGCATATTACAACAACATGCTCTGAGGAAAATCTAGATCAGTAGGAATTCTATAATAAAAAGCCAAGAATCTTGAGCTGAATAACTTCAACGGATCTTGTTTGAAGAATTCTGGAAACTACAAGATTAATTACTTATTTTTACAAATGTCTCAAGTTAGATGCACACTTTTTTAATGAGCCAAAACTTCCTTTCTTTCCTTACTACCTATGTAGTCGTGTTGTAGACATGAGCACCGAGATACGAAAATTTCCGATCTACTCTAAATTTCCAAAGAAACTGAATATGTCGGATCTATTTTTCTTTAATATTTGCTAGTACTTGTGTTCGTCTAGGTCACGATTAGATTATTTTTTGGTGCAGTCTACGTAGTCCAGGCGAGTTCAAGTACAGTTTACCAAGAAAAAAGTTATAAAAACTTTTGGTTGATTTTTTAGTTTTAACTCTCTAATGATATTATTATTATTATTATTATTATTATTATTATTATTATTGTTATTATTTTATTATTATTCAATTATCCCAATAAATTTTCACACAGTTATTATTTAGCTGTTTTTTATTTTCAATTTCTCATTTGGTAGAACGTTTCGATGATATTTTTTCATCATTTTCAAATACTGGAAAATATTCTTGTAAACATTTATGATTTTACAATTATAATTTTCTAGGTACTAATGATTTCAAAATATTGCAATTTACCAAGAGTTTAGTTGGTGATTGATACCAAGGTAACACGTTCAATGAATGAAATAATTACAGAGATAGATGACCTATCATTTATACCTTTTTAAATTAATTAAAAGGTGGGTCTCCAAATTATAATGCATACTTTTTAAAATGTAAAAATATGTTATTAGATTGACGAGTACATCTCTATATAATGTTTACATCACCTTATAGTATGATCATCATTTATATCAATTTACTCTTGGTAAGTTACAATATTTTGAAATCTATAGTACCTAGAAAATTATAATGTAAAAAAGTAAAATGTTTACAAAAACATTTTTCAATACTTGAAAATGATGAAAAAATGTTATCGAAACGTTGTACAAAATGAGAAATTGATCAATTGAAAATAATGTTCAAGTAGTATTATAATGCAAAGATCACAAATAATGTGAGAAAGTACATGCTGTTGTTGCACCACTTGATAACTTTCAAATCAATGATTTACAAAGTGTGGGATTGGATGGACCCACCTAGTTTTAATCTTTACGATATTTTTTCTTAAATAGAAAAGTTGAAATTGAAAAAGTTGATGTCCCGTTGAAAAGTACTAAAATATTGACAATTTTGTTCTTCACTTAACCGGCACCTGCTGTAAGAAGTGTGTATCTTCGATCGTCATTAATTGTCACGCAGACTACTCACTTAATCGCTTAATGTATATTGGGTGATGGGTCTTGGCACTAGATTATTAAACTGACGACCGGAACTCTTCGCCAGTTCTCGTGTGGCCGGTTTGGTAGTACCGACGTTAGAATCCACGGAAAAACTTCCCGTGGTTCACTAGTACTCTCACGGACTGAAGATCTCACAGAAATGACAACGTGCCTTTAACATGGATTTATTCACCTTTTGTATTGAATAGCATTAAATATACTTTTAACTAATGGTGCTACAACAGCACGCTATTTCACGAACAAAAAAATTGCCTTTTACAATTTTCATAATTTCAGAGTTCCAGGAAAATAGCACCTGCGCCATTTTAAAGAGTTCTTTGTTCTATCAGAGTAAAAAATTGAACCAAAAATTTGGAGCATTTTTGAGAAAATTTTGAAAATATTGAGGCATTTTTTAAAGTACCCTCAAAAATCAAAATAACCGTTTCAAATTGGGAGGGCCTTAAGATCAGCAATACCTGTCGGGAAAATTTCCAAAGCTCACTGCGTTTGCTACAAACTACAATGATTTCTCCATACTACGTAATAGTATGTGAGAAAATAAAAGTACTGGTGGCCAACAAAAATGCTGCTTAACAAAATCATGCAAAATGTTTTTCCAAACTACGAACTACAAACTACGAACTTCCAACTACGACGCACGCTGCTCAAGAGCAACAATTAAAATGCAGTAAATTAAATATTTTCACAAAACAACCTTCAAGAACATTGCAATAACGTAGTTTAGTGTATATTACGTGTACACTTCCACACATGTCGGGAGACCGGTGGGGGCCTAGGGCCGTATTCTCGAACCGCTGCCGAGCAATCTCCTGGTAGCCTGCTGCCTGGGGACCCCTTGCTGTCAGCCGGGGGGCTGCCAGCGGCAATATGGCCGATGGTATTCTGAAATCACTTCCAGCTTTGTCCCAGAATGGGAGCTTGCTCTGATTGGTGGAACGACTTAAGCGAGACTCGCACGCCAGATGAAG
This sequence comes from Teleogryllus oceanicus, assembly GCA_964035755.1. Taxonomy (NCBI): domain Eukaryota; kingdom Metazoa; phylum Arthropoda; class Insecta; order Orthoptera; family Gryllidae; genus Teleogryllus; species Teleogryllus oceanicus. The sequence continues at coordinate 62,903,254 of CAXIVR010000013.1, forward strand.
TAGTGTACCAACACAATGAATCTAAGTGAAATTATTTTTATTTTTATTTCTACTTTCAACTGTATTTTATCATTAAAAAAGTGAATATACAAAGGTTGACACACATTGTATACTACCCAGTTAATTTGTGTACATTCCCAGTGAATTGTAGCCTGAAACCAATAACACATCCACAAATGTATTTTGTGTAATCGTTGGTATGACATCTGCGTTTGCAGATTGTTTCCGTGTTCCAACTGATCCACGTGCTTTCGAGTTCTGGCGTTGCTGGTGTGTGTTTGGTTAATGATAGTGTTCGTAGTGGTTTCCTTTGTATTTCTTTCTTATAACGACACGGCTATTCTCCCTTGGTACTTCCTCTATTTTCGAAAAATGTTCTATTTTGATTAGAATTTCCCCCCATTATAACCCCCATTAAATTATAAAAATTTGAAGAGATGTGGAAGTCCTGTTAAATTGACCAAGCATGTAAAATGACAAGTCTTCACAAACGTTAAGAGAAACCCTAGGATAAGTGCAGCAAAATTTAGTGTTGAACTGCAAACTGATTTAAATCTTAATATTAGTGCATCTACTGGTCAAAAATGTGTGTGTTATAGTGAATGTTATTGTAGAAATGCCAAGAGCAAACCATTTACTAATCTGGTAAGGAAAGGATAGAGTATGCAAACTATTACAAGAATTGTTCAATAGAGTACTGGAAAAGGTTTTATTTACTGATGAAAGTAAATTCATTGTTCTTCTAGAACATGCCAAAAAAGTGTGGAGGGAAAAGAATTCTGAACAGGAAGAAAAAATGCTTCCTTCAGTCAAACATGGTGATAGTAGGTGGTTCATGAAAGTTATATTAACCTATATGGCCCTAGATTCTAGGTTGTGGATATTGTATAATACACCAAAATACATGGTAACTCCTCCACAGTCTCTGAATATTAATCTAATTGAATATTTATGGAGTTGCCTCAAAAAGAAATATCACTTCAAAGCAATTTCTAAAAGCTGCTATTTTGGAAGAATGGGAAAAGATTGGGCTGGAGGTCCCCACTAAACTTGTTCAGTCGATGCTCAGACGATTGGAGGCCATCATAAAGTTGAGGACTTCAACTAAATATTAAATAGCACTTAAAATGGTTAAAAACGGAGTATACAAATACATTTTACACACTTCAGTTTTTATATCTTTGTTTTATACTAATTTATGATGCACTATAATAATTATTGTTACCATACTTGTTTTTTAATTGCTTATTTATTTTTATATAGAACATGAAAACATACCATTAATTTAATGTTATGTACATCAATGTAATGAGCTAAAATACTCCATTATTTTTTGTTCACTTCTTCACTTTAAGAATACTTTTTCCTATGACTGTATGTAGTAGCTAGTACATTTGCTCTTGCTAGTGAATGTTGACATCTCTATCCACATTCTTGTGAAACTGCAATGTATTAAATAACTCCAATGCACAATTAATACTACTGTTTAACCATTTGAGGTCCAAAGAAACAATATTAAAATTTCAGAATATTTAATTCATCAAGATAATTTCTAAAACTTCATATTACATTGTGATATTAAAAAACTGATCAAATTCTCTAAATTCAGTTTTGGATGATGGCATTCAAGTTCACCATTTAACATAAATTTTGTATAAATTTACTTATTTTTCTTTATCTTTTATATTACTGAAGTAATTGATAGTCAATTCAATTTTTTAAATTTAAACAGGGGACTGTCAGGTAAAATCCAATAAAAGCAATAATAAATTGCTAATTTAATTGTAAAGAAAATGTACATAACAAATTACTGCCCATTTCAAATGAAGTTGACCACTTTATAAGCCATGACTTTACCAGAAACTAACATGTATTTCTTTCATAGTAGTATTGCCAAGATACATCAAATGAAAAAAAAATAACTATATAATTATGCATTCAAACATATAAAAGCTTAGGTTTGAAATACTACTCTTATTTCATTCATAAAGAGTGTGATAAGATATAAAATAGATTTCACTGATAAGTTTACCAAAGAATTCTAAAACTACATACTTGTTTCAAAGTTTCTCTAAAAAATTACCTGAACATTTAAGGGAAAAAATGTTTTTCTGTTACAGTACACTTTTGCCATAATATCTCCAGGGGAAGTAATCTTTATGTGTGTTTCATCTATGCACCCGATAACACTAGGAAATTGCCTCATGGCATAGAACTTTCTTTTAACTTCTTGTTGCTGCTGTGAAGTTCTTGGCAGAAGCATGTAATTTCTCACTTGACTTCCGAGGATAGCTGTCACTTCTTGAACCACTTTGCAAACACTTGACTGGCTGAGACCATGAATGTCACCATTATCTCTCTGAAATATTTATTTTGAATCATATTACCTTTGCAGTAGGAAACACTCAAACCATACTTATAAATTAATTAATTTCCACTCCAAGAGCAGACTTTATAAAAAAAATTATTACACAAACTCACCTGGTACAGGACTGTGGCATAAAATCTTAATGCTGTCAATAACTTGAACATTGGGGATATTGGCAAACCCAGCAAGACCCCATCAAATACATTTCGCATCAGAGGAAACAACACATTAACAACAGTGGATTTCAAAAATCGGTAGCGACATTGAAATTTGCGGTCACGAAATCTCTCTATAGGATTCTGTACATCCCGGATATAACGGCGAGGCATTCGTCGACGCTGCTCTTCTTCTTCCTCCTCCATTTCTTCCATGAATTCATAAAATGCTCAGCAATTCATTATTCATTATATCAAACGGAACTGATTGGCAAAATGCACGAAAGGTTATGTTGCAGTGTATAAAAAATAATAGTCCGAAAGATTAAGCAATAATTCGCCGTGTATTCGATAGAGTAGTCCATGAAGTATGCTCGGTTGCCGTAAATCAAGAGGAGTGTACAAAAAGTCAAGTAAAGTCGGTGTAAAATAGAAATATACTTCAACAACAACGCACTGAGGATAAAAACACAAGTAAACTAGGTTAGGAGCACGCTGGGGGGGCTGCTGGCAGCACTTGCGACCGCTGCCAGCTGAGAGCCGCTGCTGGGAGCATACGAGGGGCCTGCCAGCCGCTGGAAGCAGTTCGTGAATCGCAAATTTCAACTCTGGAAGCCTGCTACTCTTGGCAGGCCCCTGGCAGCGGTTCGAGAATACGGCCCCTAAAGCTTGTCCCGGCTGGGGCAGTACCCCGCCGGTGGGAGATAGCTGGTTGGAGAAAATCTCTGCTAGCCGATCTAGGTCGATGCCGGATCTCGCCATCCAGCGGGAAGACTACCACCACCTCCCGCCATCAAATCATACACTACACTTACGATACTAATGACATTAGAAATTGACGCACCCTGAATCAATGCCGATCAGAGCAGCTGGCTGCCAGAACTCTCCAGAGATCGACAGAATGCCACGTAGCTCTGTAACAAGAGTTTCGAAGTACATCTTCTTCCGGATTCAAGCTTTTGGATTAGTATCTCCTCTTCGAGATAAAAAAATTCTTCTAGTTTCCAGTGATTCATTAAGAAATCTCTGATGGTTTCTTTGCCCAGGTCTAACTTGATTGTTCACCCTTCCCAGTACCATAGCTTTTACTTATTTGGTATAAAAATAAACGATTATAAATAAACAATAAATGAATAAAATAATTAACACAATACCTTACCAATATTCCAATTTTGGAGAGAGAGAAATAGATTTATAATCGAGCTAGTGTGAAGCGAGGTTTAAGAAAAACAAATTAGAATTTCCGAACGTTTATAATTTTCTATATTTTTTTTATAATTTTAATAATAAATGTAATAATAATAAATTTTAAAATCTTTGTTGCACGATAATAATTAATCCGCATCATGCTTTGCTTTGTAATACACGTTACAATCGTTTTTAACTTGGTGTAAAGTTGCATCTCAGACAATAGTTTATTCTTTATGCCATAATGTACAAAAATGAGAACGTTTATTGCATTTTGGAGGATACCCTCAGCTCATAGCAAGTGTTGTTAAAAACTTTTGAAATTTGGATATTTTTACTTTTAAGGTAATTATTTAGAATTATTTGGATGTTTGCATGGATTCAATGAGTCATTATTTCATCTTCAACAACATTAGATGCATTGGTTTGGCTTGGATGTTGCAGCTGGTTCTGAGATTATAGCCGGCCGTGAATTTAAAAAAAGTTGACCAATAAAACTGTTTTTGAATGTACTTATATGAATTATTTGTCTTTAAATTATTATATTACTCATTCGCAACATTTTTACTTATAATAGCACTCGGTCTTGCTTGATAGGTTGCTTTACAAATTATTCAGACGTAGTTTTGATTTCTTTGAAGGTTTTTTAATGAACTATTTAGTTAACGTTCAACTAGTTACTCTGATTTTGGCAACCATTTTTGTAGTTAACATTACATTTGGTTCTCAAAATAGCATTAAATTTAAGTAAAGACGATAGAACGAACTTGACGAAAAAACAACAAACTTGACGAAATAAAATAAAAACAAAACAAAAAATATACGTGGGAGTTATCAAAGACATTCATAAAAACTCTCTAGTCAATTGATTTCATTAAAAACAGAAATCAACTTGAAATATAATTTAAAACATTTCGATTTACCTTTCTTGAAACATTTCTTGAAAGAAGCAATCTCCTCAACACCACTGGATGTGTTTTGCGAAAACTATTCGGTACCAGCGTATTTCATTTAACTGGTCTCTTCAAAAAATATTTACAATATTATTACAACAGTAAACATTTTATAAAACTCGCTTGCAAATGAAGTTAAGTGATACAATACTAAATATTGAAGAACACATTTTTGGATAGATTAGGATTGCGGGAATCGTACACCGCGAGGACCACTATCTTTTATTTAAAGCAAACAATCACGAAAGAAAAAAATGCACTAATTGCTTTCTAAACGAAAACAGAATTTAATACATAAATCATGTAAGAAGCCATGATATGGATATATAAAATGAATCATCCTCCTAATTACGCAATTCCCTGTAAGCTTGACCCATATAAATGACCCATAAAAAGGTTACGTTGCGATGTAAGCACGTTGCCAATAAACGTCATTGTCAGTTCTTCAATTATCTCGGCCAACAGTTGAAAGTGGTTGCCTTGGATTTGTTTAGCTCAATTCGAATAAGACCCGGTAGTGAAAGCCACGATCGGTTACTTCGGAACGTAATCGTTTATCGGTTGCTCCGAATTTATATTTATTTAACTTTCTTATTAGATTTTACATTCAATTACCATACACAATGCGTGAAATTGTACACCTTCAAGCTGGTCAATGCGGAAATCAGATCGGAGCCAAATTTTGGGAGGTCATTTCCGACGAGCATGGAATTGATCCGACAGGCTGTTATCACGGCGATTCCGACCTGCAGCTGGAGAGAATCAACGTCTACTACAACGAAGCAACAGGAGGCAAGTATGTTCCCCGAGCCATCCTCGTGGATCTGGAACCGGGTACGATAGACTCGGTCAGGTCGAGCCCATTCGGTCAGATCTTTCGTCCGGATAATTTCGTTTTCGGACAAAGCGGAGCCGGTAACAACTGGGCCAAAGGGCACTACACCGAAGGGGCCGAGCTTGTAGATTCTGTGCTGGACGTTGTCAGAAAGGAGGCCGAGGGCTGCGACTGTTTGCAGGGCTTCCAGATCACTCACTCGTTGGGTGGAGGTACAGGAGCTGGTTTGGGTACTCTGATCATTTCGAAAATTCGTGAAGAATACCCTGACCGTATTATGGTCACGTTTAGTATTGTGCCGTCTCCAAAGGTATCTGACACTGTAGTAGAACCTTACAATGCTACATTGTCAGTTCACCAACTTGTCGAGAACACTGACGAAACGTTCTGCATTGATAACGAAGCCCTGTACGACATTTGCTTCAGAACGTTGAAACTCACCACTCCCACCTATGGAGATTTGAATCATCTGATTTCTGCTGCGATGTCGGGAGTTACAACGTGCCTGAGATTTCCTGGCCAACTGAATTCCGACCTTCGTAAACTCGCCGTAAACATGGTTCCGTTCCCGCGATTGCACTTTTTCATCCCGGGATTTGCTCCCTTGACTTCCCGAGGCAGTCAGCAGTACAGGGCCCTCACTGTGCCCGAACTGACACAGCAGATGTTCGATGCGAAGAACATGATGGCTGCTTGCGATCCCCGTCACGGGCGCTACTTGACTGTTGCTGCCGTGTTCCGAGGCAGAATGTCCATGAAAGAAGTGGACGAACAGATGCTGAACGTTCAGAACAAGAACAGCAGCTACTTCGTGGAATGGATCCCAAACAACGTGAAGACAGCTGTGTGCGACATTCCGCCGCGTGGATTGAAAATGTCGGCCACGTTCATCGGCAACACGACTGCGATTCAAGAGCTGTTTAAGCGCGTGTCGGAACAGTTCACGGCGATGTTTCGACGCAAGGCCTTCCTGCATTGGTACACGGGCGAGGGCATGGACGAAATGGAGTTTACTGAAGCAGAATCCAACATGAACGATTTGGTGTCTGAATACCAGCAGTACCAGGACGCCACCACCGAAGAGGAAGGCGAGTTTGATGAGGAGGAAGGCGATGAAGAAGCAGGCTAGCTGAAGAGAAAGTCTCTCCAATGACATCTTGCTATTTAAAGTAACAAGTAACGTGCTTCATTTCCATTTCACCAATGCATTGTCAACCATATTTAGACCTCAACCATTCAAAAATTGTCAAGATGTTCAAGCTGATTGTTTATGATGTCTATAATATAACCCTATTTAAGGTAATTTATATTAATTATACATTAAGATTGTAAGCTTATTGATTGTTAATAAATTATTTATTTTTGGATATGTTTCTTTTGATTTTCAAGCCACATTGCTTCTGGGTAATCTAGGTTTGTAGTTAATTTTATGTCATTACTTGCCATTCAAATAAGTCATATGAAATAAAATTATTTCTCAACTTGCTTTCTAGCATTATAAGTAATGGAGAATAATGATAAATTATTCCTAAGCTAGTTTTGTAACGAAATTGAATTGATTTTTATTGTATAGTTTTGTAATGTTGGGTAGGATATGAGAAGAAACTGTTACTTATGCAAACAATTACTTTTTACAGAAAAAAAGCCGTCATAGAACAGGATAGTTGGTTTTATCATCACAGTATAATATTTAAATAATTGATTATTTCAGACTGTGCAATATTTGATCAATTATTTCCTGGATTTTGTGTGCGTGTATATGACAGATTCCACAAAACGAACTGCAATGCTGAGTTATTCTTTTTAATTTAAACGAATGCTTTAGAAGGCATTGGTTGTTTGTCTTTGGAAGGCATTGGTTGTTACGTACGTATACTGTACAATGATAAACGCATGGCAACGTAGATGTCGTTTCACTAAATGTGAACATTTGAACAAAATCTACCCTATATTGGCCCAATTATTAACTTGGAAGATACTTATTTTTTGTTGCAAAATTTCTAACAATTTCGAAAGTTGTTAGGTGTTGACAATTTTAAGTTACCTCGAAAACAATTTCACTTTTTTAAACTTTTGGCAGAATAATTTTCTTATGTTAAGATAGCTGGCTATCTGAGGAAATAATTTCAAATATATTCTTTCTATTTTGTTTTCCTTTCAACATTTGGTTTTTATAGCTCTTAAAGATCTCAAAATTAAAAAAAATCATTTTCTCTATTTGTTTATAATTTATTGGCCTAAATGCAGGTCGTACTTCTAACTAAAGAGTCAAAATTTGATTTCAGAAAAAATCTTTAGAACTATATTCTGGACATTTCAGTTCATTTAACTGATACATTACTATTATAGTCTATTCTCTAGAGCAAATCATGGGTTGCAAGCTGCAAGAATTATATAATTTTATCTTTTCTGATATTTTCAAATTTAATGAAACTTTTTAAACAATTAAATAAACTTATCTGTGAATGTGTTTGCACAACGCGACGTTGAAGCAAGAAAGTCACGGAATAAATTGCAGAATAGGTGAATCAAAATATTTCTTCTGAAGAAATGGATATTAATGGTATTCGTGTTTCTGATTTAAAACCTTTAAACACATTTCAGTAATAAATTACCGAAACTAGTGAAATAGAATACTCCATATTTATGAACATTTTTTATAAAGGTTTTTTCTGTTTCACGTTTTCACATTTCAGAGCAAATATTTCATTTCTAGGGAATAATGCAGATAAAAATAATATAAATAGGTTTTCTTCATCTCTGGATAGCAAAACCATTTTAGTATCAAAGAATACTTAACTAGTAGAGAAAATTTCCAATTCTATATATGTATATTCTTCATCTTTTCGTACATTGTACATTTTCGTGGAAGTATTAACTTCAGTTTTCTATTCACATATACACGTTTAGAATACGAAGATGACAATAAGACGAATAAGTAAAATCTTTTTGAAAATTGTTATACATTCAGTTTCTGTTGTATTAGGAAACGATAAAGTCAACAACCTTCGGGATGAAGAATTTGTTGTTGGTGGTGGGATGGTTTTAAATGTGAACACTAAATACTTCTAAGTTCGCAGAAGAACGATTCAGATTCAAACACACTGTAGGCTTTGAAAGCCGTAGAATTCTCAAAAATCAACAGATGGCCGAGGAATGTGGTAAAAAAATGACTACCTCCAATCGCTTAAAGGGAAAATGTGTGTGAAAGCTGAAGACAAATCGCGGGAGGTGAACAGTCAGCGAGACTGCAACGAGGATGACTAACGCAACATTGACTGAAACTCTGCTATGAGTGGTCGCAATCTCACAATAAAGGCTCGCTCAATTCAAAACTTAAAACATTAATGCCATTTTTACTTTCTCTATTCTACTACCTAATATAGAAAAAATATTGTAATTCTGCAATGAAAAGTTCGCCGTCACTTGCGGTTTTCTCGTAGAAAAATTCGTTTTGTGGGGCTCTGATGCCAAAAAAATATTTTTTGTTCGGGTAAATAGTGAATTACTTATTCTAATACACTGTGTAGTGAGACTCTACGTTTTGTGGGCTCTTGCTATCGAAAATTTTTTCGGCAAAACGTCTGTCCATGTGTCTGTCTGCCAATACCATTAACGTCTGAACAGTTCATGGGATTTTCAACAAACTTTGACTTTTTGTCCTTTCTTCTTCTTCTTCTTCTTCTTCTTCTTCATTTTTTCCTTTCGCCTTTTTGCTCCTTTTTCTTCTCTTTATTCTTTTACCCTTCTTCTTTTTACTCTTTCTGTTCTTCAATTTAATATTTTATTTTCTTATAGAGAAAGTATTGCGACGATGCACAGGATTTAAGAGATTTTCTTCTTTATCTCAAGGCTTCATGGCGTTTTTTTTGCCTCAGTTCACCTTCTCTACTGTTACGATCCTTCTCATCTCTATTTCTTCCTAAATATTCATCCCCTATTTTTTTTATTCTTTCCAAAGCATTCTCCTAACGTAAATTGACGACTCCATCTTGACCTACCTAACTGTCCTCCAGAAAACAAAATTCTTAAGAATCAATGTGCAAATAGAAGCAGAAAAAATGTTGTTTAAGAAATTAAGGAAGTTGTGCTACAACATCATATATTTTTTGCATTATTTCTCATTTTTACAACTTTCCAAAATTCAGAGAGGTCAACGGAAATAAAAACTGGGCCATTTTCAAGCGTTCTTTGCGTCATTAGAGGAAAATGTGCACTAAAAAATATTGGGAGACATTTTTTGGGCAGATTTTTAAAATATTAAGTCTTCATGTAAGGTACCCCCCGCCAAAAAAGAACCAAAATATTCGTTTAAAGACCACAGAGCCTCGAGTGTGTCCAGATCGAACGGGCAATAACAATTTTGGAGTATATCATTTGGAAAGTTTAGACAAACAGCGTTGACGACAGAAAAGAGAGAGAGAGATGGAGAGGGACAGAGAAAGAGAGAGAGGGGCAGAGAGAGAGAGAGAAGGAGAAATACAGACATATAGGTTTACAGTCACACAGACGGACAGATAGACTTTTGGAGTCAATCAATTTTTGCAAATCTCCCACTATAATTCTCCTCCAGAGAGCGTCTGAATTCGATCTTTGCTCTGTTGCTGGCGCGAAAAATCCTGCCAGCATTGAAAGTGTAACCCTACATCCCCCCCCTCCCAGTGACATCAGCCCCCTCTGCCGGTGGCAGTTCTCTTGGTGTTGATTTTGCGTTCTGTTGGTGTGAATTTTGCGTTCCCCTGTCTGCGCCTTCGACCGCCCGCGCTACCGGCCGGGGCCACTGCGCGAGAGAGCGGGGAGGGGGGTCGCGCCCCCTCTTTCTAATTGAATAAGTGGGCGCCGCGGAGTGCGATTTATGAGCGGGGCACCGTCGATTACTCAGATCGATGAATCCGAGTTGATTACTGGCGATCGGAACCGGTCCGTCTCGGGTGGCGACGACGCGACTGCTTTTCCTCCAGCGCTCCTCGCCCCGCCCCGCCCCGCCCCGCCCCGCCCCGCCCCCCCCCCCCGTCCGCCCGCCCCGTCCTCCGTCCCGTCCGTCCGTCCGTCCTGTCCTGTCCCGTCCTGTCCTGTCCGTCCTCGTCCCGTCCCGTCCCGTCCGTCCCGTCCCGTCCCGTCCCGCCCCGTCCGTCCCGTCCCGTCCCGTCCGTCCGTCCCGTCCCGCCGACCGACCCGACCGACCCGACCGACCCGATCGACACCGACCGACCGACCCGGACCCGACCTGACCCGACCCGACCCGACCCGACCGACCGACCCGACCGACCGACGACCGACCGACCCGACCCGACCTGACCCGACCGACCCGACCGACCCGACCGACCCGACCTGACCTGACCTGACCCGACCGACTGACCGACCGACCGGACCTGACCCGACCCGACCCGACCGACCCGGACCGACCCGACTGACCCGACCCGACCCGACCGACCTGACCGACCGACCCGACCCGACCGACCCGACCGACCGACCGACCTGACCGACCTGACCGACCCCGACCCGACCGACCGACTGACCGACCCGACTGACCTGACCTGACCGACCGACCGACCGACCGACCGACCCGACCCGACCCGACCTGACCCGACCGACCGACCCGACCGACCTGACCGCGCGACCCGACGACCGACCGACCGACCGACCTCCGCCCGCCCCCGCCCTCCCCCGCCCTCCGCACCGCCCTCCGCTCCGCCCTCAGCTGGTCAATAGAATTCCCGTCCAGGCAGGGGTTGAACTCGTCACAGTGTCAAAGTCGTCAACCTAGTGTCAAAAATCCTGCCATGTCGGGACTCCAGCCATAGGCTAGAGGCACTTCTATGAAGCCGGTCAAGCATTGCAGTTCAATGAAGATTAGAATCAGTGCTTCACAAAATCGGAAGCGTTTACGAGAATTGAAAATACAGGTAGTAAAATTTCGGTATAGGAATTATGATCTCTAAGTCATTGTTGTGAAGTTCCTTCCTTTTCAGATTGTGTCAGATATGTATTAAAGTATAAAATGTTGTGATCTGGGCTGTCCGGGTGACGCCGCATCGAAGGCTCGGGTGCCGACGTTTCGACCGCCATATCGCGGTCCTCTTCAGGGCAGTACAGCCTTGAAGAGGACCGCGATATGTCGGTCGAAACGTCGGCACCCCAGCCTTCGACGCGGCGTCACCCGGACAGCCCAGCTCATGACTCTGGCCGCGTAAGCTTACGATACCATATAAAATGTTAAAAAGGACGAAGAAGGAAACAGTTATTTTAAAAGGGGTCGATTGAAGAGTTAGGTTGGGAATCCTTACTTGATACCATTGTATCGCTAGGCTTGAAAGCATTCCCCACACCGTTTGGTGCAGATGTGAATCGCAAGAGATACGGTGATCACACCGGAACTGGGCTGGTTTCCACAGAGTTCAGGCTCTCCCGGGGTGAAAAAACAAACAAACTAGTGGTGCTAAAACTGCACGTACTTTCTCGCCCATTTTTCCACGCTAAATTATACAAAAGGACGCAATTTTTCTAAAATTATTTCAACATCTATCTTTAAGGAACAGATTTCATTAAATGAAAAAAAATCACTACATTTAATATTTAAGTTGTAGGAAGACTTTGAAGAAACTTTCAACTTTAGCAATTTTCCACAAATGCGGGTTTTCAACGAACATGAGACCTACATCATTCTCTTGCACGGCCTTCACGGTATCCAACAAAAAAAATTTAATAAAAAACGATGGAGCCATTTTTCTGAAAAGTTGTCGCAGGAGCTTGATGTAAAGTATCCTCAAAATAAAAAATATCGGTTTCAAATTCAAGGGAGAGCGACATCAGGCATATTTATTGGGGAATATTTATTTTGGAGAAAATCGGCAGAACAGTTTACCGCTAGCGTTGTTCACAGACGGACAGCGTTTTGCCGTCAATCAATTTCTCGGTATTGTGATGTCGTTTGGTTTGGTTTGTTTTTTCGTGTTTCCGGGCGCGTCAACTGCTTTGGTCATTAGTACTGTCAGTGTAGTGCATGCTTTTTAACGAGAGATATGGGCGATCTTCCCCCGCTGAATGGCGAGATCCGGCGCCGACCTACCGTTGGCTAGTGGGGTTTCCCCCTAACCAGGACTCTGCCACCAGCGGGGCACCGCCCCAGCCGGAACAAGCTCAAAGCTCCCGACCGATCTCCCGGAATATGTGGTAATGTAGTGCATGTTAGTGTAAGTGTGGAAGGGGGAGAGGATAGGACAAGGAAGAGGACGGAAAGATCGTGCGCGGTCCGTGGTCCGTTTGTTAGGGTACTTCTCCGGCATTCGCCTGGTGCTGATCGGAGAAACCACGGAAAACTACCGATCAGAGCAGCCGGTCGCTAGAATTCTCCTCCAGGCAGCGACTGAATTCGACCTAGCTGAAAGCCGAAAACTAGTGTCGTCCGCTAGCTTTCGACCGTCGAAAGCTAGTGTCGAAAATCCTGCCGCCGTCAGGACTTGAACCTAGGGCGTCCCGATCAGAGGCGCTGCAGTGGCATCAGTTGATGCATTGAGCTACCGCTCCCGATGTGATGTCGTAATGTGAGTGAAACACAGGCATGGTGTTTTTACGTACAGATTTATTTACATTTTCTATACAAAATGTACACTCCTATGGAAACTACCGCTGCACTCCACAGCTTTGCAATTCCTGAGGCACGCTGCCTCAGCCTGACGCAGAGTACCCCAGCGTGCTAAATCTTCACACCCTGGCGTCTCATCCTGTGGTTTCATCTAAGTCGAATTCAGTCGCTGTCTGGAGGAGAATTCTAGCGGCCGGCTACTCTGATCGGTAGTTTTCCGTGTTTTCTCCGATCAACACCAAGCCGTTGAAGCTTTTATGAACGATTGTGTGGTTGCTGACGAAGAATTTTATGTTTGTCCTACAATGGAGGGATTGACAAATTAAATTATCCAGACGTAAATTCAAGTACAAAAACCAGAAGTTTGTCTAAGGAAGTGAGTAGTGTGATGTAACAATAATAACAAAATAGAAACATATTGTTGCAAAATTTGCCACGGAACCTAGCTTTTTGCATTATTTTTTGAAGTACTTCGCTCTCGAAAATATTTGTTTTTTTTTAATGTCCATATTATTTGTGACCGTATTCAATAAACTAATGAAAGAACCCCTAGATATTTATGTAGTAGTTTATGTATTTTGTATATTTATGTAAAGTGCTAATGTGTTCCAAACGTAACATTTCTGTACTGCTTCTGGAAAAATTTACTTTTCTACCTACTTCTTCTTCCTCCTTTTCTTCGCTTTTTCTTCCTTCCCTTTCCTTCACAGACTTCCCCATTTATGTCTTTACGACCTTTTCCCCTAAACGCCTCATCTCTTCACCTTCACTACCATCTATAGTCTTCTATATTGATGTTCGGCCATAAGCCGCCATCCTGATTGAGTTTTTTTCTGGGTTTACTCAATTGCTTAAGGCGTACGCCGGGATTGCCCCTTGCTTTGCACTCCCAGTCATAAATGTACAGTTTGTCCCCCCTTTAGTCTCTCTTCTTTCTTCTTCTTTGTTCGTATTTTCTACTTCCTTTTCATTTATGATTCCCTTCTCTCATTTTTATCTTCTCTTCCATTTCTATACATTAATGCTGTTCGGCCCTAAGCCCCCATCCTGATTGAGGTTTTCTGGGTTTACTCAATTGCTTAAGGCGTATGCCGGGATGGTCCCCAGTTTTGCACTCCCAGACGTAAATGTACAGATTTCCCTCCCCTCTTATAAATTACTACCCTGTATCAATGTACACTCAGTGGTTAGGCGGAAGAGCAGGCCCTATGGCCTGAGCCTCGCCATTAATAAAGACATTATTATTATTATTATTATTATTATTATTATTATTATTATCATTATTATTATTATTATTATTATTAAATTATATCGTATTTTTTAAGACATTTTCCTTTAATAGTTTAGAAGATATATAACTTTAATGTAGATGAAAACGGAATTGTAACTTAGGCAAATTTAAAAACCACGCTGCAGCAGCTGACGGAGCGCGGCTAAAATGTCAAGCCTGAAGGGTGAAAATGAATTCCCACCCCCACAGGGGTACTAGAGGAATAGGCGCCCCTTCCCTCCCCCCTGCCCCCGCTCACCCGCCACGGGCTGGCGTGCTTGAAAAACGAAGGAAAAAAGAGATACGGAAGAAAAAGGAAGAAACTCTAGAAAGGAGAAGAAAAGGAAGAAAACGTGAAAATAGAGAAAATGAAGAAAAAAATAGCAAATGAAGGAAAAAAGGAGAATATGAAGAAAAAAAGAGACAGTGAAGAAAAAGAAGAAAATGAAGAAAAAATTAACAAATGAAGGAAAAAAGGAAAATATGAAGAAAAAAAGACAGTGAAGAAAAAGAAGAAAATGAAGAAAAAAATAAAAAAAGAAAACGAAGAAAATAATTTCCATTCTTCATTATATTCATATATCATGTATGCATATATCATTATCGCCATTCCAACATGAAATTTTATTTTCGACAATTCTCGCTTAGAAAGTACTCCGAGCGAGGGGCAACAAGGTCTTCAACAGTGCTTTCTGCCTCGTCATGGCAGAACTGTGAGAAAACTCGATTTCAATTCAGTAATGCCAATCAAACGAACTTGCGGGATCACAAACACACGTGATTAACTTGGTTGGTGAATTCATGTTGAGAGGGGTATATCAATCACGACGTTTCAGCATCGACAGTTCCCACGTACTAGAGACAAGTGACAAGTTCACTCCCCTTACATCTTTCTCTCCCGAATCGTGAAAGTTCTGTGAGAAAATCGCTTTCAATTTAGCAGTGCCAATCAAACGAACTCGGAAGATCGCGCACTCACACACACACACACACGATTCTCACAGGCAAAAACAAAAAAGGTAGTGGCGGAGAAAGCCTTAAGAGCGTGGAAATACAGTGACACACACGGTCTTCGAACCCACGGGCTGCGGGATCGAGAGCATCTCAGAGCGGATGTTCCGGTTAAGATGTTACCGATGTGACAAAAAGCAGTTTCCGGTGAACGGACGCATGCACGGGACTGTCGTGGAACCGACCACATCCGCCGACCGCTTGCGTTCCGTAAAAATCGCCGGAACAACTCAGGAGACATTCAGGCAGACGGATGTGTCCCGTCGCCTTGCTACGAGGATTCGAGAGAAAAACACGGAGATAAAATGAAGCAGAACATTCCCACGGAGGGAAAATGACGCCACCTGCCAAGTACGATCACTTTATTTATTTATTTATTTATTTTTATTTATTTTACGTCAGAAAAACAGTTAAAAACTGCGTATGACGTGCTATGGAGAAAAGTGAATTGTGTGCACATTTTCAAAATTCTGTGATCCCTACACTTTCTCATATACTACTTAAATTTTGAATTTTTGAAAGGAGAAAAAAAAACAAAAACAAAAACTCCCATGCAATAAAATCTATGTTCAAGGATAAATAAGCAATAAATTTTGAAAGGGAGAAAAAAAAACAAACAAAACAACAAAAAACTTCATTGAAGGAGAACCTATCTATATGTAAGTATTCATTATAAAGACGTTAAGTTTGAGATGTGTGTTGTAGAGCAAACCGTCAGACCGTTTTTTTATTTATTTATTTTATTTACGCCATAAAAGGCAACAACTGTAAGATGAGTTTTTAGGGCAAGGGAATATCTACATTCATTGTCAGAAAAGGCCATGAGCTCTCGGGATCAAAGAAAACGTATATGAAGAACGGAACATTTTTATTTTAATTATTACAACGATACTATTTCTCAAAAATCATACAAAGAAATTGAGACTTAACGTCGTCTATTTTCACTGAAATGTAATACGAATCGTAAAATCCAGGAAGAGCAATGTAGTATACAAGTGCCTCAATTTTTACCATGGCGAAATAAATGGACTTTTCAGAGACGTGTTTGCTCTCTAAAGTGTTAACCTCCATAAAATGATATGGAGATTGGTTTATTTGCATGTAAGCTCATTTTGTAGTAGACGCACTTGCAAGTAGATTCAAATGCAGGGAGCATGTTCCAGGGTTACCTTTCTTGATCTTACTGCAACAGGCTGCGAAAATTGCTTACTTGTATGCACTTTCCCTAGCAAATAATGAATAAAACGAGAAATCTCTAGATGTTGTTATCGAGAAAACAAAAAGGTTGATATTTTGTACAAATGACATGCATCACTGTATACCTGTATTAATTAGTCTCTGTCTTTGAAGAATCCATTTATTTTGCCAGGGTACAAATTGAGGCACTTGTATAGGGTGTTTACTACATTGCTCTTCCTGAATTTTACGATTCGTATTACATTCCAGTGAAAATAGACAACGTTAAATCTTACTTTCTTTGAATGATTAACCCATTTATTTATAAACTGGTTTAAATTCATCTGTTGTAAAATCAAGTATTAAAAATAATTAAACGTTTATTCTTTTGGCATCTAAAGGCTGATTCATGAGAGAAATCACGAGATTCATTCAAGAAACAGAATCTGCCAAACACTTTAACATACTTATATATAAAAAAATTAACCCAGAAATAAAAAAAAAGCAGTTGGATGTGTAAATTGACTGCCTTTTTGTTTCTGTGTTAATTTTTCTTTCTGAACAAATAGAGTAGTTTCTTTTGTAAATAATAAATACGTTACATATTTCTGGAGTGTTTCTATGCTTCTTCAATGGCAATTTGTGCCTAGAAAGTATGTTTTCAAACCAACTTTTGAGTGCTTATTGAGGCTCAGCCATTTGAAACATCTAAATAGTGTATTAGACAAATCATGCTTAAAATTGACGTAAGAGCTTATTTTCGAATTTTCGACGTTTCCTCCCCTGACTCTCTGTATAATGCATCCTTTATCATTTGCGTTGTGTAATTGTAAAATATTAAATATGCCTAAGGTTCTGGTCTTAATAAGTATTTCGCTTCTGGGCTTTAACTTTTGGGTCAGTGACACCCATCTCGATCAGGTTTTTGTCAATTTTCCTAGATCCATTGAACGAATGCTGAGAGGCCCCTTGTTATGCTTATGGGCATAAATGTAGCTTGTCTATGCATGTATATGTTTTACATCAACTGATGTCACTGCAGCGCCTCTGACCGGGAGGACCTAGGTTCGAGTCCTGATGGCGGCAGGATTTTCGACACTGGCTTTTCAGCTAGGTCGAATTCAGTTGCTGTCTGGAGGCGAATTCTAGCGGCCGGCTGCTCTGATCGGTAGTTTTCTGTGGTTTCTCCGATCAACATCAGGCGAATGGCGGAGCAGTACCCTACGAAACGGGCCACGGACCGCCACGCGCGAACTGTCCTTCCTCTTCCTTGTCCTATCCTCTCCCCTTACACACACACACACACACACACACACACACACACACACACACACACACACACTTACACGCACTACACTACCACATATTCGGGAGGCCGGTCGGGAGCTTAGAGCTTGTCCCGGCTGGGGCGGTGCCCCGCTGGTGGGAGAGTCCTGGTTAGGGGGAAACCCCACTAGCCGACGGTAGGTCGGCGCCGAATCTCGCCATTCAGCGGGGAAGATCACATGAAAAAAACATGCACTAGACTAACGGGACTAATTACTAAAGCAGTTGACGCGCCCGGAAACACGAAAAAATCAAATCAAATGTTTTATTTGGAACACTTTTTGCTGCTTGTACTGCATTCCCCCGAGACTACTGATGTTTCAAAATATGCCGCGACTTCTGTAGGGTTAAAGCCAGTGTCACTGAGGAACAGAAACACAATTTACATGTGAAAGTTTTCTGAACTCGTGATAACTTGTGCTATTTTCGTTGCAACATATTGTTACCGATGTACTGTACGACTTCTGCCTTTGATGCATAGCGAAAAACTCAACTAATCCCTAATAACAATTACTATTTTTTAATCACACAAAAGAAAATAAAGTCTTCTTTCTTGAGAAAGTGTTGCGTTTTCGACCATTCCCGACCGACCGGTTCTCAGCAACAACATTGTTACCTCCTCAGCAGCGTTGGCGCGTTCAAGCGTACGAGTTCCTACGGTTGATAGATTTTTTCGTGTTTCCGGGCGCGTCAACTGCTCTGGTCATTAGAGCCGTAAGTGTAGGGCATGTTTTTTCGGGAGATGACGGTGATCTTCCCTCGCTGGATGGCGAGATCCGGCGCCGACCTACCGTCGGCTAGTGGGGTTTCCCCCTAACCAGGACTCTCTCACCAGCTGGGCACCGCCCCAGCCGGGACAAGCTCTAAGCTCACGACCGGTCTCCCGGAATATGTGGTAGTGTAGTGCATGTTAGTGTAAGTGAGTGTGTAAGGGGAGAGAATAGGACAAGGGAAAGGAAGGAATGATCGCGCGCGGTCCGTGGCCCGTTTGGTAGGGTACTGCTCCGGCATTCGTCTGGTGTTGATCGGAGAAACCACGGAAAACTTTCGATCAGAGCAGCCGACCGCTAGAATTCTCCTCCAGACAGCGACTGAATTCAACCTAGCTGAAAACCTAGGGTCGAAAATCCTGCCGTCGTCAGTACTTGAACCTAGGACCTCTCGGTCTCACATCAGTTGATGCACTGAACTACAGCTTCCGGTAGTTCCTACGGTCTCTGATGTTCGACAGCAGTGAACTTCCTGGGGACTAACATGTTCGGTTCACTATATGAGAGGTTAACTATATCCGATGATGTCAAAGTTAAATAGAATTTCTACAGTAAAATTCATTAATACGAACTGAAAATTTCAATGCCTTTATTTGTTCTTAAAGAAATAATTATTTTCAATTGTTTTCCTTGTACTTTTTCAATAGTAATTTCTCTAAATCCTTCTCCAAAGTTCGTGCTCTCTCCTTCTTGATTCTGCATTGTCCTCTGTCTCTAAGTATCGTAAAGCAGTCTTGATACCTTCAATGCCTCTTGCACTGTTAGAACACCGCAAAATCTCCGAAGGCCCTTTTACTTGCCTAATAACATACGAGATCCAATTAATTTCTAGAACTTATTTCCTACGTTCACTACAATCGAGATTCAGGTTCACTATAACCGAATCTTCTTACGTTTATTTGTAATGTAGGTGAACGGGGTCAATCACTATTTCCGAATTCACTATAACCGAATCTGCTTATGCTTACGTGCAATGTAAGTGAAACGGGACCAGTGACGTAAGTTCACTATAACCGAGTGTTCACTATATCCGAGTTCACTATAACCGAATCTTCTTACGCTTATTTGTAATGTAGGTGAAGGGGTCAGTGACAGTGGTTAATTTTAGTGGCCCTCTAAGTCAGTATACACAATAAAGTGAAACTGAGAAATAAGTGTGCCGGTAAATACGGTGGTCATATGCAATCAAGATAACAAAGTAAAGATAGTTTCCTTCGATGTAAATGTTTATGTAAGTTTTATTTAAATTTATATAATTTTAATTATTATGAATTTTTTATTAGAATATGTTTTAAGTAGTGATTTTTCATGCCTTATTTTACTTGTAGTGAAAATAAATGCCTATCTGCCTACCTATTTTAGGAAAAAAATTAGTAACGACTGAACTTCGATGCTCTAGTTATAATTACTATCATATCCATATCTATTTGCGCCAAAAAGTAATATAAAAATACTCGGAAGGGGAAGAAACGAGGAAAAATAAAGAAAAATAGGAGAAAAGAATGAAACAGACGGAGACATAAGAAAAGAGAAGACAGAAGAAAAATAATTCCGTAAGATCAATGAAACGATAAGACGATAAGTTTAAAGTAAAACTAGTGGTGCCGCAACAACACAAATTTTTAGATTTTCTTTGCAACAGTTACCCAATATTTTAATTCAGAAACGCCTATCCCACCAACACTCCAAACATCATTTGAAAATTTCAAACAATATTATACAAAATTAGAAGAAAAAATTAATATTTTGACAAACTTGCCTATGAAAATATTAAGATGTATATAAAGGAATAGATTCTATTAACAAAGATAGCTTTATCTTCATTCTTAGAACATTCGAAAAAGAATAGTAAAAACGTTTCCATTTTTTCAAAATTTCAGAGGCATTGGTGACTCCGTATTAAGACACTAATAGTATTAAGACAACTTTATTATTCAAATTACTGAAAGTAAAAAGCTGGAGCCCTTTTTAAGAAAATCTCATTAACTTAATATTTTTAATTACGCGACAACTAGTCACGTTTTAAAAATATTGGACTGCCATTACTAAAAGATCTAACTGTGAAAATAAGATTTCGGTAAGAAAATTCCGTAGCCAATTTTCGATAATCTAATTATAGTGTAATTTTAAAATTTGGGAATTTGACACTTGAAAATAAATCGGACCCCCCTCCCCGTTTTCATAAGATCGATAGCTCATTTGTTCTATTCGAGCATGAATTTAAAAGAAAAAATAATTTAAGTCATACTTGAAAGTTTGAAAAAGTCTTTGGGGATTTAAGCAAGTTGACCCCCAAAATCAAAATATACGTATCAAATTCGACATCAGAAAGATGAAACGACCGAAATCAGTTCAAGTGAAAATCCTAAGAACGGGTTAGGTTGCAGTGTTGTTCGAAGATAGGCTTTGGAGAAGAAATATTTAAAATACATATTTTTTAGTTTCTCGCTACCGCGTAGCAGAAAGTAAAGAGTTATGTAATGCTGCGCGAAACAACGGCGAATTTTTGGCAGAAAGACTTTTATTACAGGGCCCTGGTAACGGCAAAATGGATAAATCCAGTTGCTACATTTAGAAAAATGAAACCCTCTAAAATTGATACTCCCCAATCGATGTGGTTGATATTGCGATCACTTGAATTTGAAACCGATGTGTTAATTCTGGGGGTACTTTACATGAAGCCTAGCCGGGACATTTTCCAAATTTTCAAAAAAATGACTCCATAGTTTTTTGATTACATCTTTTTGTTGAATAATGGGAAGATTGTTTAAGAGAGTGGTGCAGGTCTGATGTTCGTTGAACACCCTGATTTTTCGAAACTTGCAATGGTTCAGAATGTTTTCGAAGCCTTCCTACAACTACAATTATATATAGAGATTTGTTTCCCTCAATGAAATCTGTTCTTTAAAGATATATTTTGAAATAAGGCCATGTACAATTTTTCGAAAATTAGAGTACTTTTCGAGTGAAAATACGGCCGAGAAAGTACGTGCAGTTTTACCACCACTAGTTTCCAGTATCAGGGATGCCCAAAACTTCCGTCGTTTAAAACTGGACATAGAGTTTTTTCAGCATTATATACTTTTTTTAACAGTACCTACACGAGGAAGAAAAACTAGAAGTGATTAGTCTGTATGGCTAATTTATAATTTTTTGATGATTACAGAAGGTGTGATTGTTGACTTTGGATTTTTTTATAGAACTGACTTAGTTTTAATGGGAGTGCAACCAGTTACCTATGTTAACTTCCAGTGCTCACGGAAATTGAAAAAAAAAAAAAAAAACCCTGACTCAAATAGATACCTAGAAAATCGGGGGAAATACCGTAACAAAAAATACTTTTGATTTTGACTGAAAATACTAATAATTGACTGTAATCCGCCTATTCTCTTAATGCGCAAACGGTCTGCATTCTATTACTCAGAGTGTTACACATCATCAATGTATGCGAAGAGAAGCCTCTAGAAAAAGTCGGTCGCCATTATTTGCTATTTATATTATATATTCCTCCGAAAAATATATGTTATATATAACATACCATTCCTCACTATATATATATATATATATATATATATATATATATATATATATATATAAACTGAGTTGTGTAATTTTGGTACTTTTTTATTTTTGTATTTCAATTTTTCTTTGTGAAAAAATGTATTCATTTTTTTAGTAAATAATACTAAATTTACACGTTTCTGAAGTGTTTATATCTTTCTGAAATGCTAATTTTTATAGAAAAATAGTTTTCTTTTCTTTTCCGAACCAACTTTTCTTTTGTGTGCTTATTGAAGTTCAGCTGTTTGAAATATCGAACGAGTTTATTAGGCTAAAAATGCCTAAAATGGTCTTACGAGCTTATTTTCGACGAGTTTCGTTGTTTCCTCCCTGATTTCTCTCTCTCTCTTCCTCTCTCGCTGTCTCCCTCTCTGTCTCTCAGTTGTGCTGCGTATGTGCCGTGTATAGCTTCCATCATTTGCCACTCCCATGAGCTGCTCATCGCCAGCCAGCGGCCTCCCACTCGCCCATCGCGCGCCCTCTGTCGGCGGCCGCGCTAATCAGCGGCTTCCGGCCCCCGCGGTTCCCACAGCCCAGGAACCATTTCAGTACTCTCGCCCGCCCGCTCTCTCGCCACTGCTCAGATACCGCCGCCGCTCGCGAAATAAAAACTCGTTCCGCAGTCACGGTGAGGCGGTGGCGGTGGCAGCGGGCGTGATGGCGGTGGCGATGGCGGTGGTGGTGGTGGTGGTGGTGGTGACGGAGATGGCGGCGATGGCGGCGATGGGTGTGGTGGTGGCGGTGGCGGCGGCGGTGGTGGTGCGGTGGTGGTGGCGGTCGGCGGCGGTGACGGAGGTTGCGGCGACGGTGGCGGCGGTGACGGAGGTGGCGGCGATGGGTGTGGCGGCGGTGGCGATGGTGAAGTCGATGGTGGCGGTGGCAGTGGCGGTGGCGGTGGTGGTGGTGGTGGTGGTGGTGGTGGTGGTGGTGGTGGTGACGGTGGTGGCGGTGGCGGCGGCGATGGCGATGGCGGGACGGGCGTCGCTCGTCCGAACTGGAGCAGCAGCGGCGTCCGGCGCGACATTGGCTCTCGCAGAAGCCGCTTAAGGCCTGCGGTAGAACAGGTGACTGCGAGGCACACATATCCCAACATTAACTTTAGATGAGGCTTCGGGGTTTGCTGTAGGATTACCTGCCACATACCAACGGGGCGGGGTTGATTATTTGATTACTGTTTCCAGGCGCGTCAGCTGCTCAGGTCATTTACTACCGTAAGTGTAGTAAATGTTTTTGTCCGCGGGAGGTGGGGGTCCTGCCACTGGATGGTGAGTGCCGGCGCCGACTCACCATCGACTAGCACAGTTTTCTTCGCCTAGGTATCTCCCACCAGCGGGGCATTGCCCAAACCGGTACAAGCTCTAAGCTCTCGACCGGTCTCCCGGAGTATGTGGTAGTGTAGTGCATGTTAGTGTAAGTGTGTGTGTGTGTGTGTGTGTGTGTGTGTGTGTGTAAAGGGAGATGATAGGACAAGGAAAAAGTAGGAATGATCGCGCGCGGTCTGTGGCCCGTTTGTTAGGGTACTGCTCTGGCATTCGCCTGGTGTTGATTGGAGAAACCACGGAAAATTACCGAACAGAGCAGCCGGCCGCTAGAATTCTCCTCCCGACAGGAATTGAATTCTACCTAGTTATGTAGCTATTGTCTAAAATCCTGCCACAGTTTTGACTAGGATCTCCCAATCAGAGGCACTGTAATGACATCAGTTGATGCTCTGAGCCACCTCTCTTGGAGAGAAACTACGAAAGTAGAGACTGTTTTTATCACCCGTAGATGAAAAGGAGATACTGAAGCAACATAATAAAGAAGCGGTATTACCTTGTGAATAAATTGAATTCATAGACACAGAGCTGATGCAATATAACCGCAAATTCTTCATTTTATCGGACAGGAAAACCAGCCAATCAGTTTCACCGACAAAAAATTACGAAGTTATTTCAAATTACGAATGAATCTTTGCCAAGTACTTTTGATCTTTTCCGTTAATGTCTTTCTTTATTTTCATGTGCGAATGAATGGTATGAATTGATAACGTATCGGAAACATTGCGTTCCTACATTCCATTTCTTTCTGCTCTACTTATTGTGCCTTTTATTTGACAAGTATATTGCTCCTCACCTAACAAAATGCTGCCCGTATCCTCTCTGCCTTTTTCGTACTACAAAAACTCGCTCTTGAGAAGGACCTGGATAACTGATCTAAAATAGCTTCCGCTAAGTAGCATGTTGGAAGATCTCATGCCCTAAAAGCGTTTTTGCAAAGAGTTTAGATCGACTCAGTCACTCAATAAGTGAAACACTTTCTTATTGTACTCTGCATCACGATAAAAAGTGCACTTAGAGGTTTCTCAGGATGACTTGAGAGGGAAGAAGCCTAAGCAGCAGCTATCTAAGACAATAAATTACTATTTTTTCTTTCTTTTCTTTGAAATAGATTAAGTCTCTGCATATGGAGCTTGAACATGCAAAAATTTCTCTTCTGAATATTATAGTAAAATTTGGTGATGTAACGTTCCATTGTTTTTTTAAGTGTGTTAGTTTCGTTATTACCGAATTATTAATTAGATGACAACATAATCCTTTTTATACGACAAAACTGACATTGGGGATTAAAATGTATTGGCAAGATTTTATAGTGCTGTGGAGTTCATTGTTACTGGATTTTTCCATTCAAAAAGTATTAATTAAGGAAATAGGAGATATGAAATACAAAGTATATTTCAATATAAATTTAAAATAAAGAATAATTTGTTTGTATGACATGTTAATTTTTTATAGAATTTATATTGTTATTTACTTTTTAACTGATAACACCTCGATTCTTACTTAATAATCATTATGGATTGCCACAAATATATTTGCCGCAACCACGGAATTTAATAAAAAATAATTCTTAATTAGTTATTTTCACACGCCCAAAGGCCTTATTGGAATTAAGTATAAGCAAGTGGAATGACCTAGGTAATTAATTTTGAATATGACGATAAAAGTTAATATTTTAAGGTCAGGGTTACAACAATGTTACTTTTTATTCTTTTTATTTAAATTATCTTGTATTGATGGGAATTCTGATGCGGTGTTGTTGACGTAATTACAGAAGAAATAAAAGAAGTAAACGTAATATATTTCTTTTCAGAGCCGGCTTACCTCGACGGCTTTGCTGTCATCATCAGTTTACAAATATAAACAAAATAAAATACCAAGTAAATACAAAATAAGAAAAAGTGGGGGATTAATATACATAATAGTTACATTTAAAATTATTATAATTAGCAAATAAAATTACAAAATATGAAATGCAGAGGGAATATTAATATAGAGACCAGTAGCAAATGAAATTACAAAATATAAATTTCAAAGGAAGGGGATTAATATTAATTAATTGGTACTTTTAAAATTATATTTTTTACAGACCAATAGGAAATAAAATCGCAAAATATTAAATGCAACGTGTGTGTGTGTATCAATATAGATAATAGATATTCTTTCCAGTTTTAAACACGGAAATGACCCTTCTGAATCCTTGTTGTATGAGAAGATTTAAACTGGTTTTCTAGTGAATCTAGGAGAAAGAGGAGTTTCTCAATTTAATGAATTCCTTCATTTTAGATATTACAATAAATGTACCTGCCTGGATCACATTTAATTGAAAGAAGGCAATCGATCAAATAATAATAATAATAATAATAATAATAATAATAATAAAAACACTACTAGATATAAAATTGAAACGAAGACACAGTGCCACGAAGCACTAATTCTTTCAATTACAACGAATGAGAACACTGTCACAATAAATAAAACTCCAATGTGTAGGCTGTCTGGAGGAGAATTCTAGCGGCCGGCTGCTCTGATCGGTAGTTTTCCGTGGTTTCTCCCATCAACACCAGGCGAATGCCGGAGCAGTACCCTAACAAATGGGCCACGGACCGCGCGCGATCTTTCGTTCCTCTTCCTTGTCCTATCCCCTCCATTTACACACACATATTCCGGGAGGCCGGTCGGGAGCTTAGAGCTCGTCCCGGCTGGAGCGGTGCCCCGTTGGTGGGGAAGTCCTTGTTAGGGGGAAACCCCACTAGTCGACGGTAGATCGGCGCCGGATCTCGCCATTCAGCGGGGGAAGATCACCGCCATCTCCCGAGAAAAAACATGCACTACAGTAACGGGACTAATGGCCGAACGCGCCCGGAAACACGAAAAATCAATAATAATATAATAATAATAATAATAATAATAATAATAATAATAATAATATAAGATACAGTTACCACAAAGCTCTAATTCTTTCCATCACAACGAATGAAAACACTGTCGCAATAAACAAGACCCCAATGTGTACGTTAGGTACTAAAATATTAGGACGTGGCTGCTTGCGGCCTCGTGTCCGCCAAAACTTTCGTTCTGCCTGAAGCTACCGGGCAAAGTCTTCCACTACCGGATCCTCCCTGACCACTTGCTGGGCGCCATCTATCATTCCAGCCAACCAACCTCACTCGCCCAGTCACTTTCGCCTTCACACGCTGACGCCAGGGTCCCATCTCATGACGCCCGCCCCTCTGCATCCAACGTCACAACTTTCACGCACAAGCCCAGAAAAATGGACAAATATTTAAGTTTTTTATATTTTATTTTTTTTTTTTTTTTTAAATCTGTTTTTAAGTTTTGATTTTAAATCTGATTTTTATTTGTATTTTCAATCTGTTATTTTAAATCTGGTATTTTAAATCTCATAGTTTAAATTTGGTATTTCAAACTTTTTAAAATCTCGTACACAAAATCTGTTTATGGAAATGATATTGAAAAGACAATATTTCAAATGTATGTAAAACCTCATAACAGGAAATTGATGTATAATTTTTTTGTGTATAAAATATATTGGATATACTATATTTAGAATGAGAATAAAATTTCACAACGAAAAACTACATTTCAAGTCTTATATTTGAAAAGACATGAAATATATTTTTTAAATTTTAATTTATTGTTTTAATTTTTGATGAGATATTTCTTTCAGTAGAAATTTCTTACATACTTTCGCGCTGAAAGAGAAGTGGTCATATCCCAAACACAACCTAAACGAAATCTGTCGAGTTATAAAAGAATCAAAGTTCACAAGAAGAAAGAATTGAAGTTCACTAATATTTCACTTCCTATGTAACATATGTTCACAAAAGATTTACAAAAATTATCAAGCAAATAATATGCTATAAATAAGTTTATATTCGCTCTTTCCAGTATTTGAACGTTTCTCCTAGGTATAGTGCGCAGAAGACTGTGCAAGTAAATTCAAATGGAATAAAGCTTTAAGCGAGACGTTAAATCCACTTCACAACATACAATAAATAAAATTGGAGTGTCTGTGATTTCAAAATAGCTGCCTTTTTTTAAATCTCTAATCATTATTTACATGAAATAAAAACCCATTCCATGGTTTTCACAATTTTTTCTGTATTCTTTATCCGGGGTAATCTCTGGATAGGCTGAACCGATTTCGATGACGTTTTCACCGAGAGGTATTTTGTCGGACATAACTTAGCCTACTTTATTTCAAATTATTAGTAGCTATTATATCAAGAAGATGGTTTATTTATTTTTATACACGTGTACAAGACATTTTGTACACGTCACTTGAAGCTAAGAGAAAAGTTACTCTCCGTATGAGAGTTCGTAAAAACTATGCTACCTCTCTTTCCTATCCCTTCGAGAAAAACGAATACTTTCTACTATTTTACAAATATCTCGAAAACGTAAGTAATTTTCCAAAGATAATTAAACGTTTCTAAAAGTCCATTCAATATGCTACTAAATGCATTAAAATTCATTCTGATAACGCCATTAAGTACAGAGTAATGAAAGGTCAAAATTGTTACTGCATGTTTGCAGGGCGTATGAAACTATGCACCTGTTTACAGTTGCCCATAGCAACGATAACCTAACAAACATGGAGGTTCTGACGAGGTAAAGGTGGGGAAAGATGATTTCGATTATAAATAGTCGGACAGCGGAAGGCACTTAAATAATTGTTATATTAAAAATATATTAGCAGTAATGAAGTCGAAAGAGGGTTTAATCATACAAAATTATTTAATAGTTGTTTACGAAATAAGTCCAGTAAGACATTACAACAAGAGATCGGATAATTGAAGCAAGTTTTTAGACGGAGATAAATTACCAATCAAACATATAAAACGATAGGATTATTGTGCGTTCATTTTGTAAAAATTCCAATTCATTGTATTTGAAAAAAATGACTATTTATTCCGCGAAAGGTAGATGCTGATAGTAAATATTTTTCAAGACATTTAAAGTATTATTTAATTTGTTCATTATTGATTTTTTCTTTTGTGCTTCCGGACGCATCAACAGTCCCCTAAATGATTGATTGATTGATTGTTTGTTAGTGATTCCGGGCGCGTCAACTATGACCGGTAAATGTAGTGCGTGTTTTTGCTCGGAAGGTGGTTGTTATCTTCCCGCGCTGGATGGCCAGATCCGGCGCCGATCTACCGTCGGTTAACATGGGTCTCCCCAACCAGGTATCTCAGGTAGTGTAGTGCATGTTAGTGTAAGTGTGTGTGTGTGAGGGGAGAGGATAGGACAAGGAAAAAGAAGGAAAGATCGCGCACGATCCGTGGTCTATTTAGTAGAATATTGCTAGGTCAATCGCCCTGTATTGATAAAAAAATAGGGAAAACTTTTTGCAGGGCCCTTTTGATAGGGTACTGCTCTGGCATTCGCCTGTTGTTGATCGGAAAAAATCACGGAAAGCTACGGATCAGAGCAACCGAGATCAGAGCAACCGAGATCAGAGCAACCGAGATCAGAGCGACAGAGATGCGCTGCAGTGACATCAGTTGATGCACTGACCTACCGCTTCCGGTCCTTATAAATGAAGTGCATGTTATTTCTCCGGAAATGGAGAAGTTCCTATCTCTCTGGAACGTGATATCTGGCGCCTTCTTCATGCCAACTCTCAGGAATTTTCTCACCTCAACCAGCAGAACGCGCGCCAGCCGAGAAAAGCTGTAAGCATCCGGGAGTAGTTTCGTGTGAGGTATGTAGTGCGAGTTTTAGGTGTGTTTGAGTAATGGAAAGGTTATGACAAAGGAAGAGAAATGCAATATCGCGGCCGTGCTCCGACATTCGCCTGGTATTGATGGGACAAACCATGAAAAACTCCCTCGTAGCTCAGAGCGAAGTCAATCGCCTTTCAGCAAGGAGGTCCGTGTTCGATTTCCGACGATCTTATAAGAAATTTGTTCCAACAAAACGAGTTTGCCAGCTTCATAAGGGCTAGTCTAATGCCTGTGAAGTGTTCTAAACCCTACCCTTATCCTACCCTACCCTACCCTACCCTACCCTACCCTACCATAATTTCTTTTCAATTGTGGCCGTTGGGAGGTGACGCAAGAGCGCGTGGGAGACACATACGCGGAGACGAACTGAATTGAATTGATACCCTATTTTACGTGGCGAGACTCAGGGCATGAGGCCTGCCGCCTTCCGTCTGACCACGCAAATTTCGCTACGCTTCATTCACCAACTAGGGGACAAAGAAGGTATTACTTGGGCGACGAAACAGGAAAATTTGAATTTAGCTCGGAGGCTTTTTTAG
This sequence comes from Teleogryllus oceanicus, assembly GCA_964035755.1. Lineage (NCBI taxonomy): Eukaryota > Metazoa > Arthropoda > Insecta > Orthoptera > Gryllidae > Teleogryllus > Teleogryllus oceanicus. The sequence continues at coordinate 62,933,063 of CAXIVR010000013.1, forward strand.
GCTTGAGGATCTTTTACATGCAGTAAATCTACTAACATGGGACAGCCGGCTTCACTTCCCATCCGAAGGAAGGCGTACGAAGGATTTTTTTCGCTGCTAAAAATCCACGGCATCGACCGAAATGCTACCAGGCGTTTCTCATGACAACGACGCCCAGACTACGACTCTACACACGTACAATTAGGGATAATTACTTCACATATTCTCAAAGTAATTGTATATTCGGTTTTTGTTTTTTTCGTGTTTCCGAGCGCGTCAACTGCTTTGGTCATTAGTCCCGTTAGCGTGGTGCATGTTCCTTTCTCTGGAGATGGCGGTGGTCTTCCCCAGCTGGATGGCGAGATCCGACGCCGACCTACCGTCGGCTAGCGGGGTTTCCCCCTCACCAGGACTCTCCCACCAGCGGGTCACCGCCCCAGTCGGGGCAAGCTCTAAGCTCCCGACCGATCTCCCGGAATATGTGTTAGTGTAGTGCATGTTAGTGGAAGTGTGTGTGAAATTTATATTCCAGGTCTATAACGTAACGGAGGGTTACTTCATATATTCTTAAAGTAATTGTATACTCCTTGTATATAAAGTAACGGATGATTACTCCGCATTAACCGCTCAAGGCCCTCAACAAGGGTAGGAGTCCTTAGAAAAGACCAACATATGAAGAAAAAAATTCCTCACGACCAGCGCAGTGGGCAGTAGAATGCTCACCCAATTGGAGCAAGCTCTGTGAGGAAAGTGGAAAACGCGGCCCGCGCGTCGTCGGGAGTGGATGCCCAGGGGGCGCTGGCGAAAGCGAGGGTCAACGAAGGGCCCCGTCCTGGGTGTCATCCACCGCCTGGGAATCGGCCGCGCGCGTCGCCGCTGTGGGAATCGAACCCGGACCCGGAACCGGCCCGCGCCGGCGCCGGCGCCGCCGCACTTAATTGCTCGGAATGCTCCGCCCGGCCCCGCCCCGCCACCGCCCGCTCCGCCCCGCCTCGCCACGCCACGCCCCCCCCCACCCGCCCGCGTTAAACACGCCCCCCCCTCCCGCCGAACCCCCCCCCCGCCCCGCCCGCCCTGCTCCACCCCGCTCCGCCCTGCCCCGTTTACAAGACAAGTCCCCACTCCGCTCCACGCCACCACACCACAACCGCGCCTCGCCTCGCTGTGACACGCCCAGCCTCGCCCCGCGTGCAAGACACGTGCCCTCCCCGCCCCACCCCATCCCATTACACCCCGCCCCGCCTCACCACACCCCGTCAAGCCCTGCCCCGCCCCGCTTACGAGACACGCCCTTACCCGCTCCAACCCCACTCCGCCACACCCTACCATACCCCGCCCCGCTCCACCCCGCTCCGCCCAGCCCAGTTTACAAGACAAGTCCCCACTCCGCCCCATCCCATCCCATCACACCCCGCCCGCCGCCTCGCCCCGCTCACGAGACATTCCCCACCCCGTTCCAACCCCGACTTCGCCCCACCCCATCGCACCACACTCCGCCCCGCCCCGACCCGCCCCTATCAATCACCCCCGCACCGCAAAGCCCCGCGCCCCAACCCCTTCCGTTCCGTCCCTAGTCCCCTCGCTTCACCCCACACCTACTCACTCTTTCCCGCTCCCCGCTTTGGCCATCTCGATTCTCAGTTCTAAAGCAAAAGGAAAAATAAGGATTTTCTGTTAGTCGACTAATACCATACGGTCCACCTGCTTGCCATTGTCTCGCCGAGGAGTCCTCCTTTTCTCTCAAAGAGAGTCTCTTCGAGAACATGAAATTTTTTCCTCCTTTTCACTCTCTTTACGCTTGGTCATGTAGATATGAAAATGTTCAATTTATTGTTGCATTAAAATAATGATAGGTTTGGTTTATTGATATGCTAAATTTTCATTCAGAAATAAAACTTCGGCAACATCAAAATATTGAGCAATGGATATTGATGAAAACTAGTCGTGCTACTAAAGCATATATTTTCTCCGCATTATTTATAAATTGGCAATTTGACAATTCACAAAGTTCAACGAAAATGAATTCCGCCCCATTCTTTTAAGCATTTTGAAAAAAAATGCTTAGAGAAGAGAATGATGAACAAGATCTATCCAAAAAAATTTCGTAGCAAAATTACAACCTTGCTAGTGAAAAAAGGGTTCAACTATCCATAGGTCCTAGATCAATAGAAAGGTCAGGGAAATGTGCCTTCTGCTATTACAAAAGTGTCCACAAGGCACAAGATACTACTGTAAATGTGCTAAAAGTATATATGGTGAATACACAGTATACTATGGTTGTTCTGATTGTTTTTCTAGGGAATGAAGCAAAAAACGTTACCTGTTACGTTACTTTTTAATTTTTCCTGCAAATAAAGTTTATTTATGCAAATATTTTTGTGGATTTCTTTATTTGTTGATATATATATATATATATATATATATATATATATATATATATATATATATATATATATATATATATATAAAAACATCCTTGTAAATGCGCAGGAACATGTATCTGAGAATTAGAAACAATTAATACATAGAAATGCGGTTGAAAAAAGGGATATAATAGGTGTCATATATGATACAGCCTTGTCAAAATTGTCTCTCACTTTCTATCTTGTTTGAAAAATTACTGCAGCATCTCTTATATTTGATAGTAATGGATGCAACACCCTTAAGCTTTGTAACAATTTTAACATTTAGAATAAATACTTTCCCTGTTAGTAAAGCAAAAACTTGTATTTGTATCAAATTATTTTATGTATTAAAATAAACATAACTCGTTTTTTACCGTCAACTATTATTCATTATTACCACTTAACCCTTTTTTATTGACTACTTATTCGAAGAGTTTTCATTAACTTCATCAGGCATCTGCTGTTTCTCTGTGGTTGTGAGTCCCACCATGAACATTTTTTAAACATTTTAATTACCGATTTCCCGTGCTGATTCATTTTTCGATCCAACGTGCCCTGTTCGGTCGACATCGTGTCGACTCCGTTTGATCGATCTGATTTACATCTCGCCTCGGGGGATCCCCGGCGCCGCGCCCGCGCTCTGTCGCCTCTCGCCGGAAGCTGCCCGGATTTCCCGCTTTTGGCAGCGTCCGCGTTCCAGCTGGCCGGCGACGGTGATCGACTACGCGGACTCGGAGAAGCCTGCAATTAAGGAGCGATGCGAACATTTCGCCGGAGGACTGATGTGGTGGTGGTGTGAACTAGGGATGAGAATTTTTTTCTCACGGTGGTCCCACTGCATTCATCTCACGACGGCGGGAGTCGCCAGTTTTATGTCCGCAACCGAGGAATGCGTTGCGATTGATTGATTTTTTCGCGTTTCCGGGCGCGTCAACCGCTTCGGTCATTAGTCCCGTTAGTGTAGTGCATGTTTTTCTCGAGAGATGGCGGTGATCTTCCCCTCGCTGGATGGCGAGATCCGGCGCCGACCTACCGTCGGCAAGCGGGGTTTCCCCCTAACCAAGACTCTCCCACCAGCGGGGCACCGCCCCAGTAGGGACAAGTTCTAAGCTCCCGACCGCTCTCGTGCATGTTAGTGTAAGTGAGTGTGTCAGGGGAGAGGATAGGACAAGGAAGAGGAAGGACAGATCGCGCGCGGTCCGTGGCCCGTTTGATAGGGTACTGCTCCGGCATTCGCCTGGTGTTGAACGGAGAAACCACGGAAATCTACCGATCAGAGCAGCCGGCCGCTAAAATTCACCTCCAGACAGCGCCTGAATTCGACCTAGCTGAGACGCTAGTGTCGAAAATTCTGCCGCCGTCAGGACTCGAACCTAGGACCTCCCGGTCATAGGCGCTGCAGTGGCATCAGTTGATGCACTGAGCTCCCGCTACCGGTTGCGTTGCGAGAAATGTGCGACGAGCAATGAGGAATATCGAAACAATGGACTCTTACCGGCACACACTATAAAGTTTTTTCTCGTTCGCCTCTGCGGAGGCAAAAGACTTCCTCGCTCGAGTCGGTCAGCGAGCGAGTTTTCTCGGACACATTTCTACTCCTTAGTTTTTATATGACATTTAGGTCTTCGTTACAGCAGAAAAACACTACGAACTGAATGGGGTTATACTATTTAGCAGTAAAAGACATGATAAAAAACCAGTTTTTAATTGTTTACTTGAATTTTCTCTTTAAATGGGAATGACAAAGAAAATAAACTTGTGTGAAAGATCTTCTTACTTGAATGAATCCCGTTTATAATGAGCAATATAAAAATAAAAATTTGAAGCAACAAACTTGAAGGGGTATTTTGAAATAATTTAATTAATTCATTATTTTCTTAATTCGTATTTATTATTTATGAATGAATTTAATAATTGTGTATTTTATTCTGCATTAGTTGAGCGTTCACAATTTATTCATAATTCAATCAATAAATACAGTAAATCAGAGGGGGGATTACGGAGCTCAAGGAAATATGCACAGATTGGACTCATTCCTTAAAAGTCACATACGTTCCAGTGTTTTACATTAAAAAATGACCGGGATCGGTAGCTTAGTGCATCAACTGATGTCACTGCAACGCCTCTGACCGGGAGATGCTTGTTGCGAGTCGTGACGGCAGTACGATTTTCGACTCTAGCTTTTCAGCTAGGTCGAATTCAGTCGCTGTATGGAGGATAACTCTAGCGGCCGGCTGCTCTGATCGGTAGTTTTCCGTGGTTTCTCCGATCTACACCAGGCGAATGCCGGGGCAGTACCCTACCAAACAGGCCACGGACCGCGCGCGATCTTTCCTTCCTCTTCCTGGTCCTATCCTCTCCCCTTACACACACACACACACACACACACACAATTACACTAACATGCACTACGCTACCACATATTCCGGGAGACCGGTCGGGAGCTTAGAGCTTGTCCCGGCTGTGGCGGTGCCCCGCTGGTGGGAGAGTCCTGGTTAGGGGGAAACCCCACTAGCCGACGGAAGATCGGCGGCAAATCTCGCCATCCAGCGGGGGATGATCATCCGCCCTCTCCCGAGAAAAATAGAATGCTCTAAACGTACGGGACTAACGACCAAAGCAGTTGATGCGCCTGGAAACACGAAAAAATCAATCAGTTAACAATATGAAAATTTTTAAATAAAGAACACAGGTTATTGCATACCTCACAGCCATATCCAAGTCTGTATATTGTGACCAGAACTGCAATTCCACTTCCACTCCATTTCTTCCAGCAGTCTTAAGGTGATGAAAGACAGACACATCCATTGGCTGTAAAATATGCGGAGATTGAGGATATAATGTCACGAGTATAATACCATTTTTGGAACGGAAATTACTTAGGATTTCTGTAAGATGAACATTCCCATTAATAAAAAGTAGCACTGGAAATGTTATATTAGTCTTCAGCTGTCATGGATGGAACACATTTGAAACGTACTCAAAATATGTTTCTCCCGTCATCCACCCGGATTCGGATCTAGTTCTATATTCTCCAGTTTTCAGGCATTGAATTAGATATGATAGTTGGGATTCGTTAGTAAGAATACATCACCATAGGTGGTGCTAGTTTACTAGATGCATTAGCTGTTACTAAAGTCGTAAGATATTCTTTCTCATCATTGTTAGTGAAATTATACACAGTCTTTTCACCTTTCTAAACGTATTCTACTACCCTTAGGGCAAAAGAAAATTGCAGTCTCGTCTGAATCAAAAATTCGATCTGCATCTTTCAGAATATCTATGTTTTCGCTTTCCAAATTCTTCTTAACTTCCTGAAACCATAACATGATGTTATTTTCTGTAAAGGTCTGCCTCGATTTGCAAATATTCTGTGAAACTTGTTCCGATATAACCGGATGCCTCTTTAAAAAACTTCCATACCATTTCCTTCCATCATTTCATTTCTTCTATCCTATTTCATTTCTTCATTAACAATTCTACTCTGTTAAGTAGTTGAACTTTTGTACATGGAAACCCGGCTTTGGCAATTCACAAGCAGTTCCTCTTCCTCTAATGTTAAAACTGCTGGTGGATTCATCCTCTTGTTTTCTGGATATATTCCTTTTATCTTACACCAAAGTATTTATTTATTTACTTATTTATTCCAAAACTGTATGTGACGTATGTGGGAGAAAATCATTTGCGCACGCTTTCTTGAGTTTCAGAATCCCTTCCCAACAATTTAGCTATTAATAGTTGAAAGATGAAAATAATATTAATAAATTTAAAAAAGAAAGAGATTAACATTTCAAAAACGAGATATTTTCGTTGCCGAATTATAGAAAACTTATTTGTAACGGTAAATGTATGATTAAGTATTAAAAAGTATGATTCTAGGGACCCCAAAAGCTCTAGCAGCTGTAGCAACTCGAGTTCCCCTTCATACAGCGTCAATAGCATCCTTCATTTGTTGAGGAGTATACTTTAAAATTTTCTTCTCATTAGGTGCCATACTGATGTTATTTCTGAGCAGAAACAGAATGAGAAACAGACTGTTACTAGATTACACATTACCAGTGAATGCTATTTATAATATAACAATTCTCCCAGATAAATGTTTTGGGAATTCATACATGACAGCCTTAGGAACATTAATAAATGTTTTGCTCCTATGCCTGGCACTCCTTGTTAGCTGTTAATAAAGCTTTACCGATAACATTAATTTTCCAAACACCTAAAAATGCATACCTGAAACAATAAACAGCGACTATAAAGTCTAAAGACCCAACTTACGAAAGCATTAAAGCCAAGTGATAGGAACACCGAATGTATTCTCTGTACTAATACCTAACACACAAACTGTGAGGTTTCTTAACCTCAACCATGTGATCAAAACGTGTTTACACAATACTTTTAATCATTCTGAAACAATTAAGCCCAAAATGCGTATAAATCAAGACACATTAGCTTGGTTTATAATCTGTGGAAAAACGTTGTAAGCTTACCTTCCCACGGATAGGATGACCACCTGAATTAAACTGAAGCTTTTGGTATCCGCGAGGGAGATTGAAAAGTGTTACTAAATATAAAGTATGTGAATAGAGCATATTATATTCAGCTTTTGTTCCTTTATTTTTGAACAGACCTTGAACAGTTAATGTAAAATTATTTCACGCTTTTATTTATTTATTTTCTTGCAACAGTTTCGAGGGTTTCGAGGGAGTTTTATTTTTTTATTTATTATCTTGCAACAGTTTCGAGGGTTATTTTTTTCTTCCTCATCTTCAGGATAGAACATTACAGAAATAAGAAAACCTTAAAGCTCCTTCATGTGCTTCTATAAGGTTTTCGTTATTGCAAAACGTTCTAGCTTGAAGACGAGGAAGAAAAAAAATAATCCTCGAAACTGTTGCAAGATAATTATAATGAAAAGTGTGAAATAATTAATCTACATTAACTGTTCAAAATAAAGGGACCAAAGCAGAATAGAATAATACAGACGAATAAACACATAAACACTTAACAATAATAATGAACATTGCATATATTTACCAAAACTTAAATTTTATTGATGGCGGACGTAAGAAACTGAAATAGCCTACGGTGAAATCCAACACCGATTAGTTGTCTCTCTTCCGCGATGAGAAAATTTCGCCGCAGGGGTGACGTGGTCCTGTGAACTGGCGATGAGAATTTTTTTCTCACCGGGATCCCACTGCTTCATCCCACGGCAGCGGGCGTCGCCAGTTTTAGTTTTGTAGCACACAGCTCTGGATGAACTCCTTTTCTTTACGTTCACTTGAATATTTTTATATTATATATGTATATTTATATATATAATATTATATTACTATTTATTATATTAATATATTAATATTATAATATTAATATATATATATATATATATATATATATATTTAACACTATAATATTTTCATATAATATTTCTCTGAGACGGGAGTTAAAAATATTACAAAATGATACAAAATTTGTGGATATTGAATATATTTACCAAAAGTTGAATTTTACTTATGGCGACCGTAAGAAACTGAAATGGCCTCAGCGAGACCCAATAGCTATTACTTTTGAAACAATAACATTTTTAGGGCGATTGAGGTTTGCGTTACCTGTCTAATGTGTTTTGTCATAAACTGATTCAGAAGTTTCATTAAGGAATCTGATTTAATCAAAGCAGACAAGAGTTTTAAACAACAATCGGAACGTACTCATAAAGCGAAGAAAAATGTTTCGTTATTCGTCACATTATCTTTAAATAAAAAATTGAACACATATTGTAATTACTTTATTATTTAACTAAAATGTAGTCACCGAATAAAATATACGGTAATTAAATACATTTGTTAAATTCGTCGTAATATAAAAGCAATGAGAACAGTTCTCATAGGCTCCCACAGACCGACGCGGAAGATTCGCAGCCTACGCGGATTGTCCGCAGCGGAAGTTTCGCCTCACGTGTTGCCTTATGAGCACGTTCAGACCTGCGCGGCAGGCGAGCGTCGCGGCAACGGATGGCAGCGTTTAATCGGCGGGAAATTTGTAACGCAGCCAGACGCGTTTCTTCCGCTGCAGCTCGAGTTTCGTGGAAGTTCGCCGATATTCGGGAGTCATCGCTCCCCTGTGGGTCGAGGGACCTCCCCAACCGTCACCATCCGCTGACTCATAATTGACGTTCTGGTGTGAATGGTCCCACGAATTCCGCAGCCGCGTCTAGCTCGGAACTGTGGGAGCCGTTAGTCCTGTCCAGAGCTTGATTTCTGGCGAAATACGACGGACGGTGTTCCGGTACTTCGGGAACGAAATAGGGGAAAAAGAAAACAAAAAGCAGAGGACAAACACTTGGCAACTTTAAACTTTAGATGGAGTAACTATCGTAAACTCAAAATTAAATAATTTTACATTTAGTTGTATCATTTCTACGAATGTAATAATATTATTAGCAAAAAATAATAGAATATTATAAATGCTTATTTCTTAATAGTATCATTACTATTATTATTATTATTATTATTATTATTATTATTATTATTATTATAGTCACATAAATCCATTGCTACCACTGTTAGTTATTATTAATGTTATTAAATTTTAATAATTAAATTATATTATAAGTACATAACAATTTCTATTAAGTTAACAATTAATTTAGAACGCGTTCCGGAATCTAAAATTTTGTAAAGCAAGCTTCTGGTGGAGGTGATCTTCCTCTGCTGGGTGTCAATTTCCAGCGCCCGATCTACCGTCAGCTAGTGGACTTCCTTTCCCTAAGAATCTCCCCTTCGATGGGCACCGACCTAGTCGGGAGAAGCTTAACATTCCGACTGGTCTCGCAGTAAGTAGCTAGTGTACTACGTGCGTGAAAGAAGCAATCTCATACATACCAGCTGGCACCGTCCACCAAGGATAAACCCTAAGGTTCCGATTGGCCTCCCGACAAATGTATTGTAGTGCATGTAAGTTGAAGTGTAAGTAGAAGCAGGGGTGTAGCTTAAGTTGATGCCACCCGGGGCAAAACTAATGGTGTCACTTCCCCCTAAATTCAGTATTTATATCGGAATAGTTTATACATTATTTAATAAAAATACAAGTATATTTGCACGATATTAATGATAATTTGTAGATTATTTTACCAAGATTAACGATAAGATTAGATAAAGTAATTGCCGAAATCGAGACTTTTGCAGGTAGAGACAGTCAGAGGCAGAGACAGACAGAGACAGACAGAGACAGACAGAGACAGACAGAGACAGACAGAGACAGACAGACAGAGACAGACAGACAGAGACAGCAGACAGAGACAGAGGCAGAGACAGACAGACAGGACGACGAACCAGAGACAGCAGACAGAACAGAGCAGAGAGGCAGACAGAGACAGAGCAGACAGACAGAGACGAGACAGGACAGAGACAGACAGACAGGAGACAGACAGACGAGACAGAAGACAGAGACAGACAGACAGAGCAGACAGACGAGACAGAGACAGACAGAGCAGAGACAGACAGACAGAGACAGACAGAGGCAAGAGACAGACAGATAGAGCAGACAGACAGAGACAGAAGACAGACAGATAGAGGCAGAGAGACAGACAGACAGAAGAGGCAAGAGAGACAGACAGAGGCAGAGGAAGAGAGAGACAGACAGATGAGGAAGAGAGAAGAAAGGAAGAGAGGAGAAGAGAGGAGAAGGAAGGATGGAGAAGGAGGGGAATGGAGATGGAGAGCAGGACAATGCCTGCGGGTTTCCGCTAGTACATTATAAACTCTTATTCTTCTCTCTTATAATGAAAAAGTTAATATCTCTATAAACTTCATTTTTGCAATCAATTATCCAAAATATTAATGACGAGAATATTTGAATGCTTTTCTGTAATTCTTGGAATGTCCTTTAACCTTCGGAAAGTGAGAAATATATTTGAATGCTTGTCGACCCACACTAGGTATTGTTTTTAATTTCATTAGGGAATTTCGCCAACTTATTTAAGTTCCTGATAGTTCCCGCGGAAGGCAAGAGAGCGCACTGTATGCGGTGATCCGTGAAAATCGTTGCTCAGTGCCGTGATCATCGTAAATTCAGGAAAGATTGTATTGCTCCTTGGCAAAATACCAGTCATGAATATCAATATTCAACTACTGCATGAAACGTGACTTTACGGTGATGTTTCAGCATCATCATCAACATTAATGATTCAACTGAAGTTGATGGCATGTTCACTGAAGTATATGATTCACGGTACGTGTTTGATTGTAGTAGTTAACAAAAACCAAGTGGTATAGTTCTTGTACTTCTAAAATGTGCTTATTAATGATGTATTTTATCAGCGATATTGTATGATTTCTGTTGCAAGCAGCTGTATACGTATTTTATCATCTTGAAACTTGAGAAGAATATTTTGATCGCGATTAGGATTTGAGAATTTGTACCCTGCTGAACAACTGAACAAGACATAACCTCTTCCTCGTGGATTATTTTCTATCTGTGCTCGTAAGTATTATCCTAGTTGAGGTGCTAGTAATTTTAGTGAAGGGGAATATGTACTTAGGGACAAAGCATGTTTTCGAGGGGTCTGTGAGAGAAATTTCAGATTGTTAATTTCCGTGTATTACTATTGCCATTTGTGTTTATTGATGTGAACAATTTTGTAGTGTGAGCTTTTTCCGTAATTTTCTGAGAGTGTAAAATATTTGATGAGTGAACAGTAAAAGTTTCTTGATTTCTCTTTCATCAATTTTATAATAACTGCTATTATTTTACGAAAATTGAAGTGAACCTACACTTATTAGCATTTATTGATGTGAACAATTTTGTAGTGTGAGCTTTTTCCGTAATTGTCTGAGAGTAAAATATTTGATGAGTGAACAGTAAAAGTTTCTTGATTTCTCTTTCATCAATTTTATAATAACTGCTATTATTTTACGAAAATTGAAGTGAACCTACACTTACTAGCTTTTATTGATATGAACAATTTTGTAGTGTGAGCTTTTTCCGTAATTTTCTGAGAGTAAAATATTTGATGAGTGAACAGTAAAAGTTTCTTGATTTCTCTTTCATCAATTTCAATAACTGCTATTATTTTACGAAAATTGAAATTGACCTTCACTTACTAGCATTGGATATACTTAATTCAAGGTGTATATTTCTTTCTTTCGAATCACTTATATTAATTAACACTGGACAAGTTCATCTATGATTGCAGACTGATGTACCTAGATACTGTGACTGTTGGTATCTAGGAACGCCCCTAGGTACATAAGGTAGTATTAAATTAAATTTATTTGGTTTTAGGTTGTTATCTGGTCAGTCAGCAGAAACATTAAAGCGCAGCTTTGACTGTTATTGATTTTTCAGAAATAGATCAGTTATAGAAAAGGACGAATCTGAACACTTTATTGTGTGATATTTAAAAAATGCACTTATAATGATTTTGATTCAAAATTGATGAAGGTTCTAAGTTGACATAGAGGACATAGAAGGTAAGCTCTCTGACCCATCAGTGTTCTGTTGTTTACAGAAGCAGCATATTTTTCTGATTCCTTTTAAGTTAGAATCTACGATGATGTTTTGCTTTTTAAGAAATGTTTTGCTCAAGAACCAATTTATGTTTGGTTGTTACTAAAGGTGGAAAAAAATAATTTTTCCTTTACGCACTTTTGTTATAATCAAACCTTTTGTTCAATAAATGCTATTGTGATATTCTCTCCACTAAAACGGAACAAACATTTATTCAGTAATAGATTTTTTCACTTTCCCTACATTGTCCTCAGGTACATCATTACGTGACATTGAGGTGTTCCTAGTGACATATCGTACCCAATCAATCTTAAAAAAACCTTATAGAATGTTCTTAAAATTTTTTTATTCTTGTACATAAATATGCTACATGTGTTGCATCCCAAAAAGAAGAACCTCAACAATGTCTTATCCAAAAGACGAGGGAAAAAATCAAAACATTAAAAGTGTCCCTAGGTACGACCGTTTCCCCTTTATTGAATAAATTTTTGACTTTAATTGTGTATACCTTTGACAAGATCCCTGAAAAGCCCCTTCAAGTGCTAATGATTATTTTTGTTTGAAGATTATGCATGTATGTCTAGTTATTCAATATGAAATTATTGATTGCCTTCTTGAACACTTGTTTTAACTGCTGTTTGCGAAAATTACTTTTGGTACTAGTTGAATTTGGCGTCGCCAACGCTGTGAACTGTTTTAAAATATTTTCATGTGTTGAAAATTTCTTTTATTCTTCATTTTTTTCATGCGTAGATTTGTTCCAATATGTTCTTACAGTAACTGACATTGGACTTGCCAATGAATATGATGTAGCTGATAATGTTATATTCCCGTTCAAAAATTCCCAACACCCAATGGCCTCGTATATTACCTCCATAAGGGTTATGAACTGGTAATATTTCAATTTTAAAATCATAATCGCCGTAAAAAATACTTGGAAGGTATTGATGATGCGTATAGAGTTTAGTACAGATACATTTTTTACAATTTTTGCTATTATTTGCGCAAAGATCACCTGTAATCTGTTCTTCCAGGTTATTCTCTGATCCTAATGTAAGATCATTCTCAATTAGTTCCGAAAATTCTGCCGCAATATCTTCTAGTACAATTATATTTGAATCTTCCCTGGATTTGCTTCACACTTATGTATTTTTCTCCCGTAATTTTTGAAGAGGTTTAAAAACTCCACAAACTCAGTCGAATTTGTGTTCACAGCCACTTCTGCAATTGCTCTTAATCGTTTCGTATGTGAATCTATATAAATATATGAAGACGACTGTTTTGTATGTATATGTGAATAAGTTAAACTTAATAAGAATAAGTTCTGATTCGCATTCATTTGAAAACCGGTATTTGTACATTTAGGAACATAGAAGTGAGAAATCGAAAGTAAAAACATTCATTCATTCTCTAACATTACTGGCAGTTTTGTTTACTCCGTATTCACTTGGAATTCTTCATATTTGATAAGTTGCAAGGCAATACTGTTCGTAGGTTTTTGCAAATTTATTTTAAAAAATATGGTAATAGGCGGTATGAATAAAACTTCAAATGAAATATGCTAACACTTGTTCAAATAAACATTCACCTGTTCACTTAAAGATGTCAACATCAGTGATGCCAACGTTGTGAAAGAAAATTATGTCGAATTGAGAGAAATATCATTTTGGATACTGGAGTCTAATCAACGCCAGCTACATAAATCTATTTCGGTAGCGTTGGTTTAATTCCCGGCTTTCTTACTAAGATCGCAGCGACAAAACACGCAAAAACCCTTTTTTTGGAAATTTCTTTGAATCTTCTCGTTGGATCCGAAAACAAATGATCAGTTCCCCAACAAGAGACCGATACCCATCGAATGACACTTCCAATGTCTCGATTGGTGCACGGGAAATGGTCTAGCCGTGAGTGAAGGAACCGCACATCCGAAAATATGAACATCCGCCCACTCGGGAGTTACTGTATAAGGATGGAGAAATTTCGGTGAAGCAGTAATTATTGTGTGAGAAATGAATTTGTACCAAACTGGTGTTAGGCTCACGAGAGATTAAAGCTTATGCCATGACATAATATAAAATTGTCTTTATTTGTGGTGAGTCTCAGGCCTTAAGGCCTATTCCGCCTAACCACTTGAAGGAATTTCAAAAGTTACAGTTGTGGCGTCCGAACGTAATATTAACTGACATTTCGTGTTCTAGAAAAAACAATTTTTAGACAACCATCTACACGAAATTACCTGTGCTAGCCATAACTTGCATATGAATTGTCATTTTGTGTATTCTTGAAATGTTTGCATCATAGAAAGAGTGTGATGCCAGGAGACATAGGAGAGAATAATGCCAGGAACATCCTTAAGAATGACGTAAAAGAGACTTACTATTTATCCCACTTTAACCAATAATTCTAATGTCGCCCGAGCTTCTCCCGGATGGGGCGGTGCCCCGTTGGGGGGATATGTGGAGAGGCAATTTCTCGTAAGCCGTGTGTAGGTCGGCGCTGGATCTCACTATTCAGTAGTGAAGGGAAATATACCATGCCCAGGGAAAAAATCACTTCATTAACGGGACTAAGGACCATAGCAGTTGAGTGTCAAGAATCATCAGTCAATAAATCATGATGTTAAGCATTTGGGTTTCTGTTTCATGGCAGAGCTTGCCTTATACATTTTTCAAAAGCGAAGTTCAGAAATAATTCTCGTGACCATGTCATTAACGTCATATTCGTGCAAACCTAATGCATTGTTAAGACTTACACATATTCAGAGTAGTATCTGACATAATTTTTATTTGCCCTTATTTTCAAATTGAGGAGGAAAATGGAATATTTTCAGAGTTGGTGTATGTTTCACAAATGTTGCATACCACTTTCAACGGCATCTGTAGGCGAAAATTGCCTGACCTGAAATAGCTTCCAATGAGCTGTCAATTAGCTAATTTTTGTAAGTAAAAATAATAATTATTTCTCAATGAAAAATTTAAAAATGTTATTTAAAATCAATTGAAGATATATTGCTTGCATTTGCTAGCTCTGTATTAACAAACTCCCTCGTAACCTACTTCAGGCTTGAACTATCGCCTGTGTAGGCGCAGCAGTCACTTGAGACCACAACACAGTATTTCTCTACCGCTGCACACGGAATCGCGAAGCTGGAAAGAAATAAAAACTAGTGGTGCTAAAATAGCACACTTTCTCCCGTACTTCCATGCAAAATATGTGAAAAGATCAATTTTCGAATCAATATTTAAGATTAATTTCATTAAGGGAAAAAATCTCTATATTTAATATTTTAGTCGGAAGACTCCGAATAAATTTTGAACGTTTGAATTTTCAAGAAATCAGGTTTTCAAAGAACATAAAACCTGCTCCATTCTCATAAACGTCTCCCACACTATTCAACAACAAAATTTATTCAAAAATGTGGGCCATTTTTTGAAAATTTTGAAAATATCCCAGAATATTTTGAAAATATTCATGTAAAGTACCCCCCTCCTCCACAATAAATAAAATATAGGTATCCAAGTCAAGGGACCACCACATCAGCCACATCGATTTGGAAATATCAAATATTAGGGGAAATAGACTGAAAGGTTTAGCCTCTCGCGATGTTCACAGAAACGGACAAACATACATTTTGCTGTAATTCGATTTTTTGGTACTTAAGGATCCACAAAACATGGATTCTAGCTCCATAACGTTGTTAGTTTGTTTTTTATTTCTCAATTCAGCAACTAGATTTATCCATTTTTACTTTCTCGCACTTACAAACGTAAGAAGAGAAAGTATTGTAATCATGCGCAGAAAAACACCGAATTTTCCACACAAAAACTCTTATTGCCGGTCCCTGGTAACGATAAAGTGGACAAATCCAATCTCTAAATAGACGAAAAAAGTCTTCTAACACGTGGTTTAGTTTAGTTTAGGCCTAATTGTACGTGGCGAGACTCGGGCCATCAGGCCCGCCCATTCGTCTGACCACGCACATTTTGCTACGCTCCTTTCCACATATAACGGAGAAAGGAGGTATTATCTTGGGCGACGAAAAAGACGGAACTCAATTTTGCTCAGAGGCATCTTTTATGCTTGAGAATCTTTTACATGCAGTAAATCTACTACATGGAACAGCCGGCTTTACTTCCCCTCCGAAGGAAGGCGTACGAAGGATTTTTTCGCCCTTAAAAATCCACGGCTTCGATCGGGTTTGAACCCGCAAACTCGGGTATAGCAGTCCGATACGCTGACCGTTATACCACCGCATCCGCATGGTGTTGCCAGAATTCAGTATTTCTGCCAAAAATCCGCAGTTTCTTTCGCGCATTGCATAACTTTCCCTCTACTCCGTAGCGAGAAAGTAAAAAATCCCACGTATCCTACTTCAGGGTTGAACTATTGAAAATGAACGGTGTACCATTGACTGATGTTAAGGCAATAAAATTTTTAGGTCTCTCAATTCAGTCAAACCTTAAATGGAACGTCCATTTAACACAAACTTGAGTTCATTATGCTACGCGTTCAGAATTCTTGCGAATTCAGCCAGCCTTCATACTGCTCGTTGTGTATACTTCGCGAATGTTCATTCCCGCCCGAGATATGGCATAATATTCTGGAGAAACATCTTATAGCTCCCAAATTTTTGATTACAAAAAAGAATTGTACGAATAATAATCAAATCCTACCCACGTGATTCATGTAAGCCTCTCTTCATTAATCTAAGAATTTTACCTTGTCTGTTTATTTACGAATCAGTGTTTTTTGTCAAAAATGACTTGCTTAAGGATGGGAATGTATTTTCAGAAAATGCCGAAGTCTATTACTATAACACTCGACGTAGAAATCATATTCATCAGGTGACAGTATCAACTGCTCATTACAAATAAATCACATACAATACATGTACATTATTTTACAACACTTTGCCAGATGAAATTAAACGATTAAATTCAATAGAAAAGTTTAAATCCCAAGTGAAATCGTTTCTGCTGCATAACTGTTTCTATGCAATTAGAGACTATACTGAGCATCACAAGAAAAGTAACATTAATTTTAACAATGATAATAATAATGCATTATTTACCATTTGAACTGTATAAATGTGTACAGTACAACCTGTAACAACATATAACAAGTATTGTATTGCAGCCTCCGGGTCAATGACCCCCATCTCGATCAGGTTTTTCGTCCAGTTTCCCTCATCCATTTAGCAAATGCTGAGATGGCCCCTTGTTTTGCTTCTGGACATAAATGTAACTTTATTTTCTGTGCACTTCTTCTAGAATTCAGTGGGAAATACAATTATTCAAATTATCGTTTCCATGTTGTCGCGGCAGGAAGTATTATTCCGAAGGACAACATGGATAAGAGCCAAAATTTATTGCCTTTTTATCCTTGAAAATATATTTTATTACATGGGAGTTTTTTTTTTAATTTAAGTAGTATATGACTTAGTGTAGGGATCACAGAATTTTGAAAATGTGCACACAATTTACTTTTCCCATAGCACGTCATACCCAGTTTTAACTGTTTTTTGACGTAAAAATAAATGAAATTAAAAAAACAAAAAACGATCGCCTGTTGAGGGCGCGGCTGTCGCTTCAGACCTTTACGCATTGTTTCTATACCACTGTGCATAATCGTGCAGCTGTGCAAGAAATAAAAGCAAGAAGCAGCGAGATCTAAAATCGAACTGTTCGAAAACGCATTTTCTACGCGTGGAATGTCCATTTAACTGCGCACGAAGTGGCTCGAAGAGGGCATTCTTGGGCGTGTGGGTTCAAGGAATGCCGCCCTTTCGGAGGGAACGACCGGTAGCTTTTCGCGACTCATTAACAAAATAAGAAATGATCCTTTGCTAATCGCGCCGAGAGACGGAGACCGATAAATAAGTTAATTCGTGTTCCCAAACGACATACTTGGAAAGCATTTTACCGAGTTCATATGTGCTAATGACGGGATAAAAATTGATCGTGTAGTCGACTCGAGAAGCGTTCTGGCATTTGGAGTGGTGTGGAGTTGCGAAAAACTTCTCCAGGTTGTGTATGCCTGTACATACAGGCTTACTAGTATTTGGTAGGAATGATTTTGTTTTTGCAGTTGTTCTCATAATGATTTTTATTTAATTTTGTTTGTAAATAAGTTAATTTTTGTACCTAAACGACGTATTTGAATAGCATTGTAGCACGTTCGTATGTGCTATTGATGGAATAATTAGAGATGTTTCGGCAGCAGACGTTTTCTGGCATTATTTATTACTTACAACATTAAAAAATTCCGAGTTCAACGAAAATAAGACACTCGCCATTTTAAGCGTCCTCTGTTTAAGGATAAAATGTATAGAAAAAATCGTAGTCGGTTTTGCAAGAAAGGAATAAATTACCCTTTCTTGAAGCAAAAATTACTCAATAACTAGTTGTTTTCTCAAAAATATTCATCAACATTGTGATTCACTAATATAAATTTCGTCAATTTTTGAAAATTCAGGTAGTTCAACGAAAATATACCTACGCCATTTTTTAAAAATTCTCACTTTATCCAAAAAAATAATTTAAAAAATTGAGCCATTTTTGAGAAAATGTTGATGAAGCTTTGTATAAAGAATCCCCCAAAATCAAAATATCATTTTCCAATTCTTAGGGCTCGAGTTTGGCCACATCGATGAGGGAATATCAAATTGGGTGAAAATTGTCTGATCAATTTCGGCGGTAGCACACCCACGGACAGACAAACGTTTTGTTGCTTAATTTTTCGGTATCAAGAACAATTTTTCCTAGAGAATCATATTTTTTAGTGTAACTTTTAGCTACTCGTAAATATTACCTAACGCTAATTTTCCTAAATTAATGAGGCGCTATGCGGAAACATTAATCTATCTCTGTAAATGTTGATTTTAAGAAAAGGTGATTTACAAAGAATGCATAAAATGCAATAACTTCACTATGGTTATGTAATGTAAATACTTCGCTGATTGAGTTGTATTATGAATTTGAAATGAATAATAACTTCCCTTATAGTTATTTCAACAGTGATTATATATATATATATATAATAATATCTAGAAAACATTAATTTAAATGAATAAATAGTTGTGTATATATGTGTAAATTAATGTTTTCTAGATATTATCGTTTTCATTTTCTCGTGTATTACATACATGTAGTGAAGAGAAATGTATGTAAATATATGTTGGCAAAAATTGGCCAATTTTTGACAGAAAAACTTGTATTGAAGGGCCCTGATATAAAAAAAGGGGATAAATTGTACTCCTATAAATAGTAAATTACTTCCTCTTATACTGTGGGCGTCAGAATCCACATTTTGTGTGACCTTGATACCCTAAAATTGATTTACGTGTCTGTCTCTCTGTCCGTCCGTTTCTGGCCAATTGAGTCCAAACCGTTCATAGGATTTTCTCCAAAATTGTATTTCTTGATCAAACTGGCCGAACTTAAGGGAATGCAAATTTGAAAAGCATATTTTAATTTTTGGGAGTACTTTACGCGAATATTCAATAACATTTTCAAAATTTTTTAAAAAAATGGCTCCGAATTTTTTCTATAATTTCTTTTCTTGGTTAGAGCAAAGTTATCTTATAGAAATGACACAGACCCTACTTTCGTTGAAGTTTTTGAATTTTCGAAAATTTACCAAGTTTAATTGCTTTTCGGTGTCTTACTACAGTTACACTATTGAAGAAACAGATTTTTCTAAATGAATGATGGTCTTCGAAATTATATTTTAAATAATATCATGTAATTTTTTAAAATTGATCTTTCTGTTTAAAGCACCGGTAAGTTTTCTATGACCACCGAGTTATTTGGTATAGTGAATGTGCTCTTAAGTAAACGTGAGTGACTACATATTTTACGGATTCAAGTAGTTTTATAATATTACGTAAACGTCTCTAATAATACGAGAAAGTTCATGCTGTTGCAACCCGCTAGTTCATATTAAGAGATTTTCTGTTTCCAAAGTAAAGCCACTGCACTAATATTAATTGCAACAAGTCATCTATTGCAGAAAAATGTCTCTGATATCGATTGAACCCAACGGGCATAACTCTCGGAAAGGAATGTCCTGCTAACGAGAATCCAATGTCATTTCTCTCGAACGAAATGCCCATAAAGAAATCTTAAAGAATTTGGGTTAATTATGCATCGTAAATGAGAGGATTATTTCAGCGTTTCATTAAGAACCCCAAAAATGCTTTTGCTGATGAATATAAGATAGGTAAATGATATTTATAATGATCATCATTTATTACTGGTGCTTAATTCCACATAGCAGAATATTTTGTTGTACTAGGTACTTAATTATTAACTGCACTGAATTTCCTTATTGTAGATTAGAATATTGATATTTGAACTGTATGTAGAGAATGCAGAAAGAAGCGTAGTAACATTTGTTTCGACATTCCGAAAATCGCTGCACGCTTTGCAATTTGTGGGTTTATCGACATCAACTTGAACGAGAAAAATACTGTTGTTGAGTACTTTTTCGTGATACTTCGATTTTAACAAATCGATCCTGCTGGGTGGGAATGCAGTCATGAACTCGTTTCGTTTATGCAGACTCTTTGGGATTCGTTGCATTTCGAGACTTCAGAGGATTAATGGTATATGTTGCATTGACGTTTATTGTAATTGATCTCGTAGGGGGAAGTCAGCAGGCAATGGCACATGACACGACCAAAAAAAAAAAAAAATTAAGGAGAGACGTATTAACCCTTAAGGAGGCGTACAAGCAATACTCTCGTAAATTAGCGCGTAAACAGTATGCCATTTCATTTACTAGCTGTAGAGCAACTAAAATGTAATTAAATACTTTAATATATGGTATTTATTACAATAAAGTACTGTATTCGGTTGTTTTCTCATTAAACAATTTTTTAACAAAGTAAACAAAAATGTAGGCAAATATAGTTGATAAATTTACAAGATTCCAACCTGCCAGAAAGTCTCTTTTGCTGGATGTGCTTGTTCGTATAAAAACTATTTCATCTAAAATGTCTATGAAAGTAATGATGCAAAGAGTTCGTCTTTCACGTTATTAGCCAGTTTTTCCTGCAGCGGGAATAATTTTCTTAATTGTTTTTTTTTGAGTTCTAGAAAATTTGCTCTTCCATTTCTTTATTTCTTGCAGCACGATCTATTGTGTTTGAAAATGATTTTAGAAACGTATTCCCCGCTGTTTTTAGATAACTCATGGCTCTCGCTCTTGCTATGACTTTTGTAGCGTGATGTCTCTATGTCTTCTTCAAATTTACTGTCGTGATCCGACATTTGTACATTTTCCGGTTCATAATATGACAAGTTGTCGCCGATCTGATTTTCCATATGTGATTGAGTCCCAAACTTTGTATCTAGATGATCTCTACTAATGCTACAAGAACTTTCTATTGTAAAAATGAACTAGAGGTGCTACAGAACGGCACAGACTTTCTCGTAGTAAAGATTTATAATTTCCTTGGTGTTGACTGGTATTGTAGTCTTGCCTTCCTTCTTGCCTACTGACATCTATCGCCGCCAAAAATACATGTTTTTTTGAAAATTTCTCAACTTTTAGGTTTCCAAAGGTGTAGAATCGAAATATTATTTTAAGGATATTAAAAAAAGGCTAAAATTTCGTTCTAAATAGCAATTTTCATTGTAAAATTTGGAGCCGTCTTTCAGAAAATGGCGTTTAAGCGTTACTGCAAATGCGAAATTTGAACCTCTTTTTTACAGGAATGTATTGAGTTTTCGAAAAAGTATATATGATGTAATTTGAAGAACACCAGCTCACAAATTAAATAATGTATACAAATGTATTGAAATGTGCATATTAACGGTGAGAGATAGTTCAAAAGTAAATACATTTTTCTAATTTTTGAAAAAACAAAAGAATAAAGATATATGGCGTTTATGTAATCGCGTGGGGTTTGTTTGACACCAACATTACTCAAAATCCAAAATAAAACTTGGAGCAGTTTTTGAGAAAATCTTGTTTTTATAATTTTTAAAATTGCAAATATTGTACTCACTATTGCACGAAAACTACTAAAATTTTCTAAAAGAACTGCAAGATATTAAAGTGCAACTTGCAAGAGTATTATACTCAATTCTTACGAGAAATTGAAAAACATTAGAGCCGTTTTTGACAAAATTTTGAAAACGTCCGGGATGTTTCATGTAAAATACCCAAAATATTAAAGAATATTTTTCAAAATTTCAAAACTTCAACTAGAGCCATATGGATAGGTGTTTATACAATTTGGAGAAGTTCGTACGTGAGGTTTAGGCGGTGGTAATGTTCACGGACGGATGAATAGACAGACAGACGGACGTTTAAAAAAAACTTTTTCGGTATCAGGGGACCCAAAACGTGTATTTCCGTTGAAATCTCGAAATCGACTTTCCACAGCATTACATAACTTCCTCTATACTACGTATATTAGTCCGAATATACATATATGGACGATAAATGAAAAAAATTAAATTACATAAATAGGCGCGCGGTGTACAGAGTACGCCTAGAGAAAAGGAAAATAGTTCGCCCACAGCTTATCCAACAAAAAGAAAAAGACGTACTGTCACACAATCGTCAGAGCCACAACTGGCATAAGGGTATTAGATATCGCAATTTCCGGCTAATCGGGATATTAGGATAGAGAAGCTCAGATATGTAGCTTGGTGTACTGTCGCATGAAAAAGGAAAGATATAAAAAATAAATGTTTTATTCATATTTGAATTAGTATAAAATACACTTTGTATTCAATTAATAAACAATAAATGTACAATATTAATTTAAACACTTTTGAAAATAAAACTAAACACAGAAAATAGTTAAAATATAAATATGGATTCTGTCGAAACAAATGACAAGGATTGATTGTCATGGTAGTGGTATATTCAAATGTTATGGCCCTGTGACCCCCGTTTTGAGTCATGCAGGATGGATGAAAATTGATTGATACGTTGATTGATTTCGTGCTTACGGGTGCGTCAAATCCTAAAGCCTTTTGTCCCGCAAATGTAGGGATTGCTTTAATTAAATACGGTATGGTCTTCCCCCACGAGCTGGTGAGATCGGGCGCCGATGTACGCGTCGACTAGCGCGGGTTTCCCCCTAGCAAATACTTCCCACCAGCGGTTTGCCGCCTCAGCCTGGACAAGCTCTAAGCTCTCGATTGGTCTCCTGGCTTACGTGGTAGTGTAGTGCATGTTAGTGTGTGTGTCAGGGGTTAGTTAGTTAGTTAATGCTTTATTTTACGTGGCGAGACTCGGCCCATCAGGCCCGCTCTTACGTCTAACCACGCAAATTTCGCTACTCCTTTCACCACCCAGGTATTATCTTGGGCGACGAACCAGGCGGATTTCAACTTTGCTCAGAGGCTTCTTTTAGGCTTGAGGATTTTTTTCCATGCAGTAAATCTACTACACGGGACAGCCGGCTTACGTGGTAGTGTAGTGCATGTTAGTGTGTGTGTCAGGGGTTAGTTAGTTAGTTAATGCTTTATTTTACGTGGCGAGACTCGGCCCATCAGGCCCGCTCTTACGTCTAACCACGCAAATTTCGCTACTCCTTTCACCACCCAGGTATTATCTTGGGCGACAAGGGGTTTAACTTTCGGCTTTTTTAGGTTGAGGTTTTTTCCATGCAGAAATCTACTACGGGCCGGTTTAAGGCGTACGAAGGATTTTTTCGCAAACTCGGGTACAACAGTCCGGTACGATGACCGTTATACCACCGAATCCGTGGGGTGAGGGTAGGACAGGAAAGAGAAGGAAGACGAAGGCACAATCACGATCGACCCGATGTAGACCTCCGATCGCGATCAGAGAAACCAGGGAAAACTACTGACCAGAGCAGCCGTTCGCTAGAAGCCTCCTCCAGAGAGCGCCCGAATTCGACGTAGCTAGTGGTAAAAATCCTGCCATCGCGGGGAGTGGAACCCTGGATCTTCCCGGTCAGAGGACCGGGAGCGGTAGGTTAGTGTATCAACTGATGTCGCTGCAGCGCCTCTGACCGGGTGGGTGCTTGGTTCGAGTCTTGACGGCGGCAGGATTTTCGACACTAGCTTTTCAGCTAGGTCGAATTCAGTTGCTGTCTGGAGGAGAATTCTAGCGGCCGGCTGCCCTGATCGGTAGTTTTCCGTGGTTTCTCCGATCATCACCAGGCGAATGCCGGAGCAGTACCCTACCAAACGGGCCACGGACCGCGATCGATCTGTCCTTCCTCTTCCTTGTTCTATCCTCTCCCCTTTCGCACACGCATATTAACATGGATTACACAACCACATATTCCCGGTGACCGAACGCAAGGTTAGAGCTTGTCACGGCTGGTGAAGTGCTCCACTGGTGGGAGAGACCTGGTTAGCGGGAAACCCCAATAGCCGACGGCAGGTTGGCGCCGGATCTCGCCATCGAGCTGGAAAAGATCACCGCCATCTCCCGAGGAAAAAACACTATAGTTATGGTAACAATAACCTAAGCTGTTGACGTGCCCAGAATCACTAACGCCCGGTTAGAGGTCCTCGCGGTGACATGAATTGATGCCCTGAGCCACCTATGATACGCGAGGGGGAGGTTCGGTTCTCCACTTGCGAAATTCCTCCCCGGGGAGCCCTGGGCGCCGTCGAATGTGAGAAAGCGCCGACTGCGTTGGCCGTGTGAGGAAGCGGCTGGCCTGGGCCGAGCCTTTGGGCTGTTAATGAGCGCGGCCCCGAACAAGGCGGCGGCGGGCCGTTTGTCTCCTTCGACAGCCTCGGCATAGCGCGCGTGCCTCCAGCTGACCCCCTCCGCCCCGCCACGCGCCGCCCTGGCCCGCCCCGCCCTGCCCCACCCCGTCCCACTACGCCTCTCCCCGCCCCGCGCCACCTCGCCCCGCCCCTCCCCGCCCTGCCCCCCCACCCCCTCC
Organism: Teleogryllus oceanicus; assembly: GCA_964035755.1. Classification (NCBI taxonomy): domain Eukaryota; kingdom Metazoa; phylum Arthropoda; class Insecta; order Orthoptera; family Gryllidae; genus Teleogryllus; species Teleogryllus oceanicus. Next base: position 62,957,843 of record CAXIVR010000013.1, read on the forward strand.
CGCCTCGTACCACTGCTGCTCCTCCTCACCCCTCTCCGTCACGCCTCGCTTCGCCTCGCTCAACCCCGTCTCGCCCCGTCTCGCCCCGTCTCGCCCCGTCTCGCCCCGTCTCGCCCCGTCTCGCCCCGTCTCGCCCTGTCTCGCCCTGTCTCGCCCCGTCTCGTCCTGTCTCGTCCTGTCTCGCCCTGTCTCGCCCTGTCTCGCCCGTCTCGCCCCTGTCTCGCCCCTGTCTCGCCCGTCTCGCCCGTCTCGCCCTGTCTCGCCCTGTCTCGCCCGTCTCGCCCTGTCTCGCCCTGTCTCGCCCTGTCTCGCCCGTCTCGCCCTGTCTCGCCCTGTCTCGCCCTCGTCTCGCCCCGTCTCGCCCTGTCTCGCCCGTCTCGCCCTGTCTCGCCCTGTCTCGCCCCTGTCTCGCCCTGTCTCGCCCCGTCTCGCCCTGTCTCGCCCTGTCTCGCCCGTCTCGCCCTCGTCTCGCCCGTCTCGCCCGTCTCGCCCTGTCTCGCCCGTTCGCCGCTCTGCCCGTCTCGCCCTGTCTCGCCCTGTCTCGCCCTGTCTCGCCCTGTCTCGCCCTGTCTCGCCCTGTCTCGCCCTGTCTCGCCCTGTCTCGCCCGTCTCGCCCTGTCTCGCCCTGTCTCGCCCCGTCTCGCCCCGTCTCGCCCGTCTCGCCCTGTCTCGCCCGTCTCGCCCCTGTCTCGCCCTGTCTCGCCCCGTCTCGCCCTGTCTCGCCCTGTCTCGCCCTGCTCGCCCTGTCTCGCCCTGTCTCGCCCTGTCTCGACCCTGTCTCGACCCTGTCTCGACCTGTCTCGACCTGTCTCGACCTGTCTCGACCCGTCTCGCCCTGTCTCGCCCGTCTCGACCTGTCTCGACCCGTCTCGCCTGTCTCGACCCGTCTCGACCTGTCTCGACCGTCTCGACCTGTCTCGACCCTGTCTCGACCTCGTCTCGCCCTGTCTCGCCCTGTCTCGCCCCGTCTCGCCCGTCTCGCCCGTCTCGCCCCGTCTCGCCCTGTCTCGCCCTGTCTCGCCCCGTCTCGCCGTCTCCCGTCTCGCCTGTCTCGCCCTGTCTCGACCTGTCTCGACCTGTCTCGACCTGTCTCGACCTGTCTCGACCCTGTCTCGACCTGTCTCGACCCGTCTCGCCCTGTCTCGCCCGTCTCGCCCCGTCTCGCCCTGTCTCGCCCTGTCTCGCCCGTCTCGCCTCTCGCCTGCTCGCCCGTCTCGCCCTGTCTCGCCCCGTCTCGCCCTGTCTCGCCCGTCTCGACCTGTCTCGACCCGTCTCGACCTGTCTCGCCCTGTCTCGCCCGTCTCGCCCGTCTCGCCCTGTCTCGACCCGTCTCGACCTGTCTCGACCCGTCTCGACCTGTCTCGACCGTCTCGCCCTGTCTCGCCCTCGTCTCGCCCTGTCTCGCCCGTCTCGCCCGTCTCGACCCGTCTCGACCGTCTCGACCGTCTCGACCTGTCTCGACCCGTCTCGACCCGTCTCGACCGTCTCGACCCGTCTCGCCCTGTCTCGCCCGTCTCGCCCTGTCTCGCCCTGTCTCGCCTCTCGCCCTGTCGCTTCGCCCGTCTCGACCCGTCTCGACCTGTCTCGCCCTGTCTGCCGTCGACCCGTCTCGACCGTCCGCCCGTCTCGCCCGTTCGCCCGTCTCGACCTCGTCTCGACCGTAATAGACAAGCAATTAGTGTAGTTTAGTTTTATTAGTCCGCCGCGTGTTAGTGTACTTTAGTTTTATCCGGAAAATATGCAATCAATTAGTGTAGTTTAGTTTTATTAGTCCGCTTCAACCTGTTAGTGTAGTTTAGTTTTATCTGGATAGTCCGCTGCAACTTGTTAGTGTAGTTTTAGTTTTATCTGGATAGTCGATGGTATTTGTCTCCCGCTGAAATCTAAGAGTCCACCCCGACCTACATGTCTCCTGATACGGTATCCCCTTTCCAGGAATCTCCCTTCCCTAGAAGAACAAGCGTTGGCCTCCCGACTGCTCCATCAACATGTTCTGAAAACACAAGTATATGAGTAAGGGAGGGGGCACAACTTCCTTTGCGATGCACTCGCCTGGATGATGGCTAATTACTGATCTACTTTCCTGGCGACTTTTCGGAAGACACCTGACTGATTAGTGTTTCCAGACGCGACAACTGATCTGGTCAATAGTCCAGTCTCGCCCCGTCTCGCCCCGAGAATAGTGCATGCTTTTTCTCGGGAGGTGGCAATGATCTTTACCCACTGCATGGCGACATCCGGTGTCGACCTATACGTCGGCTCGTGGGCTATAACCAGGTACCTCTACAAACGGGGCACCACTCCGGGGGACGCTCAAATCTCCTGACTGCTCTCCCGACATGCGCACCGGGAGCGGTAGCTCAGTGCATCAGCTGATGTCCCTGCAGCGCCTCTAACCGGGAGGTCCTAGGTTACACTCCCCACGGCCGCAGGATTTTCGACGCTAGCTTTCCAGCTAGTCGAATTCAGTCGCTGTCAGGAGGAGAATTCTAGCGACCGGCTGCTCTGATCGGTAGTTTTCCGTGGTTTCTCCGATCAACACCAGGCGAATGCCGGAGCAGTACCCTACCAAATGGACCACGGACCGCGCGCGATCTGTCCTTCCTCTTCGTTGTTCTATCCTCTCCTCTTACACACATACACTTACACTAACATGCACTACACTACCACATTCCTGGAGACCGGTCGGGAGCTTAGAGCTTGTCCCGACTGGAGCGGTGCCTCGCTGGTGGGAGAGTCCTGGTTAGGGGGAACCCCTCTAGCCGACGGTAGTTCGGCGCCAGATCTCGCCATCCAGCGGGGCAAGATCACCGCCATCTCCCGAAAAACAGGCACTACAATTACGGGACTAGAGACCAAAGCAGTTGAAGCGCCCTGAAACACAAAAAAATCAATCAATCAGTCGGAAAACTGCCGATCAGAGCATCCAGTCGCTAGGATTCTCCTCCGTCGAAAATTCTGCCACCGTCGGGACTGGAACCCTTGGCCTCCTGGTGAAAGACATTGCTGTGACATCAGATGATGCCCTGAGCCACCTGAGCGGGCAGAGGATTGGTAGGTAGGAGTTGGATCCTGACAGGATATCAGAAATAAGCTGGATATTCTTACCATCCAAGAGTTTGTGTTGTCTGTCTGTGTCGCTTACTTGATCTGATTAGTGGTTGCCGTGCTTTTGCTTGTATGTCCGGGAGAATGCTGGGAAAGTCTCTGTGATACGTGGCATGGAAATTACAAACACGAAATTACATCCCCCTACATCCTCTCGCTCTTCTCTCTCCTGTTATGAATTCCATAGCAGTTGATGCACCTTACAATCGAAATCAAATCAAAATGAAATTCTTTGATAATTGTGAGTTCTGTTGTTCTTCGTCTTCTTCTTATGCTTATTGTTAAAATGCGTATGCGACAAGAATGTCATTTTTTTTTCAAATGTAAGATGTTTCCAGATAATGTTTTACATCGAAACTGTTTCTGAATCAAAGACGGAAAGTTCCACGATACATATCTCCCTGTAACATTGCGTATTGTAATATTACATTACGTATCGTAATATTGGGAGTTAAGAATGGTAAACTATTTTGAAGAGAACCTCAATATATATTTAATTTAACGTGGTTAACGACGAGAGGAGAATTACGGTCTTTGTACTTCGTTTTTCGCCGAAACTTTTGATACCCCTAGACTTTAAATTTTCGGGAACATTTCGCTTGAATATATCATAGATATCTTTTAAAGTAAAAAACACACAACAAGATAAAAAATCATTAGAAGCTCCATTTGTGTCAGATATCTTCGGTACGAAGGAGTTAAATGAGCTTTCAAGCAGAAAGATATCCTTGGGTGTCCACTTAAGGACTATCTTTCTTCGATATACACCAGTTAAAATACTTGTTCTTAGCAGAAGATTGATCGTAACAAAAATTTCTTCGGAAGCTCACTCGCAGAAATTTGTTCCTGTCTTTCAATTTATTCATTTGTGTATCTTTGAAGTAGTTTAAGTGGTAGTTGAATACTGAAAGCAGGAAGTACTTGTAGAGTGAAAATCAAGAAGAACCGCTCAGTCAGATTTTAAGGTCGATCTCCTTTTCAAGGAAGTCCATAAACTGATATCATCATAAACTGATAATAGAATAAAAAATTGTTTAGTATGTCACTGTTAACTAATGTTACATTCATAAACAAAAACATGAAAAAAAAGAAATGCGAAAAAGAAACGAAATGACAAAAAAATGCGCAAAGGTCGAAAACAGAGAGAAAATTTGAAAAATGGCAAAAAACAATAACTATACATTTCTATCCCCTATATAACGTGATAAACATTGATTTACAAGTTAGCTACGTCTAGAATGCGCCAATGAAAAGGTGTCATCAGAATCTGAGTCCTGCTTCTCATATACAAATAAATAAAATGTTTCATGTCATTGAATCAAATATTGACACACGTTTCGTTTAGGGCAATTATATTCGCTCAACAAAAGTACAAAAAAATAAAGCAAATCTTAGGAGAAGGCGCCCTAATGCTGGATTTGTATCTTGGGAACGTTCGTGTAAAAATGTAGAGAGGAATCGCTGATTTGCGCGGTGAAGTAAAAGGTCATGCTCCAAGGGCGGAGGAGCGGATAAAATTATGAAAAGCTACATGTGTCACACGGTTCGAAAATTGGTGAAAGAAAACAGAACAAATGTACGTAAATTTTCTTTGGTAAATACTTGTAGAAAAATACAAAATGTGAACAAATTACCTGTGGCGTTAGTGGAGACTTTCTCTCAGAATGTCAAAAATAGATTAAATAAGATGGAGTTGTTTCTTTTTAGAATATATTTACATTAAAATTAATTAGTTTACTAATTATATTAACACTCACACACCTATGAACTTCGACGTTCGTTTGAATGCAAGAGGGTGGCCAATTCCAGGAAAACCGAGAAAAGTCTGGTAATTCCAAAGAGCTGAAAAGTCACGAAAAATCAAAGAATTTATAGGAGAATATTTAGAAGTGAAGGCGATTTTGAGGATAGTTATATGATTTAAATATTAAAGATAAGCCTTTTCGTTTACAAAGAAGTTGAGCTTTCTACTCTACCAAATTTCGTGATTTTTATTTTAAGTGGAAGGTAGTGGACTCCAGATGTGTTGCCGCTAGCAACTATTAACAAAAAGTTACTCTGAATAATTTTAATAATAATCGTAATTCTTCTAATTTGCCATAAAATACATATTTAAAAAATGTATATCAAATAAAAAATGCTCCGAAAATAATGATGTACTGATGATTTTAATTAACAATATCTAACTTTCAGAATCTTTTAGATTTCATCGCACAAATGTGAAAAACCGTTAAAACTGAAATGTAAAAGGCTACAACAGAAAACTACAAGATGCACAACACAGGAAATCTACCCTCCCAATATTGTGCTACTATATAACACTGACATAACAAAATCAGTCTTCTTTGGGAAGCTTTTTATTTTGACGTATCGGATGTAGCGACCCAATAAGGTTGGTCCCCAACAGATTGAGTATTACAGGAGTCGACTGCAGTTGGGTTTCGTGGTTGTATGTAACATAATACTTTAGATAATAGGAAACATAATACTTCAGATAAATTATTTTATTACACATTTTATACTTCACCCAAGTTATTCACAACACTGATGTATCTCTTGAATTGATTAACATGACCGGAATAACATTACACCCATACACCTCGTAGACAAAAGCCAAGATAACGAATTATGTTCTGAGACATTTAGTGCTCCCACGAGGAACCCTGAACGTTCTCAGATTTATATTAACAACATCCCGAACCCACTACTCAAGCCCTCGGACCTCGCATGAGAAAACAACGACCACTAGATAGGTCAGCATAAATACTGCAGTCCGATGTTAAAATTTTAATTGCGTCTCGGAGAAAAGAAAACCTGCTCGGATCACTTTCCTGCGGGAACCCACCGCGGCGGCAGCGGCGGCGGCGGCGACGGTAAAAAAGCGACCTATAAAATCGACCCGAAATCGATTTTATCGGAAGCGAAACCAAAGGAAAGAAACCGGCGCGACACACACACACACAAAGAACGAATCTGGAACCAGGCGCACAAGTGTCGCGTTGCCCGCTGGCGCTATCTACAGGCAATTTGGAGAAGGAGTCGTGTAATTGAGAGGATAACTCATCGGGGCGGTGGAGTCCCACGGATTGGGAGGGGAGGGGGGGCGAGGGGCAGCAAGACCGCACGCGGAGCTGAGGCGAAAAAAATCGCGATTAGAACGGAATCGGGCAAGTGCGATGAACGGAGCAAAACAGCGGCTCGACGCACGGGGGGGCCACAGGGGTGGCGAAAGTTGGGGAGACGCAGTTGGTTGCTTGTTAGTGATTTCGGACGCGTGAACTACTGTAGGCATTAGTCCCGTACGTGTAGTGCGTGTTTTTGCTCGGGAGGTGGCGGTGGTCTTCCCCCGCTTTATGGCGAGATTCGGCGCCGACCTACCGTCAGCTAACGGGGATTCCCTCAACTAAGTATCTCCCACCCCCCAACCGGGACAAGCTCTAAGCTCCAGACCGGTCTCTCAGTATGTGTGGTAGTGTAGTGCATGTTAGTGTAAGTGTGTGTGTAAGGTGTGAGGACATATCAAGGAAGAGGAAGGAAAGATCCTGCGCGGTCCGTTGCCCATCTGTTAGGTTACTGCTCCGGCATTCGGCTGGTGTTGATCGGAGAAACCACGAAAAACTAACGATCAGAGCAGCCGGCCTCTAGAATTCTCCTCCAGGCAGCGACTGAATTCGACGTAGCTGACCAGCTAGTCCTTAATATTGACCTCAACGGAATATGCGGTCACTATTACATTATCCCTCTCACATCCAAATTCCTTACTGAGTCATTACACTCTGGCGGAAAACTCCATTCATTATATTCGTATACGTCCTCATTCCAGAACGTCCATTTCCCATTTGTAAATACTCCCTGATACGTAACGAATGCAACATTACGCAAAGACTTGCAGATTCCAACAATAAAAGAAATCAAGAAGACCCGTGCAAAATACGTACAAAGAATACATCATCCAAATATTCTAGCCATCAACTTACTTGACAATAGTGACTCCACCAGACGACTTAAACGACATCATACTTTACATGTTCCTAATCGACTTTGAATTGTTTATTTTAGAAATTTTCATTTATAATTAATTTTTGTTAATAATGTATCAGTGAAGTCATGTGTATTAGTGAATTCATTTTCCCAATCTATCTACCTAACGTGACGACTCCACGATTTTAAAACAGATATTTAATTTAGGGTGTACTTTACATAAAACACTAGTATTTTCATTTCTTAAAACGAATTCAAAACGTTTCTTTATATTTTTTGTTTCAATTGTTCAATGAACGCTTATAAAACTTGCGTATATCTGCATTTTTCAAAAGTTAAAACTATTTTGGTTTTCCTCTGACAACTACATTCTTGAAGATACAGATTTGTTTCTTAATAAAATACGTTCTTTAAATAATATCCAGGTTTCAATGCCCGGAATTGTATGCGCCTGAGTTAGGAATTAGTTTCATTGACTTTCTTACAAGATATGTGATTGTAACTTTCTTGTGCAATGTCTCTGACGAAAAGCTAGAAAGTCGATGTTTTTCACACGGCTAACTGTGTAGCCTTCTTTTTTCTCGGTACATTGATGCTATATTTGGCAATATTTTATTTGTATATTGTGAGTGAGAAAAAATATTTGAGGATGATAACACTAATAATAATAATAACAATAACAATAACAATAACAACAACAAAAATAACAACAACCACTGCAATACATGTTGCTGTGCTGTGCAATCAAAACGACGTATCCCAGGAGGCAGAGAAACGCTTTAAATACGAAAGTTTGGAAATCGAGATCAGCCGAATGTGGGGCATCAAGGCACCAGTCGTCCCGATAGTAATCGGAGCTCAGAGATTTGATCCGCAAACTTTGTGTAAGAACTTGGCTTAAGTTGCAGGTCATTCAAATAACGAGGAAGTGTGAAAGATTGCTTTATTTGGAACTGCCCACATTGTGCGCGAAGTATTATAGAGACACCCACACTCCGTAGATCTGCTCCTTAGGAAGCTGTTTGCCATGTGGAATAGATTTTAATTTGAACTGACCCGTAAATATATAGTTCACGACTCTGTCGTCGTGAATTAGAGTACAAATGATAGTAATGATAATGATAATAATAATAATATTAATAATCATAATAATATCAATAATAATAATAATAATGATAAAAATGATAATTACAATAATAATAGTTATAATAACAAGAGGAGTTGGGTTATTCACTCCCCTCTCAGCCTCGATAAAATCATAAGAAGGCGATGTGACCTTTGTATTTGTATTAAGAGGGCTCCCTACTGGAGCGTCAATTACACCCACATTCCGTCCATACAAACTGATGGGCGGTGCTAATGGGCGAATGCCGGGGGCCGGGGCGTCACTTACTTGGGCGATTAGGACGCCCCTTCCCTCTCTGGCGCAGCGACGCAGCTGGGGGGGGGAGGGAAGTAACTGGTGCAGTTGGTGCGGTGACCGCCCGGTGGGCCAAATCTAAAAAACTATTTGATATAAATCGTTTGTGTTCGTTTTTGTTATGCCTCTTTGCGAGGATTCTTAGAGGAGAATTCTAGCTGCCGACTGTTTTCCCAGGTGGTTTCCGGTGGTTTCTCTGATCAACACCAGGCGAACGCCGGAGCAGTACCCTAACAAATGGGTCACGGACCGCGCGCGATCTTTCCTTCCCGTTACTTCTCCTATACTCACACCCCTAACTTGCAGGCACACTCCCAATATAATACAACAAATGTCGAAACATCATAGTTTATCCCGGATGGGACGGTAGTAGGAGGTACTTGGATGGGAAAATCATGAAAGCCAACGCCTAGGTAGGCGCCGAATATCAGAATCCAGAATGCCATAATAACACAAGCACCATACTTACTGCACCAAACCGGTTACTGCGTCCAGAAACAGGAAGAAAATCAATCAATCCTTTTGCTTTATTGTTTTACGTCTCTGTTCAGGGAGAAGCATTATAGATGATAACCCCCTCCCCCAGCATGATTCTCAAAATATCAGCAGTAAATAATACCTTTCCCCATGGACCACAGATGTGAAGACCCGTAGCTTTCCCTAAGAAGCTTTTTTTTTGTTGTTGTAGTTTTCGAATTTCTTAGCAGCCTGAATATCTCTGGAATTTTATGTGAATTTCCAAGACTCGAAGCGGTGTTGTAGACTCGGGAGGTCATTACCGTCAGTTGTGAACAGCGAGTGCATTGCAATTTTGACGGCCGCCTGGCGGGCTAAGGTCTTGACCACCGGGATCACTGAACTGCGCGTGATGCGGGACTGGCGTAAATTTCACCTCAGTTTCTGAAGTCGCATATTAGCATTTATATCCGTGTCAAATATTCATTTGTTAGCGTCTGAAAAAAATTGCTTTTTTCTAGAATACTTAAATATATGCTCGGCTCTTCAGACCACGTTTAACACCATATTTGAAAGAAAATGATTAAGAAACTACCGTGCACAAACAATTTCTCAGGAAAATGCCATAAGAAACATTTCTTTTTATAACCGAGGAGAAAATTGTAATTTATGTTAACTACCTGATGTGACTCACATTCTTAACCCAATTCTTCATCATGCTGCCAAATTTGTATTCCAAAGAGGCGTTTTTCCTATTGTTGAACGGTTACCGAAAACAATTGAATAGGATCTTGAACTGTAACGCTGAATATTTTCCCTTCCCGAAAAATGTTTATTTCTAGGAGATACCTGTATGCCACTTTAGAAATAGCTCTTCAATTCCAAGAGAGCACTATCCAACACATCTCAAAAACTGGAGTTCTAAGTTCACAATAAACGACTCAAATGTTCATATGACTTACCTTACCTCACCTCACCTCTTCGAAAAATTAGCGTGAAGATATTTTTACTTTCTCATATACATACGTATATACGGAAAATTGTACCTAGTAAAGAGAAAGTTATGTAATGCTGTGGAAAATCGATTTCGAGATGTCAACTGAAATACGTTTTGGGGTCCCCTGATACCGAAGAGGTGTTTTTTTTAATTCAAAATTTTTTTTTTAAAAAATTCCCATTTTCGAAACGCTCAAACGCCTTTTCTCAAAAATGTCTTCATATTGTTTTCAAACTTTTTGAACGGTTACTGCTAATGCACTGTTTAATATGGTGTAAAGATTTTGGTGTATTATTTTATTGTTTTTTTCAAAAATTACACACATGTAATTTAAAAAATATTTTTTACGCTGTAAACATGCTAATTTCCATTGAATTGTATACATTATTGCCTTAATAAATGGACGTGCTTCAAAAGTTGTGCGTCAAATGATTTTTGTCTAGTTAATAGTTTGTGAGAAAATTGGCCACCATTGTTGAATATTGTCGGCCCAGTGGCCGTCATTCGCTAAGGCAGTAGTGTCGTAGTGATCTCGGACAGAAGGGTCACGGGTTCGAGTCGCGCCTTGGGCATGGTTGAGTTTGTGTTCGTCTTTTATACCTTATCATCACCATAGCGTTTCATCTTAATAGTAACCATCCGTTAACTCCAATAGTGGTCGCAAATGACCTAGATGTTGATGCGACCTTAAATAACAAAGAAACGTTGAATATTGAACATTGCGGGGCCAGGACTTAACACTTCCCCTTACACCCGGGTCAATGACCCCATCTCGATCGGGTATTTTGTCCATTTTCCCTGATCCATTGAGCAAATGATGAGACGGCCCCTTGATTTGCTTCTGGACGTAAATTTAGCTTCACTATGCGCACGTTTTGTTGAACTTTCCCTTTGCTTGTAGTGGTAGTAAAGCTTAGGGTGAGTTTCTATTTTGATGCAATACAGAAAAATCAAGTCTTTTCGTTCGTTTACCGTTACAAATAAGTTTTCTATAATTCGGTAACGAAAATATCTAGTTTCGGAAATGTTAATCTCTTGCTTTTTAAAATTTCTTCTTCTTCTTCTTCTTCTTCTTCTTCTTATTATTATTATTATTACTATTATTACTATTATTACTATGTTTTATCCTTCAACTATTAATAGTTAAATTGTTGGGAAGGGTTTCTGAACCTCAAGAAAGCGTGCGCAGATGATTTCCTCTCCCATACGTCACATACAGTTTTTGACTAAATAAACAAATAAACACCCAGGGGGCCGTGGCCGGACGTTCCGAGGTTCGTGCTCTGGAGTCGACGGCACCCCCCCCCCCACCGCCCAACGCCCACCTGTTGCGGCCCCCTCGCTCCCCCTCCCTGCGACAACGCCGCCGCCCAAATGAGCGCCCGACGCGCCGAGGTGCAGCCACGTTACTAGCATCGCCATTATTATTTCTTATTTGTTTGTTTTTCGTCTAGAAACAATGCAGCACGATGAGCACCGTTATTGTATTTCATCATTATTACTTTCTCGCATATATACGTATATACGGAGTACAGAAAAAGTTATGTAATGCTGCGGAAAATCGACTTCAAGAAGTCAACGAAAATAAACGTTTTCTGATCCCCTGATACCGAAAAACTGTTTTTTTTTGTTTTTTTTCAAAACGTCTGTCGTTCCGTCTGTGGACACCACTAGTGACTGAACTATGTGGAGGATTTTTTACTAATTGAAGAAGTCCGTGTCTATCTGACACGGGTCGAGGCTTCGAGGTTTTGAAAAACTTTCTTTAAAATTTGGGGGTACTTTACACGAAGACCTTTTGATATTTTAAAATTTGTCAAAAACGGCTTCAAATTATTTTCTGTAAATTTCTTGAAAGAATAGAATGAAATACGCTTATAAAGGTGACATAGGTCCGATTTGCAGGCTTAAAAAATGATTTTGGTGTATTGTTTGTATTTCAAAAATTAACAAATGCAATATTTTTAAAATATTTCTCACGCCTTAAATGCAATTTCAGCGATACTCTATCGAATTTGTATGTGGAAGTGTTTCAAATGAATTCAAATGAAGTTTTTCGATAATTCAAAAAATTCATGTGAAAAAGAGCTTCAAATTTCGCATTTACACTAGAGCTAAAAACATATTTCTTAAAAACGGTTCCAGGTTTTTCAATGAAGATTTCCATCTAGGACGAGAATTTACTCTTTTTTAATATTTTAAAAGTAATATTTCGAAAGTATCTTTAGAAAACGTAAGTTCAAAAAAAAGACCGTAAAGCTACCCCAGAAAAGCCAAAGAAATTAGAAAACCAAGTAGTATGAGAAAAATAAGTATGTTCCATTCTGTAGCGCCACTAGTTATTTTTACTTTCTCGCTACCGCTTACGCAGTAGAGGAAAAAGTTATGTAGTGCTGTCCGTAAAAACGGCAGAAAAACTCTAATTGCAGGGTCCTGGCGACGAAAAAATGAATAAATTCAGGAGCTAAATTTAGAAAAAATATCCTTTAACACGTGATCTAGCCAGAATCCGTGTTTTGTGGGTCTTTGAAGCCAAAAATCGAATGACGGCAAAACGTTTGTTCGTCTCTCCGTCCGCCTCTGTGTGTCTGTCCGTCTCTTGTCTGTCTGTCTCCTTCTGTGTCTGCCTGCCTCTGTCTGTGACCAAAGATAGCGGCTAAAATGTTTAGAAATTTCCAATTTGATATTCCAATCTATCGGGGCCTTAAATTTTTTTTGTGAAGGACGTTTAATGGTGCTTGTCTCATTTGCATTGAAAACTCATTGTTTTTTAAAATTGCGAAAATTCAAAAAAAATATCGGCTCTTTCCTACAACTACTCTATTGTTCCTGTACTACTCTACTCTCCGTACTGTTTCAGTAGCATTCTTGTATTCTTGCAGCATTAGTTCTTATTTTATTCTTGTTGAGTGACTTAAAGTATATCAACGAAGCTTGGTTAACAACATTTGAAAACAAGAAATATTCGCCTCCAAGTTAGAGAAAATTTATCTGCATCGGTAAAGAACTACGTATTGTATTTGATAATATTACTAACAAAGTAGACCACAATCCCCCTCTACTTCCATCAGAACTTGCAAAGGGAGAGCTCAACAAATCGTGTGTACAATGAAGCTTCATTTATAGTGCAGTCGATGGGGAGCAATAAGGAGACCACATCGCAAAAGTTGGGATAGAAGATGTTTTGTTTATTTTGTTATTAGTAATAAACACCTCAGTTTTCCACCCCGAAATACTTGGAAACATTTTGTAGCAAAAAAAAAATCTCAATTTGTTTCGTTTTTGCGTAATAACTTTTAATGGTTTATCTTAGCGCAAAATAGTTTTCTAAATTTATTCCACATACTACTTTCTTGGAAGAAATAATTCAGAAATCATATTTGTATAGAATTTTATGATCTTAAAATTGTAAATAACTAACTTGTTTTTGGCTACCAAAACTTTACGACGAAGAATTTCGAGGTGGAAAACTTATTGTTTTCTTACAAATAACAATGTGAACAAAATTGAAAAAATTTCTACCTCATCTTTTGCAAGGCAAAATGACTTATCGACTGCAATAAGATGGGTTTCAGTAGTAACATCACACACAAAACCATCCCTAATGGATTTCCAAAAAGTAGAACGCACACTGGTCACGAACAGCTAATAAAATATCTATCACACTGCAAGAAATTATATATTTTTACAAAAACAATCTTAACAACATTTCAATAATATAGGCGTACTACACAGTTCTTTTCATAGGTTGCTGGTTATTTGAATACCAAGAATATCCCAAAACTTTCTGTTCCACAATGCAACATGTGAATAGAATATATTGAATGGCGAACGGCCTCTTCCTAGGAGCCTTGCTGTTGCATGACGTAAGCAGTGAAGTAGTAGTATGAGATTTCAGTAGTTTATTCATTTATTTTACGTGAAAAAAGTTGAAACTGCGTAAGACGTGCTATGGGGAGCAGTGAATTCTGTGCATATTTTCAAAATTTGTGATCCCTACACTAAGTCATATACTAGATGAATTTTGAAAAAAAATGCTCTCATGTAATAAAATCTATTTTCAAGGATAAATAAGCAATAAATTTTGGGCTCTTATCCATGATGTCCTTCGTCAAGGAATAATACTTCCTGCCGCAACAACATGGAAACAATAATTTGAATAACTATATTTCCCAATGACTTCTAGAAGACGTGCACAGAAAATGAAGTTACATTTATGTCCAGAAGCAAAACAAGGGGCCATCTCAGCATTTGCTCAATTGATCAGGGAAACGGGACGTTATGTACAGTATAACAATAGTGGGAATAATTCAAATATTATTCAAAATCGAAACTGTGTCATTGGTTTTTTTATACTATTTACCGAGTTCTGAGAGTTTAACGAGACCATAGAACGCTCCCATACGGAGGCTGTATAGATCTCTTTTCATTTCAGGTCGTTTCCCTTGGAAATTACTAATTCAGTTACTGCCAGGATAACTGCTTGGTGATCATCACTTGTAGACATTCCTATCTCGTGTAATTTAGCCGTGTTGTGCCAAGTGTTTAGCAACAGTTGTCGGTGCAGGAGAGTAACGAGGCCTTCGCTGCCAGCCCTACAAGCCGAGAGGGGCGGCGCAACTCATGCTCGTCATGTGCTTCCGACCGCCAGACCACCCACTGCCCGCCCGACTACCCACCCACCCATTCCCCGCCCTCCGCCCACCGCCCACTGCCACTGCCCACCCACAGTCCGCCCACCGCCCGCCTGCCCTCCTATCACCGCTCTTCCACCGACCCCCCCCCCCCCCCACCCACCACACTCGTCCACACACCGCCCACCGCCGCCCACCCACCCGCTCCCCCCCCCCACCCACCCGCTCACCCACCCTTCCGCCCCCCCTGCCCCAGCTCACCCACAGTGCCCGCCCACCGGCTCTGCCCACCGCCCACTTGGTAGTTTCCCGTGTTTCTTCCGGTCAACACCAGGGGAATTCCAAAGCAGTGCACTAACCAACGGACCATGGACCTCGTGCGATCTTTCCTTCCTCTTCCTTGTCATATCCTCTCCCGATACTTACCCATACACTTACATGCACTACCCTACTATGTGTGATGGGATACTAGTCGAAAGCGTAGAGCTTATTCCGTCTTGCGAGGTGCACTACACTTACGGGAGTAATCGCGATGACAGCTGACGCGCCTGGAAACACGAAAGAATTAATCAGCATTCCTCTCATCAAAAATCAAATACAAATAAGCATTCATTTTCTTTATAATCCGCAATCGTTTAGTTCGAATATTTAACGGAGCTTACCATAGGCATCCTTTTTGCTTAAATATTAGAAGCATGTAACATATTATCTACTTATCATTTTAAGTGATCGTTAAAAATTCGTGGAAGTCTGTGAAGTGTCGTAGTACAATTAGTTTGAATAAATGCAAGTATCGCAAGTTTTTAATACTACTCGATATCCGTTTTCGTTAAAAAATAATTCCGCTAGAATATGCGTATGGTTGCTGAGCTCCAGGAAGGTTGACAACAAACAAAAAATAATTCTAATTTGAAAACAATTTTTTTCTCAAATTAATGTCGATCATAAGTTTTTCGAACGAACACTTAAAAGCTTTTTACTACATTATATTCGAAAAGCGTCCTGTAGAGAAGAATGACAAAATTAAATATTTTCTGTTATTGGAGAGTGCGATTAGGGATTTATAAACTAATTATCACAATTTCCAATGCGTTCATGAAAAAATTACTTATCACGATGAAACTCCGATGAAAAACTACTGATGTTCTTCCACTGACGAATAAATTTAAGTTTGAGAGCATGGACATCCGCCGTCGCAGTCCGTAGCTACTTGTCTGTCAGAGAGATCGCCCTGAGGAAGGTCGCCGAATGGTGGCGGAAACGTTAACATCGAAGGACACGGCGTCTCCCGGGCAGCCAAGTAATTACAAACTACTTGGCTAGTTAAGGATCATCATGCTTTGGCTTTGGTTAGTTGGTTGAATAGCGATTCCATGCGCGTCAACAGCTCAATCTCGCGAGCGTCTTTGAAAACAGTTCAGCTTTTCAAAGCAGTTTGTCCTTCCAAGGAGTGTCATATGAAAGACGCGTTTGCCTTTCTCTCTGGAAGCCTGCCCGCGGTTTTTATAGAAAAAATATCCAACACGTGACGTTTGAAATTCATGCCCTTTGCTGTTAATTGGCGCCAAAAGAAATTGTTATAAATTATAGAATTTCAAGTATGGCGCCAAATTTGAATTAATATTGGCCGCCTATGTGCCAACACATGATGTCAGACTCAACCATGCATAACGCAGTGAAACACATTGGAATGATTTTGAATTTCTGAATTTACTAGAAAAAAAATCCTTAAAGCAAAACTGAAGCAATTTTTACATTAATGGGGCGTTTACACGTAGAAACAAAATCTCCTAACTTTCCTGAAGTTAGGAGATAAACTCTCTTAGTTGGCTTTACACGAATGGAAATATCTCCTGAAACGCGAATCTCCTAACTCCCGGGAGAGTAGTTTCCTGAGATCTCTCCGTAAAAGTATCTCCTTGGTGTTTACACTTGATATAAATGTCTTTAGATGTTCTTTGGCACCGCCATGTTGAATAAGCGGCCGATGAGCAGCGGCGAGCAGTTTGAGGTTAGAATGTGACATCTTGCAGATGCCTGTACTGCACTACACGCCACTGCACATAATTAATACTATGCAAATAATTTTCATTATTTCCAAAGTTGATTTTTCAGATTCCATATTTACTTGTGATAATTGTTATTCACTTCTGTCATTTTTAATAGAGTAGAAGACAACGGCAATCGGACACTGAGATCATCTGCACAGCAAAGGAGAGGATATAAAGGTATGTGCCTCCTCTTTTGCCTACGTTCTGAAATTTGTATGACATTCTTATCATCATCATCATCATCATCGCCGAAATAATTATCATTTCGATGCGTATCTTACATATTACCCAAATATGAAATTAAATACTTTTGTAAACTAATTGAAGTGGCATTTACTGAGGAAAAAATCCTCGGTTTACACAAAAAATAACTCGAAAATTTTAGATTGATAGCCAAAAAGAAAGATCTTTTTTACTTTTTCTAAGAATAGTGGAAATTTCGAAACAAGTTAACAACTCTTCATGATTTTACCCTGGGTACGAACCCTGCAGTCAAGCCAGTAGTTGCTCACCAACAAATTCCACTCGTGGAGTCATAAACCTTCGCTTGGCGATGGAAAGTAATAACCCGAAACAGCCTGCAAACCGGCCAACTCTACTCGCGTACATAAACACACAAAGAAAATGGACCCCACAAATCGTGACTCGAACCAGAAACCGACATTATATCACGTGAGAACAAGTGGTCTGAAACAATTCCGCACCAGAGAAAGCAATTTGCCACCGTTCGTAACAAATTACGAATCCGCGGGCGGTTTTCTCGTTCAGGAACCAATTTGCTTGGTGTGCTCCGAAAACAGGCGAATTAAGATGAACAAACGTCTGCAGCCGACTCGCAAAACGCAAGGCGCCAGCCGCGAAGCTTCCACACTAGGATGAATCGGGTCTAAAAGCGCAAAAATTTAAAGAGAACTGCTTTTTACTTTCTGGCTACGGAGTAGAGAGAAAGTTATGTAAGGCTGCACAAGAAAACGGCGAATTTTCGGCAGAAAAACGTTTTTTACTGGGCCCTGGTAAAGAAAAAGTGGATAAATACAGTTGATAAATTAAGAAAAAAAATCATCTAAACGTGGTGTAGCCAAAATCCATGTTTTGTGGATCCTTGATACCGAAAAATCGATTGGCGGCAAAGCATGTTCGTGTGTCTGCCCGTCTGCCTGTGAACAACACTAGCGACTAAACCCTTCAGCCGATTTTCTACGAAATTGATATTCCCTCATTTGATCTGACTGAAGTCGCTGCCCGTTGAATTGAAAAAGGTAGTTTAATTTTGGGAGGTACTTTACAACAAGTAGTCCGTAGGACATTTTCAAAATAAAAAAAATAGCTCGATCATTTTCTATTACAGTGTGTTGTTGAATAGTGTGAAGCATATGTAAGAGGTGCAGTGAGGTAAGAATGGTGTAGGTCTCATTTTCTTTGAAAACTCTTGAGTTTTCGAAAATTGAAAAAATTTTAACTTTTTTCGTTTTTCTCCGACAATATTTATGAAGATAGGTATTTTTTTTCATGAATGACATCTCTTTTTTAAAGATTGATGTTGAAATATGGTCATGTACAATTTTTCGACATTTGTGTACTTTTTGCGTAATTTTGAGTGAAAATACGGGCGAGAAAGCACATGTTGTTTTAGCACTACTAGTTTCATTGCTGGATATGGCGGTGATCTTGTTGATCGCAGAAACCATGGAAAACTATGGATCAGTACAGCTGGCCGCTAAAATGCTCCTCCAGACAAAAGCTGAATTCAACCTAGCTATTTAGCTATTGTCAAAATTCTTGGCTTTGCCGGCACTCAAACTTAGGACCTCCCTTTTAGGTTTGTTTGATTGACTGATTCATTGATTTTTTCGTGTTTCCGGGCGCGTAAACTGCTTCGGTCATTAGTCCCGTTAGTGTAGTGCATTTTTTCTCGGGAGATGGTGGTGATCTTCCCCCGCTGGATGGTGAGATCCGGCGCCGACCTTCCGTCGGCTAGTGGGGCTTCCCCCTAACCAGGACTCTCCCACCAGCGGGGCCCCGCCCCAGCCGGGACAAGTCTAAGCTCCCGACCGGTCTCCCGGAATATGTGGTTGTGTAGTGCATGTTAGTGTAAGTGCGTGTGTAAGGGGAGAGGATAGGACAAGGAAAAGGAAGGACAGATCGCGCGCGGTCCGTGGCCCGTTTGTTAGGGTACTGCTTCGGTATTCACCTGATGAATCGGAGAAACCACGGAAAACTACCGATGAGAGCAGCCAGCCGCTAGAATTCTCCTCCAGACAGCGACTGAATTCGACCTAGCTGAAAAGTAAGTGTCGAAATTCCTGCCGCCGTTGGGAGTGGGAACCTAGGACCTCCCTTTTAGGAGCGCTGCAGTGACTTTAATTGATGCTCTGAGCCATCTTGTCAGATATAGGCTTATTGAAGTGATATGAAATCAATTCATTAGTTTTTATCACTTTGTCTGGAAGTATGTCTGGTTTTCTGGGTATTCTCTGGAATGGCTGAAACGATTTTGAGCGGATTTTTCTATGAAAAGTATAATATTTTGTCGCGCATAACGTACGCTACTCTTTGTCGAATTATCTCATACAAAGAAGTTAATATTTAGGCAAAGATATAGTTTAACGTTTGGAGTCCCAAGCAAAATTTTACATTTAGTGTACTGAAGGAGAACATTTTAGTTTCCAATATATTTAACTGCCGTACCTACATTTTCATTAAAAAACGGTACACATATTAATTTCTCAATATATTTACATCGTGTATTTTCTATTAGGTTTTTGGAGGCACGTCAAAATGATTTGTGCGATGAGCCTTCAAACATTATCTTTACTAAGGGATTTCAAGCTTGTGGTTTAGTTTGGGAGTGTTCGGTGGGGGTGTATTTGTATGGGGATGTTCGGTGTACAGAATTTTTTATTCAATGATCATTTATGATCCACTTCTGTCTGTCTTTGTCTCTTTCGTTCATTGATTTTTCCATTCATTCCTTCATTCATTCATTCTTTCATTCTGTGTTCGATTCATTCATTCATTCATTCTTACATTCATTCATTCATTTTTCTTTCTTTCTTTTCTTTTTCTTTCTTTTCTTTCTTTCCATGTGTCTCTGCCTTTCTTTCTTTCGCACATGAAACATCTTCCATGTTTCCCTTCACTTTGCAGTTTGCTGGGCTGAGTTTTGAGGAATGGAACTCTGGCCCTCTTTACGTGCATTACCGATTTTAACTGCTCAGTGTCTCGACCCAGAATAAACATTTGAGACAATCACTTCTTTGTCCTTAGTATACGTCCACAAGACTATCGGTAAGTGCCGTGGTGTCAATTGTGTTAAAGCAGAGACATGGAGGCCGCTTTCTGTAGCTGACGTAATGCAAGAGTACTGACGAAACAATTGACCTGCCGGACCAACATCGCGCTACAATTTGAAAATCTCTCTTGTTCGTTCTTAAAAAGACCCAATTGTACTTTATGAAACGATTATCTAATGATGGGTAGTAATACTAGAGGTCTGCATTCGGGCGAAAACAACCGCTCGAGTCTCCGGAGGCTTCGCGCCGCCGCTCAGAGGTATGGGGGGGGGGAGATGGAGGAGAGTTTAACGGACATTTCGACCCGCCGTCTTTCGGCTCCCAGTGGACGCTCGGTTGCTCCTCCGCTCAAGGAATGTACAAAATTTAAAATCGCCGCACATAAATTAAATAGATAAATTAAATAAAAAATAAATACATAATAAAAAATAAATAAATATAAAAATAAATAAATATAAAAATAAATAAATATAAAAATAAATAAATATAAAAATAAATAAATAAATATATAAATAAATATATAAAGAAAGAAAGAAAGAAACAGACAGACAGAGACAGACAGTCAGACACACGGAGGGGAAGAGTTTGATAGGAATTCGTGAAAGAATCGGGAGGAGAGGAACGGGAGAGAAAAAAGAAGGAAAAAAATCAGTGAAATGTTAATAAGTTCGGCTAATTGTTTCAAAGAGGTTTTGAAGAAGCTAAAATTGCCTACGAATTTTTGAATTACTCCTAGAAAACCTAGAAAGGGAAGGAATCTCGTCAGCATACAAGCGAAAACACATCAAGTCAAGAGTTCAAACCCTGACAGAAACTGAAAACATGAGATAATGGTAAATGATTTTGCGTGTATTTCATAATAACAATAACAATAATAATATAAATAATAATACAAATAATAACAATAATAACAACAATAATAGTAACAATAATAATAAATATATGATAAAGTGTTGTAAAACTATTTGGTTGTTAAATAAAGTTAAAAAAAGTTAAAAACGTGAATATAATCAATTCATTTTTAGGAAATGTTAACAGTTAATATATTTCACAAACTAGCAAATTGGAAAATTTTAAGAATTTAGGAAATGTTTATCGTTTAGAGTATTCTCAAGACCTGAAAACTCGATCCAACATCTCTCACCCGTAAGCCAACGATTTATACTACATTTGTTCCTGGAACTGCAAAGTGATCACTAAGGAACGAATTTCCATGTTATTACACGTTTGTACAGGAACTTGATACCTACCTTCATTAATATTTTTTTGAGTTTACAAGACATTTTGAATGAATTGTAACTATTTTTATTTTACATATTTTCTATTTTTTACATACTTTGGAAAAAATAAACACACCCATATATATATATATATATATATATATATATATATATGTACGTAGTTTGCATTTTTATTACAATAAAGTCAGTTCCTTAGTCATAAGGATTCTATAGTGACGTAAGGAACGGAAAGATGCACCCCTTCTATAACATTGCACAAAAGAAGAAAACGGATGCAATAGAAGAGTTCTACATAAAAATCAAATGTAAATTTGTGTTAATCAGTAAACTGTCAACTCATTACCAGCAATATAGAAATATAAATGTGTAGGAAACTTTTGCCTTGTACAGGATTTTATATAATAGATAAAATAAACAATAATAATAGTAATAATTACAAAATAGCGTTAGTAATATGAAATAGTGTAGTCACTGCAGAGCCTCTGATTGGAAGGTTCTAGGTTCCAGTCCCGACGGCGGCACGATTTTCGACACTAGCTTGTGAGCTAGGTCGAATTTAGTCTTTCTCTGGAGGAGAATGCTAGCAAACGGCTGCTCTGATCGGTAGTTTTCTGTGGTTTCTCCGAACACCCCGTATCGACCTTTTAGCTCAAGAAAGGAAAGCAATGTACTTAAGTTTAAAAGCGGCTAAAAAATAAATGCGCCCACTGACAACAAAAAAGGTGAATGGAATCAAAGTGAAGCTGCGAAGCCATCTTTTATACAAATGGCAATGCCCATGGGACTTGGAGGAAAAAGGCCGATGAACTTATAGTATTATCCCCATCATTAAAAAAAATGAATTAGCAGAAAACACGGGGCAGTGGATTACTATTTGTCGCAAGCCTTTACAGGACATGAATGCTTAAAAAACTACCCCTATAGGTAGAAAATCGCTGAAAGCCCGATATTTTCTGAATGCCACAAAGAAGGTGACGCCTTGCACTCTATATGAAATTCCCAAGTCTGGGAGGAAGCCAGATCTATATACTGCGGCAAACGGCGAGTGGAAATGACACCCGCAAATACAATCGAAACAATGCTGCAATCTCCAGAAAACTGGAACGCAACGCGAGACTTCATAAGGCATATTCTTAAACAGGAGCCCATGGTTGGTAGCACATAGAGCACTTGCGCTCACCCATTTGCCACGTGCGACATAATATCTCGCCAGATTGATTGATTTTTTTCGTGTTTCCGGGCTCGTCAACGGCTTTGGTCATTAGTCCCGTTAGTGTAGTGCATGTTTTCCCCGGGGAGATGGCGGTTATCTACTCCCGCTGGACGGCGAGATCCGGCACCGACCTACCGTCGGCTAATGGGGTTTTCCCCTAACCAAGAATCTCCCACCAGCGGGGCACCGCCCTAGCCGAGACAAGCTCTAAGCTCCCGACAGGTCTCCCGGGATATGTGGTAGTGTAGTTAGTGTGTGTTAGTGCATGTTAGTGTGTGTATGTGCGAGGAGAGGATAGGATAAGGAAAAGGAAGGATAGATCGCGCCGGTCCGTGACCCGTTTGGTAGGGTACTGCTCCGGCATTCGCCAGGTGTTGATGGGAGAATCCACGGAAAACTACCGATCAGAGCAGCCGGCCCCTAGAATTTTCCTCCAGAGAGCGACTGAATTTGACCTAGCTTGAAAGCTAGTGTCTAAAATCCTGCCGCCGTGGGGAGTGGGAACCTAGGACCTCCCGGTCAGAGGCGCTGCAGTGACATCAGTTGATGCACTGAGCTACCGCTCTCGGTGGTACTATATTGGACAATGCTGCCTTAGTTCTGGCCAGTACATCCCCTATAATAATAAAGTGTCAATAATGAAATAACCATAATAATGGAGGGGTACGTAAGCCATGAGTGCGGTGTGTCCACCACTTTATCCCACTGTGTTCCGCGTGGCCAAATTAAACACACGCGATACATTATGTGCCCCGGAGAGCGCGCTCAACACGGGGCCGACGCGAACGCCTCTCGCGGAGCTCAGAGGAGTTGCGCACCTGCAGCGACGGGTTTGACCAGTGGCTGCTAATTGCCTTTCTGGTAATTAACCGCCTCTGACGAGCAATTGTGCCACGACGGCGTCCTTTCGCCTCTTACCACAAATAGTTGTAATTTCCTCCTAGAAAAATAGCGAAAGCACCTTACGTGTCTTAATGTAGCCCTGAGCGTGTTACAAATTAGTTAATGAGCGATTGGCGGGTACGAATCGTTAAGAAGCGAGAATTCTTGGTGAAGTGGAACTATTATGGAGATCAATCTAACGTTAATTACTTTTGAGGTAATTAATACTTGCAAACGGCTTAAAAAGTAGATAATTTTCAATCAGACTTTTCATGTTTGGGAAACAACGAGGAATCTAAAAATATCAAGAGTTTGCCCAAAATATCTATAAAATAATTGTACTTTTATTAATTACTCTATTAATTATCCAACAATTATAATTTAATGCGCTGTTGAGACTTTTGTATACTTCTCTGATAATACCTATTCGGTTGTGTGGGGATGCAGATTTGTACAAGTATATATTAGTTTTATTTTTCATTATGTGAGACGTCGTATATGTATTATTACTTTCTCGTATACGTATGTACGGAGTAATATTTACTGTATAATGCGGCAAAATCCGTTGGATTTTTCGATTGAAAAATCTTCCATTCTGGGGTCCTGATACATGGAAAGCGGATAAATCTTGTTTTATTTATGAAACTCTCAATGCTAGTTCGTGGAAACTAAACATTCATATGAAAGACGTACCGGAGACGTTTTGTCAACCTCTGATGATCCATAAAATGACAAGAGCAAAACAGAAAATTAATTTATTTCCAAAAGTTATGTTCAATCATACTTACTTCTTTACACGTTTTGATTCAGGCATTTGTCGCTTCTGTAGTCGACAGTAGTTTACGATCTCCTCTTTGACGAACGTTGCTTTCAGTTCTTTATTCGAGGAAATATGATAATCACTTTGTATGTTGTCCCATCTACCCCAAAGTTGTTTGGTTGCAGTAGCAGTGTGAGGTGTGCGCTGTCATGAATGAGGAGAGTTCCAGAAGCTGTCTTTCCTCTTATTTTGTTTTGAAGTTGACACTGTATTCGCAATGAATTATTTGGTGAATGTCTGCTTCACTTTCCACTTTACTTGCTTTGAAGATACTTATTGGTTTGGAACTTTGGTCTCCTAACCAGTTCAATTCGAAGACGAGAAAACATAATTCCGCCTTAAGTCGGGAGTATACACCGGGTGCTCAGGCACGTGCCAACTGTCCCCGAAGTTGTTTGGTTTCTGCAGCACGGTGCGGGCAGACCTTGTCGCAAATGAGATGAATTCTAGAAGCTGGCTTTCCTCTTATTTTGCTTTGAAGTTCACACCGCATTCTCAGTTAATTATTTGGTGAATTCCTGCTTCACTTTCCACTTTCGGAAGATAGCGAATTACACTACGCAACTTGCAACTTGCGGGAGCATCAATCGTACACCAGCCAATTTCACGATGCTACAGCTCAGCTCAAATTGACAAAATGGCGTCGGTAGTGACTGAAGTTCTGGTTGTATTGAAGCTCCTCATCGGCTTGGAAGCTTTGGTCTCCTAGTCATTTCTTCCCCTCAAGGAAGAGACGAAAATCATTTGAAACTATGTCGAGACTATACGCCAAGCATCAAGTACATCCCACCAACCCCAGAAGTTGCTAGGTCCCAGTAACGCTGGGAACAAGCGTTCTCATGAATGAGGACATGTGCAGTAGCCAGCATTTCTTCTACTTTGGTTGAAGTTTCACTCCATACAATGGAATCGTATTTTATTACATTTCCGCTGCACTATTCCTATCTTATTGAAGAGCGAATTATCTAATTCTATAGCTTAAATCACTTACACGAACATGCACTATACTATCACATATGCCGGGAGACTGGTCGTGAACGCAGAGTATGTCCTGGCTGGGGCGATGCACCGCTGGTGGGAGATACCTGATTTAGTGAAACCTCGCTAGTCGACGGTAGGTCGGCGCCGGATCTCGTCATCCAAAAAGGGATGACAATCTCGTCATCCAAAGGGATTTACAATCTACCGCTTACCATTCAGCCACTTTATCGCAACGATGATTATTTTCTACTAATCATAAAGACATTGGAACTTTATATTTCGTTTTTGGAGCTTGATCTGGAATAGTAGGTACATCTTTAAGCATCTTAATTCGAACAGAATTATGACAACCAGGATATCTTACCAGCACCTCCCAATGAAAAAAACATGCACTACTTTTACGGGACTAGTGACCTCGCCCGTGACGTGCCCGAAATCACTAACAACCAATCTCTAGATTAAGGGAATTACCCAGATGCATGAAGTTGGCACCCCCACTTTCTCGAAAAAATCAAATGTCATACACCAAAGTAAGACCAATTTTTGCCCAATCTTTAAAAAGTTTTGTCCAAGTCACACAATGCCGGTAATCGAAAATCAAATTTTGGACTTTAAAGTGACTTGCTTATTGCACTTACGAATTTCGAACTTTTGAAAACACCATCGTAAAGCAGAGTTTCGCCCATTTACCCTTCGCTTCTTGTATTAGGCGGGATCGTCTATCGTAGCAGCCATCTTGACATGCCAGCAGCTCAACTCAAATTGAGGCTATGGCATTGGCAGTGGCAAAGATTATATCAAAAAGAGATGCGCAATCCTTTTACTTGCCTAGCGATTCAACGGCATGATCAGAGTTTAAAAACAAACTTCCTTGCATGGCAGGCGGTCTTCCATAATATATCACCTATAGTATGAAAATAAATTGTCAAAAATATAGTAATATTACTTTTTAAAAATTATTTTGTTATATATCAGTACATCTAATATATGTTATATATCAGTACATCAGTACATCTATCAGTATATCTAATATGTCGAATTTCTTAATGCTGTAAATATAGCACAGATGTAACTATGTTACGGAGAATTATAGTGAAGCAGAAAACTGAAAAACCCAATACAAATAATTCATTGGGTTACTTTATTTTTCAATTTTGCCCAATCACAATTAAAAAGAGTGTTTTCTGTTGCGAGAACCATGCTAATTATGAAGTGATGATATGAAGTGATTAATTATGAAGTGATGATATTCCTTAGCAATCAATTGAATTCACCAAAGACTTGTCAAAGTTTTGTGAAGAAAGTTTTTGTTGTGCATACAACAAATTATACAGTGAATTCTTAGTTCCTAAAATAATCATAAGTAGTATCACGAGAAGTGCTGTGATAGCCGGTAAACTCACAACTCGCATAGCGAGGGTGTGAATTTACCTGCTATCACAACACCTCGAGTGATGTTCAATGTGACTATTTCACGAATTAAGACATTACATAAATCCAATGGATAATTCAAATCCTAGGAATTACGAAAAAAAGAAATATTACTCATAATTGCTCCCGGGATATATGAAACTTCGATTCCGAGTTATCACTGCCTCGAAGAATAATTTATTTTCAAGTAAACCAATTGCTTTCTTTATCTTAAAAATGTAAACAAAGTGATTAGAGTAAAGTGCAAAAGTTAAACAAAGTGAAGATCGCGCGCGGTTCGTGGCCCGTTTGGTAGGGTACTGCTCCGGCATTCGTCTGGTGTTGATCAGAGAAACCACGGAAAACTACCGATCAGAGCAGCCGGCCGCTAGAATTCTCCTCCAGACAGCGACTGAATTCGACCTAGCTGAAAAGCTAGTGTCGAAAATCCTGCCGCTGTGGGGAGTGGGAACCTAGAACCTCCCGGTCAGAGGCGCTGCAGTGACATCAGTTGATGCACTGAGCTACCGCTACCGGTTTCATTCTGACTTTATCTGCGATGTTGTAATCACGGCTCTTTCGGATATCATCATCATCCTCATCATCATCATCATCATCATCATCATCTTCTTCTTCTTCTTCTTCTTCTTGTTAGTCCACTAATCCCCCATACGCAACGAATGGGTCTGCTCTCTTTGCTGAGGCCATATGTTTCGTTTGCCTTTCTTTTCCACCTCGAATCTCTGCGATTTCGGATTTACTCTCAATTCTATTAAGATGATCTTTCACAGTTGATCAGATATTCTCATGAAGAACAACTTCTCGCCACTATAAATCATCTCTTCTTTGGAGAATCATTCACTATCACAACAAAATACTAACCAAAAGGAATATGACATTTTTTCACAAAACTCATGATAGAAAGATGAAATGTAGACTGAAAGTCTGCCAAAATGAAATTTCTCAAATGTTCAGAGGTTACTGGTTTATATCAATAAAAAAGCGACGATTTCAGTCAATATTAATATTTTTCATGTTAGATCTGTCAATCTCAATATGTGAGATAATTTCATTTTAAGATTAAAACGTCTATCATAAAAAAATGACTGAAATCATCGTTATTATTTGAACGATAATTTCCTTTGAATCCATCAGCTAACAGATACGAAAGCAACATATCGAAATATCTACTGTAAGCAGTGACTACGTTTAAAGATCTTAAAAACAATAACGCGATCGTATTAATCTGCCCCATATGGTGGATGCGCTGACACTCGCGAGTGTGGGTGCACACAGGCCATCCATCGAGGCGGCAGGCGCGCGTTTCGTTTCTCTTTTTCCCAAACGGCCTCTGCCACGGAGCAGCTGCATTCCTGGCGCCCGCGGGAGAAGCCAGCGCCTCCTGGCGGAGGCCTCCGAACAAAAGAGCCGCGAGCGGCGCCGGCGGCGAGGGCGTGGTCGGTTGACGCGGTTCATCACCCGATCAAGGCGCAAGACGGACGCACGGACGGACGGACGGCGGAGGACGGACGGACGGGCGGGCGGACGGACGGACGGGGACGGACGGCGGACGGGCGGACGGACGGGCGACGGGCGGGCGGCGGACGGGCGACGACGGCGGACGGCGGACGGACGGGCGGACGGACGGGGCGGGGCGGACGGGCGAACGAGCGAACGGATGGACGGACGATTGGCTGGCGGCCGGACGGGCGGACGGACAGACGAGCCCAGTGGTGCTGCAATTGCGTTAAATTTCTCGCATTTTTGTTACTTTTGCGATTTTAGTAAATTCAGAGAGCTCAACGAAAATCTGGGGGAGAGTACTAGCAACAGGCGGCTCTGATTGGTTGTTCTCCGTTGTATCTCCGACCAACACCTGGCGAACCTTAACAAACGGCCCACTGGTCGTAGGCACAATCATTTCTTGTCCTGACCTCACCCCTTATTTTCACACACACTTACATGCACTACACGACCACACATTCCGGGAGACCAGTCAGTTTTTTATGAAATTTGGAAATGTTCAATACGTGCTTTCTAGAACCACTGTATTCAAGATAGAGATTGTTTCCTTACTGAATTCTGTTCTAAAAATATATCTTTAAATTAGATCGTGTACAGTTTTTGGAAAATAAAATAGATTGCCTTATTCGTAATTCTGCCTTCACGTAATAAAGTGTACAAATGTAAGTTATTTTTAAACAATAGTGTCTCAAAAAGGAAGAGTACAAAATTCGTTTTAATTTTACCCTCAGATAAAGCAAAGTAATAAAATATGGCACACTCTCTCGAATGTGTTTTCAAACATTCAAAAAAAAAAAAAAATTGATAATGCACAAATTGTTGGTAGATATTTTTT
This sequence comes from Teleogryllus oceanicus, assembly GCA_964035755.1. NCBI lineage: Eukaryota > Metazoa > Arthropoda > Insecta > Orthoptera > Gryllidae > Teleogryllus > Teleogryllus oceanicus. Next base: position 62,986,689 of record CAXIVR010000013.1, read on the forward strand.
TCTTAATGAAATCTGTTCCTACAATTAAATATATGAAAAAGATCATGTACAATTTTTTGAAAAATCGTTTCGTTTTTTGCGTTATTTTTACTTGAAGTAAAGGCAATTTATAATTAGTTTTTCTCAAAATGATTTTTTCAATTATTTTCATTATTTTTGATTATTTCAATTATTTATTATTTAATTATTTTTTAGCTCCAAATGATTTTTTCAATTATTTTCCTCGTAAGTGCAGTGTTTGTTCTTATAGCGGGAGTTGGCGGTGATCTTCCCTCACTTGATGACGAGATCCAGACCCACTTACCCGACGGGTTGTAATGGTTTTCCTCCTATCAGGTATCTCCCACTAGCGGGGCACCACCCCACCCGGGACAAGCTCTAAGCTCCCGACCGGTCTCCCGAAGTATGTGGTAGTGTAGTGAATGTTAGTGTAAGTGTGAGGGCGTATCGGCGCATGACGGGGCGCAGCGTGGCGCGGCGTGGCGTGGCGTGGCGTGGCGTGGCGGAGGCGTGGCGCGGCGCGGCGCGGCGCGGCGTGGCGTGGCGCGGCGTGGGGCGGCGTGGCGCGGCGTGGCGCGGCGTGGCGCGGCGTGGCGCGGCGTGGCGCGGCGTGGGGTGGCGTGGCACGGCGTGGCGCGACGTGGCGCGGCGTGGGGCGGCGTGGCGCGGCGTGGCGCGGCGTGGCGCGGCGTGGCGCGGCGTGGCGCGGCGTGGCGCGGCGTGGCGCGGCGTGGCGCGGCGTGGCGCGGCGTGGCGCGGCGTGGCGCGGCGTGGCGCGGCGGAGTGGGGCTCGGCGTGGCGTGAAGGCGCGGTCCCCTCATTCATTAGCGCTGGCCCGCCGCCAGTGATTAGAGGCGATTTGGGCGCCGCAAGAAGCCCTTCCTCCCCCTCCCCTCCGTCTTCAGAGGCGCCGCTGCCCGACCTCCTCCTCCCCGCCGGCCCCGCCCGCAGCCCCTTTTCATTCGCTCGTTAGGCCGCCTCGGCTCCCAAACCGCAGAACGCACGGATTCAATGGGAGCCACCGCCTTCTTAATAGAGACTTTTTGCAAATTGTATTCGATTTTGACCAGTTTTTTTATTGATCTAGACACTGTTATTTTTGTTTCTTTTTGTCTCCGGATGTTACGTTACGAAAATCTACTAAATGTTTTGTTGAAAAACTGTAGATCTGTTGAATCTCATTTATTTTTTATTCAGTTTTCTTGACCTTTCACACATAATTTTTGGTCGCATCTTGTGGATCTGTTATTTATATTGAGAAATGGCCTCAAATGATGACATTATCTAGGTGAGGGAATTAAGGACTGTTTTGTGGAGTACGAATGAAATTTTTTTTTATAAATGCATCACTTACTAATGAATTTGTTATTTTACAATATATAATATGTTTTCTAAACTTTCTCACTGTGTGTTCTAGAGTCTATATTGTCGAAGAGTTTTTGATTACATTCTGTGATACACTGGTTTTTACTGATCAATTTTAGTGTTAATTTCAAGATCAATATCACAATCAAATTCTAGTGTGTTTAATAAGGGAATGTTGCCTCTTAGATTATTGTTTCCTCTTATTAATGTTTTGTCGATCTCTCTTGCCTAATTTTTTCTCAGTTTCATCCATGTATTTTTTCTTCAAAACGTAGAGAGAAACGTTATGAGACAAGTAGCGTGTAAAGTAAGTTTGTAGTAATTGTAAAGTAAGTTTGAGATATAAATTCCGTCATTACGATATTTTCGCAAACCCCCTTTAAATGCTGAGAATCCATGTCCCAGAGGACATGTATGTGCGACTTTTTTTTTTTTTTTTTTATTTGTTGCGTCACATTTTGACGCAACGCGTCTCCAAGCCCCTTAAGTGGCGTTGAGCGCTTTACACTTGGGAGTAATCCTCCATTAATGTACATTTACTTTTTTTTAATAATTGTCAAGTCTCGTCACGTCGCAGTCAGTCAGTGCCTTTTATTCCTTCAGCCAGGGGCTCGACGCCCGTTAGATCCCGGGGTTCCTGGACGGTCACCCAACCAGGAACCCGCGAGTCTCGAATGCGCTTAACCTTCGTGACTTCACGGAGCGTAGTAAACGCATTCGGCTAGCGCCGCCGACTTAATGTGTGTTATAAATGAAATTACACGTAAGTGCTTATGGTGTCGCCGCCTAGGGAGTGTTGCTGCCGCGCGGCGGCTGCCGTCCCAGACGAGACTCCGCGCACCCCAAACGATACTGTAGCGTCAGAGACTTGACTCCCTGCTCCAGAGAGACAAGTTGCAAGGTATGGGGATGAGGGAGCCAAAAATAGACTTCCGAACAAAGGCCAACCCTTCAGGGAAAGTCCAAAAGGGGAGAGGGCTTGTAGGTGCCGGGTGCAAATTGCAACGGGAGAAGCAGACGCCTCAAGACGAGTGCGTGGGGGAAAGATGACGCAGGAAGTCATGTGACTCGAGCATATAAAAGGGCTGTAGCAGAAGCCCTGGGTTGGGTAGCGATTCTGGTTTCCCCGCGGTAAAAACCTCAAAAGCGTGTCCGCCAAGTCTGGCGCGGAAGTGCTGTAGGTACGTGTAGCTGTTTGAGTCTCGAGCTCTGTGAAATATGCTCGATACTTCGGGGCAGGTTGTCTGCCGAGGCACACCAGGTGCCAAGTTGCGACTCGGCCGAGTTGGCTAATCGCAGGCGCGGCCGCAAGGCGCGTGTTGGGAGAGGGGGGCCGCTGCAGGTAGCTCCGACAAACACCTTAGAGTGATGTCTGTAAATAGTGTACATAAATTAGTGTAAATAAATTGTATATACCCACTCGTGTCTGTTCCTTGTGGCGTAGATCCCTACCCACGACGTTACAATACCAATGGGCGACACAGCGCTTCTCGCAAGAGGCCATCAGTGTGAGCAGGTAAACTCCGCAATAACCGACAGGCCTCCGTGATTGGGATCCATTAATTCCTTCATTGATTCCTCATTGATTCCTTCATTGATTCCTTCATTGATTCCTCCATTGATTCCTCCATTGATTCCTCCATTGATTCCTCCATTGATTCCTCCATTGATTCCTTCATTGATTCCTTCATTGATTCCTTCATTGATTCCTTCATTGATTCCTCCATTGATTCCTCCATTGATTCCTCCATTGATTCCTTCATTGAAGAATGATATCTTCAAGAACACGTTCATTTATGATGGCGATCCAAGATAGAGTGATAAATACAAAAAAATTACTGGAAATACTAATGTAGGAAGCAATTTCAGATCACAAATGTGGAAAATGCCAGGAAACTGCAGAAACAATAGAACACAGCAGGATCCTGTCGAATGCTTGCAAACATTTAATATTCCAAACAATGCGGCAAGAATTATCCATCACCATTTAGCCGGAGGCACAGAATCAGCTTTGCATTATTACAAGTATGAACCACCCTCAGTCGTTGATAACAGTGTCTTTAAACTCTATTGGGATAGAGAAATCAAAAATGACTTCACTTTCCACTGTAATAACAAAATCTGTAAATACAAGGACCTAGCAGATTAAGTAAAGAAACTTTGGAAAGTAAAGAAAACTTTTATTGGATCTATCATTATTTCATCCACCGGTCTCCTTCAAATAGATCAACAAAAACACTCGGAAACTATTTTATTTGAAAAAAAGTACAGAAACTTAGAAGTCAGCGATTGACAATTGTCACATTGCAAGAAATTTTGGGGCGACGAACCTGATTGAACTTGACGAATCATTCGTTCAACCAAGAGAAATCCTCAAACGCTTTGTGAACGCAAATATTCATTAGTAGCTAATTTTGATCTCAGAAAGCAATTTACTGCGAACACTAATCGTTTTTTTTCCATAGGAAACAAAACAAGCGACCCACTAATAGATATTACTCGGGTACAGGACCCTGCATAGAATTATCAATTTGGGTGTTCATAAGGTCGGGTGATGTAACTAATCGGGTGATGATGCGACGAAGACCAAAAAATAATAACAACTAACAAACAAAATATTTATTTATGTTACGAGGGGTAAAAGTGACTGTTGCGGCGTGTGGCATCCACTATTTTTCAGATAGCCCCACTGAATTTCCTTTTATTTTAATTCAAGTATAAAAATCACTTAATCAGAAAAAGATATATTGTTCTCTTTGTTGCATTCGCAATTTTATCTGAACTTTGAGTGTCGTCTTGTTTCTATCACTACTGCATACCCTAAAAGTAACCACTTTTACTAGTGGCTGCCTAAAGAAGTCTTTGTCACTGATCACGCTGTGTTCGTGGGAATGAAGTTCCGAACGTTGAAAAAATATAAAGCCTGAACAGGTTTTTGTGTCCCTTAGGCGGGTCGAATCTCTTCTCAGCATCTTGGGAATGGTCTGGTAGCTATTTGGAAGAACTTTCAATCGGTGTTTTCGGTACTAGTAATTAGAAAATACAATGTTGGTTATTTATCTTCGGTCACTAAGAAAGTAGACATTCTTTCCGATAATTTGAAGAACTGGACATTTACATCACTGTGAAACGTATTGTGAGACATATTAAAAGAGAAATAAAAATTTTAAATTCAATACAAGAACCTTGTTTAAATATATAATTAATTCCAATTAAAAAAAGTCTTGGATTTTTGGTTTTACATGATGATAATGATATAAAAAAGTGTACTGAAACATTTCATTAAAAATGTGTTGTGTAAATTAAGTATGAATTTATTTATGGAGTTCTATATTGTCAATTGCATCTCTGTAAATTTTCACTTGTTCTAAGGCAGGGTTTTTTATTTTTGCATATTCACAAAAACTTGGATTGTAAATTATAAAATAGAATATTATTAAAAAAACACGCCACACACAAAAAATACTTCGTAGAAGTAGACAGATAAAATTATAAACCCAGTATTGTTAACCATCACAACTGGTTATGGATAGTAATTCCAAGAAACTCTAATTACATTATCGATGCAAAACAAGATGCCAATAAATACAATTTATTATTATTATTATTATTATTATTATTATTATTATTATTATTATTATTAATTGTTATCTCGGTAGTCACTGGATTTTTATTTGACTTTGTGTCGTGTTAATAACCAAGGCACAGGTCTATTCATATTTCGTCGCAATTTAAGAATTTTTGCAGAATCCTACTTGTTTATGATGAAAGATTTTTGCATAATTTTGAACGTATATTTTGGCATTTGAATAAGTTTGAGTTTTTTATAGATGTTTTTTGGTATACCCTGTGCACGAAATGACCAGAGGAACAATATGACATTTTTAAATATGCCAAAGTGCCTTGACTTCTGCTGCCAGTTCTGCATACTTTGTTATTTTTTCTGCATGTGCTGTTTGAAGATTAGCTGTTTGTGCAACAGTGATGTCAATCAGGTAGCCAAACTTTTGCTGTTTATCTACGAAAGTTATGTCTGGTCTATTATGATGAATGGTTTTGTTTGTAACAATTTCTCTGTTATAGTACAACTTATAGATTGAATTTTCAAGTATCGGGATAATATTTGTAATATGGACAGGTCATTTCTTGTAGTTTGGATTTCGCCGACGTTTCTGGTGATAATATTTGCCACTTGATTGTGCCCATAGGTGTAATCTGTATGGGACCATTAATTTGCATCCTGATGTGATGTGCTGTATGCTCTCAACTTTTGTATGGCATTTTCTACATTTGTCATTTATTATTTGTTTGAGTATATTTTTTCTGTAACTTTTATTATTGATTACTTGATTCTGTATAGTGACCATGAACCCTTCGCCACAGAGATCACCATAGTTTTCCCAAGTGTTTGAGGCTTTCGAATCTACATGAGGTTGTTTGAGATCATTTACATGGCGTCAATGGTATTTCTTTTTTGACGACATGTCTATTTTGCAGTTAATATCTGTAACCTGCGAAGAAATATCCAGCTGTTCGTTGTTAAGATTCAGAGAGGTTAATGGAGAAAGTGCTTGAACTATTGCAGCGTGTAGTTCTCAGGTTACCTGTTTTTGATAATAAAAGTTCTTTAAAGAATGGATTTGTTGTAGCAAAAGTTCTTTAGATCTATTAGGCCTCTTCCTCCCTCATTTCGCGGCAGTGCAAGTCGTTCTATTGCGCTACTTGGATGGTGATGTCTGAATTTTGTCAGACTTGTGCGGGTAAAGGCCCATTCACAATGCAAACATAAGCATAAGCATGGCGTTAACATAAAAGTTAGGACTACGTCTACAAGTGGACTCATTCACAATGCGTTCGCATAAGCATAACACGTAAGACGTTAACTTAAGAGCTAACAAGCTTCAAGCTTCTGTGCTTATGCTTATGTCAGACATAAGGAATGAGCCAATCACAGTTCGACAACTCAAAATCGAGTATCGAAGTCGATAGGCGAACTATTCGTGTGCTGCGTGGTTGTGTTTGTCGTATTTGTTTGATATCTCGAAATCGATTCTCATATCCAACCAATAGTAAATTAGAATGTCTCATAGCCATTAGAAACTCTTATTTTGCGTATGTTTATGTTCGACATTGTGAATACGCCAACTCTTCGCTTATGTTAATGTCTATGTCTATGTGTTATGCTTATGTTTGTGATTGCATTGTGAATGAGCCTTAAGTCTCTAGATGTCTTCGAGTTCTGTGCTCCACGGTATAATTCCAGACGAGTACGTATTTACTGGTACTGCAAATGTGTTGATTGCTTTTATGTTATTGCCTGTATATGCCTGTTGCGGTGATATTCCCCCGCTGGATGGCGAGATCCGGCGCCGACCTACCGTCGGCTAGCGGGGTTTCCCCCTAACCAGGCCTCTCCCACCAGCGGGGCACCGCCCCAGCCGGGACAAGCTCTAAGCTCCCGACCGGTCTCCCGGAATATGTGATAGTGTGGTGCATGTTAGTGAAGGTGTGTGTAAGGGGAAAGGATACAAGGAAGAGATGAAAATATCGCGCGCGGTCCGTGGCTCGTTTGTTATGGTACTGCTCCGGCATTCGCCTGATATTGATCGCAGAAACCACGGAAAACTACCGATCAGAGCAGCCGGCCGCTAGAATTCTCCTCCAGACAGCGACTGAATTCGACCTAGCTGAAAACCGAGTGTCGAAAATCCTGCCGCCGTCAGGACTCGAACCTACGACCTCCCGGTCGGAGGCGCTGCAGCTTCCTGTCGCAAAATGGCGTCTTTGAACAGCAGCGGTCCATCGCTTTCTGTTTCGTACGTAGGTGCGCAGTAAGGGGGCGAGGGAGTGAAAAGAAGAAGGGGGCGTGGTGGGCCGGGGCTAACAAGGCTATTGACGGGCGGCGGCGCCGGGGCCCAGCGGTCGGCCGAGCGACGGCTGAGGGTTCACGGCTCGTTGGCGCTTGGATTTATGAGCTGCCAGCGCGGGCGCCCGGCGCTCTCCCCCCCCCTCCCCCTCCCCCTTCCCCCTCCCCCCTGCACTTGGCCCTGCCTGCAAGCCACAGCACGGAATCTCCTTGAGAGGCTCCTCTCCTCCACGCAGAATCAGTTCATGTTATTACAATGGATGTTACTGCACTTGATGCTTTGGGCGGGAGGCACCTGGGGTCGAGATCCGATAGGGACCGGACTTTCCACAATGGTTAGGTGGCTAGGTCGAATTTAGTCGCTGTCTGGAGGAGAATTCTAGCAACCTGCTTCTCTGATCGGTTGGTCGGCGCCAGATCTCGCCTTCCAGCGGGGGAAGATCACCGCCATCTCCCGAGAGAAAAAACATGCACTACACGAACGGGACTAATGAACGTAACGTCCAGGGAACACCAATCAGACAATTGCCTTACCAACCCCGCTCTCCAGGTCACAGGTCACGTTGCGAGTATCACGGCCTCTCCCCCCCCCTCGGGGAAATATTTCCCCGAAAGTGTTTCTAACCAGCAAAATTTTTTTCCTGCGTCGAGATTCGCACTCAGGTCTGGACCCGCCGGACCAGCCCAACCCGCTCTGCAAAGGACGGGACCTCCGAGCACGAAATGCTGAGGCTTCCCCATGTTTTTTTTTCTAGAGCTTATATCCAGCCAACAGCAAGTTACCGTTTACGTCCCGATGGTACGCATATTCGACCATACACTAGTCCAACACTTGCGGGCTCCTCTGATCTGGGGTCAGCAGAACGCGAGGCCGTTCTCGACAACACATACAAAGTCAAACCTTGGCCAAGGCGGGACTCGAACCCGCGACCCTTCGGACCGAAGCGCTGAGTCGGTACTCGCTCTTAGCCACCTCGGCCATCCGGGTCGGCGTGTTGATATTAATTTTTCATTAACCTTGCCTTTTCATTGCATGTTCATTTTACACCGAGAATAAATTTCCTAATCTACTTTCCCTACAGCCATATTTTAGGTAAGTGTGGATTCACAGACCGCCGCGACTATTGATGTTTCAAAATGTACCGCGGCTACTATAAGGTTAATCGAAAAGTTAGCAAATCGATGTTTCTGAGACGGCACACAGTGTAGCCGTCTCCTTCCTCTGTCTCTTCCGTCTTCCTCTGTCAGGTCGGCCTTCCCCACGTACATAATGTTAAACGAGTATGATTGATTGGTTAGTGATTATGGGCGCGTCAACTGCTAAGGTCATTGTTCTCGTAAGCGTTGCGGATGTTCATATCACAGGAGGTGACGGTGATCTTCACCGGCTGGATGCATAAGTTCAGTACCAATCTACACGGCGGGTAGTGAGTTTTCCCCCAACAAGGTATCTCCCATTAGAGATCCGGCGCCGACCTACACGTCGGTTTACGGAATTTCCCTCCGCCAGGTATCGCTCCCCCAGCGAAGGCAAGCTCTAAGCTCCCAGCTGATCTCCCGAATTGTATGATTCTGTAGTGGACCTAAGTTTTGCAAATCCAGGCGAGTCAAGAGATGATGGGAAAGTGGTACGTGGTTGGTTTGTTGGTGATTCCGGGCGCGTCAACAGCTTGGGTCATTAGTCCCGTAATGTGTAGCGCATGTTTTTTTCCTCGGGAGGTGGATGGCGAGATCCGGCATCGACCTATCGTCGGCTAGCGGGGGTTTCCCCAACCATGACTCTCCCACCAGCAGGGCACCGCCCCAGCCGGGACAAGCTCTAAGCTCCCGACCGGTCTCCCGGAATATGTGGTAGTGTCGTGCATGTTACTGTAAGTGTGTGTGTGAAAGGGGAGAAGATAGGACAAGGAAGGGGAAGAGAAGATCGTGCGCGGTCCATGGCCCGCTTGTTAGGGTACTGCTCCGGCATTCACCTGACATGGTACATGGTTTGTGACCCGTTTGTTAGGGTACTGCTCCAGCATTTGCCTGGAATTGATCGTAGAAACCACGGAAAACTCAGAGCAGGAGACAAGTTGTATTTCCTTCCGGATAATGGCTCAAAGTAGTATCGTCAAGACGAATACTGAGACCTCCCAAATAAAGATGCTGTAGCGGTAATCGGTGTGGCTGAGCTGTCTCAAACACTGAACGTATTCGCAACTCAGTGAATCTCACGAATGATTTCATGACTCGGAAAACGAAAATGTAGAAACGGAAAGTAGTAGGTCGCTCAGTATTATTATGCATTTACACGTTCGTATTTGCTGAATATATGAATTTTCACCTAACTGTGAAAATTAAAGATAGCCAATGATCTTTTAGTCTTCTAATTCTTGTTTCCGTATGAATTCCTTACTTGCTCAAATTAGACGAAATGAATAGATACTGAACAAATACAAACGTGGATATTGCGTAATTTGACAATTTTAAAATCACAACTTATAAGCAAAACTGACAATTTCTTAATAAGTTAAATGATTTATTTTCGTGAAATTAAACACAACTTTCATCAGATTTCTATTTTAATACTTGAATTCTCTCTAAATATAGCAATAATCGTTTATTAGCTTCTGTCTGGTCAAGACTGCCTTCTCAGCAATGAGATTCTTATCTGTGTAATAGCTGTTTTTTGTAACACTAATGAGATTGAAAAAGTTAATTACATCTACCAACGTATTTCTCCAAGAAGAAATATTACTTTCAGTTATGATTACGAGCGTAGAAAATTCTGATATTTCATGAAATTCTTCTACTAACTATATATCAATAGAGCTGAAACAGGGTGGTCAGCAATCTGGGATTTTGGAATTCAAGTTTTTTTCCCGGTTTTCCAGGTCTGAGAATATAAATTTTCCAGGTTCTTTTTGCACATTACAACACATTCTTACCTTCCACCGCTTACGCGCTAAATAGAAAGTTACGTAATATTGCGGGAAAAGCAGCGAATTTTCGGTCGAAAAACTCTTATTGCCGAGCACTGAAAACGAAAAAGTGGATAAATCCAGTTGTAAATTTAGGGGGGGATGAATCTAACACGCAGTGTAGAATCCACGTTTTGTAGGTCCTTGAAACCGAAAACTGTTGACGGTCCGTGGCCTGTTTGTTGAGGTACTGCTCCGGCATTCGTCTCGTGTTGATCGGAGAAACCACGGAACACTACCAATCAGAGCAGCCGGCCGGTAGAATTCTCCTCCAGGCAGCGACTGAATTCGACCTAGCTGAAAAGATAGTGTCTAAAATCCTGCCGCCGTCGGGACTCCAATCTAGGATCTCTCAGTCAGAGGCGCTGCATCGACATCAGTTGATGCATTGAGTCACCGCTCCCGGCTGATATAAGTTTTTTTTTTAACGAGCATGAGACCTGCCGCATTTCCTTAAACATCCTTCTCACTATTCTACAATTAAGTTTGATCAAAAATTTTCGAAAATGAAGAATGCGCCGAACATAGGACCATCATCACTATCTTCACAGTTCTTTGCTGCATACGAGGATAAAAATGGAAGACACAATTTGAAGCCGTTAAGCGCGAAAATTGTTTAAAATGGTTTTAAAAGCGCCTATGTTTCATCTAAAATTACGCAAAAATACTCGTATTTTCGGAATATTGAACATGATCTCTTTTCAAGAAATGTTTTTGATGAACATATTTCATTAATATAAAAAGTTACCTTCAAAATTAAAGTTGTAGGAAGACACCAAAATGCAATTTTCGAAAAATGAAGGTTTTCAACCAAAATTGAGACCTGTACCATTCTCTCAAACGTCCTTCACACTATCCCACTACAAAATGTAATAAAAAAGGATGAAATCTTTTTATGAAAATTGTGAAAATGGCCCTAGGGCTTCATATTAAAGTACCCCCGAAAAATTAAAAAGAAAGTAAAGGAAATAAAAACAATAAATTTATGTTCATTTTTCGCGAGCGAAATGCGCTGGTTCTCATAAGTCCTGCATGAGCGATTTTCGAAGTCCATGCATTGAGGACTGATCTTCGATTAATGAAATTTAACTTTTTTTTATTTCTGAACAAGCCAAGGTTAGTTCATTCGTCTAAATTATATAGGTTGTCTTTTCATCCTTGCATAATCTTTCTTACCATTCTTTCACCTTCAATTTGTTTTCTGTCTGTTCTCTATCCTCAACTTGTTTTCCTCCCTCTGATAATGAGTTTATTTTTTTATGCAACAACTCATTTTCTGATCGGCTTAATTAGGTAGGATTCTCTTTTATATTATTTTGTTCTCTTTCCTATAATGTAGTTATATAGTGTTTTATCTGTTTCACGGAATGCATGGCTTCTTATTCTCGAAAAGATTCGGAAATTATTGTATCTGCGAATATGCAGGATAAATGTAGAACGCTGCAACGTGTTTTTCATCGATATTTAGTCCCAAATTCCTCTGTTTCTTACTGAGTTTATAGCATTGATGATAGCACCATGAGGAAATAACGATACACAAGAAAGTGGCACGATACTCGTACATCTGTTGCATAGAAAATCGTGGAGCTACGAATCACTAGGACGCAATCAAGGAAACTTGAGTGTAATGATGGCCACATCCACCTTAACTCACACAAGAGCAATTTCGTACCGCAGGTCGCACAAAAACTGTAATACTCGTCCTCGCTTTCAACCAGCCGTGACAGGGGGTCTTGTTATTTGTCTCAATCACTTTGAGGATAAAACAAAAGCAGAAGCGGTAACATAGACACCGCGCTAAAACCGAGCATCTCATCTCTGCATACTCTAATTTCAGTTAGGTCTTTCTCTGAATACGGTACGGTGTTCTTATCGTAGGTAAAATTTACCATTAACTCAGCTCAGTGCATCAACTGATGTCACTGCAGCGCCTCTGACTTAGGTTCGAGTCCTGACGGTGGCAGGATTTTCGACACTAATTTTTAAGCTACGTCAAATTCAGTCTTAGTCTGGAGGGGAATTCTAGAATGTCGGAATCCGAATGCCGGAGCAGTACCCTACCAAACGGGCCACGGACCGCGCGCGATCTTTCCTTCCTCTTCCTTGTCCTATCCTCTCCCCCTTACACACACTTACATTAACATGCACTACACTACCACATATTCCGGGAGACCGGTCGGAAGCTTAGAGCTTGTCCTGGCTGGGGCGGCGCCTTGCTGGTGGGAGAGTCCTGGTTAGGGGCAAACCCCACTAGCTGACGGTAGGTCTGCGCCGGATCTCGCCATCCAGCGGGGGAAGATCACCGCTATTTCCCTAGAAAAAACATGCACAACACGAACGGGACTAATGACCAAAGCAATTGACGCGCCCGGAAACACGAAAAAATCAATCAATCAACCATTAGTATTAACTATAATAATACGAGAATTCGTTGAAAGGTAAGGGAGATTTATTATACTATTTATTAACATTTTACTTTACACATTCTTCTATTATAGTATTGCACACATATTTCCTTCCCCAGCATGTTTTTTCATCTTGATTGCCAGTTCATAGTCTGTTGTTTGTCTTGTGCTCTACTTGTATCTTCGCATATTTGTATATTCACATCTTGTTCTTTGTACACTCACATATCAAATCTGTTCGTTTACTGTTAAAAATAAGTTTATATCATTCGGAAACGAAAATATCTACTTTTTGAAATGTTAATCTCTCGCTTTTTTAAATTTATTGTTATTATCATTATTATTTATTATTATTTATTATTACTATTTTTTAATCTTTCAACTATTAAAAGTTAAATAGTTGGGAAGAGATTCTGAAATTCAATAAAGCGTGCGCAGATGATTTTCTCCCCTATACGTCACATACAGTTTTTGACTGAATAAATAAAATATTAGTATTGAGTTAGAATATGAACTTAATGAGGACACTATAGCCTTAAACGAGATCTTTAAACATTGACATCACTGGTCGTCAGACCAGTAAAGTGTTTAGATAAATCTGTGAAATTCACGAAGGAAACAAAATACTTTCGTCTGATCCCATCAGCCACTACTGACCATAATATACCATTAGAAGATTTGTATACAGAAATAAAAGGAAAATGAAACACAGTAAGCTGTCTGAAAAATAATGTATGGCACACGTGATAATAGTGATTTTACTTTGCTCGTAGGTTTACACCACTCGGACTATCCGCTTCATGTCACATTTCCTACTCCCCATCTCGATCAGGTTTTTCGTCCAGTTTCCCTGATCCATTGAGCAAATACTGAGATGGCTCCTTGTTTTGCTTCTGGACATAAATGTACCTTCATTATCTGTGAACGTCTTCTGGAATTCAGTGGTAAATACAATTATTCAAATTATCGTTCACCAAATTGTCGCGACACGAAGTATTCTTCCTTCACGAAGGACATGATGGATGAGGGATAAGAGCCCAAATTGTTTGCTTATTTACTCTTGAAAATATATTTTATTACATGGGAGCTCTTTTTTTTAATTTTCAAAATTTATGTAGTATATGACTCAGTGTAGGGATCGCAGAATTTTGAAAATGTGGACAGAATTCACTTCTCCCCATAGCACGTCATACGCAGTTTCAACTGTTTTTTGACGCAAAATAAATAAATAAATAAATACTCGTGAAATAAAATGTCACTTTTACCACTCGTATCATAAATAACTATTCTCTTGGTGCTTTGTTTCCACGAGAAAGCCAAACAAAAAAGCTTTAGCTTCCATAATGAATGTGAGTGTGCATTGTTGGAAAAAGTTGAATTTTTGGAATTTCGAACGAGGTTTTAATGAAAATCGTCCTGTTTCAGTTTTTGTAAGTGCACTTTATTCCAGGAAATTTTGAGGAACAATGGAACTATATTTGGGAAAATATTGTATGGGTTCTTTTAAAGCAGTTCTAAAAATTCATCATCAAAATCATCAAATTCAATTCATATGCCTAGTCTCGTGTCACGCTAGAACGATGTGGGATTTTCCATTTTTGAGAAAATTCTACGAATGGTTTATGCGCTTGTGATGACCACACAGACACAGTCATGGAAAAACACAACCTTTTTATAATAATAATAATAATAATAATAATAATAATAATAATAATAATATAAAATTAAATCTAAAAACATCCCGCTCGCAATAGAAAAAAAAAAAACAATAATCCAAATAGTAATCACAGCAACTGGTCTGGTTATAATAAATAATAATAGTAATAATAATTAATATTATAATAAATAATAATAATTAATAATAGTAATAATTATTAATTATTTAATAATAATAATAATAATAATAATAATAATAATAATAATAATAATTAAAGTTCTAAAATCCGTGATTCTGGAAACATGTAGACTTGTTCGCACTGTGTTAAATCACCAACAGCATTGGTTGAGATATGCCTGCATGGCCTTCAAAGAGTAAGCACCACAGATAAACTCTGAGACAAAGAAGAAGAACAACAATAGTAATATTTATTTCCTGCTCGTGAGCTTTCGCTCGTTGGAAGTGTTTGTTCAGAACATGTAAAGACAAAGACAAGTTAAGAAGACCTATTATTGGGCATATACAACTACTAATTAGCAACTAAGAAAACATACAACACACACCAAATATTGGCATCAGACGCAGTTCCCTGGACAATTTTTGACTTCAGGGACTTCAAAAATTCTCCCCTACAAAGAAAGCAACTGTTCTGCATACCAAGCAAACAACAGAGCACCTTCGTTCAATTTAATTACGAACTAATTTTTTTTGCGTGTTTTGAAGCTCATGTTTCCTCCCAGCCCAAACTCAAATATCCTGTTCTCTACGTGGCACCTTCCCAAGAGGAAAGTTGGCAACAAAGCTTGGGACGCCGCGTCGGCCGTTGCTTTCTCTTTGATTGGCCTTAACTTGAGCACTAGACGCTGCCGCCAGCTTCGCTTCACCACCTCTTTCAAAGAGAACCCTCGGGCGGTGAACAAAGGACCTGTGGGCAGCACTACCCGTTAGAGAGAGCGCGTTTCTCGAGAGTCACCGAGTTATGTGTTGAGATAATTCGCTCATTATTGCTGTATATTGTGCTCTGCTTTGGGAGTCCGGCGCAAAAACGACGCGGTGAGTGTTGGGTCTCGTCGCTCCTAATTCACCAGCAGGAAAACTCGTCGGCTGCTGGCAATACTGCAGGTGATAGGTGCGTAACAATGCGGCACACGGGAGGACCACAAAAAGGCTGTGTTCGGGTGATTACGATGAAAACCGGCGCTTTTAACTCCAATTTCCGTTGACGTTTTAGACAGTTCCGTTGATTGGTGCTTCCCGACACGGCAATAGCTATCGTCAACAGTTCCGCTTGTGTAGTGAATGCGTTATACCGGTGTCTCCCAGCTGGATGGTGAGATCCAGCTCCGACTTACACATCGCGTTGTGGGTTTCCCCCACCTGTTATCTCCCCAGTGGGACACCGCCAAAGCCGGGACTAGCTCTACGATCCGGGCTAGTCTCTCTATAAGTGAATATAATTGTGTGTTTGAGGGAAGAGGGTAGGACAAGGAAGAGGAAGGAAAGATCGCGCGCGGTCCGTGCCCGTTTGTTAAGGTACTGCTCCAGCATTCGCCTGGTGTTGATGGGAGAAACCACGGAAAACTACCAATCAAAGCAGCCGGCCGCTAGAATTCTCCTCCAGACAGCGACTGAATTCGATCTAGCTGAAAAGCTAGTAGTTAAAATCCTTGTCCATTGTTCATGAGCATAGGTCGTGGGCAGGAACCTGAGCATGCAGCAACCACACAATCGTGTTTTGTTCATTGTATGTGATGTGTGACTTCGAATACATCATGCATTTTACTTTATGGGGTCAGACTTCACATATTGAATCTTGAATCAACAAGAACACATCACACATCACACATCAAGAATCTTGAAGTGTACGATAAATGTTTGGTTCTTTCCGTTTAAAAGAGTTTTACAAAATTTTGCGACTCTTAGCAATACTTTATTTTAAATATCACGGCTCATTTTTGTTTCACTTGAGCTCAAAAGTTGGTGCACGCCTAAATATATATAGGTATCCTCTTACCCAAGTTCTTGTATGTTTGTGCCACAATTCAGGATGAGGTGTCAAAATCAAGGATTTTTCCCCTTTTCACGTGCCCTGAAGCGCATTTTTCAATGCTTAACTCCATACAAATAGAGTCGCGGAAGGTCTTTACATGTACAAGCAATGAAGAAAGCTGGTTCTTATCTCTGGCGTACATCTTGAGATCGTCCATGTAGAACTGATG
Organism: Teleogryllus oceanicus; assembly: GCA_964035755.1. Classification (NCBI taxonomy): domain Eukaryota; kingdom Metazoa; phylum Arthropoda; class Insecta; order Orthoptera; family Gryllidae; genus Teleogryllus; species Teleogryllus oceanicus. The sequence continues at coordinate 63,003,164 of CAXIVR010000013.1, forward strand.
ATTAATGAGCATATAGGGATTTTTGGTGATATTATAACCAACCCCCGAATCTCGTAACATTCTGCTGAGATGGTTAGAACTAGGGACTAAGGGACTAAGACTATCTCCCTGAAAAATTTCTTGTTTGATCCTCAGTTCCTTGGTGGTATAGCTGCCTCCAGAAAATGAAACGTTTATCTTTGTACACCAAGCTGGATTAGGTACACATACTGGGCATTTACTTTGTAGAGGCAAAGGACATACAAAGGTCACGAATGAGATATCGAGTCGAAGGCCTTGGTGTAGTCGATCCATCCCACAGAAATGTTGCGGTGTATTGTTTTGGCTTGATTGATTACAACACTGTCTATCAATAATTCTTTGCAACCTTGAGCACCCTTTCTGCTTCCATTTTGCTTTGATGTCAAAAGATTGTTGACCTTTAGATGAATATTCAGTATTTTGGCTAGCACAGATGTAAAAATCGTATATACTATGGGGAGACAAGTGATAGGTCGATAGTTACTTGGAGTCTTAGCATCGCTAGACTTCATTATCATAAATGTAACTCCTTCAGTAAAAGACGCCGGAATGATAGATGGATCGTTGAATGCGACTTGAAACCACCTGGCCTGTACCGCGTAAGTATACGGGAAATACTTCCACTAAAAGTTTGGTGTTCCATCAGTAGCTGGTGCTTTCCAATTCTGCGTCTTATTGATTGAATTGAAGATATCTTTCCGTGTAGTATTAAGCGTGCACATTTGTGGCATATCACAACACTTCTCTTTCTCTTCTGCTATCCAGTAAGCCTCGTCATCGGTGGTGTTGAGAACGCTCCATTTTCTTCTATCTCGGAGCTTTTAGGAACGGTTTCTGGCAACCTCCTTTGATCTTCGAGTTATCTGAAAAATTTCTTCTGGTCGCAGAAATACATAGCATTCTGTTGCCTTCGTTTCATTGCCTTATGGTATCTTCTTATACGCGCTGTCTCAGATACTCAAGTCTGTCTCGAACTCTCTCCTCGAAATTTGGCTGGGTTCTTCGAATTCTCATCTTTCGTCCAATTGCCTTCACTGCATTGGAGACCTTTCTACTTGGGTTCTCAGAAGCTGTAAAGAAGGCAGTCAGAGTTTCTATGTCTCACCGGAAGCTTTCAATCTTACATTAAATACGTCTCAACAATGGGAGCTTGGTGGGCTTAGCGAACTTTACTGTGTTTGTCGATGTTTTTAATGATCCTTTACAGGTTTACCAAGTCCTGTACAACAGCAAGGGCTGCACAAGCTTACCATTTCCTCAAGGGATATCGATTGTTATATATCAACTTTCAGTAAGTTATTGTCAACTTCCATCGTCGCATTTGTACTGGCCAACCCACTTGCGGGATCAATGGCCGGAAGGATAAAGGGATATCATGATAGTAAGTTTTAATGGTTTCGTAATGCCCAGCTCAAGAGAATTTCTCAGACTCTAGGAGACACGATTCTTCAGATACCGTCTCCACCATTTCTGATTAGCTTGTGGATCTTCATTGCATCTTCCTTCACCAGTCACATTCCTGTTATCAACACCCAAGGACGCTCTTACATTCTCCCTAATGATATTCATTGCTGCGTTTGAGAGAAAGTTCCTTACAATGATTATGCTCTATTTGTCGCACACTCTTTACTCAGGTACCGGTATGTTCGGATGCTGTTTTAACCATTCTTCATGAAATCGCGTCCAGCATCTCTCTATTTTCTTTTCAAGGTTGATAACCAGAAAGTACGCATGCATAATTTGATATGATTTGATTTGATTTTTTCGTGTTTCCGGGCGCGTCAACTGCTTTGGTCATTAGTCCCGTTAGTGTACTGCATGTTTTTTCGCGGGAGATGGCGGTGATCTTCCCCCGCTGGATGGCCAGATCCGGCGCCGACCTTCCGTCGGCTAGCGGGGTTTCCCCGCCACATTCTCTCGGATGGTTTGAGGAGGCTCCACTGCTCTCCACTAGTACCACTAGTATTTCTCATTGCGCGCCCGGTGCCAGAACTCGCAGCACCGCCTTGCAAGAGCGGATCGCGTGCGTCACAAATCCTTTGAGTTCTTCTCCACCGGCGGAGTCTCGAGTCTGCAAGTACTTCTCGCCTCTGAGCCAGAGCCCCACCCGCGCACCATTGCCTAACCCTTACAGGCTTAGCTCAGGCACATACAGTCCGCAAAAACATAGGATTGACTATTTATTTATTTATTTTACGTCGAAAAACAGTTAAAACTGCGTATGACGTGCTATGGGGAAAAGTGAATTGCGTGCACATTTTAAAAATTCTGTGATCCCTACACTGAGTCATATAATACTTAAATTTTTGGGAAAAAAGCCTCCTATGTAATAAAATCTATTTTCAAGGATAAATAAGCAATAAATTTTGGCTCTTATTACTTCCTACCGCGACAACATGGAAAGGATAATTTGAATAATTGTATTTCCCACTTAATTCTAGAAGACGTGCTCAGAAAATGAAGTTACATTTATGTCCAGAAGCAAAACAAGGGGCCATCTCAGCATTTGCTCAATGGATCAGGGAAACTGGACGAAATACCTGATCGAGATGGGGATCATTGACCCGGAGGAGGATTTCAGATGCCTCCCCATCTCCCAGATGCCAGTCAGCTCGCCGATCCCTTTCCCGGAATTTAAGGGCACAAGTCACTTCCCAGCTTCCAGGAGAACAGACAGGCATCCGATTTCGCGGGTTGCCATTGCCCTAATAGCCGACATTCAATAGTAACTTTGGGACTCAGTAGTCCCCCTGATGCAAGTAATAATTCTTTTTGTATTCCAGCATTATTAACGACCTTTTTCGTTGCAAGAAACCGTTCATAAAATGACCTCTTATAGCACAGATTATGAAATATGTACCATATATTTGCTTCATCACACATTCGGCTAATCGCAGCCAGAGAATCGTGGGGTGTTAGAGATAAATCGAACAGACGACCACCGTTTTTTCGCAAAGATATCAAATGCCCTAGACGTCTCAGCAAAGGTAATTCCAAAAATTATCTTTGGTTCTCTTATAAATTTATAATGCTTTTATACAAACAATTACGTATCTCGTTTATAATGTTTCTTTATTTCATGCGTACAAATCTGAAACCTCTCTCCTAACATTGCTCGTTTTCAAAACATGTAATCATGCAAAAAGGCTTAACATTATTAACTAGTTGCATAATAGTTTTTTACCATTAGAGATAATCTTTTTGATTTTCAGTCGTGCAATGATATATAATTCATTTACACAAATAAATTATTTTCTGCTTGGCTGAGTTTGCTACTTACGGGGAAGTGAATGCGTAATGTTTCTCTTACCCCCTCCCCCAAGCTTGAGAATGAAATTAGGTGCAGGTAGGGACGACACTGCTTGCTAGCTAGCAAAGTCAGACAGTCGACCCAAAAGACAAATACATACATTTTGTGCGTTGTCTTTTATATCTTAGCTTCTTTTTTAGGACTTCGATTTTTATATTTTCCTTTTATTTCATAATAGAAAATATTATGATAAACTTATTTTAGAGACAACTCATCTCAGTGGTTGAAAAAATCAAACCCGTTTTGCAAGAGCCTTTTTTTTTGAAGTTGTGATTCACATTATATTTGTGAATAATGTATTAAGGATCACAGTTGAATTTCGAATAGAGTTTCTCAAATAATGTTTACACTTGCCCCCTAATCAATACTTTTGTAAAATAGCATTGTATGACAAGAGTTCTATTGCTTTTAAAAATTAACAAAAATTCAGTTTAAAAAACTCATTTTTAAAAATTAAAAGAAACAATTATTTTTAACAATTTTCAAGTGAATATTATTGATTCTTGAGCAGTGGAATGAAAATGAAATTGTGGTAAAATTAAATTACGCCCAACAAAAGGATTCTTTTCATTGGCAACAGTGTAGTGGAAAAAGGACGAAGTGTTCAAACGGGCCTGCATTCTCTTTATTCGCGTTGGAAACGCGGTGTATTTAAAAACATTTGTCCTTTTAGAAAACTTCTGATGAACTCAGCGAATACCCGTTACAATACTATAAAAAGTCGTTTTACTTTTCAAAATAACAAAAATGCAGAGTTCAAAAATGTAATTTTAATAAATTATAAAACAAAGAGAGAAGTAATATTTTATATAACTTGCAAAACGATTTTATTGAACACTGAGGAATGAAAAGTAAATAAAGTGTTGGGAAATTAAATTACACAATTCAACAAAAGAGATTTTTGCATTGCAATAGTATTCTCAAACATTTTACTTCATTCGTGTAGCGAACTCGGTGTATTTATAAATATTTATACTTTCAGGAAGCCTACGATAAAGTCAGCGAATAATAGCGACGTTAGTCTCAAAAAGCCCTATTACTTTTCAGAATTAATAAAAATTCAGAGTTAAAAATTTCTTTTTAATAAATTAGAAAACATAGGGATAAGTAAAACTTTCTAAGCGATATTATTGAACATTGGGGATAGAAAAGGAAATGCAGTATGGAAAAATTAAATTACGCTCTGTTCAACAAAAGAATTTCTTACATTGCAACAGTATTCTGGAAAATTGACGAGGTATGCCTGCATTTTACTTCATTCCTGTCGCAAACGCGGTGTATTTATAAACATTTGTCCTTTTAGAAAGGCTCTGATGAACTCAGCGAATAAACGTGACATTAGTAATTTACATTCCAGATGTAACCGCGCAAAAACCTTACGAGAGGACTTGGCAAAAAGCTGAACCCGAACGCAGACGAGTAATCTGTGCGGAGTGCCATTGCAGGTAATGACTCCCAGCGAATTGCCCGCTAACACGGAGCCAGGCGAGGGCAGTTGGTTTTTAGACGTCTAGTTCGTTGTAGGCGTCGACACAAAGCATTTCTCACCCTCGGGTTCGTTCCCTGGCGGCGGGATTGTGAATTAGGGAAGCAAGCGAGATTGCTTTGGATGATGATTTGTCGGTTTGCGCTGGGTAGCAGCGGACCGCGGGGCTCAAGTGGTTCAGCGTTGAAGTAGGCGCTGACGGACTTTCGGGTTCTCAACGAGATGCTAGCGCGTGCTTGCTCAAGATATTTTTTTTAAGGTCGCACCAACATATAGGTCATTAGCGATCACTATTGCAGTTACATTATGATTGATTGATTGACTGATTTCTTCGTGTTTCCGGGCGCGTCAACTACTTTGGTTATTAGTCCCGTTAGTGTAGTGCATGTTTTTTTTCTCGGGAGATGGCGGTGATCTACCCCCGCTGGAGGGCAAGATCCGGCACCGACCTACCTTCGGCTAGTAGGGTTTCCCCCTAACCAGGACTCTCCCACCAGCGGGGCACCGCCCCTGCCGGGACTAGCTCTAAGCTCCCGACCGGTCTCCCGGAATACGTGGTAGTGTAGTGCATGTTAGTGTAAGTGTGTGTGTAAGGGGAGAGGATAGGACAAGGAAGTGGAAGGAAAGATCGCGCGTGGTCCGTGGCCCGTTTGTTAGGGTACTGCTCCGGTATTCGCCTGGTGTTGATCGGAGAAACCACGGAAAAGTACCGATCAGAGCAATCGGCCGCTAGAATTCTCCTCCAAGCAGCGACTGAATTCGACCTAGCTGAAAAGCTAATGTTGAAAATCCTGCCGCCGTGGGGAGTGGGAACCTAGGACCTCTCGGTCACATGCTCTGCAGTGACATCAGTTGCGCTGAGCTACCGCTCCCGTTGCGGGACTCCGAGCTCAAGTGGTTCAGCGTTGAAGTAGGCGCTGACGGACTCTCGGGTTCTCAACGAGATGCTAGCGCGTGCTTGCTCGAGATATTTTTAGGTCGCACCAACATATAGGTCTACTGGAGTTAACATTATGGTAACTGTGAAGATGAAACAATATGATGATAACGGTTGAAAGGATGAACACTAATAAAACCATGCCCGAGGACTCGAACCCGCGGACCGCGGGCGGTAGCTCAGTGCATCAACTGATGTCACTGCAGCGCCTCTGACCGGGTGGTCCTAGGTTCTCACTCCCCACGGCGGCAGGATTTTCCACACTAGCTTTTCAGCTAGGTCGAATTCAGTCGCTGTCTGGAGGAGAATTCTAGCGGTCGGCTGCTCTGATCGGTAGTTTTCCGTGGTTTCTCTCTCATGGTTGGTCGGCGCCGGATCTCGCCATCCAGCTGGGGAAGATCACCGTCATCTCCGGAGAAAAAACGAAAAAATCAATCAATCGAACCCGCGATCGTTCGGTCTGAGATCGCTACGACACTTCTGCCTTACTCCGGACCAGCGCTCGAGATATTTGGTTTTAATGTTATTGTCAGAAAGTCGGCCTCGACACACCGGGAGAGATGGCTCAGGGCGACACTGCAGTGCCTCTGGTCGGGAAGTCCTAGGTTCGAGTCCCTACGGGGGCAAGATTTTCAACACTAGGTCTGCGGGGATTTTAAACGACCCGGTATCTTTCATCAGCAGGGCATCACCCCAGCCGGGTCAAGCCTTAAGCTCCCGACTGGTTTCCCGACATGTGTGATACTGTACGACATGTGTGATAGACGTCTGTGACCCGTTATTACGCTACTACTCCGGCATTCGCCTGGTATTCATCGAAAAAAACACGGAAAACCACCGATCAAAGTAGCCGGCCACTAGAATTGATCCCCCTGGCTGAATTCGACCTAGGTGACAAGCTCGTCGCCGTCGAGGTTCGAACCCAAGTGCCTCTCGGTCAGAGCCAATTCAGTGTCATCAACCGATGCCCTGAGCCACCTAAGCCGGTCCGAAGAAGAAAAAGATCGTCGGATGGAAATGAGCTCCGCGAAGTCGACTCCCCTCGGACAAACGTCCGAGGTCAGCGAGGGCCAACGTTACACTGCCCCGAGTCCCGCCTTCTTTCTGATGCAAATTATCAACGTCATTAAGGCAACGTGGCGACGTCCATCAATACAGGACGCGAGCATTTTTTGACAAGCAGTATACGAGCGCACCTCCGTGGGTCAGGGGTTCGCGTTCTGGCCTAAGAATCCACAGTGCGCGGGGTCGATCCCGGACGAGGTGCGTGGATTATGGAAGGGTGGAAAATCCCAGTAGCCCCAGTAGCAAATCCCCAGGAAAATCCCCAATCATTCTTGAGGCATGTAAAAGAATTCTGGCGGTTGCCCGGTGGAATTAAATGCCTCCGACAATATCCCGCCCTAACGAGATCTCACTTTATCCACTTAACAGATAGCTCAGATATAGTTAGCTGAGACCATCTGGCGGAAAACTGAGTCACACCCCAAATACATCAGGGGACCGCCCACGAGGCGCGCCTGCTCGAAAAGTCCCCAGATCCGCGTCGTTGTGTCTTGAAGACAAATTATAAATTGTTTTGTTTCTTGTGTAGAATAAATAAATTTTGCTAAGAACGAACAGAAATTCATTTCTGTGGACAATCCAGAAGAAACGTTTCAATGGTTCTGTCGACCCAACGTTACCACTGATGACTCTTTCTTACATGTTACCACTGTAGAGTTAGGAATTCACCGTTTCTCTCATTTTATCGGCCAAGAATGCCCAACGCAAGGGATTTTGCGGCTGTTTCCACTGCAACGACTGTTTCGGGGACGACTCCAGGTGCGAGCCCCGTCTGTCAACCGCTGGCTGGAAGAGAACTTAAGGGACCGGCTGCTCCAATCGGTCGTTTCCTGCTCCTGGGGCTTCTACGATCAACACTAGGCGAATGCCGGAACAGTACATTAACTATTACAATCTTGGCTGTCCGGGTGACGACGCGTTAATTGATGTGGTGCCGACGTTTCCATTATCATGTCGTGATCTGCATCAGGGCTCGTAATGTTCTTGTTTATTTATACTAATAATCGCCAATCGTAGCTAGAGGGCTGCCTGTCAACCGCGGGATGGCGGCGAGGCGCACGAGCGACGGCAGGAAGCTCCGAGTCGGACGGCGCGCCGCGGCCAGACGGCACGGCGCCAATGGAGGTCGGACGGTGTGGAACAGTCCGGCCCGGGCGCCTGCGTGAGAGTCCGCACCAATGAGCGCCAGGCATTGTGTAGGCGCAACCCCGCGTCGCCGTTGATATTCTGGGGCTGACCAAGGCCACTGGGAAAAGACAGCAGCATTCCATTCACCCGACGCCCACGTTGGGGACGATGCATCGGTGGAGGAGAGTGACGCCCAGAATGATTTGGTTTTTTGCTTTGGTAGTTACTGCCACTTTGATGTTGGGAAGATTGAGTTGCAGGACTAACACAACGGCTAGAATTTGCTTGCCTATTGTAAAACTGAACATTTTGAGAAGACTGCTGTTGGACATGGCTTGCAGACTGATAAAACTGGTGTGAACGCGTCGTCACCCGGACAGCCAAGATTGTAATATTGACTCAGGCCGCGGAAGCCTACGACTTCATTTAGTACATTAACTAGTAGACCGCAACCCGATCTTTGCTTCCTTCTTCCTTCAGGCACCGAGCCCGCCGTCGTAAACCCTAAGCTCCGGACACGACAGGAGGTGTAATGCATTGTGGTAATTCTGATGTGGTATTGTTGGCATAATTACACTAAGAAATAATGAAAGTCATCTCCGACAGCTCAATGTATTTGTTTAGAGTCGGCTTTCGATGGTTTTGCCGTCGTCATTTGTCTCGGTATGTGCAGGAAACGTCGGGAGACAGTGCCCCCCGACTTTTGTCACACAGTCTCCCGACTTTTGCAACATACAGCGAGACTGATGATGACAGCAAAGCCGTCAAAAGACGACTCTCTAAACAAATAGTTTGAGTTGTCGGAGATGACTTCCATTATTTCTTAGTGTAATTATGTCAACAATACCACACCAGAATAACCACAATGCATTACACCTTCAGTCATGTCCGGAGCTTAGGGTTTGGTTTGGTTTGTGCTTTTCGTGTTTCCGGGCGCGACAACTGCTTTGGTCATTAGTCCCGTTAGAGTAGTGCATGTTTTTCTCGGGAGATGGCGGTGATCTTCCCCCGTTGGATGGCGAGATCCGGCGCCGACCTACCGTCGGCTAGTGGGGTTTCCCCCTAACCCGGACTCTACCACCAGCAGGGCACCGCCCCAGCCAGGACAAGCTCTAAGCTCCCGACCGGTCTCCCGGAATATGTGGTAGTGTAGTGCATGTTAGTGTAAGCGTGTGTGTAAGGGAGAGAGGATAGGACAAGGAAGAGGAAGGAAAGAAGTAGGGTACTGCTCCGGCATTCGCCCGGTAATGATCGGAGAAACCACGGAAAACTACCTATCAGAGCATCCGACCGCTAGAATTCTCCTCCAGACAGCGACTGAATGCTGAAAAGCTAGTGTCGAAAATTCTGCCGCCGTCAGGACTCGAACCTAGGACCTCCCGGTCAGAAGCGCTGCAGTGGCATCAGTTGATCGGAGCTTAGGGTTTGCGACGGCGGGGGCGGTGCCCGCTGACGGAGATACTTGGAGAGGGAAACCACACAGTGTATGTCTGCGCCAGATCTCAAGTTTTAGCGGAAGGGGAATACCGCACTTTTCGGAATATAACGTGGACTATTCTTATGGGAACGGCCACTGCTGTCAGCACACCCGGCGAAAAATGTGACGAATCTTCCATTCCTGCTTTACGCAGCCCACGTTCGTGTAAATTGTGTTTATTTATTTGGCCGATGAAGTACTCCAGAAGGGGCCGCAGTGGCAGGAGACCTCGGTAGGACGCAGAGGGACTCGAACAGGTAAGCAGCCCAGTGAAGGCGGCCTGTCTAAAGAAGGTGTCCCGAAAAAATGTCCCACCAAGTCAGAACGCTGAAAGTTGACAGCCAAAACTAGATGTGGACCGATAATCCGCAGTGGAGAAATATCACCACTCGAATTCCTCACAAAAATAATACACTGTGAGGACGGAACTGGCCGAAGCCTAACTCGTGAAGTGAAAGAGAAGATATTTGGCATCGTTTACATAAATGTGGAATCTAAGGAATTTCCACTAGAACATGGAGAACGATCAGTTATTTTTATTTATTTAATTTATTTAATGTCAAAACCTGTTAAAAACTGTGTGATGTACTATGGGCAGCAGTGCAACTAAGCACTTTTCTTGAGTTATAGGATTTACATCCTACTTCATGTACATATTAAGTTGAATTATGAATACAGATACCATCGAAGGTTTTTGGATAGAATTAATAAGAAAATATTTGCTTTCGCGTAATAAAAAAACTATTTGGAAAGGCAAGTCAACTCCAGATTTGAGCTATTGTTCTTTGATCCTTTGATGTCCCAGATCACGAAATAACTATATGCCCCACCGACTACCTACAGTTCTGAAGAAACCGTGCGAGCTGCGATAGTAAGCCCAAAAGGAAAACAATCTCGACATTTGCTCAATGGATCCATATGATCTGCCCGTTTAATCCATTCGCTTCAGCCGTTTGTCAGAAGAAAACCGCTGTCGGAGACCCGTCTCCTTTCTGATGCAAATTGCAAACGCCATTAACGCGTCAACGCCACTCGATAATTATTCCAAAACGCTGTCGTTGGCTCCATTAGTCGCTTGACGAACGTCCGTGCCAAAGGTCGAGACGACTCCCTTTTGGTCTTCATGTTCGTTTGAAGCAGTGGAAACTCTTTGCGCAGTGGGAAAGAATGCTGGACAAGTCGTGACCCCTTGTACTGACAACCGCTACATCTTTAGCCTACTTGCTCTTTGCCTTTGGGCTGGCGGCGCCCGCCACGCCGGTCGCCAGGCGACTGTCTTATACGGCGCCGCAGTCGCCCGGTTAGGAGTTGAGCGGACGAGGCGTCCGGTGGTGTATGGGACGTTGCTCTTTGGCGGTTCGTGTGCACGTTCTTTGTTTGCGTCATGAGACTTGCGATCCTGCGATGTTTAACCTCGAGCCTATAGCATATCGTTAGTGCATAAGGAAAGACACGTACCTCACGGGCTCAGCGGAACAGCTGACGCCACTGCAGCGTCTCTGGCTGGGCGGTCGTAGAGGTCGAGTTTCGATGACGGCGGATTTGCGACAGAACTGCTCGTACGTAGCAACGTCGAGTTCAATCACTGTCTGGGGCAGAATTCTAGCTGTCAGCTTTTTATCGTCGATAGTTTTAGGTGGCTTTTCTGAGCAGTAACAAGCGAATGAGAGTAATTTAAACCAGTATTTCATATTAAAACTAATATAAACGAATGACATAGTTACTGTCAAAGGGTCTGTGGAGAATATTCACACCATAATTGACAGCAAGATGTTCCCTTCTTCTGCGTGTACACTTACATACACTTCACTACCACACATGCCGGGAGACCAGGAGCTTAGAGCTTGTCCCGACTGGCCTGGTGCCCCTGGGGGATTGATTGATTGATTGATTTTTTCGCGTTTCCGGGCGCGTCAACTGCTTCGGTCATTAGTCCCGTTAGTGAAGTGCATGTTTTTTCTCGGGAGATGGCGGTGATCTTCCCCCGCTGGATGGTGAGATCCGGCGCCGACCTACCGTCGGCTAGTGGGGTTTCCACCGCCCCAGCCGGGACAAGCTCTAAGCTCCCGACCGGTCTCCCGGAGTATGTGGTTGTGTAGTACATGTTAGTGTAATTGTGCGTGTAAAGGGGAGAGGATAGGTCAAGGAATGGGAAGGATAGATCGCGCGCGGTCCGTGACCCGTTTGATAGGGTACTGCTCCGACATTCGCCTGGTGTTGATCAGTGAAACCACGGAAAAGTACCGATCAGAGCAGCCGGCCGCTAGAATTCTCCTCCAGACAGCGACTGAATTCGACCTAGCTGAAAAGCTAGTGTCGAAAATCCTGCCGCCGTGGGGAGTGGGAACTTAGGACCTCCCGGTCAGATGCGCTGCAGTGACATCAATTGATGCACTGAGCTACCGCTCCCGGTTACCGACGGGGGAGATACCTCGAGGAGGGCTCATGTCCCAGCGGGGCAGGAACAATCAATCAAGCAACAAAACTAAAAAATTAACAATTTAGCTAAGTGCAGAAATAAGTTCAGAATATAAGACTCGTTTCACTGGAGAAAAAAGGCATTAATTGATTGATTAGTGATTCCGAGCACGTCAAGTATTAAGGTCATTAGTCCCGTACGTGTAGTTAATGTTTTCCTCGAAAGGGTCGGTTGTGATCTTCCCCGCTGGATGGTGAGATGCGGCGCCGATCTACCTTGTCAAATGACGTTATGGATGTAAGATGTGTTGTGTATTTTTGTGAAATTTCTATGTTTTTATCCTTCGCAACCTTCTGAGGAATCAGTTTTTTTTGAGGGACCTTAACAGGGAAGTTAAGTTAAGAACAGTTTTACACAAACTATGTTACTTTCGGGTTTACATTAAGTCAATTATCGCGTGAACATTCTTCACAAATCGGGAAATAATTCAGGAGTTTTTTTTTTTCAATTTTATTTGATCGATGACTTCACCCAGGAATCACCTAGAAATTTGTTGTTTTTCTGTGCTAGTAATGTGTTTCATTTTCTTTTCTCATTTTTGTTGCGTTCTTGCTCGAAATGTAAATGTAATGTGTTGGGCAGAGACTGCCTGTCGAAAAGCTAGTAAAGGCAGTGTTATTGACATGGCTATAACAATAGCAGTCTCCCTCCTCTGTGACAGCCCAGTGTACAGATTCCTTTGGAAAACATAGTATAACCTCATTAGGTAGGGATTGTAATCGCTCAGAAATTTGTTGTGCCTTCGCTCGTTATATGTTTCATTATTTTTCTTGTGTGCTTTCTTACGCGAAATTGTGATGTATTTTTTTTTGTGCCGAGTCTGTTAACCCTGCAGTGCTCGCTTGCGGACGGTGAGTCCGCACCAATTTATTTTTCTCTTTCTTTTTAATATTTTCACCTCAGGAATCACGCGTTTTCAGTCCCTTCCTACAAACAGTTGTTTTAAATTATTCTTTCGTTTCGGTTTTGACCTTTGTAGTCGTCACGGAGTAATCAGCAATTGCGGACTCTCAGTCCGACGCGTGTATTGGCATTACATTGTTGCTTTTAGTTTCAATAGACGGGTGAAAAATGGAAAATTAAAGAAAGGATGAATATGGAAATTATTAAAGCAGTGTTCGGTTTTTTGTGTAGTTTTTAAAAAAAATGTACTATTTGAGTAAAAGCATTGTGTCCAGTAGTTCATGAATTTGATAGATAATATTTTAAACACTCTTAATACATGTAAGTTAATTTTAAAAAAATATTTATTTAACGCCGCATCGACATCTAGGTCATTAGCGACTGAAAAAATATACATTACAACAGACACGTACATGAAGGTTTACAGTTACAAGATACAGTAATACAGGTCGTTTACAAGAAGATAATATGCGAAAAAGAAAAGAGCAGTAACAGTAATACTTATACGAATTGGCGTGCAAAGAAATCTCTGGACACGAATGAGCAAAATAAAATTAAAACACCTGAAAAAAATAGTAGTTTCATATAAATCAACAAGCACTCTGAGAAACGTAGTATATATAGCAAGAAATATCCTACTACATAAAATGAGAAGGAATGTGGAACAAACCACACTACTTTGGAGTGTTGTTCAGGTGAAGTACCATTTTTCTTGCATTATTTTTCACATTGTTTTTATTTAGATCTTGGATTGTATTCGAAATTGCCGATACAATTCAAATTTGGATGAATATTCTACTCTCATAGAATTGTATAATTCCTCTTTGATACTTCTCACACTCAAGTATGCATTCCAAACTTGTGTCGTGAAGGTGCCTCTGTCTATTGTGTTGGAAAATAGGGCAATGATGAATATGTGGGACAGGGTCAAAGCCGTATTGCAACGGTCAGATCGGGGAGGGTTAGTTCCATCTAGTAGAGATGGCACAGCTTGCAGTGTCATCTATACTCGTGTAGTGTTGTCGTTATGACGCGTGTAGAGTTCGTGTTCTCGTTATGACCACTTGTTGATTGATTGATTGATTGATTGATTTTTTCGTGTTTCCGGGCGCGTCAACTGCTTCGGTCATTAGTCCCGTTAGTGTAGTGCATGCTTTTTCTCGGGAGATGGCGGTGATCTTCCCCCGCTGGATAGCGAGATCCGGCACCGACCTACCGTCGACTAGTGGGACTAACCAGGACTCTCCCACCAACGAGGCACCGTCCCAGTCGCGACAAGCTGTAAGCTCCCGACCGGTCTCCCGGAATATGTGGTGGTGTAGTGCATGTTAGTGTAAGTGTGTGTGTGTAATGGGAGGAGATAGGACAAGGAAGAGGAAGGACAGATCGCGCACGGTCCGTTGCCCGTTTGTAAGGTACTGCTCCAGCATTCGCCTGGTGTTGATCAGAGAAACCACGGAAAACTACCGATCAGAGCAGCCGGCCGCTAGAATTCTCCTCCAGACAGCGACTGAATTCGACCTAGCTGGAAAGCTAGTGTCGAAAATCCTGCCGCCGTCAGGACTCGAACCTAGGACCTCCCGGACCACCTGTTCCTTTCTGTTAAGATTTTTATTATGTTTAAGTCTTTGAAAATTGGTATCTTTCTTATTAAAATCACTTCTTTTAAGCGTTGTCCAGATGAGTAACATATTATTTTTGTGTTGATATTAATTTTTCAATAAATTTCTTTTACCTTGCCTTTTCTTTGCCAGTTCGTTTTACACCGAGGATAAGTTTCCTAATCTACTTTGCCTACAGCCACATTTTAGCTAAGAGTGGATTCACAGACCGCCGTGACTACTGGTGTTTCAAAATGTACCGCGGCTACTGTAAGGTTAATCGAAAAGTTAGTAAGTCGATGTTTCCGAGACGGCACACAGTGTAGCCGTCTCCTTCCTCTGTGACGTCACCCGAGTGCGTAGAATCCTCGCGCAACTTTATTAGGCGAACAAACCAGGCAGGTTCTGATTTCACCAATTACTTCCCGCGAATCGATTATTTTCTGTCACTACTTTTGGAATTGGTATTCGGTTATCTTCTTTCCATTTCTAGCTGCAGTCATTACATTTATATCACTATCGAGTCGAATACTTTTTATTTTCTCGTATACGTGCGTATATACGGAGCATATACGTAGTATAGAGAAAGTTATGTAATGCTGCGCGAAAAAACGGCGGATTTTCGGCAGAAAAAAAATTTAGTGCCGGTCCCTGAAAACGAATAAGTAGATAAACTCAGTTGCTAAATTAAGAAAAAATCCTGTAACACGCGGTGTAGCCAGAACATGTTTTGTGGGTTCTTGATGCCGAAGAACTAATTGAAAGCAAACCGTCCCGTCTGTCCGTCTGTTCGTTCGTTCGTTCGTTCGTTCGTTCGTCCGACTGTGAACACTACTAGCACTTAAAGCGTACGTAGGATTTTTTCCTAATTGAAAAAACGCCTGTCCATCTGGTTCTAGTTTAAGCTTTGAGATTTTGAAAGACATTCTTTAAAATTTGGGGGTACTTTACATGAAGACACCGTACATTTTCAAAATTTTCTGTAAACGGCTCCAAATTTATCATTTATATTTTTAGATTTCTGTAAGAAAGTGCTTTAAATTTCGCATTTACAGTAAAGTTTAAACGCCATTTTCTTAAAACCAGCTCTAAATATTTAAATGAAAATTGCCATTTAGGATGAGTTTTTACTTTTCTTTAATATTCTAAAAGTATACTTTCGGTTCTCCAATTAGGAAACCGAAAAGTGGAGAAAACTTGAAAAAAAAATGTACTTTGGGCGGCGATAAGTGCAGCAGTAAAGTGAAATTATTTTTAATACTATGACATAAATCGGTCATTTTTTGACCGAAATCTCGTAATGGGCCTTGGAATAACAAAGTAGATAAAAGTTGCTTCTATGTCTAGTAAATTACCTCCTCTAACACATTGTGTAGTGACACTCCACGTTTTGTGGGTCATTGATTCGGAATAGTTTGTTGACGGTAAAGCGTCTGTGTACCAGTCTGTCCATGTATGGTCAACGCTGGCGCTTAAACCGTTTCCGACGATTTTTTCCAAAATTGATATTCTGCGATCGAACTTCACGTACTCTCTGCGAGTTTGAAATTAATATTTTGATTTCTGTCGGTTCTTTGAATGAAGCCTCAATATGTTCAAAATTTTCACAAAAATTTTCACATTCAATAAACAATTTTTAAACAATTATTTTCTCAAAAAACAGCTCTCAAATTTTCCTCGGATACTGTATTAGATGCTTAACGAAATCACCGGGACCTATGATTGGCGAACTCTGTTTTCGAAAATCACAAATGATTTATATTGAAAGAATTCAATATTGATAAAAGAAAAGTTTTTTCAGTGAAATGTGTTCTAAAAAATACCCTTAAAATAGTTATATAGAAATATTCTTAAAATACTATTAATTTTCGCGTAATTTGTGCTTGAAATAAAGGCAGTTTTGAAAAAAAATATCAACAACGGCTTCATCTTTTTCTGTTCATTTGTCTCCGAGATGGAGCAAAGAACGCTTAAAAATGGCGCAGGTCTGAATTTTCTAAAATACGCAAGTTTTAAACGACACGAAGAAATATGTGATTTTACGGCATTAGTTTAACTAACCTCTTGACATTTTAGAGTATTTAGTATATGCCTTGCATCCATAAGTACTTTTATGTTGATTGGATTGCCTCTTTTCTATTTCGCTATTGATTTCGGAATCGATGCTATTGTGGGAATATCTTGTACGTAACACTAACTTCTCAAGCGCAGTCTGCAAGGACCTGAACCGCATTTCATGCAGAAAATTTTAACTGGTGTGTGCTCAGAACATTCAGGAATATGTTGAACTTTTAGGTCCTAACTGTGCTTCAACAAGAACATAGTAAAGTATTGTATGTATAGTCGCTAGTGAGCTTGTAGTTTATTCGACCAAAAAATAAAGCTTAAGAACATATCAAGTAGGTATATTTTTATAAAATTTTATTACAATTAATTGAATAGATGGAAAACATATTGTAGTATATTTATTGTACGTGAACAAAGAGGGGAATAATATTTATGATATGTAATGGAAATTAAAAGCAAACCTAATATTTGCCCATTTTGTACTGTATTATTGGTACATGGTGTTATGTATGTACGACCCTAAACTTTATCTCTCTTCAATGTTCCCCTTTTTAAAATATCTATGATTTTCTAAAATCGTATATAAATCTATAATTTTTAAGTGTAAGTATAAATAAGCAAGACAACTGTCTATAGTAGGTGTAGTACATAAAAGAGATTTCGAAGAACTATAAATAGTTTAATAAGCGTTTTCACTAACATTTCCAAGTCTACGAATTGTTTAGCTGACCTCACTCGAGGGTGTGTTGTGTCCATAAGCTTTTCTGGGGTCATGAAAGTTGAACAAATGGGGTAAGAATAGTCACCCCAACGGAGTGTCTGGACAAAAGCACTGCTACAGAGTGCCCAGCACCTGCTACAGCACCGACCAGCTGCGAACCTTCCGTTCCCAAACGCTGCCGCTCTGTCTGTTACCCTACTTATCGACCCTACCCCCCGCTCCGCCCTCTCTCCCTACCCATTCACAACCCACCCGCCTCACCCCGTCCTCATCTTGCCTCTTCCCGCCCCCGCCCGCCCAGCCCCGCCCAGCCCCGCCCAGCCCCGCCCAGCCCCGCCCAGCCCCGCCCAGCCCCGCCCAGCCCCGCCCAGCCCCGCCCAGCCCCGCCCAGCCCCGCCCAGCCCCGCCCAGCCCCGCCCAGCCCCGCCCAGCCCCGCCCAGCCCCGCCCGCCCCGCCCGCCCAGCCCGCCCGCCCCGCCCAGCCCCTCCCAGCCCCCCCGCCCAGCCCCGCCCAGCCCATCCCGCTCAGCCCCGCCCAGCCCCGCCCAGCCCCGCCCAGCCCCGCCCAGCCCCGCCCAGCCCCGCCCAGCCCCGCCCAGCCCCGCCCAGCCCCCCCCCCGCGAAACCATGTCGAGCCCAGACCCTCCAGCCCTGCCCATCCCCGCCTACCACTCTCCATCGCACCCCCACCTCTTCTCTGCTGGCCGGCCGCCGGTGCGGGCAGACAGTCGCTTTGTGAGGCCAAATGCGGAGCTACTTCTTCGCCCCGACCAGCCGCACCCTGGCGCGTTTGGCGTCGGCACATAGGGTCGAAACTCGAAACGATGCTCAGGATTTGGTAACGAAATTACATTTTCGTAAGAATTTGCACAGTGGTGTTTTTCAGTTGCTGATAACGATCGTGATGTTGACATTTTATTAAAGAAAGTAACGGATCCAGTATGGTTTACTAGATATTTGAATTTTTTTATAAAATATAAAATGTGAATTCTATGAATTAGATTAGGAAGTTAAGAAATGATTAAAGACTTTTCAAGTGAATACAATTCTACGAATTTACGAGCTGTTTCTGAGCAAAATTATGTAAAATTTTATTAAATGAATGAAATCATACACTATGAATATTGCGCAGGTCGAATGACTCAAAAGTGAATTATCTACTTACAGGAACAAAAACCTGTACTAATTGCTGATAGGCTTTTTGGCAGCTATCTTTTTTAACACGTCGATATTTAATTTTATAGCTACAATTTTCATAAATTTCGTTGCGAAGTATATAACTTTACTATATTTCAAGAAAAAGGTTATTAGTCTAATCTAATCTAATCTAATCTAATCTATCTAATCTAATCTAAATATCTAATAGTTATTTTATTATAAATATTAAATGTTGTTGTATGAATCAATTATGAAAAATCGAACAAAATTGCACATTGTTCAACAATTTTGAAGGCACACTTCGCTTTCTTTAGTTCAATGCTCATTCACACCAGTGGCATTTCGGAACTAGGTGGACAGAAACAAGGGAGGGTTCTTTTCTAAGCGTGGGGTTTGCGACTTGTGTGCTCAAAAAATCTCTAAATAACAACTACATTTTATTGATTGATTAATTGATTTTGTCGTGTTTCCGGGTGCGTCAACTGCCCTGGTCATTAGTCCCGTTAGTGTAGTGCATGTTCTTTCTCGGCAGATGGCGGTGACCTTCCCCCGCTGGATGGCGAGATCCATCGCCGACCTACCGTCGGCTAGTAGGGTTTCCCCCTAATCAGGACTCTCCCACCAGCGGGGCACCGCCCCAGCCAGGACAGGCTCTCAGCTCCCGACCGGTCTCCCGGAATATGTGGTAGTGTAGTGCATGTTAGTGTAAGTGTGTGTGTAAGGGGAGAGGACAGGTCAAGGATGAGGAAGGAAATATCGCGCGCGGTCCGTGGCCCGTTTGGTAGGATACTGCTCCGGCATTCGCCTGGTGTTGATCGGAGAAACCACGGAAAACTGCCGATCAGAGCAGCCGGCCGGTAGAATTCTCCTCCAGACAGGGAGATCGGTCGGGGGCTTAGAGCTTGTCCTGGCTGGGGCGGTGCCCCGCTGGTGGGAGAGTCCTGGTTAGGGGGAAACCCCGCTAGCCGACGGTAGGTCGCAATCCAGCGGGGGAAGATCACCGCCAACTCCCGAGAAAAGAACATGCACAACGCTAACGGGAGTAATGTACAAAGCAGCTGACGCGCCCGGAAACACGAAAAAATCAATCAATCAATCAATCAAAATTTTGGCCCTCTTTGGTAGGCTCGCCCCCACTGTGCTCCGCGCGGCGGGCCAATGGGCGGCGGTGGCGGCGCCAAGTGCTGAAAAGCCGAGTCGAAGCCAAGCGACAAAGCACGCGTCTGGGCCGTTGGGCCGTCGATTGTGCCTGAAAGCCTCCGCGCCTGAAAGACGCGCGGCCAGCGAGCAAGCGTATAAGCGCGCCTTGATTGACGCGTAAATGACGCGGCCGCACAAAGGGGTGAGAAGTAGACAGAGAGGCGTCTCGAAGCAGAGCGAGGAGAGAGGCAGGGGAGGATGGAAAATCGACGCTTCGGCCAAAATGCGAGCACTTACGGCGCGTGGCTTGGCAAGAGAATGCATATGTTCACACGTCATTCGAGTCGGTGTGGCATGGATTCGATATCCTCTCTCTATACTATACGTACAGGATAGATTTGTGTAGACTATTAGAATCCAAAGACATTATTTGGTAAGACTGTTACTGGTGAGAAAATGACTCCCGTTCCAGTTCTGTATCAAAAAAAAAGTTTTTGGAAGAAATTTATGATTATAACCTATTTTATAATGAATTTCAAAAAAGCTGATAAAAGAAGTGCCAATTTGCCAATTAATGCAGGTTTTTTTACCGGGAAGTAAGTAAGTCACTCTCGGTTCTGGGCGGGATTCATAGATTGTTTTATTGATTTAATCACTTTTTTCAGAATATATCCCTCGGTGGGGCGGGTAACCGTATAATCGAGCGTTGATTGACGTGTGAATGATCCGGCCGCACCAAGGGAGAAGAAGAAGGCAGACGGACGTCTGAAAGGAGAGCGACAATAGAGTTAAGAGACTATCGAAAACCGATGCTTCGAGACGGCCAAAATACTAGCACTTACGGCGCGTGGCTTGGCTGGGGAATGCACACGTTCACACGTCATTGGTGCTGGAGTGTTATGGATTCGATATCCTCTCTCTCTATACTTGAAGTGCAGGATAGATTACTAGCGGAACCCGAGAGACGTAGTCCTGCTATCCATGCCTCTTTCTGTTTTTCTGTACTTTACGGTCTCTGACTGTCTCTCTGTCTCTCCTTTCTTCGGTCTCTTTCTTTTTTCTCTGTATCTCCCTGCCTCCCTCCATATCACTCTATGCCGCTGGCTACCTCTTGAGCTTCTCTGTCTTTGTCTGTTTCTCTCCCTCTCTCTCTTTTTCTTTCTTTCTCGCTCTCTCTTTATCTCTCTCTTTCTCCCTCAATCTCGCGCTCTCTTCCGCTCTCTCACTCTCGCTCTCTTCCGCTCTCTCACTCTCACTCTCTCGCTCTCTCACTCTCTTCCGCTCTCTCTCACTCTCTTCCGCTCTCTCTCGCTCTCTCTCTCGCTCTCTCTCTCTCTCTCGCTCTCCCTCGCTCTCTCTCCCTCTCTCGCGCGCGCCCACACATCCTCCCCGCCGCACCCGACAAAGCCCAGCAACAACGAAGCCCCCAGGACGCGCTCAGTCAGAATGGAAATTGAATTAAAATTAAGAGCAATCTCCTGCTACAGCGCCATCTAGTGGAGTTACAACAAAATAAACAGAATAAAAACCTAAAGAGATCTAAGACGGTGTGTACGAGTAGCATGTTTGATAGTTGTACCACAATAACTCTCCTTAATAACTTTTTACAGGGAGCGGCAGCTCAGTGCATCTGATGTCACTGCAGCACCTCTGACCGGGAGGTCCTAGATTTTCAGCTATGTAGAATTCAGTCGCTGTCTGGAGGAGAATTCTAGCGGCCAGCTGCTCTGATCGGTAGTTTTCCGTGGTTTCTCCGATTAACACCAGGCGAATGCTGGAGAAGTATCCTACCAAACGGGCCACGGACCGCGCGCGATCTGTCCTTCCTCTTCCTTGTCCTATCCTCTCCCCCTTACACACATACTTACACTAACATGTACTAAACAACCACATATTCCGGGAGGACAGTCGGGAGCTTAGAGCTTGTCGGGGCTGGGGCGGCGCCCCGCTGGTGGGAGATTCCTGGTTAGGGGGAAACCCCACTAGCCGACGGTAGGCCGGACGTCGCCATCCAGCGGGGGAAAATCACCGCCATCTCCGGAGAAAAGCATGCACTGCACTAGCGGGACTAATGACCAAAGCAGTTGACGGGCCCGGAAACACGAAGGAATCAATCAATCGACCATTCTCCCACGGTAGAGTCGAAGATCGTTGCTACCAGTCTATTACGGCCGACGGCATTTCGGGGCATCCTGTAGCAGCCTGTCCGCGCCCTGGTGGGATTAAAAGCCCGTCCTCCCAAGCCGCCTCGCGCCGCCATTATCCAGAAGGCCTCGTCTGCATTCTCAACGCCCAGCGTAGACGCGTTATATATATAAAAAGGAGCGGGGAAGCCGTTTAATATTTACTAAATAACATAGGTTTTGTCGCCATTTGTGTGGAGATTAGGCGTAATTTTAAGAGGAGGCTTTTTGTGCGGGAGATGGTGACCGCCCCGGGCGCGGAGTCCGGTGCAGGGGAGAAAGTCCGGTTAATAGCGGTGGCCGCCCGTGAACAGGGAAGATGCTGCCTGCATGGATAAGTGGGCGCCGAGGTGGTGGACGAGATTCGGATCCTCGTGCGAGCGAATGCTGACACGCCTACATGTTTTCACCGGCACAGGTGGCTCAGGGCATCACCTGTTATTGCAGCTGAGAAGGAGGTTCGACGGTGGCAGGATTTTCGACACTAGATTTTCAGCTAGGTTGAATTCAGTCGCTGTTTGGAGGAGAATTCTAGCAGCAGGCTGCTCTGATCGGTAGTTTTCCGTGTTTTTTTCGATCAACACCAGGCGAATGTCGGAGCAGTACCCTCACAAACGGGCCACGGACCGCGCGCTTCCACTTCTTTATCCTATGCTCT
Organism: Teleogryllus oceanicus; assembly: GCA_964035755.1. NCBI lineage: Eukaryota > Metazoa > Arthropoda > Insecta > Orthoptera > Gryllidae > Teleogryllus > Teleogryllus oceanicus. Next base: position 63,025,498 of record CAXIVR010000013.1, read on the forward strand.
TCCCTTACACACACACTCACACTAGCATGATCTACTCTACCACATGTTCCGGAAGACTGGTCGGGAGCTTAGAGCTTGTCCCGGTTGGGGCGGTGCCCCGCTGGTGGCAGAGTCCTGGTTCGGGAGAAACCCTACTAGCCGACGGTAGGTCGACGCCGGATCTCGCCATCCAGCGGGGAAAGTTCACCGCTATTTCCCGAGAAAAATCATGCACTACACTAACGGGACTAATGACCATAGCAGTTGACGCGCCCGGAAACAATAAATCAATCAATCAAACCGGAGCTGTACCCTAACAAACGGACCGCGCACGATCTTTTCTTCCTCCTCCTTGTCCTATCCTCTCCCCTTCCACACACACACTTACACTAACATGCACTACAGTATCACACATGCCAGAAGACCGGTCGGGAGCTTAGAGCTAGTCCCGGCTGGGGCGGTGCCCCGCCGCAATTCTAAAAAATCAAATCTGCAGTTCGTTTACTGATACGAGTTTAATTTTTTCATGAGAAAGAAGATATATAGGTTTTTAAATGTTGCTAAACTGGCTTTGTTGGTACTTTTGTTTCATCATCGAACTACGGGCCGTAAAAATGTTGTGTTGGTATTTTCGATTCCAAGAAAACGTGCGCGGATTTTACTTACCCATCCTACGTTATTATTGCTTTCTTTTACGAAAATACATTACATCAAATCGAATACATCCGCTGGCCTGTCAGAGAGACGAGACCTAGATGATTCCCTAAACAGTAGAATTGATTGGATGTTTATCCAAACAATTGCTGTGGCATTTATTATCCAAAGTGTACTATGTTATATATCCGGTGTTCATACTTTGTACATATTCTACGATTGTCTTGGAAACATTAGAGAACGTTAACGAAACGACATTAGAAAAAAAATTGACACGATATTAGAACAAACGAAACAAAATTAGACAATCATTAACATTAGACAAACATTAACATTAGACAAACATTAACATTAGACAAACATTAACTTAGACAAACATTAACTTAGACAAACATTAACTACAAAATTAACGTTAGACAAAAAACATTAACGTTAGACAAATATTAACGTTAGATAAACATTAACATTAGACGAATATTAACATTAGTCAAACATTAACAGTGTACAGACATTAACGAAATATGAAAAACCTTTCACGTGTTCGGGGCCTCCGTAATTTTATTTCTCCACGCGTTTGAAATTAGGTGCATAGATTTTCTGACAAGAAGGCTGTGTTATGGAAAGTTTTGAATGGCAGGCGGTCAATGTCACAAACAACAGTCTTGATTGGTTATAAACCTTGGCTATTATTTCAGTTTACACACATCAATCGCATGTGTTATTTGCTCCATATCGACGTACTGACCTTGATAACTACAGCATTTTCCCCTCCTATTAACTGACCTAAACACTGAATCTTTTTGTCTTAGATACATGAATAATTATGTGTTCTCTGTTAATAATTTTGAGCCCCTTGGCGGTTTGAGAAACTTCTCTTTGCGATTTCTTTTAGAGTTAGTGCGCATAACGATAGAAATTTGTCTGTTTTTACTGATTTATTTCAATGAATTGAAGGAGAATGATTAAACAATATATTAAGATGAATTTTTATTATTAAGGCGTTTAATGAAATATTTTTTTCGTAATGAAAGAGAAGTTTTTTAAATCATCAGTTATTAGCTCCGTTACGTTTATGTGTGAATTACATTCGTTCAACGCCATTTGTTGTTCCATGGGAATGCTATGAGAGAGAAGAACTGTGTTTAATCGTATCTCTCCTGACATACCCCGCATTGAAAATGTAGTGTTTTCGTCCATCAAAATGTACGAGAACGATGTAGGTTTGTATTCTGCTTTAAAATAATTTATCACAATATAACATTAAGATAGGAACAATTATTTAACACTCACATTTAACATTAGAATAAGCCATTTTCACTCTCTAAAGCACTCTTTTTCTTGACACTGTTTCTGAGTCATTTTTAGTGTTAATGAAACGGAAGTATGTGCTGACAGATAAGATTAAATACCACAAAAAGATGTTGTGATGCAAGTAATTTAATGACTTCTCAAAATCCTTTGTTATATTACTTATTTTTCAATATGAAATGTAGTAATATTTAGAGGAAGAAATATAGCGAAAAATATTAAACAAAATAAATGATGATGGAGTTTGACAAACGCATTACCTGCTGTTTATTATTAAATCTCCCCTCATAAGGAATCTGTAATAGTTTGCGAGAATATTCTAGATGTATCATGTATAATTTATTTTCCTCTGATAGTAAGATTTTAAACAAGTTTTTACCACACGTGTCTGGTACTCGTAATAGTACCCTACAAACATGCACTCTGTGGTTCGATAGTTGAGATTGTTCCGGAATTGCCATTCTCAAGTACATGATTGATGTCATGTTAATAATTCACTGTCAAAAGAACTCAGCAAAGGGAAATTGAAAATTAAAGAACATTATTGTTATTAAGAAAACAGCAGGATTGTGTTCATGTAAGTGATCAGAATTTATTTACATTAATATTTTTGGTATGTTGTTTCCATATCTGAATTTTCATTCCCTAAATAATTCTTGTATCATAATATCACTCTCGCAGTAAATAATTTCCTAGTACTATATTCTAGATGAGGTGATTTCCAATAACTTGATTTTTAAGCGTTTATTCACAAAAACTTACGTTGAATCATACAAGTTACCCTACAACTTCTCGAATCTATTTGACAAACTCAAGGTCCCAACTTATAGCCTCCTTTCTGAGTAAAATATAATTTTTTCTGCTACGTTTTCAGAAATATTTTAATTTATTGTATTATCATTCAATGACGTTTTTTCGGTAATTGCATGTGTCAATTTAAAATATCATTTGCATCAACATATGCCGGGCCTAGGTATTGACACATTGTAGAAAGGTGCCGGTAGCTCCCCAACCTAAAACCGGTAGCTGTAGCTCAGGAGAGGTGCCCCAGGAGAGTCCTGGTTGAGGGAAACCCCACTAGCCGACGGTAGGTCGGCGCCGGATGTCGCCATCCAGAGGGGGAAGATCACCGCCATCTCCCGGGAACAAACACGCTCTACAAGTACGGGACTAATGACCGAAGCAGTTGACGCGCCCGGAAACACGAATAAATCAATCAATCAATCAATCAATCCCCAACCTAAACGTAACTTCCAGATGCATTTCCCTCTCTCATAGGCGTCCGCAGAGGGGGAGGCATGGTACCCCTGAAAAATTTTGAAAGGAGCCCAGTAGCCCGTAATAAATTATTTTGCTGATTTTCTCACTTTCAACCTGAAAATTTTGGGAGTTTTTATGCAACAAGTCATTTGGAAAGGTGCGTGTAGTTAAACATAAAATGGTTTATTGTTAGTTTCATTTATGTTATAATTTTATTCTCCGAAAGGGTTATTTTATTTATTATACGTCGAGGACTGTTTGGGACAGAGAGAAGTGTATTCTGCGCACGTTTTCTTAATTCTGGGAATCCTACCCTCAACCATATATAAGTTGAATGTTTAATTCAGATAGAAAGGAGCGTTTTTGGCAAGAATTGTTGACATTTTTCTCGATTTATTCTCTCCGATATGATAAATCTAGTTTTAAAAAATACAAAAGAGATACAGATTTGGGTTCTTATCATCATGTTCTGGTTGAAGGAATATACTTCTGCCACGACAACATGGAGGACGATGATTTGAATAGCTACGAGTATATTACGCACTGAACTCTAGAAGACATCAAGACAAGACAAGACAAGACTCTTGACTGATAATGAAGTTACATTGTCAAGAAGTAAAACAGCATTTGCTCAATGAATCAGGGAATCGGGGAAACTGGACGAAAAACCTGATCGAAATGGGGATCATTGATCCAGAAGCAGAGATACAATACTTGTTACAATTTGTTTAGAATTATGCAGTCCAAATGGTAAATAATACATTAAATAGCATTGTGAGAATTACTATTAATTTCCTTTTTGATGCTAAGTATAGACTCTAATTGTATAGAAACATTCAGCAGAAAATATTTAACTTGAGACATAAACTTTTGTATCGATTTTAATCGTTGAATGTCATCTGGCAAACGTTTCTAAAATGATGTACATGTATTGTATGTGAATTTTTTGTGGTGTGCTATTTCATTTATTTCTAAAATATAAGAATAAAATGATTAGAAATCCCTGTTCATACGGATTTCCACAATGTTTTCGAAGTAAATACTGAGTATAAAATATAACATGTAAGTACAAAAGTTGAATGCAAAAGCGAGCCCAGAAACGTATATGCCCCCCACCTGTTATTAGACTACGCCCCCTCTCCGGTCTTGTTCTTTCTTTCGCTGCTTTTCAGGCCCTTGCATCGGCGAAAGTGGCTCAGTTGGTGTCACTGCAGTGCCTCTGACCGGAAGGCCCTAGGGCTGCACTCCCGACGATGACAGGATTTTCAATATTAGGTAGGTAGGTTGATCCAATTCATCCTGTTGCGGGCATCACTCCCGACATGACTTTGTTGCAGGGCACACTCCCGACGATGCAGGATTTTCAATATTAGGTAGGTAGGTTGATCCAATTCATCGGCTGTATACGGGGCATCACTCCCGACGATGACAGGATTTTCAATATTAGGTAGGTAGGTTGATCTAATTCATCCGCTGTCTGCAGGAGAGGTTCCAGTGACCGGTTACTCTCGTAGGTAGCTTTTCGTTTCTCCGATCAACACCAAGCGAATGCCGGAGTAGTACCCTGACAAAAGGGCCACGGTCCGCGTATTTTTCATTCCTCTTTGTTTCCTTTCATCGCCCGGTACTTCCACGCGGATCGGATCTCACCATCCAGTGGGGAAAGACCACGGCCACCTAACGAGGAAAACATGCACTACACTTAAGGGATTAATGATCGTAGCAGTTGACTCGCCCGGAGTCACTAATTAATCAATCACTGAAGCCCCTGCTTATCTCTATATGGCTCTGCGACCTTCAACGTCCGTGTGCCAATTGAGACGTCAGCTTAAAAGAGGTCAAAAGTATATCATTATAGTAATTAATGAAATGAGTGAATAATGGGGGTATAATTGCATGAGTGATATGTTCAAGAACACGAGCGTTGTTAGAAGCTAGTTTTCCTTTTTATCTCGATTGCAATTATACTCCTTTATCTACGTGTTACGTTCAATATTTTTTCGTTTCCATTTAAGAATGATTTAAATTTTGAGAAATTCAAGCATATGTTTACCATTTAGATAGATAGATAGAAATTTATTCTACAATTGGGGGAAAAAAAATAAAATAAACAAACAAATTGACTTTGTCATTTCCTATATATGCAGATGGCATTTAAATTCCTATACTAAACATTAAAATGCATATACACTAACATATAAATGAATAAACCTACATATTACTATACTAAACATTAAAATGCATATACACTAACATATAAATGAATAAACATACATATTACTATACTAAACATTAAAATGCATATACACTAAACATATAAATGAATAAACTTACATATTACACAAATATACATACATACAAACATATACGCATGTATACATAGACGAAGGAACCCTCACATCACTTCAAATGAAATCACTTCACTTCACTTCACTTCACTGCACTGCATATAACTTTATCTAAATATTAATTGTTCATTACTTTTACTGTAGACTACGCATAATCGCACCTTTCACTTCACTTCACTTCACTTCACTTCACTTCACTTCACTTCACTATACGTTTTCACCCTATTGACTAATTTCCTATATTTTTTTTCTAAAACCTCGCGCTGAGCAAGGAAAGGGATCAAAACTGCCGCAGGCAAATCGTTCCAATCTACTATAGTTCTGTTTACAAAGGCGAATTTCCCTACGTCCGTTCTTTGTATTCTTGTTCTAATTTTATATTTGTGATCAAATCTATTTAAATAATCTGGTTTATCTAACCTTCCCCGTATTTCCTGCCATGCGGAGCAACCAACGTAAGATTTATACAGCGCGCAAAGTCGTGCCCTCTTCCTCCGGCGTTCTAATGATTCCCAATGCGCAGGTGTGTTCTTCCGAAATGTATATTTTGCCGCTCTGTTTTGTATCCTCTCTAAGCTCTTTTAAGTCCTATTCTGTACGGATCCCAACAACTAGCTCCGTATTCCATTACCGGCCTAACAAGCGAGGTATACGCGATTTCCTTTGCTTTCGTATTACATTTTTTAAGATTTCTCATGACGAAATGCAAAGACCTCCAAGCTTTACACTACATAGTTCGTTTGTTTCTCCCATCCCAATTTACAATCCAGGAGAATGCCAAGGTATTTACAGGTCGAGACTCTCGGAACTACGTCATTACCTAGCTGATAAGGTATTGTATGAAAAGCTCTGGCCCTACAAAATGTGATCGCTTTACTTTTCTTCCCATTTATAGTCATTTGATTAGCTATTGCCCAATCGTAAATTTTATTTAAGTCATCCTGTAGTTGAAACATATCGTGCTGATCTGCAATTTCCCTATATAATATACAGTCGTCGGCGAAGAGTCGAATTTTTGACGTTATATTTCGCGATAAATCATTTACAAAGATAAGAAACAGTAGTGGGCCTATGACACTGCCCTGAGGAACCCGGAAGTAATGTTACCCTTTTCCGATAAGTGCTGTCCAATTCGGACTTTTTGATTTCTATCGCGAAGAAATTCATTTATCCATGCTATTACCCGCCTGTCAATTTTAGCATCAATAAGTTTCAATATCAATATGTCATGCGGCACGACATCAAATGCTTTAGCAAAATCAATAACTATTGCATCCACTCTACCCCCTACATCAATTACTTCCGACAAGTCTTGAGTAAGGGAAATAATCTGACTCTCACACGAAAATCCATTTCTGAAGCCGTGCCGTCCATGAAATAACCATTCTGATTGATCCAAATGATTTCTAATCGAATTAGATAATAATTTTTCAAACAATTTACAGACTACTGAGTAAGAATGGCCTATAATTTTGCACTTCACATTTTGGTCCATTTTTGAAAATTGGCACTATTAAGGCAGATTTCCAATCATCCGGTACACTTTCGTTGTTGATTGATATATTGAAAAGTCCGACCAAATATGGTATTATTGTTTCCCCTGCTATCTTTAACATGTCAGTTGTAATATCATCCGGGCCGCAAGACTTACAGTTTTTCATTTTTTTCAAATGTGAACGTACTTCCGTTTGATCAATTTTGAATATGTGATCCACGTTATTGTGCCCTATGATAATTTGTAACTAAGGCACTAACTTGAGGCATAAAAACGATTACGTTATATTGATTCCGAAAAAGTCCTATTTTTGTGGGCCTTGTATTGTGTACTTATAGATTACCATACAGTGCCTTACAGGATAAGACATGTTTGAAAATGTAGTGTACTGAGCATGCACCGGACAAAACATTAGAAGAAGCTGACAAAGCCATGAAAACATTACTTCCCACGAAGACTAAAAACAGGTATGAGAGAGAATACAAGTGTGTAAATGTCAGAAAATAGGAAAACAACTCACTTCTGTCTCAGAAGTACTTTTTACAATGATAAAACACAACTTATATGTTTACATTTGTAATATGGTAAGGCTTAATGTTTTACATGTAAAATATTTATTTATTATTAAATTGTTCCACTAGTCAGTTAGTGTCCAACCAACGTTTATTTCACCAATTGTTATTTCATTCATTCATAGTTTATTTATTGTTTCTGTATGTAATCTGTGATGTACATGTTTTGCTTATTTTTCATAGCCAACTAGGGATACTTTGACCACATCTATGATATAGTGACTTAGTTAAATGATTTTTATCCTTTTCTGAATGCTGATTAGTAGTTGTGATGTTTAAATTGCACGGTAGAGTTTTAATTGCACACGTGCATTTAATATATTAAATTAAATTATTATTATGTGAAATTTAATTATTTTTCTTGGAATTAATGAACATATTTAGTTTACAAAAAGAAAAGAAATTATGGTTTCAGAAAAAATTTAGGTGATTTTTTGGGATGTTTTTAATGCACATTTCCATCATAGAAATCGGTACAAGATCTATGACTCACCCCTACCTCAATGCCGGTAGCTTCGCAAACCGACAATTACCTCAAGAATGTATATTTCTCAGTTTTGAATCTTTTTATTTTTCACGGCCCCCTCCACATCTTTGCGTTCCTCTACGCCTTCTGCAACGTCTCGTGAATACAGACGTCTCCTTATCTAAGCAGCCTCTAAGCACCGGAAAATCCAAAAGCACCGGGCGGCTGTTTGCACCATGTCGTTCTTCGAACAGTAGTCTGCACTACTCTAATTTACTACTTTTTAAAGGAGCCACAGTACCTCGCCGAATCCCGATGGGTATCGACTATCGAGGAGCATCTCGATCGAGATTCTATGAGAGCCGCAGGGGAGCGACCGGACCAATACTAAAGGGGTTGCTATAGAGTGGTCCGAAAGTACGGTCCGAAACAATTAAATGTTTGCTGAATTTGTTATTTCTGTTGCTGGCAAAGTTAGGATGACTAGCCACCAAAAATGTCAATGAGAGTTTATCTCTACTTGTGAAAAGGACTCGATCTTTGATTGTGGATGCCAGCTTTTCGATTTTTCGTAGCACTTTCATATCAACATCCTAAAACGATTATTAAACAATAGCTACGTGAGTAGCTGATATTCTGCGAACTACTTTAGCAGTGTCGGTTCGAAGGATTGGGGAGGTTCCACCTCGAGAATAGATTTTGTTTTGATGTTGTGGCATGGTAGGTCTATTTAAACTCCTACCATTTACAATTTTCCTTCCATTTCTCTCCGGCCTGACTTAAAAATGACGCTAATGAACACTAGGTGATTTTATAAAAAATAGATATTTCCTCTGTAGAATAAACGGGACTATTCTGGAATAAGAACAACGTAATGTTTCATCGCAAATTGTTTATCAGCGACTACGGAAATGTTCATGGGGCACTTAAACATCAGCATAAGATGACCCATTATATACCTCAAATAGATTTAATACAGCAATAGTTGCATAATTCTTCGTTACACCGCTTTTCGTTGAGGCAATTCCAATAAGTTTCCTCCCTAGTCTAAAGTGTAATGAGGAAAAGTTATAAATGAAAACTACTTATTCAAAACTACAGGAAGCAATTTGTAAATTCTATCAGTTTTGATGTTCTGACATCGTAATTCTTTCAGTGTCTTTGTTGATTATACATTTCGAGTTGTTTTGTTTAAATTCATATTTTTGTCACAGCAAACTGGAGTGACTTCATACAGATTTTATATATTACTTTTTTCATTCTTCCGAAAGTATTTCGAAAGGAGAGAACGTTCTGCAATCATCCGCCAAAATATTCCAAAATTTCAGCAGAAAAACTGTTATTGCTGGGCCCTGGTAACGAAAAAGTGGATAAATCCTGTTGCTAAATTTAGAAGAAAAAATCCTCTAACTCCTGGTGTGACCAGAATCTATGTTATGTGGATCCTTACTCTCGAAAAATCGATTGAAGGCAAAACATCTGTCCATCCGTAATCAACGCTATCCCTATCAGCTAAACCGTTTAGTCTGTTTTCTCCAAAATTGATATACCCCGATCGTTCTAAACGAGGCTTTGAAAGTTTCAAATGGATATTGTAATTTTGAGGTTATCAATATTTCTTCTTGATTGTCAATATATGTTTGCAAATAAAAATATCCAAAGTTTTTTTATGACAATCATTTATTTCAGCAACTGCACAACGTTTCGTAACTAGTTTTGTTACATCATCAGGTGCTTAGTGAGGGAACTACTATCCCATTGAATTACCTCTGCAGTAGAACAATCGAGAAAACATTACGAAATTAACTCACTCTCACTCAGGTGATATCACATAACTAACAGTTACCAACAGACACTCCATTTCCAAATGGAGTGTAGTTCCCTCACTAAGCACCTGATGATGTAACAAAACTAGTTACGAAATGTTGTGCAATTGCTGAAATAAATGATTGTCATAAAAAACTTTGGATACTTTTATTTGCAAATTTTGTGGATACTTTACACGAAGACTTAATTTTTTTAAAAATATTTTCTCAAAAATGGCTTTGAATTTTTTTTTAGCTTTGTCTTCGGATAGCGTAAAGGCCGCTTAAGAGAATGGTGTAGGTCTCATGTTTGTTGAAATCCCTGTTTTTTTGAAAATTACAAAAGTGCATTTTTGGCCTCTTCCTGTGATATTTAAAATAGTTTTTTTCCTTAATGAAATCTGTCTCTTAAAGCAGATCTTCAAGTTAGTTTATGTTAAAGGTTTTGAAAATAGTTTTCATATAATTTTGCACGAAATGTTGACTATTAATTTTTTTAAACAATTTGTTTCTCAAAAACCATACTATTTTTTCTTTCAATTTTCTCCTCATACGTAATAAAGAAAGGTAAAAAAATATGGTGCTGGTCCCAACTTTGGTTAACTCTGTTTTTTTAGAAAGTTGCAAAACGTTAATATTTCAAAACTACAAAATTGAAGATAAAGAATTTTGTCTGAGACTATGTCTGATGTAAAAAAGTCAGCGCTTTAAAAAACGACCCGTACAATAAAAGAACAAGTAGTTTTTGCGTAATTTGTGTTTGACATGTATGCCATTTCTGAAAACAGTATTTGTCATAAACCGCTGCAAATCTTCTCTTTAATTTTTTCCACCGATAAGGAGGGGGCTCTTCAAAGAATGGCGTGGGTCTAATTTTCTTTGCACTCTGTGAATTTTCGAATATTTCAAATTTAGAAATAATTCCATAAAGTATATGCTGTTGTGCCATCACTAGTTTTTTTTATATATTTCCTTCGTGTATTATATTACGGACAACGCATAGTACGTTTTTGAATTTGTAATTGTACGAGTAAAAAAACAATAGAAGGCGTGCGCAGTATTCCGATTTTTAGGGTTATTTCTCAACAACTATTCTTGTTTAAACTGGTGGTGCTACAACAGCTCTCGCATAAATTTCAAGCTTTTGAATTATTCGAACGTTCAGAGTGCAACGAAAATGAGACATTCACCATTTTTAAGCGTTCTTTACTCCTGGGGAAGTAAATCGAGAACAAATTTGAAGATATTTCTGAGAAAGCTTTTTTATATATATGGCATTAACTTCAAGAAGAAATAACGGAAATTCAAAAAATTGTGTATGATCTTGTTTAAAGATCTAATTTGTGAGGCCAGATTCCATTTTTAAAAAGTCTGCCATCAGTGTATATCAGTATAGTGTCAATATAGTCATCGCTAATTTTTTGCAAATTTTAAAAATGCTGATTTCACCGGAAATTGGACAACCGCCAAATTTTTTCCATACTTTGATAAATACAAGGAGAAAATTTAAAATGTTTCTATACGTATCTTACCCGTACCTTCACGTATCTTACATAAGGCAAAAAGGACAAATGGACTAAGGGACAAAGAGACGAAAGGACAAAAATTCTGCAAGGCTGTCTAAAAAATAGTGTATGACACACGTGGAAAAAATAATTTTATTTTGCTCGTAGGATTTTGTAAGGAAGAACTTTTCCTACTCTTAAAATAAAAGGTCACAGTTACCACTTGAATCGTAAATAAATATTAACACCTACAGTATAAATCTACCAAGTTGAAGATCATTGCTTTGGAAAGTTTACCTTTGTCAATAACAAGTCAGATGATTACTCGATTTTATCTTTCACCTCTCACCTCTTCCAATAAGTCGAATTCACTCGCTGTCTGGAGGAGAATTCTAGCGGCCGACTGCTCTGATAAGGAGTTTTCCGTGTTTTCTTCGATCATCTCCAGGCGAATGCCGGAGCAGTACCCTACCAAACGGGCCACGGACCGCTCGCGATCTGTCCTTCCTCTTCCTTGTCCTGTCCTCTCCCCTTACACACACACTTACTCTAACATGCTCTACACTACCACATATTCCGGGAGACCGGTCGGCAGCTTAGAGCTTGTCACGGTTGGGGCGGTGCTCTGATGGAGGGAGATACCTAGATGGGACATTTTCTCAAAACAATTATGCCTTTGTATTTATTGTGAAAATATAGTGAATTACCCTTAAAAATGGCGTAGGTCCGATATTCTCTGTTAAATCTAAATTTTCGAAATTTGAAAAGTTTGAAATTTATTAGACACCCTCGCCCTCATTTCATGGGGTCAGCTTCCCTTGTATGCCATTAACGATTATTAAATACATTCACCAAATAATCTCACTAGTATTAATTCATTTAAAAAGTCGCTAGTATTAAAAACATATTTAATTGCATAAATTAGCATCTACAGGAACAACAGTATGTATACACACGAAACTTCTTTCATGACAACCAGATTTTATAATCATGTACACATCCTCATCCATAACAACTGCGTACACGGTTTTTCAAGGTATATATGAAACGTTCAAATAGATGTTAGGTGAAAATGTTGAAGGTAGAAAAACGGCGGGATAATTATGAGGGATTTGTGCAACATAATGAATTCATTAAGGCTTGTTCTAGTGGTTGTACTTGGAATGCCCTCACCATTTCATTTCCAATTGCTATTGTATCGTATAAAATAAAAAAAAGAATATGCCCCTCTGCAGCCACTAAGAAACTCCAGTTTACATTGTTGCATTGTAGTATATACACTACACAATATACTAAAACAGGTGAAATACAGTATCAACATTAAAAATAACATGTAGAGTTACAGTATTGTTATGGAGCATGATGCAAATAAAGTATTAAACAAATACAAAAATAAAGTGTTGAACATATTCCTTTTGGATGTACTTTTTTGTTACTCTGGAAGAGGCTCAAGTCATGCTTAATACAGATGTTGGCTATCGGAAGAGCCAAGCCAAGTACCGTAAAATCTGAAAGTAGCACCCCGTGTTAATGTGGAGATCGAATACGCCGATTGGTAAAGTGCACTGTTATACCTACCGAAGGAATGTTGTTTCATCAAAAACAACTTGTAAGTATTTTCGATGCCCCAGCAGCGATCAGAAGATAGCTCGTACGGGAACACATATTTCAGTAAGAGGTATTTGTTTTGTTTTAAAATTAAGGAAGGACCGAATCAAAATGCTCTAAAACTTTTAGGCTGCCTGTGCGATCCCTCTATCTATTACTTTTCTTCTGAAATATAAATACTCCAGAAACATGTAAATTTGTGATTATTTTGTAAAGAAATGAGTATATTTATTCACAAAGAAAAATTAATATACAAATATAAAAAAGCAGGCGTATTGTGTAAATTGCGTCCTTTTTTACTTCTGTGCTAATTATTCTTTGTGGACAAATATATTCATTCCTTTAGTAAAAATAAACAAATTACAAATTTATGGAGTGTTTATATGTACCACAATGTAAATATTTGCATAGAAAGTATTTTTTCAAACAAAATTTCCAGTGCTTATTGCAGCTCAGTCATTCGGAATATCCAAAATGTTTATTAGACAAATGTGCTCAAAATTGTTTTCAGATCTTATTTTCGAAGTTTCGATGTTTCGACGTTTCCTCTCTAGACTTCATGTATACATATATTTTATTATTATTCCAATTATTTTTATTACTATTATTATTCCAATTATTATTATTATTATTATTATTATTTATTTTTCACAGTTTTACTGGTTGGTATGTCAATTACTTACAGGTATGATGGCCAGGTGGGCGGTTCCCTTATTGAAGATTTTGGTGGCTTCTAACAATACGGCATGTATTCAGGATAACTACCTTTTGCATATTATATATACTCCTTGCATCCAAGTGAAGACGCTATAGTGCTAGAAATATGTCATTTTGGGATCACTCCTGTGGCTGATATTATTATTGGCACAACTGTCAGTTTGCTGAATTTCCACTGAGCTGTGTCTTCATGGGCGAGATCGGTATATTTTTGGATCTTTTCTGGATGTTTTGCCGATATGTTGTAGGTGTTGGGTATTGATACATCAATAAGGTACGCCTGCTGATGATTGCCATCGATAAGTAGCTCAGTGCATCAACTGATGCCACTGCAGCGCCTCTGACCGCGAGGTCCTAGGTTCGAGTGCTGACGGCGGCAGGATTTTCGACACTAGCTTTTCAGCTAGGTCGAATTCAGTCGCTGCCTGGAGGAGAATTCTAGCGGCCGACTGCTCTGATCGGCAATTTTCCGTGGTTTCTCCGATCAACACAAGGCGAATGCCGGAGCAGTACCCTACGAAACGGGCCACGGACCGCGCGCGATCTGTCCTTCCTCTTCCCTGTCCTATCCTCTCCCCTTACACACACACTTACACTAGCATGCTCTACACTACCATATGTTCCGGGAGACCGCTCGGGAGCTTAGAGCTTGTCCCGGCTGGGGCGGTGCCCCGTTGGTGGAAGAGTCCTGGTTGGGGGGAAACCCCACTAGCCGACGGCAGGTCGGCGCCGGATATCGCCATCCAGCTAGGGAAGACCACCGCCATCTCCTGAGAAACAAAGATGCAGTACACTAACGGGATTAATGACCAAAGCTGTTGACGCGCCCGGAAACACGAAAAAAACAAACCAAACCAAGCCATCGATGTATGTTATATCGGGTCTATTGGCGCTGACTTGTCTGTCAGTGGTAATGGAGCGATCCATATACAGGATCTCTACTTAGAGATTGTGCTCACTTCTTTCTAGCATGTTCTGAGGAACATATTTATAATAGGGCGAGGAAGAGGCGAGTAAGCCCGTTTTCATTGCCAATAATTGGTATACCTGCTTCGCCATTTCATCATACCTCTTTTTATATTCCAACTATACGTGGCCGCTACATCCACTTGTCACGTGTTGGATAGTTTCGCTTGTGGCCTTTCATCTTCTACATGTGTCGGAATGGATGGTCGAATCTCTCAGAATGTGTGTTCTCTTGCCCAAAGCTGGCACAACTTGGTCCTGGATAGCTATCATGAAGGCTTCTGTCTCCGGAAAGAGATCTCCATACTGGAGCCATGTGTGGGAGGCAGAGATGGCGACTTCTGGTTTGCTCAGTTCAAGGGGGTACCTCTAGTGCTGTGCTTTCCCTGTCCGTGAGGTTATCTTTTTCTTTATATATATATATATATATATATATATATATATATATATATATTTTTATTTTATTTTTTTTTAATTTGTTGCGTCCACATCTTGACGCAACGCGTCTCCAAGCCCCTTAAGGGGCGTTGAGCGCATTCTTGCAGTAATCCTCCGTTAATTACTAATACTCCGTAATTACTATACTAGTCAAGTCTCGTCACGTCGCAGTCAGTCAGTGCCTTTTATCCCTTCGGCCAGGGGCTCGACGACGTTAGACACTTTTTTTCCCCCATAGCACGTCATACGCAGTTTTTAACTGTTTTTTTGACGTAAAATAAATAAATAAATAAATAAATAAATAAACATAGCCCTCTGGAGTTTGTCGAGGTCGGTATTGCTCCATTTCATAATGACAAAGGACAATAGCAGCCCTGTAATGCCATGAATTGATGGCCTGCACAAGATTTCTAGTAGAGAGTTGAGTTTTTAAGATTCAATGCAATGGTTTACACATTTCAGTTGTTAGTATGACAGTGTGTTTATTCGCAGTGACTGTTAAAAATCCAAGTATTTGTAAGCTTCATGGGGTTCCATGGGTAATCTTTGGTTCATTGTCATTTTCCAAATTTGTAACTTGCATATGACCCCGAATATTAACTCTCTTGCACTTATCCAAACCGAATTTCATCTTGATGTCGTCAGTACATTTCTCCGACACGTTGATTGGTTGCCGCATATGATTCTCAGTGTCTGGATAGAGCTTCAGATCATCAATATAAAGAAGATGCGAGACACGAAGAAGAATTGAGTTCCCTTTTTTAAGAACGATGCCATAATTAGATTCATTTCGTAGAGTAGTCAGAGGATTGAAGGCAAGGCAGAACAATGAAGGGCCTAGAGAATCATCCTAGACAATCCCTCGGTGGAAGTGTATAGTATTGGAAGGAATATTTTTCATTAGAGAGATACAGTTTTCTATTCCAGCAGCTCATCGTCGTTTTCAGGAAGTTTTGGACCTTGTATACATCCAAACATTGAAGGAGCCACGGATATTGTGGCGTCATGCATTTGCAATAATAACACAGACGAGTGTGAGTTTAGTAATTTAGAGGATTATTAACAGACCACCACCTTAGTACAAAATAACGTAATTACTAATATCCCTACACGGAGTAATTTCCCGTTACGGCTACCACACCACTACGCACTAATCTCAAACATTAGATGGCGTGAAGCGCCGCAACCCACCTACGACTCAACATCGAGTCAGCCTCTGTACGGCAACACATTGCCGGCTCTGGCACAGCTCGCGGCCCGCGCCCCCCAGACAACCGATCTGTCTCGCACCGGTCCAGTAACCAAAGAGAGCGTTCCGCCGCTCGCCAGGGCTGACGCTCGCCCTTCTCCCCACCACGCTGTCCCTAGGGTTTCCCGCCGACGTCACATCCGCTCGTAACAAAGGCTGCCGCGTGGTGCCTTAGCGTCGCCTTTGCCACGCGGCCGTTCGTACAATTGCGTTTGTGCATGACGCTACAATATGTACGACGTCGAATGCTTTAGCATAATCTATGTAACATGCGTACAAGTTTCTTTGTTTTTCTAGCACTTGCCCCATAATTACAGAGTCTATAATGAGTTCATACACCCCTGAAATCTAGACTTACATTCTTTGTGTTCATCTGCTAAGATATTCTGTTCCTCAACATGTGACATCAGCAGTTGGGTAGCACACGATGTTATGAGTTTGTAGAAAGTTTGAAGGTAGGTTATTGATCTGAACTTCGAGGGTTCTTTAATGTCACCCTCCTTTGGTGACAAGTACGGTCTACCTTCAGTGGGGAAGGAAGGCTTTTGGATTGTGAAGAAAAGATTGATTTATAGTAGCTATATGATGGTGAGAGCTGATAAATTGTTTCAGCCAATAATTCTGCAAGCCATCACTACCCGGTGCCTTCCAGTTATGTGCTTTCTTCAAAGCTGTTTGGGCAACACCCACGGTTATTGTTATCATTGTTGTTGTTATTATTATTATTATTATTATTATTATTATTATTAACCCATAGCATCCCGTAAAGGGCAAAGACCTGCTGATTTAGCAGGGTTACAGTAGCTTTGTTATTTGTAAAACCACTTAAGTAAAATCACAATAATACGTATGTATACGAGAAAGTAACATCTACGCTGGATTTCTTTGTTGACCCCAATCCAGTGGCGACTCGTGGTCATACTATTAGGGTGTGCAACGCCTCTCTTCTCTCTCCCTTCCTCCCTCTCCCCTCTCTCTCCCTCTCTCTCTCTCTCACACACACACACACATGCCCATACATAAGGCATACATTACAAGCATACACATGTATTCATTAACATAGATAATGGCAATTAGAAACAAGGCATCTTACGAAGTTTGATAACATAGTTCCTTTTATCACCAACGAGGATTGACTGCATTTCTTTTCACAACATTCGTTTCGACTTCGCTCGGAAAGCAACCCTCCGAAATATTTACTACTTGTGTCGTGGTACCGCATAATTCGGCACTTCCAGAACGTTTTTCAGAGGGTGTCAAGATACATATTGATTCGAAACTTGTTCTCCCATTTCTGCTATGAAGTACTTTCCATAAACTCGCTGTACAAATTTAAGCTTAAAAGTACAAGTTTCTATACCCAATACTAAAAAAATCTGGATAGTTTACCGTCTACACTGACTGACGAAACACAAAGCCTGTGTCGCTTCAGTAAATGCTGTTTCTTTTCAGAAAAAATTCTGCGACTTTTTCATTGATGTTATTTTAATATTTTCGACGCTATTCATTGTCAGTTGTACAAACACACTTCACAGAAAAACGAACACTCTAACTTCGGTTTTCCAAACGCATTAAAAAGTAACCTCTTAGATACGTTTACACAATACATTTTGGTTTTCATATGCTTATGAATGGATTTGTAATTGCAACTCCCTTTAAAATGTGCAAATAACATTCGATTAACACAATACTTATGAATGCAACACTGCACAACAATGCGTTTGCATTTCGCGCGCTACCGAAGAATTGCTTTGGAAGGGATGAGAGCTCTTTTAAGTGGAGAGATATCTCACACTTTCTTCGATCAATGCCACACTTACTTCTCTCAAAAACTTGTGCTAGCAGAGTGCTATATCTTCACGACATGTCAAGGCACTTCCAGAGGTCGCGCCTGCGCAGTAATATCCGCACGGTCTGGAGTATGCTCCAACCGCCCGTAAGACACCATGTTCCCCCTCTTTCCCCTCCAGCCCCGCGGGAGCCAACGACTCCGTCAGCTCGTTCGCATATCCCGAGTGTGCTCTAGCCTGCTGTCACGAAGGGCATTGGCGGCGGACTGTCAGCCGCAGCTTCCGAACGGCGCGTGTTTTGAAATACCATGTTTCGGAAACACTCTGAGTTTGTATTCTCCTCTTCCCCGGAAGTAACGTCTGGAGTGCCACAGGGAAGTGTCCTAGGTCCGTTGTTTTTTATAGTGTATATTAATGATATTTGGCAGGGAATTCAATGAAAAATACGTCTTTTTGCAGATGATTGTATAATTTATCGGGAAATTAAGAACACAAGTGATACAGAAATATTGCAGGTTGATTTAGATAAGCTAGAATCATGGGTTATCACAAATGAAATGAAATGAAATCCCAGCAAGTGCAAGTTTATTAGATTCGCGTGTTTTAAAAAGACAGACGATATCATATATAATTTAGGAAATTACGGATAAATGCTGTAAATATCTGGGAATTGTACTAAATGAGGATGTGAGTTGGACAGAACACGTAAATTATGTAGTGAAAAAGGCGTGAAAGGCATTACACTTTGTAATTAGAATACATAGAAAAGGAAGTGGAAAGTCAAGTGAATTAGGGTACACGTCTCTAGTACGTCCGATATTAGAATTTGGCTCCATATGTTGGAACCATTATCGTTTAGGGCTAATAAAATCTGTCGAGAAAGTACAAAAATATGCTGCAGACTTTGTTAGGAGAGGACTTTCAAATTCTGAATTTATATCGTGGGAACCTTTGGAAAAACTATCAAAACAACTTTTTTTATTAAATCAATAGGGATGCCGTGGGGTGAAGTACGGGAAAGACTATCAAAACCAACTTACGTCGCGCGGAAGGATCATGGTTTCAAAATTCGGCAAAGAAAACAGAGAACAGATGTAGGTAAATTCTCATTTGTAAACGAACGATACAAAATTGGAACAAATTACCTGCAGCAGTGCTGGAGACTTTCCCTTAAAATGTCAAAATTTTAAAATTAGACTAAGTAAATATGGTTAATAGATTAATTTTGTAAAATTGTATTTGGTAACATGTTAATATTTTAATGTTGTTTGATGTTTGTTTTGTGTATTTTTAGTAATTCCTTAGAAAACGCTACCACCGGAAGTATTCTATGTATTCCTACGTAGCAAAATAAATATTTCTATTCTATTCTATTCTATTCATGTTAAGAAATGTTTAAGAAACATTGCACCACAGTTATTTGGGTGTGCACATGCGAACGTGCGAATACCCACGAGCCGCCACTGCCCCAACCCCTCCCCACCGGCATTCAACTGTTAAAAGTAAACATACTGGGAATTCAATTAATATGCGAGTGTCTTGCACGTGAATGTGATACACTTACTACCAGAGTATGCACCTCAGCATAAACAGGTGATCTGCGTATCAGTTAAAAAAAGAGGTTTGACACATAAATAAACTATAATCAACTTTGCAACATTATGCTTCTTGTTAGATGAATTACATAGTGTTTTACGTGGAACTGTATTCGCATTTAGCAGTATATTACTTACACGTGATGTAGATATAAACGACGCATTTTCACTTGTGCTCGCAAGAGCAGATTGTCTTCGTAAGAAAACAGACAAACGCCTTATAATGTTCAAACAGGCAAAACCAAGTCAATGGTGTGAATTTCTTCACCTTACTTTAGAAGTGCTAGGCCGCTAATAATCTGTTTCTGCAGTGATGTGCTGTTATTTTAGCTACCTTGATGGTTACTAGATAATGCTCTTGAATAAATTGACTAGCGTCAATACGTGTGATGGTGCGCGCTCACGTTATTATCATAATTACTCCTATTGACTGCATAAATAAACGTTTACCTTTATTGTGGAGAGCAAGCGATGAAAATTCTCATATATAATTATTCCAGACATAAAATTCCTGAATGTGGTTGTTAGTAGGTTTCTTATTCTGTTCTTGGAAGTGTCTTCATTATCTTAAATACATAGAAATCCATCACTCGACCGACCCAATAGCCATGACGGGTTAACGATTGTAACAGACAATTCAGACACACTTCTGATACCTAATCCGAACCTTTAATTATATAGACTAGTGAGAACCCGTCTAAATTTGATGGTGAGATCTGACATAAATGTTAACTCCTGTACCCAGACTAATGTTCACAATATATTGCATTGTTTGGATCTTGAGGGTATAACGAAGATATTCTTTAATGAGTTCCCAAAATTTTGAACATGTGGCAATGCAATATCGGCACAAAATATGTAGCACTGTTATACTGAAGGATATTATTTCTAAAGTTTTTTGAGTGTCATTATCTCCTGTAAACAACTGTTTGATTTCTTCTGGCATATTGCTCGAAGGTATACTTTTTTCCTATTTAAGCAACACAGGTAAATCTTTGCAGAATTTCTCTCACATGGAAAGTACAAAGCAGAACAAAACTGACATTTCATAGACAATGACCCAATAGAAAACGAAATGGCCTCACTATCACGACACCTACGCTGCTTTCTCTTTCCCTGCGTTCAGTTAATGTACGTTTGCGTCTTTTAGGGGCGCGAGGACAACGATTCGGAATTCGACATAACCTGTAAACAACTTCACTAAAGTATTACAACCGAGCAAAACCCACTGTGCGAATGTTCTCTACAAAATACACCACAGAAGCAAATATATGCAAACTGTCAACACCACAATGCAATTATTCACTGAAACAAAACCTTGACGAATTGTAAACAAATCTCAACAATCAAAACAAAACATCAAGCAGCGTGGATTCACATCGATGGGCTCATGTATATCGATTTTGAAACTGCCATTCTTTGAAAGAAAACAATTGACTATTGATAAGCGTACTATTAAAGAATTAATACTATTAATTTACCCTGTAAATGGTGGCGAATCAACACAAACAATATCTGATAACACAAATTGAGATCATATTCTTCCATTTAAAAGAAAAAATACAACAATCGGTTCAGTAGAAGCTCTAAACGACGCCATGGCAGAATACCTTATTTTTTTAAATATATAGATAATTCAATTCAATGATGCCTTCTTTCAGTTAGCGAGACTCAGGCCATCCGGCCTGCTGTTCCATGTGGCCACGCATATTTCGCTATTCTTCCTTTACCATCTACCGGAGAAAGACGGCATCACTCAGGCGGGAATTCAGACCCGAGGCTGCTTTTAGTTATGATGATTTTGTTACATGCTGTAAATCTACTACATGGGACAGCTAGCTTTACTTCCCCTCGCAAGGAAGAAGTACGAAGGATATTTTCGCCCTTAAAGTCCGCGGCTTTAATCAGGTTATAGACCTTGCGAACTTTGATAAAATAGTCTATCAAAGCTTTGCACCGAAACCCAATTCATTCTTCTTCTTCTTCTTCCTCCCGAGAATTAGGAAGAATTCACTGTTTCTGTTCCATAACTGGTATGTTCAACTACCTGGAGTGCTTTTCATTTCATTTTCCTCTGAAATGAAGCTTCTGTTCTGCAACCTTCATTCTTTTTCACGTGCCTATTTATTTCAGTTTCTAAATATATAAATGTATATTGATATTAAAGTTAAATACCTTCAGGCCCTAGCTTATTTGTCATTTCTCAAAAGGTCAAATCTTGTACAACCTTTACTCTTCGTTGGTTGTTAGTGATTCCGGGAGCGTCAACTACGGAGGTCAGTATTACCGTAAGGGTAGTGCATGTTTTCGTCGGGAAATGGCAAAAATCTTCCCCCGCTGGATGGCGAGATCCAGCGCTGGCCTACCATTGGCTGGTGGAGTTTCTCTCAACCAGATATCTCCCACCAGCGGGGCACCGCCCTAGCCGGGACATGCTCATACTCCCGACCGGTCTCTCGGAATATGTGGTAGTGTAGTGCATGTTAGTGTAAGTGTGTGTGTGTGTGTGTGTGTGTGTAAGGGGTAAGGATAGGAGAAGGAAGAAGAAGGAAAGATCACGGGCGGTCCGTGGCCCGTTTGTTAGGGTACTGCTCCAGAATTCGCCCGTTGTTGATAGGAGAAAATGCGAAAAACTACCTAGGATTTCCCGGTCAGAGGCACTGCAGTGACAGCAGTTAATACACTGAGCCTCCTCCTCCTGTACTCTTCTTCGAAATCTTATTCCGAACGTTCAGGACGCTTATTCCGCATACTGCTTCTTAGTGTAGAGAAATTATCGTATTACAACGACAAACAATGGGCGAATTTTCGACGTTTTTACCGACAAAAATAGTGGATACCTGTAACTAGAAGTGGATAGTTCCTGATCCTATATATAGTGAAGTTCTTCCTTTAACACCTTGTGTACTCATAATCCACATTTCGTGGTTCCATGATATTGATTTCCATAAACAATTGGTTTACAGCAAAAGGTCTGTCAGGCCGTCAGTCTTGTTTTGTCGACACTAGTGTTTAAACCGTTCAGACGTTTTTCTGGAAGAGTTCAAAAGTTTTTCGGCACCTTCCTACAACTGCAATATTGAATTTACAGGTGTTCCCTAATAAAATATATTTTTCAGGACATATTTTATTAATGTTTATTATAATTTATTAAAATAATTTATAAGATAAAATAAAAGTATGTATAAGTTTTCGGCACTATGATTAGTTTTTGCGTAATTTTGCATTACATAAGCAATTTTAAACAATTATTTTCTCTATGACGGCTCGAAATATTTTCTTTAATTTTTTCCTCTGACAGAGGAA
This sequence comes from Teleogryllus oceanicus, assembly GCA_964035755.1. Lineage (NCBI taxonomy): Eukaryota > Metazoa > Arthropoda > Insecta > Orthoptera > Gryllidae > Teleogryllus > Teleogryllus oceanicus. The sequence continues at coordinate 63,048,559 of CAXIVR010000013.1, forward strand.
ATTTAAAAATGACTCGGATCCCATTTTCGGCAAAATCGTTGCATTTTCCAAAATTGCAAAACAAATCAACAAAAAAATTGCAAAACTAAAATATTGATTATTTGGATTTTTATTCAATGAAATCGGTTCTAAAAACAGATCTTTTAATAACGTCATGTGTATTTTATATGAGAAAGTTTGCGTAATTTTGAGTGTACGTATGAAACATTTTCAATATTTTTTAAATTGTCTTCCGTTTAATATTTAAGTTAAAAATTTTCTTATCTGGGAAATTTATTTATCAATGTTAGATCTTTAAGTTATTTCATTCAACTTTTTCATGTGTCACTATTATCGACCATTTCAACTTTTTTTAAAATATCAATGTTTGTATTTCTCGTACGTGTGATACACGGCCGAGATCATGTCAGGCTCCATAATCATTTATTGGTTAATCTTGAGTTTTGATGTTTAATTTAGAAAGTTCTTTTACTTTAAAAATATTTAATCCCGGATTATTCAAAATTGGAAGAATTTATTCAAATATTGTGTGCTCATTTCGATGATATCAAAGTGATCATGTATGAAATTACAAATGCTTATCTTTACAATGCGATGAGAATACTGTTAACTGAATACTGTTTTTTAAGTTTGCTTCTTTTATAGAAGTAAGAAATGCAAGTTTTACAAGGCTATCGAAATAATTAAAGATTCGGAACGCAGGCGCTCATTTAAATTGGTTTGCATCGTGCAATAATTGAAGTGTTGATAGGATAGAAATTGCAATGTTGTAATACTATTAAGCGACCGTTCCGATTAATACTAGAAAGTATGTGCCGTTGTAACACCACTAATTTTCTTTTCCTGTATTAACCGACTATTCACAGCCACGTGAACACGATAATTGCATTGTCCTGTAAAATGTATGGCTAGTTTCTTTTCTGGTATTCTTTCATCATATTTGCCTCCTTCTCTGGCTTGAAAAAATAATTTTCTCCTGTTCTTCCATCGTCCAGTTTCGAGGCGCAAATTTTCTACCTTTCAAAGCTTTGTTCTCTTCATGGTTTCATGGAGTTCATTCATGACACCCCCCAAATGTTTACAAAATCTAGAAGATTTTATAGTGGTAATAAAAATGGTTTGATATGACGCCGTTTGAGAATCCGGCAATGTAGTGAATAAGGAATGAAAATACATAATTGGAAATGTTTGCAAAGCATAGAATATTAAATCACAGATTGTCTTTCTCGACAAGCAACGAAGTGTTATCGTGAGTTTTCTCCATTCAGGTATCTCTCGCTGGGAGCACCGCCTCAGTAGGGACAAGCTCTAAGCTCTCGACCTGTGTAGTGCATGTTAATGTAAGTGTATGTGTAAGAGGAGAGGATAGGACAAGGAAGAGACAGGAAAGACCGCACACAGTCCGTGGTCCGTTGGTTAGGGTACTGATTCGGCATTCATCTGGTATTGATCTGAGAAACAATGGAAAACTCCCGATCATGTCAGCCGGCCCTTAGAATTCTCTTCCAGACAGCGGTTGAAATCGATTTAGATAACTCGTTACTGTGGGAAATCCTGCCACCGTCAGGTCAGACTCAAATTCTTTGACCGCCTGCTCAGAAGCACTGCAGACACATCACTTGATGCCCTGAGCCCATAAACCCTAAACGAAAAACTCGTTGGCTTCCGTAGTTGTAATGGATAAAAAGGTAACATCTGCTTAACGGCAGAATATTCACTATGGTAGTTAACTTTTTCCTTAGTTTGGATTTTCTTTCTTGCCTGCATTCGCACAGTTCGTGAATACAAGAACATTGCAGAAGCAATATCATGTAAGTCCGGTTCGTTACAAATCGATTTTTTGTTAAATGCTTGTAATTCATATTTAAAACTGTAATTCTTCGACATAAAATGGCGACAAATGTTTCAGTCGTGGCCCATTTGATTCTCGTTGACGAGGGAGCATATTCACATGGCACGTGAATCAATAATGTGTGCTCTATTTGTGGTTTGAAATGATGATCGTTGCGGTTTACTCACAGAGCAACATTATCGTCTCTATTTATTTGCCATGTGGGGGGCAACGCCTTATGAATGTAATCACATTCAACCGCCGATCTCTATTCCTGTGCTCTCAGGTCATTAGTGGTTACTTTGTACTATTGAATGGGTTAACGGTCTTTTTTTATTGAAACATTTTTAAAAATTCGTAAAGTACTCACGAGCTGTATCTACGTTGAAAATGCGTTATTAACATCTAAATAAAATGTAGCGATTCTTAGAACGGGGTAGAGATGATAGAAGGAAAACGAACAATAAAGACTTTTGAAATGGTTTATTTCGTGATTGATCCGATGGGTTATTGAGATAAATGTCACTCTGTTATTTTAAATATTTTCACGTAGAACTGTAAATAAAATTGCAGAAAATATTCTCAACTGGAACGGTGTGATTAGATAAAGAAATGGTAAATGTTCACAGATTGAACATACTTTTTCATTGCAGTGAGGCTTATATTATTCAGACAAGGTTTGCTGTATCAATTGCAATAAATTTTACTCGTACTTTCTATCCGTAGTTAGAGACAGTTATTTGAGACAATTTTGAAAAAAAAATTGATCATGATATTTTGATCGGAATGCATGTTTTGGGGTTGCTTAAACAAAATACCTTTTTCTACAATTTTGAGTGAAAGCATGACAATTATAAAAAGAACAGTTTTATCATATTTTTAAACTTTTTGTAATGACTTTTTGTAATTAAAAATATAACGGTATAAATGAGAACGATCCGGCAAGAGTGGCTACTCTCTTTAACCAAAGCCTTTCGAGAATTGCTGCCGATCCCACAAAGGGTCTTCAGACACAAATTTCAATATCAGACATTTCCCCAAAAATGTTAGACACGAAACTTTTTCCTCTGAAATTCTCAAAATAATCGGTAAACTAAAATACAAGTATTCACCCAGATAGATGAATTACCGGTTTGTTTGTTAAAGACCTGTAGCCATTATACACCCGTTAACTCACATTTAATGCATCCTTATGCCCAGTAACGTTTCCAGATATTTTCAAAACAGATCAGATTAAGACGCTTTTAAAAATGGCAACAAAAATGAAATTAAAATTGTCGGCCTAGTTTCTTTTCTGTTAGTTTTTTCAAAAAATATTAGACTATTTTACTTACGAATGGAAACTTTTCTCACTAAACACAACGCGCTTTCAGATTGCCAACATGTATTTAAAAAATCAATCTACGGAAACAGCCACATTTTCGTTTTTTAAAGATGTCACTTCATCTTTGCATCAAAATCAAGCATCTATTGGATTATTTTTAGATGTTTCAAAAGCCTTTGACGTCATTGATCATGATATTTTACTTTCAAAATACCTTCATATGGAATCCGTGGAATTGCTCTAGATTGGTTAGGCTCGTACCTTAAACAACGACGCCAGAGAGTAGAAATACCTTACTGGAATGATGAAGGATTATGTACACACACTTCCGACTTTTCGCCAATTGCACGTGGAGTCCCTCAGGGATCGATTTTAGGTCCTATTGTCTTCCCACTATACATAAACGATATGCCCTCGACGATTCGAAACGGAAGAACGGTTCTTTTGCGAATGATACGAACATTCTTGGAAATGAAGAAACCGTAAATAGACAATATCAAATGTTTCAAATTTGTTTCGTAATAAGAAATTAATAGTAAATGAAAAGAAAACGGTTTCATGCAGTTTTCCATTTCAAATAAGCAATTATGTACTCCACTGAAAATCAACGGTGTACTATTGACTGATGTTGAGGCAAAAACATTTTTGGGTCTCTCAATTCAGTCAAACTTCAAATGGAACGTCCATTTAAATGCATTAAACACAAAATTAAGTTTATTATACTACGTGTTCAGAATTTTTTCAAATTCATTCAGCCTTCATAGTGCTCCTTGTGTATATTTCGCGAATGTTCATTCCCGCCTGAGATATGGCATAATATTCTAGGGAAATACATCTTATAGCTACCAGACTTTTAGATTAAAAAAAAAGAATTGAAGGAATAATAACCAAAACTCACCCACGTGATTCTTGAAAACCTCTCTTTATTAATCTAGGAATTTTACCATTACCTTGTCTGTTTATTTACGAATCAGTGGTTTTTGTAAAAAATGACTTGCTTAACGGCGGGAATATATTTTCAGAAAACGCCGATGTTTATAACTAACTCTCGACGTAGTAGTCATATTCATCAGGGACAGTATCAACAGCTCACTACAAAAAAATCACATACAATAAATATACGTTATTTTACAACACTTTACCTGATATGAAACGATTAAATTCGATATAAAAATTGAAATCCCAAGTAAAATCGTTTCCGCTGCCTAACTGTTTCTATACAGTTAGATCATATACTGAGCCTCAAGAAGAAAGTAACATTAATTTTAACAGTGATATTTAATGTATTATTTACTATTTGAACTGTATAATTCTAATCAATATGTAACAAGTATTGTATCGCAGCTTCTGGGTCAATGACCACCATCTCGATCAGGTTTTTCGTCCAGTTTCCCTGATCCATTGAGCAAATGCTGAGATGGCCCCTTGTTTTGCTTCTGGACATAAATGTAACTTCATTATCTGTGCACGTCTTCTAGAATTCAGTGGGAAATATAGTTATTCAAATTATCGTTCTCCATGTTGTCGCGGAAGGAAGTATATTCCTTCATGAAGGACATGAAGATGAACAAGAGCCCAAATGTATAACTGATTTGCCCTTGAAAATAGATTTTATTATTTGGTTAACACTCCCTTCAAAAACCGGTCATTTTTTTTCTCTATTCAAACTTCAAGTAGTATGTGGCTTAGGGTAGGGATCACAGAATTTTGAAAACGTGCACAGAGTGCTCTTCTCCACATAACATGTCCTACACAATTTGTAACTCTTTTTGACGTTAAATAAATGAATAATAAAAATAAAGAAGTAAATAGGTAAATAAGTAAATAAATACGTAAATACATAAATAAATAAATAAATAAATAAATAAATAAATAAATAAATAAATAAATAAATAAATAAATAAATAAATAAATAAATAAATAAATAAATAAATAAATAAATAAATAAATAAATAAATAAATAAATAAATAAATAAATAAATAAATAAATAAATAAATAAATAAATAAATAAATAAAAGCTGATGCAGGCAACTCGTAATCTCTTAATGATATTAGCATAAAAAACTCTCGGCATCCTTTTTCATCCTCATGAAATTAATACCACAAACCAAAGGTCAACCGTTATGTGATAGTTTCTTCATTAATTTGACACATTAGAGATTCCTAGTCGGTCGTTAGTGTGCCAAACCCCAGCTTCCGACCGTCTCAACAGAAAGCAGGCGTTCTCCATCGGCTGGCACCCACTTAATGATAAGACTTTCTGAGCAAATTCGACCTAATTGGTTTTAAAGCAGGTAGTTGTCGGTCATAAAAGCCGGTAATCTCTGCCGGCAGCTGGAGGCAATCGTTTCTCGACTTGCGTTCCCTGCGGAGGTCGTTTTGTACTCGTACTGACGCACTTCCTGCTTACGATTGAAACAGTCTGATATGCGCTTATCTTTATCTCACCCGTAAGGTGGTATGCTCCTGCCAGCCGCTGGTCAAACACTTGACCATTTAATACACTTACAGATTAAAAATAACTGCTTGTGAACGTGAACGAAACATTTATATAATTATTTGTAAATAGTTAAAGGAGAAGCATTGAATAGTTGCTCTAGAAAAACAATGTGTACTAATAAATTTTGTCTCGGGCATTATTTTTAATTTTCACAAGTTTGCGGTACGTAATACAGGTTAGGTTGACTGACGCAGAAAGCGACAATTTTCCATTCTTTGTACATTCAATATTAGTTCAAATTGCTTGCATTGAATGTGAATTATCGTCAAGTAGTTTGTGGAGCAAAATTTTAAGTAAGGCTAATTTTATCTCGAGCAAGAAAAAAAAAACGGTGACAATAGCATGATTTGTACATCATAACTCATTGGTCAAAAGTAGCCAAGAGCCAGTTCTTCCGGTTGCCATGAATTCAGCAGCAGTTTTTTTATCAAATAATCCTCAGAATTCCCGGTGAGGTCTGTTATATACCATTTAATGTCATATAATTCCTAAAAGAATTTACTACGTATTGAAAAAAAGAAAAAAGTACTTTCACTACACTTCAATATCAAAACATAATCCCGAGTAAGTTTTTCCGTAGAAGTCTGTACTAATTTAAATATCTTTTATTAAAAAATTAGCCCGGTTAGGGCCATTTTTTCTTACCTTCTTCAAGAACAGAGATTTTTCTTTCAAATAAGGTACTTCACCGTGATCGATCTAACCAACATACTCAAATATAACGTTCTGTGGTTGTGAATTAGGAGATGCCGTTTAGTAGCTTTCTCACATGTGCTAGGTTTTAGAATTGGTTGTCAGTCGTTGGCTGGTGCACAGAGGTAAAGCAAGATTCGGTTTCTACGAGGAAGAGGTCCTCAATCAAAATGTAGAGGAGTTTCAACAGCACATACTTTTTCGATTTATTGAAACTTTTGCAATTTTCGAAAATTCCGTTTTCCGAAATGCGTATTCCCTATCCAGGCCTGTGAGTACATACAACAAAACAACGTATTTTAGATTAAACTATAAAACATGTGCATTATAATTGAAAGACTTACCGTGACCAAAACATGGACCTTCTAATTGTTTTCCAATTTTAAACATGTAATATAAATGAACATGAAAATAAACTAAAATATTATTGAAATGAAAATTGAATGCATTAAAATATTTTAACACATTTCTGATCGAATATAAAATAAAGTTAACAATAATTGTGGCTTCCGCCCAATGAGATATTTAAGCGTATATGCTTGCTCTGTTTGTGTATTAGCTCTCTATGAATCTGGTGGCGAGCAACGTGCCATTCGTTTATTTATCATATTTATTTAACGTAAAATATTTAAGACTATGTGATTTTTTTGAAAGGGGGTAGTTTAATCGTTTTGTGTTTTCTCGAGCTACGGAATATCTACACTTTATAAAGCTGAATGATGAATAAAGAAAGCAATGAACGATTTTTGCAACATTTGGGAAGAAGAATTATTTTCTTTTCTCAAATTAACACCGCAAATGTGCAGATTTTTGGATATTATGAGGCGAAAAGAATTCGTCTCACTTTTTCGCGAGAAACGGAAAAACAATTATTTGATGGTTCTGTCGGCGTAACAAATATTGGAAATACGAACAGTAGAGGAGAAAATTATTGTTAGAAGATATTGGTTTTCTACAAGAAGATATATTTTTAATTTTAATACAATAAATGAGTAGAACAATATTTATGAAGAAACTATCTAATTTATACAAGTATACCTCATTTATGTATATATTGAATTTAAAAGTATACATACATATTTATGCCAGTTAGAGAAATTGTTGTTTCGTGAAAGAACTCTTATTATTTGCAGGTTTTGTGGGAATCTTTGATCCTTTTATACTTATAATCATTGTTTTCGCCAAATAGTAGTAATGGAATGATCAGTGAGATTCAGTTTTTTTTAAGTTATTCGTATTACGAATATATATTTGTGCATATTTGTATTCTACTATCCCCGTTCTGATTACTTTTTTTGAAAGGGGATTATCAATTTATCAACCACATGGCTGTACTGAATGTTGTCATTGAGTTAAACAAACGAGTTTTGTATTTGCGAAAAAAAAACACGACTACATCAATTCATTTTGTTTGTAGTTCATTTGTAGCTTATTGCATTATTTCTCTAAATTCTTATCTAGTGGTGTAGTTGATTAATGACAGACTAAGTTTCCCAGTAGTTCGTGTAGCAAAATTATACGTACATAAGTAATTCACGTGTTAAATGTAACATTAATTATCGTATTGAACTAAGTTCTTAATTTCGAAGTAAAATGAATATTATTTCATTGTCTTTACTGTATAGTCACGTTCTAATGTATACCCACTCTCACAGAATATGGGCGATGCCTTGTGCGGCCAAATCTGGCTTTTCCACAGCTTGGACAACCATCGCTGGACACTTGACCAATCCTGGCGTCGAGGTGTATCCGTTCTTATCATTGGCTTTTGCTCCAAGTCTCAGACACGTCCCCCTTCCTCCCCTTGAAGATTTTCTTCCTAGTTATCTCAAAGGGGCGGAGCAATTTCTGAGGTCAGTGACGCTGCCTCGCTAACGGAGCAGGGGTAACAGAGAGGAGGTGAGAGGAAGTAAGAGGAGGTAACAGGAGAGGACAGAAACGAAACAGATTGGTGCGCGCGCGAGGACTCACGCCAATTGCACTGGACGTTGGCCCTGAACCCCGTGGACGCTGACGAACCAAGGGGCAGCGGGTCACGGGATGGGACTGTGACATTTTTTATCGAGTTCTTTACCATGAAAATTAATTCTAATTTATGGTATCTAATATTGTGAGAAATTTGTGGCAGATTAAATTAATAGTATTGAAAGTTTTGTTTCTTACAAACTATTTTAAAATGCTAATGGTTCTAAAGCAAGAACACAAATTATTACATAATCATTTTCGGAAACACACAATATAAAACATTTAATAATATAGACATTTCCTATCAAGCAAATTGAAATTCATGTTCACGTATTTAAAACTTGTATTTTGACATTATTAGCCTTTATTAAGGAAATTCAAGCAATACACATTTTATTACGCATTATGAAAATGTAATCGTCCATTTTTCTATATGAGCAGGTGCATCAAACAGTGATTTCGTTAATCAATTAAAAATCACTGCCGGTGTCCAGAGATTATCATTGCAAAATTGCTATTGTTAATATTGTTTAGACTATTTGTAAAATTGATGCAATTTTATAGTGATAATCGTGAAAAGGACCTAGGAACCTCTCATTAGAAATATTTCGAAAATATAATTCTCTTATTCTTCACATATTTTTCAAAAGTTACTATTTTTCTGTTACACTGCTGAGAAGATTATATCTATCCCTTCCAGTGATATTTTTTATTTATTTATTTATTTATTTATTTATTTATTTATTTATTTATTTATTTATTTATTTATTTATTTATTTATTTATTTATTTATTTATTTATTTATTTTTATTTATTTATTTATTTATTTATTTATTTATTTATTTATTTATTTATTTATTTATTTATTTATTTATTTATTTATTTATTTATTTATTTATTTATTTATTTAAAGGTAATATACAGGCAACAGTACAAATCTGATATAGCTGAATAGGCGCTAAATAATTAATTATTTTCAACATATCATATTGCATATATTAATAGCAAAATTGTAATAATTGATATCTTTAATAAATAGCTAATATATAAACAGCAAATTTTAATTCTTTAATTTGTAAATCTACACTGAAGTTAAATATTTCTAAATATTTTGAATAACAATAGTAAAACGAATAAATTTGAAAACCTTAAAATCTTACGAATCAATGTAATTTTTAAACGAGCTGTTAAGAAAGAAACAAAACTTGTTTGAATAAACTTTAAAGAGATTGAGTATTTAGTTAAAAATTTCAATTCCGGGACAATTTCCAATTAAAATATTTAAGCGAACACAGTGTTTCGAATCGTATTATCTTTCCAATTTATGTTAGGTTTTGTATGACCTCAAGAAACAGTTTCTGGAGTGTTAGTTCGATTCAAGAAGCTCTCTGCAATTCAAACATCCGAAACCTTGACACGGTTATCAATATTGAAGTAAGAAACGGTTTTATTCACAGGAAACACACTGTCCTTGTTTTCTAATGATTAATTGTAAATAATTTTAGCCATTGTAAGATATACGCATGACAAATAATTTGTGCTCATAAGATCCAATACTTGAATGCATATCGAACCTGAAAATACATTTGGTTTTAGATCAACACGGAAAACACAAGAGATTCAATGAGATCAAAGTTCTAAATCTGAAAACTAAACTACAGTCTTTATTATTTTCACGAAATGAAACTTCATACCTTCTTTAATAATATAAAAGAACTGTGTATTGTGCTCAAATATCTTGTCAATTACATAGTGCAATATTATTCAAAATTTTCTGAAAATTTGTATAAAAGTCAGTTAAAATATTTTTTATTAATTACAAGATTAAAAGAGTAAAAAACAGTAAAAAATGACTAATTTTAAAATGAAATAAATGACAAAGACAGTGTTACATCAAAAACGCAAAATTAGTTATAAAAGGCATGTTAAAAATCATCCCCTTCACGAATATTAGATTTATAAATCCATAGCTAAGAAAGTTTAAAGAGTTTGGAGGACAGTAGCCAGCATCTCCTCCATAGTCAACAAGCTAGCCTTCTTGCTCTTTCATTATCGCAATGCACAGGAGCATGCTTTACAGTAAGGTCTGTTCTTCATTTCTGGGGGATAGGGGGTGGGTAACTGCACGAGATGTCCGTGCGAGAAGTGGCAGTGCCCGATCCGAAGGTGAATAACAATTCTTGCCTCGGGCTTAGAGCCACGGGATGACCACGACAAGGGTCTTATGATCCTTGTGAGTTTGAAAAGAGTTCTGCCACTCTGTTTGCACTCAAAATGCAACGTTGGATAAAATCTTGGTAGTAAGAGTAGATATTACCATAAAGATGTCTTTCTGGCTTCCTCGAGGCCAACTACTACCTAGTCAGAGGTTTCATTTCCACTTATCCCACGTGGCCAGGACACAGGAAAACGTAATTCAAATGATGGAGAATTAAGCGATATCTTCGATGTATTTGGTGTTGGATATATGATGTCAAGGTTTACTAGAGAGAAAGAGGAAATGGACGACAAGGCCGAGCTTCCTGGTTTGAAGGGCCGCTGGGTTCCGCCTCGACATAGATGTGTTCGTGATGTCCCGTATTCTCCTACAGAAAACCCCAAACATAAAAATCACAGTGGTCGTTATATGACCTAGTAGTTAAAAAGAGACATTAAAATATATACAAAAACAACAACTTCCAGTTGTCAAAGAAAATTTCACATTGAATTGACTTTCAATAATCGTTACCTAATAAAACCTAAGGACTTTATTTCCCTGGGCAAAATAGTATTATAAAACGGAAATTTATTTAATCAAAAATGAAATTTTCATATAGTCACTAATTGATTATTATTTATAACTTAATATTCATCTCTCAGAGATTTCCTACAATATTGCAATGATATTCATTGTAGCCAATACATATTTTATTCACACTTTCTCTAATTCGTTGGTAAAATAAACATATTTATTAAACTGAGTACCACTGAATTTAATAATGTTCTTTCATTACATATTTCCATAGTTTTTAAGCTGAGGAACAGTGATGAAAATAATTGGCCTAATATTGAGTTAAGACTTCATTAAATATTTTACTGTATTTACATTCTCGAATGCGCAGATACTAAGAAACAATGATATCAAGTAAAATGGTATTTAGGGGTTTTGAAGGAAAATTGGCTTTTGAAATCACGAACTCAAAAATATTTCCAAAAGACTCTGCAGAACACGTATTTATTTTTAGACTCGTTGTAGGTAAAGGACCGTGTACGCATGGTACCTGAAAAATTAAAACATTACTGACTTCTAAATCAATGTATTCTTTTCAAAATTGATATTATACAAAGTTCATTGGGATTCTAGAATCCAATGAGAATCCAATATTTCTGGAGGGTATGTTACATTATGCTCATATGCATTTTGATATTGATTCAGTGGTGAGGTGTAGTTGACATTTAATAATTGAATTATTGAGCAGTTAATACTGTCAACAATTATTTATTTTACAAATAGCAGCTTTGATGGCTTAGCCATCATCATCAGTTTCTGATGGCTAAGCCATGATGATGATGCTAAGCCTCAAAGCTGCTATTTTAAAATAAATAATATTGTTGACAATGATAACGCCTTCAATAATTCAATCATATGCATTATTGAAACTTTCTGAAAAGAACTCTTTCTTTTTACTTACACTCTTCATTCAATACACTATACCGTTATTACAAATACTGTAGTAAATGTCACCTTTATTAATATCTCTGGATTTTTCAACATTACAATTACTAATCTGTTTCAAATTTCTAATGAACTCTTTACTCTTCTTCTCGTTATAACTAATTCTACAAATGAAGTTATAATAAAGTGTATAAATAATTTCCAAATTTAGAAAATTGCTTTGCAGTGAAAGCATACAATTTTGCCGTGAACGCATAATCTAAATTTTCTCATATATGACTGCACTTTCTTCTTAAAGAGTAGAAAGTTACGTAATGCTACGAAAAACGGCGGAATGTCTGCAGAAAACGCATATTACAGCCCTTGTAACGAAAAAATGGATAAATCCACTTGCTAAATTTAGAAAAAATCTCCAAATCGTGGTGTAGCCAGAATCCATGTTTTGTGGGTGGTTGATAGGAAAATCGACTGACGGTAAAATGTCTGTCCGTCCGTCCTGAACAACGCTAGCGCTAAACCGTTCATCCGATTTTCACCAAAATTGATACTCCCAATCGATCTGGCTGATGTCGTAGCGCCTTGAATTTGAAACCGATATTCAATTAGGGGAGGGTACTTTACATGAAGCCCTGGACATTTTTCAAATGTTCTAACAAATGGCTCCATAATTTTTATTACATTTTAGGTTGATAGTGGAAGTGCATTTAAGAGAATATTGCTGGTCTCATGTTCGTTGAAAACAGATTTTCAAGTATTCCTACAAGTAAAATATTGAAATTTGGGATTTTTCCTTCATGAAACTTTATCCTTAAAGATAAGATTTTAAATAAGATCATGTGCAATTTTCGAAACTTTAGAATTTCCTGCATAAGTTTCCGTGAAAATACGGGTGAGAAAGTACGCGCTGTTTTAGCATCACTAGTATTCTTTAAAACTGTCCTACTTCTAGACATTAGGCTCTTCTCGAATAATTGCAAGTCCCTTTCTAGTTTTATTATCACAATGGTACTGAAGTATGCATGAAGAAAAGTAAAAATATTGTACTTTCTTTCTATAGAGAAAAGTTCGCATTCTATTAAATTATAATTATATTATATTAATATATTTTATTATTCCCTATATTATACATTTTTATATTATATTATATATCTCAATATATTTAAACTTAAAAAGGATTGACCTCTGAAAACGAAAAAATATATACTGAAACGATTATGTTCTATTTAGCATAGGTTTTATTATATTTAACTACTTTTCTAAGTGGCAACTGAAACACAAATCGCTTTAGCCGAATGGTTAACGTCATAGGTACGCTGGCGGCTTGCTAACGTTGTGAGTTTGAATCCAGAAGGTGATTTTTTTTCTTCTGTTACGGTGTGATTTCAGTAGTAATATGTCCAATATTTTGTAATTAATATTAATTTTTGAAAAGACTTAGGGGCCCTAAAAAGGGCCCGTTTTGTCGTCCATCAGTACGACGACTAGAAGCCTCCGTTCTGTACCATCTGACCGAGGCGCTGGTGGCCTATTTCGAGGAACTCTATATATTTTGAAAATTGAAAAGTTAATTTTTCAAAACTACAAAATTGAAAATAGAGATCTTACTGGTTGAAAACTCTTTCCCAATTCATGTAATAGTATAATATTGGAGCAGTGACATTAGAGAAGAAAGTATGTGCTGTTGTAGTACAATTACTTCGTTATTTACATTATAAGCATTATAATTTCTTTAAGAAGCAATCAATCAACTGTTTGCTGATAATTAAAATATTGTTAGCATTATATCATTCAAGTTTAGGTTACAAGTTTTCATGAATAACGAAATCAAATTTGTCCGAAATTCCTTATGTAGTTAATTGGTTTTAAAAATCACATAGTTACTTGCTTAATACTACGCGTTTCTGTATTTCAGACTGGTGTTTCACGGCGAGTTACAGTTCAGTCTTATCGCGTAATGTGGAGATCACCTTGAAGATATGGGAGGGGGGCAAGATAGCAGTTCGCAGGATAGAAGCTACTTCATGAGCCCTACACAAAGACATTCGAATCAAATATTTCTAACTAGAATCAACTATAGAATAGTATCCGTGATGATTCCACATTCTTATCAAGAATGTGAGTTTCTGTAACCTGAAGTAAATGTTGTATATCATAAGAACAATAAATTTCAAGATAGAATTCATTCTACAACACCCCTCATCGGTGCTGTAAGGTACCTCTGTGATAGCTCCGTGGATTAAACGCGTAGTAGATAGAGGAATGGACGCCAGATCAAATCCTGCCGAATATGTATTTTTTCTACCTGATGCCTGGAACACATTAATCACTATCATCACGAGAGAGACATTCAAAATTCTTGCAAGGAGGAACAAACTTGTTTTGTAAACGATAATGTGATTATATTAAGATTGTGTGGTATCTTGTATTCCAAGCAATGTGACGAAACGAAATTTGGAAGAGATAGCTCAAATATTAACAGTGTCTCAATTGTAATATCATTATCATATTTTATGTAATCGTTAGAAATAATATGAAAAGTCTGTTTCAAGTTGTATAATCACTAGTAATTTACATATTTAACAGTTCTAGAGATAATCAGAATCTTAACAAGTCTGTGGGATTATTATAAAATTTTGCAATAAAGGTAATTTCTTGTTTTTATTAATTGAGAAAGGAATATGTCTTTTACATGTTTAACAAAGTTCCTTAGAGACTATTACGAACTCATTAAAATTACTATTTTGTGTTTGTGCCTTTGTGATAAATGCTAACAGAACGCATCCTTAATTGTTTGTAACAATTGATAATTTTATTTCTTTTATGGTCTTCTTAAAATTTTTAATGTAAGTCTTCGGTAGGTGGAGCCACATTTCAAAATGTATGAACTCAAAACATAATAAAGTACGATTTGACGTGTCATGGAAAGAAATCAATATTTTTTATTATCTCCATTTTTAAATGAACAATGTTTTGATACAGCTTATCTTTAGTGGGTAGACTGAGACTAAGTGGTGAGCATTCAATCAGTCCCAATTTTCACAAAGAAAATAAGGAATTTTAATTATTTAGTTATATCCAATGATTATTCCATGCTTGTGTAGGTGATCCAATGCACAAATCACCTGTCATTTAGTCTCAATATAGGAAAAAACAAGGAGGTGCAATTTCGGATCTCAAAATTTCTGGGATAAAGTCGTTCTTTTAAATCTAAATATTAAATTAATTATAAAATTCATAAATATAACGGAGTTAGATAAATTAATATATTATCATGTATTGTTAAAAACATCAGTTGCCCTAATATTGCATTTTCCAGAAATTGTACTGCTTGAGAACGAATATGTTTAGAGAATATGATTTCTATTACGTCTTAAATGTTACTCTCAGAGAAATGGAGAAATTACAGAACAAATATTTCGTATTCGTAGATATATTAAGGCTTGCAGATTACTAAAGACCAATAACTCTCTCTGTAGCTGAAATCGTTTGACACTGGGTTTTAAATCGAGGTTTTGAGGATCGAGTTCTGCTGATGCCTTTTTCTTCTGTTCCAGCGTTCTGTTTTACTAAGTCTGAGAATTAAAAGATAAGAATGTTTAGGGAAAATACTTGTACTTATTTATTGCTTATAAGATCTTGCTGAACTTTTATACTATATAATGTAATTAGTTTGATCTAGCTTTATTACAAATATTTATACAAATGTGTACTTATTTATATTTAGTTAGTAAGAATTTAACCTAACCTCGCTTGGAATTAAGATAGTGAACGGTTTGACATACATTTTGCATTCACTTCCAAAAACGTTTGTCACAACTCTGTCACTTTTTATGGGAAATGAAGTATGAGGAAATGTTTATCCGTTCGTTAGTGATATCCATATTGTGACCTGATAACCGTATTAATTGAGTACTAAAGATGTAATTCCTTCGGACAGGAATCAAACCGCATCGTTCGATTTACGACCAGTTGCTCTGACCACTGAGCTGAAAAATGCGTTTTACAGTTGATTCTTGCTGTGTATTCCCACGCATTTTATATTTGTCACCACTTTGTCTGATTGACGTATGTCAAGTATGACGAAGGTTTGAACCTTTATAATTGATATCGAAGTTGTGACCTTTTACACAACGTTGTTCCCAGATTTTACAAATTACTCATTTTTTCTTGTTTAGATAAATACATTCATATTTTGCAAAATGGATCATTTATATAAAAATAAATCCACCTTGAAATGACAGTCAGTAATGCAGAAAACTCTCAGTACTTTTTTTGTATCTCATTTGTAGAACTGCTGTAATAAACTTAGATGGATTTTGAACTATGATAATTCGACATCTCAGCACAAACAATACTTACACTCTTCGTTTTACTTCTCGTATACGCACGTATATACGGAGTAATATACGTAGTGTAGAGAAATTTATGTAATGCAGCAGAAAATCGATTTCTGATTTCAAGGTAATACACGTTTTGGAGTCCCTGATACTGAAAAGTGGTTTTCTTCAAAACGTCCGTCCGTCTGTGAACCACACGTACGATCCTTTCCAAATTGAAGAAACCCTTGTTCTTCTGGCTGTTGTTGAAGCTTTGAATTTTGAAAAATCTTTGAAATTTGGGGTACTTTACATGAAACCTTTCGGGCATTTTCAAAATTTTCTCACAAACGGCTTCATATTTTTTCTTTAAATTTCTTGTAAGAATAGAATAAAATACACTTAGAAAGAAGACATAGGTCCAATTTTCCCGGGTAACTCTGAATTTTCGAAAATTTCAAAAATTTGAATTTTTTGGGACGTCTACCAACAACTACTAAATTGAAAACAGAGATTTTTTAAAATGAAATTTGTTTTCCATACATCGTTCTTGCATAACGGTCATGTAGGCTTTTTTGAAATATTGGTATTTTTCGTGCAAAAGTGAGAGCAAAATTTCAATTTTAAAGAATGGTTTGAAATGCAAAAGTCCATTGAAACCGTTTTTCTTTTCTTAACTTATAAAACGTTTCAAACAGATTTTGAAATTGTTCTTTTCGTTGTAAGGAACATTCCTATCTTCAGCAAGCAAAACTCAACAAGTATCACTCAACGCATCCTAATATGTGAAACATTGTATATGTGGCTGCGAGGAGTGTCGTCATGTAATTCAGGTACTACGAAGGTTGCTTGCAGAACCGAGGACTCGAGTTCAGGTCCTGGCCTGTTCATGCAATTTTTATGTTTGAAAATGTGAGATTTTAATTAAAACTTTTCCTTTTCAATAATTTAAGGTATGTATTTGTGGTCGTCGTTTGAGAGTTTTAAAAACCAATGGAGTGGTAATATGATAACATTTGTAATTTATTAAGCAAACATTACCAATAACGAAAACTAAGAGCTGATTTTATTGAAATGTGAGTAGGTGAACAAAGATAATAACTGCGTAATGATAGGATTTTTCTTGAAGTCAATACATGTTTCTTAGATTATAATAATTACTTGCAGCAAATGAATTTTGAATGTCGGACCGTGTCGAAACTTGTCTGCTACATTTTGCTCAACGTTATCACGTCTAATAATCTCACCTTGGACCGAGGCGATAAGGGCTGAGCGTCTGGCTAGAACAAGCGTCTGGAGCAAGAATTACATAGTACTGAACTGAAACATTCTTGAGTAGAATTAACTATTTTATAGTGTCAGGTAGATTTCTTTGTCTTATTGTCTCCTAGAGGTAATTTATTTAATATTTAAATTGCAGAAGTGCGGAAAAGCAATGAGTTTGAAGACAAAATTCGTAAGATTCTTAATTAAGTACACGGATATGCGTACGTATGTCTGTGTTGTAGCGCAATCGCTTAGGTGCGTGGCTTTACAATAGAGGAACGCTGTTCAAATCTGGCAGTGTATCAGCGGTTTTTAATTGACGAGCAATAAAAATCAATTCCCAATAACGATGTCGAGAATATTCTAAACATTCTCTCCTTGCAAGCAGATACCATTACAAAACTGCGAAATAATTTGACGTACTTTCGATTACTGGTCTACTACTCCATATTTTCCTCTTCATAGGCCGTTTTTGGTTTTTACATTAGTATGTTTGTTTCTTTCCCAATCCCTAATACGAGTATTACGTCCTTTCTAAATAATGGTATTTATTTGTGTCTTCTGCCCTTTTGTCAAGTTCTCTAGCTGAAATGTTTCTAGTTTGAAACTTCCATATCTACTACCAAAATATGAAGAACTAGAGGTGCAAAACTAAAGGTTGCTAATGGTCAGACTTTCTTGTAGCAAATGTTTCTAATTTCCTTTGTGTGGACTGGTTTTAAGGTTTGCTCCATTCTCTTGCCAGCTGCCATCTATCTGCACAAGATACATTTTTGCATTTTTGAACTTTTCGGTTCCAAATAGTAGAACGAAATATTATTTCTGAATATTAAAGAAGGCTAAAATCTTGTCCTAAAGGCTATTTTCATGGAAAAATTTGGAGCCGTTGTTGAAAATAGGTTAAGCGTTACTGTAAAGGCAAAATTTGAAGCTCTTTGACAGGAATCATTGAGTTTCAAAAACTCATTTAAAGTCATTTGAGGCACTTACTCACAATTTCAATAATGTATACAAATCTATTTAAATGTGCATATTAATGGCGGAGATATTTCATAATTACATTTGTGTAAATTTTGAAAAACAAAGAATGCAACAAAATGAACTTTACGTCATATTAAACAGTGCAATTTAGCACTTACCATTGGAAAAAATTTAGAAAATATTTGAGCCATTTTGAGAAAATGGCGTTGTAGGTTCTGAAAATGCGGAATTGTGAGGTCATTTTACAAAACATTTGAGATTTCGAGAAACTTTATCTGACATTATTTAAAGCACACATACAAGTATGTGAAGAAATTCCTCTAATGTAAATATACCAATATGAGAGACAAGCTCAAAAATAAATTTTGAAAAACAAAAGAATAGAGCAATGTGCGTTTATGTCATCGGATAGAGTGCATCTAGTTAGTGCCTAGCAAAAATTTAAAGAAAAAATTTGGAGCCGTTTTTGAGAAAATCTTGTTTATGCACATTTTTAAAATTGCAAATATTGCACGTCATATTGTGCGAAATCTACTAAAACTTTCAAAAACATTTAGATGACCTAATTAAAAGAACCAATTACGAGCAACATATTTCATTTGAAGGAAAAATCTCTATCTTTAATTGCTTAGTTGTAGGAAGACGCTGAAAATATTCAAACTTTCGCAATTTTGAAACTTAGTTAACTGTGAAAATCGGACCTAGTCTACCTTTATAACTGTATTTTACTCTATTCTTACAAGAAATTTAAAGAAAAATTTGGAGGCGTTTTGAGAAAATTTGAAAATGTCCGGTGCGTGATATAAGTCCCCAAAATATAATAATTGTTTTCAAAATCGCGGAGCTTCAGCTCAGGCAAAAACGACCTGGTTTCTTCAATTTGGAAAGATCGTATGCATGCTTTAGGCGCTAGCGTAGTTCCATACACCAGACGGACAGACGGACGCTTTGCTTCCAATTAGGTTTTCGCATCAAGGAGTCACAAAACTGGGTTTCTGGCTCACCACGTGTTAGAAGATTTTTCTTTAATTTAGCAATTGGTTTGATTCAATTTTTCGTCACCAGAGCGCGTAATGACTTTTTCCGCCGAAAATTCGCCGTTTTTTCGCACATTACATAACTTTCTCATACTACGTATATTACTCTGTATATACGTACGTATACGAGATAGTAATGTGTAAAGGGTTTGTTAACATGCGTTACGTAGATACATTTTAAGGAATGAGTTAGTGATGAAGTTGAATGATTGAAAAATAATTCTTGGTTTTAAAACCATGTATTTATATAATAAATATTTGATTATCAGTTGATGTAAATATGTTTATCATGGCCCATTACTGAACATTCCAAAAGGCTACATTGTTGTGAAGGATATTGACTAATAAAGCTATAATTAAATATTCTTCTCAATCATTCATTCAAGAGTATTCTACAACTATTCTACAAACTCTCCCAACCTGGATCCAAAAGAAAAGAATTAGGTCACGTGACCCTCTCTTGATCCTAGAAAATATACATTTATCTCTCTTAATGAACTCTGTAAACTAGTAATGAAGATGAAGATGAAGATCTTTTATTTAGATAATACTATTTCATCAGAAAAGATATTTAACCCTTAACTGACGTTGAACTCATTTGTTACATTATTTTAGGAGACACCCAATAATGCATGCAAGACAGGTTAAAACAAAATGTTGAAAGGTTTGTTTAGTCCATCATCCAAATAACTACAAATGTTGGTGGTTATCGTTTAAAACTTCGAGAACGGCTGCATAAGCTTTGACTTCATACATAGCGATTTCCGCTTTTGAGTCACGGGTCATGAGAAATAAGTAGAGAAATAATAATTTGTTTGTATCTGAATATTTAATCAGTAATTAATACAAACATAAAAATGGAGATTCAAATAAATAATGAAAAGTCAAGATACATGGTTGTAGGAAATATCGATATGATATAGAAAGAAATAGGTATATTTCGAGTAGTGAAGAATTTAAAGATCTTAGAGTGACTATTACAGCAGGTGGATCTAATAATAATGACTTTATTGAAAAATAAACAAGGAAGGCTGATTATTAGTAGACTTCATAATATTTTATGATATAAGAATATTCGAAAGAATACTAAGAGACAAATATACAAGACAATGGTAGAGAGCTGTGTTACGTATGGATCAGAAATTTGGGTTAAAAATGATGCAATAAACTCTGAGTTAAATGCCATGAAAATGAATTTTGGAGACGATGTTGTTCAGGATACTGTTTGATAGAATACCAAACGAAGAGATTAGACAGATAATGAAGATTGAGAGACAAGTGATCGAAATTTAAAATCAAAACAACTCAATGGTATAGCTATCTAATGAGAATGCATTCTGACAGAATATCAAAATTATTTTGAGTGGATCCTTCGAAAGAAGAAAACGAGGAAGGCAAGGAAATCTTGTCAGTCATCGATTCGACAATGACGAGCACAAGGATAGAGGAAGATGCCTGATGGAATAAAAACATTAGCGTGTAGAGTGCGAAAACGATCATTAGAACTGTAAAATACTCGCTTAAGAATTAATAATAATTACTTAAACCGAAGTGAAAAACTGGATGAAGAAGCCTTTGTTATTATGTGCTGACAAGTAAGCGCGCTAACAGATCTTGCCGGAATTCCAAACCAAAGCAAAGTTAGTCTATTTGAAAGATTAAATGAAAGCAAAGAAAATTGGATTATTTTCTAGAGTGAAGTCCTTTAGATAACAAATGTCAGATATCACTGTATTTGATATTTATAATATTTGTAAACTTTGTCTAATTATCGGCATGATCGCTTTTCAATGGGAACAACTATTCTTCGAATTTATAGGTCGAAATGTAAATGTAGTATTTAGGTAAAAGAGATTATTGAATTATGTTTTCAAAAATTTGGGACTGAAGTAAAAGAGAAAACTATAACAATAAGTAAATTCACATTTCTTGTATGTTGCACCAATGA
The DNA here is from genome assembly GCA_964035755.1 of Teleogryllus oceanicus. NCBI lineage: Eukaryota > Metazoa > Arthropoda > Insecta > Orthoptera > Gryllidae > Teleogryllus > Teleogryllus oceanicus. The sequence goes on from CAXIVR010000013.1 coordinate 63,070,076, forward strand.
ATAGTGTCAATTCCGCAATTAAATATTGGGTCGCTTTAGCCTGAAATCTTTCGCTTTAGCTGCGATAACATAATTCACGGAAAGTGTACAGCATTTTATCGACGAATGACAGAAAATATAATTACAATAGCTAGTAGGACTTCTAATGCAGTATTCCAAAGGCAGATTTTTTAAAACCCAGACATTTGTTCATCATTTCTCTCTCATGTATGCAACATGTATTCTCAAGTTAATGGTGAAATATTTAGTATCACTTTCGGAATCTAACACTTAAGTAAAGGAACGCAATGGTGACCCTGAAGATTTGGTTACGAACCCAACAGCTATAGCGAGATTTTCCTTCTTCCCGACCTTGCATTAAAGTGGTCGCAAAGTGGTCCAAGTGGTCGAAGAGTGCGACTAAATGTGAATGAATTATGAATTTGAGGTCATTGTGTTATTATTTAGATTTTCTTTGTAAAATCGTCTTTAGTGAGATATACTGTATACGAACACAAACTATCATTCAATAGGCAGTACAAATTAAAGGTTACATTATAATACAGTAGCAGTCCGTTTCAACAATAATAAATATTTTAGATATAATTTTAAATTCAACCTTAATTCATATTATAGTACTTTAATTAAATTACTTTATAAATATGTATAACTCGAATGAAATTTTTCCAAATCAAAAATAATTAATTGCCTATTTTGTTTAAATATTTATTAACAATTCATTAAAAATTATAAATATGCAGTGCAATATTACAGAAGAGCCGTTAGTGAATACATATCCAATAAATTGGCAACTTTGTATAAATGTAAAAATGTATGAAAATAGACAAAATTCTATTTTGCAACAATATCTTACGAGAAGAGGATATCTATTCATTTTCGAACGATTATCGTATACATTTCAAGTTTGACAAAATTTTGAAACATTATTAATCAATTACAATTTTGAAATAATTGATGACATGAGAATCTCTAGTGATTCTTAATGGATTAGGAAAACAGTGTTTGCATAGGTCTGCTTATCTAGAAGAAGTGGGTGTAACATTCCGATGACGTGTAAAAACTTTGTGTGCATTGCTCGTCTCTCGAAAATAAAAATAGCGTAAGTAAAAATATAATTGCTATAATAATATAAATATATTAATTTCATTGCGTTGGATTGAAATCATATAAATTACATGTAAGTAATATATTGATGTGTGTGTGTGTGTGAGTGTTCCTCCAAAGTTCACGCAATAGACAAAAGCTGGTGTTTCTACTTTGCAAACATTAAGATATAAAATGTTATATCAGAGTCTTGTTTTTGATTCTAGCAAAATCCTCAAAGACAGGTATCAATATGATTTTTAATAGTTGTAAAGAACTCCATGAAAATGCAATCACCCTAACGTTATATTGAGAAGTAATTAATTTGATCCCAAAACAAAAGATCAAAATCATTCATTTGCTTACAGATGCACCTATCAATCATAATGTCTGTAGTAGAAAACTTGCATTGTGGCTAAATGAACTTTAAACACTTTTACTTTATTTAGTATTTTATATCAAACTATTTTATTACAATATTATGTCCTGACCATATAGTATTTTAATTCGGTCATCTGAGAAATTGATGATGAAGTATTTCACAACTGAAGCTGCTATCTCGAGACGTGTTTTGCAACTGACTATAAAACGTATTTCTTTAAGTTATTAGTTTTTCTAATAAAATAACTAGGTTAGACAATGCATACAATGCAAATTATTTGCATTTTATATTAAATATTACAATAATAAACGACGAAATGTAGACATGGAGCTTAATACTCGTTGTCCAGTGTTATTTTTTGCCTAAAACACGTTTTATAACAGTTTTAAATATGGTTTACTGGGAAATTGCATGACTTTATTTATGTAATTAAATGTATATACAAAAATTTATGTAAAACTGTTGGTTGATTTAATATTTATATTCAAATATTTACTATAATATAACTCGCGATCACCGCCATTTTGTAATGTTCAAGATGAATAGTCCCGCCTCCCTGAAATGAAGCTAAAGCGGATTGGTCAGCCGATCCGAAGGGCGGGCAGGGGTCGGAAACTCTGAAAGTTCAGCTCAGGACATCGCCCATTTTTTGTGCAAGCGAGGGTACATTGTGGCCACATAAATGCTACTAATGATTTCTAAGGACTAAAGAACAGTAGTTACTGCATTAATGACAGTACAGTTGCAGCTTCGTTACTGACGTCATCACCCACCTCTCTGAGAGGTTCCTGGAAGATAGAATCTAATGGTAAGGATAGGGCGTGGCCACCGTTAGGCCAGGGACCTTGAACACTTCGTTCGGCGGAGAACCCAATACTTAGACCTCTATCGCGATGGGTAAGCCCGTGGGCAGCAGACGTCTTTTGGACGGATCCCGAGCAGAAGTCACCCGTGGGTGCGGTCGTTGCGATTAAGGAACTGGAAATGGAGATCGGAAAATCAAGGGGTAAATTGCAAATAGTCCACTAGCACTGCGGAGCAGCATTCCAAGAGGTTGGTTTAAACCAACTACACTTTTGATACACTAACAGATAGGAATATATGGAATATATATATATATATATATATATATATATATATATATATATATATATTTGTCGTTTCGAATTTCTTAAGAAACTGAAATGGAGATCGGAAAATCAGGGAGTAAATTACAGATAGTCCGCTGGCACTGCAGCATTCCACGAGGTTGGGCTCAGGCCAGTGGCGGATTCTCCTTAAGGGCTCAGGAAGGCGCCCTCCCTAGAAAAACCAACCTGCGAAAAGTTGCAGAAAAACTTTCAATAAATCGACTCGTTCAATTTGTGCATACAACCAACGCCAAGTTTGAGGACGAATTTAACTTTAAGTGCCTACTTAAACGAAAGATAAATGTTTTTAGAATGGGTCGTAATGTGGACTATTGCATGTCCGTTGGTAGCTGGCGCGTGCGAGGTAATGGAAGATTGAGGAAGAGCGGAAGTACTAGAGTTGGATGGAGTCAGCGTGCTTCTATTACGATTTTGTTCGGCAGAGTCCGCGACTATTCACTATGCTATGAATACCGACCATTTCATCTGATTTCATAAATTACTATTTTGTTTACTGCAAATATTTAAAAAAATCTTTATTGTCGTGTGAGGACTTCCAAAATACGTACGTTTAGGTATATATACCTAAGGAGGACTATCGAAATATACCTAAGGAGGACTATTAGGACTTGTTACAATTTTGGCATTCGAACAATCATTTCCCATTAATTGGAAGGTGTACAAAAGTTTAGGTAGATAAATATTCTTTGTCAACATCTAAGAGAATTACAATCATTAAAATTTCGTATGATATAATAGTTCCTACCACACTTGTGGATTAATTGAGCAAAATATCTTAGTTATTTCGAAGGTTCTGACGAATATTAATAAAAACGAAATTCCAGAAAAATATTGTTAAATCTTGAAATATTTTCTCATGTGAATTGCGGAATACATATATTTCTTAAATCGAATTTTTGGATTGCTTGTTAGTTGGGTTCCACGTGTTTTGATTAATTCCTTTAATAGCAATATCTCTTTGGAATTCACAAACATATTTTTCTGAAAAGTTTAACTCCTCAAAACAGTGGTTCATATCCTCTCGTAAATGACCCAAATCGTTTTTCGTATCAAGAATTAAGCAGGAAATGTTAAACATTTTTATATCTAACGCGAAATGGAACTTTTATTACTCCAGGAGGGTCGATAGAAATCTACTCCGTTGGGTAATGAAACTGCGTTACATTAATGGAAAAATTCAAGGAATAGACAGTATGACTATCGGGCGGATATTGCTCCAAGATTGGAATGCGATTCCAGTATGTTCATAATAACTGCAAAGAGAGATAAAAGCTATTGTAGGAAACGAAAGGCTTTGTAATCGTTATTATAAGAGCTCTGCAGGTAGACCATTAAAGCCACTGATGTCTCGTAAGTGCTATCTGTTGAAGTCGACTATTAAATTTTTCTTACCAGTTCTTTGAGGATTATTACGTTTATATTATTAGAGTTTAATGTTATTCAGTTTTATCTTTTACGGAATAAACGAACTTGTGAGGATTTGATACCAACGTTATTGTTTCAATTATTTCTGAAAACATTGTTCTGTCCTTTCTTAAAATTGTTACTTTTTGTCGTCTACGTACGTATATACGAAGTAATTCACGTAATATAAACAAAGTTAATTGCTGTTGTGGAAAATCGATTTGAAGATTTCAAGGGAAATACACGTTTTGGGATCCCCTGATATCGAAAAAGTGTTTTTTCAAAACGTCTGGCCTTCCCACAGAGGAGTATTGCACTGACAAAGTAGACCAAATTTATTTTGTCATTAATAACCATGGAAGCTAATTTCCATGGAATGTAAATACATTATAGATGATAAATTTATAATATGTGATAGAAACATTTTGTCACGTGTGAACTCATTTTTGTCTACGAGTATATTTTATTTTATATTTAGTACAAAGCATTCCCGACATTGGCAATTTTCAGTGACCTAAGGAAATGCTCTGAACTTAAATATTATTATAAATAAATTATAATAAAAATTCCATAAAATACACATTCTTTGTAAATTTTATTATTAATTATAGTTATAATACGCATTCAAAAGCAATGGATCAAAATAATAAAAGAAATAACTATTAGTGAATACATATAAAATTGAACTAGAGGTGCTACAGAATGGCACAGACTTTCTCGTAGTAAAGTTTATTAATTTCCCTGATGTGGACTGGTACTGTGAAGTCTTGCCCTTTCTTCTTGCAAGCTGCCATCTAGCGCCGCCCAAAGTACATTTTTTGAAATTTTCTTAACTCTTCGGATTTCAAATAGTATTACTTTAAGAATTTTAAAGAAGACTAACAACTTGTCCTAAATAGCTATTTTCATTGAAAAATTTGGATCTGTCTTGAAGAAAACACAGCTAAGCTTTACTGTAAATGTGACTTTAAAGCTATTTTTCCAAGAAATCTATTGAGTTTTTGAAAAACTTAATTTGAAGTCATTGGAAGAACTTTCACCCACAAATTCAATAATGTTTGCAATTCGATGGAAATGTGCATATTAACGGCGTGAGAGATGTTTACAAACCTGTAACCAAATTGAAAAATACGTGCAAAAAAAATTCAGTTATTTTTATTACTTCTCAGAAAATTATTAGTGAACCTCTAAAACACGTAAAAATCCTTGCCTTCAGCTGTGAATATTATAATTAAATATATTGTCACATCATACTCTCCAAATATGCAAAATCTTCCGTCCCGGATCGCCCTCTCTGCCGCCGAAAGCCTTCATTAGATCGTCCCCATCTAACGCAAACAAGAACACCGCAATGCCACAGCTGGACACTTGCCATATTGCAAGAAAATGAAGACGTTAGATGGCTGCGGACGTGTAATTAAATTAAGATGGGCCTATCTATATGCGATCGCTAACAACTATTTTTCAGCTCTCGCGCGGGCGTCATTTCTGCGAGGGGCGGGCCCGCTCCCCCCCGCCCCTCCTCCCCTGCCCACCCCACCGCGCCCCGCCCCGCCAGGCAACGCCACGGACAGGTCGGTAGCCTCTGGCTTGAGGGCGTCTTTCAGACCAATGCATGCGAAAGTCAGGAATTCCGGACCTCATCACAGGAACATCCTGCGATTTGATCTTCATTACTTTGATTTCACATAACTAGAATCTAAATTACTCGAACCTCATTAACTCAAATCCTCACTACGAAAATTCCTGTAATTCGAACGCATAAATCGAACCTCTAATAACTCGAACCCTGATATTCGAAATCCATTAAAAGAGGTGAATGCCGGAGCAGTACCCTAACAAACGGGCCACGGACCACGTGCGATATTTACTTGTCCTATCCTCACCCCTAACTTATACTACACCATCACATCTCGGGGTGGAGCGGTGCCCCGCTGGTGGGAGATATCTGGTTGCGGAGAACCCTGCCAGCCGACGTGCAGTTCAGCGACGTTTTCCCCGCTAACCAGCGGGAAAAGATCTCCGCCACTCATCTTAAAACACACACTACAGTTACGGGATTAACAATCGTAGCTGTTGACGCGCAAAAAAAATTAAAGAAAAAATTTGGAATTGTTTATTTCAAACTAATTCAAAGAAAATATCCAAAATAATCTATCTACCAATCAATCACGCTTACCAGGAGTTGTGTGGAGGAGGGCAGAAAAGGTGAGGAGGACCAGGGATAGAGGCAGGATGGTGGAGTGAGGACATCAGTGAAGGCGGGCGCTGAGGACCCTGTGTAAACAAGTGAAGGTTTCCCCAACCAGGACTCTCCTACCAGCGGGGCACCGCTCCAGCCGGGAGAAGCTCTAAGCTCCCGAGCGGTCTCCCGGCATGTGTGGTAGTGTAGTGCATGTTAGTGTAAGTGTGTGTGTGTAAGGAGAGAGGACAGGACAAGGAAGAGGAAGGACAGATCGCGCGTTGTCCGTGACCCGTTTGCTAGGATACTGCTCCGCCATTCGCCTGGTGTTGATTGGAGAAACCACGGAAAACTACCGATCAGAGCAGCCGGCCGCTAGAATTCTCCTCCAGACAACGAATGAATTTCGCCCACCTATCTAGCTAGTAACGAAAATTTTATCACCATGGGGAGTGGAACCCTAGGACCTCCCGGTCAGAGGCGCTGAAGTGACATCAGTTGATGCCCCGAGCCACCTCTCCCGGTAGAGTTAATATACAAAACCCTGCCACTGTGGGGGCCCGGTCAGAGGCCTGCATGACATCAGTCGATCCCTTCGCCCCCTGTGCTGGTGAGGGTGGGCGGTGTGTGCGCAGGGCGGGTGGCGATGTGGCTAATGCCGTGCGTTGGGCGGTGGCTGGCTGGGAGCCGCCGCGGGCGGTGCAAGTGACGACAGAGGAAGGGGCGGGGGCGCGTGGGCAGCCGATGAGATCCATGACCTCGGCGACGGCTACAGTTGACGAGCGATTCATTCAAGGCCAAGATCGACAAATGACACACACTTTTAGGTATATAATAACGATTATATTATCGTCTGTTGTATTGTTTATTTTATATGATTAGTTTGTTGACCTTAATAAACAGATCCAGTATTTTTGATAAAATTTGTTTGTTTTCTGGGGTTGTTATTTGGGGTCTGTTTTAAAAACATCTACAAAATATTATGAAAGTTATGTTCAAGTAACGGAGAATTATCAATAAAGCAGTAACACATATCCAATATAACGATGCATTAGGAGGAATAATTGAATAATAATAATAATAATGATAACAATAATAATATATAAAGTTTACGACTTGATCAGCTTTTTATGCCAAAGACAATTTGTTATCAGAATTCTAATTTTCATGATGTGTTGTCAACAAACCTCACACAAGGTGTGTCACAGTTTGTTTTATTTTTATTATTGTTGTTCAATTATTCATTCTAACGCGTCCTTTTATTAGATATGTGATACCTCTTTATCGAAATTCTAATTTTTTTAAGATAACTCTGATTATATTAATAGAATTTTTTGAAAAAGACCCCAAATAGGGTGGAAACGTCATGACTGTCTAACAAGAAATAAATTGTTATAAAAATACTGAATCTGTTTATTAACCTCAAGAAACCATTTCATTTACAATACAATTTAAGCATATTATGTAAGAAATAAATTTCTGCTCGATATTAGTTGATTCAATATTTGGCATTGATTTGGTAGTCCTATTTTGAGTGATAGTGTTCTAAAAATATGATCACTTTCAGCTTAGGTTGACGAGCATGTAATTAAGGATTTATTGCAACTGATAGTACGCACGTTTAGACATATTTTATTACAACTAATCTTGTTTATTTTCGCGAGTTTAAATAATATTTGGCATTGGTGTATGCTCATATTTCGCGTGATAGCGTTTTAAAAATTGGATCATTTTCCGCTAAAGTTGATGAACACGTAATTCAAGGTCTAAGCAGGGTAGATAAAGTAAAACGATCTTGAAATTACGAAAACGCATATTTGACTTGCATTTTGGTACATGAAATGTATTATCTTCGAATAGGACTGGAGCTCTATCCAATCTTTGTGAAATTAAGAAATGTAGAGTGGATATATTAGCAATCCAAGGAGTAAGATGGACGTAAGAATAGAAGGAAGAATATAAGTATTTGGAGGGTTATTATCTGTAATTGTAGTGCAACCAATAAGTAATGAAGAAAGGGATTTGCTATTAAGAAAGAACTGCAAAAGTTTTATGGATTTTAAATAATATAATTCATGAATATGTTCGTACGTTCTCTACGATTTAAAAGGGAATTCTGTATTGCCATGTTTATTAATGCACATGCCCCGACAGACAACAAAGATGACAACGTAAAGAGCTCATTTTTTCATAGACTGGATAGATTATATAAGCCAACTCCTTACTTTGATGATAAGATAATATTAGGCGCTTACAATGCTCACATTGTGAAGGACATGACCTACGCACCGAATTTAGGATAATATATTTTTCATGATGAGAATAACGATAATGGAGAAAGATCGGTGAGATTTTACGTGTCCAACAATCTGGCCATTGTAGTACATTGCCCACGTATAGAAATCCATTAGAGGGCTGCGATAATACCAGATAAAACACGTACATAAATAGATCATACCAGCAGAACGCGGTAGACCTTCTGCTCCTCATCTCCCTTTCTCCTTCCCTCTCTCTTTCTCTCTCCGTCTGTCCGTCCGTCCGTCCGTCCGTCCGTCCGTCCGTCCGTCCGTCCGTCCGTCCGTCCCGTCCGTCCGTCCGTCCGTCCGTCCGTCCGTCCGTCTGTCCGTCTGTCTGTCCGTCCGTCCGTCCGTCCCCCGTCCGTCCGTCCGTCCGTCCGTCCGTCCGTCCGTCCGTCCGTCCGTCCGTCCGTCCGTCCGTCCGTCCGTCCGTCCGTCTGTCCGTCTGTCTGTCTGTCTGTCTGTGTCCCTCTTTCAGTCACACCCTCTCTAGCTGTGTCTGTCTCTGCCTCTGCCCTTCTGTCCCTCTCATTCACACTTAGTTGCAGATTCTGCACGTCTCTGAGCATGTGGGGTAATATCGATAAGCGCCGGACGAGCAAAATGTAATAAAATGTTCAAGAAGATATCATTCTGTAGATTACGGTATGACAAACGTTTCTTTGAGGCAATTGGCTCGAAAATTTTAGTTTTTAATGCCCTAGAACCCTTTGTTAAGGAGTTATTTAGCGATATAGATTCAATAATGCGGCCGATAGTTGCGGGTTGCTTTTGACATGAATATTTAGACAGAGCCATCTAGTAGAGTTACAACACAAATAACAGCATACACACACACACACACACACACACACACACCTTTTGAGTAAAACAAACACGTAGATGTGATGTAGAATGATAGATAATGTTTGATTCTCGTCATAAAAGTAAAATTTTGAAAGTTAGAACATTGAGGAAACCTAACTGTGACTCAGATCCGAAGCAAACTGACAGAATCGTTAGATATGATACAGGAAAACTAATCAAGTAGTGATAGATTCAAGGAGAAAATAGAAGACTTCCATACAAGACAATTCCCAGGGCTAGTGGTACGATAATTAGGAGATAAGTGGCATGCAATTAAAATGAACGAGATAACTTCAGCGAAGGAGGTGTTAGGGGAAAAGAAAAAAAAGAAAAGCGGGAAACATTGTTTCATGAAGAGTGTAGTGATATTTAGCAGAACACTGAAAGACATGAAAATCGTCGAAGTTTTGAATGTAGCTCTGTCTTTTAGGTCGTTCATTTCTAGCGGTGCTTTTCCACACCACTTCCGTTTCCACCAACACCCGTCCCGCCTCTTTGAAGCCTTCAATTGTTTCTTCCTCCTCAGGTGCAGCGTCATTGTAGCCCCTCGTGCTCCCATCGAAGCAAACAAAGGTTACACAAAGAAGTTCAAAACCGATCTCCATATTCGTCATCCCTGCGCCGTGAACCTTCCTCTTAACCCAGCTCCGCTCCCATCAATGTCTTGACCGTGATGCGCACAAGTATCATAAGATACGTGGATTCGGTGGTATAACGGTATGGGCGTACTGGGATGTTGTACCCAAGTTTGCAGACTCAAATCCGATTGAAGTCGTGGATTTTCGAGGGCGAAAAGATCCTTCGTACGCCTTCCGTCGGAGAAGTAAAGCCGGCTGTCCCATGTAGTAGATTTACTGCATGTGAAATATTCTCAAGCGTAAACGAAGCCTCTGAGCTTAAGTCTAATAACCTGCTTCATCGACCAAGATAATACTTCCTTTCTCCGGTAGATGGTGAAAGGAGCGTAGCGAAGTTTGCGTGGTCAGATGGAAGAGCGGGCCTGTTGGCCCCAGTCTCCCTACGTAATATAACGCATTAACTAACATTTACTAACAGTTACTAACATTTACTAACAGTTACTAACATTTACTTACATTAACTAACATTAACTGACATTAACTGACTTAACTGACTTTAACTGACTTTAACTGACTTTAACTGACTTTAACTGACTTTAACTGACATCAACTGACATCAACTGACATCAACTGACATCAACTGACATTGACATCAACTGACATTGACATTAACTGACATTGACATTAACTGACATTAACTAAGAGTAGGTAGATGAGCACCAAGGAAAGAGAGAAATATGGGTGAATGCACAACAAATAGTAGCAAACCGAACAGATTGCTTTGTGACAAACAACGTTCGATGAAAAGAAGGAAGCAGTTAGAAATAAATGACGTTCGGAAGAACGCAATAATTTCTTATGAGATAAAAAAAGTAATTGAAATAGTATCAAAATGGCGGTGTAATTAGGGTAGAACAATACAGCAAACTAGCGCATAGGAACCAGCTTTTTTTATCTATGGCCTTCTAAATATATTTATCATCTAATTCAGGTTGTGGCTCACAGTTAACGTTCTTCTCAAAGAGGGAATCAACTGTTGTCCCGTTGTGAAATTCTACATCATGCCCGATTGTTAAACATTTGATACTCATTTTATGCTGTTAACCTAACGGAATAATTCCATAGACGGTTTATAGGTCTTTCATACGATCCAAATTCCTAATGTCTTCAAAGATAATTAGTGTACGTTAATTTTGCTTTCTAACTCTTTTTGTCGGCAGTATAAATGTAGTATGGACAGAAAGCTTGTATATTACTAATTTACAATAGACGGAGAAAGTGAAATAATACTGTGCAGCCTCCGGTAATGTTGGAGGTATCTGTAAGTTCTTTAGATACCCAGAAACTCGAAAAAAGATTTGCTCTTGTGCCGAAAAATGCAAACTTTTGACAGTGTTAATCCACACAGTATCATATGTGCATATTAACAGAATTCTCATACTCATAACATTACTGCTTACAAAACAGCTGATATCCGACACCAAGGGTGTAAGGAAGAGGCCACATTTCATTAAACATTTGCCATTCATATCTTGTGTTACAGATTAGCAACTTTTTTTATCTTCTTGATATGTAAAGAAATGTTTTACAGTTTCTGACCCATTTTTTGGCAATTTCTTATACACAGACATTCGACAACTCACGATCTGACGCAGACAAGGATATTTCATACAACTGTCGAATATACGATGCCTTCACAGACGAACAGACGGACGGACGGACGGACGGACATTAGAAAAACACTTTCTTTTTGTGTCGGCACCAAAAAAAGTGTATTTCCGATGAAATCTCGAAATCGATTTTCCTCAGCATTACATAACCTTACACTACATATATTACTCCGTTTATACGTTCGTATATAATTCAAAACAAATTTAGTCTGGTTTGGTAATAAATCGCATCAAATTTAGTCTGGAATTTTCTGGGACGTTTTCTTAAACATTTAGGTCAGGCAGAATTAAATATATGAACTTAATTTCTGTGATATATCAACGACGATGTTAATACGTGATCTTGCTTGTGACTTTCTCACCGGAAAAAATAAAATGATGACTTATATAAATAAGTCATCAGCCATCAGTTATAACCATTGTTTTTTGTTTATGAAACTTAATTGAGTTAATCCCTATACCCTATTTACTTGCAGTGCAATTGAAGAAAATATCATGAATGTCGTAATGTGATGTGGGTAGTGAATTTATCTTCTGCTGGTTTTGTGCGATGATACTATCAACATAAAAAACACCAAAAAGGCCAAAGGAAAATAACAACAGAAAAACATGTTTTTAAAATTCTCCGCGAGATACCTGAAACGATACGGCGAACTATTGGTTTATTGCGAGTAACATTTTGGTGACAAATAGGTTTTTAAATTTTTTGTTACGTCACAAACTTAAAAACTGGTGTGACATGCTACGGAGAGACGTGTTTTGTTAATTTCCTACCCTAAACCATTTCTGGCAAGAACTGATAAGAAAATATTCGCTTCGATGTAATAAAATAAAAGCTAAGAGATATTAAGTGAATAATTCGCAGATAATAAAATGAAAAGTTGTTCTCACAACCATTCAATTTTACGCGGCGTCTATCAAAGCTGCTTTCTATTGTTGATAAGTGCTCAGAGCCAACTGGGTACAAGGCAATCAATACAAGCCATTGTAACTAAACTCTGTCCTCGCCGCAATGACCGCTTCTGTCCTCTTTTCCTTTTGCCGTTTGCTTCCCTCCGCTCCGTCACCGCACCTCAGCCGCCTACGACTTTCGATCCACCCTAACCCCCACCCTTGCCCCCTCCGACCCGTCCTATCCCGTTTCCTCCGCGTCCACCGGCAGCCCACCTCTAGCCTCCGCCTCCGCCCCATTCCGTCTGCCCCTCAATCGCCGCCTCCGCCTTCCCTTCCGTCCCCACCTCCATCGTCGCCTCCGCCTCCGTTTGGCTCCCGCGCGGGCGCTGCGCGGCGCGACGTTCCTTTGTTTCGGCGATCGCCGCCGCCTCCGGCGCTCGGCTCCCTGATTGGTGGGTAGAGGTTCCTTTAAAAAGCAATTGTTCACACAGTTACCGGGAAATAATTCTTTCTTTCCTCTCGCGTACACAACGGTGAGCAACGAAATGGAACCCTGCGGGACCTCAGTTTCTGCCTTTCGCCCGTTGCATATCGCTATAAAAGTTGGTAAGTTAGTAAAAGACTTATTTAACGTGGCGAGACATCAGACCCGCTCTTCCGCCTGAACATGCAAATATTGCTACGACCCTTTCACATCTAATGAAGAAAGGTTTGAAAGAAGGTATCGTCTTGGGCGACGTAACAGACGATTTTGAATATTGCTCAGAAGCTTCTTTTGGGATTGAGGTTCTTTTACATGCAGTAAATTACTACATGGGACAACCGGATTTACTTCCCCTCCGAAGGAAGGCGTACGAAGGATTTTTTTCGCCCTTAAAAATCCATGGCTTCGATCAGGTTTGAACTCGCAAACTTGGGTACAACACCCTGATACGGTAACCGTTTTACCACCGAATTCACAAAAGACTCTGTTTCCTGGATGGATCTTAGCATTCCATCTGGAATTTCTTGGCATTCGGTGTTGTAATAAAGTTAGGTTGGTTGGTTGTCAGTGATTCCGGGCGTGTCAACTACTGCGGTCATTAGTCTCGTTAGTGTAGTGCGTTTTTTCCTCAGAGTGGCGGTGACTTTCTTCGCTGGATGGCGAGATCCTGCACCGACCTAGCATCGGCTCACGGGATTTTCTCTAACCAGGTATTTCTCACCAGCGGAGCACCGCCTCAGCCGGGAAAAGCTCTAAGCTGCCGACCGGTCTTCCGGCATATGTGGTAGTGTAGTGCATGTTAGCGTAAAGGGAGAGGATAGGAAAGGAAGAGTTAGGAAAGATCGCGCCCCGGTGTTTTTCAGAGAAACCACGGAAAACTACGATCAGAGTAGACGGTCTCTAGAATTCTCCTCCGCACACGATAGTGTTAGGTAATTTTCCGTCTATCCACATGACTAATCTGTAGACTTGTGACTGTCTCCCTTGCAAATTTCTGTCATTATGTTTTTATTTCTTTATGACTAATTTATCTATGTGCACTTTAAAGCTCTTCTACGAATCGTCTCAGTTTTTTCGTGCATTCTTTCAAGAATATTTGCCTACAAAATTAATAAAAGGTTTTGCTCTTAAATAAGTATTCGAAAATATTCGCTTTCCTTTTCGTGTATGAGATATCTTTTCCCGATATTTACCACAAACTTAAGGGGTAGTAGTTACTTTACTCATCTTTCTCCACTGTCATATCTCAAACTTCAATTCATTTGAGTTTCTGAAATTCGAATATTGTCGTTCGTAAATGCTTAATTTTTGCAACTAATTATCAGATCGCTTCACACAAAGCATTTTTGTTTTTTTTATCGTATTTCAGTTCAGTATTCTCAAAGAACCATATATTTTTTTAATTGAAACACTTTTTGGTTAGTTCTGCCTTTTCTAGTATTTTTGTGCTGCCTTCTGTTCTTTTGTGATTGCAGAAATTGAATTATTTTGTCTTAAAGAAAATTAGTTTTCTTATTTATGTAATGCCAATTCTGAGCATATTATACAGAGCGTCAAGTGTCCGAATACTAAGAACATTCTGTCAATAGACATTAAGTAGTAGTTCAATACATTTATTTAAATGTACGCATTTGTTATAATTTAAATGCTTATTTTGTTAGCTAAATAATATAAATATCTTTCAAAGAAGATTGTGAAATCATGATCCCCTGGCTACTCCTGAATACACCCTCTGCTTGATTGAAGGTGAAGGGAGAGCAAAGGTAAAATTTTACATTGAGAATCATTTTCAAATTTTGGTTTTATGACTTAACGACTTAATTATTTTACAATTTATTGGTCGTTGTGAGTAGTACAATCAACGGATGAATTATGTAAATAGTATTTTTTCTTGTAACGTTTTCTCCTCGTAGCTCATTCCTCTTGCGTAATCTTCGAAAGGTGTATTTGAATCGTCGTTCACTTTGATACCGACTCTTAAAGTCTTCTTTTGTCTGCAGTCAGTAATACGAAATACGCAGTGACACAATACACAACTAAGAGAAGATATGAACTTTACATCAGATAGTAAGAAATGTAAAACTGTGTATCATTTGAATGCAAAAATACATAAATATTCTACTACAGGTTGCAAGATACCCAAATCGCGAGAATAATCCATAAAATGTGTCCTGTCATTCGATACAGCAGTGTATTATATAACCGTATGTGGTGATGAATGAATTTTCACATCTACTTCAATGTGAGTTTCTCCACTACATCATTAAAACATTTTACTTTCTCGCTATCGCTCATGCATTGGAGAGAAAGTTAAGTAAAATTGCATCAATAATGGCGAATTTTCGGCAGCTCTTATTACACGCCCTTGGTAACGCAAAAGTAGATAAACCAGGTGTTTAATTTAGAAAGAAATCCTCTACACGTGGTTTAGCCAGAATACATGTTTTGTGGGTCCTTGATACCGAATAATCGAATGACAGTAAAACGTCTGTCTGTCTGTCTGTGTGTCTGTCCGTCCGTCCGTCCGTATCCATGAACAAGACAAGAATCTAAACCATTCAGCCGATTTCTCCAAAATTGACATTTCTCAATCTATCTGGCTGATGTCTAGGTTCCTGAAATTTGAAACTGATATTTTGAATTTGAGGGATATTTTACTTGAAGCCCATGGGACATTTTCAAAATAAAAAAAAGTGTTAATCGTTTTTTATTAAATTTTGTTGTTGAATGGTGTAAAAAACGTTTAAAAGAATGGTGCTTGTCTCATGTTCATAGAAAACTCTTATTTTTCGAAAATTGCTAACGTTCAAAATTTTTTCAGCCTTCCTATAACTAAAATATTAAGGACAGATTTTTTTGCCTCAATGTAATCTTATCCTTCAAGATAGATTTTGAAACGAAGTCATGTATAATTTTTCGAAAATGTGAATACTTTTCGCGTACGTTTGCTTGAAAGTGCGGGCGAGAAAGTGTGTACTATTGAGTACTACTATTTTTTGTAATAATTTATTGTACTTATTTTCAGATTTGATGATAATCACTACGCGATCGTAATAATTTTAAGTATTAAATAATCGATTTTGTTCAAGGTATCTTGTCCCTTGTGTCCCAAGCTCTCTGTCAACAAGGACAAGAGATACCCAATAAGCCATACTTTCACCAATATCGAGATATTAATATTTACAATATAGCGAGAAGCTTTGAGTGGGTGGTGTGCCTTATCTTGTTACAGCCCCAAACGCTTCAATTATTTCTTGATATATAGGGTTATTCTTAAGTTTATTATTATTATTATTATTATTATTATTATTATTATTATTATTATTACTGTTATTATTAATAATACTAGAGGTAGCTTTGTGGTGGTAACATTATTTCATTAAAGTCGAAATCGCACGAAGCAGACGATACACTCTGAAGACAAGAGTTCCCAGAATATTCAATATTATTTAACTTAATTTTATTTATTACGTTTTAATTTGATTGTATATTAAACTTGTATTCTCTTATAATGAATTTATGAGATTAACCACGTTTAGTTTTCAATATCCAGCCTGCCATTTCAATTTCAAAAATAACGTTCAGCGAGTAAAAAATCACACTGGTGCTACTTTTCTTCGAAACACACTGTATACCACGTGGAAGTGCATTACTAAAAGGCAACAGATCTGCTATTTGCGGGCCGAAGCCGCCCGTGGCTAGCTTTCGCTAAATTATTGGAGATCCGGCTCGGGTCCGTTAGGTTGGCAGCGCCGTCGGGGCGTCGTGCTCGGGAATGGCCCTCGGGTGAGCGGGTGATTGTGGATGGGGTGATTGAGGGAGGGATCGGGGCGCGAGGTGTGATTCCGGCTGCAACCCACTCCGGAGAATTTTATTGCCTCGCGCATACCACAAACCCACGGGCAGGGGTGTCATCTGGCAGTTTGCACCCGCAACCTGCGATCTCCTAAATCACTTTAACCGCGCGGTTAACAGGGCATCAGAGCGTCTGGCCGGCCGGTGATACCCGTAATACAGCGCCGTTCTTTGGGGGAAATGCGAGAGGTTGAAATGACGAAACATTTTTCGGCCCTGCTACGAGTTGATACCTGCTGCGTACTCATAAAATATCGGAATGTTTCCAGATCACGGGGGATGGAAGGTGTGAGGGTGGAGAAACAGGACTTCGACATGCCCTAATTTTACGTTTCGTTTTCAATTTCAGTTGTGTGCTTTTTGTGGGTGTTCTTTTCTTTTCAGTCAGGACCGGCTTAAATGAATCAGGGCATCAATTGATGTCGATGTAATGTCTCTGACAGGGAGGTTCTGGGGTTCGAGTCTCGATGGTGGCAGAATTATCGACGTTACTTAGCTGGCTCGGATTAAATCGCTATCAGGGAGGGACTTCTAGCGGCCGGAACCTCTGATCGGTTGTTTCCCGTGGTTTCTCCGATGAACACAAAGCGAATGCCGGAGCAGTACCCTACCAAACGGGCCACGGACCGCGTGCGATCTTTCCTTCCTCTTCCTTGTCCTATCCTCTCCCCTTCCACATACACTTACACTTTCATATACTACCACACATGTTGGAAGCTAAGTGCTTGTGCCGGCTGGGGTGGTCCTCCGTTGGTGGGAGATATCTGGTTGGGGAAACCCCCGCTAGCCATCGATGGGTCGGCGCCAGATCTCGCCATCCAGTCGGGAAGATTATTGTCACCTTCCAAGATAAAATCACACACTACACTTACGGGAATAATGACATTGGCATATCAGGCGCATCTGCCACAAGTTCCTGGACCACCATCACCACTAAAGTATTTGTTCTTGTTGCTATTGCTTGAATTCTGGGAGGCGTTTGAAATTATTCAAACTAGTCTCAAACTTAAAAAAAACACAACAAAAACAGTTGCGACATAAAATGATTGATTTTACTTTAGATGATGACTTTCTGTCTCAATTTTTTTAGCGATTTTCTTCATGATAAACCTATTCACCTTTGTTTGCTCCCATTTAATTGTTCCGCTTGCTGAGAATTTTCTTAATTATTATTACGGACGTGATCAGTAATTGGCTTTAATTAGTGAATCCGAAAATCTATTCGCGTTTTCCTATGAACCGTGCTTCAAAATTTCTGCTTTAAATCCCTTGCTCTTTTCCAGAACTATCTGAAAGTAACAAGTTTTTTCTCAGACTTATTGCATATTATTAAAATCGCAAACATACTAGCAACTTTCATTTTTACTTTCTCGCTGTATTACGTAATTAAATAGTAAAGAGAAATAATTCGGCGGTAGAAATCAGGGATATTTCGATCGGAAAATTCATACTCCTGCGATCTGGTATCGAAAAAGGAGGTAAATGTTGTTCCTGAATGTTCTTTTTTACCCTTAACACATAGGGTAGTCAGAATCCATATTTTGCCAGTCCAGAAAAATTCATTGACGGCAAAACGTTTGTTTATCTGCGATCGATGCACTGTGCGGACGTAAAATTTATCGCCAAACCCATTCTCCAAAATTGTTATGACCTGGTCAATCTGGACGATCTCTTGTGCCTGGGAGCTGAAAAAAGGACAATTTGAATTTGGGGAGAACTTGACGTAAAGCTTTCAAAATTTTTCCAAAAATTCCTCCAAATTTTCTATTCTTCCATTTCCTCAAATAACGTAAGGGACGCTTAAAAATGGCCCAGATCTAATTTTCGGTGAAATCTATGAATTTTTGAAAATTACAAAGTTTGAAAAGTTTTTCGACACCTTTGATCTACTTCAATGTTGAAGATGATAGAGGTCATTGACCCACAAGGTTATGTAATTTTTAACTTTCTTTTAAAGAAAATATTTTACTTGGACTGAAGCTTGTACTGCGATTTAATTGTATTATATCACGTCATGGTGTGTTGTAAATAAATTTCATGTATCATTTTGGTAATGAGCTATTAATACTTACACTACAACGCTTATTGTAAATATATATAGTATGTATTGCACGAAAATGTTCTTACCCTTATGAAGGTCAGTTTTGGGGAAAAATATATTTCTAGCTTCGGAAATAAAAAAGAAAGGAAATGGTAAGATTCCAATTTCCAAATGTCGAGAGAATCACATGGAGGATGTTTGTTTCATTTTTTACTGTAATCTAAGACTAGGTGCTATAGGACGTACGTCACCAGAATAAAATATCATATCTGAGACCGGAATGCACATTTGCAACTTATTCGCAAAGATTTGCATTAAGGATGACTGAATTTGTACAAATTCTCAATGATAGGTTAATGGACTTAATTTAGTGTTTATTTAATTTGCAATGCTATTCTCTTTCAGATTTGACTCCAATTGAGACGATCAGACATTTTGTTGCCTTAACATCAGCCAATTGCGTATTGTTCTTTTTGGCGCTTGGCAATGGCGCGTGCATTTTCTTGTTTGAAATGGAAAGCTCCATTGAAATAGTTTTTCTTTCGTTTAAATAGTTTTTCTTTTCCTCCTAACGGAGGAAGTCATATCGTTTACGCATAAAAAATGAAAATGGGGCCTGAGATCGAACCCTGCGGGACCCCGCGTTCAGTTGACAAAGAATTGGAAAGATGAGTAAATCATGTTTGTTGGTGCCAGTACGGTTTCTCCTCTTTGCGTTTTAGTTATCCCCTTTGTTTTTGCGCCTCATACTATGGAGATAGTTCTTGGTCCAGTGGTAGGGTTACGGTCACTGTTGTTGGATAAAAAATCAGAACAATTTTTATAATGGCATACAGTATAGTACTGCAAAAGAGAGAGATGAATTTATATGCTAATAATGCCCCTTGCGGTAAATTATATTACCACCTCTGATTTAGTTTTGAGGATTCTTCCTATGTTTCAATATTCTCCGTACAAATATAAGAATAAAACATACTTATTGTTCGTATAGTTAGAAATAGTGAGTTTGACTCCTAATATCGCATTCTTCACTAGAGCAATTTTACTTTTTGTGTATTTTATATTAAAAAATAATAATTAGTTGATACATACGAGAAATAAAAATATCAGAACTTTTGGAAACAAATCAGGACAGTAAAGGTAGTGTAAAAAATCATCACTTCCACTCATACACCATCGAAGTAAAAACGACATAAAATTTCCTCAGATTGCACAGGCGAAATGTGCAACGTAATGAAGAGGATGCCGCAAAACAACAATATTGATGGGGATTACGGCTACTCTACAAAGTGCTTAAAACCCGTAAATTAACATAAAATAAAAAATTAAAATTACAAAAATCGAAGTTTTTGCAACTTTATATCGATATGAAGAACCGAAACATCGACAATAAAATATCGATGTTAATATACCGATGTTTTTGGTGGAGGAGATCCCTACTCCTGGGCCAGGGGCAGCGGCGGCGACTGTACCTCGGCGCGGCGTCTGCGGTTGCGCCGGCGCTCGTAAACCGGCCGCAGCCTCTCGCGTCGCCGCCAGGAGCGCTGCGCGCAGGGCGGCGGCGCCGCCCGCGCAATTTCAGGCGAAGGTCGCAAATTGGCCCTAAGTGACGGCCGCCGGCGCCCCCTCGCCCTGCCTGCCCCGCCCTAGCCTGCTCTCCTGCCCCCCTGCCCCGCACGCATTTCCCCGCCCTGATTCGCCCCCCCCCCCTCCCCCCCGCCCCTTCCCCCTCCCCCCCGTCCCTACAGCCTCCTCCAGACATCCGCATACTATTCTCTTGCCCTGCCCCTATTCAGTCCTGCTCACTGCTAGTTTATCCGATCAACTCCACATTAATGCGGAGCACTACACTATCAAACAGAACCACGGACCGAGCGCGAACTTTCCTACACTTACACTAACAGGCACTACACTACCACACATGCTGGGAGACCGGTCAGGAACTTAGAGCTAGTCCCAGCTGGGGCGGCGTCCGCTGGTAGGAAATATCTGGTTGGGGAAAACCGGTGCCACATCTCGCCATTCAGCGGGGCCAGATAAACGCCACATCTTGCAATAAACATGCACTACACTTACGGGACCAATTGCCTTATCCGTTGACGCGCTGGGAATCATCAATGAATCACAACCCGCTCCTTCACTCTCCGCCACACCCTCGCATGCACCACCCCACCTCGCGTTATCTGCCTTCGCCCTTACAGCCTCTTCGCCCCCCGACCCTGCCAGATCTGCCCTGCACCACCCTGCCCAATCTCTCCCGCCGCCTTACGCCTGCCTCTCCCAATCACCCGTCTCCCTGCCCCTCCCACTTCTCGTCCCCTGCCCCGTCCACTCCCCGTCCCCCTGCCCCGTCCACTCCCCTTCCCCCTGCCCCGTCCACTCCCCTTCCCCCTGCCCCGTCCACTCCCCATCCCCCTGCCCCGTCCACTCCCCGTCTCCCTGCCCCGCCCACTTCCCGACCTCCTGCCCCTCCCACTTCCCGATCTCCTGCCCCTCCCACTACCCGTCCCCCTGCCCCTCTCAATCACCGTACCCCTGCCCCGTCCACTCCCCTTCCCCCTGCCCCGTCCACTCCTCTTCCCCCTGCCCTGTCCACCTCTTCCCCTGCCCGTCCACTCCCGTCCCCTGCCCCGCCCACTCCCAGTCCCCTGCCCTCTCAATCACCGTACCCTGCCCCGTCCACTCCTCTTCCCCCTGCCCCTGTCCACTCCCGTCCCCCTGCCCCGTCCACTCCCCGTCCCCCTGCCCCGCCCACTCCCAGTCCCCTGCCCTCTCAATCACCGTACCCCTGCCCTGTCCACTCCTCTTCCCCTGCCCCGTCCAATCCTCTTCCCCTGCCCCGTCCACTCCCCGTCCCCTGCCCCGTCCACTCCCGTCCCCTGCCCGTCCACTCCCTTCCCCTACCCGTCCACTCCCGTCCCCTGCCCGTCCACTCCCGTCCCCTGCCCCGTCCACTTCCCGACCTCCTGCCCCGCCCCTCCCGCCCGGCTACGCGTCGTCACGCAGGGCATGAAGCCCCCCAACCTCTACCCCACCCTCATACAGGAAGCAATTCTTTGCGTCTTGGATCCCTCACCCCGACCCGTCTTTGGTTCGTTTCCTCCTATCATATGTCGCCTAGTTATGTCTCGTCCCATTACGGGGCTAGCCACGTCTCTTTCCGCCTTTTTGAACTTGACCCGTCCCGCGCTGCCTTATATCATCCTCTCATCTGCTCTCGTCCCTCGTCTCTCCATCTCACCCCAACACCTAGGTTAACACCTAGGTGTTGGGGTGAGATAGACGAGACGATAAACGTAAATAAATGCCGTCAGATTTTAGTAAATTTTCTCTCGCACCCACAGTCAAAAAAAGTTTTGTAGTGATTTTGATGTTAAATTTCGAAATTTATTAAGGCTCTTAAAACGCAACACAAAAATTTTTGAGTAATTGCAAGAAGTGTGAAATTGATAAAATGCATTCTATTTAAACTCTTTCCAAGCGCTAGGTTAATGAATTAGAAACGATCCTCAAGAAAACAAAACGTTGCAGATGGAATGAATGATGGGCAAAAGATGAGATGAAAGGAAAATATAACGACGTAGCAGGAGCAATGAGATTTGTAGGAGGGAGGCGAGAGGCGTGGATAAATCACAAATGGGACTGTGACGAAGCTAAAATGGCCAACATAAGGAAGTTACCGACACGAAAGATGCGAAACAAAGCAGCGAGACAGATTTCATTCTCAAGATCTAAAGAAGTTGCTCTACCCCAAATAAACAAAAATGTGCAAAAGGAAAAACATTAGCTATCAAATCAGGAAGAAAGCTACTCTAATATGCAAAGATGAACTCATTTGGAAACGGAATTACTGATCATTCACTCTATATATATTTTTGTAAATTAAATATCCATTTGAATCTCGTGAAAACAAAAAATGAAAGAAAGAAATGAAACTATGGTAGGTTTTGGCGATTGAATTGGTAATTTCTAAAAGTACATCTCATCAGATATTTTTTACTGCACTATATAGCTTAATTTGAGTTAACAAAATGATTTTAATGTCTCTTAATAGCGATAAACGCTTTCACTGTATGTATAATAAATAGACCGTCCAGCGAGGGAAAATCACCGCCATTTCCCGAGAGAAAACATGCACTACACTAACGGGAATAATGACCGAAGCAGTTGACGCGCCCGGAAACAAAAAAATCAATCAATAAAAAAAGACACGATACATCAGTGTCATCATTTTCACGATACATTCATTCACACGATACATCATTTTCGTGTTTTTTCTGATCAACACGTGCAAATGCCAGAGAGTACCTAGCAACGGACCGGCGCGATCTTCCTTCCTTTTCATTATGCTATCCTCACTTACACAGTAACATGCACTACACTACCATATACGCCGGGAGACCGGTAAGAAGCTTAGAGTTTGTCCCGTCAGAGGCGGTGCCTCGTTGGTGGGAGATATATAGTTGGGGAAAACCCACTAAACGACGTTAGGTCGGTGGAAAAACATGCACTGCACTTACCGGACCACGACCTTAGCAGTTGGAGTGTCAAGAAACACTAATCAATTAATCAATCGACCTCCATCTACCCAGCAGGTAATAAACGACGTTTCGGCTTCGGCATTGACTGCTATTAAATACTACCGATCAGAGCAGCTATCCGCTAGAATTCTCTTATAGCCAGCCGCTGAATTCGATCTAGCGTCGATAGTCCGGCCACCGTTGGGTCTCAAACCTTAGGCCTCCCGGTCCGATTTACATCAATTGATGCCCTGAGCCACTGAAGGCTGTTTTAGCCCAGAAAGTTCGTGGTGCTTCTCCTCTGCTTGTGCTTGATATCGGGCAAAGATAATTGCGTCAGGCTGCGAGTTTTCCTCTGTACGCATCTCCCCCAACGGAGCACCATTAGGTGAATGTCGGAACAGTACCCTAACAAACGGGCCACTGACCGCGCGCGATCTTTCCTTGCTCTTCCTTGTCTTATCCTCTCCCCTTACACACACACTAACATTCACTACACTACCACATATTCCGGGAGACCGGTCGGGAGCTTAGAGCTTGTTCCGGCTGGGGTGATGCCCCTCTGGTGGGAGAGTCTTGGTTAGGGGGTAACCCCACTAGCCGACGGTAGGTCGGTGCCGGATCTCGATATCCAGCGGGGGAAGATCACCGCCATCTCCAGAGAAAAAAACGCGCACTACACATACGGGACTAATGACCTATGTTGTTGACGCGCCCGGAATCACTAACCAACCAACCAACAGCCACTTAAGCCTGTTTTGGCCCCGAGAGTTCGTGGTGCTTCTCCCCTGCTTGTGCTTGAGATCTTCACGTCAGCCTGCGGGGTTTTTCCTCTGCAGGTATCTACCCCGAACGGAGCACCGCCCCAGCCGGAACACACAATGCACCGGTCATTATTTTACCAGCGTTCTCACCGCCAAAGAATCCTCCTCCACGCCGCTTACGCCCTTGCTGTGAATGTAGTGTCGCCGCTCCAATCACGCCAGACCTTCCGGCCAGCGCCGCCACCGCGGAGGAGGAGGAGGCGCCGGTTATTCCCCGCGGGTCGCGGGGGTCACTGGGCCCCAGGCGCCCGCGTGACCTTCGCCTCCGCGCTTTGCATACGCCATCTGCATGCGGCGACCCCTCGCCCTCGCCCCCGCACCCGGAAGACCCAGCCGCGCGCGCCGCTCCTCTCGCTGCGAGTAGCCACTCAAGATTTCATTGATTGACTTGATTTATTTCATTGGTTGATGAATTGGATTGATTTATTTCATTGCTTGATGAATTGGATTGATTTATTTCATTGCTTGATGAATTGGATTGATTTATTTCATTGTTGATGAATTGGATGGATTTATTTCATTGGTTGATGAATTGGATTGATTTATTTCATTGTTGATGAATTGGATGATTTATTTCATTGTTGATGAATTGGATGATTTATTTCTTGTTGATGAATTGGATTGATTTATTTCTTGCTTGATGAATTTTTTTGATGAATTGGATTGATTTATTCTTTGCTTGATGATTGGATTGATGTTGCAGGACAAATGAATTGTTATGGTAATTTACTCTGGAACCCCAGGTGGTTTGTTTGATTGATGGATGGATTTAATTGAGTTGAAGGACAAATGAACTAGTATGTGACTTCCCCGGAATCCCAGGTGATATATTTCGTTGATTGATTTGATTGACGTTGAAGGACAAATAAACTACTAAAATAATTTCCTCCGGTACCACGGGTGATTTGTTTGATTGATGTTTCCAGACAAGTGAACTGCTAGGGTCGTTGCTTCCTTTAGTGCAGCGATTGTTTTATCTCGAGAGGTAGGGTACTCTTCCCCACTGGTAGATTCGGCGCCGACCTCCTCGTCGCCAGGCGAGAAAAGATATCTCCACCGCCCCAGTCGGACAAGCTCTAAGCTCCTGACAGGTCTCTCGACTTGCGTGGTAGTGTGGTGCATGAATGTGTGTGTGTGTGTGTGTAATGAAAGAGGTTAGGATAAGGAAGAAGGACAGACTGCGAGGGCCCGTAAAACGTTAGCTAGGGTACTGCTTGGCATTCGCCTGGTGTTAATGGAAGATACCTCAGAAAACTATCGATCAGAGCAGCCGGCCGCTAGAATTATCCTTCATACAGCGGGTGAAGTCGACGTAGTTATCAAGCTAGTGCTGAAAAGCCTCAATTGTCGGCTCTCGAACCTCAGGACCTCCCGATCAGAGTCGCTGCAGAGACAACGATAATGCTGTCTCTGAGCCAATGGAGCCTTAGTGTTTCAACAAAAATACATCATAAATATTACTAATAATTATGAGCTTCCCATAAAATTAAAAATGTATAAAAAACAGTCATTTATGAGCAATTAAGGCCCTATTCATTAATAGTACTAGCGTAGTGTCACCAACTGCGAGAGGTCAACGACGACCTGGCGTAGCTTTTCGTCTTCCTCTAGGTAAGGAGTTACAGTTTGAGCGCTTTAAACTTTTAATATTACTTCCTTTCCGAACCTTACTGATGACCTCTTGATATTCTGACCCTCCGTCGCCCTCTATAATTGTTTCGTGGAAACTCCAATATTCTCTCACAGCCATTTCACAAACATATTAATATATTATTTTAGTATCTGTAAATGTACATTACTGTTATGTATTCAGAGCAACATAGCAAATTTTTAATTAGTCTTAAAACAATGGACATAGCCATCTGTGGTTTGGAGAAAAAATATATAAAATGTTTAAAATATTTACGCACTTATTATATTTGAAATAGCTGCAATTATTTTATCTAAAACTTCTCCTGAAATTAATTGTAATGGATTGTAAAGACCTGTACTATTACGACGTAAATATGTTTTCAACATTTCAATTACTTTGAAATTTTTTTGGGCGGTATTTAAGAATCTAGCACTTTTTGCGGTCGGTTATTCGTTATATGAGGATATTTCGGTTTATTCGGTATTTGAAGATACATTGGCCTGGAGGACGCAGTTGATAGGCGGGAAGTATTATTTGAAGGAGATAACATGCTGGACCATGGCGGGCTTTGGACGTGGAGTTCGTAGCGCCATTTTATTGCGGAATAATTCGTTGTTGTCGGTGAATTAGTGAAAAAAGGATCGGGAGATGTAACTATGTACGCGAACAATTAATTACTTCAGGAAATGGATTTTTAAAGACTGTAGTTTCAGAACGTCGGATGTAAATATTACAACTTGTACTCTGCCGAAGGAACAAGATGGCTTGGAGTTTATGGACCCGGAAAGGAGTTTAAGACGTATTTCATCGGCCAGGAATGCAGTGGGCAACTAGAAGGAAAGTGTACAAATATTACGTAATTGATGTAAGAAGAAGAAGAAGTTGTGTTAAATTTAGATGTAAGAAATATTCATAAGATAGAATCGGAAGTAGCATGGCCATGTAAAAGTAATAGATATTGGGCGAATGAGGAATTGCGTGATTGTGTTGTAAATATAGTATGCGAGCCAGGACTTTATTGTATTGTCATAGTTTTTGTTTATGTTTATTCACAGAGGCAAGAGTGGAGCTGCGAAATAGGATAATGTATAATTGCTAAAGCAAATTAAAATAATTCGGAACAATTAACATGTTTTATGAAAGTAATTCAAAATTGGTAAAAAAAATCGTACGTAAAATTTCATAACTTGAAATCCCGTCTTGGCAAGTTTTATTATACTTATCATAAACTTTTCTTAGACCAATGACCGATTGCACACTAGAAAGTTAATGGGAATAATGATAGATTGGGAAATAAATAAAATACTGAGTTAGGCCGAAGGGGGTAAAAAAAATTGACTTTTTTATAATGATTTAGTAAAATTAGGACTAAGAGAGGAATCGTAGGTTTCACATAAGACTGCAAAGATGTTTATGCGCCATAATAGCGATTCATTCTTCTCACAAAACTACAGAAGATAGTACTATAATTTTCGACAACCAACAGTCACTTGCAGTATCTAACGTTTCATTCAGCGGCTTTTAATAACAGCTCTCACTGCCCACTCTCAATGTTAAACATTTTCTGCATGCTTATATATTTTTCATAATACTCTTCTGTTAAATCTGCATAAAGCAACTTTGTATCGTGTTCAATCTTCATAACGCCTAAAATCTACTTTTAGCAACCGATGTCTGCTAAGAATTTTGAAGACCGCCGTCCATCACTTATGTTGAGTTGGAGCAAAATAGTCGTATTAGTACTACTATATTAAGCAAAGCTATTTCATTTAATTTCTTTTATGATATTTTTTCAGTTATTTATTTAGTCAAAAACTGCATGTGACGTTTGGGGGAGAAAATCATCTGCGAACGCTTTCTTGAGTTTCAAAATCCCTTCCCAACTATCGAAACGAACTGATCGAAACGAACATGTTAGGAAAAGACACAAAGAGAAAACTAGACACAAGGTTGATAGCACAAATAACTTACTTGATTGGTTACAAACCTCGAAAATCGTATCCGTTTAGAAACTGCACCCGTCTCTGCTATTTGCTGTTTACTGGCTCAGTGAAGTTAATAACAAATGTTATCATAAACTTTTCTATAAAAATGACTAGTGGCTCCTTTGCAGCGTGAACTCGAAGCGTGACTGCTTATGTACTAGTCACAAACACACACACACACACACACACACACACACACACACACACACACAGCAATCGCAGAAGAAATTCAATGTTCTCCACGTTTTTCCTCTTACGAGGTTGCGGACCGTAACCTCTGCGAGTTTCTCATTCAATTCAAATAAGTGAACCAATCTTTATGAAATGTTTACCGCGCAGGTGCGGTGGCGTGTTAAAATTTTTCCGCTGGGTTGAACATGAGCAAAATACTGCTGGGAGTTTATTGAGCCGGGGAAGCTAACTCTTGGGGCTTGTTTGGCAGTAGGTGATTTCAGTGGATTTTTCTCGAGTCAAAGGTTGACGGGTTGCATCCACAATTGAGTGTAATAATGTCTCCATTTGAATATCTGGCGTCGAAGTGAAAATTTATGACTTAAAATTACTGGGCAATGGAACTGATCCATTGGAGGGAAAATTCCAAACACTTCTGTCGAAAAATACGCTGTACTAAAATTCTGAAAAAATAACCTCATTTATTTCAAGAATCCTTCAAGATTTTAACCGCTGGTGTTGAAAATCAAATTCAATAAAATGTTCGAGTTAAAAGAAAATGCGAAAATAAGTTTATTTAATTCTCTTTCTAAATAGAGTGAATAAAACGTCACGAGATTTAAAATGGATGTACAGTAAAATCTAATCGAAACGACCACCTCCATTAAGCGGTCAGCTTCATTCAAGGCTATTTTTCGTAGTTCCGATTAATTTTTCCAGAGGATAGTGTAAATTCTCCCTCTATTGTGCAGCCATTGGCAGTGCATTCATCGGCCAAGCACATTTCGTATGCGACCTTCATTAAGCGGTCACCTCAAACGATTGCGAACTGAATTTTAACAAGAAGTGGAAACGTAATGATTACTTTTCTGATAATATCTTCCAACAACCGGGCGCATTGTCAGATTATTTCGAATGACATCCAGAGTTATCTTGCAGGCGTTGCTTTCTGTTTTCAGATAACAACAGATATTTTTAATAAATATCTCTTAATGAAGCCACAACTTGTTCGTTCCTCCTATTTCACAGCATTCACCTGGTTTAGCTAACTCGTACTTTACTTTTGTAGGGTAATCTCGCAGCATGCGCGGATCCAATCTGAAGGTCATTTGGTGACCCATTTTTCAGACGAACAAGCTATAAAGTTCCTAAAGGATATGAATTGCCTCTTCAAAGTCTAGTTTGTTTGTTTGATTCGGTTCGGGCAGAAAGTAGATTCCTAGGCTATAAGAATGAGTGACAAGTGAAGGAAATGTTTTGATATTAGCGGAGGGGAGACAAATGATTTTAAACATCTTGTTTAAATTGCATTATGCCATTTATTAGTACAAATATATTTGATTTGTGTTTTCAGTGACTTCATAACCTTCATTAATTGTCCATCTCTACCAATTTTTGCCAGAACCAAAGGTGACAGCTTGAGCCAGATTTCCCTCAGTACGTTTGCTTGAACCTACACTACCATACACGCCACGAGATGATTCAGGAGCTTAGAGCTTGTCCCGGGACCGGGTGCCCTGGTGGGAGATACCTGGGTGGCGAAAACCCGCTAGCCGACGGTACATTGGAGCCGGATCTCGCAATCCAGTAGTGGAAGATCACCGCTAACTACCAATGAAAAAGCATACACTGCATTTACGGGAATATTGTCCTCGTTAGTTGACACGCCCGGAATCAATAAAAATTAATCAATCGTTATTGTCCAACAAATTCACATGGTTGATTCGGATAGTAGTCTTGTCTGGCGCCTATTTCTACGTTCTCTGCCATAAACATGGAGGGGGCATGGATGTTTACCCCCTATTGGTTTCTGCGGTGAGATTCGGTGCCAACCAACGCGTTTCCTTGGAGAATTTCTCTTTCCAAATCTCTCCTGCCATGGAGAACCGTCTCAGTCGGAACGGGTTTTGCTCCCGAATTGTGTGGCGGTATAGTGCATTCACGAGATAGTTTATGTAAAAGGAGAGGGTAGGAAAGAAGAATAAGGAAACGCAGCGCGTGACTACATGCAGCGCCGTAGACCGGGGGGTCCTCGGTTCGAGTCCTGACGGCGGCAGGATTTTCGACACTAGCTTTTAAGCTAGGTCGAATTCAGACGCAGTCTGGAGGAGAATTCCAAGTGACCGGCTGCTCTGATCGGTAGTTTTCCGTGGTTTCTCCGATCAACACCAGGCGAATGCCGGAGCAGTACCCTACCAAACGGGCCACGGACCCCGCGCGATCTGTCCTTCCTCTTCCTTGTCCTATCCTCTCCCCTTACACACACACTTTCACTAACATGCACTACACTATCACATATTCCGGGAGACCGGTCGGTAGCATGGAGCTTGTCCCGGCTAGAGTGGTGCCTCGCTGATGGGAGAGTCCTGGTTAGGGGGAAACCCCACTAGGCGACGGAAGGTTGGCGTGGATCTCGCCATCAAGCGGGGGAAGATCGCCGCCATCTCCCAAGAAAAAAAACATGCACTAAACTAACGGGACTAATGACCAAAGCTGCTGACGTGCCCGGAAACGCGAAAAAATCAATCAGTCCATCCGAGCACACGAGTGCGGGCGTGAGAGGCCGTGCACCCACCGCCGTGGCTGGCGCGCAGGTCCCCGCCGAGGGAGCGGCCGGTGGGGATAATGTCAAGGGGTCAGCCTGGGACGCTGGCTTCTGTCGCGGAGGGCTCCGTATGGAGATGGCGGCGCCCGCGGCCAAACCACCACGCTCACGAAATGCTAATGCGGGTGCGGAATTGCATTTGGAATCACTCACCATAATCTATATCACTAATTTTGAATGCGCGCGTTATGTGCCACGGGGCGTCCGTTGATGTCTTTGCCGTGCCTCTGACCTCCAGGTCTTAGGGCTCATGAAGGTGCCTGGGTTTTCGATACTAGCTGCATAGCTAGGTGATATCCAGCTGCTGTGGGATATTTCGAGCCGGGTTCTCTGAGTGGATGTTTAACCTGGTTTCTTCGATCAACACTGATATCATGACAGTGCTTCTGACGTGGAGGTCCTAGATTAGAGTCCTGGTAGTGACAGTCCTTTTGGACCTTATCTAGATAGCTACGTGGAATTCAGTCGCTCTCTGGAGAATCCTAGTGGACGGCTCTACCTGATCCGTTGTATTCTATGGATTTTCCCATCAACAGCAGGCGAATGCCAGTGCAGTACTCTAACAAACGGGTCACGGACCGCGCGCAATCTTTCCTTCCTCTTCCTTGTGCTATCCTCACCCCTTGCTATTACACGCTTACAAGAAGTACTCTACTACATAGTCGAGACTTGTCACGGCTAGGGCAGTGTAACGCTGCTGGGAGATAACTAGTTACGAAACCCCCAGCCGAAAGTCGGTGTGTAAAACCGGGAGCGGTAGCTCAGTGCATCAACTGATGTCACTGCAGCGCCTCTGACCGGGAGGTCCTAGGTTCTCACTCCCCACGGCGGCAGGATTTTCGACACTAGCTTTTCAGATAGGTGGAATTCAGTCGCGGTCTGGGGAGAATTCTAGCGACCGGCTGCTCTGATCGGTAGTTTTCCGTGGTTTCTCCGATCAACAGGCGAATGCCGGAGCAGTACCCTATCAAACGGGCCACGGACCGCGCACGATCTTTTCTTCCTCTTCCTTGTTCTATCCTCTCCCCTTACACACACACTTACTCTAACATGCAGTACACTACCACATACTCCGGGAGACCGGTCGGGAGCTTAGAGCTTGTTCCGGCTGGGGCGGTGCCCCGCTAGTGGGAGGGTCCTGGTTAGGCAGAAACCCCACTAGTCGACGGTAGGTCGGCGCCGGATCTCGCCATTCAGCGGGGGAAGATCACCGCCATCTCCAGAGAAAAGAATGCACTACACTAACGGGTCTAATGAATAGAGCAGTTGAGCCCCGGAAACATGAAAAAATAATCAATCAATCGATCGCGTGTAAATCGGCACCGGTCTCACATTCCAATGGGGGAAGAACATCGCCGCTTCTCGCGATAAAAACATAATTACGTAACTAATGGACGTAGCGCCCAGGAAAACTGAAACGAAAAATAACGCAGCCCCAACCATCGGGAAGAGTAAATGGTTTCCTCGCTAGGCAGAGACATGAACACTGGGCTCACATTACAACGGTCTGGGATCCGAGGATCGGCAAACGGCAGGCAGGAAGGACAAGAAGAAGATGGGCAGACGAAATGAAGAAGGTAGGCGCTTTGTGGACCCGAACTGCACGAAACCGAGAAGAATGAAAGAATTTCAAACCAACAAAAAAAAGTAATATGAACATAACATTTTGTGAAAATGTGTGAACTTAAAGTGTTAATCTAATAATCCCACAATCAAGTACCTCAATTGTGGACCTTCAAATTAATGAGCTATCCCCTTTCTTGGGGAGGCCTTTGCTCTGTATGGGATTCCACTGGCTTTATTATTATTATTATTATTATTATTATTATTATTATTATTATTATTATTATTATTATTTAATAACTCGGGAGAAAATTCTAAAGCACAATGAAACCGTTTACATTTTGGCTAAAAAATGCAAATTTTTATTGTGTTATTCCGCCTCTTATCGTACTGTATGTACCGACTCAGCGCGTCACAGCTTATGTCATGTGACAGCAACGCAGCAAGAAAGGCCGCATGCCATTAAATATTTGCTCTTTACATGTCACGTTGTCTAACGGCAAGATTGTTGGATTCTTGGTATGTAAATAACGATTGATTGATTGTTAGTGGTCTAAGGTGCGTCAACTAGCGAGGTCATTAGTCCCGTAAGTGTAGTGCATTTGTATAGGTAGGTGGCGATTCCCCCTCTGGATGGCGAGATCCGGTGCCGGCCTACCGTCGACTAGCGGGTATTTCCCCAACCAGGTATCTCCCACTAGCGGGGCACCGCCCCAGCCGGGACATGTTCTGAGGCCCCTACCGGTCTTACGGCTTGTGTGGTAGTGCAGTGAATGTTCGTGTAAGTGTGTGTGTATAAGGGGAGAGGATAGGACAGGACAAGGAAGAGGAAGGAAAGGTCGCGAGTGGTCCGTGACCCGTTTGTTAGGGCATTTCTCAGGTATTCGCCTGGTGTTGATGGGAGGAACCATGTTGCCATGTTTCCTAGTGCATGTTTTGAAAACGAGCGACGTTCGGAACGAGTTTTTAATTTGTACGAATGCAATAAAGCGACACTATGAACGAGTTGCATACCCTTTTTTTTGTGTAACAGCATTGTAAATTTATAAGAGAATCGAACTTAATTTTGCGAAACAACTTTCTTGTGACGTCTGGGGTATTTGCTATGAACGGTCCGCTGTTCCGTTCACCGTTACCTTTCCTCGATTCTCTCGCTGTGATTGGATGAATGTGTGATGACGCAAACATTCGTGCCGTAAATTGCTTATTCGTCTTCATTTGTGAAGTAAAATGCCCTTTTGTCAACGAATTTTTGCAACAATGCAGGTCATTTGTAGCACTGATATACAGAAAAATAAATAATGCTCTAATATTGTCAATCCACTTTTATGATCTTTAGTCAACCTTGAGTTAATACTTGAAGAGTTGTTACAACACAAGTGTTATCATGAATTATGCAGTTTATTATCAAGATTATTTCATAATTAAGTACTTTTATAATTAATCCATGGCCTCCTTTTAACTACTATTAACATCAGAATCACCTTTTGCAGAACGAATGGTCAATTTTTACAGACAATTATTGTGCATTGGAATATTTACAAAGTAAACAAATCAATATGAATGTTAGTGTAAGTGTGTGTAACATCTTGTTACACCTTGTAACATCTTGTTACAACTTTCGATTGGATATCAAACTCTGGCTGACGACATCATTTCATAACGATCCAATCTCGAATTGTGGTAGAATATTTATTTAATATAAATATTTAAGGGATTAATGCTCTACAGTTTCGTGTAAACGAAAAAAAATAAAAAAATCGAACAATTTCTGAATTTCGTTTGGCACGCTCTTCTTGTTTTTTGGTCCACTGTTGCGTTCCTGAATATTGGTAGGTTCTCCGCAGGAGGCCATGAAGACATGCCCTTCCCACAAGAAATGGGTCTAAATAATCCAGAAGTCTTTTCATACGGAGTAAGCATAGCGAGATTTATAGATTTGTTCCAGGTGCTTATAGACTGTGTTACCATCTACATGTCATTTAACGTGGTGGAAAATTGAATGGGAACATTGTACTTTTGACTGTTTGTACGTAAAGACATCAAGAACCTTATATTGCGTCATATGTTTATTTTCATACTCCTTGTTAAAATCTATCCGTAGAGTGAACCGGTACATTTCATTTTACTGTGAGATTAGCTGTATATTCTATAATAAGAATGACAACCGTGGTTTAAATATCCGACGATTCAAGTGATGTGGAATCTGTGATCAAATTGATTTTGTTTTTTGTTGTTTTTTCTGAAGTCTTTCTCTTGATTCACGCGCCCACTTTGCTTCTCATTTTAATACCTTTCCCACCTTCTTTCTTATTATTCATTACTTCCAATTTATCAGCATGATTACATTTCAACACACTCAATCTACAACCTCTACAACTGGGACATCAACTTAGTCGATAGTGATAATCTAGCTTCACAACGACTTATCTCGATTTCTGGAAACATGCCATTCGATACATAAATCTATCAAACAACTGTATCTTTGGCTACCATTATATAATAATATTAATATATTTAATTGCTTTTAGAGGTACACAAGTGTCACGGCAGGTAGTTTTAGAATAATTTGTTCACTATTTAACAAGGGAAATTAAATCATAATCATTTAATTTACAGTAATAACATTAACAAACAATAAAAGTTTCTTACAATAGTACATTACATTTTCTTTCAGTAATAATTATTCAATTATATAACTATAGTGTATGAGAATTAGACTTCACACTGAATTAGATACTGAGAATTAGACTAGACATTGTTAGACTTGAATTATTAGACTGTTTAGCTGCTTTTTATGTTAACTGGGAGCTTATTAAAAAGTTATATTTAGTTAAGAGTTCGCAAATACGACTAAAGTGATTATTATGAAGATAACTTCTAATTTCCTAGGAAGATTCGAGAGAAACAAATTGGTGCAACACAACAATCTGGTGCGTTCACGCTTCTATGCAGGAGAGAGTCGTGCTGGTTCCTCAACCAACCGGTAGATGGCAGGTGAAGGCTCGTCCAGTCCAGCCATACCTTCACACATAGCCACAACGGTTCACTGTGAGAACATGAAGTATGTTGTATACCTAGAATCCGATAAGAATATACCTTCTCAAATTAGGTTTTTGTTGGACTTTCGTTCACATTCAGTGGCTTTCGTCGTACAACAATTAGCGTATTGGACGGTTTTACCCAAGTTTCCAGATCCCGATCCCTTGTCGATTTTAATAGCGAAAAAATCCTTCGTACGCCTCCCTTCGGAGGAGAACTAAAGCTGGCTGTCCAATGTTATAGATTTGCATGCAAATGATCATCAAGCTTAAAAGAAACCTTTGAGTTGAATTCTAATTGCCTGTTTTGTCAGACGGAAGAGCAGACCTGAGTCTCGACACGCAAAATATGGCTTAATTGATTTGATTGATAGATAGTGATCCGGGAGCGTCAAACTACGGAGGTCATTAGTCCCGGAAGTGTAGTGCGTGCTTTTTCTTCGGGAGGTGGCGGTCATTTTTCCCCACTGGATGGCGAGATCCAGCACCGACCTACCGTCGACTAGCGGAGTTTTCCCCAACCAGGTATCTCCCATCAACGGGGCACCACCCCATCCGGGACAACCTTTAATTTCCCGACCGGTCTCCCGGAATATGTGGTAGTGAAGTGCATGTTAGTGTAAGTGTGTGTGTGTGTGTGTGTGTGTGTGTGTGTGCAAGGGGAGAGGATAGGACAGATCGTGCGCGGTCCGTGACCCGTTCGGTAGGGTACTCCGGCATTCGCCTGGTGTTAATCGGAGAAACCACAGAAAACTACCGATCACAGCAGCCGGCCGCTAGAATTCTCTTCCAGACTGCGTCTGAATTCGACCTAGCTGAAAATCTAGTCCTGCCGCCGTCGGGACTCGAACCTAGGACCTCCCGGTCAGAGGCACTGCAGTGACATCAGTTGATGCACTGAGCCATCGCTTCCTGTGTTTGAATTGACATTCCTTGATCTGTACGATTAGGAAAATAATGTAATTTGCACAGTTAAATGCGGATTGTGATATTGAAGACTGGACGGTAATTTCGTTTAGAATACGAAGTGTCAGTGACACAAGTGATCCTCAAATATTCTAAAATATTAAAAAGCGCCATTAAAAAGTTGCACAATACTCAATATGAAACGAATATTATCCGAATAGAAGAAGAATGTGGTTGACAGTTCCCGGTAACATGGTGACGTCAGCTCCGTAACCTAGGCAACAGCGAATCAGAAGTATCGCCATTTGCCCGATGTTGTCACGTTTGAACCGCGAAATGAATCGCGTATCCGGAGTGCTGCAGTTTATCGGCTGAGCGTCGACGTGTGTTGAGCTTACAGTGTCCGAGTGTATTGTGAGAGCGATGTCTCTCAGCTGTTCGTGTTATTGTTCAAAGCACGTGGTAGAGCGCAGTACGCGGCAACGCCGCCCCCCTCCACACCGAACTGCCAACCACATTCTTCTTTTATTCGGAGATTAGTTACATTCAGGGGTGGTATTTTGTACAGAGGAGGGAGGTAGCATATGATTTCGGATTCAATATGTTAGAAATCTAAAAAAAATTGTTAGCTTGAGATGCAGTAAATATATTTATAAAGTATATTCATAATGGGACTTCTCTTTCCGATGTGATGCAATCAACTGTTTTGTCTGTTTCTGTTATGTTATTATCAATGCGTTAACTGTTTTCAATACTCTGAGTGAAAAATTACCAACAAAACAAAGACCTGTTCCTTGAGGTAGAGCATAGCACGAACGGTACCTACTCTACATCGTAGCTGGTTCAGGCGCTCTTTGAAGTCTTGTTTTTTTTATATGAAGTATACGATAGTCTTATTGATCGCGACAATTTAACAAAGTCGAGTGCAACAGAAATTTCTTATCAAACAATTGCCAACATAACTCAGAGTGAGTTCTTCCTTTGTTTCTGCCCTTCGCTTTGAAACGACAGACCATTCCGACCGCACATTTCATACGGAACTACGGGTGTCCTGCGCAACCGAAATTCCGGGCCATATTTCTTTGGGATCATCTCCATTCATTTTATTTCAACATGCTTTTGAAACTATTTTCCAGGTGGTTATTATTTTTCAATTTCGTGCGTTGCCTGTCAGTAACTTGTATTGGAAACAAAACACTCTGAGTTTATTCCATTCATAGCAGAACACGAAATACCATGCGTCTATCTTTTCAAGTTTATTGTTTGCCTTTTTGCTTGTTCTCACTGACAGTAGTTCAGTTCATTAATTGCCTCCGGTGCTCCAAAGGACCTTCAATCATTTTAAAATAGGTTTGTATGAGTGTACTTTTGCTTTTCACTTAGCATCTAGTTATACAACTGAAGACAGAGTTTGGCGTATTTTCGTTTTCTGGATTTAAATGTCTAGAGGCTAAGAGGGACTCGCAAGATGTCGCATATTCCGACCGCATCAAGCAGTGCAGATCAAGCGGCTCTAGTGGCAGGACTGGGAATCACTCAAAAAGTCGTGCGGAATTCCATCTTGGAGATACTACCCTCAGCCGCCACGTTAGAAAAACACTTCGATACTAGCTTTTCAGCTACGTCGCATTCAGTCACCGTTTGGAGGAGAATTCTAATGGCCTGATGCTCTGATCGGTAGTTTTCCGTGGTTTCTCCGATCAATATCAGTAGTACCCTACCAAACGGGCGACGGACCGCGCGCGATCTTTCCTTCCTCTTCCTTGTCCTATCCTCTCCCCTTACACACACACACACACATACACACACACATACTTTCACTAACATGCACTACACTACAACATATTCCGAGAGACCGCTCGGGAGTTTAGAGCTTGTCTCGCCTGGGGCGGTGCCCCGCTGGTGGGAGAGTCCTGGTTAGGGGGAAACCGCACTAGCCGACGGTAGGTCAGCGTTGGAACTCGCCATCCAGCGGAGGAAGATCACCGCCATTTACCGAGAAAAAACATACACTACACTAACGGGACCAATGACCAAAGCAGTGGACGTGCCCGGAAACACGAAAAAAAATCAGTCAATCGACCCAGGTATGATTCGCTTTCCACAAATGGCACTTTCTTGTTTCGACTCCCCGTTCGTTTGCTCACCCTGCACATGGCAGGAGGTCGAAGTGTCACAAAGTCCTCTCAGACGCCGTCCGGGGTGGGCGCTGTCGCTGATCGCGGGTGAAGTGAGGTCGCCGCGACATCGGGGATCCTCTCGTGTTATGCCAGTGCGCGTGCCGTCCTTTCTCTTTCTCGGCCCCCGCCGTCTGCGCCATCTGCGGCGCGGGAATTAATTAATCTCGCGGGAGAGAGATGGCAAATGTCCTCGCGTATGTATGCACTCGCTGTGGGTACGCGGGCACGCGATGCTTCGTGGAGACACGGCGTGATGCACAAGAAGCGGTTTTACTTTCTTATTTACATACGTCTATGCAGGAGAATTATACGTAGTATAGAGAAAGTTATGTAATGCTGCGGAAAATCGATTTACATATTTCGACGGAAATACACGTTTTGGGTCCCCTGGTACCGAAAATGTGTTTTTTTTTCAAAACGACCGTCTGCTCGTCTGTCAGTTCTTCTTTCAGTCTGATTTTATACACAAAAATATTGTTGGAAATTAAAACTATTCAAAATCTGCATAAGCGTATTGAATATATTCGAGAATAGCAATTGAAAGTTTAATGCAATAAATGTTGTATGGAAATCGAAATAGCCATAGAAAAAATTTGTATTTTGATAAAAAAGAATATTAAAACTGGCGTAATTCTCACAGAGAGGGTAAGGAAATGTATAAAAGGTTTCAACTGAATCCTTTATTTATGAAATATATCGTTGGAAACGGAACCGAATAAAAAAAAATTTGGTTGTTTTTGAGTTTAAAAGATCTTCGTAATGTCATGCGACGTGTTACGATATGTTCACTTTCCAGAAGTGACGCTTAAAGTAGATAACAGTTATGTGTTAATTGTAGAAGAAAACATTTCGTTATAATTTCTTTAGATATTCCGTATTTCCTCTCATATACTCACGTATGTACTCAGAAGATTGCCTGAGTAAACTTCTATAAGCTCAAATCTTTGTACAATTTTCCCCCATTCCCTATTCCTCTATTACTCTATTTCTAATGTACACAATATTTCTCAAGGATCTTCCATAAAATGTGCTCTTCTATTTTTTCAGGTTTTCATCCTTGACAAGAGATTGGTTACCGACTCCAAGCAGTTACCGCCTTACGAGAGAGAGTATCTTTCATAAAGTAGACCTGCTCCCTTTGAGGAAACTGATGGTGAGAGTTACCCGAAAGCTCATACAACTTTTAGAATGCTGACATTCCCACTATCATATTCCCCATATTTCCTGCTACGGCCATTACCAAAATCATCGTTTTACTCTGCTAACTTCAATCGCTGCCACCCCCCATCACCACCAATGCCATCACCTAAATCTTCATCCCCATCCACAAAAGAGAATTTTCTCGACAAATACTAAACCACCACTACCAATGTGTCCGTGCCGACATGATCTCGCATGAGGTGAACTCGATGACCGTTAACATGCAAGTGTTGGCTCGCATTTAAACGGTCTTCGAGTTCACGATATCTCGTCCAAACTACACATTGTTACCTTTCCGCCACCCAACTGTTATTAACTTCGATCTTCCCACCCACAACTCACTCCTCTTACTCAGCCTCCACCTCCAACTCCAAACTTAATCTTCTCCCACTTCCACCACTTCCAATTGTACCTCCGACTACATCATCTCCTCCTCTGCTTTCACACCGCTTCCTTCCATCTCGCCTCCACTCCCCGTTTCCTTCCCTCATCCCTTCCAACGACACCTTTACATCTGCTTCCCCCCTTTCCATCTCTCTCAACTTTAGCTCCTCCTCCACTTCCAACTGCATTTTCTCCTCATCCACCATTTATACTCCACCGCCGAGCGCACCTCCACTTCCACCCCGATTGATCGATTTTTTTCGTGTTTCCGGGAGCGTCAACTGCTTTTGACATTAGTCCCGTAATTGTAGTGCATGTTGTTTCTAGTTAGATGGCGGTGATCTTCCCCCACTGGATGGCGAGATCCGGACCCGACCTACCGTCGGCTAGTGGGGTTTCCCCCTAACCAGGACTCTCCCACCATCGGGACAAGCTCTAAGCTCTCGACGGATCCCCCGAAATATGTGATAGTGTAGTGCAAGTTTGTGTGTGTGAAAGGGGAGAGGATAGGACAAGGACGAAGAAGGAAAGATCGCGCGCAGGGTACTGCTCCGGCATTCGCCTGGTGTTGATCGGAGAGACCACGGAAAACTACTGATCAGAGCAACCGGCCGCTATAATTCTCCTCCAGACAGCGACTGAATTCGACCTAGCTGAAAAGCTAGTGTCGAAAATACGCCGTGAGGACTCGAACCTAGGACATCCCGGTCAGATGCGCTGCAGTGACATCACTGAGCTACCGCTCACGGTTTCCACCTCCACCTCTTCCCCTGTTTTCACGACCACTTTCTTCCACCTCTGCCTTCTCTTCCACTTCAGCCTCCAACTCCACCTCCCTGTCCATCTCTCCCTCGTCGCCACATGAAGGGCAGATGCCGTCACAGCAATCTCTCCAGGTGATGAATTGCCGCTAATGATAGCAGCTCGCCCGCCCGCCGCCCGCCGTCACACACCTCCCCCCACAGCCACCTCGCTTTCCGACGCCCTCATACCGGGAGCGGTAGCTCAGTGCAACAACTGATGGCACTGCAGCGCCTCTGACCGGGAAGTCCTAGGTTCGAGTCCTGACGGCGG
This sequence comes from Teleogryllus oceanicus, assembly GCA_964035755.1. Classification (NCBI taxonomy): domain Eukaryota; kingdom Metazoa; phylum Arthropoda; class Insecta; order Orthoptera; family Gryllidae; genus Teleogryllus; species Teleogryllus oceanicus. Next base: position 63,111,029 of record CAXIVR010000013.1, read on the forward strand.
CAGGATTTTCGACACTAGCTTCTCAGCTAGGTCGAATTCAGTCGCTATCTAGAGGAGAATTGTAGCGGCCGACTGCTCTGATCGGTAGTTTTCCGTGGTTTCTCCGATTTACACCAGGCGAATGCTGGAGCAGTACCCTACCAAACGGGCCACGGACCGCGCGCGATCTGTCCTTCCTCTTCCTTGTCCTATCCTCTTCCCTTACACACACACTTACACTAACATGCACTGCACTACCACATATTCCGGGAGACCGGTCGGGAGCGTAGAGCTTGTCCCGGCTGGGGCGGTGCCCCGCTGGTGGGAGAGTCCTGGTTGGGGGAAACCCCGCTAGCCGACGGTAGGTCGGCGCCGGATCTCGCCGTTGAGTGGGGGAAGACCAGCGCCATCACCCGAGAAACAACATGCACTACACTAACGGGACGAATGACCAAAGCAGTTGTCGCGCCCGGAAACATGAATAAACCAAACCAAACCAAACCGACGCCCTCACAGCCCCTTCCACATCTAGTTGCACGCCGCCACTCTTCCACCAACTATTGATTTCGGCATCAACGACAAAATATCGATGTTGCCAGACATCGGATTCAACCTACGATGTGTATATTAACGGCCGAGGATATTAATTTATAATTAAAATTTAACTCGAAATAAAGTTACAAAACGCCTCTCCATGTAAGTGATACGACGAAAAACGAAGGAAATAGTAGGACATTACGATCATCTCCGGCAAGGGATAGTGTACTTGATGAAAGTAGTACATAGTTCGAAAGCTATTATTTTAGATTTTACCTTTAACAAAATTCTGATTATGAAAATCTTTCATCCCTGAACAAAACATCGAAAACAAAAACATGGAGCACAAAACATCGATGTTCTAAAAATATCAGATTCACCTATCATTGTTTAAAACATCGAATGTTTTATAGAAACATCCATGTTTTCAAAATATTGTTACCGTGAATATCCTCACCCCGTCGATAACGTCGCAAAAATGTTGAGATGTGAATGATCAAACAAATACGATTAACTAAACGTAAAAAATATTGATTTTGATAAATAGAAGGAATCTTGAACAATAATTTAAAAATATTCCGGGATCTTCCGAAAAAACATACAGATAATTAAAGGGATTGTTTCAAAGGATTGGAATTAGTTGAAACTTCTTTGTGATCCTGTGTATATTTTTCTATCATACCTGTGTTGAGTGGTTTGAGGGTAGAATGATAATTGATTATATAATTTGAATTAAATTGGAGAAATTGTGGAATAAGCGTCACAGGAAACGGAAGAAATCTTTGTTTGGGATCTCTATCCTGCAACCCATTGCTGCAGGAAAACGCAGTCTCATTTTTAGATAATGGGTCATCCCATTTCAAAAGTATTACTGTCATGTTAGAAGTAGGAATATTGTCGCAATTCAGAAACAAGAGTTCTCTCTCTCTCTCTCTCTCTCTCTCTCTCTCTCTCTCTCTCTATCTATCTATCTATCTATCTATCTATCTCTCTCTCTCGCGTTCCGAATGGATCACCTAAAGATCACGTTATTAAAAATGTTTACTTTCCTGCATACTACTTACGTCGTATAAAAAGTGTTGTAATACTGTGAGAGAAACGGCGTTTTTTTTACAGAAAACTAATATTGTGGAGCTGAAGGTAGTTAGATCTTGTTCCTATGTGTAGTGAGTTACATCTCCTAACACGTTGTGAACTCGTCTGTTTCCTGGGTTCTTGGTACTCAAAAATTCATTGAAGGCAAAACGTCTGTCTGTTGTCTATGTTCAACTCTATACTTATGTTTTGTAACGTGGCAGCTGGGGGTATTATCCTCAAGATGGAATATGGCACTGCTTTTCACTTATTTCTCGGTCTTGCCTCTAGATGTCGTTTTATCTGCGGCGCTGCTTGATACTATCGCGATCATGCGACATCAGGCGGCGCGACCGAGAAAAACGCAGAAAACCGTCCATATTCCAATCTTTTTAATTTTTTATTTTAATATATTTATTTCCTGTTAATTTTAAATTTTTCAGGATAATGAATAAATTTATACATAACATTTTTGGAGCTGCCATAAATTAATATCATAATTAAAGATAATTATGACTTTATTTTAATAGTAATTACGAATAATAACTATTGATTAATTTTTATATTCCAATCTTAAGATAATACTCTCAGCTACCACGTTACGAAAACCTAAACCTTACGTTTCCTAAATCGTTCACTTAAAACATAACATACCAAATCGACATATTGATGATGGAGATTTCTTTGCTTAATAGAATATGCTCTTTAAAATGATATCTTTAAATAAGATGAGGTATACGTACATGTTTTTGAAAATATTTGCAAGTCTTTGAAATTGCGTAATTTTTAAAGATATTTGAAACAACAAATTCGAATTTTCTGCACTTCTTTTGCTGAAGTCACAGATATCAGTTATAAATACGACAATAGGAACGCTGCGACAAGGAACTTTGAAATTCTCAGCATTTCTTCTCTTTTTAAGGATGTTTCTGGCAGTTTTAGATAGTGATTTGTGTTGATGTATTATCTTCAAAAGAATTAGTTTTTAAATATGTGTTGCAGAAATGATGTTTTAGCATCTGTGAGTAGGACGTTTGTCAGTAATAGATCATTCTCAGGTGATGTATTCCGATATCTTCGTATACAGGTTTCCAATTTTCTTACGATTATTCTACAAGTGAATGTAATTATATCCTACACGTTACATTAATTTGTTTGTGATAAATACATAAAAAAGAAGTTTTAATTTGACTTTATCATAAAATAGGTATTTCATAACCTTTAGTTTTAAAATCCTTTATCACCTTTAATGAATGATTAACTAGAACATGTAAATGAAATTCGGAATTTGGTAACGAAGTACCATCGTTTATGTAAAAAATATTTTACCTCGAAACTGTCTGAAGAATTCCTCGTACTTGGAGAACTGTAGGCATTTATATAGTAGGAATATTCTTAAGAGATGAAAGAAAGAAATAGAAAAATTGCCATGGAGAGCAAAACAAATGTTCCTATTTTTTAAGAACAGTATTTGAACAGGAAAAATATCAGAATTGTCTTCTAGAGGATACAATCTGTTAAAATCATCTTGCTTTATGATTTTACGTAAAACAATGGAAATTTTACACTGTAAAACATTAAATCTACCACCATTAAAACAAAACTTGTAATTGCAACTCTCCAGTTTCGTAAGCACAACATTTATTCTTCACAAATAAATGTGAGATTACATTCAGTTTCGTAAAGTTCTTCCAATACACTTTCTTTATCACTTACTATTTTTGTTAAACGTTACGACTACTAAATACTCACATTTAATTCTTTTTTATCAGTTTTTACTGACCTACATTTTGCAACATTTTATAGTTTTCGTCAGAACTATATTTTGTAGCTGGTCACAGCTCTCTTCCTTTTTTTCATTACATTAACTTCGTTCGCTTCTTGTTTGATTCTAAAACAGCCTTTTAAGTTCTCAAAATTGCTTGCTTGCTTGATTGTTTCTTGTTTTCAGGCGCAGCAGGTTTCAACTGCTTTCGTCATTAGTCCCGTTAGTGTAGTGCATGTTTTTTTCTCGGGAGATGGCGGTGATCTTTCTCCGCTGGATGGCAAGATCCGGCGCCGACCTACTGTCGACTAGTGGGGTTTCCCCCAAATCAGGACTCTCCTGGGGCACCGCCCCAGCCGGGACAAGCTCTAAGCTCCCGACCGGTCTCCCGGAATATGTGGCAGTGTAGTGCATGTTAGTGTAAGTGTGTGTGTAAGGGGAGAGGACAGGACAAGGAAGAGGAAGGAAGGATCGCGCGCGGTCCGCGGCCCGTTTGGTAGGGTACTGCTCCCATATTCGCCTGGTGTTGATCGGAGAAACCACGGAAAACTACCAATCAGAGCAGCCTTCCGCTAGAATTCTCCTCCAGACAACGACTGAATTCGACCTAGCTGAAAAGCTAGTGTCGAAAATATTGCCGCCAACGGTAGTGACGGCACATTTCACTAGGGAATGGGTGAAACCCTAGGACCTCCCGGGCAGAGGCGCTGCAGTGACGGCATCAAGTGATCAACTGAGCTACCGCTCTCGGTTCAAAATTGCTTGAGTTCTCTGTGTCATCATCAAAGACGTTATGTGTAAGTTATTGGGCGGTCGCCTCGTATGGCAGCAAAATAAGGAAAAGCTAAAACAATGGAGCACTGTCGAATGAACTTGCTGAGTCGTTTACAATTACCACCTTCAGCAGCAATTTCGCTGTTTAGAATGTGTCAGGACCAAATGTCTTTTTCAGAGGTAATGAAGGTTAGTTGTGGTTTTCCTCCTCATTCACAATCATCCATCTCATTTGCGGGTAACTTTCTAACCTCGACGCGGTATCTCTCTACTTCTCTCCTTCAGACGTACGGATAGCTTCAATTTTATTGTGAAACATCTGTGTCTGTTATGTGTAGGGGCGTATTTTAATGCAATGACATATTTTTTCTTTTCACTTTAGATCAATGCCGTTTAATATAGAAATTTATTTTATGTTATGACAAAACGAAATGACCCATTTTTAAATAATTATTTCGCATTTTTTGTCGCTTTGGAATAATAAGTCATTTTTGCCTGTTACGTCATTTTTTGTGCAATTTTCCTGATTTCATAGATTTTAATGTCATTTTTAATGATACATGCTTCAAATAATATTTACGAGATGCAACAAAGGTTCTTCACAGAATTACTCAGTAACCTATTCGATTTGTTTGCTCAGAAATTGTTTTGTCAGTCGTGTGTAGGGTCATAATTCTTGCGGCGTATGCCGGGATAACTAAAGACAGAGATTTCCTGGTAAACAACAGTCCAAACGGAAAGTTTGCGAGCTGAGTTCACTCGAACGTATGGAAGAAGCCTTTGTGAAGAAGGTTTTGATAATATTTTTACGTCATTTTTCTTTGGTTTTAGGGCATTTTTAAAGCATTTTAAGAGCATTTTATTGTTCATTTTGGGCAATATTTTAGGTTATCAAAATGCGTCTCCTACTTTTGAGGAAGTACATCGAAAGCGAACGATTCATTGTACGTAAGATACACTTAGATACAAAAATAATCCCACCCACACTTTTTTAAATTTATATTTTTGAACCCTGATTTGGTAGACAAGTTTATAATGCTTTTCGTTAATTATTATGTTACTAAAGAACATACTTAATTGCTTTATTAACAGATGACCTCACGTCAAACATTGTAAGGTTCGCTCTTTATCACAGTTTTCAAAGGCTTACCCAAAAGGTTGTTAAAAGTTTATGAAGTACATTTACATTTAACACTTGCTGTGCCTTACCTTATCCTACTTCCAGTATATTAAATTTATTAATATTTAAATTTTTTGTCATGCTCTTTTTTCTTCATATTGAAATCGCTCTTTTTAATGGACATTTTTAATGCCGATCCGGATGGCCGAGGTGGTTAGAGCGCGTGCCTACGGCAGATTGCATGGCTGACGGCGATGTAAATGAGCGAGGCAGCTCATACTGAACTAATCCTCGAAAGTGTATTTGGGGTACATTTTCCTACATTTCACTCATATTCCATATCTTCGCTATCTGTATTAGCGATGCAAACATACTGAGGAAAGTCCAGATTGAATGGCACCCGGTGCCGTAATTGAACATGGCGGCTCATACTGAACTCAACTCCCCCGAAGGTGTATTTGGCGTACTTTATCGACATTTAATTAGTAGTCAAATCGTCATTTTTGTACTAGCGATGAAAGGAAATTTTAGCTCATACTGAACTCACTCTCTCGAAAGTTTTTTGGATGAAATGACGTTCTTCGACATTTCATTCGTAGGCCAAATCGTCACCTTCTGTACAAGCGAGCGCAAATAACTATTTAGGAAAGTGTAGATTGCACGGCTGCCGGCGCTGTAATTGAGCGAGGCAGCTGCAGTTCGTGCCCTCTCGTGGCCTCCGGATGGTCCGCATAGCGGCGCGCGCGGCGTTTTTGGGTTTCTGCGCTCCGCTGTCACTGGCCGCCGCCCCGCCCCCAACCAGCCCGCCCGACCCGTCCGACGGGTAGGCCCTGCGAGGCGCTCTGCGAAGGCATCTCAAGCGCGTACACCGCCCCCCTCCCCTCCCCTCCAACTCACTGCCGCCGCTCGTGAGCCCGCCCAACTGATCACCCGACCAAGTGAACACCCGCTCACCTATCGCCCTGCTTATTTCAGGTACCCAACCTGATTACCCGCCCAACGGAACACTCGCTCACTGCCTTATGTTCAGCGTCCCCAAACTGATTACCCGCCCAACTGAACACAAGCTCACCTTATCGCCCCGCTGCCTTATGTCCAGCGTACCCAACCTGATCACCCGCCCAACTGAACACACGCTCACCTTATCATTCCAATGCCTTATGTCCAGCGTACCCAAACTGATTACCCGCCCAACTGAACACTCGCTCTCCTTATCGTCCCACTGTCTTATAATAATAATAATAATAATAATAATAATAATAATAATAATGTCTTTATTAATGGCGAGGCTCAGGCCATAGGGCCTGCTCTTCCGCCTAACCACTGAGTTTACATTTATACAGAGTAGTAACATATAAGAGGGGAGGGAAATCTGTACATTTACGTCTGGGAGTGCAAAACTAGGGACCCTCCCGGCATACGCCTTAAGCGATTGAGTAAACCCAGAAAACCTCAATCAGGATGGCGGCTTAGGGCCGAACAGCATTATGGTATAGAAATGGAAGAGAAGAGAAAATGAGAGAAGGGAATCATAAATGAAAATGAAGTAGAAAATACGAACGAGAAAGAAGAAAGGAGAGGGACCAAGGGGGGGACAAACTGTACATTTATGACTGGGAGTGCAAAGCAAGGGGCCATCCCGGCGTACGCCTTAAGCAATTGAGTAAACCCAGAAAAACCTCAATCAGGATGGCGGCTTATGGCCTAACATTAATATAGAAGAATATGGTATGGATAGTAGTGAAGGTGAAGAGATGAGGCGTTTAGGGGAAAGGGTCTAAAGACATAAATGGGGAAGACTGTGAAGGAAAAGGAAGGAAAAAGCGAAGAAAAGGAGGAAGAAGTAGGTGGAAAAGTAAAATTTATCCGGAAGTGGTACAGAAATGTTACGTTTGATATACAATAGCACTTTACATAAATATACAAACATTTGTAACAGCAGAGAAGCACAATAGGCTCTAAGTTAATAGTACCAGTAATTTATAATATAATATTGACAGTATTAAGAAACAATGTAAAAGTACAATAGGATAGAAACATCAATTGTAATTATTATTAAGACCTATATATTGTAGGTATGACAATGATGACAGTACAAAAATAGCTGTAAGTATTTTAGCATTTATTTGGAGCTTGCTAATCTCTTTTAAATATTTATTTGAACAATTTTATTAGGATGACAGAAAATATGTGGTTGTTAATAATTTAGATGGAGTGAGAGGGAGTGAAAAATGAGAATAGAGTAGTGAGGTATGGGGTGGAATCTTGAATTTAAAGAGTGAGGAAAGTGTGGCGTTTAGGGGGGGGTGACCGGGTACTTGGTAGTGGGAAAAGTCTGGTCGATGAAGAGGACATTAATACCATTCTATATGTCGTTATACCTTACCCAAGCATTTAATTCGTTTTTGAATTTACGGAAAGTATTCGAATGTTTTAGACTCGCTGGTAGTTTATTCCAGGCTCGGATAGCTGTAATGGTGAAAGATTTGCTGAAAGAAGTCGTGCTGTGACGTGGTACACAGAGCAGAGCTGAACTACGAGCTCGGTTTAATTTCAGAGGATTGAAATTACTTATTAGACGTGTTACATGAGAACCGTGTAAAATTTTATGGAGAAGAAGTAGAGAGTGAAGTAACCGTCTTTTGTCTAGAGTAAGCATACGAAGTGAGTCAAAAAAGTGCGATACATGGTCGTATGGTTTTTTAAAAAAAACCATGCAATTTAGGTCATGTTTGTCAGAAGAAAGCGCAATAGTCAAAATGTGGCATAATAAGTGATTTAATGAGTGTTTCACGTGTACTAATTGGTAAAAGCGTTCGCAGGCGTTTCAGCGAATGCATTGCGGCAAAAACTTTACGGCAGGTTGAATCTACTTGCGAGTTCCAGCTGAGGGTGTTGTCAATAAACACTCCTAGGTTCTTGACTTCGGAACACCAAGGTAGAACGGTGTCATTTATATAAATTTTAGGTAGGGTAGAAGATGATATTTTATTCACAGTGCTTTTTGAACTGATAATCATGCACTGTGATTTATTTGGGTTTAATTGTGGGCCTAATAACGCTGCCCATTTGTTTAAGTTTATCAAATCTTCGTTAATTTTATGCGCGAGTGAGAAGAGTTCAGACGGGTGGCCACTTAGATATATCTGAAGATCATCCGCGTACATTTGATGACTGCAATATTTAAGTGCATTTCCCACATCGTTTACATACATTAAGAATACTAGTGGTCCTAATACAGTGCCTTGGGCAACTCCGCGGTTAAGTTTTAAGGTCCTTGAGCTGCGACTACCGGACACCACTCTTTGGGTTCTGGAAGTTAAATAGTTAAGAAACCATGTACGCGAAGGCTGTGCAAATCCCATGATTTTTAGTTTTGCGAGTAAGATGTCGTGATCTACTGAGTCGAACGCTTTGCTGAAATCCAGAAGAATTAACATAGTTATATTACTGTGATCTATAGCTGTTCTCGCATCTTCAATAACATTCAGTAGCGCAATACCAGTATTCCTGCCGGAACGAAAACCTGATTGCTGATCGTTTAAAAGTGATTGGTTTTGGAGATACAGTTCAGTTTGCTTACGGGCGACTTTTTCGAGTCTTTAGAAATAGTCGGGAGGATGCTAATTGGGCGGTACTCAATAGGGTTTCTGGTTGATGCTGTCTTGGGAATAGGATGCACCAGCGCACTTTTCCAAGATAAAGGATATTGTCCGCTCATTAGAGAAAAATTTATATTTCGGTAATGATTGGATAGGTCACATCTAGGCTATTTTTTAGCAGTTTGGCATTTATATCATCGGTACCTGAAGCATTAGATTTGAGACTTTGAACTATTTTTATTATATCCTCATGTTCCACGGATGAAAAGAAAAATTCGTCATTGAATTTTCTTTCTGAGTTTTGGAGAAGCGCGAGGGATTGACTCTTCAAGTTACAGTCAAATGAAGGAACGTTACCTACAAAATTATGATTTAGAGATTCTAGGGGAATATTCATTTCAATTTGGGGAGGAGCTTTACCTATTCCTAGATTTTTCAATTTTTTCCAAATCGTTTTCAAGTCGCGGACTCTGCCAAAGGTGGTGTGGTAATATTTTATTTTAGCGTTGCGGCATTTCTGCATAACTAAATTTCTGAGCATTTTGTACTGTTTTTTAAATAGTTCGCATTTAGTTTTCCGGAAAATAGCATGCACTGCATCTCGATCTTTCATTAAATTTCGAATTTCATCGGTTAACCATGGTGCAGGAGGACGAGTTACGCGTGATATATTTAAAGGCGCGTGCCGGTCATTGAGTTGTATTATTAAGTTAGTGAAAATCGCCACTTTAGCTTCCAGCGATTCTTCTTTATGGACAAGGTGCCATGGAAGTGTCAATCCATATACATTAAATGCTTGTTAATCGAATTTTGAAAAATCGCGGTATTTGATTAAGTGCGGTGTGTATTTAGGACATTTCAGATTGTAAACGAGATAAATTAGATCGTGTTTTGAAATCCCGGGAACTGGAAATTGACCGTGATTTCGAACTTTGTTTTTATTAGACACTATTATATGATCGATCCAAGTTTCCGTGCTCTTTGAGTGGTGTGTAGGTGCTAGAGTAAAATTTCGAAGGACATGCTGTGGAAGAATGTCTTATGTCCAGCGTACCCAACCTGATCACCTGCCCAACTGAACACCTGCTAATCTTATCGTCCCACTGCCTTAGGTTCAGCGTACTCAACCTGTTCACCCACCCAACTGAACACCCGCTCAGCATATCATTCCAATGCCTTATGTCCAGTGTACCCAACCTAATTACCCGCTCAACTGACCACTCGCTCTCCTTATCGTCCCACTGTCTTATGTCCAACGTACCCAACATGATCACCTGCCCAACTGAACCCCTGCTAATCTTATCGTCCCACTGCCTTAGGTTGAGCGTACTCAACCTGATCACCCACCCAATGAACACCCGCTCAGCGTATCATTCCAATGCCTTATGTCCATCGTACCCGACATAATTACCCGCGCAACTGAACACTCGCTCACCTTATCGTCCTTCTGCCTTATGTCCGCGTCCCCAACCCGATCACCTGCCCAATCCCTGCCTTATGCAGCGTCCCCAACCGATCACCGCCCACTGAACACTCGCTCACCTTATGTCCCTGCTTTGACAGGTCCCAACCTATACCCGCCCTAAGAACACACGCTCACCTTATCGTCCTTCTGCCTTATGTCCAGCGTACCTCATTACCCGCTCAACTGATCACTCGCCCTACTCAACGCCAGGCTCACCTTATCATCTCACTGCCATATCCATCCGACTGTCTGATGTCCTACGACCCCTACCTGATTACTCGCTGAACTAATCACCCGTCCACTTGATCATCTTACTGCTCATATCCAATTGATGTCCTGATTACCCGCTCAACACTCTTCTTGAGATCGTACTTTGAACGACGTTTTGGGATTGTCTTCTTGATCGACTTTTTGGATTCTCACTTCATCGACTTAAAAGATATCCTGAACTTGATCAAGACTTTGGGGATCCTCCCTTTGATTGACATTTTCGAGATCCTATACATTATCGATTTTTTAGATTCCTCAACTGATCGACATTTGTGGATCCTTCACTTTATCGACTTTATTAAAATCTTCCTCTTTATCGACGTATTTGGAACACTCCACATTATCGACAATCTTGAGTTCCTCCACTTTAATGACATTCGTGAGGTCCACCACTTTATCGACATTCGTGTGGTTCTCCACTTTATTGACATTCGTGGTATCCTCCACATTCTTGAGGATTGTCCTCAGAGTCATAATGATTTTGATGAGTCTGAAGTATCTTGTAGATACTTGAATTGTGGGCGTAGATAGAGGGCATTTTCAACATCGCTTGCAAAGGGAGTTGGACCGTCGCTCGGACAGTGTCCGCAAAGACGGGAGCCTATCACAAGAAATCCGAAGAACTGCGTCCGTACTTTTCTAACGATATAATATGTTTAAAGAATAACTAGTATGAGAAAGTCTTCTGCCATTTTATAGGGCCACTTCTTATAGATCAATAAACGGATTGATACATACGTACATACATACTGTGACATACCGATATGTCACGTTAAAATAAACTAACATTTATTTGTAGACAATATGGTGGAACATGCATTACGAAATATCACGAGAGCTAGAGCTTAGAACGACCGTGAATAAACAATGTAGTTTTGTTTTTTCTAAATGCATTAAGAGGTTTGGATGCGAAAGTAGAAAATTTGGATTGGAAGAAGTTGACGATCAAAAGTTCAGCTACACAAAATATAACGAACGTATGGATTGGCTGGGTGAGAGAAGGACGGTCAAATGTTATAAAAGAAATGAAGGTAGTTTAATACGAAGTCTTCGAGGGATGAATCATGCAGGAAGACTTCATTCTGCTCTGAAACGCGCTACTGAACTGATCGTATGTTCGTGAGAGGGAACGAGTACAATCGAGATAGAATTGGGTTATCAGTGAAATTTTAAGGACAGTGAATGATATTGCAGATTTTGATGGAAGCAATATTGGTGTATAAATTGGAACTTTGGACTACGGCAAGATCGCAAGATATTTCGACTGAGAAGTCTACGAGGACATCAACGAAGAAAAGATAAGTTAACCGCGGTGTAAAATTGTAAATTGAAAGAGATCAAGATCAAAGGCTAACTTAAATTCATTAAATTGTTTGATAAAAAGTAAAAATAAACTTTGTTAAATTTTGTTCTTTAGAAAGAAAGTAATTTCATTTAGTCAATCCAAACAGTAATGAACTAGGAATAGAAACATTCTATTTCAGATTCCCATGCGCTGCTATAGTCGGCGGATCCTATAATCCATTATAGAGGTAATAGATTATAATTATATCGTGACCCATTGACCCAGCAAGCCGGACTCTAAGATCTTAGCAGATATAAATGTAGAGAGAGAAAATTTTGGTATATCTCAAAATGGCGCCCAACGTGATGCATAATTTGTTATAATTTATAACAATTGGTGACACGGATAAAATTGGTCTTATAAATTATAATATAGTGATCCAAAGGAATCTGAAATTTATGGATTGACATTTGAAATTAATTGTTAATTATAAGAAAGGGACCATTTCATTGGTGTTTTTTTAAAATAATTTAACAGAGATTTTAATTTATTAGAATTCAAAATGGATACTAGGAGCAGAAAATTGTGTATGGAGAATGTTAATGTAGATGATATGTCGTCTGCTAATACTAACTCCTGAGGGAGAAATTTCTCGTGAAATTGTGAGATTGAACCACAAGAAAAGGAAATAATGGCTGCACCGTTAGAAAATATGAACCCTAATAATTTAATTCTTAAGATGTTAGCAGATATGAATAATAAATTAGAGGGGATCACTTCAGATATGAATATTGAATTTGAAAAAAATAGCGCTAAATGGAAGGAATGACATCGGAAATGTCATTAGAATTGAAGGATTTCGTCAGGAAATACACAAGGAAATAGTGCAATTACGGACGGATACATCGGCTGAATTCAACATTATTCATTGTAAAATTGAGTCTTTTAATAATCAAGTCGACCAAATGCAGAGGGAATTAAAGAATCTGGCGACAAAATTAATTCCTAAGGAGTTACAGGAAAACATTGTGATATTAGGACATTTACATGATCAACAATGCGAAAAGTTGACAATCGTCGAATCGCGTGTAGATAATTTAAATGCAATGTCGCTTCAACATGCGAAAAAATTGAAACATAGAATCTAAATTAGTTAATTCGGATTGTAAATTAGAAAACGAATACAGGAGGGACTTAGAAACATTAAAATGGTGCAAGAATCTGAATCTGGGAAATATATGTCGGACATTAGGACAAGATTGAACAGTTGAAACGAATTCATGATGCGTTCACAGGGAAATATACCAATGCATGATCAGCGCTTGTAATACCAAGCCACCTAAAATTTCATGGTGATGTGAAAGAACAACATGTGTCGTTTATTTCAAAATTAGAAATTATTTTAAGACAAATAATATCCCTGAAAGATTGAAATTACATATAGTAGAAGCAAGCCTGTCTCAAAGCACATCATTGGTTGACCTCTTTAGTACCGGAACCGACTAATTATAAGGAATGGAAGGATAAATTTAAAAGATATTGGAACAAGCACAAGTTCGATCTAAAATACAAATTAATGAGTGAAAGGTATAAGAAGGTGGAGCCGAGAATATGTGACTTCGCAACACGTAAAATAGCAGCATTCAAGGCATGCGAAGACAGAATGGACAGCAATGAACTAATTAGAATTATTATTCGTCAGTTGCCTGTAAATATCCAAAATTTATTGTGAACTCCTTGCCTATTGATTCTGAGGATCTGGTCGAACGTTTAAGTCGATTCGACCAGACATTGAATAGTGATTATGATCGTAGTAACGGGTATCAATATAATGAAAGCAGGAACGAGAATAACAATGGAAACGGGAAAACAATGAATAATTACAACTGCCAAGGAAATTATAGCTCAGAAAGAAAGGATCACAGGGTAAATAGTACTAAAATGGAAAATAAAAGACCGGAAAACGGGTATCCGCGGAGGTTCAAAGAGGACAATAAACGGGAACATGTAGAAATTAATGCGATTGAACAGGAAATCCAGTGTTCAAGTAAATGGGCGGGATATCTGAACGATGATAATGAGGCGTGATGGTTCTTGGAGTTAGAGCATTGAAGATCGGAAGATTTATTAAGGAAGATACGACGAACGGGCGGAGAATAGCACGTGTTTAATTTTGAAGGGATATTTCGGAATATACCTGAGACATTTTAATTGACACAGGTGCTAATGTTTGTGCAGTGTCGGAAAAATTGTAGAGCAGTTAAAGAAAAAGGAAATAAAATTGATGACTACCACCAGGAGTTTGGATATTCGGACAGCTAATGGAAGGCGCATCGAAACGAGAAGTCGGCAAATTTGGGTGGAAGTGAAGTTCAGGGATCACATCAGTTTCCGGCAATTGTAGTGAAGAATTTGATTCGTCCAATTATTTTGGGATTGATGGCCTAAAATGTGTGACGCAAGGTCGACATAGGTAACAGGAGTGTATTGTTACGAGGTGACAAAGGGCAACAACATTGTTTAGGGATCGAAACCAGGAGGGCGAAGATATGTGTATTTGCGATATTGCGGAACAAATTGAAGAGACCAGGGACCAGATCCACACGGCAGCAGAGGCGCGGTCGACGAAACGGAATAGATGCTAGTGAAGCTGTTGAAATGTTAGTCAATGAATATAGAGATATTTTGAAGTTCAAGGGAGCCGATAAAGGGATATCAATTTAAAATTGAATTGATGGATGAGGAACCTTAATCTGAAACAATATCCGATCCCCATGTATATAAAAGCGAAGTACGTAAACAAATAAACACGATGCTTGAGGATGGTATAATAAAAAATCGATGACACGCATTAAGCCCAATAGTGATAGTTCGTAAGAAAGACAATAAGATCAAATTTTGTGTTGATGCTAGAAACTCAATAGCAAGACCATCGCTCGTCATGAAAACCGCCAAAATTAGATGAAATGATGTGGAAGGTAAAGGAGCTCGGATATTCACGTGACTGATTTTACTGCGTCGTACTGGCAAATTGGACTACATCCAGATGATGTGAGAGATACGCGAATAATTTATGACAATTTGAGGAGGGCAGCCAAAAGAAAGCTAAAACAGAAGCAATGCTTTCGAGGCAGTATAAGGAGGGTGATGAAGTGTTAATTAGAGTACCTCAAGTGTCGTCAGTGGATAAGAAGCTATTTTATAAATTTTTCCGTTGTATAAAGGACTTTACGAATTTGTAAAGTATTAAGCAGAATGCCGCGATTTTGAATGATGAAATGGACGGCAAATGGGAACATATAACTACAGGAACATGAAGCGTATATGAGGGACGACACGCATGATTAAATATACTGGTCATAACAGAATTTATAAATAGTTGTAAATATCAGGTGTAATAGTTTTTCTTTGTTATTGTTTTGTTATTATGTGTATTTTGTCAGTTTGTGTAGGGAGTTTAATTTAATGTGTATGTGTATTCAATTGTTAATGGGGAGCAAATATTAGGCAGATACGGCGATTAGAATACCTGATGAAATGGTTATTGTTGGCACATTCGAAAGGAAAATGTAAATAGTTTTAAGGCAGCAAGTAACAAGACCTAGTGCAGTGCAAAGTGTAAAGTGTTAATGTCGTTTATGTGAAGAAGCAAGAAGAAAGTGTTCAATTTTAGTCTTGTCATTTAGTTAGGTTGTAGCAAACCAAATGACGCTTGGAGAGGGGAAGCTGTGACATACCGATATGTCACGTTAAAATAAACTAACATTTATTTGTAGACAATATGGTGGAACATGCATTACGAAATATCACGAGCTAGAGCTTAGCAACGACCGTGAATAAACAATGTAGTTTTGTTTTTTCTAAATGCATTAAGAGGTTTGGATGCCGAAAAGTAGAAAATTTGGATTGGCGAAGAAGTTGACGATCAAAGTTCAGCTACATCAAAATATAACGAACGTATGGATTGGCTGGGTGAGAGAAGGACGGTCAAATGTTATAAAAAAAATGAAGGTAGTTTAATACGAAGTCTTCGAGGGATGAATCATGCAGGAAGACTTCATTCTGCTCTGAAACGCGCTACTGAACTGATCGTATGTTCGTGAGAGGGAACGAGTACAATCGAGATAGAATTGGGTTATCAGTGAAATTTTAAGGACAGTGAATGATATTGCAGATATTTTGATGTGGAAGCAATATTGGTGTATAAATTGGAACTTTGGACTACGGCAAGATCGCAAGATATTTCGACTGAGAAGTCTACGAGGGACATCAACGAAGAAAAGATAAGTTAACGCGGTAAAATTATAAATTGAAAGAGATCATGATCAAAGGCCTAACTTAAATTCATTAAATTGTTTGATAAAAAGTAAAAATAAACTTTGTTAAATTTGTTCTTAGAAAAGAAAGTAATTTTCATTTAGTCAATCAAACAGTAATGAACTAGGAATAGAAACATTCTATTTCAGATTCCCAGCTGCGCTGTATAGTCGGCGGATCCTATAATCCATTATAGAGGTAATAAGGATTATAATTATATCGTGACCCATTGACCCAGCAAGCCGGACTCTAAGATCTTTAGCAGATATAAATGTAGAGAGAGAGGAAAATTTTGGTATATCTCAATACACCCCCCCCCACACACACACACACACACACCTACAGGTATCCTTATAATTCGTAAAATGCTCCCAGCGTGTGAAAGAGCACATCAAATGAAGTCGAGAGGATTAGTTCCAATAGTTTGCGATGTAATAATATAGTCATGTGATTTTTTGAATATTATTGACTTGAATTTCCCACTGTAAACGCATTCGACTTTTAACATTCCAGTTTTTATTCTGTGAAAACTATTGAGTTTAAGTCTTGTTTATATTCATTTGTTTTTTGAGAGAGATCAATATGTTGCAAGTGCTTACAGACCTGTAGAGACACGATATGTATGCACTCACTTTTCTAGAGTATAAGGTTGATAATCATTAGGCTCGATTGTAGTTATTTTAATTATTTGGACCGGGAGCGGTAGCTCAGTGCATCAACTGATGTCACTGCAGCGCCTCTGACCGGGAGGTCCTAGACTCGAGTCCTGACGGCGGCAGGATTTTCGACACTAGCTTTTCAGCTAGGTCGAATTCAGTCGCTGTTTGGAGGAGAATTCTAGCGGCCGGCTGTTCTGATCGGTAGTTTTCCGTGGTTTCTCCGATCAACACCAGACGACTTCCGGAGCAGTACCCTACCAAACGGGCCACGGACCGCGCGCAATCTGTCCTTCCTCTTCCTTTTCCTATCCTCTCCCTTTACACACACACTTACACTAACATGCACTACACTACCACACATTGCGGGAGACCGGTCGGGAGCTTAGAGCTTGTCCGGCCAAGGGCTGCCCCGCTGGTGGGAGAGTCCTGGTTAGGAAACCCCACTAGCCGACGGTAGGTCGGCGCCGGATCTCGCGATCCAGCGGGGGAAGATGATTTTGTATGTTATTGCGCTAAATAATACTAGATGTTTATGTAAAAATAAGTACTTCTTTCATTAATATACAACGGAGTTGTTCATACATCTCTTTATGGCTGTGCCAAATTTCTGCAATCATTAACCTTGAAATTACTATTGAAAATGTAATGTTTAGTGAATTAGTTCATCACACAACCAACATTTCCCTCGTGTTTGACACGATCCCCCTCGTTTACTGTAATATTATCTCCAGCTAAGTCGTGACTTGATGAGACGGATAAGTTGTGGGAAGCTGTTAATCTAGCGAATAAAACGTTGGTAAAACGATATCAACTTCCCTGAGTAACGTAATACAATGTCAGCAACGCCTCAGCAGTATATCATTGGGATGTACTCCAAACGTGGGCGTGTAGAGTAAACAAAGTTTGTCCCCAACGGGCGAGGTTACCATAGGCACGTAGGAGGACCGGTTGATGAAGTTGATTCCCACTTTACGACCCTTGAAAGTTGAGGAACGGAATGAGAGGGGATGGCAAGGGAGAGGGAAAAGAGAGTGGGCCAGAGAGAAAGAGAAAAGACAGGGAAGAGGGGAAAAGAAGAAAATGGGAAAGAGAGGAAGAGAAAACAGAGAAATGAAAGAGAGACATGAAGGAAAGAGAGAGATGAAGGAAAGAAGAGATGAAGGAAAGAGAGAGATGAAGGAAAGAGAGAGATGAAGGAAAGAGAGATGAAGGAAAGAGAGAGATGAAGGAAAGAGAGATATGAAGGAAAGAGAGATATGAAGGAAAGAGAGAGATGAAGGAAAGACAGAGATGAAGGACAGAGAGTGAAGGAAAGAGAGAGATGAAGGAAAGAGAGAGATGAAGGAAAGAGAGATGAAGGAAGGAGAGATGAAGGAAAGGGAGAAGGAAAGGGAGAGATGAAGGAAAGAGATGAAGGAAAGGAGAGATGAAGGAAAGAGAGAAATTGTGGAAAGAGAGAAATAGTGTAGAGAGAAAGAATGGGAAGAGAGAAAGTGTGGGGTAAGTGCAGAAGGAAAAGAGGAGAGAGGGAAGTGGGGAAGACAGAGAGAGAGAGAGAGAAAGAGAGAGAATAAGAGAGAAATGTAGGAAAGAGAAATACTGAAGAGAGAAAGAAAGTGAATCTTTCAAAGAATACCGGGCAGCTTTCAGAGAAAAAGTTTCATTTGAGTCTATTCCGAACAAGAGTACCATATTTCGGTTAGTGAAGTACTATCGTGAGACAGAATGTGTGTTTGATCCACTGCATTAACAAATATTGGAGTATGGTGTGTCATTCATCGACGCAAATGAATTGGTCTGTTGTTTTTCAAAGAAACAGTAAAGGCGAATACGTATCAGATTAAATTGAGACATTCATTTTTATTATGTTTTTAAGTAGTTTATTATTTTTAAAGTAACCTTATTCAATAATAATAATAATAATAATAATAATAATAATAATAATAATAATAAGTGCCCTTACTGGTTCTGCTTGGCAATGAACCCGTTGTCGACACTCCTAGAAGACTTGAAATTAGGTTTCGAACTGAGAGGCACTGAAGGATTGCAAGTAGGCCACTTAGCGTATATGGACGACATTAAACTCTACTCTGGTACGATGTGTGGCTTAAACACTCAGATGAAAGTTAGTGAAGACTTCTCCAGGGACATAAATATGCAACTGGGCATTGATAAATGCAAAATACAACCAATACAGAAGGGTAAACTCACTAGTGTGCTCACATACGAGATTGTTAATGGAGAAACAATCACTGCTCTGGAAGCTGACGAGCTCTACAAATACCTTGGGATACAGCAAGGAAATATGATTGCACATCATCAACTGAAGGGTATGCTGAAAACAGAGTTTGCCAACCGACTCAAGTCAGTGTTGAAAACTTCCCTCAACTCTCGAAACCTCACGACTGCCATTGACTCGTATGCTATACCCATTATCACCTTCTCGATGGTATTCTTAAATGGTCCACAACCGACCTACAAAAATTGGAGAGACATGTAAGAGTTCAAAAGACACGCTTCGGTTGTCACCATCCTAAAAGTGCGATCCAAAGGATCACACTGCCTCGACAAAAGGGAGGGCGTTGTATTGTGAAGTTCACGAATCTCCATGCCAAACAGATAATAGCCATGAGGAAGTATGTTTCAGAAAAGCCATGTACTTCTCGATTCCACAAGGTACTTGTGCAGGCAAATGACTATTACACGCCCTTCAATCTAAAACAAGATATGCAAGTTCATCAGCTCTCTTTGCAGCAAAAGATCGATTCCTGGAAACAGAAATCACTCCACGGTGCATATCCTGCTGCAGTAGCGAATCCAAATGTCGACCAGGGAATGTCGTACAAATGGCTCAGTATAGGATATTTGTACCCTGAGAGCGAAGGTTTTCATAATAGCAATTCAAGATCAGATGATTCCCACAAAGAATTACCTAAAATATATCATCAAAGACCCAGGAGTACTAACTGATGAATATGGTATGTGTGGTCGAGATCATAAAACCATTAAGCATATTATCTCAGGCTGTAGTTGTCTAGCTCTCACTGACTATAAAGTGGGCCACATCATCCATTCCAAACTAGACAAGAAATACAGGCTACCTCAGAAAGTGGATGCACCATATTACCAGTATATCCAGAAACTGTACTAGAAAATGAGACACATAAGTTATACTGGGATCGCAGTATTCTGACAGACAGGACAATTCAGCACAACATACCTGATATTACTCCTTGGACAAATCTGCAAAAAACGTTTGGTTTATTGATTTTGCAGTCGTCAATATCAGCAACATGATGACAACATACCAGACTAAAATCGACAAATACAGAGAACTAGTATTTGCCGTAAAAGAACAATGGCGAGTGTCAGAAGTTAAAACTATCCCAATTGTACTGTCAGCAACTGGTGTTATATCAAAAACTCTCTGCAGATCGGTGGAAGAACTCGGCTTGGAGAAGAGCATTATCATCGGCCTCCAGAAGTCGGTTATAATCAGTACCTGCTCACTAGTCAGAAGATTCATGGGCGAACATGTTGGATTTTGAAAGTTCATTTTTGAAACTGTATTTGTTATTACATCTGAAAACTGTTCTTTTATGTTTGTGTTAGAATGCCTTAATTTGTTTTGTAGATTTTAAATATGTCAGTACTACCATGCTTTGATATTGTATCTGTGTGGTATCCATGTGAAACCAAAATATTTGAGAGTAAACAAAATCTAACTTTTTACTGCCAAGTTAAAATAAACTCCTATGCTATCAAGTTACAATCGCCCTCGCTGCTGCAATCAATGAGAGCTCAGTGTAGTCGCCGTCGCTGCTGCAATAATAGAGGGCTCCTCCAAGGCGCGCCGCGATACTCATGGTACTCGCGCCTGGGGAAATTTTTGGAGGGGCGAATATTCTCCTCTTTTCGTGACCTCCCGGAGAAACATTATTCGCTAGTTCGGGCGTCTGAGTTCGGAAAGCTGTGGGCAGATGGCGCGTTTACCAGCCATCGCTTAGCCGCGTACCCTACTCCTCTCTGTTCGTGGGCTTCTTTTCGTAGCTGATGGTGGCGTTATGGGGTTGTTTAATTCCATGACGTCACAGTATCTATTAATTGTAATTTAATTTTCTATCTTATTTTGAATTTTATTTGTAATTTTGTTATATTTTTCTGTACCTTGTACTCTGATGATGACGGCAAAGCCGTCGAAAGCAATAAAAATAATATTTGACGAAGATGATCTCTTTGATTTCTTCTCGTATATAAAAATTATAGTAATTCAAATTACAAAATAATTCAGAATTTTTTGTAAGGGAGCATGACGACAATGATGCCCTTAATCCTCGCATTTGTCACTGTGTAAGGGTGTTTGCTCTACGTGCTAGCATTTGCCTCGTTCGGTAAGCGCATTTGCTCTGCGTAACAGCATTTGCACATCTTAAGGGCATTTGGCAGTTGCTCTGCGTAAGGACATTTGCACTACGTAAGGACATTTAAGTTAAGGGCATTGGGTCATTTTGAGTCATTTACACTACGTAAGGCATTGAGGCATTTGCACTGCGTAAGGCATTGGGGCATTTGCACTGCGTACAGGCATTGCGGCATTTGCAATCGTAAGGGCATTGGGGCATTTGCACTGCGTAAGGCATTGCGGCATTTGCAATCTGTAAGGGCATTGGGGCATTTGCACTGCGCAAGCGACTTTAGACATTTGCACTACGTAAGGGCATTTGGTCATTTGCACTGCCTAAGGCATTTGGGCATTTGCACTGCGTAAGGCATTTGGGCATTTGCACTGTGTAAGGGCATTGGGGCATTTGCACTGCGTACAGGCATTGCGGCATTTGCAGTGTGTAAGGGCATTGGGGTATTTTCACTGCGCAAGCGCCTTTGAACATTTGCACTGCGTAAGGGCATTTGGGCATTTGCACTGCGTAAGGGCAGGATGTGACGACGGGTGTCGGACCACCGTCGTCTCAGACAGAGGAAATAGAAAGTGGAAGTGGAAAGAATGCTGCTCCGGTTGTTCGCAGGGCGTGTAATAAGCCTTTTGCAATTTAGATCTGGCGGGCGGAGACGTGGGCGCGGGGTGTAATGGCGTCGGCGGAATGAAAGAATCAATGAGAGCGCCCGCGGGCGTCTGTTGGGGCCAGGCGCGCCGGGGCCAATCATTCAATTACCGCCAGGGCAGGCGACGGCAGCGCTCCCCGCGGCCACCCGCCGCGACGCGACGCGAGGCGCACCTGCGCAGCTCCGGAGGGCTTCCAACGGCACCCCGTTAGATGGCTGGGGGCGTCGATTGATGTCACTGCATGCCTCTGACCGGGAGGTCCTAGGGTTACTCTCCCACGGTGGCAGCATTTTCTGTATTAACTCTACCGGGAGAGGTGGCTCAGGGCATCAACTGATGTCACTGCAGTGCCTCTGACCGGGAGGTCCTAGGGTTCCACTCCCCACGGTGGCAGCATTTTCTATATTAACTCTACCGGGAGAGGTGGCTCAGGGCATCAACTGATGTCTCTACAGTGCCTCTGGCCGGGAGGTTCTAGGGTTCCACTCCCCACGGTGGCAGCATTTTCTATATTAACTCTACCGGGAGAGGTGGCTCAGGGCATCAACTGATGTCACTGCAGTGCCTCTGACCGGGAGGTCCTAGGGTTCCACTCCCCACGGTGGCAGCATTTTCTGTATTAACTCTACCGGGAGAGGTGGCTCAGGGCAGCAACTGACGTCACTGCAGTGCCTCTGACCGGGAGGTCCTAGGGTTGCACTTTTCGACTTTAGCTACTACCAAGGTCGAGTTCATCCGAGGTCTGGAGGAGAATTATAACGGTCAGGTACTCTAATCGATTGTTTTCTGTTTTCTGTGGTGTCTTAGATCAACATCAGGCGAACGCCGGAGCAGTACCTTAACAAACGGGCCACGGAGCACGCACAGTATTACTTCCCTTTTCTTCATCCTCTCCACTTCCGTAACTCACCCACTAACACTTATAAGTCTGCCATATTCGTTTCCTATCTACTTTTCAATTTTTAAAATCTATTTTACCTCAAAACAAAAAAAGTGACGTTCTACAAGAAGAAGGAACTTCTTTGGAATTTAACCTTTAATTGAATTATAACAAGAAAGAAAGGAGCGTTTTTGACAAGAATTGATGAAAAATATTCGTTCCTGCTTGTCAATTCAATAGATACGTCTCGTTAATTTGTTACAACACGGACTGATGATTAAATTGTTTTTATTCATTTATTTATTTTACGTCAAAGACATTTAAAAACTGACTGCGACGTTCAATGGGCAGAAATGAATTCTATGCACGTTTTCATAATTTTGTGATCCCCACCTTAAGCCATAAACTGTACTGCTTGAATTTTGAATACAGAAAGAAAATGAATTTTTTTGCTAGGATTATTAACTAAATATTCGCTCCAATGTAATAAAATCTATTTTCAAGGGTAAATCAACAATCAATTTGGGCTCTTATCCCTCATCATGTCCATCATGATGGAGTAATACTTCCTGCCGCGTCAATATGGAAAACGATAATTTGAATAACTATATTTCCCTCTGAATTCTAGAAGACGTGCCCAGAAAATGAGGTTACATTTAAGTCCTCTGCAAGTAACACGTCTTCAGACTGCTCGTGTGCATTCTTTGCGTTGTTAACTCTTGAGGAGATCCACCCCATGTGCGAACGATGTAATGTTAGCTTCCGGGTGGATCACGTCCTCATGCAGTGCAAGAATTCTGAAGTTTGACAGTAATGATGTTCTTTGGTCATGAGTGCTTGTCCACTCATGTACTTGGCAATGATGACACATAGCTCTTCAATCTTTCCACCTTCTTGTAAGGCGTCGGACTGACTTTCGGGTGTATCCGGGCTCGTCAACTAATTAGGTCATCAGTCTCGTAAGTGTAGTGTATGCTGTTTTACCTCGAGAAACGGCGAAGATCTTGACCCGTTGGATGGTGAGATTTTGCGCTGACCTAGACGTCGGCTAGCGGGGTTTTCTCTCACCAGGTATCTCCACCAACGGGGCACCGCCCCAGCCGGAACATCTCTAAGCTCCCGACCGGTCTCCCGTAATATGCGGTAGTGTAGTACATGTTAGTGTAAGTGTGTGTGTAAGGGGAGAGGATAGGACAAGGAAGAGGAAGGACAGATCGCGTGCAGTTTGTGGTCCGTTTGTTAGGGTACTGCTCCGGCAGTCGCCTGGTGTTAATCATAAAAACCATCGAAAATTACCTTCGCAACTTCGAAACTTCTCTCACCGTCAAAACGCGAGCCCTATGACCTCGTGATCGGAGGCACTGTAGAGCCATTAGTTGATGCCCTGAGCTACAAAGCCGATTTGCAAATCTTTCGATTATATAATGCGATATTAAAGAAAAAGACAATGTGTGCTTTGCGTGTATACAGCCAATTGTTTTATAATTTTTAACTTAGCTCATTTACAGCTCTTGTTAAGAATGTGAAACATATCGAAATATTTACTTTTTAGTGCGCCCAATGCTCTTGCTGCTATGTTGTTGTCATCACACAGTTCTCATGCAATTAGTCCTGTCGTATATTAGAATGTAAATGAGGCAGAAGTGTTATGGTAATATTTTAATTCAAAATGAAACAAAACTCGCCGCACCCTTTTTAATGTTTGATGATTCAAACGTTAATTAACTGACTATTCAGTTCAATTAATAACAGAAGAAAGTTATATTTGTTTCTCTTTTAATACTTTCAGGAAAAAAAATCTAACTTAAGCAACATGTATCTGCACATAATTATTGTCTTAAATCTTGTTCATCAAATGAAATGCCCGCAAAGTTTTAAACTTTATGTATCTATTTTTGAAGGGGAAACTGAGCTTTTGATTGTTTTTTAAAATAAAAGCGTTTTAATATTCTCTTATCAGAAAGAACTATACTATAACTCAAAATTCTATGAGATTCACAATCTTTGACAAGGAATGAGTTTTATAAACTTCATGAAACGTTGTAGGTGAGAGGAATTCTTTTCAACGTGGTATCATTTTAAAGTATCATCTATGTTTTGAAGACAAATCCGCTTGCGTAGCCTTTATTCGTGTTGTTGTCCTATCAGTCTTGTTTCCTCAGGAACGCCAACTACACGGGGTCTTTTATGACGGACATTTAAAGTGAAAGGAATCAGAATAATGGCCACACCCTGCTTAATACCACCTATTTCAGGCGTTCATTAACCATCAACTCAGGACGTTCAGAGAGCAGGGAAGGTTTTAATACTGGGCGCGTCTTGTCAAGCAGCAAAGCATTCATAATAATAAATACTAAACAGCGGAGTATGAGGACGTTATCTGTCCATAATTGCATTAAAACCCGACGAACACATAAACTCTTTTCCTTAAGTCGTAACTTAAATACTCTAAAATATGTTCGATGAAGCAACCTCTGAAGCAATTCTCGTTAAGTGAATTTTTCTAAGTTTGGCTTCATGCAAGAATAGCTCATTAAAATAGTACTATTTTAAGTACAGTAAGCTCTTTTTGAAATAATCTATAACATCTTTTCCGTTTTTGCTAGTGATTACTATTTTGTCAGTTGAAAAGTCATTGCTTGTAGGGTATTCATGTGAATACTGAAGGTGCTGTAAATGAGATTCTTTTCGTGGAGCGAAAAAACTACATATAGAGTTACGCTTTTCAATACGATATCTTTTCCAGAAGTAAAAAAAAAGGTTCCGGAGAGTCGCGGGTTCGAGTCCCGCCTTGGGTGTGGTTGTTTGTCCCTTGACTTTGTATGTGTTGTCGCGGAGGGCCTCGCTTTCTGCTGGCCCTAGATCGGAGGATCCCGCAAGTGTGTTAGTGTAGTGTATGGTCGAATATGCGTCCCATCCGGACGTAAAGGGTAACCGGCTGTCAGCTGAATAAAATCCTAGAAAAAGTTATAATAATACAAATTTTAAAAAGCGAGTGCTCAGTCAAACATTAATAAATTAAAACAACGATTGTAAATGTCAGTTTGGTTTGTGTATCTATTGAACAACGCGATACCTTGAATTTAAAAAAAATATTTGCCAAAGAACGAAAAACATTGTAATGAAATTTTCGTGAAGAATTTATTATTATTATTATTATTATTATTATTATTATTATTATTATTATTATTATTATTATTATTATTATTATTATTATTATTATTATTATTATTATTATTATTATTATTATTATTATTGATAATGGTGTTTGTGTAAGAGTATAATTATCATAAGCACATCAGTACCTCACTTTTCAAATTTAACCAGAATTCGGAGGAATTCGGAGGATTCAAATTTAACAAGAAACTTCTGTTTTGCAGAACAACAAATATGAAAGCACAAATCTTCTTCGAAATGTATGTGCTGAACGTTCTTGACTCAAAACTTGACCAAAATAAACACTTGACAAACATCAATCTAAGTCCCTTGTTTGTGTCGTCGGCTGTGTGTTGATGAATCCTTTTTGTAATACCATCTCTTAATAAAAAAATATCTTATTATGTAATATAAATATGTATGTAAATATCTTATTTTAATAATAATAATAATAATAATAATAATAATAATAATAATAATAATAATAATAAATCATTTATCTTGGAGAACGAGAACTTATCCGTCATAATAGACGCAACTCATTAATTTTGATGTTTTAACGGACAGCGGACTATTAAATTCTGAACGGAAGGCGGAATGTAAAATTCTTGACGCACGCTGCTCGTTTTGAATTGCTTTTCTTTTATTTGTTTTGTTGGTTAAAATATAATATAAATAACACATACATCCCTTTGGTGTAGGAATAGTAGGCCGCCATCTTTCGCTATCACTCTGTTCCTGCTGTTTCGCTTGTTCTTTAAGAACGGTGGACTCGAGTATACCAAAAGTGTTTGCTCATGTAAAGTCGATTTAACCAGTAACGGTGTTCTGAAAAACTATATCTCGCATAATATTGCGGCATGCTAATGACTTTCGTGGAAATACCAATGCGCGATAAAACGACGAACTCTGAATGTCTATTCAGAACTGCTGCTGCTAGCAAGGATGTTGAGTGGCTGCGAACACTGCGCGAAGGAACAAAACCACAGATAACTTGTCACGAAAAATTTCAGATTGATTGACTCGTTACTTGATTTTTCCAGAGACATAAACTGATATTAGGATTAGTTCTCTAAGTGTAGTGAATGTTGTATATCGGAAGGTGACGGTATTTTCTTTCCTTCTGAATGGCGAAATTCGGCACCAACCTACGTGACCACCGAGAGGTATTTACACCTTCGAGTATCTCTCTCAGTTGGGCACCGACCTAACCGGAACAATCTTTAAGCTCCTCACTGAACTCTCATAATGAGTGGTACTGTAGTCCACGTTAGTGTAGATGTGTGGGTGTAAGGGAGAGAGGATAGGACAAGGAAGAGGAAGGAAAGATCGCGCGCCGTACGAGGCCGGTTTCTTAGGATACTGATCCGGCATTCGCCTGGTATTGATCGGAGAAACCACGGAAAACAATTGATCAGAGCAGCCGGTCACTAGAATTCACCTGCAGACAGCGGGTGATATCGACGTAGCTATGTAGTCAGGGTCGGAAATTCTGCCACATTCTGGAGAATGGAAACGCTAGGACTTCCAGATCAGATGCACTGCACTGAGATCAATGACGCCCTACGGCATCTCGGCCAACACCCTCCCGGAATGAGTGATCTCGCTCCCATCCGTCCTCCCGGTAGTGGCAGGATTTTGCCCCTAGTTTGTCAGCTAGGTCGAGTTCCGTCGCTGTCTGGAGGAGAATTCTAGACACCGGCTGCTCTGATCGGTAGTTTACCGAGGTTTCTCCGACCAAAACCAGACGAATGCCGGAGCAGTACCCTAACAAACGGGCCACGAACCGTGCGCGATCTTTCCTTCCTCTTAGTTGACCTCTCCTCTCCCCTTACACACACACACACACACACTTACTCTAACATGCACTACACTACCACATATTCCAGGAGACCGGTCGGGAGCTTAGAGCTTGTCCCGGCTGGGGCGATGCCCCGCTGGTGGGAGATACCTTTTAGAGGAAGACCCTGCTAGCGGACGGTAGTTCGGCGCTAGATCTCATCATCCAGCGAGGGAAAATGCCCATCTCCCGAGGGGAAAAAGCATACACTACACATACGGCAGTAATGACGAGGAAAACCCGCACTATACTTACGGGATAATGAAGTAAGCAGTTGACCACTAGTATTCAATGAACTGGCTCCCCTCCCCCCCCGTCCTGCTGGCAATCGCTAGCGAGCGAATTACTCTTTACTCCCCCACCCCCGGTCCCTCTCTCCGGAGACGCGCTATCAGGCTGTCGCGCCCTCAGATAATAGCACCGCCCGCCCACCCGCGGAGCGCTGCCGCCGCGGGCGATGTGCGCGGGCGAAGACCGCCCGCGGGCGCCCTAATTGCGCGCCCCGTAATTGAATCTGCGGGCGCGTGAGTGCTCTGCTTGCGAGCTTTGCTGCGACGCCGCCACTGCCGCCGCCGCAAGCCGCAGTCTGGGCGGCTTCTTGATCGCTCAAGACACCTCCAGGTTGGACGACCGCTTTTTTTTGTTTTTGCGTGGTCCCTACAGAGCTTTTTGCGCTTTCTCGCACTTGTTTGTAGGAAAGTTCGTACGCCTGAAATTTGCGTTTTTTTCGTGGTCTCTACAGAGCTTTTTGCGCTTCCTCGCACTTGTTTCGTAAGAAGAGAAAGTTCGTACGCCTGAAATTTGCGTTTTTTTCGGGGTCCCTACAGAGCTTTTTGCGCTTCCTCGCACTTGTTTCGTAAGAAAGAAAGTCGTACGCCTGAAATTTGCGTTTTTTTCGGCAGAAAAACTCTTCATGGCCGGCCCTGGTAACGAAAAGTGGAGAAATCCTGTTGCTATTAGTAAATGACTCGTTCTAACAACTGGTGTAGCCAGAGCGAGCGAGAAAGTATGAGTTATTGTAGAACCATTATTTATTTTTTATTTTTTTATTGAAAAATTAGCACCAATACTTTTAAACACTTTATATATAATGACATGGAATGGAGCTTCTTTTTGTATGCATAAGTAAGGTAGAAGCCATCAGAATTCTAACGTATTTTAGGAAACTGATATTAGTTTGATAACGAACCAAACTAAAATTATTTCCGAAAAAACTGTTATTTCCTTGTTTTTAAAAATGAGTGAAGAATAATAGTGTTTCTGTCCGTTGAATCGCAAATTCTTGAATGAGAGCAATAACAATTGCCACTAGCGACGCTGACCTGAAAATCGCCCGGTTCGAGTCCCGATGGTGGCGGTGTTTTCAACATTAGCCAATTAGCTGGTAAAAATGCAATCACTCTGTGGAGGAGAACTCCGTAAATATGGGCGCCTTCCAGAAACGACAAAATATGAGACGCACAGTCACGGACGGGTAAAACTCGGCGTTTGCGGGCGCTTTTATGATATATTTAAAGACGAGACGCACAAACAGATAAAAGTATGTGTCTATAAGTGCCTTCGAGGTACCATATGATAGAAGAAGGACAATCGAGGCCTTCGGGATAGATATGAGACATACAATCACGGAGAGAAAAAAGTATTTCAGTAGATGCCTTCGAGATACGATGAAATGCAAAGGCCACAATCACGGACGGGTAAAACAGGGTATTTGTGAGTACTTTCGAAATACAATTAAATACGAGACGCACAGTCACGGACGGGTAAAACTGGACTTCTGTGAACCGCTTCCGGAAACTATTAAACACGAGACACAAAACATCGCCAGAATGAAATTGTCTCGTCTCCCGGGCCCCTTGAAGTGATCGGTGACTTTTCCGGGCTCGCAGGCGAAACGACGAAAAGGCCACAAAAGAAAAGAAGCAGCCCCCGCCCATTTCCACGAAACGGCTCGCCGGTGAATCACGTGCTACATCCGATCTCCCCCATCCCCTTCCCGCCCCACACGTCACCGGCCCAGCACCGGCGACGCAAAGCCAGTTTCCGGTGGAGAGCAACCCCGCCCTAGCGGTCTGTGTTCCACTTATTCATTCGGCCCCTGGCCTCCATTAGACCCAACGGCGGGCAGGGGCGTCGCGCGCCCGCCTAGACCCCATGCCGGGGACCCTCTGCCCCTCCGCCCCGCTCCGACCGCCCGCTCCGACCCGCTCCGACCTCGACCTCCGACCGCTCCGACCGCTCCGACCCGCTCCGACCCGCTCCGACCCGCTCCGACCCGCTCCGACCCTCCGCCCGCTCCGCCCGACCCGCTCCGCCCCGCTCCCGCCCTTCCGCCCGCCTCCGCCCCGCTCGTCCCTCCGTCCCCTCCGCCCCGCTCCGCCCCTCCGCCTCCGTCCCCTTTACCTCCTCCCCCTCCGCCGCCACACCCCTCTCTGGCCCCTTTTTCACCCTCTTCCCCCCTCTGCCCCCCTTGCACACCTCTACCTACCACCACCTACTTCCACCCACCTCCGCCCTACTCCCCCACCGCCCCCTCCGCCTCTCTCCGATCTCCTCCACTCCCTTCCCCCCTTCGCCCATCCCGCCTACCTCCCCCCCTTCCCCCATTCACCCACCTCCGTCCACCTCCGCTCACATCCACCCACCTCCGCTCACCTCCGCCCCGATCCACGAACACGTGCACGCGGCGGGAGGGTAGTAAATTGACGCCCGAGCTGCCAACCGCAGCTCGACTAATTTCCCTCTACGAGGGCTACAAGGGCATTTGAAATTCTATGGTTGGATAATGTGACCTGACGTACGTGCGGCGTTAGCTCTGGGAGGCGGTCGTGATAACTCACAATAACACTTTCCAAGCGGTATTTTTCAGCCGGTTGAATGAATTAGTCAAGCGTTGTTACGAAGGTCTTTTTTTGGTTTTCTGATCTCCGATTCCCCTTCTCAAGTACGTAATAAATGGTGAGAATTTGTCTTTAATTGCGAAGAAGAATGTCCACGAGTTATTGGTACGTTTCTCAATCAAAAATTCATGGAAATACGGGAGTGTATACGTCAATGCTTTTCTGTCAATCACCACGTGACAAATTTCGTTTCGAGAAAAGCTCGGATCTGAAACGTGTCAGTAATTCTTTCTAGATATTATACGGCTTTAGTACCAAATGTTTCAACAATACACCCACGACTTTTGCTTTTCAACCTACAGAAGGAAGGATTGAAATGCAGGTACAATTTTTTCACGAATAAAAAACTGCAACGTATGTTGGCACTTTCTTGTTTAAAAGCATATGTTCAAAGCTAGCTCACTGTAACTAGAACATAGTGAATATTGAACTACTTCAAAAATGGACATGGCTAGTGTGTTCCTTCGGAGAGGATCGTAGTACAGAAAATGTTCAATATATTCTTAAACACATGTAGCATAAGTTCTTAATGACATACAATTTTTCGTTCAAATACATTACAATTTATTCTGAGGTATACCGGTAACTCCTTTCCCTATTGGGGTTCTCTGGGTAGTGTAATGGATTGGTATGTGACTGTTAATTACTGTGACATTACAATGTCCACGAGAGCGACTTGACATTTTTTCATGACATTTTTTTCATTCACCCTAAATTATCAATAGAATAAAAGTAAAAAATATGACATCGTTTTGAAAAATGTTAATTTTTGGTTTTCACTCACGCCAGCACGTTTGACGTATATAGATAAAATTACGTTAATAAATAGATAAAATCACAAATAAATCAAACTCCGTCAGAGATGGGCCGTTTGATGAAATTTTTTTTTGTCAGTGACAAGCCCTCATGACCGTGTGTAACATAACCTACATTACGAGGTTTTTGATGATATATTATAAATTATTCGATTAATATGAATTACATGTATGTATGTACTTAGGCGCTAGATCCTTATGATACTACGGTCGTGCAGTGGTCCATCCTTTCGGCTATGGACCAGGGAAACTTGTGGCACGACAAGTCAGTACCCCTTACGTAATTTAATGGGTTACTTTATTTGCAATACGTTTTCACCTTGTCAAATAATATGACTGTGGACGTAAGAGTTCAGTTTGCCCCCTCCCCCCCTCCGAATGAAACCCGGGGTCACAGAGTGGAAAGCTAGCTCACTGGCCATGAGTCACGGAAGGTATTTATTATTGAAGAAATTAAAAAATGTCTGTTTCGTACTGAATTTTTTCTTAACGTGTTGTTACATTTTATGTCAACTTAGAACAGGAAATAATGAAGAAAATGGAGAAGTCAAGAATAGGAGTGAATAAGGTTTAATTTCATTTATTTTGTCAAAAAAAAAAAAAAAAAAAAAACAGTACAAAACTCCATGTGAAATGTGCAGTGCCTCTAACCGGGAGGTTTTAGGATTCGAGTCGCGATGGTGTAAACATTTTTGACAGTAGCATCATAGCTAAGTCGAATTCATCCGCTGTCTGGAGGAAAATTCTAGAGGTCGGTTGCTCTGATCGGTAGTTTTCCGTGGTTTCTACGATCAATACCAGATACCAGTAGCAGAACCCTAACAAACGGACCGCGGACCTTGCGCAATATTTCCTTCTTCTTCCGTTTCCTATCCTCATCCCTTACACACACTTACAATAACATGTACTACATCACCACACATGCCGGGAGACCGGGTTAAGGGTTGTCCCGGCTGGGGCGGTGCCCCGCTGGTGGGAGTCCTGGTTAGGGGGAAATCCCACAACCGACGATAGGTCGGCGCCGGATCTCGCCATCCAGCGGGGGAAGACCACCGCCACCTCCCGCGATAAAGCATGCACTATACTTACGAGACTAATTTTCTTTACAGTTGGCGTGCCCGAAATAGTTAATCAATTTATATGAAGCACAGAACAAAAGTATAATTATGCAGGTTGTCTTGAACTCCAGAACCTCTTCCCCAACCTTTACTTATCCACAGTTCAATGAGGTATAAAAGTACTAAAAACTGTCATTTATTTTCATTTCAAATAGACCGATCTTAATCAGGCGCACCTTCTTATCGTGTATTTCAACGAAGACGTCCTCCACCAAGGGAGCACGAAAGAGCGTGCAGGAAATTTGGTAGGACAAGAGTTCTAAATCCCTGTGCGGGTGTTCCCGGGAAAGAGCAGATTTAGGGGGCCTTTCCGACCTGAGGCTGCGGTGTCGGGACGCCGCCCAGAATGAATAAATGCAAAAGCTGCTTCGGACAAGAGCGGGCGTGACCTACGCTCGGAAGAGCATCGTTCTGTGATTCACTCCCAAGATGGTTCATCGTCATGGGCACTTGTTGCTGGAGGCGTGGTTTGCATTTATTTATTTATTTACTCTACAGGCATTAAATTTCCCCATTTACAAATACATTTTATCCAAAGAATAGGTCGGCCTTTACAGAAAACATCACGAACACTTTTCATGTCACTCAAAAAATCGTATAGGAGTTCGATACTGGAATCAAATTTTTACTCATTTGTGATGCATCTGATGCAATCGACACGTTTTCAGTAAATGGAATGCAACTGCAACAAATTTTGTTGGTAGGAAACCGAATATAAAGCTGAACAAAATAAAATATCCTTTGATTTCATAAACCTCTCGTATATAGTCAACAACATAAACTTAGACCTTTTGTCAGCTCATACTGAAATCCTTTATATCTAAATATCGATTATATACGATCCTAGAAGTTCCCGAGATAAAATTATTTAATGTAATTCCGGCCCTCAAGTACGTAAATTTTGACACAAATTACTGGTTTATAATTGTGTAGGTAAGGTAATGTTTATATTCCAAGTACAATGATGAAAGGCTAGCCGGAATCACACGGGTGGAATTTCCGATTTCTTCATCGCGACACATGTGAACATGCCCTGCAACAATAAATTTAACATTCGTGATATCCCATACAAATCGATAACGACACCGGGAGCGGTGACTCAATGCATCAACTGATATTACTGCAGTTTCTGTGATCGGGAGGTTCTAGGTTCGAGTCCCGATTCCCAGTTCGAGTCCCGGGAGTTCAAGTTCAAGATTTGAGGTAGGATTTTCCATTCTGGCTTGTCAGCTAGGTCGAATTCAGTCACTGTCTGGAGGAGAATTCTAGCGGCCGGATGCTCTGATCGGTAAATTTCGGTGGTTTCTCCGATCAACACCAGGCGAATGCCGGAGCAGTACCCTAACAAACGGGCCACGGACTGTGCGCGATCTGTCCTTCCTTTTCCTTGTTCTATCCTCTCCCCTTCACACACACATACTTACACTAACATACACTACACTATCACACATGCCGGGAGACCGGTTGGGGACTTAGAACTTGTCCCGGATAGGGCGGTGCCCCACTAGTGGAAGGTACCTGGCTGAGGGAAACCCCACTGGTCGACGGTAGGTCGGAACCAGATCTCACCATGCAGCGGGGGAAGATCACCGCCACCTCCTGATGAAAAAAATACACTATACTTACGGCACTAATGACCTTGTTAGACGCGCCTGGAAGCACTAACAACTAATCAATCAATCGATAACGACCCGTGATAATTTTAACGAAACGGGACATGAAAGAAATGTAACATAACGTGAACTTTTTAAGAAACCACATTTGTTTCAGATCTCATCATATCTCAGATATCTTTATGAGATAAAGTATTACAAATATAAAATTCTCGTGCTCAGAAATGAAATCCTGAATTATAAAAATCTCAAATATTTTTACAATGCGCAAATTTTATTGAAACAAATGTACCTAGTATTTTGTCACCAGGTTTTCGCATGTGGTTTTTCCGTTCATTCGAACCGCCTATAAGATTACTAAAATATAAAAGAAAAAAACATTAGTAACGAAAACCTGGGTAATATATGTAGTAATAATTAAAAGTGTTCAAACGGTGACTGCTGTATGGTAGTAAAATTTTCTTAGATCCAGTTGCATCTATCACAGACATCACACGCCGCACAATAGAAATTCCAGGATAATCATTGTTTTACTCCTCTACAAAATCGTGCCCGTATTTCATATTCTGTGTTAAATAAATAATACACAGCCCTACTGACAAAACAAATCACACACCACGCAGATGGTTTAAAGTTTATTTATTCATCTGAAATAAATCAATGAGTGATTAAAGTCAATGGTTTAGTTGCCCGACATTTGCTCGTTTTTCGTTGCTCGACATTCTGTGTCAACTAACACGTGTCACTGTTGAATGTCCGTTGCCATCCTATAAATAAAGTCCCCAATCGAAGGTTATTCCGTTATTGGATTGGAAATGGATGAGATTTTATCACCTTACACGTACGCATGTTTAGTGTTCCGGATGTCTGCCCAGTTAATGAATAAATGCAACAGACAGGAAGCTAAGAGAAGAAAGTGTCTCGGCGTGGAATGAAATTACAAATCCAAATCGATTATCGAGAGAAGAACGGTTAGATGGCTCGTAAATTTGCTTACTCAATTACAAATATCGGTTTTTGGCACAGTGACATTGGTTTGGAGAATCATGGTCTGAAATGTTTACGGAAGTTACCTGAATTAAACTTTGGTTTTTGTGCCGATCCATGAATTGGTTTAAAAGTTTTTTTCTAACTGGAGGTCACGGATATTTGGGTAGCAAATATTAAAATAGTGACGGGCTTCGGGGGTGTTAAAAGCGGCTTCGCTGATACAATGGTTACCTATTGAAATGTTATTACCAATTTCGCAGGTTCAAACCCGATCGCAGCCATGGATTTTTAAGCAAAAAAATTCTTCTTACTTCATCTTTAGGACAAGAAGTAAAGCCTGTTGCTGATGTTGTAGAAGTAATGCATGTAAACTATCCTCAAGCCTAAAAGAAGCATCCGAGCCAAATTCAAGTAGCCTGCTTCTCCGCCGACCAAATTGAAAAATATAAATTAAAAATTGAACATTTTTAAAGGATAATAAAGTTGCTTAAAAACTGAATACCTATCACTTCATAGTACTTTTTATTGTTTTTTATTTATTTTACGTCAAAAAACAGTTAAAACTGCGTATGACGTGCTATGGGGAAAAGTGAATTGTGTGCAAATTTTCAAAATTCTGTGATCCCTACACTAAGTCATATACTACTTAAATTTTGAAAAAAAAAGCTCCCGTGTAATAAAATATATTTTCAAGGACAAAAAGGCAATAAATTTTGGCTCTTATCCATGTTGTCCTTCGGAATAATACTTCCTGCCGCGACAACATGGAAACGATAATTTGAATAATTGTATTTCCCACTGAATTCTAGAAGACGTGCACAGAAAATAAAGTTAAATTTATGTCCAGAAGCAAAAGAAGGGGCCATCTCAGCATTTGCTCAATAGATCAGGGAAACTGGACGAAAATCCTGATCGAGATGGGTATCATTGACCCGGAGGCTGCGATACAATACTTGTTACAGGTTGTTTATACACACTTATACAGTCCAAATGGTAAATAATGCATTATGTATCAGTGTTAAAATTAATGTTACTTTTCTTGTGATGTTCCTACTTCCATCTTTTTCGGTGTGATGTATGTTCTGTTGATCAATTGGCTTTGTACCAACTTGTATTCCTTTCCCATAGAATTATGGAAATATTTTTGGTGTGTTATTTCGTTATTGAAATTGAGGATGTCTAATATTTCCTTTAAGCCATGCAAGAACTCAATATGTACAACCAGTTTAAATGATACTATTGCTCATTTGTGCATATTGCAATTTTTCCCGTTTCTCGAATTACACATCGTTCTCTATAATGAAAAGGCAGGCTACGCTCTCTACATGTTTCGATTTTTTCTCTGAAATTAAAGTCTCTGAAGTGATTGATTTCTGGATCAAGAAAGTTTGTACATTATGACCGTGCAAATTCAACGTCATTTCTGTTATGTACTTCCAAAAGTAAAGATGTGTTTCAATTGCAAATTTTCGTGTCATTTTTCAAATTCGATGAACGTGGAAGAAAGCGCCTGGTTAATGTTTCGTTTAAAGCAGAGGTGGGCAACCTTTTTGTAACGGCGGGCCACAGTGTTAAACCATCGTTAGCTTTTGGAGCTCACATATCTACACCTTATTTCTTATTCAACAAGTTTAAAATATTAAGTTCCAATTCATTAATTTAATTTGTACCATATCAAAATGAGTGTTGAATTTCTTTACCCGGATTCCACAAAGAAAACGTTAGGGGTTCTATAACAAAGTTTTATTTACGAAGACAATAAACTAGAATAAAACAGAGACAATTAAGACATATACAAGAAGAATTGAATAGTTTATTTCAGAAACCCGTCAAGCGCCAAATGTGTCATGTCGAGAAAAAGTGTCCGAGTTTTCCCGATTTCAAAATATTTTTTAATATTAAAGCAGTTAATAAATGAATATTTTTCAGGTAAATATGGAATAAGAGATGTCTATCCTCATGGAACAATATTCCACCGCTAAAGCACGTTTTAAATTTTGGCGTTTGACGGGTTTCTGAAATAAACGATTTAGGGTTTGTATTTTGGACGCCAGCTTCACTATATCAACTTTGTAGTTGTTGTGCTCTTTCTTAAAATTTCGTGTAAACATTTGAGGTTCTTTGAGCCGCATGAGACGGACGGACACGGGCGGACCCGGGCATGGACTACCGGGCGTTTTGCCGTCATTCGATTTTTCGGTATCAAGAACCCACAAAGCATGATATGGAGCTATACCGCGTGTTAAAAACGTCTTTTTCTAGAATTACCAACTGTATTTAACCACTTTTTCGTTACCAGGGCCCTGTAATGAGATTTTTTCTGCCGAAAATTCGCGGTTTTTTCGCACAACATTCCATAACTTCTCTCTACTCCGTAGCGAGAAAGTAAAATTATCAGGACTATTAACAAAACATGTATTATTGATCCTATAATTCAAAAATAGAGTAGGCTTTATGGTTGACGAAAACTTAAGTCTTGGTCACTTGGGCCTGAATAATATTCAATTTGTGGAAATCTGAAAATTGTTATAGAATTTTGTTCTGATAGACTTGTTTTCAAATATAATATAGACCACATAAAAACATGTAAAATATCGATTTTGAAAAACATCACATTTTTAAAAAATTGATGATCGATATATTGATGATTTTATAAAACGTTTGCACCCCTACTTAGTTTGATTCTCCGTGATTCCTTAACTCTGCTCTGGACGTCCCAAACTGAAACCCCAATTCTCCCCTCCCCCTGTTCAAAAGGAGGCGGGGAGGGGGGGGCAGGAAGCCCCCCTGGGGCCCGCACGCCGCCGGCGCGTGCCCCCGCTCAGACCTCCGCGGCGGCGCCCCGCGCGCTTCCATTGTTTCTGCGCCGGCGGCCCACTGGCGCCGTGGGTGGCCGCCGCGAGAACTAATTACGAAGCGCCTGTCGCCACTGCCTCCCCGGCTTCTGGGTATAGCTGGTGTAGCCTATCTGGAGCTCCCGTCTCAGGTGAATACTCTCTCTTCTCGGAGGTTAAAATATCTAATGAGACTGTCTATATACGAAGGTCCGACTGTCTATATACGTAGAAATCTAAAACTAAAACTTTAAAATGCCGAGTTTCAGTAATGGCATGCAAAATTTTTCAATTTCCTGAATATTTATCTCCTATATACACATGCTAATGGAAATACATGGCTTAATGAAGCTTTTCTCACTATTATTGTCATTGATTGATACGTGATTCCTGGAGCGCCAACTGCTAAGGTCATTAGTATGTTTTTATTTGTTTTACGTCAAAAACAGTCAAAAACTGTGTGTGTCGTACTATGGGAAGAAGTGAATTGTGTTCACGTCAAAATTCTGTGATCCCTACCTTAAGCCTTATACCACTTGAATTTTGAATACAGAAAGAAATGAGCGTTATTGCGCGGATTGTTAACAAAAGTATTCGCTTCGATGTAATAAAATCTATTTTCAACGGTAAATCAGCAATATATTCGGGCTCTTATCCGTCATCATGTCCTTCGTAAAAGAATAATACTTCCTGCCGCGACAACAAGGAGAACGATATTTTGAATAACTATATTTCCCAATGAATTCTAGAAGACGTGCACAGATAATGAATTTACATTTATATCTATAAGCAAACCAAAGGGCCATCTTAGCATTTGCTCAAAGAATCAGGGAAACTGGACAAAAAACCTGATCGAGATGGGGGTCATTGACCCAGAGGCGGCTGTACAATACTTGTGACAGGTTGTTTAAAGTTAAACAGCCCAAATGGTAAATAATACATTAAATATCACTGTTAAAAGTAATGTTACTTTCCTTGCTATCCCAGTATAGTCTACTTCTATAAAAGCAGTTTTGTAGCAGAAACGATTTCACTTGGGATTTAAACTTTTCTATCGAATTTAATCGTTAATGTTATCAAGAAAAGTGCTGTAAAATAATGTATATGTATGTGATTTATTTATAATAAGTACTGTAATGTGTACTGGGAGTGTACTAATGTAGTTCTGTAAGTGTAATGCATGTTTTTGCTCGGGAGGTAGCGGTGGTCTTCCCTCGCTGGATGGCCAGATCTGACCTTATCCTACGGCTTGCAGGCTTTCTTCCCCAACCAAGTATCTCCCACCAGCGGGTCATCGCCCCCAGTTCCAAGCTCCCTACTGGTCTCCTGACGTGTGTGGTTCTGAAGTGGATGTTAGTGTAAATGTGTGTAAGTAAAAATTTAAGATATGACAAAGAAGTAAAAGGAAAAATCGCTCGTATTTTGAGCGGCGATAGATGGCAGCAGACAACAGGATGGAGCAAGACCGTAAAGCTAGCCCACACCCGGGAAATTAGAAAACTTTACTACCAGAAAGTTTGTTCCATTCTATAGCAACTCTAGTTGCTTTCTCGTATACGCAGATAAATACGGAGTAATGTACGTAGAGAGAAAGTTACGTAATGCTGCGCAAAAACCGGCGAATTTTCGGCAAGAAAAAGTCTCATTGCCGGGCCCTGATAATGAAAAATTATATAAATCCACTTGCTAGATTTAGAAAAAAATCCTTTGACTCATGGTGTAGTCAGAATCCCTGTTTTGTGAGTTAGACTTCTAGTCACTAAAAAAACGTAGGATTTTTTCCAAAATGGATATTCCCCGATCGATCCAGGGATATTTTCAACATTTTCTCAATAACGGTTTCAAATTTGTTCTTTTAATTTCTTGTAAAAATAGGGTAAAATACACTTGTAAAGGTGGAATAGGTCCGATTTTCAGGGTTAACCTGAATTTTCGGTAATTTCAATTTCAACTTTTTTCTTGAAATATCTCTTACGCCGTTATTATTCACATTACCAGCGATTTCTAAATATTATTGTGTTTGTGAGTTAAAGTACCTCAAATGACATTAAATCAAATTTATCGAGAACTCAAAATATTTCCGTGAAAAAGAGCTTCAAATTTTGCATTCACAGTAACGCTTAAACGCAATTTTCTTAAAAACTGCTCCAAATTTTTCAATGAAAATGGCTATTTATGACGATGATTTTACTTCTCTTTAATATTATTATAGTAATATTTCGCTTCTACTATTAGAAAACTGAAAAATTGAGAAAATGTCAAAAAAATGTATTTTAGGTGGCGATAGATGACCGTTGGCAAGAGGTTGGGGTATGACCGTATTGCCAGTCCACGCTAATGCAAGTAGAAAACTTTACTACGAGAAAGTCTATGCCACTCTGTAGCACCACTAGTTTTTTTCTTTCTCGCTACGGTACAGAGAGGGTTATGTAATGCTGCGCGAAATAACGGCGAATGTTTGGCAGAAAAACTTTTATTACAGGGCCCTGGTAACGAAAAAGTGGATAAATTTAGGAGAGCGTAGGCTTCCGCGGCCGGAGTCATGGTTAACTTGGCTATCCGGGAGACGCCGCGTCAGGGCACAGGTGCCAACGTTTGTCGCCATTCTGCGACCTTCTCAGGGCGTAGTACTGAGGCGTACTACGCCCTGAGGAAGGTCGCAGAATGGCGACCGAAACGTTGGCACCTGTGCCCTGGACGCGGCGTCTCCCGGATAGCCAAGTTAACCTGGATAAATTTAGTTGCTTAATATAGGAAAAGAATTCTCTAACACGTTGTGTAGCCAAAATCCGTTTTGTGGGACCTTGATACCGAAAAGCTGAATGACGGCAAAACGTCTGTCTTTGAACAACGCTAGCGACTAAAGTGTTTAGCTGATTTTCTCCAAAATTGGTATTTCCCAATCGGTCTGGCTGATGTCGCGGTCCCTTGAATTTGAAAGTGATATTTTCATTATGAGTAGTATTTTAGCTCAGGCCCCTTGAACAGTTTAAAAAATTAATGCATGTTTTTTTTATTAAATTATGGTGTTGGATAGTGTGCAGGACGTTTATGAGAATGGAGCTGGTGTCATGTTTATTAAAAACCCTGATTTCTTGAGAATTTTTATATGATTTTTTAAGTGTAGACGTATTTGCTTCTAGAGATTTGCAGCGGACATATTGCATTGGACGTTTTAGGTCTTGAGAGAGAGCTTTGTCGAAGACTCATTTCAACGTATACGTCTCTTTCAGAAAATAACAATGATATTGTGTAAGTACACGATGTTACTGTAGGAGAAGTGCACTTTCAATGTTAATTGGTGGAAACAAAGTCACTCGCAGCGTTCCAAGTGGCCTGACAAAGAACTACATGAACCGCATGCATTTTGTTGCCTTGTTGCCTATGGTAATTAATTGCTACACTCTATTTTCAAGAAGTAAAAATTTTAGACAAAAAACAAATGAAATTTAAGATGATACTATATTAGTTGAGCTAATTTTTTAATGCACCTTGATCTCGATAAATTACGTTGGCCATTTATCTAATTAACATATGAGGAAAGAAAAGCAGAAAACATTAAAAAATACGAAACAAGTAATTAATTGCAAACTTTTATTTTTAATTTGCTAGAGTACAGTTGAAATGCCTATTTTTGATTGGGAAAACAATAAATCATGAAGCCATTTTATTGATAAATTTCCGCAGCAATTAACCAAATAGGAACTTTTAACCATGCCAAAATAATGTCGTTCCTAAAAGAGAGTTTTCTCGTAACAATTTCATAATAATTTGGTTAACTGATCAATAACCAAACTATATGTATTACGTAAACAACACGTATGAAGTAAACTGCTGGTGATTGAATTTATATAAACTAATTTCGAATAAAGTAGCTTTGTAATTAATTTCTTGTTTTTCAGTTTCTGAGTCAGTTACCGTCATCTCAATCTTTTTAATTGTTTTCTTTATCCATTGAGCAAATACTGAGATAACTCCTTTACTTCTGGAGATAAATGTTGCAACCCTTTGCCCATATTTTGTTGAACCAGTTGTGGTAGGCGAAGATTAGGTAGATACTTGTTATTTTTTCAGCAATAATACAATACCAAATGTTTGCTGATACAAATACAGTTTTTATTGCAGCACCGGGAGAATTTATGGTTTTGTTGCCGATAACCATGTTTGGTACCTTTATTCATCACGAGAAAAGAAGAAAATTAATCACTCTTCATATGTCTGTCACTCTTCGCTCTGTTTCTCTCTCTCTTTCCAGTCTCTTTTCTCTCTCTCTCCTGTCCCTTTTTCTCTCTTTTTTACCTCTTCTCTTTCTCTCTCTCTTTTTCCACTCTCTTTTTTCCTTTT
The DNA here is from genome assembly GCA_964035755.1 of Teleogryllus oceanicus. Taxonomy (NCBI): domain Eukaryota; kingdom Metazoa; phylum Arthropoda; class Insecta; order Orthoptera; family Gryllidae; genus Teleogryllus; species Teleogryllus oceanicus. Next base: position 63,153,428 of record CAXIVR010000013.1, read on the forward strand.
CCTCTCTCTCTTTTCCTCAAGCTTCCTCTCTCTCTCTTTCTTACACACACACACACACACACACACACACTGACAAGCGAGCACATACAGGCAGACTCTGACGCAGAAGCTCATTTTACAGGGTTAAGACATACACGAGCTTCTTCGGCGCACCTATTTTTGCTCGTTCTGCGATACGTCCCGAAACACGTGACCACCACATCGACACTTCGTTTGAAAAGACAAGCCTGACGCTGGTCGCCATGCTGCATGACACGCAAGAAGTTGTGAGAAACATTTTGAAAGTGGCATAAAGTGACAATTTCAACGATGGCCAATCAAAAATAATACGATGAAGGTGTAGTTGAAATAAAAAATGGAATATTTTTAAAAATGCTTCATATATATTGCACGGACTTGTGAGAAGGTGATAGTTCTGGTATCTGGCTGCATTTAAATCTCTTACTCATATTGTGACGCAAACTGGTGCATGAAGCTCATTAGCTGAAGCCGGATTGGCTGCACAATAGCTTACCCATGTCTTTTCATCATGGTTTGGACCATAAATAAATATACACGTGATCGCAAAGCTTCTACCAAAGGGTCAAGTTCAGAAGAACCGATTGTATAACAATCTCCTCGGCCACCTACAACACCAGCAATACGAGATCTCATGGCGGCTTTGAAACAATGCGTAGAAAGTGCAATGAAACGAATGCTGCAATTATGACGGAACAAATGCTCAAAGAGACAATAACAGAGCGGGGAAGAAGAAAGACGCAATTGAAACTGCAGTTTCAATGTAACGAATGGAAGATTTGTATGAATGTAAATTGAATTACTGCTACCTTGTTCTTGCTGTAATTACGTCCCATCTCATTGGGTGCTGAAGAAGTTGAACTCGGCGACCGTAGTTTTTGATTTAGCACGGACGCGAGTATTCGAGACGGTCATAGTAACGCAGAGTACGGTCTCCGCGAGTACATGCGACTTAAATGGGCGCCGAGTTATATAGCATTGTCTCTGTTCTCTTCACTTAGGAGTTACGACTTGCTACCAGTTGTTTGGGCGCACTGCAAATGGAATCTACTTAAAGATGGAGATGTTCATCTGCATTTTAGGTTAATGTTCCTATTGGAGTATCTAAAGAAACAACGTGTTTTAAATTCCCCGTACTTTAAAACACTTGACTTAATAATATTGATGTATTACGGTAATAAATAAATTGTGCGCATGACACATGGATAGGAATGAAACTATATTTAAGATATAGTGGCTTTCGCTTTTTGATGCATTGCGCACACAAATTTCAAGACAAATAAAATCCGCTTTTGCTGAAAATGGTTGTTCAGGAAATATTATTTGATGTATTGTTTGCGTATAGAAAGTTCGCAATTGATGCTTCGTAAATATATACGCATGTAAACATATATATGTAGCTTAATTTATAAAGTCTTTCCATTTAAATATTGCAAACTTTCGGAATTCAAGAGGAGTGACACATTTAAAAAATCGTAATTTTTTTATTATGTGTAAAAATGCGTTTAGAAAGTATAATTTTTTTGTTCTAAAATCGCCATTAGGAGGAGTAGTTATATGGAATAAAATACTTTGTCTTCAGGTGCAAACGAAACGGTTACCTCTCAATATAAAAAATTGTCATTTTGAAGTAGAATGACAATTTTTTAAATGTGTCAGTTTTCTTGAAAACTGCCTATTTCAGCACACTAGGTTCGAATCAATCCGACTTCTTCTCTTGGAAATCAACATATGTTTCTTAGGTGACGCTAAATTCCCTATATATCCTTTAACTGTGCTGGAGAAAAATACTAACGTAACTGTGCTGGTGGGGTCTGGGAGACCCAAGACAAGAAATAATAGGCTAAACGCAATATTTTTCAACGAAAAGTATATTCAATGCAATACAACACGACGATAAGTTATATCTTTCGACAAAAGTAAAGAAATGAAATATAATCAGAAAAACGCATCAATATTGATAAACGCACAAAAACGAAAGAAAATTTTAGAATGCTATGCTATTTCCGAAGCAGAATAATTGAAACAAAGTTTGAGTGTTGTAAAACAAATTTGGGGCAGTTAATGCAAAGATGTTTTGTCTTTCTGCCAGCGCCTCGTGGACAATCTTTCCTATTTTGTTTGGAACTACTGATTGTAGTCTAACCACTGGTTGATCCCGAAACTTGTTACTACTGTCCAACAACAATCCCAGAATTATTTGTCGGTGATTGTCGACATTTCAAATTAAAAGCAGCAATTAAAATAAAAAATGAACTCTTTGTAATATACACAATGTATTTCCTATATATATTCTAATAAACGACGTTGCTAAATACTCAATTACATAAGAAATCATGTATTAAAAAAAACATACATAACTACGCTGGGGGGGTCTAGGATACCCGGAATCGTTCAAATCGACTATAACTCATCACTGCACAAACGTAACGTGAAGATGGCTCGTTAGTTCACAAACCCCACGATTTGAAAGGAATACTCAAGTTCCTGAGAAAATATTTATGTAACTATTTAAATTATTTAAAAAAATATAACAGAGTGGATCAGACCCCACCAGCACAGTTAAAGAATATTCAAGTATGTATCATTGGAGTGTATTTTGAACAATACACACTTGCATTTAATGTCCAGAGACATTCCGCCTACCTAGCATTGAAGAGTATGTTGCTCTTAAAACATTGTAAGTTCTTGCTTTGCATTGAACGGTTTCTGTCCACTGTCATATTTTTCATCAGCCTAGATGCTCTTCTTACGTGTTCTTTCCTGTCTCAGCATTGCCTTCCGGAATAACTCGGAATTTGGTGTTTCTCATTCCGCTCGATACAGCGAGAGAATAACATTTTTTTATCGTCACACATATTTGCCATCTTTTCTTCTTTTCATGTTTTCTTTTTCTTTTATACTCTTTAATTTTCCCCTTTCTCCTTTCTTTTTTTTCCCTTTCTGTCGTTTCATCTCTTATCCTTTCACTCGCTTTTCTTTTTCAACCATTTTATTCTCTCTTTTCTTTTATTAATTTTCCACTCATAATGCTATTCCTCTTTCTCTCTTTTCCTATTTCTTTCTTTTGCTTTTTTCTTCTTTCTTCGCTTATTACTTTTCCCTTTTTCTTTTCTCCTCTTTTTTACTTTTTCCTCCCGTTTTACTTTTTCTATATTTTCTGTCCGTCCGTCCGTCCGGACGGGAGGACGGGAGGACGGGAGGACGGGCGGACGGGCGGACGGGCGGACGGGCGGACGGGCGGACGGGCGGACGGGCAGACGGATTGCAGCCAATCGATTTTTCGATATCAATGACCCACAAGACATGGATTCTGTCTACACAACGTGTTAGGTTTTGTTTTCTTAATTAGGCAACTGGATTTATCCATTTTTTCGTTACCAGGGCCCTGAAACATGACTTACTCTCCCCAAAAGTCCCCGTTTTTTGGTAAAGATTACATAACTTTCTCGCGTGAGTGTAAGAAAAACAGGCTTTAGAGGAGGAAAATGTCCTTGCGACTCAGGCCTACAGAGCCGAGAGCCCTTGGAAATTGAAAAGTTTTCCAACCGCCACTTCCACACGAGGCCGTCCGTGCTCGCGTTCAAAGAGTTGGCTGAGCCAGATCGCATCACCGGCTAATCCCAGTGGTTGTGCCCGTCGCCCACGATCGCCCACTCGCCCGCGCTTATCGGGCGCGCTATCCCTCCCCGCGGGCGCGTCGCCCGCCGCCTCCCCCACTGCCCGCGGCCGCTCCCGTCGCCCCCGCCGCCCCGCCTCCCCCGCCCCCCGCCACCCCGCCACCCCGCCGCCCCGCCCCCCCGCCACCCCGCCACCCCGCCGCCCCCGCCGCCCCGCCACCCGCCGTCCCGCCGCCCGCCGCCCCGCCACCCCGCCTTCCTCGCCACCCCGCTGCCCCCGCCACCTCGCCGCCCCCGCCTGCCCCCGCCTTCCTCGCCGCCCCGCCTTCCTCGCCGCCCCGCCTCCCCGCCCCGCCGCCCCGCCTTCCTCGCCGCCCCGCCTTCTCGCCGCCCCGCCTTCCTCGCCCCCCGCCCCCGCCCCCGCCGCCCGCGCCCCGCCTTCTCGCGCCCGCCTCCGCCGCCCCCGCCTGCCCCCGCCGCTTCCCGCGCTCTTCGCCTTCCTCGCCGCCGCTTCCTCGCCACCTCCGTTAGCCCATGACCGCCCTTGTAACGTTCAACTGTTGGCATTTGCCAAAGTTACTATGAGTTGTAAACAAATTGAAACATTGTTAAAGGTTACGATAGAACGATGTTGATATAAAAGGTTGAGAATTGAAGAGAAACGATGTTGATCAAAGTTGAATTGAATGGTATGTAAACCTGAAGTGAAATAAATTGTTATTTTAAAAGAAAGAATCTATCTCATATGATATCTGAAAGTGAAGAACTTCAAAGAATATAATAAACAACATGATAAAGATACAACATAAAAAAAAGATGTTGTATGGATATACAAAGTTGTAACGGCCAGTTAATAAGGCAAGATAACGTGGACGTTACAAAATTGGTGGCAGCGGTGGTACGACGTGGAAATTGTTAGAAGAAGCGGTGGTACGACGTGGAAATTGTTAGAAGAAGCGGTGGTACGACGTAGAAATTGTTAGAAGAAATGGTTGCAACAACTTGGTGGAACAACGAGGTGTGCCTGGATTGTAGTTCGCGGAAAGAGTGTTCAAAGAATCAGTGTTGGTTGCTGTGGTTGGTAATCAAGACGTATTAATTGCAGTGGTGGTTCTGCGTGGAGTGAAACATTATACGAAGGAGAACTGTAGAATGTTTTAACCATATCTGAAGATTTTGAAGAAGCCTAGAAACTGTCAGATTGAAACGTGAGTGACAGCTGATGTTGTGAAACGGTATTCAGATAGATTAATTTAAGTGTGTTTCCTTGTCGAACTGGTCAAACAAAGATAATGGCTTTTAAACAAATGTAAGAAAAGTCAATTAATCAATTTAGCTAGGGAATTGAACTGCGAGGTTTCGGAGAAAGAAACTGTTAAGAATATTATAAAAAAAATATCGGAAACAGAGGATTATGATGAAACTATAGTAAAAGAGATTTTAGAAACGGTAAGGTTGGAGGAAGAGGATAGATTACAAAGGAGGAACGAGAAAGGAGGATAGATTACAAAAGGAGAAACACGAAATTGAAAGGAGGAACGAGAAAGGAGGATAGATTACAAAGGAGAAACACGAAATTGAACTGGCAAAAATTGAGTTGGAAAAATGTAAGGTGATGTCGAGAAATACTTCTAAACAAACAATATAAATAATGAAGGTCAATTAACTCAGGGATTACAAAGTAAAAATTCATTGAAACTCACACAGTGCATGAAACATTTTCAATCAAATGAAAATGATATTTCTTTATACCTTCAACAATTTGAAAATTTTGCTTCTGCTGATGACATTTCTAAAGACCAATGGGGACCTTTGTTAATGACACATTTGCCAGGACATGATGCGGAATATATAACGAGAGAAATGGTAGGGGAAGTAAAAGATTATGATGAAATAGTGAAAATATTATTGAGTAAGTACAAAGTAACCGCAGAAAAATTACGACAGAGATTCCTTTCGATCAGAAAAACACCAGATAAAACGTGGAAAGATATTTCTTATGAGCTAAAAATAAGTCTTAATGGTTGGTTAGAAGGCGTAAATGTATACTCATTTGAGGAAATAAAGGAATTACTAATAACGGAACAAATAAAACGATGCGTTCCGTTTGTAGTTAAAGAGCATCTAGTTAGCAAATGGACTAAATATACAAAACCTCGGGACATAGTTGAAGAATTAGAAAATTATGACATTACTAGAGAAAATTTTAAATTGAAGACTTGTGATCAATATTTACTAGAACAAAAAAATAAGATTTATAAATCAGCTGATACTACCAAATTCTATGAGAAATCCAAAATTCAAAAGGAAAGTAATAAAAAAGTTGATACAAAACAGGAAATTGAGGAAGGATTCGAAGAAAGAAAAAAAGTACATTGTTATTTTTGTAACGGTATAGGACATATAAAACCATTTTGCCCAAAATATAAAAAATGGTTGAAAAGAATATAGGATCTGAGCACGTTAATTGTTTAAAAACTTCCAGTAAAGATTTATTAGCACCTTATACGTTCGAAGCTTATATAAATGGAAAAAAATTGAAAATTTTGCGTGATTCTGGTGCTTCTATAGATTTAATAGGAAGAAAAATGTTAGAAAAGAACATTATATTGGAGAAAGTGTCTGGGTATGTACTCCCTTAACAGAAAATCCCATATGTTTGCCTGTAGCAGAAGTGGAAATCTGTGGTCAATTTGGAAAGGTTTATGGAAAAGCGGTAGTAGTTTCAGATAAGTTAGACAGAGATGAGTATATATTAGGAAATAAAACTGCAAAATTGATAAAAGAATTGGATAGAGATCTTAGAGATGAAATTAACGTATTAAACGTTAATGAAGGAAGGAATGTCAAAATAATAATGAAATAGAAACGAACGAAGAGTCTGAAGAGAATGAAGAATCCATGAAACAGAAAATCAAAAGTATGATATAGATGACAAGAATAAACATTTCACCAAATTTCACGAAGATAGAGCTGTGAAAGAAAAGGATTCTGAACCATCTGTTTGCAAGACTTCAATTGATTTGAAATGTTTATCTTTGAAGGATGAAGTCAAATCTGGAGAAGAACAGATTATTGAATTGAAGGAAAGAGTATCGGTTTTGGAGGAAGAAATAGAGAACAAGAAAACATTACTTGTTGAGAAAGATAGTATGTTAGCTAAAAGGGAAATGATAATCGGTGAGGATAATAAAGAAATTCTTGAATTAAGGGACGAAATTGCTGTCAAGAACCAGAATCTTGATGAGAAAATAAGAGAAATCAACAAATTATCTGAAACAATCAATACGTAGATAACTTTGATAATGAATGCAAGATATTGTATTTGCAAAATGAATTGGAAAATCTTCAGAAATCAATTAATGTAGAACGTGAGTCTTTCAGGAAAGAAATTGAGGAGAAAGATGCGAAACTTCTAGATACTGAGAGTAAAGTGACTTTTTTAAAAGAAGAAATAATTTTGAAAGATGAAGAACTTTCGTCAAAAGTGGCAGTAGTTTCCGGGCTCACTGGTACAAGTGATGATAATTCTGAATTGCAGAAAAACATTAATTCCTTGCAAGGGAAATTGAATTCTGTCAATAAAGTTTATAATACTGAATTGGAATCTCTTCAGAAGCTAGTTGCAGATAAAGATAGTCTTCTGTGTCATAAATTGAAGAAAGAGTTAACTCTCAAATATATAAAAGAAAAAACAAATGCAAATTGTAAAATTCTTGAAAGAGGGGAGGTGTTTGTCAAATTCATTTCCGGACTAATCTAGTTGTCATAAAATAAAAGTTATTATTGTATATTAAATTTTAGACTTTGATTATAAGATTTATAAATTTTGGCACCAAGGTGACCAAAATTCTTGAAAGAGGGGAGGTGTTTGTAACGTTTCAACTTCGTTGGCGGATTTGCCAAAGTTACCATGAGTTGTAAACAAATATTGGAAACATTGTTAAAGGTTACGATAGTAACAGAAGTATTGATATATAAAAAGGTTGAGAGATTGAAAGACGAAAACGATGTTGATCAAAAGTTGAAATTGAATGAATTGTATGTAACCTCTGAAAGGTGAAATAAATTGTTATTTTAAAAGAAAGAATCTATCTCATATGATATCTGAAAGTGAAGAACTTCAAAGAATATAATAAACAACATGATAAAGATACAACATAAAAAAAGATGTTGTATGGATATACAAACTTGTAACGGCCAGTTAATAAGGCAAGATAACGTGGACGTTACACCCGCCACCTCGCCGCCCCCGCCGCCTCGCCGCCCCGCCGCCCCCGCCTTCCTCGCCGCCCCCGCCTTCCTCGCCGCCCCCGCCGCCCCGCCACCTCGCCGCCCCGCCGCCCGCCACCTCGCCGCCCCAGCCGTCTCGCCGCCCGCCGCCCCGCCCCCGCCGCCCCGCCGCCCCCTGCCCCGCCACCCCGCCGCCCCGCCACCTCGCCGCCCGCCACCTCGCCGTCCCAGCCGCCTCGCCGCCCCAGCCGCCTCGCCGCCCGCCGCCCGCCTTCCTCGCCGCCCTGCCCCCGCCCCCGCCGCCCCCGCCGTCCCGCAGCCCCGCCGCCCCCGCCGCCCCGCCGCCCCTGCCGCCCCCACCGCCCTAAAGACGATACCTACAAATTTTTATTAACGCTCACAACAATGAAACTATATGAGTATATACCTTTGCAAGAAACGATAAAAGCACGACAATTAACCGCAAACCATTTTGACGCAATGAAGTGTGAGAAATATTTTAAAGTTGTGTCCAACCCACTGAACGCCGGATCTGAAAGAGCTATTTAGGGCGGTTTTCACAGAACTGCGTTTGAAGGACATCAGCTGTTTCGGTGTCATCCAATTGTAAGGCTGAAAGCCATCCTTACGACGTGACTGTAGTGACGTGTAAGGACCGTATTGGACAAAACCGTAACAGCTGTCCAAATGTCAGAGACAGCAAAGTAAAAACCACCGTATATTGTGACGTCGGGGGAACACAAGAGCAATCACAGACACGAGCTCAGAGATTTACAGGTATAGTATTAGAATAGTACATTATTAGTAATAGTACATTATTATTAGTAATAGTACATTATTATTAGCAATAGTACATTATTAGAATAATACATTATTAGTAATAGTACATTATTAGTAATTACAAATAACAGTTTGAACAGTTATTTACAGCTCTGATAGCCCCTCTGATCCCCTGATCGCAGGACCGACCTTTAAATGATTCAAGATCTGCCTGACTCGTGGCCCTGCCCACTCCAGAGCGCGCTTACGCACACAGCGTAGAGCTCCGTGACCTCAGTCACCCATGGAAATGGAAATGATCTTGGCTGTCCAGGTGACGCCGCGTCGAAGGCTGTGTTGCCGACCGTTTCGACCATCTTGTCGTGGTCTTCAGGGCTGGTCTGCAGACCAGCAGGACAGAGCAGACCAGCCCTGAGGAAGACCACGACAAGATGGTCGAAACGGTCGGCAACACAGCCTTCGACGCGGCGTCACCTGGACAGCCAAGATCATTTACATGACTCTGGCCGCGGAAGCCTACGACTTCACCCATAGAAATGATCGACAGCGGTGTCCCAACACCTGGGTTGCCCTACGATCATCGGTCGCCTCCACATCGCCCTAGTTCTGTGCATTCGCACGAGGTTTTCACATAGCTCGAAATCCACCCCCGCGCTTTGCGCTCTCGCTTATATACCTTCAAACCACGTGACACGCAACGTCATCTTGCGTACGCGCGGCCAATCATACCACGTGATTCCAACGGCCAATCATACCACCGTCACGCGGTGTGGGCATCACTTTTTAAGGATTCCTGGAAATTGCCAAAATACCTCGGGAGCCTTCGCCCCATAGCTACCGACTATTCAAACTCTTACTTTCCCCTACCGGCGTCTCTGCCTGTACTAATCCTGCCGCGCGGCGCCTGCTTGGCGCAGGCCATCCTGCCAACGAGATTCTATGGCCACCCTATTGTGGCGTCATGGAGAAAAATACACAGACATTTACAAGTATGTACAAGTTTATTTACACGTATGTACAATAACCAACTTCTGCTCCGAAACTACACACTCGTGAGTATTTCCCTGTGCAAACCCCACATAGCTAGGGAGACCCTGCCTCCCACGCCACTACCGTGACCTCGTCACCCGTGCACAAGACACGACACGCTCCAGCCTGGAAGTAGAATTTTGCGCATCGCGCGTAGTTTCCGGAATTAAAACGTTGAAAGAAAGACATTCACGTATTATACCAGCGGTGGCGGAGTCGGAGACGGAGAGGGCGACGGAGAGGGAGACGGAGGGGGAGACGGAGGGGGTGACGGAGAGAGAGACGGAGACGGAGAGGGAGACTGAGAAGGAGACGGAGAGGGAGACGGAGAGGGAGACAGAGAGGGAGACAGAGAGGGAGACAGAGAGGGAGACAGAGAGGGAGACAGAGAGGGAGACGGAGAGGGAGACGGAGAGGAGACAGAGGGGGAGACGAGAGGGGAGAGAGGAGAGAGAGGAGACAGGGAGGACAGAGAGGAGACAGAGAGGAGCAGAGAGGGAGACAGAGAGAGACAGAGAGGGAGACAGAGAGAGACAGAGGAGCGAGAGGAGACGGAGAGGGAGACAGAGAGAGGGGCAGAGAGAGCGGAGAGGGGAGACGGAGGGAGACAGAGAGGAGACAGAGAGGGGGGCAGAGAGGGAGGCAGAGAGGGGCAGAGGAGACGAGGAGACGAGAGGAGAGAGCGAGAGGAGACGGAGAGGAGACAGAGAGGCAGAGGGAGACAGAGAGGGACGGAGAGGAGGAGGAGCAGAGGAGACGAGAGGAGACAGAGAGGGAGACAGAGGAGAGAAGAGAGGGAGACAGAGGGAGAGGAGACAGAGAGAGGAGACAGGAGAGGAGAGGCAGAGAGGAGGGACAGGGGAGAGGAGCAAGGAGACGGAGAGGAGACAGAGAGGCGAGAGGAGCAGGAAGGAGAGGCAGAGAGGAGACGAGAGAGGGAGACAGAGAGGGAGAGAGGAGACGGAGAGAGGGAGACAGAGAGAGAGGGCAGAGGGAGGCGGAGAGGAGAGACAGAGGGAGACAGAGAGGAGACAGAGGAGAGGGGCAGAGAGGAGAGGCGAGAGGAGCAGAGAGGGGGAGACAGAGAGGAGACGGAGAGGGAGACAGGAGAGGGAGACAGAGAGGGAGGCGGAGAGAGTGGCGGAGAGGGAGCGGAGAGGGAGGCAGAGAGGGGGGGGGAGAGGGGGGGGGGGGAGGGCGGAGAGGTGGCGGGAGGCGGTAAGCGGTGGCGAAGCGATGGCGTGTTATCGCGCGAGCGGCAGATTGCGGGTGCCGCGGGTCTTGTCCAAACACGCCCGCCCCCACCGCCCGCGTCGCCCCGCGCGCAAACGACAGAGCCCGCCGTCCCCCGTCCCAAGGCCCGGCTGGAAGCTGCTGTAGGGCACAGACAGGGTTGCCAACGTAGAAAAACCGGTGGGAATGCGCCGAGTATTAATCGTGTAACTCTTCTCGAACGGTGGCTTGGAGAATTGCTGGTAGAGTATGATATTTGTTACGACTTCCGCTACTAGATTTTATGAAGCAATGCCAATTTTTGGAATATCAGTCATGCCTTCGCAACTTTCTCAATGATTTTAGTTCTATATTTCCCAGGAGATCGAGGTATCTCCTGCGATGGATCTGGATTTGCTTTGGCTTAGTCAAAAATTGTAGTCGTTTTTGTAACTCCCAGACAGCATAAAACTGATGATGATGGCTAAGCCATCAAAAGCTGCTCTTATTGAAATGAATAGTATTGTTGACAATGGCAACGTCTTCATTCATTTCAATAATGTACATGTCCACTACAACTCACCACTAAACCAATGCGAACTTGGTCACAACAAACTTCGTGAAACATTCTCGTGCTACACCCCACGAAGATGACTAGTAACTGTCGAGTATAACCTTCAAACATGAGATGTTGCAAGCTGAAAATACTTTCATTGTGATACACTGGGATGATGGTTACTGGCAAATCCATAAGAATGGTTGCAGTTCTTATGGTAACTTCTTTAAAAAAATGTATAATATATGCTATACTTTTTATGTAATAGCGGATGTTAGCTATTCCATTTTGTTTACTGTGAGTAATCGTGAAGTAGAAGTGAAATACTATGATGTAGGAGTTGGATAACCACATAATATTCAACAATAATTTAAATAACCTTCAACATCCGCCAGCTCCACTCCCAATTGTTATACTACCCACCTGAAGAAAACTCAGAAATATTGTGATGAAACGTGTTTTGATAAAAGATCTTTGTGATTAATACTGTAGCAGATTCGTGGTACTTAATTTTTAATTTCCATGTAGTGTAACATGTTGATTTATTTAATTAACATTAAAGTTTTCAATTATATGAAAATGTCTGTTATTATGCTCTTAAATTACTGATTGTTTCATGTCGATGTGTATTTATTCTCGGAGACTAATGAAAAGAGGAAAGGGTACAAATTTTGAAACAATACAATCACTATTCACTATGATCACAGAGATGGTGTTTCTAAAAATGTAAATGAAATGATTTGTATTCACCGACATTTGTCGTCAGTTGTCAGTTAGAAACCTATTGATATCCACCTTAATTTAAAATCGTAATGCTCCAAATATAATTATAATCACTGAATTTTTTTTGTAAAAAGACATGTGTCACACAAATGCTGGATACTGTTCTTATAAATACACTTATCGAACTTAACTCTAAGTTTTTGTTCGCTAACAATGCCCACACATGTTTTCTGAAGGACGAAACGCTTTCAATACATCGATTACTTCTCTCTGAATGATGAAATGAGTAACTGACGGCTGATAATATTCTATGAATTTCAATATATTATTAAAATGTAGTATTTATTCTCAATAATCGGTTAAGAATTAGTGGAAACATCTAGGGATTACTAACTTTCATTTAAACCAAAAATCATTAAACTTGGTTGAGAACAAAGATCAAACGTCTTTCTAACTTGAAGCTTTCAGTGATTTAAATACAGAAAATTTGATACTTTCTAAACTTTAGAAAGAAAGATTCTATGAAGTTAGAATTTTAGAAAATCGAAATTATGTCACATTTATAAATGACATTACAGAACTTTAGTGATGAACCTAACTTTTATTGAGAGGATATCGAGAAAATTAATTATTCAACTGGCAGTTACAATAAGGGAAATTCATTTGAAAAATTGTATAGCGTGTCATACTCTTCATAAGTGTGTACGTCTCGTGGGTTTGCACCAGCAGCAGACGCGTTTAATGCATACGCAATGGAGGAGACGCCTCGTACGTAAAACTGTGCGTGGGCGCGGCGGGAGACGCTCTCATGAAAATTCAAGCGGCCTCTGTTGTTCGTGATTTCGCGTTTAAGGAACAGGAAGCCCCGTTCCTCTTCGCCTCGTGACATTTACGTGGTCACTTTGGGATCCTCCGTCCTCGCGCCCACATTTTGAGGAGGTGCGGAGCCGGACGGAGGGGGGGGGGAGGTTGGAGGTCGTTAATGCAGCCGGATGCGAGCGAATGGCGCAGAAGACGTGGTGGCTTGTTCTGTAACTCACCGACGGCGCCCACTCACAGCTGAGCATAATTAGACTTCTCCGAGGCCTGGGAGATGACACTTCGTAATTTGGGCTTTTCATTGGTCGTGGTGGAGATTAATTAGAGGTTCTCAGTACCGTCAACTACCTTGTTCAATATTAACTTTCATAATAATAATAATTATTATAAGGTCTCCATTCATAAAATTTTAGTCCCCGATACGCTACCCAAATTAGTCATTAATTTAATAAAAATAGGTATATATTTATAAAATAATGCAATAATTATTCCCGAGATACCGGAACGCCGTTTCGTCGCATTCCGCAAGAAATCTAGCCCTGATAATAACAACAAAAATAGTAATAAATAACAATAATAATAATAATAATAATAATAATAATAATAATAAAAATAATCGATGTTGCAGTTCCCACAGACGACAAACTGGTGTCAACTACTGCTGAAAAGAAACGAAAACACCAACATTGGTGGCGTGGTAACCAAGGATTGGTTACTGGACAAAGGCGATTAAAAGAGAAAAACCTCAGAGCAATGCAAAAAGCCACTTTACTGGGCACAGCAAATATAGCCAGGAAAATTTTTAAGTCTGAATTAGGGAAGAAAGTGTACTTAGAATATGAAGACATCACTTGAATCCATCAAAATGTAAAAGACTACAAGTTTTGAGAACTGTACTGACACAAAACCATAAATATAAGTATTTCTTCACCGAAGCTCTATGACTTTGTACTGACAAATTGTGTCTTGAGATTGTCCTCTGACACCTTTTGTAGTGAAAAGAAAACAAATAATAATAATAATAATAATAATAATAATAATAATTATTATTATTATTATTATTATTATTATTATTATTATTATTAGTATTATTATAGTAATAATAGTAATAATATCTTTGTTTCTGTGGAGGCATGCCACAGATGCTACTCTTCCTTTACACACTTATAGAACTTTACATTTACATACAATTGTATCGTTTGGGCGCAAAGATAACTGATATTTCACCTTCCATAGAAAAATTCAGTGATCGCATTAACTACATTAAATAGGCTGCATACAATGTTAGAGTGAATTTTCAATTTCATTATTCTGAACTCGAAAGCTAATGTCATACAAAGAAAACAAACCATTCGCTATAAGAAAGCGTCGTAATTCAATAAGCTTGGTTTCGCAAACTGTCAGAAATATCTTCATAGACATACGCATTGATGAAGGGGGACAAGAGGGCCGTGCCCCTGAAAATTTTGAAAGTGGCCCCGTAATCTTACATAATACATTTTCATTTCTTCAACATGTTCTAGGTCTGACTTTCTCTTTCTTTAATCTGACAATTTGGAAAATTGATGTACATTTTAAGAAGCTGCTCTCCAAGACCTGTAAATGGTTCATTAAATAAATTTTATTTACTAATTATGATTTAATTATCGCATAAGTGTGGTTTATTCATTAACTAATAAAATAAATCGTCTGAAGATAAAAAATACATTATAGAAGAGGAGTACTAGACCCTCCCCTGGCCTATATTCTGTGCGCATCTGTAACACGAGATGGACACACTTCTGAAAAAACTGCAAACAAGTGCTGCTATAGATAGATAGATTCTTTGGGTTTCCGGGCGCGTCAACTCCTTCGGTCATTAGTCCCGTTAGTGTAGTGCATGTTTTTATCTCGGGAGATAGCGGTGATCTTCCTCCGCTGGATGGCGAGATCCGGCGCCGACCTACCGTCGGCTAGTGGGGTTTCCCTCTAACCAGGACTCTCCACCAGCGGCGCCACCCAGCCAGGACAAGCTCCCAAACTCCGATCGGTCTCCCGAAATATGTGGTAGTGTAGTGCATGTTAGAGTAAGTGTGTGTGTGTGTGTGTGTAAGGGGCGATGATAGGACAAGGAAGAGGAAGAACAGATCGTGCGCGGTCCGTGGCCCGTTTGTTAGGGTACTGCTCCGGCATTCGTTTGGTGTTGATCAGCTGCTATAGAGTAACACAGACTTTCTCGTACTAATTGAAATGATTGAAGGCGTTTTCATTGTCAACAGTAGTATTTATTACAATAGTATTTTTGAAATAAATACTATTGTTGACAATGACAACGCCTTCAATCATTTCAATTATGTAAATGTCAACTACAACTCACCACTGAATCAATATTTCTCGTACTAGTTATTTGGCTAATGTCTTCAGTCTAGGCTAGCTTTTCGATTTAGCCCTATCCTCTTACCCTGCCATTTTATTGGCTCTTACAAGACGCTTTTCGGGCTTTTAATGGTGTGGAAATGAACATTTTCGAGATCTTAATGTAATTGCAAATGAAATACGATTTTAGGAGTATTAGTAGAGAGTAAAACTTGATTCAGTATCATAATGTTCGTTGAAAAATGGGACCGTTCATGAAAAAATGTATTTTGGACTATCTGTACAAGACAGACAGGTACTAACAGTAAGTGCAAGTGTGTGGATAAGGGGAGAGGATAGGACAAGGAAGAGAAAGATCGCGCGCGGTCCGTGGCCCGATTGTTAGAGTACTGCTCCAGCATTCACCTGGTGTTGCTCAAAGAAACCAAAGAAAACTACCGATCAAAGCAGCCGGCCGCTAGTATTCTCCTGCAGACAGCGACAGAACTGGATCTATACTGCGGTTTTTACTTTGCTGCGTCTGACATTTCTTCAGCTGTTATGGTGCCATATAATCGGGACCTTAAACATCACTACAGTGGCGTCACTATGGTGACGTTGAAACTCCCGATTCGATGAAACCGCCAATACCTGATATGTGGCAGACACACAGTTAGAAAAATCGCACTATACCTATGTAGTAGTCGCTGTCTGGAGGAGAATTCTAGCGGCCGGCTGCTTTGATCGGTAGTTTTCTTTCACAACGCCAGGCTTGTCCCGGGTGGGGGCGGTGCCCCACTGGTGGGAGAGTCCTGGTTAGGGGGAACCCCACTAACCGACTGTATGTCGGCGCCAGATCTCGCCATCCACCAGGGGAAGATCACCTACATCTCCCGCGAAAAAATGCACTTCACTAACGGAACTAACGACCAAAGCAGTTGATGCGCCCGGAAACACGAAAAAATCAATCAATCAACCTAACTTATGTAGTGGCCAAATCCCGCCATACCCTGGGACCTCCCAGTCAGAGTAAACAACAGCTGAGCTACCTAAGCCAGTTTGGGCTCCCTGTCCGTGGGAGGGGGGGGGGTTGGGCGCGGCGCGGCGGTGGCGCTGACGAGTGGCGAGTGGTGGAGAGCGGAGGTGCAGAGTGAAGTGGCTCCCTCTGACCCAAGACGCCTCCAACGCCTCCCGTGGGCGAGCGAGAAACCAGCCCCCGCACCGCTCGCTCGCGTGACACCTAGTCGCCAGGCGACTGCCGGCCTCACAGCACAACACGAAGAGAACTAGCTCGTAACTAGAGTCCGGATTTTTATGTAATTACATTTTTTTGTCTTTCTACTTACCGTCCTGGAAATTGTAATCTTGGCGAATCGTTGCCGTAATAGCACAATATCTAACTTTTCGTTACGTATTTTTACATATTGGACACTATATTACATATTTTACATATTTTGGACCGGTAGTAGTAGCTCAGTACATCAACTGATGTCACTGCAGAGCCCCTGACCGGGAGGTCCTAGTTTCGAGTCCTGACGGCGGCCGGATTTTCGACACTGGCTATTCAGCTAGTTTGAATTCAGTCGCTGTCTGGAGGAGAATTCTAGCAACCGGCTGCTCTGATCGGTAGTTTTCCGTGGTTTCTCCGATCAACGCCAGGCGAATGTCGGAGCAGTATCCTACCAAACGGGCCACGGACCGCGTGTGATCTGTCCTTCCTCTTCCTTGTCCCATCCTCTCCCCTTACACACACACACTTACACTAACACGCACTACACTACCACATATTCCGAGAGATCGGTCGGGAGGTTAGAGTTTGTCCCGGCTGGGGCGGTGCCCCGCTGGTGGGAAAGACCTGGTTAGGGGGAAACCCCACTAGCCGACGGTAGGTCGGCTCCGGATTTCGCCATCCAGCGGGGGAAGATCACCACCATCTCGCGAGGAAAAAACATGCACTACACTAACGGGACTAATGATCGAAGTTGTTGACGCACCCGGAAACACGAACAAATCAATCAATTTACATATTTTGGTATTCACAAAATATTTTTACGTTTTATCAATTTTCTTCTCATTATTTCATTTTTTAAATGAAAAGAAGTATTCTAAAAGAATGAACATTTTTTACATTGTTCCTGTATGCTGTCTACTCGCGTGAAGACGCGGCCACAGTTCGGTGCGTCTGCTTCAGTCCCTCTGAGTGCGTGCCAGTGACTGAGATCATTTTCAACTTAAGGTGTGAAAAGTATTACTGACACCGCGTTTCGTGACCTTTAACCTAAATTTTCGAGAAACTTCGGTGTAGTACATTTTGCTGGTCGAAGATATCGCCAGTTTGTACAATGGCCTCTATTGCATCTAGTCTGGCTGGTAAACTACGGTCCTGGGTAGCAGCAGATTGTGTTTACCACAGATTGATTCACTGACTGAATGATTTTTAAAACGTTCGTATAATTTTTAAAATTTGTTAGGGTATTTTTATACAATTTCGTGTTATTAGTGTATTTTAATATAACACATTATATCCCATATTACATACGTACTACATATTCTCACTGTTTTCATTACATATTTATGTACATGTTTTGAAGTTTCATACTACATATTTTTTTCTGGTCTCTACTCATAACTACGGGGCGAATTTTGACGACCTGAAACATCACCAAAATGGCTCAATAAAATGCTCTTAAAATGTTTTAAATACCCTGAAACCGAAGATAAATGACGTAAAAATGTGATCAAAACCAGTTCGGATGAACATCTTAATATATGTCACAGATGCAATCCAGGCTTCTTCTATTCGTTAAAGTGCAATCAGCTTTCAAAACTTTTGGTTTGGACTGGTCTTTACCAGAAAAATATCTGACTTGGGTTACCCCGTAATCGGCCGAACCGCCAATGACTCTGACAGGTGTCAGGAACCTTAGATTGCATACTCGCAACAGCAGATCTTAGTACTTCTATTGCTCTACCGCTCTCAAAAACCTTCCACTGCGCATGCCCGAACGTGGCCTCTCCCTCCAAAGCTCCTACCATTTCCCCGCCTGCCTGCGCTCTTTGTCACAACGTAGCTTTCTCTCTCTCTCTGTCATTCTCTCGTGGGTCGCGCAGTAATACAACACTGCAAGTTTGGTGATAACAAACTGATGAGTGAGAAGGATCAGACGGAAGGCAGCTGACGTGTTTCTACAGTAGGGGTTGTCCAAACGATCAACAGTGTGTCTTGAAGAGTTGCGTTCTCCAGTCCCTGTTTGACCGTGGCTAGTGAGCAGTGACAGTGTGCTTTACACAGTATTTGCTCTTTTTCACAAAACCCCAATTATTACAAATAATTCAAAGTATATCCAGTGAAAAACGATATGTCGGTGATCAAATAATGATTGAACATGGCCACATTCTTCTCCGTCTTCCACCGTACCATCCACATCTAAATCAAATAGCACTTGTTTGGGGATTTTTTAAAGCGCGAGGCAGCAGAAACAATTGGTGCATCCTCAAAAGAAAAGAAAACGTACAACTCAACGTAAAACTCAAAAGAAAAATTACAGTGCTGAACAATGAAAGAAATCCCTGATGTGTAGGGAATAGAGACGACATAATAATTCAGTTAAGTATGGACCAACAAACGATGTATTCATTTTTTGGACACTCCTGGGAGTGCGAGTTCCTCTTTTGACGAAGAGGGCAGTGATGACGAGTGACGGTCAGCGCGATCGCTGCGTCTTGCAGTCGCCTCTCCTTGTGGCCTACGCGCTTTTTTATCGCCGAGAGGGGAAATCTCAGATGTCACAGGGTGGGGGCAGCCTCCGAGACTTTACCAAAGGTACGTCGGCCATGAGGGTTTTTGCGAGCGGTTCAGCTATAAGAGAGGAAATCGAATCGGTCACCAGATATAGGTACTCATAAATTCTGTGGAGAACATTTGTTACATCTCGTAACTTTTATTTGAAGCACGTACCATTATAATCGATTAAATTAACAAAAAATGCATTAAAATTACGGAAAAATTAAAAATGACTAATTAGCCGATGACTTCTTAATCGATAAAAAATGAAAAAATTACATGTAAAAATTGGTAATTTCCTGTTGTTATAACATAAAATGAATTTCTGTACTAAACGGCATTGTTCTAAAGTGAAAAGAAAAGAATTGACATTTCTTTAAAATTCGCCCCTACTCATAACTTAAGGCTGATTTTGGTCGCAAATTGACCTTCCTAGAACCACTTGTATCTACCGAGGCCCAGTCCCGGGCAAGGGCAAAGACTCCCAGGCCCATATTCTCCCGGGGGCAAGTGCAGGTGTGCTTTTTGGGAGATATCAGCCCTTCTATGCTGATACCAGTTTAAAAGTTTCTTTGGGGATTCAAAATTTTAGTTTTAAGGCCCTAAACCGCTTCGTTGGAGATATTTAACGATATAGATTAAAAATATGCGGCCGGGTGTTGCGGGTTGCATGTGATATGCATATTTAAATACTTTTTTTTTTTCAAACAAATCCTTCATATTTTTTAAGTAAAGTGCAATTCGTCACGTCTACGTGAAATTCTCTTTCTTTAGAGACCTCATTTATAAAGATTGGTTGCGTGTGAGAGCTGCAAAACATGTGTATACTACTGAAATAGTACAGGACACGATTTTTATTTCGGTAGGGAAGAAAATTCTTCTTTTTGTTGCCAATAGAATAAATCATATTTTGCATAACGGAATTTTTAACTACAAAAAAGCCACTAAATTTTTTAAAAATTTCTGTTGAAGTAATATCAAATCGTTTTCCAACAGAGTGTACGGACACGTGACGAATTTTGTTTTTCACTCACTTTTTTAATGAAACATTGTATTTGCTGGTCTGTGAGTTGATGTTCTTATTTAATTTTTTCAGGGTATTTTGATAATTCGTATATTCATTTGGTTTTCCTCAGTCAAAATAAAATCGTTGCAGACTATCTCAAATGTTGCTTGACGCTAGTAACAAAAAAATAAATAATTTTTGCTTGGCGAAATTTAGTTTTAAACGTTTTTAAAGCTCCAATGCTACGAAAAAATATTTTGCTGGCATTGAATGATGTTGTCCAACTGGCTGACTCGACCCGGATGCAGTCGTGGTGATTTCGAGGAACGAAACACGTTTTGCTCCACAGTCATTTTCTAGAAGAGATATGAGAAGACTTCATCCTGAAAGTGTCTGTAAAATATTTCTGTGAACAGCTGTCGTCGAGAATAGCCTTGGGAGATATCCGACCGTTTTACTACAGGGAATACACCAACCGTAATGTTCTTGCTAAATGTGAGACTGGCAATGGATTGTGTTTCCGCCTGCTCTGAAAAACGACTCAAATTTGAGGTGACGTATTGAGGAAGAACAAAATGTAAGGATTTCAAAAAACGGTGAAAACTTCAGTGTGTTTTCTAGTTATTTTCCCTTTGCTCTGGATTATTATGAGATATACCAGATGGTATCTGGAATTAATACTCATCTGTGCTATTGCACAGAACATAATTAGAAGTGAACATTTTGCATTAGCTGGATTTAGAATAACTTATAAGCGTCTAAATATCTAAAGAGACATTAAAATAAATGGACTGAGATATAAAAATAAACGTGATCTCGGAGATTAGTCTGACAAACATAATGAATTTGTACTATGGTCAATAAAGAGAGTCTACGTTTAGACTTTACAGAGCCCAATCAAAAGGAATTTTTTAAATTTTAGCTGTGAATATGAGACTGTGATGTATTTGATTCACTACAAGTTGCATCTAGTAGGTTGCAGTGAATACTGGCATGAGCTAAGTAATTTACTTTCAAAACCACGAACATTTAATGTAATGCCGTTTTTTGTTAAATACGTTATTTCTAGTCATAAAGAGAGAAAACTAAACTTCTGTGCCAATCAGCACTTTTGTGATTTCTCCAGAATAAATAAAATACCGAAAAGACGATCTGTAAGACGATTACTTGTTCGTAGGAAGGCGGGAAGAAACATAGCTCACTTGCATTGTATGCATTTAAAAGTACTAAATGTTGTTAGTGTTTTGTTCTTAAAATTATAAGATGTTTTCTTAAGAAACTAACAAACGGTATATGAAATATAATGCCCAAAGCTACATTGGAAATTTTATAACAATTGCACAAACAAACACAGCAAGTTCTTAGGTTTTTTGTTAAGAAAGTTTCTCTTGTCAGTTCAATCCCTGGATAGTGCTTCCGCAAAGAAATCTCTCACCGCTCTCCAAAACCTCTGTCAAGTGCTGAAGAAAAAGAAGAATATAGATCTATAGGAATTTGTTTCTGGTTTGGCCGGGTCCGTTCAATTCATAAACACTCCCATTCATCTTCGCCATTCGTTCTATATATCTTTGTGAACAATTTATACATATTATTTTCTTACTTTTTATTTATTTATTTTACGTTAAAAAACAGTTAAAACTGCGTATGACGTGCTATGGGGAAATGTGAATTGTGTGCACATTTTCAAAATTCTGTGCTCCCTACACTAAGGCATATACTACTTGAATCTCGGGGAAAAAATAAATAAAAAAAAGCTCCGATGTAATAAAATTTATTTTCAAGGATAAATAAGCAATAAATGTTGGGTTCTTATCCATGTTGTCCTTCGGAATAATACTTCCTGCCGTGAAAACATGGAAACGATAATTGGAATAATTGTATTTCGCACTAAATTCTAGAAGACGTGCACAGAAAAAAATGAAGTTACATTTATGTCCAGAAGCAAAACAAGGGGCCATATCAGCATTTGCTCAATGGATCAGGGAAACTGGACGGAAAGCTGATCGAGATGGGGGTCATTGACCCGGAGGCACTTGGGATTCTCACACCAAATCGCACCTGCAATAATATGCCTTTATTTCGTATTTTTATTTAAATGAAAGCCGCATATATAATGTAAGAATAAACGGAAAGTTGATCGCAACAATCATATACATAAATATCAACAACAATACAACCACAATACAGAATTATATCTTCAGTTGATTACTAGACGTTTTTCTTCACCATATACCTTTTATTCGACAAATCTCACTGATGAAATAGTTCACTGCACTTCTGGGAAGTGTAAAGTTTCAAAAAGCGAATAAGAAGAAACAGCATTTTTACCGGAACTTTTTTGTTGCAAGAATGACACGTCCTTCACTGACATTTAATAGTATTACATTGATCATCATCGTTGCTGAATTTCTAATCAAATAAACATTAAAATGTGGAGAAGATTCTCCGGAAACACTTGATACTCCTTGAGTGACAGATTGTATAGATACTAGAACTCGTGTACGGACATCTGATCTAATAATTAATAGATCACCACCGCATCATCTTGACACTAAAATTCACTTCATTGAAAACGTATAATTTAATTGAAAACTGGAAAGATAATTGTAAACAACTTATATTCTAATATATTGAACAAAAGAGAAAAAAAGTCTGTTTGACGAGAGCGAACAACTTATGACATAGTGAACTTTTAATTTTTAGTTTAACCTGTTGTAAGAAGGAGTAGTTTTTTAGTTTAACGGGTTGGCCCCTTGTTTGTCTTCTGGACATAAATGTAACTTCATTATCTGTGCACGGCTTCTAGAATTCAGTGGGAAATACAGTTATTCAAATTATCGTTTCCATGTTGTCGCGGCAGGATGTATTATTCCTTGACGAAGGACATCATGGATAAGGACCCAAAATTTATTGCATATTTATCCTTGAAAATAGATTTTATTACATGGGAGCGGTTTTTTTCCTCATTCAAAATTCAAGTAGTATATGACTGTGTAGGGATCACAGAATTTTGAAAATGTGCACAGAATTCACTTCTCCTCATAGCACGTCATACACAGTTTTAAGTGTTTTTGACTTAAAATAAATAAGAAAATAAATAAAAAAACTTTTGCGGATCTTCTTTATATAGCAGCAAGTATCATACTTTTAGAATGCAATATGCAAATATCAAAAGAGAAGGATCCAACTGGTTCGACAGCAACTTCTCGGTCAAACGGCACAGCTTTTCTCGATGCACACTCTTCAATTCATCCGTCATGGCAATGATTAAGTTAGATAGATAGATTTATTAAAGTTCGCTTTGAGCTAATGCTCGGTGGCAAACATTATTACAATTAGATATACAATTACAAAACTATTACGAGTATTTACACATATACTTACAATTAGAATTAGAGATTAATATCCTAATTATAATTAATTTTGAGTTATCTATATGTTGACTTATAGCTTTTCTAACACTTCACTTCACTCCACTTTTAAATTTTATTTTTTTTCACTTCACTGAATAAAGACATGACTATATTATTAATAATACTAACGATTATAATAATGAAACTAAAATAATAAAATAATAATAATAATAATAATAATAATAATAAAAGTCCCAGTGCTATTAATGATGACCTACATAGAATTAAGTATATTTTTAAATTTCACTACATTAGAAGGAAGAGTCTCTAGTTACAAGAGATCTATTTATGATATCATTCACAGTAGCAAGAAAAAATAAAATAAAAACAGACGAAAAAATGAAGGAAAATCTTCACTATTGAATTTTGGTCTAAACGATATGTTGAGCGCCAGTTAAACGTTTTTTGGTTACAACATGATTTCATAAACATGGATGTTGCTGCAAAATCTTGAATATTGAATCTCATAAAAAGGAAAATGTGTATTTCTAAGATATTATGAAATCTTTTTCAATTTTCTGGAGGTTGTGCGATCGTGCAACCTAAGCACGAGCCGTCCTGAATGATCCCTCCTTGGATGAGGGATTCAAGAAATAAGTAAGAAATAAGGAGAACTCAACTAGTGCCTTGGTATAAACGACACGATTTCATTAAAAATTAATTTATATTTCACTGTTGTTAGAGATAAGAATTCGGAGTTCTTTCACCAATATTTATTTAACAAATGTCACCAACGAATTCACTGCAATTAGAAATAGTAATCCACTGACGCAAGCTGTATGCATCGAATAAGAAGAAACTAGAGAGACTTTTTGCAGAACTTATCCTACAGCAGCAATAGAGGGTGAAATTGAGAAAGAGATTTTGCGGAAGATACAATATAGGACGAAATCATTACAATATAGGACGAAATTGAAGAAGTTCCAGATATGTGGCGACGGAGTGTGAGCAAAATTCCCATAATGCCTCATCCTTTTGACTCCCATTTGTTCGACTAGAGTTTTCCATCAACCACTGATCTGTGTATAAGAGTAAATTACTATATAATTATTAAATATAATAATACAATATATAATTATTATACAGATTACCACAACCCTCTTCAGTTCCATCGTGGGAATATAAAGGGGCAGCACACTCTGCCCTGAGTTGGAACGAATTCATATTACATGACCAGGGTCGATATCGTGCAAAATAAGTCGCGTCAGTGATTTGATTGTGTAGTGATTTATCGCGGAAATGACAGCAATTTCCCCCTCCCAGCCTGTATCGCGAGATCCGGCTCCGACCTACACTGCATCGTTAGGATTTTCCCCAACCAGGTATTTCCCCCAGCATGTACAAGCTCTAAGCTCCCGACCAGTCTCCCGGCATGTGTGGTAGTGTAGTGCATGTTAGTGTAAGTAAGGGGTGAGGATAGGACAAGGAAGAGGAAGGAAAGATCGCGCGCGGTCCGTGGTCCGTTTGTTAGGCTACTGCTCCAGCATTCGCCTCGTGTTGATTGGAGAAACCACGGAAAACTACCGATCAAAGCAGCCGGCCGCTAGAATTGTCCTCCAGACTGCATATGATTTTGACTTAGCCATTTAGCAAGTGGCGAAAATGCTGACACCACCTGGACGCAAACCCTAGAACCTCCAGATCGGAAGCACTACAGCGACATCACTTGATGCCCTGAGCCACCATCACTTCTCCGCCATGCGCGGAAGCTCAGGAGTGCAGTCGATTTGCTGTCCTTCGTCCGCGCAAAAAGGCGCCTCAGAACCCGACCGACGTGGAACGGCACGTTCCTCGCCAAGCCACCGCATCCATCCACGCCACACTCCGCCTGGCAGATTGCAGCGCGCCCGCCGTCCAGAGCACGTACCACTCCCCGCGTTCCCACGCTCCGCGCCATAGGCCGAGAGCGAGTGTTACTATCGATTGCATGATCAATCGACGGCCATTACGGGCGATCCATAGTTATACGCTGCGCATCCCGACAAATCGACCAAAAGAGTCGACCGCGGAGGAGCTGATCGCGGGGAAGGCGGACGATGCCGTGCTGATAGGGCCAAGACGTATGGTTTGTTGGCGTTGGCGGCGGCGACGGACGTTCACGCACAGTGGGGCCGAACGACAGGAACCTAGGACGATTTAATCGCGATTACTACAACAATCGATTATTTTGTACGATTACTCGAAAATTGAAATCCATTATTTTTACACCGATTATCGATTAATGGCGGCGATCGATGGTGTTACGGTTAGCGTATCGGGCTGTTATACCCAAATTCGGGGGTTCAAACCCCATCGAAGTCCCCGAGTGAAGTGAATTTTTAAGGACCAAAAAATCCTTCGGAGGGGAGGTAAAGCCGGCTGTCCCATGTTAGTAGATTTACTGCATGTAAAAGATTCTAAAGCCTAAATGAAGCCTCTGAGCTAAATTCAAATCGCCTGTTTCGTCGCCCACTTGGGCGTCATTCCACTCTCCGAAGGCCCTTCAACTCGCCTAATAACATAGGAGGTCCAATTGATTTCCAGGACGTATTTCGTATGTTCGCTATAGCCGAGGTTCAGGTTCACTATATCCGAATGTTCTTATGCTTACTTGTAATGTGAGTGAAACGAGACCAGTGACTTAGGTTCACTATAGCCCATGGGTTCGCTATATCCGAGTTCACTATAACTGGAGTAAACTATAATTTGTAACACTTCAATATTTTTAAGTCGACCTGGATGGCCGAGGTGGCTAAGTGCGAGTACCGACTCAGCGCTTTGGCCCGAAGAGTCACGGGTTCGAGTCCCGCCTGAGGCATGGTTGCTTGTCCCTTGACTTTGTATGTGTTGTCGCGGAGGGCCTCGCGTTCTGCTGACCCCAGATCAGAGGAGCCCGCAAGTGTGTTGGTCTAGTGAATAGTCGAATATGCGTCCCATCGGGACGTAAAGGGTAACCGGCTCTTTTCTGGATAAAAGTCCTAGAAAAAAAACTTTAACTGTATTTTCAAAATTCTATCAGTATTGGTGGATCTGGAGGGATGAGTCGCTAAGGCTGCCGTGCAGATACGTTCTCGGTCCGAGGGGCACGAGTCCTGTGTAGCCGGGATAGCCCTGAACATTCAGTCATTTTATGTGAAAAATGACGCTCTGATTTGAATTTATAACTTCAACATCTACATACCACATCTTAACCCCAGAAGAAAAGTGTTGTAATTAAAAAAAAGTGATTTTCCAGGAGAGTGCTTTAAAACTACGTTATCAAGTCAAAGTTATGAAGTACGAACATTGCCAATAATTGACTAAAATAGCCTAAAAAGAAATGACACTATATCTGCGACGACAGAACATGAAATGTTTCTTTAAATAAAGTATGTAATTCAAAATTAATTGTTTTGAGTTTTGTCACTTTTCTACTGAGGGTGCGGCATATAAAAAACAAATATGATGTTAACGTATGCTACAAGATATATTGGTGCAGGTAGAGAAGGGGCTAATATATTTTGTGGAGTTATGAGTATTCGTCTTGTTGTTTATTTCAAGAGATTGAACGATAAATAATGCAATGCTCTGAAATCAGTGTGTAGTGATTCCATGGCAGAAGTTGCAATCGATTCACCGACGGTAGTAATGATCTTAGTGACAATTCAGCCCCTTGGATTTGAACCAGAAGTTTTTATGAGAAATATTTTAAAAAAGTTTCAACAGAAGAACAAGGACATCTGAAATGACAGTAAAACTAGAATAGCAAACTAGGCAGAAGAAAACACTTAAGTCAGCAGCTGTAGGAGACTCTCAAAACAATGAGTATGATACAGGAAAATTCCCAAATATCAGGTGAGTGAATCAGAAAGTATTTCACTTAGTTCGGTAAGAAAATTATTAATTGCGATTATGAGCAACCTACATTTTTGGTTATAAAAAGACATTATCTTCTAGACTATTGAATGAATATTCATGAAACTTCTCAGAACCATTGAACTGTTATAGACATACATTCTTGGGATAGATGTGTTTAAAACATGAATAGAAGTCTTACAGAAGTGCTTCATGCGGAAACATTTACAAATTTCATAATCCTTTTCAAAAAACATGTTATTAAAATAAAATTTTATAGAAACAAAACAGTATAAAGATTTGACAATATGCGTTCACAGAATAATGTCATAAAATTGCGACTTCTAGCTTAAATAGTTTTAAAGAAAATGTTCCTTATATTTTATTAATAATTGCGAAAATGTTTATTTTATTGACAATAATCATTTTTACTTTCTCGTGTACGTACATATATGTTCGAAGTAATATACGTGGCATAGAGAAAGATCTGTAATGATGAAGTTAATCGATTTCGAGATTTCAACGGAAATACACGTTCTGAGGACCCAGAACAGAAAAAGTGTGATACAGAAAAAGTGTTTTTTTCTAAACGTCTGTCCGTCTGTCCGTCTGTCCGTCTGTTCAGTCTGTCAGTCTGTCAGTCTGTCCGTCTGTCCGTCTGTCCGTCTGTCCGTCTGTCCGTCTGTCCGTCTGTCCGTCTGTCCGTCTGTCCGTCTGTCCGTCTGTCCGTCTGTCCGTCTGTCCGTCTGTCCGTCTGTCCGTCTGTCCGTCTGTCCGTCTGTCGTCTGTCAGTCTGTCAGTCTGTCAGTCTGTCAGTCTGTCCGTCTGTCCGTCTGTCCGTCTGTCCGTCTGTCCGTCTGTCCGTCTGTCCGTCTGTCAGTCTGTCCGTCTGTCCGTCTGTCCGTCTGTCCGTCTGTCCGTCTGTCAGTCTGTCCGTCTGTCAGTCTGTCCGTCTGTCAGTCTGTCCGTCTGTCCGTCTGTCAGTCTGTCAGTCTGTCCGTCTGTCCGTCTGTCTTTCTGTCTGTCCTTCTGTCCGTCTGTCCGTCTGTCCGTCTGTCAGTCTGTCCGTCTGTCCGTCTGTCCGTCTGTCCGTCTGTCCGTCTGTCAGTCTGTCCGTCTGTCCGTCTGTCCGTCTGTCCGTCTGTCCGTCTGTCAGTCTGTCAGTCTGTCAGTCTGTCAGTCTGGCAAAAACACTGTTCGCGCGAATGTATTTTTGCGCACTGTGATGAGTACTTAAAGTTTTTCTTAGTCGCTTTTGTATATTTGTAGATCTTTAAAACTTGTTTGGGAAAAACTACGTTTTTGAATGAAAGCTTCTTGGTCTCAGGCGCTGCTGTTGCAATTATTCTGAAATCATTACAGAAGAATATAATATTAACATTAAAGCATAACCTCAGATATAATCAGTTAAGATTATTGAAGATAAATAAAAAATGTTCTACATTCTTTAAACTTCAATTTCAATTTGTAAAAAATATTTTGTTATAAATGCAAACGTTATAAATGTGCCTCCATGTTTGTAAACTAAGTGGTTGTTACCCTAATAAATATCAATGAATTCGATATGAAGAGGAACCAAAAATGAATTTAACGTGGAAATTATAAGATTCGTTCACTCACCTTAATTTACGTTGATCAAGAGAAAGTTCATCTCTCAAATTATTCCGCGTGACGTCATCACGAAACAGTTAAACCCTGACGCAAGACTTCATTCATCATCGCCCGCAACCTATTCACAATTCGTCTCTACTGCAGCATTATGGTGAACAAATCGATATTTAAAAATAGCAATGACGCTCACTAGTTTGATACGCAGAGGAAAATTTCAAAGTACTGGAGGTTTGTGTATACATCATTCGGTATATCTCCTATTATAAATTCAGTGGTGGTAAGAGACACCTTGTGTACTTTATAATATGAATTAAGAAATAATCAATCCACATCAATAAAAGTTTTAACATTTATTAAACCTTTGGTACTTAAAATCGACTTTCAGGAACACTTCACCTTCTATGGGTCTGTAACAATGCCAAAGGAAATATAAGAAATAGTATTAACGCATGGAAAGACAAAAAGAAATATAGGAAAAATATTTATATGAAATATTATTATTTATTAAATTATTGTTCTCTTTTTAATTTTTCATACAAATATTTTTCCTGTACTTCTTTTCCCTTCCATGTATTAATGTTATTTCTTATAAATCCTTTTTGCATTTTACTGACCCATTGAAAAAATGTTCCCGAATGTTGGTACTGATGCTTTAATAAATATCAAAACTTATATTGTTGTATTTGATTATTTTTTATTTACATTAGTTGCAACTACTTCGACGACAATTTACACATAACAATTTAAAATATTTACATTGAAATTGTGTAGTAAAATAGAGGAGAGCCTTGATTGATTGATTGATTTCTTTGTGTTTCCGGGCGCGTCAACTGCTTTGGTCATTAGTCCCGTTAATGTAGAGCATGTTTTTCCCCCGGGAGATGGCGGTGATCTTCCCCCGCTGGATGGCGAGATCCGGCGCCGACGTACCGTCGGCTAGTGGGGTTTCCCCCTAACCAGGACTCTCCCACCAACGGGGCACTGCCCCAGCCGGGTCAAGCTCTAATCTCACGACCGATCTCCCGGAATATGTGGTAGTGTAGTGCATGTTAGTGTAAGTCTGTGGGTAAAGGGAGAGGATACGAGAAGGAAGAGGAAGGAAAGATCGCGCGCGGTCCGTGGCCCGTTTGGTAGGGTACTGCTCCGGCATTCGGCTGGTGTTGATCGAAGAAACCACGGAAACCTACCGATCAGAGCAGCCGTCCGCTAGAATTCTCCTCCAGACAGCGACGAAATTCGACCTAGCTGATAAGCTAGTGTCGAAAATCTTGCTGCCGTCAGGGCTCGAACCTAGAACCTCCCGGTCAGAGGTGCTGCAGAGACATCAACTGATGCACTGAGCTACCGCTCCAGGTCAGAGAGCCATGATTTACATGTATTTCTAACAATGCGAATTTGAGATCTTTGCAAGGTAAACCTTAAGAATACGTTGTTTAGTAACCGCCTAAATAGCGGTATCTGCTTGTAGAGGAATATAGAAATAGGTAAAATCTCTGGCTCAAGGCTTTCTCTTTCACCAAGAATTAGTAATCATCTTACCAGGTATAATACTACGCTAAACTAACCTTAATAATAGTACGTACACTCAATGTTTACTTCTCTACTGCACTATCGTTCAACTTCTCCTATTTCCATTTCTCTCATGCAAGTTATATCGTCATGCTTGAAGTAGTTTCTTTAAAATAATACGTAAACTACTTCAAGAAGAGCTTGCCCATGAGTTCAAAAGATCGACGTCACAATTTTCTTCGCGAGAACCAGTATTGAATTTCTTCCTCAGTAGTGATATATGTATTTTCATGCCTTTAAAGCTTGCTTCGCCTCCGGTATGACAAGGTGTATCCATTTTTCATGTGAAAAAAGTTAGAATTTATGTTATATTTCGCCCTCTAAATACCATTTTACGAAGTGCATCCACTTTCTGGCACAATAATGGATCCTAAAATGATGTGCGGGGCTTATACTAAACTGTTTTTGTACAAGAAAAGTAGCCAGGTAAGCCAGTAATTGAAAGTATATTACACCTAGTGTGTGAAATTTGCATGAGTATCTTTCGTATGGCATCTACGTTACTTAAATCTTATGCGCGCAGAAATTCAAAGATGCAGGTCCATAATCCAGGTATCCAGGGTTGTGTTAGATATCCAGGAATTACAAAAAAAAATCACAATAAAATGAAATAGTTTAAATTTTGAACGGAAAATATAAATATTTGTGAGAATTATTTCGCCTATTGTCAAACTGCGAGCTCCACCTGAATTCCCGTACTCAGTGAGTCACAACTTGCGATATAGATGAAATCGTGCGACACTAAGACTCGAAGGAAGAGTCCACCTGCCTTTAAATATTTGCCATTCAGGGTTTGTGTGGAACAGCAAATTTTCTACTTTATTGTGCTTACTTTGTTAGAAGAGAAAGTATTGTAATCGTGCGCCGGAAAACCCCAACTTTTCGGCAGAAAATATCTTCTTTCTGGACTCTTCTAACGAAAAAGAGGATAAATCTCATTTTATGTTCTTCCTCTACCACATTGTGTACTTTGAATTCATGTTTTGTGCGTCCTTAATACCGAAAAATGGATTGACGGTAAAACGTCTCTGTCCATCTGTCATCTGTGATCAGTGCTTGCGCCCAAACAATTCAGCCGATTTTCTTCATAATTGATTTAAAGGAACTCGAGACCCTCCGATTTGGCAATAGGTATTTTGATTTTTGATATGAAGATTGAGATTCTTAATATGAAGCCTCAACATTTTGAAATGTTTTTCAAAAAAGGTTTCAATTTGTTTGATTCAAATGCGCCCTCCCAAAAAGGCGTTGAAAAGAATGTTAAAAGGTTCATTCTTCTTGAAATCCTTGATTTTTTAAAATTGCAAAAAGTTCACAATTTTTTCGGCGTCTTCCTACAACTATAACATTGAAGAGAGAGACTTTTCCTTAATAAAATCTCTCTAAATACAGATCTTGAAAGAATAGTGTATAGTTTTTTGAGAATATGAGTAGTTTTTGCGTAATTTGTTTGAAATATATGCAATTTTTAAGCAATTATTTTGTAAAAAACTTCAACTGTTTTCCTACTTCTCTCATTTTCGGCGAACTCTCTGTATTTCGGAAATTTGTAAAATGCTAGTATTACAAAACAAATATGAAGATAAAGATTTTGTTTTAAATGAAATCTATTCTAAAAAATCAAATTAAAAAGAATAAATAAAAGTATCCAAAGTTTTTTATGACAATCATTTATTCAGTAATTTCAGTTTTGTTACATCTTCAGGTGCTAAACTAAGCAAGGGAACGCTATCCCATTGAATTACCACGTCAGCAGAACATTCAAGGAAACAACCACTAACCAACCGTTACGAACAGACACTCCATCCAAACTTTGGGTAATATATATATATAATATATATATATATATATATATATATATAATTACACGTCCACATGCAACAGGTAAGGAGCGTATGTTGTATGTTGTGTGTACGGTTAAATAGAAAGATAAAGTTTAATAATTTAATGTTGTAAAATTTCACACATAGCTAGCCCATCGCGGATATAGATAAGAACTTCTTCAAAAAGTACCTTCTTACAATGGGTCATAAAGTGTGTAATATTGGGTCGTGGCAAAGGCTCGTGAGACTGGAAGCGGAGTATAAGAAGCCTCTGGCTTGGGAGAGCTGTTTGTGGCCGGGCGCCCGCGCCAGCCAGCAATTTGTGTCACGGCGCCGCCGTCGCGCGGGCCGGAGGGAGGTGCAATTTGAAACCTATCGGAGGGGCCCAGCGCGCGGGGCCGTGCCAGAAGTCGCACTCCATCAACATCACAGGCGGCCGGGCGACGTGGTCTGTGTTTTAAAGACGGACAAATCAGCCACGAGCACTATGCATACCCGGCGCTGTTCAGCAACCTCCTCCGGTAGAGGGCAGAGGTCGTGTCAGATGAAGTAGATTATTCGGGTTTTTGACTCGTTGGCCTTTTGACGGAATTGGCCTTATTTCTTTCTAAAAATACTAGTGGCTCGTGGCGGCAAATATGTTGCTGAGCAAAACCACATAAATCTTTTTTTTTTTGTTTTGAAAAGTAGCATGCACACTGATCAAGAACTACAAACATAATATTGTGGAATAACGCTGCAGTACATTAACAGTTTTAAGGAAACTAGACTTCTCAAAAACTGCAATACTACTACTGGGTGTACTACTGGGTGATGAGTTTAAAACGCAACCCACAGTAGGCAGCGCGAAATGCACTGACAAACATGTTTGAGCGGGTCGGATAGCGGCTGGAATTTACGTCCAGAAGCATATCAAGGGGCCATCTCAGCATTTGCTCAATGGATCAGGGAAACTGGACAAAAACCCGATCGAGATGGGGGTCATACGAGGGGTTATCGTACGAGATAAACAACAAATACGTAATTGAAAATCTCTTCTAATTCAGTGGGGCTGAGCAGAGCAGCAATTTGAAATCTATTTAGTCTGCGTATGCCGTATGATTAATATCTACTTTAGCGTACTGACATAGGCAATGGAGTGAATACTTCTTCTCTAAAGGATTTTGGAACGGGGAACTCATAAATTCTCCTAAGTAGTTGTTTCCAAAGTTCATTATTATTACATTTACCACGAATGTGGTGACAGATTTTTACGACGAAATTTTCCACGGGTCGTTTGAGGCAAAAACGACAATGGTAATCTCCTACGAGAGACAAGCAATGAAAGGGAGACATAGTGAGACAACTTAAAAAAGGATCAAAGTGCATTGAAAGCTGACTTTACAGGTGGCAGTCGTTTGAAATAAATTTCACGTAATTGTGATTTAAAATTTATTATGTGTTATCAATTGTCACAGATTTAAATGTGCTTTTTCGAAGAAAAATTACTGAAATTTATTTTTCTCGCGATAAGTGAATCAAGAGAAAAGCTTTGAGCTCGCCGCGATGTGAAATTTTGTCAATGAAAAATATGTGACGTGGGACGGACTTCACGAATAACTGAGTAATTTTAGATTACCCTCCATACGGCGCTAGTCAACAAGTGGAGGAGGGACTGGCAGGAAAGAAAAAGAAGAAAATTATGAGGAATAAATCATCAACTAACATACTACTGTTGAAAGGCCATAAAGATATCACAACTGAAAATGTGGAAATTTCTTTTTTAGACAGCCTCTAGTAAAATCGGTTCTGTCAGATATGCAGAGCGTGCTAAAAGTTCAAATCCTGGTAATAGTAGTAAAAAAGGGATACGATTCTCAAGTGTTGAATAAATCTGTGAATGCAATAAAGATAACAAAATACTTTCGTCCAGACGCATTATCTGTTACTTACCTTAATGCATCGTTGAGTGATTTCTATACTTGAATTAAATAAAATGACAGTCAGTAAGGCTGTCTAAAATATGGTCTATCGATCTAGTGTCGGAACGTGTCCCACTCGCGAAATTAAAGTTCACTTTTACCACTCGTATAATAAATAAATAATTGGAAATTGAGAAAAGTGATTTTATTTAGCTCCTAGAATTGCGCCACTTGATCTATCGATCTAGTGTCGGAACATGTCCCTCTCGCGAAATTAAAGTTCACTTTTACCACTCATATAATAAATAAATAATTGGAAATTGAGAAAAGTGATTTTATTTTGCTCGTAGAATTGCGCCACTTGATCTATCGATCTAGTATCGGAACATGTCCCTCTCGCGAAATTAAAGTTCACTTTTACCACTCGTATAATAAATAAATAATTGAAAATTGAGAAAAGTGATTTTATTTTGCTCGTAGAATTGCGCCACTTGATCTAGTATCGGAACATGTCCCTCTCGCGAAATTAAAGCTCACTTTTATCACTCTTATAATATATAAATAATTGGAAATTGAGAACAGTGATTTTATTTTGCTCGTAGAATTGCGCCACTTGATCTATCGATCTAGTATCGGAACATGTCCCACTCGCAAAATTAATGTTCACTTTTACCAATCGTATAATAAATAAATAATTGGAAATTGAGTAAAGTGGTTTTATTTTGCTCGTAGAATTGCGCCACTTGGTCTATCGATCTAGTATCGGAACATGTCCCACTCGCGAAATTAAAGTTCACTTTTACCACTCGTATAATAAATAAATAATTGGAAATTGAGAAAAGTGATTTTATTTTGCTCGTAGAATTGCGCCACTTGGTCTATCGATCTAGTTCGGAAGATGTCCCTCTCGCGAAATTAATGTTCACTTTTATCACTCTTATAAGAAATAACTAATTGGAAATTGTGAAGCATTACTTTTGTCATATTTCATAAAGCTCTTCACAAGTGTTCATAACGGTTACTTTATAAAAAAATTCAATTCACGAGTAGTATTTAGTTCGTCTATTTCGACAAAAAATACATTAATAAACTCAAATAAAACGACTAAATTAACAAATAAATAAAAAGAGTTATTTACGATACGAATGGTGAAAGTGCCAATTTATTTTGCAATTAGAAAGGTTGAGACATGTGGCCGAAAGGACGAGTGCGTCAATTCTGTGTTAATCACAGTCGCCCACTCCAAATTTAGTGCGCTTTGTGAACGCGAAATGGTGTACCCAGGCAGTTGAATGCTACGATGAATGTTGAAGGAAGATGAATGCTATGAATGTTAACATTTGCATATTATTACATATTTCTTTGTTCGTTATCCTCATCCGAGCTTAAAATTTAAATTTAAGTTTCAAAATTAGCCTTTTAGAAACTACTTAAAACCTGCTGTAAACTGCGTCCTTTAATTGAGTTATACGTGAACACGAATAGATGATTTCGCTTTGCTTAACAAGATGTGGGAATGTAGAATAATGCATGTAATAACGGAGTAATTTTGATGAATATAAAATATTATATTTTTCTATCCACTTTCATTTTCTTGTCAGCGGTATCAACAATGCTAATTGGCAAAATGTGTATCCCATATGAATTAGCGATCACAGTTGCTTGTTGCAACCCATTATCGCCGCCCTGATAGTAGAATGATGGGTATGAATGACAACTGCCATTCGTTAGCATTAATACTAACAAAGAATTTTATTTACCACTAAAATACGTATCATCCATCATTGGTACATTTATGTAGAACGTGAATACACCCAAGCCAATGACAGTAACTTATTTTATTTGGGGTCGGGGGGTGGATGCAACGTAGATTAAAGGACTCGAATGGTAATGGCATCTGTGTGCTTTGCGGTGATAGGGAAGACTGGATCCATATCCTTTCAATTTGCAGTGCGACCGAAACTTGGAGAAGAAAATGGATGGGAATGGGAAATTACTACTTCCAACATAGGAACGTAACGCTCGCCCAAAACATTCTAGGGGATAAAAGAGCTAACTTCATGAAAGAATTAGGAACATTTCTCGGAAAGGTTCGGACCACTAGAGAAACTGAAATTAAGGAGTGGGAAAACAGCAGTGGTTAGTACGAGCAGAGCCTAGACTGGAGAGAAATATGTAATAAATCAATAAACTAACAATAATTAAGTTAGTCAGTAAGTTATGTTAGGTTAGTAAACAGTACAAAAAAAATAAAATAAAATAAAAGTTATAAATTGTAGTCAATTTAAATAAATTAAAATTAAATTAAAATAAGTTATATAAATTAAAATTAAATTAATTAAAATAAGTTAAATAAATTAAAAATAAATTAAATTAAAATAAAATAAAAGGAAACTGTTAAAATAAAGCACATTAGGGGGCGAAGGGAAGTGGGAATCGGAAATGTTAGGGCAGAGGCGTTGGTGCGGACGATTTTCTGTGGTGCTGTTTGTTTTCAGGTGCGGTGGAGGCCAAACACTGGAAGGAGAATGCCTGACGCCCGCGCCAAATAAATAAATAGTCTAAAAACCGGATAGAGTAGCATGTACTCGGCTTCTGACGGCAGGTTTTTCCCCCTTCAGGGGTTTTTCCCTCAGCCGTACCTTATGGTCTCGTTTCCGCGGCTTTGAGGCGATGGAGAGACCATTTGGGGTGAATACCAGAAGGCGAAAGGTTAGAACGCGGTAGAATGTAGGTATTGTAATGGCTTAAAGGCCTTCGGCCTAGCCACATTGCATCAAGTTTCTAATTTGGCTGTAATAATTACCTATTAAATAAATAAAATAAACTTATTTTCGTTAAAACATTTGAATTAAATAAATATGTATATTTTTTCACGCTTCGTTTGTTTAAGAATTTTTCAATTGGTAATTGAAGTGTGGGAAAGAAATTGTCATAATATAATATTACATAACTATTAACAATATAGCCACCTGACGGCGGCAGGATTTTTGACACTAGCTTTCCAGCTAGGTCGAATTCAGTCGCTGCCTGGAGGAGAATTCTAGCGGCCGGCTGCTCTGATCGGTAGTTTTCCGTGGTCTCTCCGATCAACACCAAGCGAATGCCGGAGCAGTACCCTACCAAACGGGCCAGGACCGCGCGCGATCTTTCCTTCCTCTTCCTTGTCGTGTCCTCTCCCCCTTACACACACACACTTACACTAACATGCACTACACTACCACATATTGCGAGAGACCGGCTGGGAGCTTAGAGCTTGTACCGGCTGGGGCGGTGCCCTGCTGGTGGGAGAGTCCTGGTTAGGGGGAAACCCCACTAGCCGACGGTAGGTCGGTGCCGGATCTCGTCATTTAGCAGGGGAAGATCACCGCCATCTCTCGAGAAAAATCATGCACTACACTAACGGGACTAATGACCAAAGCAGTTGACGCCCGGAAACACGATAAAAAAAAACCAAACCAAACAATATCGCGAGAATGTGAGTGCTGTTTTAGCCCCAGTAGTTGATTTTGGATTCCGATCTGTCTACGTTTATTACTTAAGTATATTTAAGAATGGCTTTACTGGTTTAGATGTGATGGTGATTTCGAAAATCATTTTCATTTATTTACCCTTTGTACTGCTTTGAACTTTGTACCTGCTTACGGTCGCAGTAGGTTTGGACTCCTGTCCATTATCCATTTCGGCATTTGATTTCCCCACTTCCAGGGCCTTCAATAGATAACGGGTCATAGAAGATCTTTCAACATGATTACTGGAAGTGGGAGAATATGGCGTGGCAAGCACAATGCTTCATGTGCGTATTCGAAAATCATAGGGGTGAGAAATATTTCGTTTGTATAGAACGATTTTCCTAAGGATGAGCCAAAGTGATAGTTCGCGGAAACAAGTGAACATCACATGTAATTCAGAGAAGTATCCCTCCACCGCACAGCTGTTCAGCCTCTTCGTAAAGGCGTATAACTTACGTGTAGGCGGATTTAAGGAAGGGTAACTGTAGTAGGAAATCTCCCCGTGTAGGTCGGTGCCGGATCTCATCATCTATACTTGGGTTTTTTCTAACGTGGCATATGTCAGTTGTATCTCCTAGATGGAATTCGGCACGACATTTTGAAACATTCTCAGTCCTGCCGTTAGAGTCGCTTGATCTGCAGCACTGCTTGATACTGTCGCAATCAAGAAACATCTTGCGGCAGGACCAAGAAAGACGTAAAAATTTGTGTCAAATTCCATCTTGGAGATACTATCAATAAATGCCACGCTAAAAAGGTATGGAGGGTAGCAATACCGCCACCTCCGGGATTCACTACAGTAACGAGACTTATCTACGACCTTCGCAGTTGGAAAGATCAATCGAACGAAAATGACGTCGTGGACAGTATGTGCCGCAATAGCCAATGAGACTCCACGAAACCCCGCTGGAAAATGTACGAAAAGTTTGGGTTGTACATTCGGCCAACGTAGCGGGTGCAGACCAACGAACTTTGGCGGCGCCCAATGCCAAACAAAAGCACATCGCCGGCGGCGGCTGGTAGCCGAGGACGGGGTGGGGGGGTTTGACAAATGAAGAGCGAGCGGCGCGCGAGTCGGAATGCAGACGGATGGGCTCAATAAACGGGAACAGGCAGAGGCTCTCTGGCGGAGGCTGAGGGTCTGGTGTGGACGAGGCGATAGCGTTGCATGTGGCGGTGGGGGTGGTAGAGGAGAGGGTGGAGACGGTGACGGAGGGGGGAGAGCGGAGAGGCCTTGGGGTAGAGAGGCATTAGTGGAGGTGAACCGGGAGCGGTAGCTCAGTGAATCAACTGATGTCACTGCAGCGCCTCTGACCCGGAGGTGCTAGGTTACACTCCTCACGGCGGCAGGATTTTCGACACTAGCTTTTCAGCTAGGTCGAATTCAGTCGCTGCCTCGAGGAGAATTTTAGCGGCCGGCTGCTCTGATCGGTAGTTTTCCGTGGTTTCTCCGATCAACACCAGGTGAATGCTAGAGCAGTACCCTACCAAACGGGCCACGGACCGCGCGCGATCTTTCCTTCCTCTTCCTTGTCCTATTCTCTCCTCTCCACTTACACATACACATACACTAACATGCACCACACTACCACATTCCGGGAGACCGGTCGGGAGCTTAGAGCTTGTCCCGGCTGGGGCGGTGCCCCGCTGGTGGGAGAGTCCTGATTAGGGGAAAACCTCACAAGCCGACGGCAGGTCGGCGCCGGATCTCGCCATCCAGCGGGGAAATCACCGCAATCTCCCGAGAAAAACACACGCACTACACTAACGGGCTAATGACCAAAGCCGTTGATGTGCCCGGGAACACGAGAAAATGAATCAATCAATCAATGTGGAGGGGGAGGCGGTGGCGGTGTGAGAGGTTTTGGTGTAGACAAGGGCGGAGGCGATAGCGCTGAAAGTGGCGGTGGAAGTGGTAGCGGAGAGGGCGGAGGCGCGGTGGGAGAGTGGTTGAGGCAGTGAATGTGGCGGGGGACGTGGGAGGAGGGAGGGCGGGGGGGGGGGGGGGGGAGCGGGGGGCGGTGGGTGGGGCAAGAGGTGTGGCGGAGGCGGTAGTGGAGGGGGGGCGGTGACGCAGGCGGTGGCGGTGGTGGAGGGTGACAGTGCGAAGGCGGGGGGGGGTGATGGCTGTTGTGGACGTGAAGGCGGTGGTGGAGGTGGAAAGAGTTGGAGTAAGGGCGAAGGGATGGCGGAGGCGCTGATTATGTGAATGTGAAAGCGGAGGTGGGGAGAGGGCGGAGGCTGTAGCGGTAGTGGAGGAGGAGGAGGCGTTGGCGGCGATGGAGGCGTTGGCAGTGGTGGTGGCGATGGCGGAGGCGGTGGCAGTGGCAGTGGTCGTAGTGATAGTGGAGGAGATGGTGAAGGCACGTGTATCAGAGAAGTTGGAGGTTGAATAACGCAGAATCTCGATCTGCAGGTCGATGTATTAAGAGGATAAGGGGCCCTACCCTCAAACGTTAAGAATGACATCTATAAAGCACTTCCTTCATTTGGATTATGAAACCCCACACAGTTATTCGTGTTTGTTTTCTTTTATCTTCCTCCCTCTTATGTTACATGTCGCGTGAATTATACCTTACGGACTGAATGCAATATTATTAACCTGAATCCCTTATCTTGGATATTGATTAAATATAAAGTCTACTTCACGTTGCGACCAGCTTACTAAAAAGCAGCTCTAGTGACGGAGTGCCCCTGTAATACGTTCCACCAAGCGTGCCCAGTTCCCAGCTGACTTTATGCTTGCAGCTCCAGTCTTTTGAATGACCTGGGAGTTTAGACGTATTCTTACGTAGATTTTCCGAAACAAATCCCAGATTTTCGATAACTATGAAACAAACCTGTGTTATTATAGCCAACACCTGGCTGATCTCGATTTCCGAACTCCTATATATAAGACGTTTATCTACTTTCTTTGTTACAACGTTTTGATCGCAGATCGCGGCGACATCTACAATTAGACATGATTTTCCCCCAATTATTATTATTATTATTATTATTATTATTATTATTATTATTAACTTTATTTATCAGTCGTTTGGCGTCTTAGAACCACATTCTGCTCTTGTGAAACGGAAATTCACCCTATACCACTTAAGCTTAAATACCTTCTAACAATGTGAGGCCTCCGAAGTAAAACTGCCTTTATCCAACGTTTGCAATTTTATTGGTAGTTCCAAATTTTTCAAATTATTTTTAAAATTTTTCGACACCACTCCTTTTGATGTGATCACCACGGCATACACGAGAACTTTCTTCAACCGTCAGGTGTGTTTCAAATGCATTTTAAGATCCTCGTATTTCCTGATCTTCTCTAATTTAGTTCTGATGTTATGGGTCAGAGGAACGCAATATAATTATAGAGCCATTTTATTGGTTCTATCAATAGCAGATATCAGGCTCCTCATGAAGTTCTTTTTAGCTGGATGTGTTCAATTGTGAAATTCTTCATATTACAAGATATTTATACATAGCATTCGGTGCTAATTCTTCAATGCCTTGGAACTATTGATTGGGTGTACAGTTCCGTGTATTCAAACATTGAGAATAGCGATTTGTCTATACCAAATGACGTTAATATCTTTCTAAGATAGCCGCAGTGTTGACCAAGGATTGAAGTTTTTTATCTTCATCGTAGAATTTCAAATATCATAAAAGATGAGTGGCCTTTTTATCATGTTTTATCTTGTACCCCAACTTAATTTACTTGCATTAGTGCAAATAATGGGTTCATGGCTAAACAAAACCACATTGACAAGAATCTCCTTGAAATATTCCTCTTCTAATGTTAATGGAAGCATTTTTCTATTTTTAATATGAAGGTTTGTTCTCCACGCCATTATCATCGCTTTCAAGCATTTAATAATTCCCTGGCAGATCTTGTAAATTTCAAGAACTTTCAACAGCCAGTCGTGAGGGGCAGAAACGTATGCCTTGGTGTAATCTAAGTAGCATACATGTAGATTTCGCTACTCAGTTTGTACCTGCTTGAGTATTATAGCGTCGATGGTAAGTTGTTGTTTACAGCCCAGAGTGTCACGGACACACCCCTTTTGTTCTTCTACCAAAATTCACTTTGTTTCGCAGTGTTTGTAGATTTTTTCATTTAATACATCAGTGAGCAACTTGTAGATAAACATGTAGATAAACACGTGACTAGCTGATAGTTTTCGGGCTTACTTGTACAGCAAATATGTGTTCCCTTCAATTAGAAAGAAAGGGAGTTTTTCGGGATCGGATAGTGCTTCAGAGAAATATCTTGCTCCATGAGAAGACACAGCCAAAAACTGGATTTTTAGTCAAAATGGTTTTTTGGGCCGGCTTTTTGTCTTCTTCTTTAAAATTTTCCTTTTTTTTTTTACCGTTCCGATTCTAAAACCAATTTTGTTGACATCTTCGGTGAGGTTTTTTTTCTCTGAACCCAGTTCAAGTTGCCTTAAAAGATCTTTCTGTTTTTGGGAATCCAAGTTTTGCTGTTTTCTCTTGGCTAGTTCATTGCACCTCCTGAGCCTTACTTCTTTAGCTTTAAACGTTTGCCTTAATGTAGCTCTGAGGTTACAAAGCAGCTGAGAACACTCTGGTCATGTTGGATTAATTGCAATGTTGTTCATACACCCTTTTCTAACGGTGGTTCTTGAAATATTCAATAATGAGGTCTACTTTGGAATTTAGATCATGAATGCTTTTTTCAAGTCTTTCCTTTTCCTTTCTGAAGAGCGTGTTGATGCGTTTGCTGTCCATTTAACTCGATAACAGTTACTGTTGACCCGTATATGGCAAGATGTATTTCTGTGAAGTTATGAGTGTCATTAATATATTGACCCAAAATTTCATTTACTTCTTTCAGTGTAAGTGAAGCTTTCAGTGTTGTTTACGTCAGGGAAATTTATCTATTTGAAGGTTCTGTATTGCGATAATATTCGAGCAGATTATGGAATTTTTGATTTCTTGTGTTTTCCTCGTGTTCTTCTGTAGAAATAGAGCTGTAATTGTCTGTTATTATTTTAAGAGTTCTGATACCGTCATCGCACAAGTAGTATCATCGAGTCTCCCATTAATTTCATGCGGATATTTTTGCTGTAATTTATTCCTAACTTCTCCACGTATGTTTTCCAATTTGTTGGTATCAGACAGTCTTTCTTAATTACAATATTCCTTCTATTCACCAAATTCTGCTCGGTTATGTCGATTTCTGGATATGCATTAGTGTATTTCTGGAAGAAGTGATGTCTGTATCCTGGAAGTGGAATTTTGTTACACTGATACGATAAAATATTCTAATAACTTCAATATCCAAACCTCGTATCCATTTTATTCGGTTGTATTTCCTTCTGTCTTCTCATGCATGTGCGTACACGACTCAGCAGTTGGAGTGGCACTAGATGTGCTGGCCTCTACATATTCTACGTTCGGTTGTTCTGGTTGGTGTTGGGCTGTAGCGCTTTGAGTGACGCGTCATCAACGACGACATAGACGTAGAAATCATATCAGGTGACTGTATCAACAGCTCATTACAAAAAATGCACATGCAATACATGTACGTTATTTTACA
The DNA here is from genome assembly GCA_964035755.1 of Teleogryllus oceanicus. Lineage (NCBI taxonomy): Eukaryota > Metazoa > Arthropoda > Insecta > Orthoptera > Gryllidae > Teleogryllus > Teleogryllus oceanicus. The sequence goes on from CAXIVR010000013.1 coordinate 63,196,735, forward strand.
ACACTTTGCCAGATGACATTAAACGATTAAATTCAATAGAAAAGTTTAAATCCAAAGTGAAATCGTTTCTGCTGCATAACTGTTTCTATACAATTAGAGACTATACTGAGCATCACAAGAAAAGTAACATTAATTGTAAAAATGATACATAATGCATTATTTACCATTTGAACTGTATAAATGTGTATAAACAACCTGTAACAACTATTATACTACAGCTTCCGGGTTAATGACCCCCATCTGGATCAGGTTTTTCGTCTCCCTGGTCTATTGAGAAAATGCTGAGATGGCCCCTTGTTTTGCTTCTGGACGTAAATGGAACTTCATTATCTGTGCACGTCTTCTACAATTCAGTGGGAAATACAATTATTCAAATTATCGTTTCCATGTTGTCGCGGCAGGAAGTATTATTCCGAAGAACAACATGGATAAGAGCCAAAATTTATTGCCTTTTTATTCTTGAAAATATATTTTATTACATGGGAGCTTCTTTTTTTTCAAAATTTAAGTAGTATATGACTTAGTGTAGGGATCACAGAATTTTGAAAATGTGTACACAATTCACTTTTCCCCATAGCAGGTCATACGCAGTTTTAACTGTTTTTTCGACGTAAAATAAATAAATGAACTCTCTGTCATCGGAGGCTCGCATGCTGTCGCGTACATCGCCGACTCTGCATAAGCCCTGGCGCTCTCCAGGGCACGGCTCGTGTTCCGAGGCCTTACGACTTTTTGAATGTGTCTGTCTACACACAGACATTTACAAGTATGTACAAATTTATTTACATGTATGTACAATAACCAACTTCTGCTTCCGAAACTACACACTTGTGAGTATTTCCCTGTGGATACCCCACATAGCTAGGGAGGCCCCGCCTCCTCTGACGCTACCCCCGCGTCACTACCGTGACCTCGTCACCCGTGCACTAGGCACGACACGCTCCAGCCTGGGCGAAAAGTTTTGCGCATCGCGCGAGGTTTCCAGAATTAAAACCCATCGTCTGAGCTCGTCGGCTCGATTTTATACCAGAGTGCAGCCGTCACGTGTCAGTCCTAGGTGTGGGAGGGAGGCTCGCGTCTACCACGTGAACTGCCCCGTCAGGCTGGCGTCCCGCAGGTATGCGATACTTCCGCTCCTCCTCCCACCCACGGCCGCCAACGTGACGCTACATTCGCCATAATTCTATGGGTATTTTCCATGGCTCCGTTTGCCGTTTATAATCGACATAGTCCGTCTTCCACGTGGCTTGAGATGTGCGCTCTGATATAGGGATGGACTTTGGGAGACGAGGGTGAATATGGGAAGTGAAAAATAGGAAACCTTTCCAGATGGAAAATGCCTAGGGTTTAGGTAACGGAAGAAAGTGAGCTACTCGATCCACCCACCCACTTCCTTCCGGTGGAAGGGGAGGGAAGAATATAAAAGGGAGGATGTCTAGGTTAGGACAGCGGTCAGCTCCTCTTTGTAGGTAGAGGAAACCTGGCTGATTGCGCAGCCCCAATCCTCTGGCTGGGCGCTGCGGGCGATGGGTCGTAAAATACCCTTCGCCATTTTATTATTATTACTATTATTATTATTATTATTATTATTATTATTATTATTATTGTAGAAAGATGGTTTTAAATTTATTGGACCAAATTGTTAATTTAGTTAATTTGTATTAAAAAAATATTCTGAAGACTGATCGTTCTTCATGAACTTTAGAAATCGTAACATCAGTGTAAGCTCTCAACAAAATGATTGAATACACTTGGAACGATGTCACGCTTACCTGTTCATCTTTGTATGGCACTAGTTACACTTTTTTCGTTGTTGCTCTTTTATTTCTAAAGACTATGGTGGATTCGGTGGTATAACGGTTAGCGTATCGGACTGTTGTACCCGTGTTTGTGGGTTCAAACCCGATCGAAGCCGTGGATTTTTAAGGGCGAAAAAATTATTCGTGGGGGACGTTAAGTCGGCTGTCCCATGTAGTAGATTTACTGCATGTAAAATATCCTCAAGCGTAAATGAAGCCTCTGAGCAAAATTGAGTTCCGCTTGTTTCGTTGCCCAAGATAATACCTTCTTTCTCCGATAGGTGGTGAAAGGAGCGTAGCGAAATTTGCGTGGTTAGACGGAAGAGCGGGCCTGATGCCTCGAGTCTCGCCACGTAAAATAAGGCTAAACTATATCATTTAACGAAGTTTATTGGAGATTCATGCAAATAGATATGTTTTCCTTTAAATTTTGCTTAACCAGAGAAAGAGGGGATGGAGGGAGAGAGATCAAAAACGCTTGTTCGCCGCTTGCGAGTTATCTTTCTCGAAAATGTTTTAATTTTATTCTCTTGTTTAGCCAACAAATTGATATTTAGCTACTTTAGGTTAAATAGTTTTAAGACAATATCGTCATTTCTAGTTAATTAAGAAGGTATAGATTTATAGATAGAGATTTTTTCAGTTTCTTATTTTCTAAATTTTGCAGAATTCCCCCGTGCAGAGAATAATGCTACTTGGGGTACAAACAGAAAAAACTTGTATTAAAACATATTTAAACATTAGCATATTGCACCAGAAAGTCTGTTTTTTTATTTGCCACAATATTCTCTACAATAATTCTTAATTCTCTATTTCACCACGTATATTTATCTATATATTTAAAAAAATAAGGTATTTTGCCATGGCTTCGTTTAGAGCTTCTACTGAACCGATTGTAGTATTTTTCCTTTGTTGTTTGTCCATCGTTGTCGAACTTTGTCCATCGTATTTCCTTTCTGTAATTTGGTGCCGATATTGCACTGCCACCTGGTCATGGGCCATACGTGTTCAAAATTTTGGGAACTCCGCATCACAGAATATCTTCTTTATACCCTGAAGATCCAAAAAAAGCAACGTATTGTGAATATTAGTCCGGGCACAGTATTTTACATTTATCTCAGATCTCACCGTCAAATTTTGACGGGTTTTCACTAGTTTCCATATTATTTCATAAACATCGATTCCATATTTTCTACTCTTTATTTCAACAGAACCATCTCAATTAATAAAACTAATAATTCCCTCTTCTGTTGCATAGACTTCATTGGTTGGCAAGTCCACTTCGGACCTATTAATCAACGAATACTACTTGAGGTTCGTAGTTCGGAATAACATGGAATAAGCAGCCGGGTTCTACAAGTACTCTGCCTGGAGCTCCTCTCTGTCCTCTCTCTCTTTTAAGCGGAGGATTAGACGCCGGCGAAGACGACAGAGGCGGCGGCAGTGGAGACTCTCAGGACAAGCGACGTAACCACAATGCCCGGCGCACAATGGGGCGACGGTGCTGCCCGCGGCGGCGGGCAATTGAATCATCGGGGTGCGATCCATCACCGCCGCTTGCGCCTTGGCTGCTTCTGACCACTGGTGGTCCTGCGGCGGGCGGCTCCGCTCTGCCGGTGGTCCGTCCGCGCGCCCCGCCCCGCCGCACACTGGCTGAATCGGGCCAAAAACCTGGCCATAATGGCAAAGTTCAAAGTGCGCGTTCGGTTGATTGTTTTTTTCGTGTTTCCGGGCACGTCGACTGCTCTGGTCATTAGTCCCGTTAGTGTAGCGCATGTTTTTTGGGAGATGGCGGTGATTTTCCCCCTATGGGTAGCGAGATCCGGCACCGACCTACCGTCGGCTAGTGGGGTTTCCTCCTAACCAGGACTCTCCCACCAGCGGGGCACCACCCCAGCCGGGACAAGCTCTAAGCTCCCGATCGGTCTCCCGGAATATGTGGTAGTGTAGTGCATGTTAGAGTAAGTGAGCGTGTAAGGGGAGAGGATAGAACAAAGAAGGGGAAGGACAGATCGTGCGCGGTTCGTGGCCCGTTTCGTAGGGTACTGCTCCGGCATTCGCCTGGTGCTGATCGGAAAAAACACGGAAAACTGCGCGTTCGAAATTCGCACTTAGCAAATCTCATTCGGAAGACATTGGAGACTACTTCAGCTCCAGAAAGTTATTTCAATCCATTTTGTCTTCCTCACGGTCTCGTTAAGTTACTGTTGCTCGAAACACTCAAATTTATAATTCTTGTCATCGATATTTTTTAAATTAAAAAAAAAGTGTTTACATTTTTTTGTGGATTATTTTTGTACTTCCGAATAGAAGACCCTTTTGACACTAGTTAGGTATATTTTTAAGTATAATGAGGCTAATTCTAACGTATTCAGCAAAACAATGTTAGTCATGAGAATTGTGGATTATATTTCTTGTCCTGCGTATTCCTGCCTCAATCACATTTTTATTTATCAAGCAGAATACCCTTAATCAGAATAACACACATTGAGCTGCACCTTTTAGTTTTATAACCTCTTTACACCAATGCTAAAAAGTAACGTTAAATACTAGATATCCCGGAATTATTTTCTATGTATATTTTTTTCGATTTCTTCTTATAATTACTTATTGCCTTTAAAGGTGTGCGAGACGATGTTTAAATCGCTAGTTCTCCCAGCAATGAATTATGGGGCAGAAATTTGGGGAGTGGATAGGATAGATCGACTAGAAAGCGTCGAAACAGATTATTTCAAATTAATTCTCGGAGTCTCTAGATTCGCAGCAAATGCCGGAGTCCTAAGAGAGGTCGGTAGTGTAGGAATTTGGAAAGATTTTAAAATGAAACCCATTAAACTTTGGATTAAATTAGCAGGTGAACAGGCTGACTCACTTATAAATAGATGTTTTCGGGTGCAGTTACAGGGAAACAACCAACGCTACTGGTCGTATAAAATTAAACTGCTACTGGAACGTTCAGGTCTGGGAGACGTTTCTTCGGAAATGGTGGGAGTTAGGGGAACACGTGACATAGAACGGTTAATTTCGGATAGACTTGCGGATATTAAAAGGCAAGAGATCCTGGCAGCAACGGCCGAAAAACGTTCGCTAGTTGCGCAAATTCACGCGAGTCCGTTATGGGGTTGCGAACGTTACGTAAACACACTGCAAAAGGACGCAAGAGGGGATACGCTTGGTTCAGGGTCGGGGGTGGATGCAACGTAGATTAAAGGACTCGAATGGTAATGGCATCTGTGTGCTTTGCGGTGATAGGGAAGACTGGATCCATATCCTTTTAATTTGCAGTGCGACCGAAACTTGGAGAGGAAAATGGATGGAATGGAAATTACTACTTCCAACATAGGAACGTAACGCTCGCCCAAAACATTCTAGGGGATAAAAGACCTAACTTCATGAAAGAATTAGGAACATTTCTAGGAAAGGTTCGGACCACTAGAGAAACTGAAATTAAGGAGTGGGAAAACAGTAGTGGTTAGTACGAGCAGAGCCTAGACTGGAGAGAAATATGTAATAAATCAATAAACTAACAATAATTAAGTTAGTAAGTTATGTTAGGTTAGTAAACAGTACAAAAAAAAAAAAAAATAAAAGTTATAAATTGTAGTCAATTGTTAAGTATAAGTAGATAAATAAGTCAATAATAAAAAAATATATTAACTTAAAATAATTAAAATAAGTTAAATAAATTAAAATTAAATTAATTTAAAAGAAGTTAAATAAATTAAAAATAAATTAAAATAAGTTATATAAATTAAAATTAAATTAATTAAAATAAGGTAAATAAATTAAAATTAAATTAATCAAAATAAGTTAAATAAATTAAAATTAAATTAATTAAAATAAGTTAAATAAATTAAAAATAAATTAAATTAAAATAAAATAAAAGGAAACGGTTAAAATAAAGCACATTAGGGGCGAAGGGAAGTGGGAATCGGAAATGTTAGAGCAGAGGCGTTGGTGCGGACGATTTTCTGTGGTGCTGTTTGTTTTCAGGTGCGGTGGAGGCCAAACACTGGAAGGAGAATGCCTGACGCCCGCGCCAAATAAATAAATAGTCTAAAAAATGGATAGAGTAGCATGTACTCGGCTTCTGACGGCAGGTTTTTCCCCCTTCAGGGGTTTTTCCCTCAGCCGTACCTTATGGTCTCGTTTCCGCGGCTTTGAGGCGATGGAGAGACCATTTGGGGTGAATACCAGAAGGCGAAAGGTTAGAACGCGGTAGAATGTAGGTATTGTAATGGCTTAAAGGCCTTCGGCCTAGCCACATTGGATCAAGTTTCTAATTTGGCTGTAATAATTACCTATTAAATAAATAAAAAATAATTACTTTTAATAGGAAAAGTACTGATATAAATTTTTGGAATGATAACAACATTAACCCGCGACCGCGAGAATTATTCTATCCATATTTCTACACATATCATTATTTTTGTGAGTCACTTTGCCATTTCCAAACCGCCATTTCGAATTTTGAAATTTCATTATGATGTTCGAAATCAGTGATCTCCAGAATCCCGTATGTATATTTTTTATGAATTTTTGTTTTTTTAATTAGTAGATCCGCCATTTTGGATTTTGAAATTTATTTATGATATTCAAATTCAGCAACCTCAAAAACCCATTGATACCCATTTTTACGCAAATCCACTGGCATTTGCAATTATGACCCCGTTTTAGGCCCGATTGAACCAGTGTGCGCCGTCTTACGGCGGGCAGCCTGTTCTTTGTTCGACTCCTGGGAGGAGAGTGATAACTTATTTTTTTATCTTATTATTTATTTTACGTCAAAAACAGTAATGAACTCTCTGTACAGGGAGAAGTGAATTCTATCCAAATACTTGACTTTTGACTACTGCAAGTTTGAGTACAGAAAGAAAATAAGCGTTTTTTTCCGGGATTGTTAACAAAATATTCGCTCCGATGTAATAAAATCTTTTTTTCTAGGGTAAATCAGCTATAAACTTCGGTTCTTTTCCCTCAACATGTCCTGCGTGAAGGAATAATACTTCTTGCCGCGACATGGAGTTCGATAATTTGAATAACTGTATTTCCAACTGAATTCTAGAAGACGTGCACAGATAATGAAGTTATATTTATGTCCTGAAGTAAAACAAGGGGCCATCTCAGCATTTGCTCAAAGGATCAGAGAACCAACTTTACGTTTAACTAAATTTTACCCGATCTTCCTTAATGTCCCTTTAAATGCTTTGCTTGATCGAAGAACTGTGACGTTATAAACATAATTAATGTTTCGATTTCAAGAAACCTCTGAAATTTGGAAAATTGAAGAAGTTCAACTTTATTTCAACTTGCCCGGTTGTAATGATGATAGCGTCGACCCAGAGACTTCTGACAAGCGGTCTGTCTTTGTTTTTACTCCTGAAAATAAACCGATAACTAGTGGAACTTGAATTTTTCGGGAGATTAGCAAACCATTCTGAATACCTCATTACCTGTTTCGCTCGAATCCAGAACATTGTACTTTGTAAATATGGTTAAAGTTCAGTTTTCATTAAAACATCTGAAATTTTGAAAATCGTCGAAGTTCAGCTTTTATTCAATCTATGCTACCTTTAATATGAAAGGTATACATTTATGCCATATTGAAATTAATTTACCTACATTAACAATAAAGTGTTAATGTAGATAAATTAATTTAAATATGCATAAATGTATCATTTCCTTTATATATTGTTAAATACAAGTACGTTTCCTTGTAATTTTCAGACAAATTTTCAAAAATACAAATATCTAAAGATGATTTTCTAAACAATTTCTGCCAATTGTTTAATTTTTTGTCGAATATTTCCATTTTCATTTAAAATGTTCTTTCATAAAATTGAAGGTGTGTTCTTGAATGTCATATGCTTGGTTTACTACGTTGAAGAGAATTTTACAGGAAATGACTGAAGAGTTACTCAAAATCAAATATAAATTGTGATATTATCACAAATAATTCGAGTGTGCTGTTGTAGCAGCACTCTAATCATATCGATTTCTATTCTTTTCTATGAAAATATTTATAATACCGTTCTCCATGAAAATTCTTTCATTAACGAGCGTAGCTACTATTTCGGATTTCTACGAATGTTTCAGTATTCAAATGTATGCGAGTTCCTCGTTCAAACATCATAGTTCGTTCTTGTAATACTTCTAAATTGATACGGTGTAAGGATTCTCCCAATGATTTATCAGGTGGACCCGATGGTCCTAATATCTACACAGAATGAGTGGTGACTGCATCCCAAAACAAATATATCACTAGCGACCTATGGTAAAATGGATGTCGGCCGTCCACGATTGAGATGGCATGCTGAAGACGGAACAGGAGTCTCTCCTAAACCCTGAAGAGATGATGATGTTGATGATGATTTATCAGTTGGGAATGACAGTGTATCAAATTTCTACCTACGCCATCCGAAACTCCTTACTAGACCGTATGGTCTTTTGCTGACTTATTCAGAGGGTCACTCTATATTCATAAATAACCTGTGTTGTATACTATTTATTCCGTTTCTTCTCTACGTATTATTTTCTTGTTTCTAATATTTGTCAATTTTCCTTGCAGCGTGATGTTCCTTTGATGAATATTGTTAATTTGTATGGTCTTTTGCAGACTTATTGGGGGTCACTCTACCTTCATAATGTAGCGTCCGTGTCGCTAAAAACCAGCGTGGGCACGCGGCGTGGTGTGCACCGGATGCGTAGACAAAGGCAGAAGCGATGACGCACGGGGTTTTTCTGACAGGGTGTGCGCATCGCTAGGGCGGAGGCAATGGAGGCGGCGGGCAGCGTCGCGAGGGCTATTTAAGGGCCGTGAGAACAATAGCTCTTCCTTCTTTGTGATCCTGGAGGCAGCAGCGTAGGTCGTTCGTGAGAGGTGCGTACGTGCAGGCGACGCAAGGAGCCGGCAGTTATTGTCGTGACTAGTGAGACATATAGTCGGTCTCAGGACAGGCGGTACTACGCACGGCGGAACATTAGGTAGAATGTTGCGGTGTGGTAGCCGTTGTAAATATCTCTCCAGCTATTTACTTAATTGTATACAGTGCATTGGTTATTTGTGACTACAGTCTAAATTGTGAATAAACCTGCTGTTATTACAACCCACTCTCGTCTGTGTACTGATTACACCCGTATGACTCCACAATAAATAACCTGTGTAGAATACTGTCTAGTTCCTAATGTTTGTCAATTTTCCTTCCAGCGTGATGTTTCTTTTGTGAATATTGTTAATTCTTTTACCACTTAACTTTTTCCGTTAACGAATGTTGCGATGTCTTACTCGTTTCAAACGCGCTTGAGTGGTACGCGTGCAGACATGCTGGGTTTTTCACGGGAAGGCTTTAAGCGCGCGGGTAACCGAAGCGAACGTCTGCGGTGACTGGGCTACGACCCGGAGGAGCAAAGCGACGTGTTATGAATGGTCCTCGGCGTCGCCGGTCATCCACAACTCTATAAATCCGCTCTCGGGGAAATGGACGGCGATACAACGCCTAAACCATTTACAAATCCATTCGTCGTCCGATATTAACTCATGCTGGCCCTGTATGGATTTCAGCTGCCCCAACCACATTAATTGATTGATTTTATCGTGTTTCCGGGCGCGTCAACTGCTTTGGTCATTGATCCCGTTAGTGTAGGGCATGTTTTTTATCGGGAGATGGTGGTGATCTTCCCCCGCTGGATGGCGAGATCCGGCGCCGACCTACCGCCGGCTAGTGGGGTTTTCCCCTAACCAGGACTCTCCCACAGCGAGGCACCGCCCCAGCCGAGACAAGCTCTAAGTTCCGACCGGTCTCCCAGAATGTGGTAGTGTAGTGCTTGTTAGTGTAAGTGTGTATGTAAGAGGAGAGGATAGGACAAGGAAGAGATATGACAGATCGCGCGCGGTCCGTGGCCCGTTTGGACGGGTACTGCTTCGGCATTCGTCTGGTGTTGATAGGAGAAACCACGGAAAATCCAACCACATTAAATAAATTACAAATCTTTCAAAACAAAATCTTAAGAATAACAGTAATTGCCTCCTGGTTTGTCAGCAAGAAGACGCTGCACAACGATCTGGCAATATGACCGATTACTTTCTTTGTTACCAAACTGGCACATAATTTCTTCAATAATTTAAACCATGTACAAACAGCAGTCGCTTACGAATTAGAAACTGATCAACCTCCACTCTCCCGCCTAAGAAACGGACTTCAATTTCAGATTTCCCTTCAATACCTCTCCGACATTAGATAAGAGAAGAACATTTCTTGCATTTACGTGTCACTCCAGACGTATTTGCTCTGAACCTTCTTTTCGCTCTCTAACAAAATTTCCTCATAATAACCTTGGTTGAAGGTATAACCTAATGAAATCACTATCAGGGAGGTGAGAAGCAAAACGTTACCCACTTCACAGTTTCCTAGTACAAAATTATTTGTCCAGTCATCTGAAGAGCCTTACGGCTGAACGATGTACTTTCGAAGCTTTATTATATAATGAGTATATGTGTAAATGAATACAATTATCATTTTATTTTCTTAGTACGTCTATTTTTCGGTTAGATTGAAGGTCTTGAATTCTTCTCTGATGACCCAGTTTGTCTTATGGTCAAGTATTCAACAACCCACTTATGGTCTAAGAAATCTCATTTCCGGAAGACATTTTGACAGGATGCGAATTCGAATACATTCTATATAGGTCCATGCCCGAAGTGACGTTTTCCTCCTTTGAGTCTCAGCGTCGTCCCGCGAGGACATTAAGCGGAGCGGAAACTGAACTCAGCGCTCGCGGGGCGGTCTCTAAGAGGCGATGGGTGCGAGCGGATGATTCAATTGGCCACCGCCCGCGGCGCCAGCGGCGACGCTTTGTCCGGCAGCCTTTGTGCGCGCATCGCCTGTCCACGTCGCAGAGCCTAATGTCCCGCTCCGCCCCGCTCCGCCCCGCTCCGCCCCGCTCCGCCCCGCTCCGCCCCGCTCCGCCCGCTCCGCCCGCTCCGCCCCGCTCCGCCCCGCTCCGCCCCGCTCCGCCCCGCTCCGCCCGCTCCGCCCCGCCCTGCTCCGCCCCGCTCCGCCCCGCTCCGCCCGCTCCGCCCCGCTCCGCCCCTGCTCCGCCCGCTCCGCCCCGCTCCGCCCGCTCCGCCCCGCTCCGCCCGCTCCGCCCGCTCCGCCCGCTCCGCCCTCTCCGCCCGCTCCGCCCGCTCCGCCCCGCTCCGCCCGCTCCGCCCGCTCCCCCCCGCCTCGCCCGCTCCGCCCCCTCCGCCCGCTCCGCCCGCTCCCGCCCCGCTCCGCCCCGCTCCGCCCTCCGCCCGCTCCGCCCCGCCCGCCCTGCTCCGCCCCGCTCCGCCCCGCTCCGCCCGCCTCCGCCCCGCTCCGCCCCGCTCCCCCCGTCCGCCCGCTCCCGCTCCGCCCCGCTCCGCCCGCTCCGCCCCGCTCCGCCCCGCTCCGCCCCGCCCCGCTCCGCCCCGCTCCGCCCCGCGCCGCCCCGCTCCGCCCCGCTCCTTAGAGATAACTAAAAATGAATTAGAACTAGGATATCAATCTCTAATTATATTTGTAAAAATTTGTAATAGTTTTGCAATTGTAAATCTAGTTGTAATCATGTGAACGATCTTGGCTGCCCGGGTGACGCCGCGTCGAAGGCTGTGTTGCCGACGTTTCGACCATCTTTTCGTGGTCTTCCTCAGGGCTGGTCTGCAGACCAGCAGGGCAGGGCAGACCAGCCCTGAGGAAGACCACGGAAAGGTGGTCGAAACGTTGGCAACACAGCCTTCGACGCTGCGGCCGCGGAAGCCTACGACTTCACTAGTTGTAATCTTGTTTGCCACCGAGCATTACCTCAAAGCGAACTTTAATAAATATCTACATCTTCCTAAGAGGAGTTTATTAGTAATAAAGGGTCTGAAATTTCGTATTTTCATCCTTCGAATTTTGTGCTAATCATCTATGAATGTTTTTTCTATATTATTATTATTATTATTATTATTATTATTATTATTATTATTATTACAAAAATATATAAATGTTAGTATAGACTTTGTTGGGTGAGGCGCAGAAATCTTGAGAGTAGTTCAGACCGAGTTGTAGGAAGTTTTTATAATATTTGTGTTATACATAAACGTTATTTTCTCATTTAGCCTTGTTTTTCTACAGTTACAACATTTTTTAATGAATTAAAATATGTTTTAATGCTTTGTATTTTTTCTAATAGAATATCTCATGTTTTATAATGATTTTCTATTCAGGATATATAATTTTGTTCTATTATTATTCGTATTGGTTTTTAATACATTTAATATAATGATATTTTCTCTTCCTCCCCCTGTCCTCTCCATTCAATATCCCAGTTCTTTTCCTCAAGTGCTTGGCATCGCATCTCTTTCATTATGAATTCCTGAAGGGGACGGGCGCAGGAATCAAGGACAATTTAGCATTTTCTATTGTGTGAGCGGGCTAGATCGATTCAAACACGCCATGAAGCAGGAAACACTGAACGTATAGAATCACATGGCTTCGGGCCACATTTTTTTTTTCGATTACAAATTCACAATGGTAGCTGTTAGGTACTTCTTTTATTTTCCTTGTCTCCTGATGTGTGCCTATTCACTATATTTATTCCTTGATTTAATTTTCTTATTCGTTATTGTGATTATTGCACCACTTCATTTATTCACGAACCTTGTAACTTACTGCATTGAATGCTGTTGAGTGGTTCCCGCAAATTTTTCAATTGAAATGTGGCAATTTGATTTTTTACTTATTTTCTGAATTGGGAAATTGTGTAATTTTTTAGATGTATTTATTATTTTATGTCTTTATTTTGTTGTATAAATATCGGTTATGGGTAAATATGAAAATTTTGTTTTTAATTTTTTAAGAAAACTCGACGACGAAGAAAACTCGACTGATGACATAATTGGAACCAGCAATTCAAAGTTGGGGGTGGGGGAGCATTCAAAACGAAATCTTAAAAAAATCAAAATGCAGAGCAGTGAATCACTGCAAAATAAAACATCTGAAGGAATCTACGGATGTTGTTTCAAGACATTATTTGAGCTATATGTGTTTTTGAGACTATAATATTTTCTTTTTTAGAATCAGGGAAGGGGAGTGACCTATATATTGATTTGCTTGTGACTTAAAGATTCTCACAATTTTCAACAGTGACTCACCTATAGTTGATTTAGATTAAACAAAAAAAAGATGCATGCATTTAGGAGGAACAAAGATACCTGTATTTTGTAAAATGCATTATTTGTCAGTACACTGCCCGTGTATGAAACGTTTCTTTTCATGAATTGCCAGGATTATGATCTGTGTAGAGAGCATAGTGTAGTATAACTGTTTCTAATTATAATTCGCAATAAAAGTTCTCGAAAAAGATCTTTATGTCAGGACGGACTGCGGATTAATGACGACGAGGATGAGTAAGAAAAAACATTTTTGATGTCCACTAACGTAGACATAAGATGAGGTGACGAACCATAATAAATGAAGCCAGAAAAAATCTTACGTGAATGGAATAGAATTAACCCCAAAATAAATAATGGAATAAAATTCCATTATTCCATTTATTCCCCCTGGAATAAATTTTGCAGAATCAACAGACTTTCTTCTTTTTATATTAAAAATCTTTGAAAATATCTTGTGAAATATAATGGAATTTTTTATGTCAGGTCTTTTTACATGTTCCAGAAGAATTTTATTTTCTATTCTAAATAATAATATATCTCAGTAACTAATTCGTTTTAAAACTATGGTTGAAATGTTCAGTCCAATGAAAAAAACTAATACTCACAACCAAATTGACGTACCTAAAGTATGATTTTACTCTAAAACTACACATTGTACCCAGAAATGTTTCAATATGAACACGGGAAATTCCTAATGAATATTTTTTCAAATTTAAATTTACATATCTTGTTAGGCGTTATTGTTATTAAATGTTTGTATACATTCGCGAGCAATTTGCAATAATTTTAAATGATGATTTTCTATTAAAACCATCGAATGTTCTACGAAATGTTATGTGCTGGCGGAAGTACATTCATGCAAGGGTCAATTGCATTTAGTGTACTACTGCATAGCGGCTTTAGAAGTTGGCGAGAGGGCTTTTTTTAAATACATTGGCTAAAGCTAATTTATCTACAAGTACAAATTCTTGTTACCTTTTTGAATTACCATATTTGAAGCAAAAACTAGTGGTACTAATACCACACGTACTTTCTCACCCGTACTTTCACGCAAAATTATACGAAAGGTATTCAAATTTTCGAACAATTGTACATGAACTTATCACAAAATCTATCATTAAGTAACAGATTTTATCTCTATCGTCCCAATAGTTGTAGGAAGATTGTAGGTAGATGCCGAACTATTTGGAAAAAAATAGAGTTTTCAAGAAACCAGACTATTCCCTGAAACGACCTTCACAATCTCCAAAAAAAAAAAAAAAAAAACAACAAAAAACGATGGAGACATTTTCCTGAAAAATTTCTAGATAACGCAGGGGCTTGATGTAAAGCTGCCCCCAAAATTAAAATATTACTTTCAGATTCAGAGGTGTCGATATTATCCACATCTATTGGGAAAAATCAATGTCGGAGAAAATCGGCTGAACGGTTTAACCGCTAACACAGACGGATGGACCGACAGACGTTTTGCCATAGGTCGATTTCTTGACGTCAAGGACGCAGAGAACTGGGTTTCATGTTACATCGCGGGTTAGAGATCTTTTTCTAATTTCAGCAACAATATTTATTCACTTTTTCGTTACCAGAGCCATGTAATAAGAGTTTTCGGTCAAAAATTCGCAATTTTTTGCGCATCATTATGTAACTTTCTCTCCACTCCTAGCAAGAAAGTAAAAATTGTGATTATTTTTTAAAATTAAAAAAAAAAAAAATTGTGATCTATGTTCTACGTAGTAGGTGCCTCCAATTATGAGTTTCAGTATATTCTCCCCGCAAGTACTACATGACTAGTAGCTACTATTGTTGACTATTGTTATCTATGTTCTACGTAGTAGGTGCCTCCAATTATGAGTTTCAGTATATTCTCCCCGCAAGTACTACATGACTAGTAGCTACTATTGTTGACTATTGTTATCTATGTTCTACGTAGTAGGTGCCTCCAATTATGAGTTTCAGTATATTCTCCCGCAAGTACTACATGACTAGTAGCTACTATTGTTGACTATTGTTATCTATGTTCTACGTAGTAGGTGCCTCCAATTATGAGTTTCAGTATATTCTCCCCGCAAGTACTACATGACTAGTAGCTACTTCTGGTGAACATTTAAACGGCACAGCTTGTCACGCAACGTTTCACCAAACCCCGTTCGTCATTATCTTCCCGCGCAAATTCGACGAATTGATTGATGGGGCGGGTGCACGCAACGAAACCCACCACACCCGAACGCAAAATAAATAAATCATTTCTGGGAACCGCTGCGGTGATCGGATGATCTTTGGGTTCTTCATCACCATCGAAATTTCCACACGTCTCGCGATCCCGCTGGACATCTTCATTACCCGGGGCCACATAACGCATTAGTTGGACAGCGCCTTTTTGCCCTCCCCTTCCTCCTCGCCGGGCCCCGCCCCCTTCCTACCACCTCCCCTCCCCCCGGTCCCCCTCCGCTCTCTCCCAATCAACGTTCTTATAAACGCCAATTACGATCCGTAATTAAATTACATGACATCCGGAGCGAGGGGCGGTGCGGGGCAGTGGAGTGGAGTGGAGTGCGAGGAGATAGGAGGAGATGGGGAGGGGCGGGGAGAGCCTTGGATCGGATGCGATGTCTCAGCGGAAACTATGTGACCTTTCAATATTTCTAGGAACATTTCAGCCATTGCCTGAACAAGATTTGTATAGTTTTGTAGAGTGGAATTCTGGTTCTTCCAAACAATTCAAGACAACTGCCGGATTTCTATTTTAACAAATGGAGCACGAACCGCACGCGATCTTTCCTTCCTCTGCCTTGTCCTATCCTCTCCCCTTACACAAACACACTTACACTAGCGTGTACTACACTACCACACATGCCGGGAGACCGGTCAGGAGCTTAGTGCTAGACCCGGTTGGGGCGGTGTCCCGCCGGTGGGAGATACCTAGTTCGGGATAATCTCATTAGACAACACACAATTCTGCGAGTAATGACCTTAGCAGTTGACGCGCCCAAAATCACTAACAATCAAGCAATCAATCACCATGTGACTTTTCTAGGGAGGTCTTAGATTCCCTGTCTAGGTGGTGGCAGATTTTGGGCCCAACTAGATAGGTGGGTTGCAAAAATGTCCATTGGACGCCTTCAGTGGGAGGGGTCGTCTTGCCGACTGTACCATGGTGTAGATTTACTGCAAGTAAAAATTCTGAAACTTACGTGAACCCTCTTAGTTATGTTTAAATCTCCTGTTCCTTCGCCGGAGGGATAACTTCTTTTTCCGAAAGATGGCGAAAAGTGCGACACAAAATTTGCGTTGTCAGACGGAACTGTAGGCCTGATGGCCTGAGACTCGGCACGTAAAATAATTTATCATTGAATTGAAATGGGATGCACATAAACGAATACTATACACATAAACGAATTTCATTTTCTGTATATTCGGAGCCCAATTATCCGGAACCGGGAGCGGTAGCTCAGTGCATCAACCAATGTCGCTGCAGCGTCTCTGACCGGGAGGTCATAGGTTCCAGTCCGGACGGCGGCAGGATTTTCGACACTAGCTTCTCAGCTAGGTCGAATTCAGTCGCTGTCTAGAGGAGAATTCTAGCGGCAGGCTGCTCTGATCGGTAGTTTTCCGTGGTTTCTCCGATCAACGCCAGGTGAATGCCGGAGCAGTACCCTATCAAACGGGCCACGGACCGCGCGCGATCTGTCCTTCCTCTTCCTTGTCCTATCCTCTCCCCTTACACACACACACACTTACACTAACATGCACTACACTACCACATATTCCGCGAGAGCGGCCGACTAGAGCTTGTCCCGGCTGAGGCGGTGCCCCGCTGGTGGGAGAGTCCTGGTTAGGGGGAAACCCCACTAGCCGACGGTAGGTCGGCGTCGGATCTCGTCATGCAGCGGGGAAAGATCACCGCGCATCTCAGAAGAAAACATGCCCTACACTATGCTTAAATTTTCGAATAGTAGAAAACACGGGTGATTTAATACTAAAGAACCACGAATTGCTATTGTCCGTCACCAGTTATGTTACGCAATCCGCGTGACCGTGCGAGTGCACTAGAAGTGCACACGAGTCAGCAGAAACAGAAAACTAGCTTGCAGTGAGGATGAGCAGCAAGTGGGAGAGAGAAAGGAGAAAATGACCTCTCGGAGAAGGAAAGACAGTTGACAAGCGGACGGACGGTCAGTTGAAGGAGCGAGTGACGGGAGGGGGCGGGTTTGTTGCCGAGCCGACATGCGGCTGACTCGTGAACCGACTCACTTTAGCACAGACCTAGCATTGCCGCCACCTCTTCAGTGACGCTGACCGCGAAGTGTTGGGTTCGATACCAATAACATTTCTAGGATCATTTCAGCCATTGTCAGGAGGAGTTTTAAGGATTTTTTGCTCTCTGATAGGTAGCTTTACGTGGTTTCTCCATCAACACCACACGAATAACAGAGCAGTACCCTAAGAAATGAGCCACGGACCGCGCGCGATCTTTCCTACCTCTTCCTTGTCCTATCCTCTCCCCTTAAACACACTTACACTAACATGCACTACACTACCACATATTCGGGAGGCCAGTCGGGGGCTTAGAGCTTGTCCCGACTGGGGCGGTGCCTCGCTGGTGGGAGAGTCCTGGTTAGGGGAAACCCCACTAGCCGACAGTAGGTCGGCGCCGGATCTAGCCAACCAGCGGGGAAAGATCACCGCGGATCTCCTGAGGAAAAAACATGCACTACACTAACGGGACTAATGACCGAAGCAGTTGACGTGCCCAGAAACACGAAAAAAATCAAATCAAATGAAATTGTCTTATCCTTAATTCTTACACACACCCTAAACTTGAACTACACGAACACACTTGCCGAGAGATCCGTCGGGAGCTTAGAGCTTGTCCCAGATCGAGCGGTGATCTGCTAATGGGAGATTCTTCGTTAGCCGACTGAAAGTCTGCGCCGTATGTCGCCATGCTGCTTGGGAATATCACCGCCGCCTCCCGAGGCAAAAACCGTGCACTACACTTCAGTACTGTAAATGCACTAATGATCAGAGCCGTAGTTGACGTGAACTGAAATATCAGTCAATCGATGGGAGAGAGTAGGAGGAAAACTTAAGCGAGTTATAAGTCGCGTGACTGAGCAAAGGGAGGGGCTGGTAGCTGAGCTAGCACGGAGGAAGGGGAAACAGCGGACAATCAGCCAGAGACCTGGAGAGCCTGATGAGTAATAGCCAGCTAATTTTAACTTAGCTATGCACCCGTCGTCGAGAATTAGCAACTTCGGGACTCGGACCCACGTTTCCTGGTCAGAGTCAGAGTCACCGGCAAAGTCAGAGTGGGGACAGACCCAGTCAAACTCAGCGGCAGAGACAGTCAGAGTGGCGGCAGAGACAGTCAGAGTCAGTGGCAATGTCACCGGCAGTCAGCGACAGAGTCAACGGAAGAGTCAGAGACAGCGGTAGAGTCAGCGGTAGAGTCAGCGGCAGAGTCAGCGGCAGAGTCAGCGGCAGAGTCAGCGGCAGAGTCAGCGGCAGAGTCAGCGCAGAGCCAGCGGCAGAGTCAGAGTCAGCGGCAGAGTCAGAGTCAGGAGAGTCAGAAAGGAGCAGATTCAGCGGCAGAGTCGTGAGAAACGGCGGCAAAAGTCACCGGCAGTCAGCGACAGAGTCAACGGAAGAGTCAGAGTCAGCGTCAGCGGCAGAGGCGGGGGAAGGGCGGAGGGCGGGAGAAGGAAGGGGAGGGCGGGACGGGGGGGGGGGAGCGGGGCGAGGCGGGCGGCGCGGCATCTAAATGCAAATGCCGGGCTAATTGCCAGCGGAGGAATTTCTCGAGGTCTCGTAATGAAAATTACAGATGTTCGCTCCCTGACACATCAATGGCCCCAGCGCCGGGAGCCGAGGCCACGAGGAGGGGGGGGAGGGGCGCCGGGGCAGGTATTTAATAAACATTAGCTGCTGCCGCCGCCGTCGAGCACCGGGCCGGCACACGGTGCGCGCAAAGTCACGCCCACCGCCCCCGGCCGCCCCGCCACACCCACCGCCTCGGATCGCCCCCAACGCCTCGATCGCTCCGATCGCCCGGATCATCCGATCGCCCGGATCACCCGATCACCCCGATCGCCGATCGCTCCATCGCCGATCGCCCCGATCCCCGATCGCCCCGATCACCCCCGATCGCCCCGATCGCCCCCGATCGCCCGGATCACCCGATCGCCCAGATCCTCCGATCACTCCGATCGCTTCGATCGCCCCGATCGCCGCGACCGCCCCGATCACCCCGATAGCTTCGATCGCCCCGATTGCCCCGACCGCCCTGATCACCCCGATCGCCCCCGATTGCCCCGATCGCCCGGATCACCCGATCGCCCCACCCCGACGCCCCGGCCCGGGCCCTGAGTGGGTGCGATCCTCTTTGAATCGACCTGCAATGTCTTGATCGCTCTGATTGCCTTATCGTGCCGATCACTCCGTCATCTCACTGTCGACTCTATATGAACACTCTGATGCTATCACATGTATCTCTCCAATTGCTCTAAGACCTGAAAGGTGTTGATTGTCTATAATCGAAGAATCTGCCTGAGATGCCTTGATTACACTGATTGCCATGTCGTCCCGATTACTGCGCCATCCCCTATCCGAACATAATGATCACTCTATCGCGTTATCCTGCGAATTTTCTAGCACCCGAAAGTTTGGTTGACTGTGATCACGAATATAACCTCCGTCTCATGCCGTGATACCTGTCATTGCCCTCTCACACCGATCACTTCATCTAACGGCGTCGATTATGTAACGGTTAATTATACCCAATATCGGACCGTTATACGCAAGTTCGCGGGTTCAAACCCGATCAAAGCCGTGAATTTTTAAGAAGGAAAAATCCTTTGTACGCCTTCTTTCGGATGGGAAGTAAAGCCGGCTGCCCCATGTTAGTATATTTACTTTATGTAAAAGATCCTCGTGCCTAAAAGAAGCCTCTGAGCAAAATTCAAATCGCCTGTTTCGTCGCCCAAGTAATACCTTCTTTCTCCCCTAGTTGGTTAAAGGGGCGTAGCGAAATTTGCTTGGTCAGATGGAAGAGCAGGTCTCATGGGCTGAGTCTCACCACGTAAAATAAAACACCAATTTAATTCATTTCAATTCAATTCTATCACAATAACTCTGATTATTTTGTGTCGCGAGCTCCTCCTGTCCGATCACTTTGATTTCTCTATCGTCTGTATGACTCCATAAAACTGAACTCAACCTATTGACTGATCATCGGAACATATTTTTGTTTCCTTCAGAATCACCCAAAATCTCTGACATCCGGATTGCCGCATCGTCGCTCTAACTACCCAACTGTTTGCACCGCTCGGGTTGATTGCTCTGATATCTGTATTGACTTCATCTCTGTGGTTACTCTGTTTACCCTGCCGGTTTGTTTGACCCTTTTCGCTCGATTTTCTGTTTGCAATACCCTCAACTGATTGTTTGATTGCCGTTTCCGGGTATATCTACTACCATACTCATTGTCCCTTCAGTGTACTGTAAGTGTTATTCCGGGAGGTGTCAGTGCTTTCATTCTCACTGGATTGTCCTGTGATCTGCACGTGACTTACTGGGTTTCCCCAACGAGGTATCTCCTACCGGCGGGGCACCGCTCCAGCCGAGACAAGTTCTTACCCCACGGCTGGTCTCCCGAAATGTGTGGTAGAGTACTACATGTAAGTGTATGTGTAAGAGGAGAGGATAGACCAAGGAAGAGGAAGGAAAGATCGCGAGCGATCCGTGACCCGTTTGCAGGGTATTGTTTCGGCCGTAGTATTGATCGATGAAATCACACAAAACTACAGCTCAGGGACAATTAAATTTTCCTCCAGGCAGCAGCTCAGTTCGACGTACTTTTTAAGCTAATATTCCATCATTGTCGGGACGCGGATCCCAGAACTTCCGGTCAGAGACTCTCCAAAGGCGGTGGAAATGCCGGCTCCGAAGCTCCGGTTGGCCAATGGTCATATTCACTTCGTATCCTGTCTTGCCATCCACGCATTGACCGACCCGGTTGTCCCAAACCCGCTCCGATCACCTCCATCGCCTGGAGTACGGTAACTGTCCAGTTGTCTCCATCGCTCCTTTGCCTCTGTCAGATCACTTCATATTGGTTTAGTGGTGAGTTGTAGTTAACATATACATAATTGAAATGATTGAAGGCGTTGTCATTGTCAACAATACTATTTATTTCAATAAGAGTAGCTTTCGATGGCTTAGCCATCATCATCAGTTTTCTGATACAAGAAAAATATAAAATTAGAATCAACAGAGTTACATAATTTAAAAAAAAACATCTTAAGAAATGAAAAGAGAAGAATGAAAGAAAAGTCTTTCTTTCATTTGTTTAATTCTGATCGGAGACACCACGGAAAACTACCGATCAGAGCAGGCGGCCGCTAGAATTCTCCTCCAGACAGCGAGTGAATTCGACCACGCCGAAAAGCTAGAGTCGAAAATCCTGCCGCCGTCAGGACTCGAACCTAGGGCCTCCCGGTCAACTGCTGTGACATCAGTTGATGCACAGAGCTACCGCTCCCGGTCTAAAGAGGTGTTTATTCGATTCTTTTTTAAAATATAAATTGATTACGGCATTTTTTAGTGGGTTTCCTCGAAGATATTAAGGAAAAATTCTAAAAATACGGTTTTCGATGTTTTCAATGAGTAATTTGGTGAACCCCTGTGAATGTTACTCTACTCTCTTTTCTGCTTTGAAATGAATTGTTTCGACTTGAGTCATCAGAATGATCCAACATAGTTAAACCCAACTTTCTAATGATACAGACTCTATATAAGTATTTCTTGTTATTTACGTCGGTATACACGCGCTCTTAGCAACAAACTATCTAAAGAAAGGTTGAAGAGCCCGTCCATAGCAACGGCTGTTAAAATGGGCCAGAGTCTATTAAAAATATTTTAGCGGACTCTCGGATTTACATAGTACCAGTGTTCATAAATACGTCGCTTTTTTCCACTTGGCCCTTGTCATTTTGTTCCATTTTGTCCCCCATCTCCCAATGGTTCCACGCCCTTTTTTTTTTCTTTGGTCACGTTTTGTCCCGACGGCCATCTTCTCCCATTTGACTCCTGGTCCATTTTGTTACCATTGTATCATTTTGTCCCCTTGTCCCATTTCCCCTTGTTGCATTTTTCCCTTGTCCCACTTTGTCCCCGTGTCCCATATTGACTCACTGTCCCATTTGTTCCCATGTTCCATTTGTCCCATTCCCTCTTGTTCCGATAACAAGGGAAATTGTAGGGGTGAAAAGTTGGGAGTTAGAGATGACAAGAGAACGAGAAGAAAGTATTCTGATCCAAGTGTATTGAGTAACGAACAGTTGAATTATTAATGATAAATGTGATGAATGGTGAAATCCGTCAACAATGAAACATGATAAAAAATGAAATGTTTAATTCCTGAAGTAATAAATAATAGAAGATACTAGGTATTTTTCTGAGTTATAAAATTTATAATAAATATTAAGTCAAAACATAAATTCATAAAAGCATAGTGAATTTGCGAGTAAGAGGTATGGAAAATAATACACTGAATTCTACGAATCGGGTGCTTAATTAATAACGAGGCAGCGGATCTTGATGATCTAACATATCGCCAAAACTGTTCAATTAAATGTTCTTCAAATGTTTTTACATGCCCCTTAAAAACAAATAAAAATGAGTAAAAAGTTGATCATAACCCAATTCAGTTGAGAACTCACGCTGTTCGATATGTTATTGATGTAATCGAGGCTTCTTTCTTTCATGCGAGTGAACTCAGCTTTAAAACATTAGATTTCGACTGTTCTTTACCAGGAAACCTCTCTGCAGTTATTCCGAAATTGGCTGACCCGTCAGTAGCGCTGATAAGTATCGCAGGAACCTTAGATTACATACTCAATGGGTGACACTATAATTTCTGACCGAAGAAATCGAATAGGCTACTCAGGAATTCTCTGCACAACATTTGTTGCATCTCGTAAATATCTTGTAAATATTATTTGTAGAAAGTAATATTACGGATCATAAAAATTACAGAAGATGGTAAAAAAATGATTTAATTGCCGAAATAGATTAATTGATTGATTTTTTTCGTGTTCCGGGCGCGTTAACTGCTTCGGTCATTAGTCCCGTTAGTGACGTGCATGTTTTTTTCTCGGGAGGTGGCGGTGATCTTCCCCCGCTGAATGGCGAGATCCGGCACCGACCTACCGTCGGCTAGTGGGGTTCCCCCTAACCAGAACTCTCCCACCAGCGGGGCACCGCCCCAGCCGGGATAAGCTCTAAGCTCCAGACCGGTCTCCCGGAATACGTGGTAGTGTGGTGCATATTAGTGTAAGTGTGTGTGTAAGAGGAGAGGATAGGGCAAGGACGGACAGATCGCGCTCGTTCCGTGGCCTGTTTGGTAGGGTACTGCTCCGGCATTTGCCTGGTGTTGATCGAAGAAACCACTGAAAACTATCGATCAGAGCAACCGGTCGCTAGAATTCTCCTCCAGACAGTCACTGAATTCGACCTACCTGAAAAGCTAGTGTCGAAAGTCCTGCCGCCGTCAAGACTCGAACCTAGGACCTCCCGGCCGAAATAGACGAAAAATTCAGAGAAAAGCCTACATAAATGAAGGTCATTTACTTTTGTTGTCACATAAAATGAATGTCTATACTAAAGGCATTGTTATAAAGTGAAAAGAAAAAAATGACATTTCATTAAAATCCACCCACTAATTATAACACATTTCCAATTTATGATCATCAAATTTCATTAACAGTTTTCATTCATAATGCGAAAGTCTTGGGTAATATAAAATATATTCTTTCGCCCCACACTGGGAGCCCATGAGAATGC
This sequence comes from Teleogryllus oceanicus, assembly GCA_964035755.1. Classification (NCBI taxonomy): domain Eukaryota; kingdom Metazoa; phylum Arthropoda; class Insecta; order Orthoptera; family Gryllidae; genus Teleogryllus; species Teleogryllus oceanicus. The sequence continues at coordinate 63,220,552 of CAXIVR010000013.1, forward strand.
AGAATGCGTCAGTGAGTAATGTCCGTCGAGAGACGAGGTTTCAATCAAGAACCGTGTATTCGCACTCAGAATAACTGTTTAATAAACATTAGGTGCTAATGCACGAACCTACGGCCGTCTCGGAAAACTGGTAAGCCGAACATGGTGCTCCAGAAGTTATCGTGATCAGCTTAAACCAGGTGAGCGGACGCAGTGCCTGGATTTCACACATTAGCTACATAGCCAGGCCGAATTCTGATGCTGTCTGAAGGAGAATTCTAGCGGCCGGCTGCTCTGTTCGGTAGTTTTCCGTGGTTTATTCCATCAACACCAAGCGAATGTCGCAGTAGTATTTTAACGGACGAGCCACGGACAACGCGCGATTTTTCTTTCCCAGTCATTGTCGTTGATTGATTAACTTTTTCGTTTGAGCGCAGCAACTGCTTTGGTCATTAGTCCCGTTAATGTAGTGAATACTTTTTCTCGGGAGATGGCGGTGATCTTCCCCCGCTGGATGACGAGATCCGTCGCCGACCTACCGTCGGCTAGTGGGGTTTCCCCATAACCAGGACTCTTCCACCAGCGGGGCACCGCCCCAGCCGGGAAAAGCTCTAAGCTCCCGACCGGTCTCCCGGAATATGTGGTAGTGTAGTGCATGTTAGTGTAAGTATGTGTGTAAGGGGAGAGGATAGGACAAGGAAGAGGATGGACAGATCGCGCGCGGTCCGTGGCCCGTTTGGTTGGGTACTGCTCCGGAGTTCGCCTGGTGTTGATCGGAGATTCCACGGAGAACTACCGATCAGAGCAGCCGGATACTTAGAATTCTCCTCCAGACAACAACTGCATTCGACCAAGCGTAAAAGCTAGTGTCGAAAATCCTGCCGCCGTCAGGACACGAACCCAGGACCTCCCGGTCAGAGGCGCTGCAGTGACATCAGTTGAGCAACCGCTCCCGGTTTCCGTGTCCTTTTCTCACCCCTTACTTATTCATACACTTATATGCTTATATTACTACATAGTCTAGAGACCAGTCGGGAGCTTAGGGATTGGTTCGAGGTGGCGCGGGATCGTGTTGGGAGGAAATACCTTGAGGAGGAAGCAGACGTGTAAGTGGGCACCAAACCTCACATTTCAGCAGGGGGAGGTACACCGCCAACTCCCGGCATATAACAAGCACAACACGTTTTGGGAGTAATGACCATAGCACTTGATGTGCCAAAAAACAATCAATTAGTCGTGACAGTTGAGGAATGTCGATATCAGCTCATTAGCAGTATTAAATAGTCTACTGTTTCGATAAGAATTCGAGAGTTTGGCTTATCTAATACGTTCTTATCTCCTTTCCCTTCGATTATCCCTAGGAGGAATGGATCTGTTTATTTTGAGTAATAAATTTGCTTTTTGAGAGTGGCGTTAAGACTACCTCTCTTGAATGCATTGTGGATAGAAGCACAATCTGTGTCAGATCTTTTGCCTGAACTAATAAAACAAAATTTATTGCTGTGCTAAGAGTAAGAGTAAAAGTAATATAAAATATTATCCTCCTATTTTCTGCAATTTCCTCACAATTCAGGCCTTCGAGTGTAAGAAATGATTTCTGACATTTTGCTACATGAAGATTATTGATTTATTACGCTTTGTGTCAACCAGATATATTTTTATATTACTTTAGATTTCGAGAGAAAAATTCCAATGAAAATACAGGCATAACTTATGTTTGTTACATTCTCTGCGGATAATGCTATTATTGCACTTCTTACGTAATGTGAAATGTCAGTTTTCATTATTTATGCCTAAACCCCTCAATTGTCATTATGTAGATGTAAAAATATTTAAGTTAGGCGGAAGAACAAGACTTGCAACTTGTGCCTCGTCAGAAATAAAGCACTATTATGATTATGATTATTATTATTATTATTATTATTATTATTATTATTATTATTATTATTATGCTGGTTGAGTAGTGTCCGCAATACTTTAAGTTTATATATGGACTTTTCCTTGAGTATGTGTGTTACCAAAAACAATATTTATGCTTTAATGCTGACAGATAATGCTGTTACCACAATACTTTTTCTTCCTTCTGAAGAGAAAGTGAAGCTATTTTTGCGGGATTATCCAGAGAAACCAGGCGATTCGGGATACTTTTCAGATTATATATTATTTGCTTACTTTAATTTCAGTACGCTCTTGAACTTAAGGTTTAATTTCTTACAAGTTGTACCTCAAAGTTGGTACTTTAAATATTACAAGTGACATCATCAGCAGATTGCGAAGTAGTGCAGCATGTTACCTGCCAACAACTGCCCTACGGGACAGCGACAACAGCTGCTTTATCGACCCTATTTCATCTCCATGTTCTGCTACTCGTTCCGTCAACTACACAAAAATGGCGACACTTCATTCAAATGATTTTCATGAGCGGATACACGTAATTAAAAATTATGAATGAATTCGAGTGGCTCCTAAATTAGAATAAAGAGAGAGAGAGAGAGAGAGAAACGTCGTGTCAAATTCTGTGTCATCTGGATGAGTCAAATAAAGTGGGTGGACTTCCGCAAAGACGGGCTTTGGCAATACAAACCAGTTAAATTACGATGCTGCGATCTAATTAGAGAATGGACAGAATTTACTACTTTAAATTTTATCCGATTTGTGTCACAATAGTTGGAAATGTTTCAGCAGGTTACCTTGAGATGACCTGTCCTGATTGTAACAGTTGTCACTTCGAATTGGTCTCTAAAACATGACTCTTGTTTCCTATACGATCAGCTTAATTGGAATAACATAATTGGCATTTCAATCTGTAAATAGATGTCTGTATTTATTATGTAACCAAATACAGCAGTGGTTCAAAAAGACATTTCTTGAATACAATTTCTTGAATCAAATTTCCTGTCATTTTTTCATCATTTTCGAAAGCAAATAATAAATACTTTGTAGAACCTTATACCAACCCATTTTTTGGATCATAAATATTTCATGAAGTGAGTGAATTTGTGTGATGAGATGTCAAATGGTAATTGAACAAAACATAGTATTCTTTAGAAACCAATTTCTATGTTAAAAGAACACTCTTAATGTTTAACTTCTCTATGCTCAACAAAAATGAATAAAAATAACCTCAATGCTAGTACAATCCTCTTTTCACAGATAGTGTAACATGTAACATTTTAAACTTAGTTCTTAGTTCCCAATGAAGTCTTTGAATATTTGATAACGTTTGGTTCTTTAGTATACAAGAGGGAACTTATTGCTTAACCGACACCGTCATAACGTTCGTATGTGCGTACAAAGTGTCAGAGATTTAACGGTTCAAGAATAGACAGGCAAGTGCTTTACCATTTATCTTCACTGAATGTGGTGATAGCTTTTTTGTGTATCTTGGGAATATCGCCTGCAATTATGCGTTTATTAGAATCTAACTAATAACTAGCTAATATAATCTATTCTGATTATCTACTAATATAGTCTAGATAATAACAACTGTAGCAGGCTTTACACTTCTCAGCCAGGCGGACCATTCTGATATATTTTCTTCGATAATATTGAAAAATACTCAATGTTGAGATTTAAACTGGCGCTATCTCTTGATTCAATACCATACTTGAAGTTGGGATCCCTTAATTCTGTAGTGGTATTTTCTTAATCTTTCAATTATTTATTATTATTAATATTATTATTATTATGACAATCATTTATTCAGTAATTTCACAACGTTTCGTAACTCGTTTTGTTACATCTTCAGGTGCTAAACTAATGGGACACAGAAACTGTTACTCTACATATCAATTTTTATATACAAAACAACCAAAGAACAACACAACAAAACAAAATCAATACAATACAAGTTTAGCACCTGTAGATGTAACAAAACGAGTTACGAAACGTTGTGAAATTATTATTATTATTATTATTATTATTATTATTATTATTATTACGATTAATTATCCTGTACAATTAAAACCTGAATACGACTTGTTGATTGATTGATTTTTTCGTGTTTCCGAGCGCATCAACTGCTTTCGTCGTTAGTCCCGTAAGTGTGGTGCATGTTTTTTCTCGGGAGATGGCGGTGATCTTCCCCCACTGGATGACAAGATCCGGCGCCTACCTACCGTCACCTAGTGGGGTTTCCCCCTAACCAGGACTCTCCCACCAGCGGGGAGACACCTCTCAAGTTGAATGTGAAAGTGATTGTAAATATAACTTAGATCAGTTAATCCATTCATGATAAACGACGAATAAATGCATCTTTGAAACAGCACTATGTAACCTTAATTTTCATATGTAAATTGGGAATCGGGAACTGACAAATAGCGTCGAATTTTGGATGGTGAATATGAATGAAAATTGTATTCTATTGGACATATATTACAAATGTAAGAAATAGCTATTTCATAATAAAACTCCAGAAAAATTAATTTTAAACAACTTTCGCCCTTGCTTGTCAAAAGTAGCCCTTAACTTGTCAAAAGTAGTGAATGTAAGGTAACAGTGCGATATATTACATTGCGCCCATTTCTTCGAGTGAGGTTATGAGCTCCCATTTTCAAATAAAATAGTTTATAATTAATTTAATCGACTTGCATAAATCGAAACATATTCAGACAGTTTGGGTAATACAGATGAAGGCAGACAAACATTTGAAAAATGTAATACGCATACAGTACACGTTGTACAAGAGATATAGTGCGTTTAGTCGGGTTAGAAAAAGTATTATTCCTATTGAGGATTAATAAGAAACATTTTGTTTTGTTTCATCGGTTTTTGCAATTACGAGCTTCATGATGTGTCTGAGGATAATCGCAATTGGCCACTATTATTTGGTTTCTCAGGACACCCGTTATTGGACTCTGATTGATGTATCGAGACACCTCAACTGCTTTGTTAATTCGTCCCGTTAGTGTAGTCCATGCAGTTCATCCACTAGCATACGGTTCATGATTCGAAATGTTAGGTTATTGCTCTGTCATTCGCTGGATATTAATCAAAAAACTACAGGTGGGAGTACGAGACTCCTAGAAGCCTCCTCCAGACCGCGGCTGAATTCGAACCAGCACTCTGGCAGATTTTGCTCTTACTATTCGGCATTTGATTTTATCATCAATACACTAACTTTATTCTTTGTTACCGAGATTATTTATTCGAATTACCATTTATATACCGAGGTCGATCCGTGCTCATAATATGTGTTTGGGGGTTTGACAAGACCGCCTATATAGATTTTCGACCACGAACATTTACGTAATAAATATTTACTTCTTTATTTGGGATTCGGGAATTTTCCTTATCATGACTAATAATAATAATAATAATAATAATAATAATATTTTAAAAAAATCAAGTAAAAATTGGTTTAAAAAAAAAAACATACATAGCATTTAATATAACAATTCCCGAGAACAATAACAATAATCCTGTCGTTATTGAATATTTCTCGTTACTCTCTCCTTGCATGCATGACCATTACCTAATTATTATTATTATTATTATTATTATTATTATTATTATTATTATTATTATTATTATTATTATTATTATTATTTAAAACTCAAAACTTGATCTCATAACATTACTCAGATTTATATAGTAATGTCCAGAGATGTAATATTTCAAACAAGTTTAATTACAAATTTTGGTGGTTTCCTCCATTGCCGCGCTGCCAGGCAGTTTACTCATCTGGGGCGAGCTGGGCGTAAATCAGGCCCTGAGCGCGGCGGCGGTGTCCGGTGTCCTTGGGGCGGCGTCCACTGAAGAGGACGACAAGAGTCGAGGACGAGTTACGAGCTCCATCGCGCCTCCGTCCGCCTTCCGTCCACGCGGCGCCGCCGGCCATGACGCCTCGCTCTGAGGACGGCCACGCACGACCCCGGTGCGTTGAGGCTGACTCCCTTACGACGATTGATTATTTTATTCGTGTTCCGGGCGCGTCAATTGCTCTGGTCATTAGTCCCGTTAGTGTAGTGCATGTTTTTTCTCTGGAGATAGCGGTGATCATCCCCTGCTGGATGGCCAGATCCGGCGCCGACCTACCGTCGGATAGTGGGGTTTCCCTCTAACCAGGACTCTCCCACTAGCGGGGCACCGCCCCAGCCGGGACAAGCTATAGGCTCCCGACCGACCTCCCGGAATATGTTGTAGCGTAGTGCATGTTAGTGTATGTGTGTGTGTAACGGGGAGAGGATAGGACAAGGAAGAGGAAGGACAGACCGCGCACGATCCGTGGCCCGTTTGTTAGGGTACTGCTCCGGCATTCGCCTGGTGTTGATCGGAGAATCCACTGAAAACTACCGATCAGAGCAGCCGGCCGCTAGAATTTTCCTTCAGACAGCGACTGAAGGACGAGGATTATTGATATGATATATTATGTAATTACTAGTTATATTACTGGAATATTGAATTTATATTTATAATTATAATATTATATTACTAGAATATTGATATGATATATTAGGTAATTATTAGTTAACGTATATTACGTAATATTGATATGATTAGGTTTAACATGCTTTGTTTATTTTTAATTTTTTAAACATTTTCCTGGTTTTTAATTTTTTAATATAAATACATTTTTTATATTAATGTTTATTACATAATACATAGTGCGTTTCGGAAATTATTTGTTTCCATCATCAGGATTCACTTAAATAAAGTTTATTTCGATTAAGCATGATGATGGAAACAAAAAATTACGGAAACGTTCTCGATGTATTATTAAACTAATAAAATTAAAAAAATATTATATTAAAATTTATTCAATTAAACCATATGGAAAGAAATAATTTCCGAAACGTTGCACTACGTATTATGTAATAAATATTAATATGAAAAATGTTGTTTTTAAAAATCAAAGGCCAAAAATACTAATAGGACCACAATTCTTTCAATTATTCTATTCCACAGAAGCGGTACAAGGCGAGTAGTGTAACAATGACCTCCTGTGTCGCCCCCAGAAGTAATAAGTAAAGAGTCCTGACGGCGGCAGGATTTTCGACAGTAGCTTTTCAGCTATGTCGAATTCAACTGCTGTCTGGAGGAGAATTCTAGCAGCCGACTGCTCTGATCGGTAAATTCAGCATTGAAACGATGTTTCATGTCCAGAGATCTCAATGCTCTATCACCCAACGAACCCGTAAACTGCGGCTTGAGGCTATTATCCAGGTTTTCTTTTCTTATTGATTGATTGATTTTTTCGTGTTTCCGGACGCGTCAACTGCTTTAGTCGTAATTCCCGTTGGTGTAGTGTATGTTTTTTTCTCGGGAGATGGCGGTGATCTTCCCCCGCTGGATGGCGAGATCCGGCGCCGACCTACCGTCGGCTAGTGGGGTTTGCTCCTAACCAGAACTCTCCCACCAGCGGGGCACCGCCCCAGCCGGGACCATCTCTAAGCTCCCGACTGGTCTCTCGGAATATGTGGTAGTGTAGTGCATGTTAGTGTAAGTGTCTGTGTAAGGGAAGAGGATAGGACAAGGAAGAGGAAGGACAGATCGCGCGCGGTCCGTGGCCCGTTTTGTAGGGTACTGCTCCGGCATTCGGCTGGTGTTGATCGGAGAAACCACGAAAAACTACCGATCAATGCAGTCATCCGCTAGAATTCTCCTCCAGACAGCGACTGAATTTGCCTAGCTGAAAAGCTAGTGTCGAAAATTTCGCTGCGTTGGGAGTGTAATCCTAGGACCTCCCGGTCAGAGGCAGTGCAGTGACATCAGTTAATACCCTGAGTCATCTCCCCTAGTAGAGTTGGTATAGAAAATTCTATCACAGTGGGGAGTGGAACCCTGTGACCACCGGTCAGAAGGACTGCGGTGACATCTGTTGATACCCTGTGCCATCTCTCCCGATGGATGGCTTGGGCTTGGAATCCCGGTACAACGATGTGACGCCAGCAGTCTGACCGTTACCCCACGAATCACCACGTCTTGCTTCTGCCGCGGAGCCGCGTTGTCGGCGTCGGCGTCGGCGTGTGACGTGTGACGGCTGGCGACTTACGGCGTCGCGCCCGGTCCTCGGCGGCGCGAGGCTCCAATTTTCGGTAATCAAGTCGGCGGCTGCGTCGCTGGCGTCGGCGATCCATCACGCGCGCGGCGTCGCCCTAATCACGAATTACAGCGCGATTAGACGCCGCACGCCACGACCAGCGACGGCTCGCAGGGCGGCAGCAGGGCCAGCGGGAGAAAGACATAGGAGGAAGGGGAGGGGTACCGGGAGCGGTAGCTCAGTGCATCAACTGATGTCGCTGCAGCGCCTCTCACCGGGAGGTCCTAGGTTCCCACTCCCCACGGTGGCAGGATTTTCCACACTAGCTTCTCAGCTAAGTCGAATTCAGTCACTATTTGGAGGACAATTCTAGCGGCCGGCTGCTCTGATCGGTAGTTTTCCGTGGTTTCTCCGATCAACACCAGGCGAATGCCGGAGCAGTACCCTATCAAACGGGCCACGGACTGTTTGCCATTCCTTGTCCTATCCTCTCCCCTTACACACACACACTTACACTAACTTGCACGATACTATCACATATTCCGGGAGACCGGTCGGGGGCTTAGAGCTTGTCCCGGCTGGGGCGGTGCCCCGCTGGTGGGAGAGTCGTGGTGAGGGGGAAACCCCACTAGCCGACGGTAGGTCGGTGCCGGATCTCGCCATCCAGCGGGGGAAGATCACCGCCATATCCCGAGAAAAACATGCACTACATTAACGGGACTAAAGACCAAAGCAGTTGACGCGCCCGGAAACATGAATGAATGAATCAATCAATCGATAAGCTGATGGAAACCGAAACACGTGTCTGGCTATATGTAATCGTATTAAAATTACATTTGATACTGTTGTGGTAGATACCTCATTGACCCCAGATATTTTATTAAGCAGATGGAAGATAGAAAGGGAAATAGAAGGGAAGAAAGGCTAAGGGAAAGAGAGGATAAGTAATGACATGGTGATGGGAGAGGAAAAGAGGAAGAGGAGGAGGAAGATGGATGGAAAAGGAGAGAAAGGGGAAGACAAATTAACGAGAAAGAGAAGGGGAAGATAAGACATGGTGATGGAACATAGTAATGGAGAGTGAAGAGGATATAGAGAGTTGGAAATAAAAGAAAGGAGAAGAGTTGAGAAGTTAAGGGGAAGAAAGTACGATCAGAAGATTGTGGAATGTCGGGAAAGAGACAGAAGAGAAATAGAAAAAGGTTAAGAAAAAATCAGGGGAGGGGATGACGAAATGATGGTGTACTGTGGAGAGTTTTTGTTCAAAAGAAATTATTCAGATCGTGTTTATTTTTTTATAATAAGTAAATGATGATTCACTGTAAACAATGAACTAGGTGTATCAGAGGAGGGAGCAATGAAATGTATGGTTTAGATTGGAGATTGTAGGATCATGGTAAAAAGAAAAAAGGAAAAGGAGAATGAAGGAAAGAGAATAATAGTTGAATTAAAAAAAGGAGATGAAATAGAGGTGTGGTATCCATCTGGAAAAAGGCTACACTAAAACTGATAAGGTTGAAACAAATGTTTTTTAAAAGTCTTGCACAATTGACAATAAAAATTACTAGTGTACCAGTGCATCCTTCTGCTATTATACAATTGACATACGATACGAATAAATTATTGATGTGAATTACGGTATTGCCAAAAAAAGTATCGTACTACTGAAGTACAATACTAATTTCATAATCTTGTGTATTAAACGTACATTTATATATTTTTAGAGTAAAAAAAGGTTGGTCGAGAGGCAAATTTAAACATCTTACTGAAGATGATTTGAAGAATAAAGAACGAGAACATAGAATCTTGCACTGTACGTGTTAGAGAGAGAAGTGTCATCATTTATTCGTTGCCCGATGGTAGTGAAGTTCGAGTTGTACTGAAGATTTTTTTCCAAATCTCGCACAAGTAGAGAACACGTATGAAATATATGAGTACATCCCACGGTGTGTACTGGTCACGAAGAAAACACTCGACAATCGTAAGCAATAAACAAATAAATAACGTTCCCCTGTAAACGGGAATATCACGAACATTATTTATAAGAGAAGAGGCATATTTCTTCCTTTCTCCTTTTCTGCTCTAAAACATATCATCTCTCGTGCTGTGCAACTGAGTGCGGGGGGAATTGAACCTACTGTTTATTGTGCCGGGAACGGTAGCTCAGTGCATCAACTGATGTCAGGGAGGTCCTAGGTTCGAGTCCTGACGGCGGCAGGATTTTCGACACTAACTTTTCAGCTAGGTCATGAGTTCATACCTCAAAGGAAGAAAAACCCGCTAAATGGAAAATATCTGTCGGAAGCTTGGAGCTTGTCCCGGCTGGGGTGGTGCCCCGCTAGTGGGAGAGTCCTGGTTAGGGGGAAACCCCACTAGCCGACGGTAGGTCGGTGCTGGATCTCACCATCTAGCGGGGGAAGATCACTGCCATCTTCCGAGAAAAACATGCACTACACGTACGGGACTAATGACCAAAGCAGTTGACGCGCCCACAACCACGAAAAAAAAATCAGTGAAAAGCGGGTAGACCGCAGAGTTCCCGTTTTGTGGTGAAAGATGTGCACACCTCGCAGGAACATTAATGAACCACTGTCATAGAACTTATTTTAACCCTTTATTGCATGATCTTTTTTATTTTTCATTGCGTTTATTTTAATGAAAGGAAAAAAAGTAATATTGCTTGAGAAAAATAGAAAACTAAATTGTGTTACTCCTCCAACAAAATGTACTATACTTCACATTTTAAAAAAATTACGTATTTTTCAAATCGTTTATGTAATAAAATAAGTATCAAGTAAGTCAATAAAATAAATATCATTCGTATTTTAGTTCATTGTTCCAAAAAGTTTGGTTTCTGATATACGAATATAATGTCTGTTACCAGGAAGTTTAAAAGGGTACCGAGAGTTCACGGAAACCATGACCTGTGAGAAAAATAAAAGTGTGTATACCGAGAAACTGTATGTGATAAGCGATAATTGATACCATTGATACCAACAGTAGACATAACTCTATTAGAAACACTTATTGGCTTTTCTGGCGCAAAAACTTTGTTGACCTATATAATCAGTAATAAATAAATAAGCAAAACCAAAGATTTTCGAAATAATACGACACCATAGATGGCATTTTAACACAAACAAGGAGAAATTAATTGTAATGTAGTACTAAATACATGTGCCATTATTTCTTAAACATACCTATTTTTCTTTCAAGTATATTGTAATTTATCATGGGGTCAACCGTTCATCCACCATTGTTTTCCAGGTACCGTGAGAATATTGGTATGCCTCTGTTAGGAAATACCTTAAGCATCCAACCACAGACCGTGAGTGATCATTCCCTTCCCATCCTAGTTCCCACTTCTATCGTTTGATTGACTGATTGATTGATTGGTGTTTCGAAGACCGTCAACTAATAAGAGTATCTCCCACCAGTGTGGCACCACACCAGTTGAGACAAGTTCTAAGCTCCCGAACGGTCTCCCAGCATGTGGGGTAGTGTAGTGCATGTACGCGTGTGTATGGGGTGAGGATAGGACAAGGAAGAGGAAGGAAAGATCGCGCGCGGTCCATGGCCCGTTTGGTAGGGTACTGCTCCGGCATTCGCCTGGTGTTGGTCGGAGAAACCACGGAAACTTACCGATCAGAGCAGCCGGCAGCTAGAATTCTCCTTTCAGACCGACTGAACTCAACCTAGCTGACAACCTAGCGTCAAAACTTCTACCGCCGTCTCGTTTCGAAACCTAAAATATCCTGGTCAGAAACACCCATTCTTAGAAATACGATGTGGTGGGCTTCCCTATGACCCTGCAGCGTCACGTTGGCGGCCGTGGGTGGGAGGAGGAGCGGAAGTATCGCATACCTGCGGGCATGAATAGCTAGGCGCCCGGCGTTGGGATACATTTAGACAAAGGGAACGCCAGCTTCCCCGGGAAGGTCACGTGGTAGACGCGAGCTTCCCTCCCACACCTAGGACGGTCACGTGACGGCTGCACTCTGGTATAAAATCGAGCCGACGAGCTCAGACGGTGTTTTTTTTTCTGGAAACCTCGCGCGATGCCCAAAACTTTACGCCCAGGCTGGAGCGTGTCGTGCCTAGTGCACGGGTGACGAGGTCACGGTAGTGACGCGGGAGTAGCGTCAGAGGAGGTGGGGCCTCACTAGCTATGTGAGGTATCCACAGGGAAATACTCACAAGTGTGTAGTTTCGGAGCAGAAGTTGGTTATTGTACATACATGTAAATAAACTGGTACATACTTGTAAATGTCTGTGTGTTTTTCTCCATGACGCCACAACCCATCAAATAGGGAGGTAAAATACCCAAACAGGAGAAATAGAACCTTTAGCAATTACCTTAAGCAACGAACAACAAGCTGTCTTCGTTCCTCCGCCACTCCCAACTCTCAGCCTTAAGACGAGCAACGAGCTATTCCCTCATTTTCCCCATATGAATCATTCCCCGCCCCATCTTCGAACATAGCGTCAGACTATGGTATTTGAAATGTAAATCAAAATATTCTTAATTACGTCAAGTTAGAAATTCAGTACTAGATCCTCCCCTTTTCTTCCTCAACTTTAAAAAACAACAACACACAACCTAAACCCAGTTTCCAGTGCCATACTCTATAACCAGGGAAAATCCAGTAATGGTCCAACCAGAATCAAGTCACTCTTTCCCAAAGATCAATTCAAACCTCCGAAATCATCATAAACACGTAATTCTAAGCATACTCCCCCTCCCCCTTTCCCACTCCCTTCACACCCCTGCCCTGTGCATAAAATCCTAATAAATGAGGTTCCCAGAGGGGATTACCTCTCACAGATAAAATTGGGTTAAGTTAGTTAATTTGCAAGTACCTCGATGCTTTCAGTTAATATTGTAGTATTTGTATAGTGTTTGTATCCAATTTCAGATTAGTTTTTCTCCTAAATTTAAAAAAAAAAATTTTTTGGTTTTAATTTGAATGAACTTTTTTAAAATGCAAATTGTCCAAATTCTATTGAATTCCCTTTTTAGTCGAATGTCCTTTCACAAGTGATCACAGGAAAAATTAAAATTTGTTACTGATATCCATTCTTTGTTAAATTCTACTTTGCAATATGACAATTTTTTTAAATATGTGCTGTGAAATTATGTGTAAATATAATAGTATTTTCTTTTCTTGTAAAAAATATAATTAACAAGCTTGTTATAAATGTATCTAATTGTGAATGTTTTAAATTGCTAAAAGAAAATGATATAAAATATTTTTATATATTAAATGTGTATATCATCATGTAAAATTGTAAATAATGGTTTGATTCCTTATGACCATGTAGTTGCAGAACTATTTAAAATAAATAAAAAATCGTCAGTGCCGGTAAATGCAAAAATGAGTTATAATTGTGAACGTTCCCAAGAAGAACCCATTCACATCACACCATCATTTCACCAGTAATACCGATAGAGCATTGCGTGCAGACACGTACTTGCTGAGGTGCTGAAACTGAATGAGCAGAGCCTGTTTCCGTTGCATATGACGTTCTCCAGCAAAAAAGACCAAAGAGATCTACCTTATGGATAAAACCTTACATCTCGGATAATCGGCGAACGGTAATTACACAATCCGGTTTTTTCTCGGCTCCATTCCCTTGATTTAACGCGCTTTTAAGTTTTTAACATATTTCAAGCGTTTTACTCTCTCTATGTCTATTTTACGTCAGTTTCGCGTGTCTGGGAAAGTGAGTTATATCTTGCCATTTGTCATCAGCGTGGACATGTCTGGTGCGTCTTGTTAAACGATAATGATACTCCTGCTCGTGCAAGTCCCCACGTGCATGCCACGGACTATTCCGGTGACTCTTCAACGGCGGAGGTGGCTCAGGGAAGAAATTGATTCCATTTCAGTGACTCTGACCGAGTGGTTATAGGGTTCGAGTCCCGACAGTGGCCGGAATTTCGAAACTACCTTGATAGCTGGGTGGAATTCAGTCGCTGTCTGGAGAAGAATTCTAGCGGGCGGTTGCTCTGATATTGGTCTGAATTTTCAGTGGTTTCTCCTATCAACACCAGGCGAATGCCGGAGCAGTACCCTACCAAACGGGCTACGGACCGCGCGCGATCTGTCCTTCCTCTTCCTTGTCCTATCCTTTCCCCATACACACACTTACACTAACATGCACTATACTACCGCGCATGACATACACAAGCCTCTCTGGTAAACAGTAGGGGCAACTCACATGATCGGCCTTGTGTCTTCATGAGTTGTCGCTTCAAATATGTTTATTTTCGTAAATGTATTCAATCCCTATTTTCGCTTTTTTATTAACCTTGCAATTTGTGGAATTGCTCTGTACAATTTGGGGAAAGACTCTGTTAGCTAAGTGATAATTCTGTAAAAGGCTTAACATGAAATCAATATTTGTATAATTAAAGTTAAAATGTCGTTGTTTTATTTATTTTCTAATACAATATGCCATATGCAAGTAGAAAGTTGAATATAAGAGGATAAATGTACGTAGTTGCCGTCTCCCTCTTGATTTATGCTGTGCACCTCTGGTTGGTTAGCATTACATTGGTACAATTGAACTAGCCTATTTCCTCGTTACTTTGGTTGTGGTAATGAAGAATAAGAGCCTAAATATATTGATTTCGCCTTGAAAATAGATTTTATTACATCGGAGCAAATATTATGTTAACAATGCTGGCAAAAGACCCCTCATTTTCTCTCCGCATTCAAAATTCAAGTAGTATATGGCTTAGGGTAGGGATTGAAAACGTGCACAAAATTCACTTCTCTCACTAGCACGTTACGCACAGTTTTTAACTGTTTTTGACGTAAAATTAATAAATGGTACCTCCTTTACATATTGGCAAGTTCTCATGGTAGGTGCCTAAAAATTATACATAAATAATGTACATTATTAAATAATCGATGCATGAAGTGCAACTATTTCCCAATATACCCTAGATTAACCGAGTCTAAACAATTCCACATTCTTGATACCAATTTTTTTTATTTCTCTTCTTTTTAATTGTGCTCTTATTAATCTACGATTGGAACTCGTTAAACCTAAATACTCCAAAACATACAATTGGATTCTTTGTACGAGCATGTAATACAGGTTACAATGCTTTAAAACTACCTACTCACTTCACACATTGGGCAGTTATATAACATTTTAATTAAAATTTCAGAAGTGGTAGGTGATGAAAATAAACTTTTCTGTCTAAAATGTTAATGACTAAATAGTTTTGTAGCAATCAAATTTTGTGTTGTCATTATTATATTTAATTTGGGTATACATTTGGAAGATAAGGCTCCAAACCTAACTTTGCGCACCGGAGGTTCTTTAAGAAACATTGGAAGGGAAAACAGCTCATAGGACCCTCATAGGGTGGGGGTGAAGGAGGCGTGGTAGCCACATCTCACTCCCCGGTACGAATATTTTGTGTGATTGCAATCACTTATTTAAAATTATTATCTCATATCGGTTGCATTTAATTACTCGCATTGTGGCAATTACACAATGGCAATATGGCGGTGGCCGGAGCGATGCAACGATGATGATGTCTGAAGAGAAGGCGATGGATTTTGGTTGATTGGTTGGGTAGTGATTCTGGGGGCGTCAACTGCTTTGGTCTTTAGTCCCGTTACTGTAGTGCATGTTTTTTCTCGGGAGATGGTGGTGATCTTCTCCCGCTGTATGGCGAGATCCGGCGCCGACCTACCGTCGGCTAGTGGGGTTTCCCCCTAACCAGGACTCTCCCACCAGCGGGGCACCGCCCCACCCGGGACAAGCTCTAAGCTCCCGACCGGTCTCCCGGAATATGTGGTAGTGTAGTGCTTGTTAGTGTAAGTGTGTGTGTGTAAGAGGAGAGGATAGGACAAGGAAGAGGGAAGGACAGATCGCGCACGGTCCGTGGCCCCTTTGTTAGGGTACTGCTCCGGCATTCGCCTGGTGTTATCGGAGAAACCACGGAAACTACCGATCAGAGCAGCCGGCCGCTAGAATTCTCCTTAGACAGCGACTGAATTCGACCTAGCTGAAAAGCTAGTGTCGAAAATCCTGCCGCCGTGGGGAGTGGGAATCTAGGCCTCCCGGTCAGAGGCGCTGCAGTGGCATCAGTTGATGCACTGAGCTACCGCTCCCGGCCAGAGAAGAGAACGGAGGTGGCGGGGCAGAGGCGGGGCAATGTGCCGGGTGGTGGCGGGGGCGGTGCAAATGGTGGGGGCTGTGACTGTGAGGGGAAGACGGGGGTGGTGGCTGTGTGCAGCGGCGGCTAGAGAGCGGTGGGGGCAGGAGGAGGGGAGCAGTGACTTGCAGCTGTTCGGAATGCGGGCAGCGCCGCAGGGCAGCCGCTACTGTTGCCCAACTGCCCGCACCCACTCCCCTCTCCATTCCTTCCTCCCCTCTCCCCGCCCCTCCTCACCCGGATGAGTTCCCTTAGTGATGCCATGCACGGCACGGGCCATGTTCGAGACCGGACGGCGACGGAAATTTCGACACTAGCTACACAGCTCCGTGCATCAACTAATGTCAGTGAGCGCCTCGGGCTAGGTTCGAGTCCCGACGACCGTAGGATTTTCGACACTAGCTTTTCAGCTAGGTCGAGATCAGTCGCTGTCTGGAGGAGAATTCTAGAGGCCGGCTGCTCTGATCGGTAGTTTTCCGTGGTTTCTCCAATCAGTGCCAGGCGAATATCGCAGCAGTACCCTACCAAACGGGCCCCGGACCGCGCGCGATATGTCCTTCCCATTGCTTGTCCTATCCTTTCCCCTTACACACACACTTACACTAACATGCACTACACTACCACATATGCCGAGAGACCGGTCGGGAGCTTAGAGCTTGTCCCGGCTGGGGCCTGGGGCCCCGTTGATGGGAGAGTCCTGGTTAGGGGGAAACCCCACTAGCCGACGGTAGGTCGGCGCCGGATCTCGCCATCCAGCGGGGGAAGATCACCGCCTATGCCTATCGCCGCAACACCTATCACAAAGAATACGATTGATTGATTTTTTCATGTTTCCAGGCGCGTCAATTAATCAATCGTATTCTTTGTGATAGGCATTTTCTGCCACCTAGCGTTTACAGTCACAACACCGTGTAATGAAAGCGTCCTACATCAGGCGGTCCTCGGATCGCGTCCCGACAATGCATGGATTTCGACACTTGGTCAGGCACTGAAATTTTTAAGAGGACCACAGGCTGCATTTTGGAGCGAGATTGTCCCGACAGTTACTTCTATATTGTCGGCCGATTAATTTCATTCAGATCTTAACAGCTGACTACGAAACTGCTGCGATCTTTTCTTCACCATCCTGTATCCATTTACTTCTTAAGGCCGATCCATGGACCTCAGTTACTGAATACGAATTTACCTAGAAAATCTCCGATAAACGACAGATTACTACAACAAAGAGTATGACACTTAAGCCACTGATTTTTGTGATGAACCGATACACAGAACTGCTGTTTACTACAAATATATTAATGGGAAGTAATATTGTAAATAGAAGGTATAATATCTGGAAGAATATTTTATATTAATAATGTGATGATGAAATATTGTTTAAAAAGTACACTTATTAATAATATACGAAATTAATTAGTACTATAAATTGACTGTAGTTACTTAGTAAAGTAATTTTTTTTAAGAGGAAAGCAAGTGTTAAGATGTAATGAAAGAGTTGAAAAAAAAAGAATTATATTTGTCGTTTGTATCAACAGCATTATAAACAGCTTCCCATGACTCCTGCATCAAGTAATCAATGAATAATTTATTTTACTTTTTGTAAACGATCTGGTCATACGTGAATTATTTATTGTGTCAGTGATCGCATTTCTTATAATGGTAAGAATTTGTGCATCGTGGTCACTGTATCCTAAATCTTTTGTTTCAACTTTATATCGAGTAGTAGTTTTGTTAATTATAATTTGATCAATTGCCTTCATCGAATTTTTTGTGGTCCGTGTGGTTACATTAATTGTAATGTCTAAATTGAAGGAATTAATTAAATTGAGAAACTTTTCTTTCTCACAAGATTCGACCAGAAAATCAATGTTAAAATCTCCGCATACAACAATGGATTCAAAAGAGCGATTGCTGACTTTGTTAAGTGTTATCTCCAGGTTTTCTAAGAACAAAATATAATCTGCAGTTTTCTGTGTTGGAGGTCTGTAGATGCAAAGTATATCACTTTTAGTGACGTAAGATGTACAATAGAAATTTCGAAAATATTTTAAATGGAATACACATTTAATTCCGCCAAGGAGATAGAATCAATATTATTTCTAATGTAAATACAGGAACCCCCATACGTAGGACCTTTATGCGATTCTCTCTCTCTCTCTCTCTCTCTCTCTCTCTCTCTCTCTCTCTCTCTCTCTCTCTCTGCAATATAAGCTTGTGAGGTAAAAGTTTGGAATTTGGAAAATGCTAAGTTCATTAGGAGATAACCAATGTTCTGTAAAGCAAAGAACATCCATTTGATTTAGATCGCTTTTGAGAGATGTACTAGTTGGTCAATTACTAGCAATATTCAAATCAGCGTTCTTCATGCTCTCGTGGCAGGAAGTCGTTTCTTTCTCGTAGACCACTAGATGGGATAATAGCCATACTTTGTAGCTCATTTGACTTTGCAAATAGCTTTTATTCCATGGAAGTCAATATTACCTACCAAGTCCTGCAAACGCTCGTTTCTTCCTTCATAATTAACTTTATTAATATTAATTCAACTTAGTATATGAGTTAGGATAGAGATACGGGGGCTCACAAAACCAAGTACAGATTAATGTTCTCACATAAAAACGTCACAGGTATTTTTAATTGCTTCTTAAAGTTAAATAGAGTACAACCCTAATAGAAATGCTATATATTTTTGTTAAAAACATTACTTTTATTTCACATTACCTACAAAGGTATGAAAATAAATGAGAGTGTTTGTTATTTTGATCTCCTAATAAGTTCTTTACCTGATATCCTTTACTTAATAACATTTTCTCTGAAATTAACTTACTAAATCTACGTGGCTTGTTATGAGTGTCTTACATCTCTTTGTAAGGCAGCAGTCGTGGGTGTCAAACATGTCTCTTTAATGGTTCATCTAAACATTTTTCTTCTCTTTTGAAGCTTCTTATTCCTTTGTTACTATACGCCGGAGAAAATAAAATCAAATAATGAACGCAATTAATTTTCAAAGTGCCGAATGAAAAGCTTTATAATGGCATTTTGTTCTCTTTAAATCTGCTCACATCTCGCCCTTTGTGCTACTTTTATGAGAAGCCGACGTCAAGGATTTGCGAATAGCTGTAATTAATCTCGAAGTCTTTTTAAAACGCCAAACCGAGTTTTAGAACAATATTTGACACAAAATATTTTAATAATTATCAAATAGCCTAGAGAAAAGACTAACACCACTAAACATTATTTTTTATTCTTAATATATACGCGTGTGCATAGAGTTGCTTAAAACAATTCGTGGAATATCTTTTAAAAGAATTATATAAGAAGTAAGTGAGGGTTCAGTTTGTCGACATTATTATAATTAAAGAATATGTATTTTAAAATTTATTAAAAAAATTACTCCAAATGTTTGGGATTCTTTTCATTACAAGTGATACTACAAGAGTAAACTTAAAAAAATTTGTTGAACCAATGATCATGATTTCTGTGTTAAATTTGCTCCATCTGCACCGGAAATAGAAATGTTCTATGTTTATATTACTTTTTCAAATATCTGAATTTCGAAATATTTACAAAGAATCGAAGTATCATTTCAACAAATATAAAGAATATTTACTACACTTGGAAATTTTGGATATCACTTACAATTATATAACTAATTTCCTATGCGCGCAGAAATGTATTTATTTATTTATTTATTAACGTCAAAAAACAGTTGAAACTGCGTATGACATGCTATGGGGAGAAGTGAATTCTGTGCACATTTTCTAAATGCTGTGATCCCTACACTGAGTCATATACTACATGAATTTTGAAAATTTAAGAAAAGCTCTCATGTAATAAAATCTATTTTATGTATGTATAAATGTATATGTATAAATAAGCAATGAATTTGGGGCTCTTATCCATGATGTCCTTCGTCAAGGAATAATACTTCCTGCCGCAACAAAGATAAATAGATATATAGATATAAATAGAAATATAATATAGATAGAAAAATACGCTGCTTCTTGCCATGTGCGAAGTGTTTTTTCCTTTTTTTTGATTGGCTTGATTGCAGGATGGCACAACAGTGTTTGTTCCACAGATCCATTAGATCTCATTGCAGCCATAATTTAATGTCTGTGGCGAGGTATATATGTTGGGATTTGATTATTTAATGAAGTTTAATGAGTGATATGATCCCAAATGATTAACATAAAAGTTCTTGAGTCTCCATAAGACATAATTCTGAATGCATTTTATGCCAAAATTCTTTTTATAATAATTAAAACATGTCATTTTCAATAGACTGATGATACCGAATGCCCTCCTCACCACTTGTTCTTTGCTTTCGTTAACCTATATTGCAACATAGGGAATCAACCACGTTGCAATAAAGAACGAGACCTATCACTTTCATCGATTTCATTTCAGATTAACAGATATAGGTAATTTTATTTTCTAAATATCCACAATGGAAGGAATTGAAATAATGAAGAGAAACAAGTTGTCTCGCAGCAACTTCACAGAACTGAAAATTCTATCATCCAAACCAATTACAGCAATAAGTACAAACATTACAAAATTATACATAAGATTATAAGCCATACCATTGTATAATCTCACTTATTTGTGCTTCCCACTGAGCGATTGCATCATTTTTATTGCGTAATTCCTCATATTCATCAGCTAATTGGCGTCGCTCACTCTGAATTCGAGTTAAACTTTCTGTAAGAGCATCCTAATCCATCCGAAGTGTCTCTGGTTTCGTTTAAATTCCCATGTCCTTGGGAAAAATACAAAAGCTATGAAACAGTTACCATTTTGACTGGAAAATGCAAACATTTGATTATTTTATTTCTCATATTCTCAGATTGCACGTGCTGACTGAATTATCATAAGTAATATCACAAGAAGTTCTGCGGGTGTGACTATTTCACGAATTAACACATTAGATTAATCGAGTGAATAAATAAAATAAGAGGAATTACAGGCATAATAGGAAAAAAATAAAATAAATATTACTAAAAACGGCGATCGTGTTATGTGAATCGTACATTTGTTTTTCAAAATTTAAGTAGTAAATGATTAGTGTAGGGATCACATTATTTTGAAAATGGGCACACAATTCACTTTTCCCCAAAGCACGTCATACGCAGTTTCAACTGTTTTTTGACGTAAAATAAATAAATACATTCATTCCGGAATTATCACTATCTCCTGGAATAACATATGTCAAAGAAAAATATGAATAACATTTACTGCACAAAATGATTTCATCGTTTCAATTTCAATGTAACAATACCTTAAAAAATTATCACAAAACTACTTCAAGAACATTTATTAAAAACAGAATTATTAATTTTTTTGGAAATTGAGTTTTCCATGACCTAAGATTACATGAAAATATTTGAAATGGAAGGTGTAGAAGCTAAATTAGTGTGAAAGTCGTCAATTTCGAATTAATTGAACGTACATTTGTACTCATTAAAGTATTTATCATGTATAATTTTGGCTATATCGTTTCATAGTTTTGATAGCTTTTTTTTGTACTCTTCACCATATAATCTCAGCATATGAATTGCCCAATCTTTCAAAATGTGTGTAATTTCCCCATTTGTAGTTTGTGCTGTCAATTTGCATGTTCTTTCTTCACAAAATTCTTGAAATTGCTTCCCCACATTTCTCTATTTCTTTTGTATTTTTAAGCAGTGCATTTTTAATAATAGATTCTCTTTCAGAGTTTCAAACATTACCAAAACTCATTTTAATATTGTGTTGATGTTAATAAACTGTTGCGCACCTTAAACAATTGCAGTCGATAACCACAAAAATGAAAACAAAGTGGTTACAGCAGAGTGCAAAAGTGGTGATCATATGTCAATAGATATCTGAGGTTGGTTTAATTGGAATATATCCTGGGTTAGTACTTATGGTTACTTATGACACAGCTACCTGTTTGTAGACATGAATGAAATTCAAAATCATTCTCGGTGCGATGTGTAATACTAATACATACTACGTCTACATACTCAGAAAGTGTGCAAGAGGCCGCCTGCTATTAGATATTTGATTTTTAAGTTTTGCGTCATGCAAGAGCCACGTTTTTTATATTGATCTGCAGAATTCTTGTTGCTGCAAGTTACTAGTCGTTATTTAAATATACGACAATGGAATTAACAATGGATTGATAAATATTTCTCATACAATAATATTATAACGCTGACTATTACAACTATACCACTACATTCTTCATTAATTTTCAGTTTAAAATTAACAAAGTGTCACTTTTACAATGTGCCTATTAAAATAAAATAAATTAATTCATTAATAGGTGAGTATTACACATCATTTAACGAGCACAAAAACAAGTTGTATCAAAGTCATTGAGGACATATAGCTGGCATTTTCACTGTTGGTATGACCTGCTTGATCCATTTTTTCCTCATTTCTCGTTCTACATCAAAACGACTTGATCTCATTAAACTGAACAGAGAAAAAAAATGCACTGTGCCCACTTCATAAGATATATACTACGAGGCTATGTAGCAGCAGCTCCCGCCGCTGAAAAGACAGCTAAATGAAAAGAACAAAAACAAGAAAATTATGGGGGAGTTTACTAATGAAGCCAACCTTTTAACAGTGAAACCGGTTTCCTTAATCACAGATTGTTTCGAAAGAGGACTGCCTTCCGCCTGCCAGCACACCCACGCAACCGTCCGCGACGCCTTTGATCGAACTCTTTCACTCAACTCCAGGAGCCTTGGGCTATTACGGAGGTAGCCGCTACTGTTTTGTAATAAACCGAAGATGAGGCGGCCAATCAGAATCTTGGAAGTGTTTTGCTGGCAGAGAAAGAAAGAGACAGACAGAGAGGCAAGAGAAACAGATACACAGAGAGACAGTGACAGAGGAGAGAGACAGAGAGAGAGACAGAGAGAGACACAGAGAGAGACAGAGACAGAGACAGAGAGAGACACACACAGAGAGAGATAGAGACAGAGTGACAGAGAGAGACAGAGTGACAGAGAGAGACACAGAGAGAGAGACAGAGAGAGACACAGAGAGAGAGACAGAGAGAGAGAGACAGAGAGAGAGACAGAGAGAGAGAGAGACAGAGAGAGAGAGAGAGAGAGTGTTTTGATTGATATTCCCGGGCGCGACAACTACTAAAGATACTAACTGTAACCGTAACTGTAGTGCAGGTTTTTATCGCGTGTGGTCACGATGAAGTCCTCCTTCCCCCACTGAATGGTGAGATCCGACGCGGGTCCACACGTCGACTTGCGAGGTTTTCGCCAACCAGGTATCTCCCACAAGCGAGGCACAGCCTTTGCCGGGACATGCTTCATCCAAGTTCCCCACTGATCTTCTGTGTGTGGTAGTGCAGTGCTTGTGAGTGTAAGTAATGAGTGAGGATCGGACAAGGTAGAGGAAGGAAAGAGCAGGTTGGTGGCTTGTTCGCCTGGTGTTGATCGGAGAAACCACGGAAAACTACCAATAGGAGCAGCCGGCCGCTAGAATTCTTCTCCTGACAGCGCCTGAATTCGACCTAGCTGTCTAGCTAGTGACGAAAATTCGGTCATGAAGTTCATTTTGGTGTATTCTTTTGTTTTTTCAAAAATTTCACAAATGTTTTTTTTTTAAAATAGTCTCACGCCGTTGATATGCACATTCCCGTCGATTTGTGTAATATATTGCAAGTGCTTCAAATGACATCAAAAGATTTGTTTCGAAAGCTCATTAGATTCCTGTGAAAAAGAACTTCAAATTTCAAATTTGAAGTTGTCCTTAATCGCCATTTTCATAAAAACGGCTTCAAAGGTTTCAACGGATATTTATATGTAGGACGAGGTTTTACTCTTCTTTAATATTCTTGAAGATCTATTTCGATTCTACAATTACGAAACCGAAAAGTTGAGAAAATGTAAAAAAATAAGCACTATGTGCAACGATAGATAGCAGCTGGCAAGAGGATGGGGAGTTTGCATCAAGGAAATTAGAAAAAATTACTAGGAGAAAGTCTGTGCCATTCCGTAGCACCTCTAATTCTTTTTCTTTCTTTCTGTCTTTCTTTGTTTCTGTCTTTCTTTCTGCGTTATACCTATTTTGGAGGGCGATTACACAGATGTAAGAGATATAATCAACTCGAGAAAGCGCTTTTGCTACTTTTCATAGTACCATTATGTCTTCATACTCGCGATGATTCTGTTTTTACTTTCTTATGACCGTGATCCATTTGTTCATTCCTTGAGTTAATCTGTGAACTCATATTCGCATTTAGATCTATGTTGTAACATTTTTACTGAAATATTGAGTTCTTTTTATCAAAATTACGTATAAATTCTTATAAAAATTGTCAATAATTTAAATACACTAAATTTAATTTTCCCGATCTTTGAAACGAGTGATGATACTATGAAATCAACAAATAAATTCAAAATAGTTTAAGATTTAAATTGTCAATGAATATGATAATTTGAAACTTTTCACACCTTAAGTTGGGAAACTGTATTTCAATACGCTGTAGACGGGGAAGTTCTAGAATGAATTCACAACTTTCGACACAAACTAAGTTGCTGCGAGAGTTGGAATTATTATCCGGTTAAGAATTTTAGGGGATGCCAATATGCTGGGTCATTTCCTATGATAAATTCTAGTTGGATGCCAAAGCAGAACTTTGGACAAAAGGCTAAGAATCTATGCGATCTTATATTCTTTTTTTATTAAGATGAGAGACTAAAATCTCAAATCTATAAGGGCCAACCCCTTTGCTTAAACGACTCCTATTCTAACCCTACAAGTAGCAGATGTCAACCAATTCTTCATTCACGATAGAGTAATTTGCACGTAAGTTTATATTGTTTTCTATCAATTCTGTATATTGTTGGCGTACATCCTTTCTTCGATTTACGTACTCAATTTTCTTTCTTTACAATATTTTATTTTCTTTTTTATTTCCATTTTGTTGTCCCGTTATGTTCTGCATTTACTAATTACGAGTAATACTCTTCATCTTTCTTATATTCTAATAAACAAGTTATTTTACAGGATTAATAACATAGGAATTTTCTATTGTTTTAGAACCCCAGGTGTTTACATAATGCTTCATATCTGTTGTTTAATATTCACCATTCTAGTTACGTGAACTAATTATTTGTTTAGTCTTCTGTTTGTAATAAACTGAATGGGAGGCTGTCAGTAGATGGTCACTTATCTAGTCATTTAATTTATTCGTTCAATTTGCGTTCTTATTATGACAGGACGTGTCGGAGGATTTAATTTTGCCATCGGTGCTGTTCCATGCCACAATCGTATCTTCATACTCTAAGTATATCCGGCACTTTGAATATTCATCGCTCACAGATGAGTTTGAACCCGATAACTTCAAAGCTAGTGATAATCCCCGTGCCAGAGAGGATGATTGCTCGACCTTGTTTAATGGAGGGTTGAGATGAATGTGAGAAAAAAACTTAGCACATGATTGTGACAAGAAGAAGGAAAACTAGAAAGACACATCTGACTGTGAAGTATCACGCGACGTCACAGATTTGGAGGGAGAAAAGATGGAGGAGGCATCAACAAACGAATAAGGAAGCATGGTGAGGCATTAAAAATTAGGTCATCGTATAAAAAAATCGTGTGCCAAGGAAAAGGGATAGATAAATTCATTTTTTTAGTAATAACGGAAATATTTTGACATTTTATCGAAACTTTTTCGTAAGCGTACTAATAAATCAAGTAAAGAATGTCATTCAGGAGGCTGTGTAAAAATTAGCACTCTCAGCTTCTATCGTCGAATATGTAATACTTTTCATCACATTTGAAAAGACCTTACTTCACCCTCTTCTTCACACATTACTATTAAATTTTATCATTGACACTAGCACGATATTTCGTCATAATTCCGAAGATTGTGTTCGTTATCTGTATTTAGAGAAGTGCCAAACTCGCAATGCAATCTGAAATAGAATGTAATGAAATAGTTGTTTTGTTGACAGAAAATTCTACTTTTGAACTCAAATAGTTGGATTTTCTATAGCTCATTCCGGCTGGGACTGTGCCCCGTTGATCGGAGATATCTGGTGGGGGAATACACCGCTATCTGATCTCACCACATAACGGGGTAGGAATAGGCATAACTCACTACACTAACGGTACAATAACTTACCATAGAAGGTGACGTGCCCAGATACATTAAAAAATCAACCCGAGTCGATGTCAACCGCGTTAGGAGCACTTGATCCAGACGCACGAAAGATTGATTCATTGATTGATTTTTTCGAACTTACCAGAGAAGGTGACGTGCCCAGAAACATTAAAAATCAACCCGAGTCGATGTCAACCCCGTTAGGAGCACTTGATCCAGACGCACGAAAGATTGATTC
Source organism: Teleogryllus oceanicus (assembly GCA_964035755.1). NCBI lineage: Eukaryota > Metazoa > Arthropoda > Insecta > Orthoptera > Gryllidae > Teleogryllus > Teleogryllus oceanicus. The sequence continues at coordinate 63,247,052 of CAXIVR010000013.1, forward strand.
ATTGATTGATTTTTCGAACTTACCAGAGAAGGTGACGTGCCCAGAAACATTAAAAAGTCAACCCGAGTCGATGTCAACCCCGTTAGGAGCACTTGATTCAGACGCACGAAAGACTGATTCATTGATTGATTTTTTCGAACTTACCAGAGAAGGTGACGTGCCCAGAAACATTAAAAAGTCAACCCGAGTCGATGTAAAAACAACCCCGTTAGGAGCACTTGATTCAGACGCACGAAAGACTGATTCATTGATTGATTTTTTCGAACTTACCAGAGAAGGTGACGTGCCCAGAAACATTAAAAAGTCAACCCGAGTCGATGTCGTTAAAAAGTCAACCCCGTTAGGAGCACTTGATTCAGACGCACGAAAGACTGATTCATTGATTGATTTTTTCGAACTTACCATAGAAGGTGACGTGCCCAGATACATTAAAAAATCAACCCGAGTCGATGTCAACCCCGTTAGGAGCAACTTGATCCAGACGCACGAAGGATTGATTGATTGATTTTTTCGTGTTTCCGGGCGCGTCAACTGCTTTGGTCATTAGACCCGTTAGTGTAGAGCGTGTTTTTTCCCGGGAGATGCCGGTGATCTTCCCCCGCTGGATTGCGAGATCCGGCGCCGACCTACCGTCAGCTAGTGGGGTTTACCCCTAACCAGAACTCTCCCACCAGCGGGGCACCGCCCCAGCCGGGACAAGCTCTAAGCTCCCGACGGGTCTCTTGGGATATGTGGTAATGTAGTACATGTTAGTGTAAGTGTGTGTGTAAAGGGAGAGGATAGGACAAGGAATAGGAAGGAAAGATCGCACGCGGTCCGTGGCCTGTTTGTTAGGGTACTGCTCCGGCATTCGTCTGGTGTTGAACGGAGAAACCACGGAAAACTACCGATCAGAGCAGCCGGCTGCTAGAATTCTCCTCCAGACAACGACTGAATTCGACCTAGCTGAAGGGCGAGTGTCGAAAATCCTGCCGCCGCACACTGGTTTTATCGCGGCAAAAACCTGGCCATAATTGCAAAATTCAAAGTCAAATCTCGTTCGGAAGACATTGGAGCATATCAGAAATTTATTTCAATCATTTTTTCTTCCACACGGTGTCGTAAAGTTACCGTTGCTCGAATGGCTCGAATTCGTTGATTCTTGCCAACGATATTCGTGAAATTAAAAAAAGGGTTTAAAATTTTTCTTTTAGGATTCTTTTTGTATATCCGAATATAAGACACTTATGGCTGTAAGTTAAGTATATTTTTAAGAAAAAGTGTATAATATTTTTATATATGATGCGGTTGAATTCTAAACCATGTAGCGTAACAAAGTTAGTCGTTTATATTGTAGATTATATTTTTGTCCTGCGAGGTCCTGCCTCAATTATTATTTTTATTTATCAAGTAGAATGTCCTTAATCAGAATAACACAAATTTAGCTGCACATATCTGCATCTTTTTGTTTTAAAGCGACTATACTACAATGCTACGTAGTAAGATATAACACTAGATCGCCCCTGATGGTTTCTTCGATGCCACAGGAATTGATTTCTTGGAATAATATTTTTACTCTCCTTCAGATAGTTTTTGGTGTATTTTAAGGATTCTTCTTTTCTTGACGCAACAAACAAAACTATGGGTCTCCTTCAGATAATTACTTTTAGTAGTAAAATTAATAATATAAACTTTTGGAGGGATTAAACAATAATAACCCAAGCCACCGAGCACTTTCAGATTTTTGGTGTATTTTAAGGATTCTTCTTTTCTTGACGCAACAAACAAAACTATGGGTAACTAAGGTGTAAGAGTGAATTCAATGTGGTCACCTCAAAGTATTGTTGACTAATTTTTGATTCAATTATTCATAATTAAATATTAAATAAAATATTGTTTATTCAATAAGTGCGACGAAATTGGATCTGTATACATAGATATTGGGTTCCCAGCAGATGGGTGACATTTGTTTGAATATATATATATATATATATATATATATATAATGTTAAATAAATCTTAATGAATCAACAAATTCAAAACTGTCTTAAATAACATTTTACTTACAATCGATTTCTTTTTCCTTAAATCCGATATTCCTTTTGAAGCAGCTATTTTGAATTTCATAGCAATTTTTGTATTTAGTGACTTCAAAAATAGTACTTAACCATATTTCTGCGCATATTTGCTTCATTTTCAAGCTTCAATTCTGAAGCCGCCATTTTGAATTTTGAAATTTCATTATGACATTTGAAATCAATGACCTTCAGAGCCCCATATGTATATTTTTATATGCATTTTTCTTTGTTTTTAAATGCGTCGATCCGCCATTTTGAAGACGCCATTTTGAATTTTGAAATTTTGTAATGATATTCTTATTCAGCGACCTCAAAAACCCCTTGATACCAATTTTTACGCAAATCCACTGACATTTGCAATTATGACCAAGTTTTAGGCCCGATTCAACCAGTGTGCGCCGTGGGGAGTGGGAACCTAGGACCTCCCGGTCAGAGGCGCTGCAGTGACATCAGTTGATGCACTGAGCTACCGCTACCGGTACGCACGAAGGAAATTGCTGAGAGGGCTCAAGGCATCACTGCAGTTCTTTGACCGGAAGACACTAGCTTCATAACTAGATCAAATTCAGCCGCTGCGTGGAGGAGTATTTAGCGACCTGCTGCTCGGATCGGTAGTTGTCCGTGGTTTCTCCGATCAACACCAGGTGAATGCCGGAGCAGTACCCTACAAAACAGGCCACGGAACGCGCGCGATCTTTCCTTCTTCTTAATTGTCCTGTCCTCTCCCCTTACACACACAGACACACTAACATGCACTACACTACCACATATTCCGGGAGACCGGTCGGGAGCTTAGAGCTTGTCCCGGCTGGGACGGTGCCCCGCTGGTAGGATATAACTTGTTGAGGGGAAACCCGGTTAGTCGTAGCCGGTGAGAGTAGATCGGTGCCGGATCTCGCCATCCAGCGGGGAAAGAACACCGCCATCTTCCAAGATATAAACACACCCTACACTTACGGTTAATGACCTTATCAGTTGATGCGCCCGGAAATTATCAATCAATGAATCAACCAATCAACTTAAGGGGTCGACATCGACCCCATATCAGTCGACATCCCCGGTAATGACAGTCCATCCAAAGGGTCGCTACCGACCCCCTGGGGGTAGTGCCTGCTCCGGAGCACGCGCACGTACGCAGGGTAGGTAGTGCAAGGATTGGCCGCGGGCGGCGCTGGCAGCGGCACGTGGGAACGAGGCGAGATATATTGACGGAACCGCCCCACGGCTGACAGTGACGAGCGGTCGGTTCGCGTCGGGCAGATGGTTCAGATATCGCGAGCGCCTATGACAGCGCCACTCCATCTGCTGGCGGACCAGTTGCACGCGAGTTTGCTTACTCGCCGCCAGGCGGAGTTTATGGTAATAAAAATAAACCGGATTTTAAATGGTAAAATCTGAGCTAGAATTAAATTGTAGTTGAAAATGATACGAACAATCGAATAAATATACTGAAAATAAATTGTTTGGCAGTAATAAAATTAGAGCTTCTACAGACTGGCACAGAGTTTCCGTTCCGGTTAGTTTTCTTATTCTTCATCTGTTTCAGTTAATTTAGGAGTATCTCTTCAAAAAGTTTAAAGAGCCACTTTGTAGAAAATCTTGTTTGGCAAAAACTGAGCTAGAATTAAATTGTAGTTGAAAATGATACGAACAATCGAATAAATATACTGAAAATAAATTGTTTGGCAGTAATAAAATTAGAGCTTCTACAGACTGGCACAGAGTTTCCGTTCCGGTTAGTTTTCTTATTCTTCATCTGTTTCAGTTAATTTAGGAGTATCTCTTCAAAAAGTTTAAAGAGCCACTTTGTAGAAAATCTTGTTTGGCAAAAACTGAGTTAGAATTAAATTGTAGTTGAAAATTATACGAACAATCGAATAAATATATGAAAATAAATTGTTTGTCAGTAATAAAATTAGAGCTTCTACAGAATGGCACAGAGTTTCCGTTCCAATTAGTTTCCTTATTCTTCATCTGTTTCAGTTAATTTGGGAGTATCCCCCAAAACATTTAAAAGGCCACTTTGTAGAATATCTTGATTGTATTGTATATTATATAGTACATTTCCCACCTTTCACTCAAAATTGTTTGAAATCTACTAAAATGTTTTAAAAAACGTGAATGAAAGAAGAATTGAGAGGAATAAATTCCATTATTGGCTAGAGTAGCTATCTTTAGTATTGAACATTTAGAAAGCCGCCGATTAGAATTCAAACTTTGGTAACTTCAAAAAATTGAAAATTAAGAGTGTAAATGGGACCTATGCAATTTTTAAAAGTATATTTCACTCTCTTCTTACAAGAAATTTTTAAAAAATCCAGCAATTTTTTTAAACATATCAGAAATGTTCCAGGGTCTTCAAGTAAAGTAGCCCCGAACTCAAAATAATGTGTTTCAAAATGCAGAGCTTCAAGTCCAGCCAGATGTACCGGGAATTCATTATGCAAAAATCCTAAGAATACTTTAGGCCCTAGTGTTATTCATTCACAGATTCACAGTCGGACGCACATGATGAAAACGAAATAACACTTTTTCCATAAAAGAGGTTTCCAAAACATGTTTGGGATGTTGGGAGTTGGCATCTCGAAATCGATTTTTTCGAGAATCACTTAACCTTTTATATATGACGCACTTTTCTTCGTATATGCGCATGTACACGAGAAAGTCAGAAATTAAGGACAGAGAAAATTGTTTTTAAAAACATAATGACATGACAAAGATTCACGAAAAATTAATCCCTCTGCATCGAAACATTATGTTGTAGAATTTATAGGATGTTTTGCTTATTTTAGATGACGTTTTCAAGGCACCTTATCATCTTCATTGGTTAACTAATGAACATTTACGCTGCAAATTCTTTATTAAGAAACAAAACGAACCAAAGAACTTTTTCCCTTTTAGAGATTTTCTGATAATATAATAGATGTATCAATGTTTAGGTAACAAGGTAAATCCACCGAACGCAAGTAACGTCATTGTTATGAGGAATATGCTGTGTATTTCTAAATTCAGAAAAATAAAAGGTAATGAAACGACATGTAGGTATAAAAAGATTTTATTATTCTCTTTTATTGACACTGGTCGATAATTGGTAAAAATGAATGTCGTATGAATGTTATTAATGAAAAATATTATTCCGAATAGCGAATTGTTAGGAAATAATACGCATCCCTTTAGTTGTCATGAAATCACGCACTTAATGAGATAAACGATCTTCTGAAATTCTATAATTATAATTTCTGTTCCAAAATTTTTCAGAAGAAAATGAAAGAAGTTATATTCACACAGTATAAGAGAACTTTAAAGCAGGACATTCAAAACAAAACTTTTTTTGTTTAGTTCAGTCGGCCTTGTAATAACACCCAAAGAAAATTTCGTGAAATATAATATTTGTGAAGAGTGCCTTCAGAATTTAAAAATTTCTCAGTTTACTTTCCCTAAATTCAAAAAATATGTTTTTATTTCCTTCGCGGTGACGAAAGTGAGTAACACATATTTCTATTACACTTTCGCTTAAAATGTGAAAGTAGAATGTGAATACTCCCATTTAGTATTTTAATTTAACGCAAAGTTAAATCACGCATTAATATTAGTAAATTTTGAAACGTTTTTTGTTCATTTTTCATTTCCGACCTTTTTTTCAGAATAGCTTTTAAGTAATTTGGTTCATAATTCAGTCATAATTTACTAATAGATTTTCTAGCTTCTCAAAATATATTTTATGTAATATATTGAAAGGTACATTTGTACGACCGTGTATTATTACAACAATGAATGTTTTCAATTTTCTGGAATGTATTTCTAAAGGATACGCAAAGCAAGCCACCAGAAACTTACTCAACATCTTCGACAATAACCCAGCCTTTATTACCCTTTCAATTATAGTTAGATCTGAAACTATACTATCATTAAACAACACTACACAATCGAGGAGCTTTGTAAATCCATATACACTATCAAATATTAATCATATTATGTCTGAATCCCGCTACCAGTTATATTTTACGTGTCTGTATCAGATCACCGACCACGTCATGTCCCTTCAATAAGCAATATCCTCCCTTTTGTGCTTCAACAAAAGAAAACCTAATACAAACAGACGCCTATCTACAACTCTACTACAATAGTGAACACAGCCTCTAGGGGGCTCTGAAACGTCTCCGATAGCAGCCGTCCAAACAGACAAGCCAAAACGATTCGGCCGGTGCAGGCTGTATCTTAATGAAGAGAAATCTACACTGTCAGCATGTTGACATCCTTTGTCATACACGCTTGATGGACAGTGACGGTCTCCATTATTACCTCATTACGTGATGGCCCTTGTAAGGTGGTGTTGGTGGGGATGAGTGGAATCGACTCGGTTGATGGACAGACTCGACAGCCCGCCTCATCCGCCGGTTGCGAATGGAGAAGGTGATGAGGTGAATCTCGCACTGGGTGAGGAGGACGTGTGGAGGTTGGATGATTGCATTAAACGGGCGACATTGCGCCAGTTTTTAGCTCCTCGTGAAAGTACGCTGTGTGGGAAGTGCTGTAATAGTGCAAAACGTTGCTCTGTACTTGGGTTTTTCTAACGTGGCACCGGGAGCGGTAGCTCAGTGCATCAACTGATGTCACTGCAGCGTCTCTGACCGGGAGGTCCTAGGTTCGAGTCCTGACGGCGACAGGATTTTCGACACTAGCTTTTCAGCATTCAGTCGCTGTCTGGAGGAGAATTCTAGCGGCCGGCTGCTCTGATCGGTAGTTTTCCGTTGTTTCTCCGATCAACACCAGCCGAATGTCGGAGCAGTACCCTACCAAATGGGCCACGGACTGCGCGCGATCTTTCCTTCCTCTTCCTTGTCCTATCCTCTCCCCTTGCACACACACTTACACTAACATGCACTACACTACCACATATTCCGGGAGACCGGTAGGGAGCTTAGAACTTGTCCCGGCTGGGGCGGTGCCCCGCTGGTGGGAGAGTCCTGGTTAGGAGGAAACCCCACTAGCGGACGGGAGGTCGGCGCCGGATCTCGCCATCCAGCGGGGGCATTTCACCGCCATCTCACGAGAAAAAGCATGCACTACACTAACGGGACTAATGACCAAAGCAGTTGACGCGCCCGTATGATCAACAACCAACCAACCAACTATGTAAATGTAAATGTGATAAAACGCAAAGAAATGTACATACTCGTACATGTATTAATTGTAAAAAAAAGTGAATCATGGACGTTTATGCCAAATACCCTTGGAAAGCGACCTTCAATAAATATTATATTGTATTAATTTCAAAGGTTTCTAAGGAAAATAATGTTTCTTATTATTAATCTGTTTTCCAGTTCATTTATTTGCTCTTTAAAACGTCAGCAATACTGGGGAAATCCGCAAGAATTTAATGAAACACCTATCTTGGGGCCACTGATTACTAAAACGTAGGTAAAGTGTATTATTTCCTTCTCTATTGTTACGTTACTAATATTTGTACAGTTTGAAAATTGATTACGAATTTGATCATGCTTTTCGATTAGATTTAGAGTGGAGTTTAGAACCAGCTGTTCTTTGCCAACCAGCTGTTCTTAGGTGAAGTAAGCCAACTACATATCCGACCATCCCAAGCAGTTCACATTACTTACTGCCAATTTTTTTCTCCAATACTACATGCAGCAATGTTGCTCCGGAAACGACACAAACATTACTATTATAAATATTTCATTTTATGACTCATAAACACGTGACTACATTACACACACCGTAACTGTAAAATTTATTTTGGTCCGAGCTGAATGCCGGGTGCAAATCATTTCTAGAATGAGAAAAATCTGGCTCGTTAAGCGCTTAGTTAAAAGGAAGTTCTGTGGGGCTATTTAAAACGGAGCTTTCCGGGTCACTTTACAGTAGCTGCTGGAAGCCACGCATAGCACCCTAATCTGACAGTCAGTCGACCGTTGACGTACAGTGGTCCAGAAAAGCATAAAAAAAGCGCAAAATATTTCGTACCGTTTAAATAATTGATTGGTTGTAAGTGATTCCGGGCGTGTCAGTCTCTATAGCCATTGATTGATTGCTGATTGATTTTTTCGTGTTTCCGGACACGTCAACTGCTTTGGTCATTAGTTCTGTTAGTGTAGTGCATGTTTTTCTCGGGAGATGGCGGTGATCTTCCCCCACTGGATGGCGAGATCCGGCGCCGACCTACCGTCGGCTAGTGGGGTTTCCCCCTAACCAGGACTCTCCCACCAGCGGGGCACCGCCCCAGCCGGGACAAGTTCTAAGCTCCCTACCGGTCTCCCGGAATATGTGGTAGTGTAGTGCATGTTAGTGTAAGTGATGCGGGCTCGCCCGCATTGCAGGCATCGTGGGCTCAAACATTACGCCACGGATATTGATGAAGGAATCAAGGAAAGTATAGCAGCTGGCAGTTGAGCATGTTACTTTTATAAGAATGTTTTAAACTCCAAATTACTTGTACTGCCGAGAACATCTAAGTTGGAGCTGTGTATTACAATTAAATCAGTAGTGTCGTACTGGTGTGAAACGTGACTGTTAAATGGTAAATAGAACAAACGATTTGAGACTGAGATTATTTGAGACAAAAATCTCAGAAAAATGTTTGGTCCCAAAGATAGATAAACAAACGTGGACAAGAAAATCAAATGAATTAGAGGTTTGGATAAAAAATAAAAGCATCATAAGTGATATAAAATCCAAACAACTGCCTGGTTAGGAGACCTAGAAAGGATGGATTATAATAGAAGTACCAAGTAAATAATAAAGTTCGAGTAACAAATTGTGGGAATACTGATTCGATGTTGTTGACGTTCTTAAATGAAGAAATAATAGGTCATCTTCGTCAACATAGTATTTTTATTGAGATAGCGGGCTTCCGACAGCTTCGCGTCATCAGTCTCACTGCTTTCGACAAAAGACACGCAAAAGGCACAGTCTACCGCCTTTAGCGTTTTTATGTTTATATATGTTCAATTTCAATCCAATTCAATGACGCTTCATTTTACGGGGCGTGTCTCAGGCCATTAATTGGCTCTTCCGTCTGACTACGCAATTGTTGCTAGTCTCCTTTCACCACCTAGCGGAGGAAGAAGGTATCATCCGAGCTATGAAACAGCGATTTAAAATGAGCTCAGAGTCATCTTTTAGACTTGAGGTTTTTTTTCATGCAGTTTTCATGCAGTTCATGCAACATGGGACCGCCGGCATTACCTCCCTCCGTAGGAAGGCGTACGAAGGTTTGGTTTGGTTTGTTTTTTTCGTGTTTCCTGGCACGTCAACTGCTTTGGTCATTAGTCCCGGTAGTGTAGTGAATGTTTTTTCTCGGGATATGGCGGTTATCTTCCCCCGCTGGATGGTGAGATCCGGCGCCGACCTACCGTCGGCTAGCGGGATTTCCCCCTCACCAGAACTCTCCCACCAGCGGGGCACCGCCCCAGCCGGGACAAGCTCTAAGCTCCCGACCGGTCTCATGGAATATGTGATAGTATAGTGCATGTTAGTGTAAGTGTGTGTGTAAGGGGGAAAGGATAGGACAAGGAAGAGGAAGGAACAGATCGCGCGCGGTCCGTGGCCCGTTTGTTAGAGTACTGCTCCGGCATTCGCCTGGTGTTGATCTGAGAAACCACGGAAAACTACCGATCAGAGCAGCCGGCCGCTAGAATTCTCCTCCAGGCAGCGTACGAAGAAAAGAAATCCTTTAAAAATCTACGGCTACGATCGCGTTTGAACAATTAAACTTGTGTTTAACAGCCCGCTACGCTAACCATACCGTGTGACTGAGTATTTCGCGCCGTGAGTGAGGACGTATGTGTACCTGGCCAAACTCTTTTTCTTCTTCCCCCGATGTGATAGAGTAGCCCGCAGCCTTGGGCCCATCCACCATCCGCACGCTCGGGCGTTGGGGCTGAGCGCTGCGGTGGCGCGGCGTGGAATCGGACACCTGCGCGCGCCGCCCGTCATTTGTCTCGCGATGGCATCGCGCCCATTCGTCCATTGTCAGCCGCCGCCCGCGACCGCAGCGCCGCCCCGCTCGGCGGCGCCTCGCGGGACTAAGCCTCGGCTCATTCTTGCGTCATCGAACCCGAGCTACGCATCGGCCTGGGGGAGGAATTGCTCGTGGAGGCTCTTTGGTGCGTTTCGTTTGCCCAGTGGGAGTCGAATGGTACCTGCTGCTCATAGGTAGAGGCTGCTAGTAACGTAAGCAGCCCAACTATTGATTTCATTGGTTGGTGATACCGGGCGCGTTAACAGCTTAGGTCTTTCGTCCCGAAGTGTAGTGCATGTTTTTTCTCGGAAGGTGGCAGTGGTCTTCCCCCACTGGATGGCGAGATCCGGCTCCCACCTACCGTCGGCTAGCGGGATTTCCTCCTAACCAGGACTCTCCCACCAGCGGGGCACCGCCCCAGCCGAGACAAGCTCGAAACTCCCGACCGGTCTCCCGGAATATGTGTAGTGCATGGTAGTGTAAGTGTGTGTGTGTGTGTAAGGGAAAAGGATAGGACAAGGAAGATGAAGGAAAGATCGCGCGCGGTCCGTGGCCAGTTTGTTAGGGTACTGCTCCGGCATTCGCCTGGTGTTGATCGGAGAAACCAGACTGAATTCGACCTAGCTAAAAAGCTAGTGCCGAAAATCCTGTCGCCGTCAGCAATAGGACCTCCCGGTCTGAGGCGCTGCAGTGACATCAGATGCATTGAGCTACCGCTCCCGGTCCCCAACTATTAAGAAACACGTAATAATAATAATAATAATAATAATAATAATAATAATAATAATAATAATAATAATAATAATATAAAAATCGTATTCCTTTACATCTGAACCAGAACTCTGTTCAAGAAACTATCTTTCTAACAAGAAAACAAAAGCAAGACCAGTGGTCAGAAAAACAAATTCACGGTAAAATCTTTCACATTCTTCACAATCCGTGCACAGACTTCTGTACCTCTGTAAAATGGCTGGTAAAATGATTTGTATGCTGAAACTGACGGTTTCATGCTATCCATTCAAAATGAAGTTATTCCCACCTGAAACAAGAAAAATCAGTTTCAGGAGATTCCAAGGTGCAATATGATGAATACTGCAGATGTAACGCGTGGACGAAAAATATAGATTTCCTCTTTTCAAGACGTGCAACCGCTCTCAGATGACACAATGCGCCATAACCAGATCGCTTCTATTATGCACCAACAAATTGCAACCAACCAAACATTTAGTGATCATCATACCCCTTACTACACATTTAAACCTTAATCTGTGTCTGAAAAAGAAAAGATCAGAATTTATGTTGGCGCTCAAGACTAGAACATAACAGGCCAGATATTGTGATAACTCTCAAGTTGCCTAAAACTACTTTTCTTAAGTATCCAATCTCTCTATAATTGTCTCTAGTATACCTTATACAAAAGCCCGTCAAAGAAAACCTTAATAAACTTCATATCCTCCAAACCTTTTAAAATTAGTGCAAAAATCTGTTATCTTAAATACTTGCCGCATTGTCTGGAACTTTCTAAATTCAGATTCTTAAATAAATAGCAAATAATACACTTGGTGAAAAGCCCGTTGTCATTTGAGAACCAGGTCTTCCTGTGAACCAGCAATGAGTAAACATAATTAATAATAACAGCAATAATAATAATAACAATAAGAATACGAATAAGTATAATAACAGTATCGCATTTGTTCTACATGAATGATCTTAAAGTGTCTCTCAAGAATGAACTGATTCCCAAATAATGTGTCATCAAGGATTTTAGTAACTATATCTGCATGAAACTTGATTTTGACAAATGTGCAAAAGTTGATTTAAAGAGGGGCAAATTTACGTTGAGAGCGTTTAAGTTAATATGCACACTGTGATTCAAAATCGTGAGGCAGGTAAAAGTTACAAGTTTTTGTGCATTGAGGAATGTGTATTGTACTCAAATATGTATGAAATTATCTACTTATTTACAGCTCATTCTTTAAGTGTTGAAAGTAAATAATTTATACTACTCTCTCTATTACTTATATTACGTTCGCTATGAGTCTTTAACAAGTCGTTCACTTCACATTAGGAATATACTTGAATGTGCATCAATTGAAACGTGAATGCTGACATTTTGATTAAAAATTTGTGTTTCATTGGACCATCACTCGAGAACTTTTCACATGCAAACTTCTCTTCTACTAGGACAATGCTAAGCAGTCACGGTTTCATAAGGAAATGTGTCTATACTCGCATCAATTATTTGCATTTTCATTCCTTATGGATCATTTCCCGCCGCACCAAGGTGAGACTACTGCAGCCGTACAGCCAATATTTTCTGTCGTTTTGTGGACCGATTCGAAGCCAGCGCGCTGAAAAGACGGCTGGGAGGTGGCGCCTTCTGGTGTCAGCGCTGGAAGTTACCCGCTCCCAGCTGTGACCGCTCCCGATAGACCCAGTAGCCTGGTGCGGCTCTTGTATAGAACGATTTTCCTAAGGATGAGCCAAAGTGACAGTTCGCGAACACAAGCGAACATCACATATTTCAGAGAAATATCCCTCCGCCGCGACAGCTGTTCAGTCACGCCCCTTCGTAAAGTGCTAATGGCTCCTGTGAAACCATTCCTATGTAGAAGTCTAAGAGTTTCGCTTATGTATATGCACGTACGCGAGTCCGGGAAATAATTAAATTTAATTTCATATGTGGAAAATCTCTTAACATGCTCTCACAACCAGTAAAAGAAAACTGCCACGAATGTAAATAGAAAGATATCAATCACAGCTCGCCACACAACAGCACAAAGGCCGGAACCACGTGCATCGCTACGCATCTCGCATTCAAGTTTCGGTTTTAAAATAAACATAATATTTATCACACAAAAAGTAAATTCAATGTAATATATAAAGGAAGAAAGAATTTTTACAGAAGAGCACATAACACTGCGGTTCCTAATTTCAATTATTGCTCGCGGCGCACTATATTTTTGTCGGACGAGGACGTCACGAAAGGAAGCGTCGAAGCCATTTACAAGTAAGCCAACTGCAAATAAACAAATGCGGGAAGGGAGTCCATTGGGCTCGAGGCCACGACGACCACAGAACCTTCAGTTATGTTGCCAGCACTAGCTCTCACTTTGGCTCATCCTTAGGAAAATCGCTCTATAAGATATGCCAGCGATCTCCAGAGGCCTTGGGCCTGGTCGGCAAGGGCGGATTTACTCATAGGCACAACGTACCTACAGTGGCAACATTTTAGGGTCGGTAAAAATTTTGCACCAAAATTGTCTTAATGAGCTCCTCTTCTTGGACCGGGAACGGTAGCTCAGTGCATTAACAACTGATGTCACTGCAGTGCCTCTGACCGGAAGGTCCTAGGTTCCAAATCTCCACGGCGGCAGGAATTTCGACACTAGCTTTTCAGCTAGGTTGAATTCAGTCGCTCGCTGGAGGAGAATTCTAGCGATCGGTAGTTTTCCGTGGTTTCTCCGATCAACACCAGGCGAATACCGGAGCAGTACTTTACCAAACGAGCCACGGACCGCGCGCGATCTGTCCTTCCTCGTCCTTGTCCTATGTCCTATCCTCTCCCCTTACACACACACACACACACACACACACACACACACACACACACTACCACATATTCCGGGAGACCGGTCGGGAGCTTAGAGCTTGTCCCGACTGGGGCGGTGCCCCGCTGGTGGGAGAGTCCTGGTTAGGGGGAAACCCCACTAGCCGACTGTAGGTCGGCGCTGGATCTCGCCATCCAGCGAGAGAAGTTCACCACCAGCTCCCGCGAAAAAACATACACTACATTAACGGGACTAGTGGCCAAAACAGTTGACGCGCCCGGAAACACGAAAAAAACAAATCAATCTAACGAAATAATTAATCAGTTGTCTTTTCTCTTGCCTCTTCTTCGTTGTCTTTGTGTTCGTCTGTTTCGTTTTTTTCCTTTCTTTATCGTTAGTCTTTTTTTACCTTTATTTGTCTATGTTTTTGTCGCCTTCCTAGACTCTCTCTTCTTCCTCTTAAATTATTTTTCCTTTTTTCCCATCTCTCTTTCTCGTATATACAGAAACTTAATTAACGTTTAGACTGATATAAGAACATCTATTGAACTGCTTCCTTTCGTAAAGCGTTGACAAATAGAAGCACATTCACGATAGATGTTCTTCGTGCATAATACTTTTGTTACAGACAATAAGCATGATGCAATACTTATATGTTAAGGACAATTGAATTGTTTATTTCAGAACCCCCTCAAACGCCAAAATTTAAAATGCGCTTTAATGGTGGAACATTGTTCCACGATTATTCCATTGCTTGTTCCGTATTTACCTGAAAAATATTCATTTATTAACTGCTTTAATATTAAAAAAATATTTTGAAATCTGTAAAATTGGCGCACTTTTTTTTCAATTTTCTTGACCTGAGAAATTTGGCGTTTGTCAGGTTTCTGAAATAAACGATTCAATTTACGGGTGTACAGTTTTTATTAACAAATATTGTAGCGGTCTGTCTGAATATACATCAAAGAAACTGTCATTATTAGGAGCACAACACCGCAATCGAATGTAAAGCATGTGCTGTCTAGGTTAAGCCCTTTATACCGCAGAACAACGTGATGAGGAAAACTGCAAGTTAAATTAAGAAGCCTAATGAAGTAATTATGAAGCAACAAGATTGGCTTTGTGAATCACGTACGGGATATTCTCGACTATGGATTTGAAACCCTAAGTCGCTTAAATTTGATGAGGCTCTCAACGGGGAATTTCCTCATTAGCTCTAGAGCACGCTGTCTGATTTGCTTAAACCTTTCTTCTCCTCTTCATGTTATAAATTATCGCTAAATCATTCGATAAAATGGACAATATCATGTAGTTTGTCGGTGGAAGAGGGAAGAAAAAAACAAAATTTACGAAGGTAATTTAAATCTAGCGATTCCAACGTATACAATATCCGTGTGCAATACCGGGGGGGGGTAGTTCCAAACTGCCAATCTTTTCGATTTTTATTTTCTTGATATTTAAAAATATTTTGTCTAAATGAGAAAGTGATATAACTAATAATGCACATTAATGAAATCAAAACATTCAATTTCTGACTAAACGAAAATTTTATACATTGTTATTATAAAACAATGTTATTTTATATTTTAAAACCAAACCTAGTACATTTTGTGTCAAATAAACCGGAGAATCATTGAAACCTTATAATGTATGTAATCTATACATTCTAAGACTAACAATACTACAAATATTTTCAAAATGTATTCTGAATTTTCAGTTTTGGAGGGACTAATCCGTTTTATACCTACAGACAAAGATGCTGTAATAACTCAAATTATAACCAACATTTCAATAAACGTCCTCATATTTTGAACAAAAAGCATATGAGAAATAGTATCAATTAGTTTCAGTTTCTTAAAAAAAACTGAAACCTATAAAAGCCAAACAATCATTGATAAATCTCTGGAGCCCCGCTCACGGAAATATTAGGTTAATGAGGCGTTCTTCAAGGTGGCAAAGCCAATTTTTCTACAATTACTTCAATTGACGAATATCAATTGTAGTACGAGTTGAAGTACAATTGTAGTACAATTGTAGTTTCGTAATTTGTAGACAATGTTTGGCATTGTAATGACCCAAAATTAATTTTGTTGTTCTTGTCGTTTTCTGCAGGTCTTTTTCATGGGATGGTCTTGCCAAAACGATGTTGGAACGGGAATAGTACCTTAAACAAGCTCAACAGTTTGCCCGTCTTTCTTCGTCCATTGTGCCCCACACGCTCATTGTCAGCGAAAGGCGATATGCTGAAGCCACGGACAGCGATGTAGAGAGCTCCGGGAAAAGGCCATGGCGCGAAAACAGCAGAGGAAGAAAGGAGGAAGAGGAGGAGGACAAGGAGGAAGAGGAGAAGATCGAGTAGGAGGAGAGTGGAGAATAAGGAGAAAATGGAGAAGAATAAGAGAAAATGGACAAGGAGAAAACGAAAAGTGAGGGAGGGAGGAGAAATCGTGGAAGAAAATAAAGAATAAGAAAAAAAAATGACAAAAAGGAGAATCATTTGAGGAAATCGAGAAACAATGACAAAAAGAGCTACATCACGAAAACTACATTTACAGAAGCGCAACATATCTTGCCATCAGTGATTATTTGAGCTATTCTTCTAAATTTAATCAATAGGTGGTTTATTTAGTGTTGATCAATGAGCTCAGATCGTCACATCTTGAATGACCTGCCAGATGGACTTATCTTGTTGGGGGTGTGTGGACTCAAAAGAGTAGGTTACCAAATACAGTAATTATAGGCATTGCTCAGCATGCAGATGATATTGTGGTTGGATGCAGGGGAAAAAGTGAGGAGGAAATATGAGTGTGAGAAAAGTGCAAGGAGAGTTATGAGCGTTGCCTTGTGCCTTGTGTCACCATTTCGGAAAGAAGGTGGCGTATGGGGAAATTTTGAAATGCAGGATTGTTTAAAAATTTTTTTTTGGAAGGGAAAAACACCGTTTCGAAAACCCATTTCATGCGGTTTGTTAACAGCATTGTTGCTACTGCAAGCCACTAGTATTTTCGTCTCTATTCACTGTGTTCGGAGAAAGTACGACCAAGGCGGAGGGAGAAATGAGCGTTACCTTATGCCATGCACCTTTTCGGAAACCCATTTCATGCGAGTTTGTTGAGCAGCATTGTTGCTACTGCAAGCCACTAGTATTTTCATCTCTATTCACTGTGTTTGCAGGGAGTGATACCATAGACTAAAAGGTTTGCTTCCTTTACTCTATGGTGCTACCAAGGGGCGGGATAGATGACCGTTGCCTTCTGTCGTGCACCGTTTCGAAAACCCATTTCATGCTGTTTTGTTAAACAGCATTGTTGCTACTGCAAGCCAGTAGTATTTTCGTCTCTATTCACTTTGTTAGGAAAAGTACGACCAAGGCGGAGGGAGAAATGAGCGTTGCCTTATGCAATGCACCTTTTCGGAAACCCATTTCATGCGGTTTCGTTGAGCAGCATTGTTACTACTGCAAGCCACTAGTATTTTATCTCTATTCACAGTGTTTGCAGGAAGTGCTACCATAGACTAAAGAGGTTTACTTCCTTTCCTCTATGCTGCTACCAAGGGGTGGGATAGATGCCCGTTGCCTTCCGTCGTGCACCTTTTCGAAAACCCATTTCATGCGGTTTCGTTGAGCAGCATTGTTGCTGCCTCAGGCCACCAGTTTTTTTTCTCCCCTTCGCCCAATGTTAAGTAGAGGCGACGCGGCTTCAAACACAGCTCACGCACAGACTTCGCGCCACGCGGTCGCTCACAAAGGCGGCGGCCGCCGCGGTTTTCATCAATCACAGCCTCATTGTGCGGGAAAAGGCGCCCAGCGCCCCACCCCCTCCACCGCGGCCGCCCCCGCCCCAGCCGCCGCCGGCGCGAGGTCGGCGTCCGGCCGGGGACGCCGTGGTGGCGGTGGGGGCGGCGGCGGCGGCGAGAGAAAACAGGTCCGCTGCGCCGCCCGCCCAGCTTCGCTATTCCTTCGAGCGCCAGAAGGGACTGCCGCCCGTGAGGCGTTGGGAGTCGCAGGCCCGACCAGGTCGGCCTCTGCCATCGCGTTCAGGGAGTATCGCAGGGTTTAACATTCCGTCACACGATGGAATAGTCCCTCCATTGCATCGTGTAAAGGTAACAGAATTTTAGTTCACAAAGACTAAGCCTACCCTTTTCGAAAAGAAAGCACTACATACATTGTACAGTACGTACTTCCTGAATTAAAGTGTATCATTCCTATTGGAATTTCATTTCAGTCATCTGAAATTCAGTATTCATGCAATATATTGTTGCGGAAACAGTTCTCATGTACAGCAGTAATTCTCTTAAACATTTAATTTATTAAAATATTGTTTTTTAGTTTTGGGCCGTTTAAAAATGAAGGAATAAAATATTTGCTATTACACCTTTGAATATCTCTAAGACCGTCGACGTTTACACCTTTCAGACCTTATTAATTGAACCTTCTAATTGTAGACTTCGTTTGGTATAGTCTGTCGCGTAAACCTTATGTGGTATTAGATCTGATTCGCAATAGACGTGCTGTTCATTAGACGCAATGAGTACTAGACCTTTTGTCCGTGGACCTAACGACCTGGATCAAGGGGAGTATGTAGTGGAATTTTGACGAAAATTTGAAATTTTTTTTTTCAATATTTGTATCTTGAAAGTTTGCTAAATATAGCTCTTGTCGCCATTTGGCCGTATTTCAAATTTAAAAGCCTTTTTATCGAGTATTTGAATTTTCCATGCCCCCTGTCACGATGTACGTCAACGTGCATCCATTTATAAAAATACTCTTGCAATTCTGAGTTAAAAGTTAGAGTTTGAGTGGAAAAACCTGATAAAGGAGTGGAAATAGGAGAGAAACAACAAGAAAAACATCAAGAAGCAAAGAGAAGAGGAGGACACAGTTTACATCAAAGTTTGTCACAGTGGTTGGTGGGTGTCACTATTTACTTTGAAGGCCATTTGCCGCACATTTATTTCCAGTAAACATTGGTGGATTTATCCCAAAAATATTTAAGACAACATTTCTAAAAAAATCTGTCGTTCACAACTAAATGTGTTCTTGATATTAGATCATCTCTTATCTCTGTAGGGGTATCTTCTCTGGCTCGTCTTTCTAATTACTTGGAAACATTTTGTTTTTGGCTCCATATTTCTATCTTACCACACCCTTTTTATTTACATCTTCCTTCTCTCTTTGTCTCTATGTTTTCCTTCCCTCTCCCTTCCTCTCTTTCTCTCTCTCTCTGTGTCTCATCTGAATTATGCCGTGTGAAGGTAGGAGAAATTGAATTCTCTTCCATTATGAGCATTATTTTCATTCTTATTTTCCCGCAACTTTAAGAGTCTTTGTGACTCACTGTATTTCTCTTAATCTTCGTACATTAGATTTTTTTCTTCCCTTCCCCCTGTGAGTGTCACTCTCTATTTTTTATTTATCTGACTCCTATATCTAAAAGTATTTTATTCTCATTATTTGACTTTTACGCTATGCGTGTGCCTTCTCTAATCCTTCTTTATCTACGTATTTTCTCCATCATGCTCTCTCTCTCTTTCTCTCCCCCTCTCTCTCTTTCTCTCTTATTCACACACACCCAAACACTTTCTTTCATCTGTGTGTTTCTAATCCACTGATTTACTATTTCATTGGTCCACCATTCCTTTCATTTTTTAAAATTTGCGACTTTACATCCCTTCCCTCTGGGACTCCATCTCCTGCATGACACTGTCTATATCTCTCCCTTCCTCCCTCACTCTTTCTCGCTGCTGTCTTTCTTCGTTTTCTACCCCTTTCTTTCTTACAATTTAATTACTTCATTAGTTCTTCATTCCCTTTATGACCATTTACAACACATCTTCTCGTCTACGAGTCCAACTTTCCTCTTCTCTGCTCTCCCTCTCTTCTCTGCTCTTTCCTTCGTCTGGAAGTTTTCGCCCGTTTCTAAAACTTTTCCTTTTTTTTTCTTTTATTAATATGTAACCCTTCTCTCTACGACTCCCATCATTACATTTCTCTCTGTGTATTTCACTCCCTATCTCTCTCTGCTTCTCCCTATCGCTCTGTCTCTCATTCACATTCTCTATCTCTCTCTCACACACACTCTCTCTATCTCTCTTTCTCTTCTCCCCTCTTTCTCTCTCTCCCTCTTTCTTACTTTCTATGTCTCTCACACACTCTCTATCTCTCTATGTCTCTGTCTCTCTCTCACACACTCTCACTGTCTCTATTTCATTATGTATCCCTCCGTCTCTATCTGACACTATCTCTCTCTCACGCACATACTCTGCCTCTCTGTCTCTCTCTCTCTCTCTCTCTCTCTCTCTATCTATCTATCTATCTGTACCTCTATGTCCGTCTCTCTCTCTCTCTTCAGCCGAGGCATCTGTCTTACGCGCCGCGCGTTCGACTGATTGGCTTCGTGCGTTTCCGCCGCGACGTGGAATAAGTGGCGCGTCAGGGCCACGGGAGTCGATTCATTTCTCGCGAGCCGCTCGCGGAATGCGGTGCCACCGCGGCGTGCGGCGCCTGGAATTGCGCGCTCACGACCCCTCGCCGCTCTGCACACGCGCGCACGCACACACACACACAACACACCTCGCTTGCTGCTGGGGAACGGACGAAGACGGATATCGGAGCAAACCGTTCGCCTTCACCCCTGGGCGCCTGAGTTCCAGTCTTGACGGTAGCTACATAGGTTGGTCGGCAGGACTTTCGACAGTAGCTACATAGGTTGGTCGGCAGGACAATCGACAGTAGCTACATAGGTTGGTCGAGTTCATTCACCGTCTGGAGGAGAACTATAGCGGGCGGTTGTTCTCATTTGATCGGTAGTTTTCTGTTGGTTGGTTGGTTGTTACTGATTCCAGGCGCGTCAACGACTGAGGTCGTTAGTCCCGTAAGTTCGTTTGGTTTGTTTCTTTCGTGTTTCCGGGCGCGTCAACTGTTTGGTCATTAGTCCAGTTAGTGTAGTGAATGTTATTTTTCTCGGGAAATGGCGGTGATCTTTCCCCGCTGGATGGCGGGATCCGGCGCCGACCTACCGTCGGCTAGTGGGGTTTCCCCCTAACCAGGATTCTCCCACCAGCAGGGCACCGCCCCAGCCGGGACAAGCTCTAAGCTCCCGACCGGTCTCATGGAATATGTGGTAGTGTAGCGCTTGTTAGTGTAAGTGTGTGTGTAAGGGGAGAGAATAGGACAAGGAATGGGAAGGACAGATCGCGCGCGGTCCGTGGTCCGTTTGATAGGGTACTGCTCCGGCATTCGCCTGGTGTTGATCGAAGAAACCACGGAAAACTACTGATCAGAGCAGCCGGCCCCTAGAATTCTCCTCCAGACAGCGACTGCGTTCGACCTAGCTGACACGCTAGTGTCGAAAATCCTGCCGCCGTAAAAATTGGAAGCTAGGACCTCCTGGTCAGAGGCGCTGCAGTGACATCAGTTGGTGCACTGAGCTACCGCTCCCAATTTCACTACACTTATGGCACAACCATAGTAGTTAACGTATCTGGAAACAGTGTATTACGCGTCTGGAAATAGTATGTTCCGCACGGTTCTCTCGCGTTTCATTGCATCATTATCATTACATAATTATCAACATGTTAAATAATTGGCCCACTCTAGATATGACAGTACGCTTAGAAACAGGCAACATTAATAATGCTATGCACTACTCTGCAATGCATATACGCCAAAAGGTTTAAAACACGTAAAATTATTAGGATTAATTATTGTGAAAATGTATTTGCATATACAGTAGTTTGTAGGGCTTGCACCTTGTTCCTCTGCTTGATTGTAAACTCTTCCGCAGCGCGCAAAGGATATAGCTTTCGCATCTTTCAACTCGTGCGTTGTACGTTTGCCTGACTGAGAGTCGCAGAGCATAGAGAGTAATGGGATCCGTTTCGTTTTGTAAGACTGGCCTTCGGCAGTCATCGAGATCGTTCGGGGTCTGTGGCGAGGTCTAACAGACTCTGACAGCGCAAACACACACACACAAACTCTCTCTCTTTCTTTCTTTCTCTCTCTCTCTCTCTCTCTCTCATATATATATATATATATATATATATATATATATATATAGTGTGTGTGTGTGTGTGTATAACTTTATCTTCATATCTATCTCTCTCTTCTCTCTCTCCACACACACACACACACACACGCGCGCGCGCGCGTGTTCACCACCAGCTAATCGGAATTGCCAACCTCCATGTAAAACGTCAGATGCGGAAAAGAGGATACAGGAAACAAATGTTTGCAGTAAGATGATGCATAGTTAGAAAACATTCACACTAGTTGTTCTAACAATTTAATATCAATGAAAGGATTTTTTTTATTAAAAACCTCTGAAAACACTTAGTGATAGTTTCACTTTCCAACGCTTTTCGGATATAAAAGAAACATATGAAAAGAAACCGTAGCAATACCTAATCGTTTATGCAAACTCCTGGGAGAGAAAAAATCTACACTAGGTTCAGTGTTGCCCCCTTCAGTTTTCGACTGATAAAATGTTTTACTTTACCGTATGCATTTCGTAGATTATTTAATTGCGAATCTCAACAGGGGCACATTTTCTTCTCAAGCTACAACTATCCGGACTTGTATTCTAGAGGTCGAGTTACTTTTTCTTAAGCTGGCAATTCGAACAAGTTTAATTAATCGCATTTGAAAAGAAGTGAAAAAACTTTTCATGTATAAAATGCTTGCCAAAAAAGGAATTTTTTTTTTTAAAGAAAGATATTCAAAATTTATTGCAAAACATTGAAAATTTGTTGATAAAATAGAATATAAGCCAGAATTGAAAAATCATGTTAATTGGTTGAAGAAAATATACGCCAATACGTGAAAGATAGGAGATTTAGAGTTTCATGCAAAATTGTCGAAACGATTTGATTTTTTTGTAATTTCCAATCGAAGGCGACTATAGAAAGATGTGATTCTTTGCAGACTTGTTGTTTCTTTCTCCGCTCCCCTCTTTCTTGAAGTCACTTTTATATTGGAATTTCAGTTAAGACTTCAAATAGTCAATGTAGAAAACTGAAAATAAGAAAAAAGAGCAATAGCTATTGAAAATGATTTTGCAAATTTCTCATCGTAGGCACAATCACGGTTCGAATTGATTTTAGTGGCTTGGCTCAATTTCCGTTCTCTGTAACTTAAACATTTCTATTGTCCCGTTTACTAAGTGAAAGCCCTTGTAATATTTAAAGCTTTTCTGTATCACACAATCTACGAATATTCGAAATTTAAATTTTGTAAGTAATATGAAAATAGTTTTAGAGATTTTTGATAAATTCTCTTTTCGCGTACATTTTCGATTAACATTTTCTACTTGTTCGAATTTAACTGAATACTTCTACTCATTCCACTGGCCAATTAGCACATTAGCAAAGAAGTAGAAGGTAGCAAATATAGAGTATTTTGAACACGGGGTAAGTACAGAGTTTTAATGGTAGTCACTTGAGCAAAACCATTGACTCTGCTGTAAAGCGCCCTTTCATAAAAAACAGAAAAGTCATACATTGCATTACTGTAATTGACGAGTGCCTGTATAAATCAAAACAAATGAGCTTACTTATGTTGTCTTACTTTTTCCAAATGTATTTTCGATCAAGCATGTTACAGCATGTAGCTTGAAACCGAGATGAATAGATAAATACGTTCCAAATGAAGACATTATACACGAGCAGCATATTTTCACAATCTGACAAGTTGCACGGAGCAAAAAGTAACGGGTTACTAGACGTCATCAGAGTCGCAGCACGGTTATGAGAATAAAATGAGATATTAAATAAATTAATAAAAGGGAACATCAAGTTCATTGGTATTCAGAAAAATAGACGAAAAACCTAATAAAAAGATACAAAGAAAAAAATAGTTACCGAAAATAAGCGAAAAATAAGAAGAATGAAGAAACTACGAAAAGCTCCAATTAAGAGGAAATGGTAAGCAATAAATGAGAAAGAGAGAGAGAGAGAGAGAGAGAGAGAGAGAGAGAAGAGAAAAGAAGAGGAGAGGAGGGAGGAGAATCACTCAAGGGAAATGGAAAAGCGGAAAAGCAGAACACAAGAACGACTCGAAAAGAAGGAAACACCGAGTCGAATTACTGTGTGACAGAAAATGAGAGAGAAGCAAAAACGCCAACATTAACGTTAACGAACGGACAAAAAGCCCAAATACAGCTCCACACAAGAAGCAAGAACACTGCACAGGACGAACCATAATTGGAACCTCGACCTCATCACGTAATGAATAAACAACCCATGAAGAGCTCATAACAAACAGAACCAAATTACCCTCTGAGCACTGACCCTCCAGTTCTTGCCAGGGCTCGAACTGCGGACCTCCCAAACACGAGCCGCCCTCGCTCACCCACCCACAGAGCCGACCTGAAAGCGTCTGCTCAGAACAGCTCATTAAAACGGAACAAGTCACGTTGTCTAATCTCAGAATGAAGCCCCGGCTCGCAGACATCTTTTTTTGGTCTCTTTTAAATATTCATTTCCTTCCGAAAGGGACCAACGGAGGCGACGCTAGTGCCGATCTTATTACGACGGATGTACTTGCCAACTTACATCAAGCTAAACGAACCCGTACGTACTAGGCCGTTGATCGCAGTTTGAGATTAGCCTAACTAATGGCCCTTAATGGGATAACCAGTGTGATTTTTACGTTGATGTATAATTACTTTAAGGGTCTTTCGGGCTGTCTGCTAAAACAGGATCGTTTAAGTTGGTGCTAACTCTTACAAAAACTAATTTTATCTGTTGGCCGAGCGAGCTCGAAAAATAAAACTCTTGGAGCGTTTATAATTATTGCTTTGCATGTTTTCAGCTGGAATAATTTTGCCCGTCTAATGTCGGATGAAGTAGTGATAAGACGTGCACTTATAAAGTCTGTTGACGTTATATTTTAACGAATATCGTGTATATGAATGTTTTATTCCACCGCATTGTAAATTTGTTTAAAATTACACATAACGAAAATCGACAAATCTGTTTATTAGTTGAAATAATTTTCATCGCGTCACTGGGAAAGGATTAATGAAAGTATCTTATCTTTAAGTATTACTTGACGTTACACTTTGATGAATATCGGATATAAGACTTTTATCCATTATGTTCCCAATTCTTTGAAAATTTGAGTTTGTTCGTTAGCTCACAGAAGAGGACGATAATTTTAATATAGTAATTACAGGTATTTAAGGACTAGGATGGTCCTTTATAATATGATGTAAAAATACATTCAGAAATATTTTCTCAACATTCGTCAATCGCCATTACTGCGAATATTGAAAAAAGTAATAACAGTGTATTTTTACAGTTTTATTACAGTTGCAAAAGACATGTTTTATATTTCCGAAATCAAAATACGTTTTGTGCAAAGGACCCATGGATATAAAACGAACTACTCTCTCTAGTTTTATTTTCTGCCAAATGGGATTTGCTTTGGAACGTATTAGGACAAATCGGAATTAGATATTTAGAATATTGCTCGAAAATAATGCATGATAAATTTTGCAAAATGGCTGAATTCATATGATGAGACAATAATAGAATTGGAACTTTTGGACCGTTTTAGGTCAAATTAGAGATTCCTAAAAAATACTTGTGACAGATAGTTCGTTCCTATAGAGAAATGAAGAAACATTTCTAACTTTTCTCCATCATAAGATTTTAGTTTCACTGCATCATATCTATCAAGCAAGCAACAAAACATCAGAAACAATGTTATATTCATTACGTGAGTAGATAATAATTGACAACTACACGTCAAAATCCGATTTTAATGCTTTATAGCAATATATAAATCAATTACAACAATTATTTTCATGCTCTTTAAATATAACTTATTAATGCTTTCTGTGTAATTTATGTCTCAATAATTTTTCTACTAAATGACAAGCGGGTTGCAAAGCGTTGCAGCAGGTTGCAGTGGTTGCAGCGGGTTGCAGCGGGATGCAGCGGACTGCAGTGGGTTACAGGAAGTTGCGTGTTGCACTCAGTTGCAACGGAATGCAGCGTGTTGAAGCGGGTTACAGCGTAGTTGGAGACGGGGTTGGATGGTTGCAGGGTTGATTGCAGGGTTGCAGTTTTGGTTGATGAGTTGCAATATTCCACGATTGGTTGCAGACTTCAAGGTAGGTTGGTAGCTTGCTGAGTTACAGGAATTCAACTTTGGTTGCAGGGAGGAGGGTTATTAAATTGGGTTTTTTAAATTTGAATTTGTTTGCAGTGTTGATTGCGGTATTTGTTGCAGAGTGGTTGAGGATTGCAGGGTTGGTGGTTGAATGTTTGCGAGTTTAGATTTGTTGGTTAATTGGTTGAGGGTTAGTTTGAGGTTAGGATTCGTTGAGGGGGTTGGGGTTGGGTTTTTGGGGGGTTTGCAGGGTTGTAGGGTTGCAAGATTAGTTACAGTTTGTCTAGTTTGCATGGTTTGTTAGAGAGATGGCCGGGTTGGTTGCAATGTTTGTTTGAGGTTTGCAGGGTTGCAAGTTGGGTTACAGAGTTAAAGAATTGATTGCAGGGTTACAGAATTGGTCGGCAAGGTTTTTTAAGGTTGTTTGCAGTATTGAATTGTTGGTTGCATAGTTGCACGGTTGGTTGCAGAGTTGCAGGTATGGATGAAGAGAATACAATTAAAAATTATTCTTTTTAATAGTACATTCGTCAATTTCAGCATAAAAGTTATTATAAAATAAATATGTTTGTCTGAATTAAACTTCAATGTCCTATATATTTTTTGATTATTGAGATAGACCTATTTCTTGAATATGCTTTGGATACCCATTTACTAAATTAAGAATAGTATAATCATATAATACATTCTAGCTGAAGTACCCTACGTTGCTGGGATATTTATCATAATAATTTATTACACAGGGAGAGGAATTCCATCTATTCCCGCCCTGCGGCGGAGACTACAGCTATACTATTATATCCCCGCCTCTGCCTTGCTTCCAAATGGAGATCGTCAGTCTTCCTCATTCATTTGTGAATCACCTCAAATTTTGTAAGCAGCCCATTTACGTCATTACAGTATACCACACTCTGTCAGTGAGAAAAAAGTGGAACGATAAAGCGGTCTTTTTCGAAATGTAATACTAGCGTATAGTTGTAACATATTCTTTTCTTGAAGATGAGACCCAAGTAATTCTGTCTTTGAAAATTTATATTTGTTTCGGTTTTTAAAATAAAGACTGTTAAAAGAAAATTTATTGAAATGAGGAAACTCTCTAAATTTTAAATTTATTTTATTTTGTATTAACATAAAATAAACGTGTTTTCAAAATAGCCTATTTTTTGAAGTTCATTACACATCAAATGATCGATATTAGACCAATTTATATTTATATTTTACACTTCTTTGCATCCTTTATAAATCTTATTGAAATTATTTTTTTAAACATCCCATTTCTATACTCTATCTAAAAATCCGTTCAGTACTGATGAGTATGACACATTTTAAATACTTAACCAAGATTCATAATTCGTGTGCATATTATTAAATATTAATGCATTTTTGAAATCATAGTGACTGTTAGAATCAGTGTCCGTGTATCAATATGAAGAACATTAACACAGCTTATTATGCAAACGATTTGTGCCAACCTGAGATTTTCTTCAATAAATAAACACCCTCATCAGGTTTCCAAGAAAAAGTGACAATCGACATATTTGGAGAGTTTCATACACGACGAATCAATCTTTACACATGACTACCTACGATGAGGGTGACATCATAGGCAGACGATTTTTGCATGTCGGATGCAGGCGAAGTTATGAGGACAAGGCTATAAAGCGATCGCATCTGACCACTCTGCATAGTGGTCTCTGATGTCACTACCCTTTCCGATGGCCCTGAATCATCAAACATCTCCTGCGTCAATCCGTTTTTTAAGACTAAACATTTTGCCAATTAATGATTAACGAACATTTTGTCTCTTTTCATCAAGATCAATCAGTTTGCACTTCTTAGCCGTGTGTGTGTGTTGCGCGAAGAAAGAAAATTTTCGTTTGCAGTTTTTGCTTACTGATTCCGATTATAAAATAAATGAAGCAAATGCAAATGAGAAGGAAGGGAGGAGGAAGACGATTCAAAAGGCAATCGCTACAAAGGAAGCGAATGCACATGCATGTGAAGAAAGACGGTTCAAAAGAAGATGGAACTGCTGCAAAGATAGTCAATGCAAATGAAGAAGAAGACGATCCAAAAGAAGGAAGGGAAACGAAAAAAAAAAATGACAAGGAAAAAAAAAGGAAAAAAAGAGAGAAAATGCAAATGACAACGACGACAACCCAAGAGAAAGGCGAATTGAAATGAAAGGAAGACAACCCTAGAGAAGAGCAAATGCAAAAGGAAGAAAGACACCCAAGAGAAGAGCAATTGCAAAAGGGAATGAAGACACAAGAGAAGAGCGATTGCAACTGATACGGAAGACACTTAAGAGAAGAGCGAATACAAAGGGACCCTAAAGAAGAGCAAATGCAAAAGAAAAGAAAGGCGCCCCAAGAAAAGAGCGAATGCAACTGATAACGAAGAGAACCAAGACAAGGGGATTGCACATGAAAAAAAACCCCAAAGAAGCCAAAGGAAAAAGACTACACAACAGAAGAGCGAACCGAAAAGAGAACGAAGGCGCCTAAGCGCCCCAAAGAAGATCGAATGCCAAAGAGAAGGCGAATGCCAAAGACAAGGAAGGTGCCCCAAGAGAGGAGCAAATGCAACTGATTAGAAACACGTCCTAAGAGAGGATCAAAGCAACGATTAGAAAGCAAAAGAAAGAACAAATAATTGGGGAGTCGCTCCAAGAGCAGAGCGGGTGCAAAAAAGGACGGGCCAAAAGAAAGAAGAAACCCCAGGAGCAGAGCGTTGCAAAAAAAAGCCCCCAAGAGAAGATCAAAGCCAAAGAGCAGATCGAATGCCAAAGAAAGACAACCCAAGAGAAGAGCGAATGCCAAAGGCAAGGAAGGCGCCCCAGGAGCAGAGCGAATGCCAAAGAGAAGAAAGACAACCCAAGAGAAGACGAATGTCAAAAAGGCGCCCCAAGAGAGGAGCAAATGCAACTGATTAGAAACACGCCCTAAGAGAGGAGCAAATGCAACTGATTAGAAAGACATTCCAAGAGAAGAACAAATGCAACTGATTGGGAAGGCGCTCCAAGAGCAGAGCGGGTGCAAAAGAGAAGAAAGGCGCCTAAGAGAAGAGTGATAGCAAATGAAAAGAAAGCGCCCCAGGAGCAGAGCGATTGCAAATGAAAAGAAACGCTCCAAGAGAAGATCAAATGCCAAAGAGCAGATCGAATGCCAAAGAGAAGAAAGACAACCCAAGCGAAGATCGAATGCCAGAGACGAGGAAGGCGCCCCAGGAGCGGAGGAGCGACGGAAGCGCGCGCCGTGGGAGGCGGGCGTCGCAGCTGGCGCGAGGGCGTCGCCCCGCGCTGTGCCTGCTGCATAAGGCTGCGCCCCGGGGGGAGCCTTGAGAAGGCCGAGCGCCCGCGCGCCCTACATGGAAAGTGGGGCACTGGCGAAACACGCCACTCGCCCCCCACCACCACCACCTCCCTCAACCGCACGACATCCGACTCAACATCGCACTCTCTTGCACCCTCCAACGCATCGTTTGATCTTCTACGCATAGCTATTGTGCTTCTGCGCCTGCCAAAGATCGATTGATTGATTGATTTTTTTCGTGTTTCCGTGCCCGGCAACTGATTTATTCATTAGTCCCGTATAGTTCATGTTTTCTCGTGACATGGCAGTCACCTTTCCCTGCTGGATGGCGAGATCCAGCGCCGACTTACCGTCGGCTACTGGGGTTTCCCCCTAACCAGGACTCTCCCACCAGCGGGGCACCGCTCCAGCCGGGACATGCTCTAAGCTCCCGACCGGCCTCCCGGAATATGTGGTAGTGTAGTGCATGTTAGTGTAAGTGTGTGTGTAAGGGGAGAGGATAGGACAAGGCAGCCGGGCGCTAGCCAAAGCCAAAGCTCCTAACATTTCCCCGCCTGCCTGCGCTCTTTGTCACAACATAGCTCTCTCCCTCTGTCTTTCTCTCGTGCGTCGCGCGGTAATTCAACACTACGAGTTTGGTGATAAGAAACAGATGAGTGAGAATGAACAGACGGAAGGCAGCTTACGTGTTTCTACAGTAGAGGTTGTCCAAACGATCAACAGAAAATAAGCCGTGTCTTGAGTTTCGGTCTCCAGTCCCTGTTTTACCGTGGCTAGTGAGCAGTGACAGTGTGCTTTACACAATAGCTGCTGTTATTCACAAAAAACCAATTATTACAAATAATTCAAAGTATATCCACTGAAAAACAGGTTGTTGATCAAATAATCATTGAACATGGGCCCATTCCTCTCCGTCTTCCACCGTACAGATCTAAATCCAATAGAACTTGTTTGGGAATTTTAAAAGGGCGCGAGACAGCAGAAACAATTGGTGCATCCTTCATGGAAAAGGAAACGTTTTGCAGAGAAGCGCTTGCACACTACAGTGCTGAACAATGGAAGAAATCCTACGAGCATGTGTAGGGAATAGAGGAAACATAATAATTCAGATAATGTGATGGACCAACAAACGATGTATTCATTTCTTTGGACACTCCTGGGAGTGCGAGTTCCTCTTTTGACGAAGAGGGCAGTGATGACGAGTGACGGTCAGCGCGATCGCTGCGTCTTGCAGTCGCCTCTCCTTGTCACCTACGCGCTTCCTTATCGCCGAGAGGGGAAATCTCAGATGCCACAGGGTGGGGGCAGCCTCCGAGACTTTACCGAAGGTACGTCCGCCATGATGGTTTTTTGCGAGCGGTTCAGCTGTAGATCAAAAGTCGTGCATGAACTTCATTCTCGGGCATAGTGGTCTCAGTGCGTTAGGCTTGTCGAGAGCAGCTGATGACTGGCTTCCCATACAAACATGTGACCCTTTTCCAACATAATTTCATACATATTTATTTATATGTGTCATCATTAAGAGCTCGTGATCACCATTCGTGCAATGGAAGACATTTGCAAATCATCAGTATTCGCACATAAGAGCAAGGTCATAAATTTAATCGAAAAACTTGAGTAATTTTTGAGAAAATTTTGGAAAAGTAGTTGAGGCTTCAGTAAAATTTTTCAGAAATAAATATATCCGTTTCAAGCTTGTAGGGCTTTGGATTAGTTCATATCGATCGGAGAATATCAATTTTGGAGAAAATCGACTGAATGGTTTAACCGCTAGAGTTGACCACAGATGGACAGACTGACAGCGGATGGATTACGAAAATATTTGCTATATATTAATTTTTCGGTTGAAAGGAGTCCCTTATCGTGGATTCTAACTAAACATGTTAGAAGATGTTATTTTCTATACACATGAAGATTTTTCGACTTTTTCGATACCCTGGCCCCAAAATAGGAAATTGTCTGTCGAAAAATCGCCAATTTCTACCTCTGGATAACAATACTTTATCTTTCTACGTAAATACGTAGTAAGGTGAAAAAGTGAAACAGTGCATAATCTTAAAAAATACCACTTGATTCAAAAGTACGGGAGATGGTTGAATTGGATAAGGTTTATCACGTTCCTCTGAATCCAGTTCCCACGTCGCATATAACAATATCCATAAGAGTTTCCGCTAGGGGGGAAAGAGACACTACTTTTGAACTTAAAAGTGGTTCCAAAAACCGTGAAATTCGTCGGTTATACTCAACGTACGGTACCGTGGATTGATTGATTGATTGTATCCTGTTTCCGGGCGCGTCAACTGCTTTGGTCATTAGTCCCGTTCGTGTAGTGCATGTTTTTTTCTTGAGAGACGGCGGTGATCTTCCCCCGCTGATGGCGAGATCCTGCGCCGACCTACCGTCGGCTAGTGGGGTTTTCCCCTAACCAGGACTCTCCCACCAGCGGGGCAACGCCCCAGTCGGGACAAGCTCTAAGCTTCCGACCGGTCTCCCGGAATATGTGGTAGTGTAGTGCATGTTAGTGTAAGTGTGTGTATAAGGGGAGAGGATAGGACAAGGAAGAGGAAGGACAGATTGCGCGCGGTCCGTGGCCCGTTTGTTAGGGTACTGCTCCGGCATTCACCTGGTGTTGATCGGAGGAACCACGGAAAACTACCGACCAGAGCAGCCTGCCGCTAGAATTCTCCTCCAGACAGCGACTGAATTCGACGTAGCCGAAAAGCTAGTGTGGAAATTCTTCTTCTTCGTCTTCTTCTTCCTGTTTTTATTATCCTACAGTTCACGACTAAGGCTACTGCCTGTTTTGTCTTCACAGTTCCTCTCCATCTTTTCCTTGTCCTTCCTACGTCTCCTCTTCCTTTTGATGAGTAATACAAAGCTGCCTTTCGGAATCTATTATCGCTCATTCTCTTGCTCTACCCGTATTTGACTGGTGTTGCATTTGAGTATTAATCACTGTCTCTTGTAGTTATTTTCTTATTTATTAATTTCTTATTCGTCTTCTTCTGAGTATTTTTTTATTCGTCACAAAACTCTCCATTTCACTACTTTTTATTATCATTGTTATTCGTGTTAGTAGCCAACGTTCATAGACGTACTGTAATATAAGGGTAATATACTGATATGGAGTAGTAAAATTTTATGGTTTTTTCTAGCCTTACCTAACTTTTTAAGATGTTGTATATAGTTCCACATATTGCTTGATATTTCATTGATTTGCTGTCCCTATATTTATCTTTTTCACGACTTAGTTTTCAGTCTAAATAATTGAAGGGAAAACACTTCAGAATTTTATTTTCAATGACAATGTTCTACCTTGTTAGATCTTTCCCTTAGAATGTCATCACCTCTGATCTTCCTTTGGTAATGCTTTGGTTATAACTTTTGCAAATTTTTCTGCGGTGGTGTAGAGCTATATTTTTACGGTGGTGCACTGCTGGGCCAATTTTACTACGCTGTTGCAGTTCGTCCTCAGAGCTCTCAACAATAATTATTGAATCATCAGCATTGATACGTTGCTGTTCACTCATATTACCTTTGATAGATACATACAAAGAATAAAATGTCAAAATATTTGACCAAATCATCATTATATACTAAAAAGCATTTAAATGTATAGAAACATTTATTCAATTAAAATTGAATTAATTCACATATTTGAATATGTTTGTTCCCCCAACATCTTTATAATGAATATTTTACAATCTCTGTTCTCTAAGAACAGTACTGAAAATGGCACCGTGAAAGGAGCACACCGCAAATCATGTTGGCCATTTTTCTTGGTGCACTGAACATGTCTGCTGTAGCTGACGATTAGTTTGTTAATAAATATGTTTGTGGAAGATTATTTCTTTTCCTCCCGTTGTATTATACAAAAATGTACATCTAAATATGACAACTAATGAAAATCCAAGTTAAAGTCATTAAGAACTAATAGGAAAATGGAAAGTTTGTGCAAAGCCCACTGCAGCACATGCCGTTGAATTTCGACAGAAGTGAGTGGCATACTCTCCACCAGTCTGGGTTGTTCCTGAACGCATGATTAATACGAACGTGATATTACTCACCTCTTGTAAGATTAGATGACCTCTGTTGTTTGGTCCTTTCACTACCTGTCACTATGATGGATATGCTAATACATCATTTGCGAGAATTTGCAGCTCTTTAGGATAACACATCTATTTAGGAATCAAACGTCTTGGTAGAGCAGACTCCGATAAAACCAACCTTACATTTTCTCAATCATTGTGTTATTGTCTGAAGTCTTTAAATATATGTTTTCGCCACATGTGTAAATGTAGGACTATTATGATATCACAGGTGCATAATGTGAAAGTCAAATTACTCGAGGGTAGAAGGGTTTTCAACATTTGTTTCAACAACGTCACGTTCTGTCAATCATTTGCACTTGATGATATGCTGGGTCGCCAAGTATGGCAACGCAATTAACGTCTCTATTATCGTTGTAAGAGTACGTCTCTGTTACAGAATTGAGTTACCTGAAGAGCGTACTTGTATCCATGTTAGAAAGTAGTAATTTATTGTTTACGAAAATGTTATTCTAAATGTTTTATTTACTTTCAATCCCAAACTTCGTGCTAGCATATCCTTCTTATATCTCAGGGGCAATGAAAGTGAAAAAAAATGCCTATCGCTGTTCTCTGTTTTAAAATCGTTTACGTACGATGCAATATGAAGATATTATTAGGAGAAAATAAGCGCATTTATCAACAGTTAAACTCAAGGAAGTCAATACGGAGAAGTTGAAAGTAACTTTGGGTGTCTGACTCTTTTTTTGACATTAGATAAAAGAGGGATGTAAAAAAATTAGTGAAATTAGTGCAACAAAATAAGATGCCAAAAAAACAACAACGAGAAATTAAAAGTAGTTAATTAGCTTGTTAGCTTATTACTGAATTGACACAATAAGCATTATTACTATACTTGGGTTTTCGTAACGTGGCGAATGATATTAGATCATTTTTACACCTCCTGCCTTATAAAATGAACCTTTATAACAGTGATAAGCGCGTGTTTGAGGCCACGAGCCTCGTTGAGAAGGACGTTTGCGAATTAATTAAAAATATTCATTTTATAAAGGGGAGGTTAAAAGAGCTTAATGTCATCCGTCAGTTACGAAAAACCGTATAGGGGGCGGATTTTAATGAAATTTCATTTTTTCTTCTTATTTCAGAAAAATGCGGTTCAGTATAGACAATAATTTTATGTCATGACGAAAGGAAATATCCCATATTTATAGGTCATTTTCTTGCATTTTTTGCGAATTTCGACTAATCACTTTTTTTTACCGTTTTCCGTAATTTTTAATGCATTTTTTCGCAGACTTAATCATTTAATATCAATTTAATGGTACTTGCTTCAAATAATATTTACGAGATGCAATAAATATTCTCTACAGAAATCCTGAGTATCTATACAAGGTATCCTATTCGATTTCTTCGCTCTGAAGTTGTAATGTCAGTCATTGTGGGTACGTAATCTAAGTTCCTGTGACATCTGTCTGTGTCATTGACGGTTTACTCGATTTTGGGATAACTAAAGACAGGGACTTCCTGGTAAATAACGGTCCAAACCAACAGTTTGCAAGCTGAGTTCACTTGAACGAGTAGAAGCCTCGATTATATCAGTAACATATCCAAGAGCTTAAGTTGTTTATCAGCACTGCTTTTAATCACATTTTCAACGTCATTTTTCTTTGCTTTTAGGGAATTTTAAAAAAAGTTGTAGAGAATTTTTTTGATCATTTTTGGCGATGTTTTCGGCCATCAAAATCCGCCTCCTAATTATTATCAATTTCGAATGCGTGCCGAAATGGAAAGAAAACTCAGAGGTGAGTGTTGTTTTGTTAGATACCCTGAAACTTGCAAAATTTAAAAAGCAATTACACTTTCGATTTTGAATGAAAATGCAAATATCTATTTGTGTCTGTATGACTATTCTTAAACTAGGCATATCGACTGAATCATAATCCACGTGCCATTATAGTATGCCATACATAGTATTAACATATGGTGTTTCAGAAATGCAATTTTTTATAGTCTTGTGTGTAAAGTATGCTTATACTGTATAAATAAGTTGTATCAAGTTATTGGAATGTCGTGGAGACATATTTTGTTGGAACGTTTAATTTAGTTGTAGTATTATACGAGAATATTTTATTTGTTATTCTTTAGCAGTTTTCATGTTAGTTCTCAGAATGCAATTGTGTTTGGTTTTGTTCAGCAGCTTTTTTGTTCGCCACTAGTAAACTTACGTACAATGTAATGCCCGAGAAAACATTTCACGCCCAACATATGCAAGTACAGGGTGAAACGTCCTAGTTGTCTTAGAAGAAGAAGATAATGCAAAATGACGTCGTCAAAAGACAATTTATTAGTCATATATATGATGTGTTATTTAATTTTTTTGTTTAAACCTTCCATGTAATGTTTATTTTTAAATTTTTTTTTTGCGGGCCACTATTACGCATTACATTTTGTGCTTTCGTTCAGCAGAAATTTTTTTCAGCAGGCCACTAGTACGTACTATAATTTATGTGCTTTCGACAGCGAAAATTTTGTTTCAGCAGGCCACTAGTACGTACTATAATTTCATGTGCTTTCGTTCAGCTAAAATTTTGTTTAATCAGGCCACTAGTACGTACTATAATTTTATGTGCTTTCGTTCAGCCGAAATTTTGTTTCAGCAGGCCAGTAGTACGTACTATCATTTCATGTGTTTTCGTTCAGCCTAAATATTGTTTCAGCAGGCCAGTAGTACGTACTATAATTTAATGTGCTTTCGTGCAGCGGAAATTTTGTTTCAGCAGGCCACTAGTACGTACTATAATTTTATGTGCTTTCGTTCAGACGAAATATTGTTTCAGCAGGCCAGTAGTACGTACTATAATTTTATGTGCTTTCGTGCAGCGAAATTTTGTTTTAGCAGGCCACTAGTACGTACTATAATTTTATGTGCCTTCGTTCAGACGAAATATTGTTTCAGCAGGCCAGTAGTACGTACTATAATTTTATGTTCCTTCGTTCAGCGGAAATTTTGTTTCAGCAGGCCAGTAGTACGTACTCCGTCCGCACGTGCAGAGTGCGCTTTCGCAAGGCGGTCGCGGGGGGCGGGGCTCTGTGCTAATCAGCAGCGGGCGTGCGCGTGGGCGTGGGCGCGCGCGTCCGTCGCCCCTTTTCATCCGGCGCCCGCGTGAGGACACGCGCGTGCGCTGGCGTGACCGGTGGGAGGGAGAGCGGCCCGCCCCCACACGACCGCACGGCCCGAGCCAGAAGAAGTCACTCACACTCACAGGGGGCCTTGGGCGGCATTCGAAAACGAAGCACTGGGTGTCATTTTGACGATACACGAGGAAACTCTCTTTGGAATGAGGATATCATACTTTGATTTGGTTGGTTGGTTAGTGATTCCGGGCGCGTCAACTGCTTTGGTCATTAGTCCCGTTAGTGTACAGCATTTTTTTTTCACTGGAGATGGCGGTGAACTTTTCCCGCTGGATGGCGAGATCCGGCGCCGACCTACTCTCAACTAGCGGGGTTTCCCTAACCAGGACTCTCCCGCCAGCGGGGCACCACCCAAACCGGGACAAGCTCTAAGCTCCCGGCCGATCTCTCGAGATATGTGGTATTGTAGTGCATGTTAGTGTAAGTGTGTGTGTAAGGGGAGAGGATAGGACAAGGAAGAGGAAGGACAGATCGCGCGCGGTCCGTGGCCCGTTTCTTAGGGTACTGCTCCGGCATTCGCCTGGACTTGATCGGAGAAACCACGGTAAACTACCGATCAGAGCAGCCGGCCGCTAGAATTCTCCTCCAGACCGCGACTGAATCCGACCTAGCTGAAAAGCTAGTGTCGTTTCGCTAAAGCTTCATTAGCGGCAGTTAACGTGTGGTTAAGCTGATTGCAGCTCAGCGCGGTTCAGTTCAGTTCGAGCACACAGCAGAGAAAAATGGAGAAAGCTCTGCAATATATATTGGACGATATTTTAGAAAGCCTGGAAATGTTTGTGCACCCGCGTGTATTCAGGGAAAGAAGAAATTATTTTTATGAGTATGACGATACGGACTTTTCAGCCAGATTCAGGTGTACCAAACAATCGACACTAGAAATCCTGGAATTGAGTGAGATCTCGAGTTTTCATCAAATACTACATGTAATAGTTACATACCATTTATCGCAACCAAATCATATAAGTAACAGTTTTGCATGCACATTGAAATCTATCTTCTTATATGACCTTCATGAATGCAAATTATGTTATGAATGTTGTCGTTTATTACGTACAATTTACATGAAATTGTGTCATTATTCATTCTTATCTGAAGATAGGCTACAGTTTTCTTCTCAGACAGTCACTCCAAAAGTTTGGAAACAAAATCAGAAAATCTTAAAGTTATATGATATTAATTAATTACATAATATTATAATTATGTTCATTATTTATTAAAAAGTAAGAACTCATTATTAGAAATTTGTTTCAATTTATATTCATTTCCAGGATCGAGTCAATCCCACCAATGAACCAGTACTTATGACTCTACGTTATTATTCAACTGGCAGCTACCAGCAGGTTATGGGTGACTATATTAGAGCCAGCAAATCTACGGGTAACGGTATTTTCCATACAATTAGCTGCGCTTTGGCTAGACTGTTGATTTATTCTCTGTAAGCAGAGTAAACATACTCAACACATAGTTTCCAGTTCACAGCCTTCTAAAAACAAATATTTCCGCATTTTGTACACCCAATAAAGTTAACTGGCGATTGCTAACTGCAACCGCGGAAGGGTTGGTGAAACGGAACGAATCTTAACGGGGACGTTAATTTTAACGACTCGTTTACTAACGTCACGTTAGGTGTATGTTGATAAAACCAGGCCTTAAAGAAACAACTATGAAGACTACCCACAGATGCCACATTAAAAAAACATGTATGAAGACTACCCACCGATGCCACGTTAGAAAAAACCAACTATACTCGGCATCGGCGCGCGGCGACGACAGTCGACAGTCGGCAGACAAGCAGCGAGGGCGTGGCTCCCGCGGGGGTCGCCATTTGCATATCGCGCGGCGCCATCTGCAATTTGCGCGCGCCCCTGGCGGCCGCGGCGCGTACGAGCGGGCGCGTCATTAGTCGCCGCGTGGTGTCGTTAGAGTCGCGGCCTCCGAGGATTTGTCCGCGTCGCGCAGATGAGAAGATACGCCACTTCCGGTTGTCAAGAGAACGAGTCGACAGAAATTCAGCTGAATTATTTCGGGACCTGGGGTGTTGAAAGCAGATTCGGTTCGCAACTTGTATCATGAGGGAAGCCATTGCTTCTAAACAGGGAGAATAAAGCATCCAATATTAAGAAGTGAAATGTTTTTGTTAGAGGCATGAGGTTATGCGGAGTTGGCAGCCCGTAACGGAGAATTTGTGGTGTGAATTTGTGGTCTTGTTGGAACGACCGTGATAACTAAAGAAGTAGCACCGAAACAATCACCGGTAGCGGTAGCTCCGTGCATCAACTGATGTCACTGCAGCGTCTCTGACCGGGAGGTCCTAACCAGGACTCTCCCACCAGCGGGGCACAGCCCCAGCCGGGACAAGCTCTAAGCTCCCGACCGGTCTCCCGGAATATGTAATAGTGTAGTGCATGTTAGTGTGTGTGTGTGTGTGTGTGTGTGTGTGTGTTGAGGGAGAGGATAGGACAAGGAAGAGGAAGGACCGATCGCGGTTCGTGACCCGTTTGGTAGGGTACTGCTTCGGCATTCGCCTGGTGTTGATCGGAGAAACCACGGAAAACTACCGATCAGAGCAGCCGGCCGCTAGGATTGTCCTTCAGACAGCGACTGAATTCGACCTAGCAGAAAAGCTAGGTCGAAAATCCTGCCGCGACAGGACTTGAGCCTAGGACCTCCCGGTCAGAGACGTGCAGTGACATCAGTTGATGCACTGAGCTACCGCTCTAGGTAATGTCTGAAGGGAGTGCATGTCGAACCAAATTCCCCTCTAGGTGTCACTACGTCGATATAGGTCTAGTGTTTACTGGGTCAGCACAGTCTCCGCACTCGAAATGGTTCTACCTACGTATGACCGTGTGTCCCCCAATTCTGCTAATACGTCACCTAACTGACAGGGACCGGAAGGCTACGAGCTGTCAGGTATAGCAAGAATTCACTGAGTAAAATGGTTCAAAGTCCACATCACCAGCTGGAATGGGGTAAATTACTTGGTACGCTGGTCTAGCACC
The DNA here is from genome assembly GCA_964035755.1 of Teleogryllus oceanicus. NCBI lineage: Eukaryota > Metazoa > Arthropoda > Insecta > Orthoptera > Gryllidae > Teleogryllus > Teleogryllus oceanicus. The sequence continues at coordinate 63,286,319 of CAXIVR010000013.1, forward strand.
TATAACACAAGCCGTCAGTGTCCAGAAATTCGGTTGGATAAAGGTGTTATGGAAGGCACAGATACAGTGCGACTATTTTATCAGTGAGCCGCGATCGTGGAAATTTTGCTCGGCCGAAGGGCCCTCTATCGCCGGGGGGGGGGTGCTGAATCCCTTGAGAACGCGGCTCAAGATTCGCCCTGCCAAAAGCATGCTTTCCGGTCTGGTTGAATAGTCGGTTTGTGATCGCTTGCTCGAAGTTCACCATCAAACAGCAAGTGTTAGTGTACGACACATACGTCAAACCGTCAAGCTTTCTTCCAAATGTCAAATGGCGCAGTTTTTGGCCATTTTCATCACGACTCTGCAATCACACATACAGCGTCAGTTTCCTTAAGAGCTTTACATGACGTTTATGGAATTATCACACGTAGTTTGTGGCTCTCTTGATCTGACTCCGTGGATTGCTTTCTGCGAGGATTCCTGAAAGTTTGCATATATGCAACAAAGTCCTACATATTAGAAGAATTAAGGCAGGCTATACAGGAACAACTCTCTGCAATAACCAGAACATCCTTTACGGAGTGATCCAACTAGTTTAGATGTCAAGGATGCACAGGCATTCTTGCAGAATAACGCAATGGTGAGCAGTTCCAGCAATTCTATAACGTGAGTACAATTAAAATTTCCGGAAGCGAAAAGCCATCTTCTCTCTTCGGTGATTCTACCGACCGCCCTCTCTCGATTTCTCCGGCATCCGTGATCTTGTTCTCCGAGGCAAAGTTTTCGCGCTTTTTTAAGGTGCTCGCAGTCTAGAATTGCGAGCTCTTTGTACTGCGAGAGGTTCTAGATTCGTGTACCTATGCTACAGAGTATTCTATAACAGCCAAATATCTGGTCCAGACGAAGGCACTGTGAATGGAACTCCAAAAGACCGGTCGCTCTAATCAGTCCGCAGTTCAGTTCCATTCCAGGTGAATGTTGGCCCAATACATTATGTAATGGGGAATCAGCCGCACTTATCCTACCCATCCCAAGTTCCTCTCTCCAATCTTTGGATCCGGGCTATTTAAACCCTATTTCCCATGATTCAGAAAGACTCCACCAGCTGATGGATAGAGGTGGCCGCACACTGTCTCGAGGACAAAGTAGTTACTAGTGGGCGCGACAATAATAATCCCTTTCGTGGTTTCGTGGGAGCTCTGCGGACTGCCTATGGTACGCAGGTTAAAATATTTGTCACTTTGAGTAGTTTTTTAGAAACGTCTCTCAAGAAAGGCAAATCAAATACTTTTGGAAAAAACACAATGAAAGCTAGATTCATTCACTGAATGACGCAATCAAGGATTCTTGAGCCGAATTTATGATCCTCCACCAAGTTCCCTAGTGAATGTTCTTCATTGTGTACGTATATAAGTGAATATTTACAAGTAATATAGAAATTTGTTTGTGTGATCATTAGTGTATGCAGTAACGAGACTGCAACGAAAGCTTTCTAAGTTGAGAGGTTAGATTCATTATGTTGAGTTTCCGGGCGCCCAAAAAGCTACGAACATTAGTCCCGTAAGTGTAGTGCATGTGTTCTTTTCCGACGATGTATTTCTCCGCGCCTCTAGCCACATCCGTTAACTCCTCCAGCACGAACATTAGTTATGAGTTCGTCGTCTGACCACGCGTTGGAATCTTGAAGAGACTATTTGTGCCTTCATTTTACATTAGGAGCATAACTTTGCCTCCAAGACAATTTTAATTTTTTTTCTCTCCTTCATAGAAAGATGAAAAGACGTTAAATTGTTCTAAAACTTTAGTGTTAAAAAATATTGATTAGTTGGCTGAAGTTTAGTACGCAGATTAGAAGATATAACTTATTTTTGTGTTAATTATGCAGATATTCTTATTTACGCTGCGTTAGTCATTTGTCCAGGTCGCGTAGGCGATGAGGGGTAGCAGATCAAGAGTCAAGAAAGCTGGTTTTACCTTTTTGCTTGTCGCCTTGAAACAAGTCTCAAGAAATTTGGGTGAAATATTTCGTGACTAGGGTGTCGAGAAATGTCTCAAATTGGAACATGTTCAAAGGATGGTTTCGGTCTTGTATAACTTCCTCACCCAATTAATAGTTCGTCTTTTTATATTCCGCTACATTTCAAGATTTATTAATACTTTGAAAATAGTTTGGCTGATATTTTTCATCTCGTATTAGTTTATAATACCACTTAAAGAGCATTCCCAATATTTTTTTGATTGCAGATCGAGACACTATTAAAAGTGATTTCTGATACTGCAGGTAGGATTATATTGGTGTGAGAGTGTGTTAATCAGTGAACGAGACGCATTCTACCCCCTTATTTTTACTGCTAAGTATCAACAACTTCGAACAAAAACAGAATGATAAGTCAAGAAAAGAGTTATCGTGATAGATCAGTCGATACTAAATCATTTGGGTGTCCTCTGAGTGTCATTTGGGTTGGATATACCGACACTAAAGAAAAAGAACTTGAAAACAGTTTGCGGAATTTGTTCAACCAGGTATCCCCTAACACCGGGGTACCACCCCTGCTGGGACAAGCTCTAAGCTTCCGACCGGTCTCCGACATGTATGGTAGCGTAGCGCATGTTAGTGTGTGTAAGTGAGGGTCAAGGTAGGATAAAGAAGAGGAAGGAAAGATCGCGCGTTATCCATGGTGCGTTCGTTAGAGTACTGCTTCGGCATTCTCCTGGTGTTGATGAAAAAAAAAACAACAACAAAAAACTACCGATCAGAGCAGCCGGCCGCAAGAATTCTCCTCCAATCAGCAGGTGAACCCAACCTAGGAGGATATTAGTCGAGTACCACTGTCAGGCATTTGGCCGGGCACATATAAAATGAGTGGTACCTGACCGCAGAACGGGCTGGTGAGCGTCTGAGTCCGCGAGAGCAGATATGCGGATGGGGAGGAGGAACTGGGGGTGTCCGAGGGCGGGGGGGGGAGCTGGCGGCGGGGGGTGGGCGGGGGGGAGGAAGTTGATTGATTGATCTTTTTCGTGCTTCCGGGCGCGACAAGTCCTTCGGTCAATCGTCCCGTTAGTGTAGTGCATGATTTTTTCTCGGAAGGGTGCTGTGATTTTTCCCTCGCTGGATGGCGAGAGCCGGCGCCGACCTACCGTCAAGTAGTGGAGATACCACTAACCAGCACCAGCGGGGCACCGCCCGAGCCGGGACAAGCTCTAAACGCCCGACCGGTCTCCCGGAATATGTGGTAGTGTAGTGCATGTTAGTGTAAGTGATTGTGTAAAGGGGAGAGGATAGGACAAGGAAGAGGAAGGAAAGACCGCGCGCGATCCGTGGCCCGTTTGGTAGGGTACTGCTCCGGCATTCACCTGGTGTTGATCGGAGAAACCACGAAAAACTACCGATCAGAGCAGCCGGCCTCTTGAATTCTCCTCCAGACAGTGACTGAATTCGACCTAGCTGAAAAGCTAGTGTGAAATCCTGCCGCCGTGGGAGTGGGAACCTAGGACCTCCCGGTCAGAGGGCTGCAGTGCATCAGATGATGCACTAGTTACCGCTCTCGGTGCGGGTAGTAGGGGAGGCGGTGCGGGCCAGGGGCGGGGCGGGAAGGGGGAGCGGGTCGGGCAGAACGGATGGGCTGATGGGTGAGTAGGTTGGGCGGGCGGGATGAGACGGCGGGCTGGCTGGTGAGGTGGACGGGTGAAACAGACCGGGGAGCGGGAGTATCTGGTAGGCGGGTGGGTGGGGCGGGGCGGGCTGATGCGAGGGTGGGCGGGCGGGCCAGTGAGCTGAGCGAGCGGCGGCTTAGAAGGTGGGCGTGGCCCAAAGTGGCGAGGCGGCGTCGTCGCCCGCAGCTTAATCTTCATTAGAGGAGGCGACAGCGCAACTTGCCCGCGCCCCCCGCCCACTCCCGCCCCCCGCCCCCATCCCCTCGCAACCCTTCCACCCCCGCTTCTCCTCACCTGGCACGCTCGCCCGACACGCCGTCTGGAGAATTCTAGCGGCCGGCTGCTCTGATCGGTAGTTTTTCGTGTTTTTCCGATCAACATCAGGCGAATGTCGGAGCAGTACCCTACCAAACGGGCCATGGACCGCGCGCGATCTGTCCTTCCTCTTCCTGGTCCTACCCTCTCCCCTTACACACATACACACACACACACACACACTAACATGCACTACACTACCATATATTCCGGGAGATCAGTCGGGAGCTTAGAGCTTGTCCCGGCTGGGGCGGTGCAACGCTGGTGGGAGAGTCCTGGTTAGGGAAAAAACCCACTAGCCCCACGGTAGGTCGGCGCCGGATCTCGCCATCCAGCGGGGAAAGATTACCGCCATCTCCCGAGAAAAGAACATGCCCTACACTAGCGAGACTAATGTTTAAAGCAGTTGACGCGCCCGGGAAATACGAAAAATTTAATCAATGAATCTAGTTAAATTTGAGCCTTGCTATGGCATGACGTGAAGTGCTTCGTAAGCATGAGAATTCAGGCTCTACGTGCAGTAACAGAGTAGACGGGATAGCAGAATCAAATATTTACATTTTTTAATCAAAATAGAAACTACTTCGTTTTTCTTAGATGTCTCCGTATTTCCTGGATATGTGACAAAACCATAGGCGTCACTCTCATGGCAGGAGTTTGCATTGGTTTCTTTCAATTTCGGCGAGTTTCAGAAATTAATAGGATACAGTAGTAACATACATATGTAGAGCAGCTCGAAATTGTTAACTTTAAAATTAATTCCCATGAACTCTGAAGCTAACTCCAAATTTTTTAAAATTTTTTGAATATGCACTAAATATATTGACGAATCCAAGCATATGCAGTTCAATTAAGTAGACACCTTTTACTTGATAAGAGGGTGCCTAGAGTTTTTCCAAAGTCTACTCGCATTGAAAATTAGTAATACATATACGGTTCTAAATGTCACGAAAAACTAGCTGCGTCGTGTACTTACGTAGAAACCTTCAGATTAAAGGTTACAAATGGCGTTAGGTAGTGCAACAGAAATGCTTCGTGCGTAGAATATACCCGAAACAGCCTTAATCCCTTGAGAACATTTTTGTCAAATGATTGTGCATCTTCCGGTTGTAAAGTAAATTAAATTGCAAGCATTCCATGGACTTGGTTTTTTAATGTTTCGATTGCTGCGCAAATGGGAATCCAAACATTAACTTTCCCTAAACAGAAATTGAGAAGCTTGTGGATGAAAGTTTCAATAATTCTCTAGATTCATGAAACGAAACATTGTACCGAAGTACCTTTCTTTCTTTTATTTTGTTATTTTCTGTATTTTCTGGTGGCTTCAATTGAAGAAGCATTACCAAAATCACTTACCTAGATTAAAACCCACTACGCTTCCAATGGGCTTTCTTCCTTATTACTCTTGACAACGTCGCAGCTGCATGAGATCAAGTCGAGCGGAGTGAGGTAAGGAAGGTCAAGATTCGCATGGAAGTACTCTCGTGATTGTGCATGTAGTTCGCAATTAGCAAGTTGTAAATCTAGCGGAGCAATAAACTGCTTCGTTATCACTTTGATCACTGCGAGATGCACTCTGGTAAATTAACGTTGCTCTTCGTGACCTGTAATGCTTCTCAGGACCTTCCAGGGTGTTAAAAAACTGTGCTGTAATTCTTTGAAAAGAAACCATTTTGAATTGGCGTTGAATTTTTTTGACGTAAAAAATAAATAACATAAATAAATGAATTGCAATTTAGGTCTCAAAACATCGCATAACATTGTATGACAAATCCCTTCCAAATTTAGTCACAGGAAATACACTCCTAACCAGAATTAATATGTTAGTTAATGTTTGTGTTTGTTCAGGTGGGTTGATTCGTGATTCCGGGCACGTCAACAGCTGAGGTCATCGGTCCCGTAAGTGTAGTGTTTGTTTTTCCTCATGAGATTGCGATGATCTTCCCCGCTGAATGGTGAGATCCGGCGCCGACCTAACGTCGGTTATCGGGGTTTCCCCCTAACCAGGGCTCTCCACCAGCGGGGCACCGCCCCAGCCGGGACAAGCTCTAAGCTCCAGACCGATCTCCCGTGGGTATGTAGTACATGTTAGTGTATGTGTGTGTAAGAGGAGAGGATAGGACAAGGAAGAGGAAGGACAGATCGCGCGCGGTCCGAGGCCCGTTTGTTAGGGTACTGCTCCGGCATTCGTCTGGCGTTGATCGGAGAAACCACGGAAAACTACCGATCAGAGCAGCCGGCCGCTAGAATTCTCCTCCAGACAGCGACTGAATTCGACCTAGCTGAAAAGCCAGTGTCGAAAATCCTGCCGCCGTCAGGACTCGACAACACTTAGCTACCGCTATCGGTGAAAATGATAGAAATTAAAACCATGATTAACGCATGTTAAAAGTATAAAGGGGGTTAAGAATGGATAAAGTATGCTTAGTCGAGAAAACCTAAGTCGTTTATAGCGAACGGGGAAAATAAACTACTTTTTTTTATTCTAGCATTATAACCTACCTTTTCTGTTGCTAGAAATCTTTCATAATCGCAAATTTTACGGCACAAATGATGACGTATTAGATGTTACTGCACGTTTGGCTGCGTCATAACTCATTCAGCCAATCGAAGCGACAGAATCTTGGGGTGATAGCGGTAAACGGAACAGCTCACCACCGTTTTCTCGTACAGATGATGCCAAATACCTTAGTGTCACAAGAAAGTTGTTTCGCAAAATTAAGTTTAATTCTCGTATGAATTTACAATGCTGTTATACCAAAAATAGCGTATGCAACATTTATAGAGTTGCTTTATTGCATTCGTAAAAATTTGAAAACACGCTCCTTACGTCGCTCGTTTTCAAAGCATGTACCCATACAAAAAGCTTAGCATTATAAACTAATTGCATAAACTACTATTGTTATTTCTACTACTATTTCTACTACATATTACTACTACCATTCTTTTATGATAGGAAGTAATTCGAATACATAGTGCATTTTAAATCGAGTGAAAGAAATAAAACACACTTTCCAGGGAACGAGAGTGGAATTATAAATTCCGAACAAGTGAATTTATTGCTATTTCATTAGATTTTAAATTTATTCATTGATCTATTAGGAAATATGTAAATAAATGCTGCAATTGTTGCCTAATGTGTAATCCGAGAAGGAAATTATTTTGTTACGTATGGCACTCTAGATAAATTTATTTTGTTTTGTTCCGACGAAATAGTAATGAGAAACGGATTTTATAATTGAATAAAGCAGAAACATTTTAAAAAACTTTGCCGATGAAATTTATACTTCAAAATACTAATAACCGAGGTTGTAAGAGATTTTTCTGATACTTCTTTAATTAAAGTCACCAGAAAATACAAAAAATAACAATATAGTAGATTGCCGAAAGGGAGGTACTTCGGTATAATTTTTTTTCATGAATCTAGAGAATTATTGAAACTTTCATCCACAGACTTCTAAATTTCTCTTTGGGAAAGTTCATATTTGGATTTCCATTCGTGCAGCAATCGAAACATTAAAAAAACGAAGTAAATGTAACGCATGAAATTTAATTTACTTTACAACCGGAAGATTCACAATCATTTGACAAAAATGTCCTCAATGGATTAAGGCTGTTTCGTGTATATTCTACGCACGAAGCATTTGTGTTGGACTACCCAACGCCATTTGTTACCTAATGAATTTGCATACTAGTTGATATGCTTCATCCGTTGGGGAAACTCCATGTTTTTAACCTCTGTTATGGTTGACGATTCCAACTAGTCCTAACCGAACATGGAGTGCGAATGGAATTTCCATCACAGCATCAAACAAATAGCCTTTCAGCCTCGCTAAGTACTCTCGCCAATCTTTTCCATATATATACGCAAGCAGTCTCATAAAATTAAAATATTCTGTGCATCTTTTCTCTTCCATTGGAACAAACGGTATCTTACTTGTTTGCTTGTACGCTTTTTAGCATACGTGTTTTGTTTTTGTACAAGAACGTAAGTGTGGTCGTTATTACGGTACGATTGACATTTTTTCGACTTTCTCATTATGATGAAATGTAAACAACGATATATTGCACATATATTATAGTTTCTGAGGCTGGATTCATCGTAAAAACTGCATGTTCTTTGAACATGTAACAACTGATGTTACTACACGTCACATTCCGGGAGGTCCTAGGTTCTAGTCCCGTCTGTGGTAGGTTTTTACATACTGGCTCCTCAGTTAGGTCGAATTCAGACGTCTGGAAGAGAAATCAAGCAGCTGGCTTCTCTCATCAGTAGCTTTCCGTGGTTTCTCCGATCAACACGAAAAATTTAGTACTAAATAATTTTAAGGACTCTTGTAGGTCCTTGAACATAGAGGGTCCTGGGACCGGGCCCTGCTGATACGTGCGTTAACACAGGTCCCTATATATATATATATATATATATATATATATATATATATATATATATATAAATTTTAGTAATGACTAGGGAGCGGTTTTTAATGAAATGTCATTTTCTTCTTTTCACTTCAGAACAATGCCGTTTAGTTTTTATGTTATTCATTTTATGTTATGACAAAAGGAAATGGCCCATTTTTATAGGAAATTATTTTGCATCTTTTGTTGTTGTTTTGTTTGTTGTTTCCTGTCATTTTTAATGCGTTTTTTGCTAATTTCATAGATTTTAAATAGTAATTGCTTCAAATAATATTTACTAGATGCAACAAATGTTTTTAACAGAATTATTCAGTAGCCTATTCGATTTGTTCGCTCAGAAATTGTTTTGACAGCCGTTGTATGTAATTCTTGTGAAGTATATCAGAACTATTGTCGGTTCGACCGATTTCGTGATAACTAAAGACAGACATTTACTGATAAAAAACAGCCCAAACCAAAATTTTGGAAGCTGAGTTCACTCGAACGAATCGAAGAAGCTTCTATTACATCAGTAACGTATTATCTAACAGCGTGAGTTGTTGATTCTAACTGGTTTTGATACGATTTTTTCGTCATTTTTCTTTGGTTTTGGGACATTTTTAAAGCATTTTAAGAGCATTTTATTAATTATTTTCAGCGACGTTTAAGGCCATCAAAATCCACCCCCTAGTAATGACTATAATATATTGTACGTTAAGGTAAGTTTGATAACAAAATTTGCTCTTAAAGGCGGAAACAGTAACCATGTATACATGTGTTGAGAGGTTAGTAAATATTAAACATACGTATACTCTTTCATATGCAGTATTTTCTGTCGACAAGTTCACATAAAAGTAAAATCTTTTCTGCTGCAAAACTGTTTCTATACAATTACAGACTATACTGATCGTCAAAAAGAAAATAATGTTTACTTTAACAAAACAATGATATAGAACAATGAATTAGTTTACATTTGCGTTGTATAATTTTTAAAAAAAACTTAAACGCCTGTAACAAGTAATATACTTCAGCTTCCGGGTCAATGACCTCCATCTCGATCGGGTTTTTCTCCGGTTTCCCTGATCCATTGAGCAAATGCTGAGATGGCCCCTTGATTTGCTTCTGGACGTAAATGTAGCTTCCCTATGCGCACGTTTTATTGAGCTTTCTTTTTGCTTGTAGTGGTAGTAGAGCTTAGGGTGAGTTTCTATTTGTTAGTAATAGAGAAAAATCAAATCCGTTCGTTTACCGTTAGAAATAAGTTTTCTATAATTCGGCAACGAAAATATCTAGTTTTTGAAATGTTAATCTCTCGCTTTTTTAAATTTACTATTATTATTATTATTATTATTATTATTATTATTATTATTATTATTATTATTATTATTATTATTATTACTATTATTTTTTCATCTTTCAACTATTGATAGTTAAATTGTTGGGAAGGGATTCTGAAACTCAAGAAAGCGTGCGCAGATGATTTTCTCCCCCATACGTCACATACAGTTTTTGACTCAATAAATAAATAAATAAATAAATAAATAAATAAATAAATAAATAAATAAATAAATAAATAAATAAATAAATAAATAAATAAATAAATAAATAAATAAATAAATAAATAAATAAATAAATAAATAAATAAATAAATAAATAAATAAATAAATAAAAAAAAAAAAAAAAAAAAAAAAAAAAAATAAATAAATAAATAAATAAATAAATAAATAAATAAATAAATAAATAAATAAATAAATAAATAGACAATATTCTACAACCCTTCCGAGCGGTTTAATCGCCCGGGGCAAGGTGCCGCGGAAAAAAACGCCCCGCCGCCTTAGCGCCTCAACGCCTCGTTTGCGCCCGCTGGAGCGTGCCCTGCCCCGCACGCGCCGCCGACACGCCCCCCCCCTCCCACGTACCTGCCTCTAACTTTCTGTTTTCGTATCTACCGGCCTACGGCCTTCCTACGCACTTCCGACACGCTTCCCACCCACCCACCCACCTGCCTCTAACTTTCTGTTTTCCTATCTACCAGAATACGTCCTTCCCACGCACTTCCGACACGCTTCTCACCCACCCACCTACCTGCCTCTAACTTCCTGCTTTCGTATCTTCCAAATCTATCTCCTATCTCCGAAACTCCCCGCCTTCCACTCACCCACACATCCACCCATCTACCTGCCTCACTCTTTTTTTGTAGGATGGTTGGTAGTGATTCCGGGGGCATCAACTACCGAGGTCATTACTCCCGTACGTGTAGTGCATGTTTTCTCATCGGGAGGTGGCGGAGATCTTCCCCCGGTTGAAGGTGAGATAGTGGAGTTTTTTCCAACCAGATATCTCTCACCAGCGAGGCACTGCCCCAGCCGAGACAAGTTCTAACCCCCGACCGGTCCCCCGGCATGAAGGTAGTGTTGTGCATTTTAATGTGTCAGGATAGGACAAGGAAGGGGAAGGGAAAGATCGCGCGCGGTCCGTGGCCCGTTTGGTAAGGGTACTGCCCTGACATCTCTCGCGATAAAACTCATGCACTGAACTTACGGAACTAATGAGCTTGGCTGATGACGAACCAGGAAATACCAATTATTTAATCTATCAGCAAAATGGTGGAAAATCTGAACAGCTTATATCTTTTCGTTTCGTTGTGAACACATTCTATATGTTGATTTTACGGTGTATAAGATCAACTATTATTAAAAGGAGCGGAAATATTTATATATAAGTTTGAGAAAAATGATCAAAAGCGTGATCCTCCCCCAGTAGATGGCTAGATCGGGCGTCGGCCTCCACCTCGGCATACAAGATTATTCGCAACCAGGTATCTGCCACCAGCGGGGCAACGGCCCAGCTGGGACAAGCTGTAACATTTCCCCTGGTCTCCTGATATGGAATCAGTATAATGCATGTAAGTGTGTGTAGGTATGGAGAGAGAATAGGACAAAAAAGAGTAAGGAAATATCGCGCGCGGTCGTGGCCCGTTTGTTAAAGTACTGCTCCGGCATTCGCCTTATGTTGATCCAAGAAACCTTGGAAAATAACCGATCAGAGCGGCCGGTCCCTAGAATTCTCTTCCAGACAGCAGCTGAACTCGACCTAGCTAGTGTCGAAAATCTGCACCGCCGGTAACAAAAGGACTTCTCGGACAGAGACACTGCAGTGACGTCAATTAATGCCCTGAGCCACCTTAGCCGATAGGGATAATGATAATAATGATGGTGAAGGGAAAAGAAGGAAAAATCGTACGCGGTCCGTGATCCATTCGGCATTCGCCTGATATTGATTGATTGATTGATTTTTTCGATCCCATTTTTGCCGGGTGCGTCAACTGCTTTGGTCATTAGCAGCCGTAAATGAAGTGCATGTTTTTTTCTCGGGAGATGGCGGTGATCTTCACCGCCTTAGATTCCCACGCCGACCTACCGTGGGCTAGTGGGGATTCCCCCTAACCAGGACTCTCCCACCAGCGGGGCACCGCCCCAGCCGGGACATGCTCTAAGCTCCCGACCGATCTCCGGGAATATTTGGTAGTGTCGTGCATGTTAATGTAAGTGTTGGTGTAAGGGGAGAGGATAGGACAAGGAAGAGGAAGGAAAGATCGCGCGTGGTTCGTGGCCCGTTTGTTAGGGTACTACACCGGCATTCACGTGGTGTTAATTGGAGAAACCACGGAAAACTACCGATCAGAGTAGCGGCCTCTAGATTCCCTCCAGACAGCGACTGAAATAGAAGCAAAAGCTAGTGCTACCGTCAGAACTCGAACCTAGTATCTTCCGGTCAGAGGCACTGCAGTGACATCAGTTGATGCACTAAGCTACCACTTGATACTGATCGTACTGCGAATTAACTTAAAAAAGTTTCAGTTTTAAACCGGGAGTGAACTCATCTACATTTCCTACATCGTGACTGTGGCCATACTCTCTACCGAGCGTGCTCCAACTGCTGCTGCCGCGATCCTCCTGGGAGTCGATTCTTGATCCCGCCTCAACGGACAGCTCGCAGCGCCCCCTCGCCGCAGGCAGCCTTCGTGACAGTTCACGGGCGGGCGGCGCCGCGAGATCTATGCAAATGACTCCGACCGCCCTGCCCTCTTCCGTGAGGCCGTCAAACTAACTTTCAATGGGACATGACATCCACCAACGATTTGCACGCGGCCGCCTCTTATAGGGAAAAAACCTCTGCTCTAGATGTGTAAGATCGGTTCCACGTAAAGGCGAGAAGTGACTTGTAAAATTTCCGCAGATACTTCCAAAAATAAATAAATAAAATAAATAAATAAATAAATAAATAAATAAATAAATAAATAAATAAATAAATAAATAAATAAATAAATAAATAAATAAATAAATAAATAAATAAATAAATAAATAAATAAATAAATAAATAAATAAATAAATAAATAAATAAATAAATAAATAAATAAATAAATAAATAAATAAATAAATAAATAAATAAATAAATAAATAAATAAATAAATAAATAAATAAATAAATAAATAAATAAATAAATAAATAAATAAATAAATAAATAAATAAATAAATAAATAAATAAATAAATAAATAAATAAATAAATAAATAAATAAATAAATAAATAAATAAATAAATAAATAAATAAATAAATAAATAAATAAATAAATAATGAAAAGCTTTTGTTGGCAACTCAGTAACCTAGTGGTGCTACAAGAGCTCATAGTTCCTCGTATCATTGGTAACGATTACGTAAAATTATTACATTTCTTTTCAATCTATTAGAATTTTAAGAAATCACTCGATTATGCTAACAATATAATAAAAAACTACGTGAAAATACTAATATATTGTAGAAGTTATCCGTGAAATTTTAAATTAATAATAGATTGTATTAAGAAAGAAATATCTGAAATTCTCGTTTAAATTTTAAAGATGTAACACAAAATCGAAAAAATCTAGCTTTTCAAAATTTTGAAATTAGAACGGATTTTTGAAAATATGATATTGTGACGAGTCGAAATTACAGAAGGTATTTCGTCCATGTTGGGCGCCAAGATATGTGTATAGGATTTTTCAGCGTGCTTTGTTCCCTGCAATTTACAATATGACAGAGATTCGGTACTGCCAACTTCGAAAACATTCACGAAACTGGGCTTTGGCGCTACATCAAATATACGAATCAAACAATTGCATCATGAATTCTCTCATTTTTTTGATTTGAAATATTCAACATTTAGAACAATCATTTTCTCCTGAAGACATATGCTGAAATATAAGAAGTATAATGTTATGCTTCATGGTAGAATGTAAGTTTAAATAGAATATTTTGGAGGAATAAAATAATCAATAACATTCTTACAAAGATTGTTAATGATTTCTAAGGATCTAGAATGAATGAAAGGAAAATTTAAAAAAATGATATGAGTGTATTTCATGAATTTTATTTGTCTGTCTTTTATAACAGCCCTGTCTTACAATAATACTTTCATTCAACATTCACCGGTGAAAACTAAGGATAAAGAGGAAAGATAATTTTTAAAAATGTATTATCAAGTAAATTAATTTTACAATTAGTTTTTCCATGGAATTCTCATCTGCTCTCTCTGTCTCAATGTCCCAGATTATATGTATTATAATTTTATTGTTTTTACAATGTACCCTATACTTCTCTTTATATTCATACATTATTATCGCTGCATACTCAACTGCGTTTTTCCAGTTTGTAGATGACACCTTAAAATTTAAGTATTGTATTCATAACACTTTATTGAATTTAAGACATTGAACCTAATTTTCCTTGTGTTGAATGTGCCAAAGGGATTGAGATAACTATAATACCTGCTCTAAAGCCTGCTGTGAAACCTTTCTGACCGTTTACATTACCTGGCCAGATCTTATAAGGACATTCCTATTGAAGTACCCCTGCACACGACCATGTGCAGTTACTAGAGGTTTCTGATCCGTAGCAGCGCACTCCTGCGGAGTGGCTGCCGAACTACAAAGAGTCGGCAGCCGCGAACCCTTTGTTTGTGCAGGTGGTAGGCACGTGATCTCCGCCCCCATTGCCCTTAGGACACCCGGCCTACAACACCGCGTCCTTTGTCTCGTTCACTTCTTCCTGGGCGGTTGGCGTGACGGGTAGCGGTGAGCGCCATGAGCAGCAATGCGCTGCCAAGGTGCCCTGAATGTGTGGTAAACCGGGCCGTTGAAGGCCAAACTATTTTATTGTAATGCATTCATTAATTTCAGTTTGATTTCAATATTGTAAAACCTGGCATTTCGTACGAGAGCGTTGGTGTAAGGTGATGTGAGTTTTTCTCACCGCGTCACGTGGTCTGTGAGCATGGAGATGAGGTGGTTCAATTTATTGCTAATTTGTATAAATTTTGTTTATGTTAAAATTGTGTAATTTGTATAAATTTCTTAAATGCTTCATTTGATTAAATCAGTGAAACTGGAATTCTTTATGCTTTATTTGTAAATATGTGTGTGTATGTGAGTTACCAGAGGTGAACAGCTGCCATAGCTATTATTCATGCTGCATTTCTAAATGTTTCATGGACGATGTGTGAGCATGTTGCTGTGGCGTACAACCCCTTTCCCTGAGACCACACATGTTCAATTGGATTGAACATGCTGTAATAGTATGCCCTTCAGCTCTCAGCATTTCATCAACTTCATACCTATGGGTAATTATTTTTAACACTTAAAACAAATTAATAAACTATATAGTAAATGTTTTTTTTTTAAATAATAGAATATATGAAGGTGAATACGAATGATTGTCAAAGATGAAACTTAAAATGCAAGAATAATAATATACTTCATTTACCATGTATTCTAGCAACAAATACATACGATTATTTTTAAAATTTTCACATTCTGCAGATTACATTAGCAGTATCACTATTATTTTACTTTTGATACCTACATTTTAGATCTGCTCATGTACTTTCTGGCCAGACATAACAATAAATCTTTGTTCTTCTTGTTTACTACATGCACTCCTTTTCGAGTCAGCCATGACTGAACAATATTAAAAACTTTCAATAATTTTCTGAGATAATGCACTACAAACATAGGACATTCAAAATTAAAAGAAAATTAGCTCATACAGCAAACATTGTCAGATTTGAATTGTGTAGACCTATCCTGAAATAATTTCAAATTCTTTCATCACCATACTAATAAATACTTGAAACAACAATATTTGTTAAAAAAGAGAACTCCTGAGGCTAAAAACAAAAAAAAATGTATAAATTAGGCAATCAGATCATTAACACACCTTCTAATTCCACAACACCGCTAGAAAGAGTAATTCTGCTGAAAATGATCCAACTTATTTGCAAAATAGGAACTTCATGATAAATATAATTAATTCAATCCAGGTACATCTCATTAATATTTTAAATCAAATAATAAATAATAGTGTGTACTCTTACTATTAATTATATGAAAAAAATTCATGTCTTTTTTTTCTATGACAAATTTAAATATTCAACCTGTAAAGTGGGTGTTGATATTATTTATTCTTGTTTAATCGATAAAACATATCGACAAGATTAATACATTGTTATAATATAAATAAATTAAAAAAAAATTTAATTTTTAAAGGTAAAAGACAAATGATTATAATTCGTAAAAACTTAAAAGTTTTACAAATCATAATAATATTGACATTATAGAAAGTACAAGTTTATAATATTTACTAATAACTTTTTTAATGACATTTAAAAATATAAAAATACAAATATAAAATTTAGTTATATAGTAATAAAATGAATAATGCAAAAAGTAGTTATTGAGGAGTCAGTTAAGAATGATGAATCTCACCTTTGAAAGAAAAGTCTAGAAAATCCTCTGAAATACTCTCAAGGCGACCAGAGAACCACAAGCCTTCTTGAAGACGAAGCAAAAATGAAGCTAAACGCACCACATGAAGAGAGGAGTTGAATATCTTTCCCATTCAGGAAAAGTCGTCTGCGTCCCTCGTAAATCCGTGAGAAGTCAGCCCAGCGCCAGAGCGTGAAGGGCGGGGAGGGCGGGGCGAGGTCAGAGGTCGCGGGCGATTGGTCAGGGTGCCAGCTCCGCCCTGGGCCTGCCTCAAGGCCCCCTCCGCCCACCCACCGCCCGTTACTCACTTGTCTCCTGCACGGAATGCCAGAAAACTTAGTATACTTCACAGCGAAGAAGACGAAGTTCGTTGTAACGAAACTCAGAACTATTACTGTTATTGTTGTATAGTTGTTATTGTTGTTATTGGTGTTATTGTTGCTATTGATGTTACTGATGTTACTGTTGTTATCGTTGTAAAAATAATAATTATTATTGTCTTTTTTTCAAGGTTCCAGGTTTAAGGGGCCGTTAGGCATACCACATTCCTAGCTTTACTTACTTAGAATCGTGTGAACAATCAAGAATGACTGGCTTTTGAGCGTTTGAATAATTTTTGAGAGGAGAATGACCTTTTCTTTTTTAAACCTTAGATTTTTGGTAATAAGCACATGTTGCTGTTATTACAATTGGCAAAACAACAACAGACCCAAGATTGAATTTCTTTACATCCTATTGAGAGGGGAATTTCTTTTGAAATGCGTCCAATTGTTATTCGAACTACGAAAACAGAACGCCCTACTTCCCGCCACTCATTCACCGCTTTCGTTCATCGATTTGCCTCGGTGGAGTCGACTCGTTTCGATAAGGGATGAGACCATGATGTGGATAAGACCCGAAACTTTGCCCAAGCGTATGAAATGAAGAGGCGTCGTTGTTAATTTGTTTACCCAAGCACCTTCTAACTACTACGGAACATAATGCACTCTGTTCCATTTGCTCCCGTCTGCTGTCATTCGTTTTCGTTCACAAATCTTTGCTTCGGGAGTCATTTCATGAAGGGGAAACGATATGCGATCATAGAACACAACATACGTATGCCTTCCCTATGTATGCGATACGACCCGAAACTTTTTTCATGTTCTTACTCTTTATTGTGTCTCTTGGAATAAATACAACGATTCTTGTTCTAAGTATTAAGTTCTAGGAGTTATAAGTGTCATCGCTTTTCAGTGTTCTTTGGAATGCCTAGTGAAGCCGGTCGTTAAACAAACAGGTGTGTTTATGTGATGAATAAACAAGTTAATAACAAGTGTTTCAAATTCGTTGTATGTGCTATAATTATGTGATTAAAACCATCACTAAACGTACATCTGGTGTGGTGTCGTGTGCTCAAATACATTTACAAGTAATCAAGACCTAGTGAGCTGCTCGTTTTTGTGTTTTGGTTCATACATCAATCTGAAGTTTATTCGTCAAGATTCGACCTTTCCGCAAAGTAAGTACCTCATAAGCACTAATATTTTCGAATTGCATAAAATAAATCCCCCATCAATGCACAGAAAAAAAAGTTTCACAAGACAAGAGAGTATATGAAGAAATCATAGCTTTACAGGAAATGTACATTATCATTAGGTAATTTAAAATTATGATTTTGATAAATGTGAGTAAATTGAGACATTTCTAGTCTTAGTTTCTATTGTCAAATGAAAATGAATGTCCGTCAATAGTTTCATACTATTTCTGCAACAAAATATGTATTCCTTGATTTTTTTCATTACTCAATTTCTTTAATTGACATTGAGTGCAAATCTAAACAATCCAATTAGAACTGATATATTTTATTGAAAATAAGCAATTAATAATGCTATTTGATAAGGGTAATGAATACCAATTATTGTTTTTGTTGAATTATAAACTGTGCAGTCTCAGAATTAATTTTTATTAGAAATTTTTATTGAAAAATTTTTTTAATTTTTTTAATTTTTTAATTTCCTACCTGAGGTCTGTTTTAAATGTTCAGATATTTAGAAATAATTTGTGAAACTCATGGTGTTATTACATCATAACATTGTCATTGTAGTTATTGTAGTCATTATTTTAGTTGTGTCATTGTCATTGTCATTGTCAGTGTCATTAGGCTTAGTATAAAATGTTTGTTCTTGAAATGGTTGTTATCCAATTTACTGAATATCAGTAGCTGTAAAAAACTCGCAACAAAAACTTCACATACAATTCTTGTACATTATTTCATAACAATTTGCCAGATGCTATTAAAGGATTACATACAGGATACAAATTTTAAGTCCCAAGTAAAATCTTTTCTGGTGCATATGGGTGGTAGTTACTAAACAATTAGAGACTATATCGAGCATCAAAAAGGTAAGTATTGTTAATTTTTACAATGATATTTAATGTATTATTTACAATTTGGGTTGTGCAATTCAAAATAACCTGTAACAAGTATTATACCACAGCTTGTGGGTTAATGAGCCCCACCTCGATCAGGTTTTTCATCCAGTTTCCCTGATCCTTTGAACAAATGCTGAGATGGCCTCTTGTTTTGTTTCTGGACATGTATGAAACTTCACTATCTGTGCACATCTTCTAGAGTTCAGTGAGAAATATAGTTATTCAATTTATCATCCTCAATGTTGTGGCGACGGGAAATATATTCTTTCACGACGGATAAGATGGAGCCCAAACCTATAACTGATTTTCCCTTGAAAATGTATTTTATTACATTAGAGCTAATATTTGCTCATCAATTCTTGTTATAACGTTCATATCCTTCTGTATTCTGAATTCAACTTGTACATGGCTTAGGGTAGGGATCCCACAATGAAGGAAAACTGAACAGAATACAATTCTCCCCGTAAACATGTTTTAACCTTTTTGACATAAAATAATTAAAATAATAAAACTAATCCGGTAAATGTGCTCGAAACAAGATCAGTAAAAATGTTCTCTAATATTCCCGCAAGTGTTTAGATATGCATTAGGAACTTATAGCACTCGCATCATATTAAATAGTTTTCTAGTTCTCTAACGTTCTGTGTCTGTTAACAATTTCTGATTAGATTTTTAGTAGAAGTTTAGTAGAAGGTTCGGTGGTTGAGATGGGAGGTGGAGGATAGGGCAGAGGAATGGGATGGGGGGGGGGGAATGGGAGGAAGTGGGCGTGTCTCCTTACACCCTTCCTCTAAAATTACGAAGAGCACTCTGAAATAAAAGAATAAAATTTACCACATGCAATTTCTTCGTCTTTCATACACAGTGGCGCTCAAATCGAAGGTACAGTATGTATGAAAACACAAACTGTCATTGAAAAAATATTTATTTTTTACAAAACATATATAGGTATTAATACAAACTTTCTTCACTCATACACTTAAAAAAATATCTTGAAATAAAGGAATAGATAATAGATTGATTGGTTGATTTTTTCGTGTTTCCGAACGCGTCAACTGCTTTGGTCATTAGTCCCGTTAGTGTAGTGCATATTTTTTTCTCGGGAGATGGCGGTGATCGTCCCCCGCTGGATGGCGAGATCCGGCGCCGACCTACCGTCGGCTGGTGGAGTTTCCCCTTAACCAGGACTCTCCCACCAGCGGGGCACCGCCCCAACCGGGACTAGCTCTAAGCTCGTGACCGGTCTCCCGAAATATGTGGTAGTGTAGTGCATGTTAGTGTAAGTGTGTGTGTAAGGAGAGAGGATATGACAAGGAATGGGAAAGACAGATCGCGAGCGGTCCGTGGCTCGTTTGGTAGGGTACTGATCCGACATTCACCTGGCGCTGATCGGAGAAACCACGGAAAACTACCGATCAGAGCAGCCGGCCGGTAGAATCCTCCTCCAGACAGCGACTGAATTCGACCTAGCTGAAAAGCTGGTGCCGAAAATCCTGCCGCCGTCAGGACTCGAACCTAGGACCTCGCGATCAGAGGCGCTGAAGTGACATCAGTTGATGCACTGAGCTACCGCTCCCGCTAGAATGGATAATAAATAATAGTATCCTATTGCATACGCAGTTCACCACAAAAATGGTCGTATACTGGCAATGTTTCTTCGAGGAAAAAAATAAAAATAATAAATCAATATTTTGTATAAAGGCATTTAGCACGAATAACAGCATTAAACTTGCTGGCTTTGATCTTACTAACTTTCTTGGAATTCAGGAGCAATTTTCTTCTATTCTTCAACGAGAACCCTCTTGAGCTTTCTTTTTTTATTCCAAACTTGATGCTTCTGCACTCGTTTTCCATCATAAGTTCTCGTTAGGATTGAGATCGAGGAATTGTGTTCACTTTCAATGGTATCATGAATTCTTCCCTTATGAATATTTCTACAGATAAAATATGTAATTTTAATATTTGAGGATTTCTGTTAGGACAAGTGCGATTTGAAAACAGAAAAATACAGGAACTTTGGTACATTATATGGCAATCATAACTTTACAATATACGGTTTGTGGATGGGTGCGTTTTCCTGCTGAAAGGAATATGTCGGCGCCAGACTAAGATTCGCTGCACTTTGTTTGATATTCCTTTTTAAAATTGTTAAATATTAAATTTTTCAGCTGATCAATAAAATGTAGATTCCCGTCATCTGACGCAGCCATACAGCCTTATACCATTAAGGAGCTCCTTCCATGTTATTGCGCGTAAATTTTTATCTTCTAAGGCTGCGTACACCTTTTTTCACACGTAGTTGCCGTCTGATAAAATATCCTGGATTTACTTTCATCGCAGAAAATCACATTTTCCAGAACTTCTAAGGGTGGTTTCAGTAGTATTTTCCCTAACTGCACACTATTGCTTACTAATACAAACCTTCTTACCGGGAGCCGTAGCTCAGTTCATCAACTGATGTCACTGCAGCGCCTCTGATCGGTAGGTCCTAGGATTCCATTTCCCACGGAGGCAGGATTTTCAGCGCTAGCTTTTCAGCTAGGTCGAATTCAGTCGCCGTCTGGAGGAGAATTCTAGCGGCCGGCTGTTCTGATCGGTAGTTTTCCATGGTTTCTCCGATCAACACTAGGCGAATGCCGGAGCAGTACACTAACCAAGGGGCCACGGACCGCGCCTGCGCTCTCCATATCAACGGGTCAAGAACCTTTGTTGGTTGGTTGGTTAGTGATTCGGGCGCGTCAACAGCCTAGTCCTGTAATTGTAGTGCATTTTTTCCCTCAGGAGATGGCTGTGATCTTCCCCTGCCGGATGGTGAGATCCGACGCCGACCTACCGTCGGCTGGGGTTGTGGTGACTGTGGGGTTTACCGCTAACCAGGACTCTCCCACCAGCGGGGCACCGCTCCAGCCGGGACAAGCTCTAAGCTCCCGACCGGTCTCCCGGAATATGTGGTAGTGTAGTGCACGTTAGTGTAAGTGTGTGTGTGTAAGGGGAGAGGATAGGACAAGAAAGAGGAAGGACAGATCGCGCGCGGTCCGTGGCCCGTTTGGTAGGGTACTGCTCCGGCATTCGCCTGGTGTTGATCCGAGAAACTAGGGTAACCACCGATGAGATCAGCTGGCCACTAGAATTCTCCTCCCGACAATTACTGAATTCGACCTAGCTGGGGTCCAAAATGCTGCCACCGTGGGAGTGAACCCCCGGTCGGTCAGAGGTAGTGCAGTGGAATGAGCTGATATCGTGCCCCGGTCGTATGTAGGCAACAGTGAGATGTCGTGGTGGCGGCGCTGCGCCTCGTCCGCTGCGATGAAGCCGTCCCGCGGTGCGTGCTGGAGGGCGCGTGGGTCGTGCAGGGGGCGGGGCCCGCCCACCGCGACCGCCCCTCACGACCTCCGCCCCGGGCGCCCACGCGCACCGCCCCCGCGCCCTTCGCCCTCGCCCCTCGCCCTCGCCCCATCCACGACGCACGTCGTCCTCCGCTCTTTTCTCTCACTCATTCTTACTCCCACTGGGAGCGGTGGCTCAGGGCATCAACTGATGTCACAGCAGTTCCTCCGGCCGGGAGGTCCTAGGTTTCAGTCCCAACAGTGGCAAGATTTTCGACACTAGCTTTTCAGCTATGTCGTATTCAGTTGCTGTCTGGAGGAGAATTCTAGCTGCCGGCTGCATAGATCGGTAGTTTTCCGTGGTTTCTCCGATCAACGCCAGGCGAATGCCGGAGAAGTACCCTAACAAACGGACCACGGACCGCAAGCGATCTGTCCTATCCTCTCCCCTTACACACCCACACTTACATACCGCCCCACACTTGCACATAGTCCGGGAGGTCGGTCGGAGCTTAGAGCTTGTTCCGATTGGGGCGGTGCCCCGCTGGTGGGAGATATGTAAATGGACCGCCACAAGCCACTGAAGGTTAGCACGGATCTCTCCTTCCTCCTCACAACTCTTCTCTGCGTTATTCACCTCGTTACCCCGCCTGTCTTATTCCCTCAACATTACCTTCTCCCCTCTTTTCCTTCTTTCCTCTCTTTCATTCATTCTTTCATCCATCCATTCATTCACTCGTTCATTCGTTCATTCATTCATTCATTCATTCATTCATTCTTTTCTCGCTCTTGCTGTACGACCTACGCCTTGTCACTCAAATATTTCTATCCTTTCTTTTTCCTTTTTTCCTTTTCACCCTTACTTTATAAAAAAAGAAAGTATTGCAATATTGCGCCGGAAATCGGCGCATTTTTTACGGAAAAACTCTTATTGCCGGGCCCTGATAATGGAAAAGTGGATAAATCTTCTTCCTGTATATAATACAATACTTTATCTAACAAATTGTGTAGTCAAAATTTATATTTTTTGGTCCTGGTACGTAATATCGATTGACAGTAAAACGTCTTGCCTTCCGTTCGTCTGTTTTTTATCTGTTATCAAAGAAGCGCCTATATCGTTGATCCGATTTTCTCCAAAATTGATATTTCTTGGTCAACTTGAAGAAACTTCAGACCCTCTGAGTTTGAAACGTATAGTCTCATTTTAGGAAGTACTTCGATTGTTAATTGAAGCCTTTTCTCGAATATAATGCCAAATTTTTCATAAAACTTTCTTTTCGGATAGTGAAAAGAAGCTCAAAAGAGTGGGTCAGGACTCATTTTCGTTGAACTCCTTGAATTTAAAAAAATTTGAAATTTAGAAAAGATGAAAGTATTTTATGTTAGAAAACCGTTAAAATATGATAAATTTTTCAACTTCACAATAAGAACAACGCAATTCAAGCAAAGGGAATATCTCTTTATTGATAGGAAACTGTCTATATGCGGTATGAGCTTTGTGGTATGGGCATGGCAAAGTCTACAGTAAATTTCGCATATAACGCACAAAAAACAAAAGAAAAACACTTGCGTAATGTCTATCAACATGGCTCCCTCCACGCATATTGTGAATTATTTAGAAATTGTATACTGGTAATATTCCATGAATTCGTGCGTAAGAAAAATAAGTAACTCGTATGAAAGTTTGTTTGTCATCCTACAAAATGCTGTATTTGTCTATCTTCGCCTCGTCCATCAACACTCCATTCGTACGCCAAAGACGTACTTTCTGCATTACTTCAAATAATGATAGAAAATTAGTTCACAGACGCACACTGTTTGAATGTTCTTCCGAGTGTTTATATGCATTTAAGAACTATACATTCATAATACACTATGCACTCACCCTAGATCTATAGTGTGGTGCAGATAGGCGCATCCTTCCGTGTGTTAAGATTGATTAGTAATTCCGACCGCACCAACAGCCGTAAACGTAGTGCATGTATTTATTGCAGCGAGGTGGCTGTGATCTTCTCCCACTGGATGGCGAGATCCGACGCCGACCTACCGTGGGATAACTGTGTTCCCACAACCAGGACTCTCCCACCAGCGGGGCATCGCCCCAGCCGGGACAAGATCTAAGCTCCCGACCGGTCTGCCGGAATATGTGGTAGTGTAGTGAATGTTAGTGTGTGTGTAAGGGGTGGGGATAAGAAAAAGAAGAAGAAGGAAAGATCGCGCGCCGTCCGTGGTCCATTTGTTAGGTGCTGCTCCGGCATTTGCCTGGTGTTGATCGGAGAAACCACGGAGAACTACCGATCAGAGCAGCCGGCCGCTAGAATTCTCCTCCAGGCTGCGACTGAACACAACCTAGCTGAAAAGCTAGTGTCGAAAATCCTGCCGTTGCGGGAGTGTAAACCCTGAGGACCCCTGGCCAGGGCACAGCAGTGACTGAGTTGATGCCCTGAACCAGTTCTGTAAATGTAGGATCTGGGTATCGGAGCGCGTGCAGATCTGCAGGTACACTCTGTGTGAGAGCCGGGGCTGTACGAGGCGTCGGTGTGGGCGTCGTGCTGTGCAGTGGGCGTGGCGGGCGCCGTTGAGCCCCGGGGCGGGGGAATGTGGGCTGATCCTTCCGCTGGGAATCAACTGCGCCGGCGCTTGACGCGAGGTCGTGATAGTAGGCGAGCACGTACTTACCGGCTGAGTTGGATCGAAGGCAACATTGCCGTTGGTTCTGTAGCGACTTCTCTCGGGAGGTCCTGCGGTTTGAGTATCGACCATAGAAGATTTCTTCGCTAGCTGGAGGGGAATTCGACACTAGCTTTTCAGCTTGGTCGAATTCAATTGCTGTTGAGAGGAGAATTCTAGCGGCCGGCTGGTCTGATCGGTAGTTTTCTGTGGTTTATCCGATCAACGCCTGGTGAATACCGGAGCAGTACCCTAACAAACGGGCCACGGATCGCGCGCGATCTTTCCTTCCTATTCTATTTCATATCCTGTCCCCTTACATACATACTTATACTAACATGAACTACACTACCACATATGTCGGGCGTTCGGTCAGGGACTTAGAACTTCACTCGGCTGGGTCGTTGCCCGTTGGTGGGAGACACCTGGTTTGAGAAAACCCCGCTAACCGACGGTAGGTCGGCGCCGGATTTCACCATCCAGTGGAGGAAGATCACAGCCATCTCCTGATGAAAAATACGCACTACACTTACGGGGCTAATTACCTCGGCAGTTGACGAGCGCGGAATCATCATTTAATCACTCAATCAAATTAAACGCTAGCTAAATAGCTAGATTGAAGAGTGCCGCTTCTGAAGGAGAAGTTTAGCGGCCGGCTGTTCTGATCGGTAGTTTTCCGTGGTTTTTCCGATCACCAGGCGAATGCCGGAACACTGCCCTAATAAAAGTTAGGACCGACAATATTTCCTTCTTCGTTTTGTTCTATATTCGCTCCTTACGTAGATACAGTGTTACAGGCACTACATTACCACATATGTCGTAAGACTATTGGAAGGATAGAATTTGCCCGGTTGACGCTATACTCCTGCTTGTGGATATCTGTTTCCGGAGAACTCCGCTGGCCAAAATGCAGCTCTGCGCTGCATATAGCTATTGAGCTGGGAAGGAATACATTCTGCGACAAAACATGAACATATAATACTTAGAGCTAGTGACCTTACGCCGGAAACACTTATAATCAAGCAGTCTATGAATTCGCCTAAACTACGAAACAACTTGTATGAATCTGGCGTTCTCATTTCAAAACGCCTCTAATGCAAAAATGTCAATATTTCAATCAAACACTGAAGTGTCTGTTTCTGAACTAATTATAAAAATCACTATACAGTTGACTGTGGATATAGTGAACTTTTGCGGACTAATATTTTTTTGTTCTCTATATCAGAGGTTCACTATAAACATGTCAAAATCAATTAGAATTTTCCCACAACTATTAATTTTATTAATTTAGAAATACAGCCAAATACATTAACTTCACCAGCTGAAAATTTAAATATGTTTATTCGACCTTAAAAATAAATTATTTTTAATTATTTCGTTTCTATATTTTTTATTAGAAATTTCTTCATATCCTTCTCGAGTTCGTGTTCTCTCCATATTTGATTCTGTATTGACCTCTGTGTCCAAGTATCGCATTGCAGTCTTGACACTCTTCAGAGTCTCTTGAACTGTTGGAACACTGTCCTACTCTCCGAAGGTCCTTTTACTTGCTTAATAACTCACGATCGTTTCGGTAGCGATATGATACAAAGAGTTAATGAAGCTCATCGCTGAACGAAACATTCCGAGTCCGCTACCTCCTCAGGGGATACTTCCTCGATTATGACCTTTGGCCCATGATGTTTTTTCCTAGTGTTGGAATTTGGATCACTAAGGCGATATATTTTTTCATGAGGGAACTAATTTTCAGGACGTATTTCCTATCTTACATAGTCGAGAATCAGATTTCACTACAACTGAATGCTATAGTGAATATATGAATATAACTCTTCACACGACGCAACCAATCTTTATAAATGAGGTCTCTAAAGAAAGAGAATTTCACCGAGAGGTGAAAAATTGCATTTTGACTTTAAAAATATGAAGGGTTTGTTGAAAAAGAGCATCTAAAACTTCATGTCAATTGCAATCCACAGCACTCGGCCGCTATATATACACATATTCTAACACACCCACCTACTACCTTCCACACGTTGTGAGAGCGTGATAGTGTGAATGCTCGTGAAGCGAGCTTAAAATTCTCAGAAAGCAGGATTTTTTGGGTATGACAAAGGTCTGAACCCTTGACACAATGCATCAGATGAAATACGAATAAAATGAGCATATATTCCATGAAAAAAATACAGTGACAATATTATACATTTTTGGAGATTTTTGGAGGCGTGAATGTGGAACTGTATGTACAATTAAACGAATTATTTGATATTCTAGGCGATTAGGATTGTGCTTGCGTGATCCTCTGTCGAAGAACTGCCGAAGAAAGATTGTACACTTACTTCAAATATTGTTTTTAAGGAAGTGTTGTGAATTGTTCTAAGAACATGTCCACAATACTGAACAAACTTTTATTCGAAATTTGTTTCGAACATTCATTTCATTGTCCTTTATTTTGAATTTAATTTCTATAAGTACGTAGCAAGTTACCATTTTAAATTTTTTAAACAACTTAACTCGTTTTCTTACGTTTCCTCTTAATATGGAAAAGAGGGTGGAATTTAACACGCCAGAGTTCTCGCACGGGTACGCTAGTTTGTAATCAAAGTGAAAAGCCGCTATATCCGAGTTGACTATAACCGGAAACGACTGTTCCTATATCCGAGTCGACTATAACCGGAGACGAGTGTTCGCTATATCCGAGTCGACTATAACCGGAGACGACTGTTCGCTATATCCGAGTCGACAATAACCGGAGCAGATTGTTCACTACATACAATTGACTAACCGAAACCAACTGTTCATTGTGGCCGAGATGACTATAACTCGAGCCGATTGCTCACTATATTCGAGTTGACTATAACTGGAGCCGATTGTTCACTATATCCGAGTTGACTAACCGAAGCCGACTGTTTACTATAGCCGAGTTTACTGTAACCCAGGCCGTCTGTTCACTATAGTCGAGTTGACTATAACTCGAGCCGATTGTTCATTATATTCGAGTAGACTATAATCGGATTGTTAATTATACCCGTGTTATTAAGCCTTATTATATCCGAGTTGACTAACCGAGCCGACTGTTCACTATACCGAGCTGACTATAACCGGAGCCGACTGTTCACTATATCCGAGTTGACTAACCGAGCCGACTGTTCACTATATCCGAGTTGACTATAACCGAAGCCGACTGTTCACTATAGCCGTGATGACTATAACTCCGCTAAATCCGATTTGACTATAATCGGAGTCGACTGTTCATTATATCCGAGTTGACTATAACCGGAGCCGATTGTTCACTATATTCGATTTGACTATAATTCGAGCCGATTGTTCACTATATTCGAGTAGACTATAACCGGAGCGGATTGTTCACTATATCCGAGTTGACTATAACCGGAGCCGACTGTATTTGTGCCGTTGACCCTGCTGCGTCTTTCTCCGCGTCGTTCTTGCGCCAGCGCGCATCGGAGCCGAAGTTGCCTTGGCAGTCGCGAGCCCACGCCTCCGCGAAGACACATTTTCGACGCCTGGGGCGCTGTGCTGGGTATGCCACGCTCGCAACCTCACCCCTTTGGATTCCGCTACGTGTCGGTGCTGCGGCTTCCCACTTGCGGGCTCTTTCGTAAAATCATTTCTCTTTCTTAATGCCACAGCCAAGACATTCGCCACGAAATGAAACTCAGCACATACCAGGAGATGTGGCTCAGAGCAGCTAGTGCTGTTACTGCAGTGCCCTTGACCGGGAGGTCCTAGGTTCGAGTCCTGACGGCGGCAGGATTTTTGACGCTAGCTATACAGCTCGGTCGAATTCAGTCGCTGTCTTGAGGAGAATTGTAGCTGCCGCCTGCTCTGATCGGTAGTTTTCCATGGTTTCTCCGATTAATACCAGGCGAATGCCGAGGCAGGATATCATTACATCGGATTGGTTTCTTACTTTTTCTACCTTAGTATACAGAATATATTTGTTCTCTTGATTGATTTTCTTTTTAATTTTTTATTTAGGTTATTCTTTTCTTGCTTTTAGGAATAAAGTATTACAGTAAATTTACCACGCACCTTAAATGGAATTTGTTATTTTTTTCATTTCTAGTGTTGAATTTGCAAATGATCATAAACCGGAATATTGAATAGATAAATTTACGAAACGTTCAAAAAATTCTTTTAATACTTGGTTGTCTAAAAAGAAGAAAATATATTTTTGTACAGTAGAGAGGAACTGTCTATTTTTATTATAATCATTTCCATAATACGATTTGGAATTTTCGTTAGTTTCGTGTTAGTTTTGTTGACATATATCTTCGCACTCCCATTACGAGTGTGATGTCTATCAGAGCTTATCCAAAGATGATTAAGATTGCTGCAGCTGGAGAGGAGATGCACTCAATTTTGTACCCGAAAAAGGGGGTTTAATTATGTATAGTGGATGTGTCACGCGGAGAATAGTTGTGCCCTTCTAGATATCATTAAGATGTTTTTTTTTGAGGAAATACTTTACATGAAGCTCTGAGACATTTTAAAAATTAAAAAATTTTTTTAAATTGAATGCTCATTAATAAGCATGATATATTATAGATTTTGATTAAAACTTCTTAATTTAAAAACTTGCAAGATCTATGTGTTTCAAATACTCAGGGCTGTCGTTTCGAATGAAGTTCGAATTTTGTACTCAACCAAATTTTGTGATATTTTTTCTTTCAATGAAAGCTGGTAGGTCTTAGATGTGATATTTTACTTGCTCTTATTAACTGGTTTTATAGTAAAACACTAAATAGTAAAAAAATACAAGACTAACGGAAAGAAATATTCAGAAATTTCTTCAATTCTGTGATCACTGTGAGAGTGAGTATACGGATAAATAGTGATCGTACTGTTCCAGAATTTGTAAACCTCCCTCATATCCTTAGTTTCCCAGACTTATTACTGAACGAAAAGATACAAATATTTTTTTAAAAATTTTCCATGTAGTGAATATGTAGCAATTCATTCGCATATTTTTTGTTACCAATTTATAAACAAAAGAAATTTTAATTAATGCACGAACTTTCCAAACTTTTTTCATAATTTTGTATTTTTTGTGTAGCTCATTCAATTATAGATATTTAAATGAGTCTGATATTTTTACAAATATGAATAATTCTTGTAAAATTACATTAAAAGTTTCGTTAAGGCGTGCAATCCACTATTTTAAAATTAATACTTCACTATCTTTGATATTCGTTGCCTTTACTTTTCACCTCGAATTCGTCATACTCGTACTGTCTATCGTCCTCGTCGTGCCGTACTCGTCGTACTCGTCGTCGTGCTCGAACTCGACTCGCCCTCTCGTCCTCTCGTACTCGTACTCGTTGTGCTCGAACACGTCGTACTCGTACTCGTACTCGAATTCGTCATACACTTCCTCGTCGTGCTCGAACTCGTACTCGAATTCGTCATACTCGTTCTCGCCATACTCTTACTCGTCGTACTCGTACTCGTCGTGCTCGAACTCGTCGTGCTCGTTCTCATCGTACTCGTACTCGAATTCGTCGTACTCGAACTCGTCATACTCTACTCGTCATACTCATACTCGTCGGGCTCGTCCTCGTCGTACTCGAACTCGTCGTGCTCGTTCTCATCGTACTCGTTCTCGAATTCGTCATACTCGCACTCGTCGTACTCGTACTCGTCATACTGGTACTCGTGCTTGTACTCGCCGTACTCGTGCTCGTCCGCTCGTTGTACTCTTATTCGTCATACCGCGTCTAGTTGCGCGGTGCAGTGTTGGGTTATGTTGGGTATCCGCACCATGCGGCATGGTGGAGTTGTGGAGTCGCGCGTTGTATAGCCACGCTCTCTGGCAGAGTCGTATGTAATTTTGTATACTTCGATTTAAATGTGGTGTCCCTTCAATCCCACTAGTTGGAGCGGGGGCAAGACACTGTTATCCAATCAGGAGCCTCAATACCAAAAACTCGCGATTGGATGATAGTGTTCGTCTTATTGGATGATATTTTAACGTTACCACATAGCGACCAGACCTTCGAATGGCTAGGGGGTGCCTTTCCCTTTTGCCTCCATTTGCCTCTTGCCTCTTGCCTTTTGCCTTTTGCCTCTTGCCTTTGCCTCTTGCCTCTTGCCTCTTGCCTCTTGCCTCTTGCCTCTTGCCTCTTGCCTCTTGCCTTTTCCTTTTGCCTTGCCGTACCTTACTCTACCGTTCCATGCTCTGTCGTACCGTACCGTACCTTGCGTCACCGGGCCGCTTCAAGGTGCGCTACAGCTAGCATTGCAGTACAGTACAGTACAATGCAGTACAATTCAGTGCAGTTCAGTACAGTACAGTTCAGTACATTGCATTGCAGGACAGTAGAGTAATGCGCAGTGCAATACAGACAGTGCAGCAACAGTGGAAGAGCAGTTGCGTGCGGTGCCTCAAGCGGCCAGCGCACTACCGTCCTGCGCCGTGTGTTTGGCCGCCGCTCGTTATCTGCGGGGCGGGCGGCGCAGGGCCGGGGGCGCCGCAGATTGCACGGTGTCAGTCGGGCGCTGCGCGGCGCATACGTCGCCTGCCGTAATGGCCGCCTGCCCTCCGCCGATCGACCGATAGCCCTCCCGCCCTCCCTCGCGACGACGGTGGCTGATTTGACGCACTGAGGACAAAGGACCGATTCAGCCGTGCGCTGGCGGCTTGGAGGACAGTCCTACAGCCACAAAAAAACAAGATTTATCAACACTTCCTCGATGATATTCTGGAAGGATATCGAAAGAATTGACCGGGAGCGGTGGCTCAGTGCATCAACTGATGTCACTGCAGCGTCGCTGATCGGGAGGGCCTAGGATTCCATTTCCCTCGCTGGTAGGATTTGCGGCGCTAGGTTTTCAGCTAGGTCGAATTCAGTGGCTGTCTGAAAGAGAATTCTAGCGGCCGGCTGCTGTGGTCGGTAGTTTTCCGTGGTTTCTCCGATCAAAACCAGGTGAATGCCGGAGCAGTACCATAACAAACGGGCCACGGACCGCGCGCGATCTTTCCTTCCTCTTCCTTGTCCTATCCTCTCCCCTTACATACACATTTACACTAGCATGCACTACACTACCATATATTCCGAGAGACCGGTCTGGAGCTTAGAACTTGTCCGGGCTGGGGCGGTGCCCTGCTGGTGGGAGAGTCCTGGTTAGGGGAAATCCCCACTAGCTGACGGTATGTCGGCGCTGGATCTCGCCATCCAGCGGAGGAAATCACCGCCATCTCCCGAGAAAAAAGCATGCACTACACTAACGGAACTAATGACCAAAGCCATTGACGGAACGGAACGGCTTTGGTCATTAGCGTACGGAAACACGAAAAAAATCAATTAATCAATCAACAATTTTACTGAAGTTTACATAGATTTCTGATCGTTTAAGTAAGACATGTCCAACAAAACACGGCGTTCCATATTCTGGCTTCTTCCATATTCGAATTATATTATACCGATTTAGAGGAAAAGCACTGCTACGACTCTACAATCTGTTGTCTACAGATTGAGATCGGAAACTTTCTGAAATCTGGATGTCAATATTACTAGGATCTTGATGAGATATTTTGAATATAAGGTTTTGCTTTCTTCCAAGATATTACTACAAAATTAAATTATCTACATTAAATATTACAGAGGAAAATTGCCGACATATCAGCTGTTATAAATGTTGTAAATGCTTTGCTCAGAAGAAACTAAATCTGTGGGTTATACATTGAACAAATTCTTTTACAGATAACGAACTTGAATTCTATTCTAAAAACTTGCCTTGCATATTGGTGAATAAGATCACCTATCTTTTACTTAGCATCGTAAAACGGTATTTACTGAATTCGAAAACATATGTATCCAGTTTCTAAATCTTCCCCTAGTGGATATGTAATCAGTAATCTTCTTACTTCTGTTAACATTAGTGAACTTGGAAGTAGGTATGACTTTAATATATAAAAGTAAAATAAAAAAAAATATATTATGTAGAAAGAAGAGTTTACGTTTTGTAAATGGTAAAATAAAAGAAATGTTTCAGCTATAATTGTAGTTATTTTTACAGAGAAAACATCATGTTTGTGGCTAAATTTTAGGAAGCTAAAATTGCAAACAGATTTTACTGGAGAATTTTATATCACGATGTAATTTAATAATTTTATATCGTTTGAAATAACGTCGTAAGTATTTAAAATAAATTAAAAAAAAGATTTGAGGACTTAATTTAAATGCAAATTATTCAGGAGGATGCAGTTGTGTTGCACTGATCCATAATTAAATGATTTTAATTCAATGCTAAATTTCTAAGACATCTGTATATTTTAACGTAGTCATGATTATAGGTGTCCCAAATTACAGTTTTGTTTTATATTTCTATTTCATATGATAAAATCGAAGTTATAGTTGTTAAATTTGATGCAATTCCGTATCTGAGCAAGAATAGATGTCAATTAAACACATTACTACTCATATATCAATAAGTTCTGTTTTTTTCTGTTTAATAGCCACAGCAATATAATCATATATTAATATTAACACCCATCTTGAATGATATCTAAAACGCGAGTTAAATTGAAATAATTTTATATTATTTTTTATGTATGAAAAACAAGAGTTTTGTATTTTCATCACTAAAGGGATCTACAAGGTATCAGAAATATGTTTAAGGGAAATTGAAAGTGTGGTCTTACAGAACTCTGGAGTATACTTTTGTCTTTTGAATTATGTCATGAAATTCCCAGATTAAATTATCACAGCTTATTCACAATCGAAGACAACCAGTTAGAGCAGTTGGCCTTGTTCATGAAGGACCGGCTGGGAGTATATGTAAGTGGATTTTCCTCTCCAATTTATCTGTCTCGGCCTTCAGCTTGATTAGGTATTATATCGAAACGAATGTGAGGTTTTTCCTACCCTGAGGATGAAAGTTCCGGTTATATCTAGGTAAATGCAAAATTCTCCTCTTTGTCGCACTTACTTCATTCTTTTCCCCTTCCAATGCAAACCGGCTGCGAATCCAACCGATTAGTTCAAGGGTTCGAGTCCCGATGGTGGCAGGATTTGCGACAGTTGCTAGGGAGCTAGATCAAAATCAACCGCTGTCTGGAGGAGAATTCTAGAAATCGGTTGTTCTGATCGGTAGTTTTCCGTGGTTTCTCAGGACAACTTTAGGCGAATACCGGAGTCGTACCCTAACAAACGAGCCACGGACCGCGCTCGATCTTTCCTTCCTCTTCCTTGTCCTATCTTCACCCCTCACACACACATACACTTACACTAGCATGCACTACACTACCACACATATTGGGAAACCGGCCTGAAACTTATAACTTGTCCCAGCTGAGGCGGTTCTCCGCCGGTGGGAGATACCTTGTGGAAAACCCAGCTAGTCGACGGTAGGTCAGCGCCGGACCTCCCCATCTAACGGGAGGAGACCACTGCCTCCTCCCGAGTAAAAAACATGCACTACACTTACAGAACATGAGTAGTATAGTAGCAAATGAGCGTAGTAGTTGATGCGCCCGGAACCGCTAACAATCAACTCATCCCCTTTCTTACTCTCTCTCACACACACACACACACACACACACACACACACACACACACACACACACACACACACACAATCACACGCCTGGATACCGATCCGGAGCTTAGAGTTTGTCCCGGCTGGATCAGTGCCCCGCTGGTGACAGATACGTACAGGAAAATCAACAAATTCCTGAGTTAAAAATCATTACACTTTTCTGCAATTACATGTGTGATATGGAAAACACGGTTAGGCAAATATAATGTGATCTGATCCACGATATTTTGAAATATTTTAAGAGTTTTGAACACATTGTATCTAGCAATACTGATACACATTACACAGCAATATTTAAAAAATCTTTACAAGTAATTTTCGCCCTGTCCTGCCCTCTCCATCCAACTTGCGAAAAAATGTTGCACAATTTGTATAAAAATGTAATCTTCGATAATAAAAAGATAAGCTACACTTTTCTTGCTGCGTGTTTGCCAAGAACTATTTATGTTGTATGTAAAGTAGTGGGTTGCAGTGTAATTTCAGCGTAAAATTACCGCAGTTACGTCTATGGCTTACAAGTGCGATGCATTTCAATGACCTGAGAATGTTGCATACTACAGCGCTGAATAAAATTTAAAACCTTTCGAATATAAGTCGCTTCTAGAGCCAAATCATTTTAATTATATTTAAAATTTTTTTTTTTAAAAAATGAGAATAAAATGCAAATATAAATGTCAGAAATATCGATAGTTTTAGAAAATTGTACAATTTTTTCGGTAACTTGGCGAGATAAGGTTGCATGAAATTTATTCCCTAGGTGCTTTTCGAAAAATTCGCTCTTAACGAAACTTTTTTTGTAACGAAAGTGTTCTTACAAAAAAATCCTTATTTCTACGATCTTATAAAAATGAGAGTTTTTATGCGCTGCTAGGCGTTTTTCAAAAAAACGCGTAGCAGCACATAGAAACTCAGTTTTTTTTAAACTTTTCAAAAAAATTCAAAACACGTGCCGTCACCGTGCTTAAAAGATTTTTTTCGTCACAGTGTAGAAAAGACTTTACTCACGGAAGGTACATTACATGAGAAGTAAGAAAATAAAGCATACATTAATGCCAAAAAATAATTTCGAATTAATTTAATAGCCAGAATTTAATTTTCTATTATTAAACTCTCCCAATAACTAATAACTTTAATAAAATTTAACAGTAATTAGATAACGTAATAATTGCATTAAGATTTTGTCTAACTTCATTTTCCATATCATAGCTATTTCAGAAAAGTGTAATTATTTTTAAATAAGACTTCGCATTCGTCTGGTGTTGATCCGAGAAATCGTGGAAAACTATCGATCAGAGCAGGTGATCGCTAAAATTCTCCACCAGACGGCGGATGATTTCGACCTAGCTACGTTGTCAAAAATCCTGTCAACAACGGGACTCGAAACCTTGCACCTATCGGTCGGAGTCGCAGCCGGTTTGCATTCGGAGGACAAAAGAATGAAATAAGTCATCAAAGACAAGTGGTTTTAACCAAACTGCGTATAGGTCATTTTAACCTTAGTCATAGCTACCTGTTGTAAAAGTCTATTCCTGATCTTTCCCAAATTGCGGTCATCCAATATCTACTAAGCACCTTTTTGTTTATTGCTATTAGATGACAACTGAGTAAATCTTAATATTAAGATGATATTCATTTTATATTAACTCTTATTCGGCACACATGAAGATTATTCAACTCCTTGCCGTATTTAATCTGGTAAATTTATTTATCAATTGATTATATATTGTCAATCTCATGTACAAGTATTATATTAATGATTTATCTCTAATGTACGTGTATTCCATGAAAATTTTGTAACCATTGTATATTTGTAAGAACTCTATTT
This sequence comes from Teleogryllus oceanicus, assembly GCA_964035755.1. Taxonomy (NCBI): domain Eukaryota; kingdom Metazoa; phylum Arthropoda; class Insecta; order Orthoptera; family Gryllidae; genus Teleogryllus; species Teleogryllus oceanicus. Next base: position 63,322,259 of record CAXIVR010000013.1, read on the forward strand.
TTGTAACTGTGGTCGCCAGTGACTTAGTAGCTTCTAAGGCGACTTTTAAAACTCAAATAATTAAAAAATAAATAAATCGGTGCGAGAAAGAGGCGTATTCTGCATTTACGCAGATATAACCTCAGGCTTGTCCGTGGCGCAGAACGAAGTCGCTCGCCATTCACCACTGAGGTCCGGGTTCGTTTTCCGTCGAATCTCGTGTGAACTTTGTTCCAACAAAACTAGTTTGGCCGCTTCACAAGGGCTAGTCCAACCCCTGTGAAGTGTTCTAAACCCCACCCCTTTCCTAATTCCTTCCCAATTCTGGGTAGTGACGCAGGAGTGAGTGAGGTAAGAGGCGCGTACGCGGAGATGCTACCTGGCTGTCCGCTTCACAACTGACTGACTAGACGAGACAAAAATACAGCGTCATTTGGAATACAGAAAGACAGATATTAATGGAGATTACTCCGCGCTCAACGCTCGACCAGGGGCGAAGAGACTCGTTGCGTCGATACATTGTATTAAGGTCGCAACGAATTTAAAAAAAAAAAAAAACTCTCCGAGGAAAGTTGAGGTTATATCTCCAATGAGTTCCTTTGCTGTATCTCCATTGTTCCTTGCTGAGTGTATGGCCGAAATCGGTCGCGGGCCAAAATGTAGGGTCTGCCGGAAGTCGACGGAGGCGTAATGAGCAGGTGGAGTGGGCGTGGCGCGCCGTCGACTGTCGCGCCACCAATCGTTTGGTTGCCGCAACTACTGGGCGGCAGTCTCCCGGTCTCTCCCTGGCCTCGCACCTCCCGCAGACTCGCACCCCGAGGGCCCTGGGTGTGCTTGTTGGGTCGTTCCCGCCCGCCTTAATCTCAGGGGGCGATGGCTGCGTTACGTAACGCAAAGTAGAACTGAGTTGGGTCACTGTCATTGACTGGGAGGTTCTAGTGATAAAATCCCGACGGCGGCGAAATTTCGATACTGCCTACCGGAAGCGTATAAGCGGTTCCGACAGTTCTCGCGCCACGTGCTGTGGTACGTCATGTGACCCGTTCTACAACAATCACTTTGCGAGGATTTGTTTCCTTTCTCACAGCTAGGGTTTAGCGTTGCCGATTATCTGAGTCCACAGAGTTGCAGTGGCGGTACGGTTCGGATGAGGCGAAATTTATGAACATGATATCAAGACGTGTTATGGCCTGTCGGTTTGAGATTTCATTTATGTGACAGGTGAGTTGTACCATATAATGTGTGGCATCAGCGCATTTGACCTGGAGAGGCAGCTCAGTGCATCAACTGATGTCGCTGCAGCACCTCTGACTGGGAGGTCCAAGATTCCCACTCCTCACGGCGGCAGGATTTTCGACACTACCTTCTCAGCTAGGTCGAATTCAGTTGCTGTCTGGAGGAGAATTCTAGCGGCCGGCTGCTCTGATCGGTAGTTTTCCGTGGTTTCTCCGATCAACACCAGGCGAATGCTGGAGCAGTGCTCTAACAAACGGGCCACGGACCCCGCGCGATCTTTCCTTCCTCTTCCTTGTTCTATCCTCTCCCCTTTCGCACACGCATATTAACATGGATTACACAACCACATACTCCGGGAGACCGGTCGGAAGCTTAGAGCTTGTCCCGACTGGGGCGGTGCCCGCTGGTGGGAGAGTCCTGCTTAGGGGGAAGCCTTACTAGCCGACGGTCTGTAGGCGCCGGATCTCGCCATCCAGCGGGGGAAGATCACCGCCATCTCCCGAGAAAAAAGCATGCACTACACTAACGGGACTAATGACCAGAGCAGTTGACGTGCCCGGAAACACGAAAAAATCAATCAATCAATCAATTTAATTTAACCAAGTTAAAATCTGGGATAAATGAGGTATCAAACCACAATACAGACTGAATAATTTTACTTCACATAAAATTATGCCATACACGTGTTTCAGGAGTGTTCTCCCATCATCAGTGGTTCTATAAATGACATAAACAAATAAACATATGAAAACAATATCTACAATGAAGCGCAAATTTACTAAATAAAATTATTTCAACAAGGAAACTGATGATGGGAGAACACTCCTGAAACACGTGTATGGCATAATTTTATGTGAAGTAAAATTATTCAGTCTGTATTGTGGTTTGATACCTCATTTATCCCAGATTTTATCATGGAATACCACAAAATCTCCGCTGCCACCACAGAATTTAACCAAGTTATCTTTATCGTTAAAATTTATTGAACACTAAAAGTATATTAATGAAGTATAAAATGTACTACCGCAAACACTAAAATTCTGATATTATTTCTTTAGAACTTTTCTGCACAAATCTTAGACTTTTTGTCCTCTCGTTATAGTAGTCGCACTCTCTCTTATTTCTTCTTCGAGTTCATCCTTCTCAAGAAATTCCTCTTCATTATCTTTCTTTCCCATGTTCTATACACGATTGTCCGCTTGATGAATCACAATCGCATTCAATTTGATGATTCTAAGATATAATCTCACATTACTGTCCTTTTGTGTCACACATTGCTCAATATTTTTCTTCAAAATCATCGTCATTAATATTCACACTCTCTTAACGGGTTGGTCATGTTTTTCTGTCCTTTGCACTTTCTTCAGAGGCGCCACAGAGCAAACTAATAACGTGACAAAGTACGACGCGCAATCAGTGAAACCTATACTGCCACAGACGTGGAGTCCCTAGGTCTCCTGCGCGCCAAAAAAGGCTGATAATTTTCTTGAAAAGCATTCCACAACGATAAGTTCGCGAACCTTTGCATAAAACTGTAGAAGGGAAGGGTACAAGAAGAACCGTGGTTTTAAATAAAGCGTAAATGTAGGTTTCAGATGTGATAGCCAAGAACCTGGAATTAGTTTTTAATGATAAAATCAACAGTTAGCGTTGTAATATGCCTTTGTTTTTCAGTCAATTGTGTTAGGACAACGGGTCAACCAGGGTCCATTCCATGCTTGATGTCAGAACGTTGTGTAAAATGGACACGGCCCCGAACACATTATATGCAGAAAATGTGGAGAGGGCGTTGGTAACTAATGGTTGGAAGATGGAATTAAAATTTGTTTAGTTTGAATTGAGAATTGTTCGTGTAAATTTGATATTAAATTGAATTGGAATTTTAAAAAAGGTTGGAAGGGAATTAAGAACTCTTTGTTTCGAGTAAGTATGCATTAGAGTAGCTTTGTAGACGGAAGAATGTTCAATAAGTAGATGAATATAGTCAGCCCGAGTATGTTTATAGAAACACAGATAGGGAAGTCGCGACGCTGTTAAAATTGTGAGAATATTAAGTTAATTATAGAAATCGTTGGTGACATTCTAGAATTTTTTTTAAATTTAGGAAAGTAGACAAGAATTGGCTCACCAAATACAATAAACTGCTAGTAGTCAGTCGAGAAGCCATCGTACAAAATTACGAACTTAAGCTTACGAACTTTAGTAAAACCCGTACGGTGTTTCAATGTTTAAAGTCAATGTAATAGGAACTAGGTCATATTTCATAGTAGTGCCATCAATCTAATATTTTCCAATCAATAGATTCCAGGAACCGTGAACCTGTATAGAATCACATAAAACAAATAAGAAATGTATGTTGTGTGTCGAATTCATGATTAGGTTGAGTTCGAAAGTAAAATTTTATAAATTAGATTACAAACAATAGAGCGTCTAGAAATTTTTGACAAGAAATATTGATTGATTGATTTCTTCGTGTTTCCGGGTGCGCCAACTGCTTTGGTAATTACTCCCGTTAGCGTAGTGCATGCTCTTTTTTCTCGGGAGATGGCGGTGATCTTCCCCCGCTGTATGGCGAGATCCGGCGCCGACCTACCGTCGGCTAGTGGGGTTTCCCCCTAACCACAACTCTCCCACCAGCGGGGCACCGCCCTAGCCGGGACAAGCTCTAAGCTCCCGACCGGTCTCCCGGAATATGTGGTAGTGTAGTGCATGTTAGTGTAAGTGTGTGTGTGTAAGGGGAGGATAAGACAAGGAAGAGGAAGGACAGATCGCGCGCGGTCCGTGGCCCGTTTGGTAGGGTACTGCTCCGGCATTCGCCTGGTGTTGATGGGAGATTCCACGGAAAACTACCGATCAGAGCAGCCGGCCGCTAGAATTCTCGTCCAGACAGCGACTTGATTCGAGCTAGCTGAAAAGCTAGTGTCGAAAATCCCGCCGCGCCGTGGGGAGTGGGAACCTATGACCTCCCGGTCAGAGGCGCTGCAGTGACATCAGTTGATGCATAGCTACCGTCCCGCACAAAAATTCGCGAGGTCGGAGGAGTCCCAGGGAATGCACATCGGTGCTTGGAGGGCGGGATACAAGGCCACCCCGTCGGTAGCGACGACAGCGCAGTCTTGGCCCCATAAGGCCCCGCGCGCGGGCGGGGACGGGAGGGGAGTGGAAATGGGCGGGGGCGCGGTGGGGCGACCGCTCAAATTGCGAGGTTGCGACGGCGTCCGCCCAAAGTGCGAGTTACGCCAGGGAGGGCGGTCCAAGGGATCGACGGCCACTGATATCGAGGTAGGGGCGGCCGCGACAAACCGGTAACGGCCCCAGGACCGCTGATCTCCCTGTGGAGAAATTCTTCTGCTTTGTTTTTCTTTCCTGCTTTTTTTGTTGTCCGTCGTAGTTCTTCTCATCTTATTTTTTTTGGCTGCTCATTCTCCTCCTCTTCATTCGTTTACACGTGATTTTCTTTAGTTACGAGATTGCCTCCTTCCTCTCGTCTCTCGCCTCCTTGCTCTTATCCTTTTTTCTTTTCCTTCTTTTTTACTTCCCCTCCTTAACATTTATATTAACGCCCACGAGAAATTGAAGTACAGAACTGGGAGAGGTGGCTCAGGGCATCAACTGATGTCACTGTAGTGCCTCTGACCGGCAGGTCCTAGGTTCGAGTTCCGATGGCGGCAGGATTTTCGAAACTAGTTTTCAGCTAGGTCGAATCCACTCACTGTCTGGAGAAGAATTCTAGCGGCCGGCTGCTCTGATCGGTAGTTTTCCGTGGTATCTCCCATCAACACCAGGCGAATGTCGAAGCAGTACTCTAACAAACGGGCCATGGATTGCGCGCCATCTTTCCTTCCTCTTCCTGGTCCTTTCCTCTCCCCTTACACACACACACACACACACACACACACACACACTAACCTACTCTACCTCGTATTTCGGGGTATACTGTTCGGAGTTTACAGCTTGTCCCGGCTGGGGCGGTGCCTCATCTGGTGGGAGAGTCCTGGTAACCGACGGGTGGCCTGCTCAGTATCTTGCCATCCAGCGGGGGACGATCACGACCATCTCCCGAAGAAAACAACATGCACTACATTTACAGGACTATTGACGTAAGCTGCTGTCGCGCTCGGAATCACCAATCAACCAATTGAAGTTGAGGGATGAAAATGTATGAATGATTAACGCATGAAAATGAATATCAGATAAAATAGAATTTATAAAAATACTAACAATTTCAAAATATTGTATACATGAATATCTGTTGTTATCGTAGTAAACAATTGCGGACGTTCCTAAGTGCTTTTCTTGACTAATGGTAAACACAGCTCTGCCAGTGTTACTTCCCATATACGCGAAGAGATCGTTTCCCAGAGCAGCATTCAGTTACTTTCTCATCCGCTACCGGTAGCGGTAGCTCAGTGCATCACCTGATGTCACTGCAGCGTCTCTGAACGGGAGGTCCTAGGTTCCCACTCCCCACGGCGGCAGGATTTTCGACACTAGCTTTTCAGCCAGGACGAATTCAGCTGCTGTCTGGAGGAGAATTCTAGCGACCGGCTGCTCTGATCGGTAGTTTTCCGTGGTTTCTCCGATCAACACCAGGCGAATGCCGGAACAGTACCCTAGCAAACGGGCCACGGACCGCGCGCGATCTGTCCTTTCTCTTCCTTGTCCTATCCTCTCCCCTTACACTAACATGCACTACACTACCTCATATTCCGGGAGACCGGTCGGGAGCTTAGAGCTTGTCCCGGCTGGGGCGATGCCCCGCTGGTGGGAGAGTCCTGGTTGGGGGAAACCCCACCAGCCGACGGTAGGTCGGCACCGGATTAGGCCATCCAGCGGGGAAGGCCACCGCCATCTCCCGAGAAAAAAACATGCACTACACTAACGGAACTAATGACCAAAAGAGTTGACGCGCCCGGAAACACGTAAAAAACAAACCAAACCAATCTTATCTGCTCTCGCGACAAAGCCCACTACTCTAGCCCGTTCATGAGAAGTGGATTTCAATTATTTAATATAACATTTGGTTACAAATGTCGACAAAGAAGCACTTGTTTATGTAAACTAAAGGAATTGTTCAACACGCGTGGATGTAAACATGTTCTTATCTCCACTGTTCGTTAATTTGAAAGAGGTACTTTGCGTTCTTGTTCCGCAAAAAAGGCACTTCGAAATAAAACAATCAAGTGTTCAAAAGTAAACAAGACCATGCGACGTGAAGTAAATGGTTGTCATTTCGCATATCAAGAATGATTCCAGAAGCGTACGCTTGTAAGTTTTCGTAAATTCTTCCCAAAAATATTATTAAAAAACACAAAAAATTGTGTGCGCAACGAATTCTAAAGCCTCTTTGGCGTACTCGTTATAAACGTCCGGACTCAGTTTTTATTGTTGCTACGCCATTGAACACTTTATTCCTAAGCCAAAATTTAATTTCTTTACTTTTTACGTAAACAGCTATTCTAAAATGGTTCAACAATTTTCAAATAATTGTTTGTTGTTAAAGTTTTTATTGTAATAATTTACAAATTTCAACGAACCCAGAAACGTGCTTATCTTTATTAATTGTAAAAAAATCTCTAAACACGTGTCTCACGACAAAACATCAGCAAAGAAATTAGTAAATCTAAATTTAACAATTCAAATTATTCTGAAATATTTGTTGCGTCAAAATGTTTACTAACTAACAAATGTCGGCCACCCGTAGGAAAATTGCAAGTTTGACTAAAGGCAAACATTGATCACCCGGTGTTGATGACTTATTCGTGCGGTGAGCGGTCCGAATTACGCGAGGGTATTTCATTCCGCACTCGCGCGTTGAACTCTCCGGCGCCGACCGCCCGTGGGAAGCGGTGGCGGTTGGGGAAACCCGCGGCGGCGATCGCGCGATTTACGACGCGCCAGAGCTGGATGGGGCGGGCCCGCGGTGGGACGGGCTGAACGAAAGTGTGGCGGTGTGTGGCGGTGTGTGGCCGTGTGTGGTGGTGTGTGGTGGTGTGTGGTGGTGTGTGCGGTGTTTGCGGGGTGTGGCGGGGTGTGGTGGCGGTGTGGCGGGGTGTGGCGGTGTGTGGCGGTGTGTGGCGGTGTGTGGCGGTGTGTGCGGTGAGTGGGGGGTGTGGGGTGTGGCGGTGTGTGGCGGTGTGTGGCGGTGTGTGGCGGAGTGTGGCGGTGTGGCGAGTGTGGCGGAGTGTGGCGGAGTGTGGCGGGTGTGCGGTGTGTGGCGGTGTGTGGCGGAGTGTGGCGGAGTGTGGCGGAGTGTGGCGGAGTGTGGCGGAGTGTGGCGGAGTGTGGCGGAGTGTGGCGGAGTGTGGCGGAGTGTGGCGGAGTGTGGCGGAGTGTGGCGGAGTGTGGCGGAGTGGGCGGAGTGTGGCGGAGTGTGCGGAGTGTGGCGGAGTGTGGCGGAGTGTGGCGGTGGGTGGGGGGGGGGTGGCGGGGTGTGGCGGGTGTGGGGGTGTGGCGGAGTGTGGGGGTGTGGCGAGTGGTGTGGCGCGGTGGCGCAGGAGGCGCCGGGGGGGAGGCGTGGGGAGGGGTGGGTTAGGTGGGTGAGGGCGGGGCTGGGCGGGCCGGGGATTGGGGGGCGACGCGGACCCGTTCCGGCGACCCGTTCCTTCGATCCGGTAACTGCTGCCCCTTCAGTCGGGGAGCCGCCCGATCGAAGAATCCAGATGTCGATCGCCAACGGTGCTGCGCCTCGGAAGAGCAGCCACAGCAAGCTTACCGCCGCACCGGCCACCTTCACCAACATTTTCACTTTCTCGCTACGGAGTGGAGAGACGTTATGTAATACTGCGCAAAAAAAACAGCGAATTTTTGGCAGAAAAACTGTTATCACAGTACCCTGGTAATGAACAGTTATATAAATCTAGTTCCTAAATTTGAGGGGGAAAATCCTCTAATACGTGATGTAGCCATAATCCATATTTTGTGGGCCTTAGATTCTGAAAAATCATTGACGGCAAAACGTCGGTCTTTCTGGGAACAACGCTAGCATCTAAACCGTACAGGCAACTTTCTCCAAAATCGATATACCTCAATAGATTTGGCTGACGTCGCAGGTCCTTGAATTTGACACCGATATTTAAATTTTTGGGAATACTTTACATGAAGCCTTTGGGACATTTTCAAAAAATAATTCATCCGTTTCCGCCACCATCCTTTTTGATTAAATTTTGTTGTTGGATAGTGTGAAGGACGTTTAAGAGAATGGTGCCGGTCTCATGGTTGTTGAAAACCGAGATTTTCGATATAAGGGCATGTACAATTTTTTAAAAAAATTGAGAACTTTTCGGTTAATTTTTCCTGAAAGTACTGCTGAGTACATGCTGTTTTAGCACCACTGATTATGGGATGAGATGACACAGGGCTACTCTTGTCGGCAAACACTCTGACCAAGAGGTACTAGGGTTAGTATCCCAACAGCTTGAGGCGAGTTTTCCACACAAATCTATCCTGAAATCGTGAAATCTAAATTCGGAATCTGAAATGCGTAATATACAATAAGTAGTATGATATAAATACTTATTAAAAATCTTTTTAGACACAATAGTTTCAGAGATCTGAGGGTCATTAATTTAAGGAATTTACGAATAATTAAATAGTCTGCATGGATTACGTTGTCTCCACAGTCCAAATGTAGAAAGGAGCAGTTTAAACCTCATTTTCTCCCTAAACTTTTGAGTTTCTGAGAAACGTTATAAGATATTGTTTGAAGCAATTGTACTCTTAAATACAACAATGTATAAGAAATTTTGTAATGTAAATATTAGCAAAGTGAGAGATATTTGAAAAAAAAATACGTTTGAGAAAAACACATTACATTTTTGAAAAAAGGAAATATATGAAGGTGGATTAATTTAATGTTTTTAAGTGCATTTAGCATTATCGATACAAGAAATTTAAAGCGAAAGTTTGGAGACGATTTCGTGAAAATGATCTTCTGAAAATGTGTTTCTGAAAAATTTTGGAATTTTGATCTGATTTTCAGAAACAAAAGTTTTGAGTCTTCGTGAAACTTCGTAACAACATTTCAAGCACTTACTATCACAAATACAATAATGTGTTAAAATCGCCGTAATATTAACGAAGTGAGAAAAAAATTATATTTTGTGTGAGATTTTGAACAAACAAAAAATGCAGTGAAATATCATTTATGGCATCTAAAACAGTGTAATAACACTGTCATAAAATGTTTAAAGAAAAAACTTGTACCTTGTTTTTGAGAAATTTTTATTTTTACTATTTTTAATATTGCCCATATTTCACTCAAAATTTCGCGACCACTAATATAATTTAAAAAAGGGTATGACAGTGATGAAAGTTGTATAAAATGAATTTCATTTGAAGAAAAAAGTGCTACCTTTATTATTGTATTTGTAGGAAAACGCTGAAATAAGTTCACTATTTTGTAATTTTTGGAAATTTAAAGTTATGATTGAAAATCGAACAGATGCCATTTTTATAAGAGTATTTCACATATTCGTATAAGAAATTTAAACAAAAAATTTAAGCAATTTTTGAGAAAATTTTTAAAAATGTTACAGGGACTTTCTGTAAAATACTCCAACATTTAAAGAATGTAGAAAACAGTCGAGCTTTAAGTCGGACAAGATCGGCCAGTAATTATTCTTTATGGAAATAATTCTACAAATACTTTAGACACTGGTGTTGTTCACAGACGGACGAACAGACAGACATACACAAACACAGACAGGTAGACGGACACAGACAGACAGACACAGACAGACACAGACAGACACAGACAGACACAGACAGACACAGACAGACAGACAGACAGACACAGACAGACAGACACAGACAGACACAGACAGACAGACACAGACAGACAGACACAGACAGACAGACAGACAGACAGACACAGACAGACACAGACAGACAGACACAGACAGCACAGCACAGACAGACAGGCAGACACAGACAGGCAGACACAGACACAGGCAGACACAGACACAGGCAGACACAGACACAGGCAGACACAGACACAGCAGACACAACACAGCAGACAGACAGGCAGACAGACAGACAGACAGACACGCGTTAAAAAAAACACTTTTTCGGTATCAGGAGACCTCAAATGTGTGTTTCCGTTGAAATCTCGTAATTGATTTTCCTCAGCATTACATCACTAACTTTCTCCATTCTACGTTTATTACTCTGTACATACGTCCATCCACGTAAAAACATGCGTAGCCGTGAAATGGATCTGCGGCTTCAACTAAGCTCGAGCGCAGAGTAGCGCGGCGGCGGCAGTGGGGGTGCCCCGAGGGGGTGGTTGAGGGGGAGGGGGGTCGTTTGTCGCCGTGCGCGCCACCGTCATCAGCAGAGGGCGCCGCGGAGTGCGCGTCCAGCTCTGTCATTACTCGCGGGCGCGCGGCAGCGCCCAGCGCCCAGCCCCAGCTGCTGCCGGAGGCGTCAGGCTAGGCGCCGAGTCGCCCACGAGCAGCAGGAGAACGAGCGGATGTGCTCCGCACCCAAACTTTGGCTTACTTCTCAAATGCTCGTGTACTTTGGCGAACTCAAACACTAAAAAAACTAGTGGGGATAAAGCAGCACGTACTTGCTCGACCGTATTTTCACGCGACATTACGCAAAGAGTACTCAAATTTTTTAAATTTACACATGAACTTTTTTTTAAAAAATGAGATGTTCTGAGCCGGGCGCCGAGTCGCCCACGAGCAGTAGGAGAACGAGCGGATGCGCTGCGCACCCAAACTTTGGCTTACTTCTCAAATACTCGCGTACTTTGACGAACTCGAATACTAAAAAAACTAGTGGGGCTAAAGCAGCACGTACTTTCTCGACCGTATTTTCACGCGAATTTACGTAAAGAGTACTCAAATTTTTGGAAAATTGCACATGAACTTAAAAAAAAAGAGATGTTCTGAGCCGGGCGCCGAGATGCCCACGAGTAGCAGGAGAACGAGCGGATGCGCTCCGCATCCAAACTTTGGCTTACTTCTCAAATACTCGTGTACTTTGGGGTACTACTCGAACACTAAAAAAACTAGTAGGGGTAAAGCAGCACGTACTTTCTCGACCATATTTTCACGCGAAATTCCGCAAAGAGTACTCAAATTTTTGGAAAATAGCACATACACGTTATTTAAAAATGAGATGTTCTGAGCACATTATTGACAATACACTAATGGCACCGAAAACATAACTAGAAATAAATGTAAATTCCCAGAAGGTCCCAGTGTTTCTAATGTAGGACTTCGAAAATCTATGCCAGTTACATCAATAGTGAGATCCTTCTCCGTATTCAATCTTATTTGGTCTCCCAATCGTCGCAAATTTGAAATTGTGATTCTTGAAACGTTACTGTTAATATTCAAGTATATAAATACTACTGGTTAATGCAAACTATTAAGAATAAAATGTGGAAGTGTTGTAAATATGTAAATCTAGTTTTACATCAAAATTTGCGAACTTATTTTGTGCATTTATGTTTTCAAAATAATATAGACAAAAATTACAAACAATTTTTCAATTTGTGTATTTAATTTATGACAGTGCTTTTTTTCCTTATTCTTGACATTTTGATTGCCTGTTTTGGCGCCTAAAAGACGATTGTTTTTGCCTAAATATCCGATATCTACTTATGATGCTCTCTGAAATACAAAATAATCAGTCATGGTTAGAGTCTGTACAGTCTGCACCAGTTGAAAAAATTCAGCCGGTTGAGAGAGAGAAAGAAAGAGAGTAAGTGAGAGAGAAAGAGGAGGAGAGAGAAAATGAGAGTGAGAGGGGGAGAGAAAAAAGGAGTGAGAAAGCGAGTGAGGGGAAAAAGAGAATGAAAGAGTGTGAGAGAGATGAGAAAGGGGATAATGAGGAAAGAGAGAAAGAGGGAGAGTGAGTGAAAGTCAGAAAGAGAGAATGAGGAAGTGGCTGTTGAGGGAGGGAGATCAAAAAGGAGAGTGAGAGAGGGGAGAAGAAAGAAAAGAATGAAAGAGTGAAAAGAGGAGGAAGGAAAAGGGGAGAGAATGAAAGAGTGAAAAGCGGCGACAAAGCGGAAGAGTGAGTGAAAATTAGAAAGAGAGAATGCGAGAGAGTGAGGAAGTGACTGTTGAGGGAGGGATAGTCAGAAAGAGGGAGAGTAAGAGAAAGAGAGAGATCGAGAGGGTGACAGAAGAAGTGAGAGTGAGAGAGAGTGAGGAAGTGACTGTGCGACAAGAAGAGCAGTTGGGATTGTGCTTTGTGTGTCGGCGCGAGCGAGCGGGGGCGTGGCCGCGTCGCCAGCGCTGCGCCTCCGATGCGAAGCCGCCGATAGCGCCGGGGTCGCGGGGTCGGCCGCCGCCTGCAATTAAAGACAAACTGGACGCGCAGATTGCACACGGCGCCCTCCACTGTTTGTTTTCCGATCGGGGCGCCTCCGGCCACGGCCTTTGTCTGGGGCCATCTGTTGTGGAGACGCCTGGAACTAGTATGTGTTTACCAAACTGTCAAGGAGATTCATTACAATCAGTCACTAGTTAATGATTCCACTGGCCGAGGTCACTGGTTCCGTAAGTATAGTGAATGCTTTTATTCTGTGAGGTTGTGGTGAGCTTCCTCTCCTTAATGGCGGGTTGCAACCTACACGTCGGATCGCGGGGTTTCCCGACCAGGTATCTCCCACCAGTGGGCACCGCCACAGCCAGAACAAGCTCTAAGCTCCCAACCGGTCTCCCGGAATATGTGGTAGTGTAATGCATGTTAGTGTAAGTGTGTGTGTAAGGGGAGAGGATAGGACAAGGAAGAGGAAGGAAAGATCGCGCGCGGTCCCTGGCCTTTTTGTTTAGATACTGCTCCGGCATTCGCCTGGTGTTGATGGGAGAAATCACGGAAAACTACCGATCAGAGCAGCCGGCCCTAGAATTCTCCTCCAGACAGCGACTGAATTCGACCTAGCTGAAAAGCTAGGTCGAAAATCCTGCCGCCGTAGGACGAACCTAGGACCTCCCGGTCAGAGGCGCTGCAGTGACATCAGTTGATTCCCTGAGCTACCTCACGCGGTGGAGTTCTTAGATCAGACCTGGGGAGTCGTCTGAAAGTAGAGGGTATGTGGGTTTACGAATCAATGAAACAAGGTTTGAATATGTTTGGTTCTGAAACTGTTGGGTCATCTCTAGCGAAATCGATAGATGCCGTCCTTATTTAGTGTTCGAGTGTGTGTATGTTTGTGAAGCATCATTTCACTACGTTTGACACACTAACAACATTCCGGCATATTGTACAAATGAGTTGATAATTTTCTCTTACGCTTCCATTCCTTTCTATTAAGCCAAATTGACGTTGGCTTCAATTTACCTTCTCTGAGAAACTCAGACCTCTTTTTCGGTCCAACCCTTTCATTTGAAATTCGCTATGGGACGTTGAATTTGGATGATTAATTTTTTGATAGGATTCTTCCATGTGTCGTAAATCTCTGAGAGTGGAGTTGTAGTTTTACTTGGATCAGGAAACTACACCTGTTACTTTGGATAAATGATGTTAAAATGACGCATGTAATTACTAAACGAACTATTTCATCTCAATATTTGGTAATCGAGAAAAAAGAACACTTTTATCCAACTCTTCATGCACATGCACTCATAGACATGTATAATTAATTAATGTCTATTTTGGGTTTAATGTTTGAAATATGCCTGTTGCTTGGAATGTTCTTTTATGTTTGTTTGTTGTTTGTTTTTTTTTGGAAATTATGCTACAACTTCTGAGTATATAAAATGTACAATGTGTATTGTTTCACTTCATTTCTTTTTCAATACTTACGTTTCTTTACTCTTCGATGCTTCCATTTTTAACTCTTGAGATTCTGTCTCCAAAAGTCAAATGTTCGGTTTTTAGTTCTATGCCGTACAGGCACTTATAAAACTGTATCATTCACATGAAATATATTTATAATTATCACAAAATTAAGTAATGATGATACGTTAAGATCTTTACAAAAGTGTTTTAATTCATATATTAGCCCCTTTTGACAGCTTTGTTCAGAAACCTTAGATAGATGTGAAGTAAATAATGTAGACGATATCCAAGTACTTGTTTTGTTTATTCTATGCCAACAACTCGTATTGTAAATCATTTTATGCTTATGTTTATTCTTTTTTCGGCATAATAATTTGTAAGATGCGCTAGCATGATTTTTCTATTATAGACGGCGATGTTCGAGCGAAAAAGCTGCTAATAAAAATAAAGTCAGTACAGACAGTGACCCTCCCTTGTGTACGAGCGAGTTCTCTGTATCCGGTCTGATATTCTCAAACAGCAAAAGGATCCAATAACAGGAATCAAGAATCGTCAAGCGACCTGTGCAGGGCAATTAAAGCGCCTGGACACACAGGAAGTTTAAGGTGAAGCGGCGTGTTTGTTTTCTGCGGTGGCCGTTAGGGGCGCCCCAGGCGTCGAACGACGATGTTGGAGGTCCGACAGTAGGTCTTTAAGTGGTTTCGGTTACAACTGTGTGGGTGTGTTCCATCGGTGAGGACCGAGACTTGTTCGAGTAGTCAGCTGCACAAATAACTGACGCTGGTTTCTACTGCCGCCGATGCGACTCCAGGTGGCCATGCTTGATGGAATTGTGTTGTGTTGAGGCGGTCTTTTTCCGTCCTTTCCCTGGCCGATAAACGATTTCGAAAGGGAAATCAATGACCATCGGAGTGAAGTGTAATTAAAGAGGATCTTGCAGATTGCAGGACTAGCAACGTGTTTGTCTCTTGCGGTGATGTCAGAGGAACGTAAATTGTTTGAGCTTCGTGGGTATAACGGTTAATGTCTCGAGCGGTTGTTACCCAAGCTTGCGGCTTGAATCCCGATCTAAGTCGAGGATTTTTTGAAGCGAAAAAATCTTTCATATGCCTTCCTTCGGAGGGGAAGTAAAGCAGGTTGTCCCATGAAGTAGATTTACTGCATGTAAATGATCCTCAAGCCTAAAAGAGGACACTGAGATAAATTTAAAATCGCATGTTTCGTCGCCCAAGAAATACCTTCTTTCTCCGCTATATGGTGAAAGGAACAGAGCAAAATTTGCGTGGTAAGACGGAAGAGCAAGTCTGATGGCATGAGTCTCGACAGGTGAAATACGTTATGAATTGATGTGAACTGTTCTGTCTTCCTGAACAGTCCTTTGACTTGTAGTATAACTGTTGTATGAGCCATAATGAATTGAAGCTCTGTTGGGTGTAGTGGGAATGTGCTTTAAGATTTAGTATGGAAGCATCTGTAGGTAGTGCAAAGTGAACTTTTGTATCCGATGTGCAGATTATTGTAGTGGTGTTTAAAAGTTTGAATATTAGAATGTCTTGCGATACAAAAACGAACTCAGCCCTTTCGAGGAAAACGTAAAAGGAAACGCAGGAATTATTAGAAAAAGGATTGCAAAAATTAGGAGAAATAAATCTGTAGGTCCTGACGGAATACCAGGAGAAATATTGAAATTGGGAGGGGAAGCCATGATTCCTTACCTTGCTCGGTTAATGGACGTCACTGTAAATAATAATACGATTCCTCAAAATTGGAAAGAGGCAATTGTAGTGCCGATTCACAAGGGAGGAGACAAAAGGATTGTTAATAATTACAGGCCTATAAGTTTGACATCAGTTGTATGCAAGCAGATGGAACACATGGTTGCGGAATATATTAGACGAGTCTGGAATAAACCGACTGGCTTTTTCAAAATCAACACGGTTTTCGTCCTAGCTATTCGTGCGACAGCCAGACTATTTCTTTATGTCAGGACATAGCAGATTCATTAGACGAAGGGAGTAGGGTAGATGCAGTAATATTAGACTTTTCTAAAGCATTTGATCTGGTTCCACATGGCCTTTTAATTGAAAAACTGTCAAAAACTGGATTAGATCATCGAATAATCTTGTGGATAAAAGAATTTCTTACGGGCCGAACTCAAGCAGTCAGAATAGGTGACAAACACTCATCGAAAGCCGATGTAACCTCTGGGTCCCCAGGAGTGTGTTAGGGCCATTGCTATTCTTAGCGTTTATTAATGATATTGCAACTGGAATAAAATCGAAAGTTAGACTTTTCGCTGATGATTGCATAATATATAGGAGTATTGGCGCGTCTTCGGATGAAAATGTTTTACAGAACGATCTTAACTGTTTATGGAACTGGGCGTGCAGAAATAAGATGGAATTAAATCCGGGAAAAGAGTAAATTCATTTGTTTTACCAAATCTCGCTTCGAAAATTAGGGTTTGTGGCAAAATTCGAATGTACACTCGAATTACAAGTTAGGAACTAACGATATTCCGCGTGTAAAAAACTGTAAGTACTTGGGTTTGGTCCTGCGTAGCGACTTGGGTTGGTCGGATCATATTAACAATACGGTCAAAAAATCATGGAGGGCGCTGCACTTTGTAATGCGCATTCTAAAAAACAGTAGTTCGAATGCCCGATCCTTGGCATATACTTCACTTGTCCGTCCTATTTTAGAGTACGGAGCGGCCTGCTGGGACCCGTACAGAAAAGGGCAAATCGAGGCGTTAGATAAAATTCAAAAACGGGCCGGAAGTTTGTAAATCATGGACGCGTTGATGAACGAGATGAATGGGAACCCTTATCTAAGAGACGGGAACGGGCGCGTTTATGCGTAATGTACAAGACATACAAAGGGGACTCAGCATGGGCAGACATCAGTAAAAGATTACAGAAACCTGATTATAAAAGTAGAGGAGACCATCCCTGGAAAATACGATGTAGAAAGCAAAGAACTGATGTAGGCAAGTTCTCCTTTGTGAATCGTACTATAGTAGATTGGAACAAACTACCTGCAAAAGGACTAGAGACTCTTCCTTCTAATGTAGTGAAATTCAAAAATATACTTAATTCTATGTAGGTCATCATTATTAGCACTGGGACTTTTATTATTATTATTATTATTATTATTATTATTATTATTATTCTCATTATTCTCATTATTATAATCGTTAGTATTATTAATAATATAGTCATGTCTCTTATTCAGTGAAGTGAAATGAAGTGAAGTGAAGTGAAGTGAAGTGGAGTGAAGTGAAGTGTTAGAAAAGCTATAAGTCAACATATAGATAACTCAAAATTAATTATAACTAGGATATTAATCTCTAATTCTAATTGTAAGTATATTTGTAAATATTCGTAATAGTTTTGTAATTGTATATCTAATTGTAATAATGTTTGCCACCGAGCATTAGCTCAAAGCGAACTTTAATAAATCTATCTATCTATCTAAAACCCATAAAAAAACACGTTAATTCTTTATTAATTTATTCAATCGTTCAACCAGTGAGTGTCAGCGCAGACTTCCTGGAGACAGTTAAGTTTCCTACTCTTGCGTCTGGGCTAGCTTTTCGATTTTGCCCCATCATCTTCCTAGCAGTCATCTGTTGGTGAATAAAATACGCTTTTTCATATTTTCCCAATATTTCGATCCCCGGAATATTTCGGTCCCCCAATCGTAGAATTGAAGTATTAATTTAGGAATATTATAAAAAGAGTAAATCCTGAACCCAACATCTATTGAAACATTTGGAGGTATTTTTGAGATATGATAATAAGAGCTATTCTGAAATGCCGCAATATTAATCTCATATCACAGTAAATTTTTGAGTTAACAAACCATTCTTAAAAATAATTAGAAAACTTGTACTCAGTAATATCAGTTTCTATGTACTACAAAGAAATCATAATGTAAATATTCTCGACTTTTTTTCTGCATTTTCTGTATTTTTTAATCAGAGGGATATATTAAATTGTTTAAGTAATGTTTTTCAGGCATTCAGCTATATTTAAACAAAAAATGGAAAGAAAAAGTTAGAGCCGAGTTTGAAAAAATAGTGTTTTTGTGTTGCTTATATTTCACTCTGTATAATGCAAAAACTACTGATATTTTCAAAATTGTATGTGATAATAATTAAAGACCAAATTGTGCCAATTGTACAGTTACCAGAACTGGCTGACAAAACGGTCCTTTTTTATAAAAATCATCTATAAAATCCTAAATTGTTGATTGATATTTTCGTGTTTCCGGGCGCGTCAAAAGCTTCGGTTATTAGTCATCAGAGCAGCCGGCTCTGATCGGTAGTTGAATTCTCCTCTATTCAGCGACTGAATGCTGTAACATCCGTCAAGCTTATCTTATATTTGTAGACAAAATGTTCCCTCTAAAAGCGGCTCAGTTGTACTATAGAAGTGGACCCTCGAAACCTTGCAGATGTTCTGGTTCTGATTGCCATCTCTCCGGTCAGAGATAATTTGAAGTGTTGTCGGGACACTCGAGCTTGCCGCCTAACCTAAAGGATTCTATGTTTGTGCAGTGATTATCGCCGGACATGTAAATTGAATTTTGATCGCTGGGTGGTCTGCAATTAAAGAAGAATTAGAGAGCCAAATTACAGAGGGCTCGAGATGTGTGTTTGTTTTCTGTGTCCTGCACTTGGAGGTTTCGTCATCCACGATGAACTATATTTAAGAGTGATTCTCCGAATCATTTTGAAAGATACATTAGGAAACGGTGATGGTACATTTTTTATGGTCACACTTTTCGACAGATATAAAATGTCGGTAATACAGAGGACAAAGCTGTATGTAGCAATAATTTTGTAATTTATTTAATGTCAAATACTGTTAAAATTGTTTATGGCGTACTACGGGAAATGCATTTTGTGCAATACATAATTGTCACGTTTTTGGTGGTGGTGAAAATTAATATATTAAATTAGTTCAAAGAAATGGTCGCCCCGACAGGGATTCGAACCCGGGCCTTCTGGTTTACGCCCAGCTGCTCTAACCTCTAAGCTACCGAGACAACCAACCCTTCGAACAGTTTTTCACGAGCGCGATTATCGCTCCTTGTATGTATATAATTGTCACCTTGCCTGTCACCTTGTTGATGCACTTACGGTCTCGGTAGCTTAGGGGTTAGAGCAGCTGGGCGTAAACCAGAAGGCCCGGGTTCGAATCCTGGTCGGGGCGACCAATTCTTTGAACTAATTCAATTATTAAAATACATTGTGTCTCAGTAACATGGTCACAATTTGGATAGCTGTACGTATGTGGAACATATTCTCCGAACGTAAGTGCATCCAACAAGCTAACGGACAATTAGAAAATTTATTTAATAATTAAATATATATATATATATATATATATATATATATATATATATATATGTATATATATATATATAACGTGCAATAACGGAACGGACTATACATCAGGTCTAAGTATCTGTTCAAAGCGTTCGTTGTCTCGGTGGCTGGGTGGTAAGAGCAACTGGGAATAAACCAAGACACCCAGGTTCGAATCCCAGCCGGGTATTATTCGGTGCTCGCGTTCTTAAATTCTGGGATTCCTGTCCAAAGCCATGCACAAGTTAAATTAAGAATACAAATGAAAACGAAGGCAATGACAAGCATTGAGAAGAAAATATTAGCTCCCAAGTAATAAAAACCATTTGCAAAGGCAAACTAGTCACAGATTTGGGCTTCAGTCGCTCAACATGCCTTCACGAAGGAATCGACTTACAGCTGCAAGGACATGGAGAAGGATAACTTGAATAACTACATTCCTCACTAACTCTAACTTCTTCCTCACTGACTCTAACACTTCCTAACTAATTCTGTAGAAGACGTGCACAGAAAGTGAGGTTACATTTATGTGCAGAAACAAACCATACGACCATCTTACCATTTGCTCAAAGAATGAGGCAGTCATAAATAATTATCATTTTAAAGTTATTTTACTGTTGACTGTTTATATATGATTTTGTTGACGTTAATACATGTGTAATTTATTAATGTACTTAATTGTAAATTGAACTACTGAAGATGGAAGAGTTCCCGAAACACGTGTCTGGCTTATGTAATCATATTAAAATTACATTTAATACTATTGTGGTAGATACCTCAACTTCCCCAGATAGTTTACGGGGGTATTTGATCCAGAAGCTGAAATACTTACCTACCAGAATACATCTTACAGGCGTTTTAGTAATTTAGAATTGCACAGGTAATGCATGGAATTGCATGGTAACTAATACATTAAATATCATTGTTACAATAAATATTTAATACTTCTTTGACACCGGGAGCGGTAGCTCAGTGCATCAACTGATGTCACTGCAGCGCCTCTGACCGGGAGGTCCTAGGTTCCACTCCCCACGGCGGCAGGAATTTCGACACTAGCTTTTCAGCTAGGTCGAATTAAGTCGCTGTCTGGAGGAGAATCCTAGCGGCCGGCTGCTCTGATCGGTAGATTTCCATGGTTTCTTCGATCATCACCAGGTGAATGCCGGAGTAGTACCCTACCAAACGGGCCACGGACCGCGCGCGAACTGTCCTTCCTCTTCCTTGTCCTATCCTCTCCCCTTACACACACATACACTTACACTAACATGCACTACACTACCACATATTCCGGGAGACCGGTCGGGAGCTTAGAGCTTGTCCCGGCTGGGCGGTGCGCCGCTAGTGGGAGAGTCCTGGTTAGGGGGAAAACCCCACCAACCGAAGGTAGGTCGGCGCCGGATCTCGCCATTCAGCTGGGGGAGATCACCGCCATCTCGCTAGAAAATAACATGCACTACACTCACGGGACTAATGACCAAAGCCGTTGACGCGCCCGGAAACAAGAAAAATCAATCAATCAATTCTTCTTTGAAGTTCGGCGTAGTCTCTAATTGTATAGAAACAGTTCCGCAGCAAAAAAAGATTTTTCTTCGCATATAAACTTGCGTTTCGATTTTAATTGTGTAATGTGATCTGGAAATGTGTTGTAATATTATGTGCATGTATTGCTTAAGAATTAATTTAGTGAGTTGTCACTTATACGTGATGAATATGATTACAAAGATAGACATCTATATTCGTCGAAAATACATTTCAACATTTGAGCAAGTCTTTTCTTTTAACAAAAAACAAAGATTTGTTAATCAAGAGACAAGAGAATGGCATAATTTCTAGCTTGTTAAAGAGGGATTGACAGTGGGTGAGCTTGTTTATTATTCATACAATAATTTTCTGAAATATAAATGTGTGATAGCCATAGAAGGTGTTTCCGCATAATATCATTCCATATGTCCGGCAGGAATTAACATTCGCGAAATATACACAACGAACAGAATAAAAGATGACTCAATTTGAAAGAAATCTTAACGTGTAGCACTTAATTGTATGTCGAATTTCTTTAAATGGACGCTCTTTTTGAGTGTTGTTTAAATTGAGAGACCCAGACATTTTCTTACCTTAACACAAACTAATATCATATTTTTCATTTCCAATGGAGCTTGTGATTACCTGTTTGTAAAGCAAACTTCATTAAAATCGTTTTCCCTCTGTTTACTATTAATTTTTGTTACGAAACAAATTTTAAACATCTGAAATCGTAGATTAATAATTTTTACAAAGAATGCAACATCAGTATTAGATCTGGTTTGTAATGATCGAAGGCATACTTTTTGTGAAAGAAAGAAAATAGGTTGTGAGATCGAACCTTATACTCAATGGGATAGGGGGGATTGCACGCACCTTGAATCCCGTGTTCAAATGTCAAATAATTGGGAAGATTAGTAAATAATGTTTTTTCGGCCCGGTATTCCTACTCTTTGCGATACATGTTTATGATACGATGATATGCAATCTAGAACAACAGTACCATAGGAATTCCATAGTCCATAATTCATTCATAGAGCCAAATGCATTCGTCAGTGGCGTTAAAAGCTTTCGAAACATCTAAAACATTCCAGTAATTGCTGCATTTTGATTCGTTGGCGAAACATTAAAGATAAAAAGATTTTCCTTTAATTTTTGATTTTCTAAACCATGTTGAGAGACTGTCAATGACCACAGAACCTTCAGCACTAGCTGTCAAAACGATACTTCCGTTTAAAAATCGCTCTGTAACAATGGAACATCGTAAAGCATTAATGAGCATCAGTGACCGACTTCCGTAATACTAGAAAACTGTGGCAGATTTCGTAGAGATGTGCTTGGATGTTTCTAAAGGGGTATATCTTCAAGTGGTAATCCTATCTTTTACTGCATTAGTTAAGGATGGTGGAAAGTAAACCAATGTACCTCCAGGTTCACCGCGTGGATAATTTGTCGTTTTATGTTCTGACCTGCTTGTGTGGAGAAATTTCTCTGGGGCAAATCTCAAGAGTACTATTTGCGAATAACTCTTATAAGTTAAACTCTTAAATAAGGGATGATAATGTCCATAATTTATTCAGTGGGGCTCATCAGCTTACGTAGCTTCTAATTAACGGGATTCTGTTATTAATAAGTTCGTTGACAACGGAGTTCTAATGTAGATGTTTCTTTGCTACGTAGAGTTAAAAAAAGTCAATTAACTTACAAACCGCAATATTTTTGTGTTAAGGGAGTTGATGATTTTTAAGAATGTAAAAATGTTCCGTCTTTTCGGGCACCCTTGAATAACTTCGTCTCGACCGCGGTAGTGGTAGCGAAAAAACAAAAATAGAGTTGAATAGCTTGTAAGTGGATATACTGAGCTGAAAATAATGATGAGACATATTGTGTCGTTATTTGAATTTTGCTTTTTTTTGTTCTTTATAGATTTCTAAGTATTAAACGGTAAATGCCCGATGTCATGATGAAGTACACTACAGAGGATTCCCGAGCAATAGTTAGTTGTGCAAGAAGTGTTAAAATATTTTAACGATCGAACGCTGACAGAAGGTCCAAGGGGTTTTGTCGCCTCAGATCAATAGAACCAGTTTACGCTCGTGGTATCCACGACATTTTATTGTTTACCTACTATTAAATATTCAGATTCACTTATTTGCTAATTAACTAGTTGTTAAATTGTCTCGGTTTGGCTATTCATATTTCCTTTTCATAATTCCCTCTCTTAATTCCCTGCCTAAGAGAACATCTAGCATCATT
Source organism: Teleogryllus oceanicus (assembly GCA_964035755.1). Taxonomy (NCBI): domain Eukaryota; kingdom Metazoa; phylum Arthropoda; class Insecta; order Orthoptera; family Gryllidae; genus Teleogryllus; species Teleogryllus oceanicus. Next base: position 63,345,369 of record CAXIVR010000013.1, read on the forward strand.
CAACTGTTTTCATATTTCCCTCGTAACCACCATCTTCTCGATCCAGCTTAAGTTATGCAGTGTATGTGGAGCTGTGTATCGATGGCAATAGTAAGCAAAAACGTAGCAGTAAAAATAAACAAATGTTTTGGATCAGATGTCGCGGTAGGGAGATTGGTTGCAATAATATGGATATGATAGAATGTGGATATTAAACAAACTGCTTAGAGGAGAAACAGGTTGCTCTCCAGATTCAACACAACTCGTAAATAGTAAAGAATTCAGTCATACTTAAATTTATTTATAATTTTTAAACCGTAATTCTATATAATTTTGAAGTTTTTGTTTAAATACGCCAAGAAACACTTTTGATTTAGCTTCTTTGAGGCTGTTTTTCTTTCCTGCTTCAAATTAACATTTTATGTGTTTTTATTAATACATTTATAATATCTAAGTAATAATCTTATGAAATTTAAACGGGTTGAGTGCGGCACTTTATTCTAGTTAATATTTACCTTTTGATATAATATTTCACGCTTGTTACTTCAAGCAGTAACTACATTACCTGGGAGACCGACTTTTAAAGATGGAATCGAAGCGTTAAACTTAACGACACAGAAAATTTTAGTATCAGTATTTTTAACAAGCTGGACAACGAAACCTTCAGTTACAGAACATGCCCACACACATTATGCAGCACAAACATGAAATACGATACTGCAAAATACGTAGCAATCAGCGAAAAGCCCTCGCGTAAAAAAGAGAATTAAACGACAGGTGTGTGTTTTAACGCAAGTAGTGAGGATTATAATCCGCGAGCGGAGGCACTGGGTGAAGATACTAATCTGCAGTGTCGCGGTGCCGAGCCAACGGCTCGAAACAACAGGTGGAAGTGGCTGGCGCGGTGTTCGCAGGTGTTCGTCTCGGCCAATCATGTCCATTAGTGTACGTAAGGAGGCGGTCCTGCTCCGTAATTAAAGAGTCCCCGCGCTTGCAGATTGCGGTGGATAGCGGAATTGTTGGTTTTCCGCGGAGACCACCCGGAGCGCTGCTGTGGCCGTGTCGGAGCAACGGACTACCTGCGACCGGCCGCAGTGTGTTTGCGCGTAGGCAGACACTCGTGTCACGTGGAGAAGTAAATAAGTGTGTCGGGGACATGAAATGAATAAAAGGAGCGCGGTCGCTCTTTCTTAGTGTACGTCAATCCACGTTCCTCCTCCGTTTTTTCCTCTCTCCCTCCCCTCTCAATCTCTCTCAGTCTCTCTCTCTCTTTTTTTCTCTTCCCTTATCTCTTTTTTTTTCTTTTTACATTTTTCCGTGTCCCTCCCTTTTTTTTCTCTCTCTCTCTCCCTCTTTCTTTTTTGTCTCTTCCCCTTTTCTCTCTCTCTTGATCTTATTTTCTGTCTCTCCCTCTCTTGATATCTTCTTCCGTCTCTCCCTCTCTTAATCTCTTTTTCGGTCTCTCCCTCTATTGATATCTTTTTATGTCTCTCCCTCTCTTGATCTCTTTTTTGTCTCTTCCTCTCCTGACTTTCTCTCTTGATCTCTCTTGATCTCTTTTTCTGTCGCTCCTTCTCTTGATCTCTTTTTCTGTCTCTCTCTCTCTCTCTTGATCTTATTTACTGTCTCTCCCTCTCTTGATCTCTTTTTCTGTCTCTCCCTCTCTTATCTCTTTTTGTCTCTCCCTCTCTTATTCTTTCTTCCTCCTCTTCCCTTTTTCTTCCACTGTCATTTCCTTACCCTCCTCTCCCTCTCTCACTCCTCCTGCTAATTACTCCCCACTGATAAGATACGCGGAGAATATAAACAAGTTTCGAAGACTCTTCCTCAATTACACCAAAAGTGAAACGTGAAAATTGTAGTGAATATGAACAAAATTCCAATATTGCATTTTAATGGAAAACATATGCTGATATTTATCAAGTTATTCCTCTTTATTATTATTATCTTCCTATCTCCTCCCCACCTCCCTCTCTCTCTTTCCACATGCTGGTTAACAGTTTTGAAAAATAATGCAATTTTTGTAAACCAATGCACACTAAAATGATCTGTAGAAGGAGAGAATAAATGTCTCTATGTCATTTTGCTGAGAAACAACTGAGCAAACGTTCGTCAGTGATTTTATTGCTGTTCCAGAACATCAAGATGCTTTTCCTCGAAGCGAGTCGAATCACAGAGAAAAGGGCTTAATTTTACTGAGAGGAAAAACTTCTTTGCTCGAATATACATATAGAAATGATTAACATATTTTTGAGTATATAGAGTTCGGAACCGGATTGACTGTTGTTGCCGTGCATATTAACTACTGATTGATTGATTGACTTTTTCGTGTTTCCGGGCGCGTCAACTGCTTCGGTCATTAGCCCCGTTAGTGTAGTGCATGCTTTTTTCTCGGAAGATGGCGGTGCTTTTCCCCCGCTGGATGTCGAGATCCGGCGCCGACCTACCGTCGGCTAGTGGGGTTTCCGCCTAACCAGGACTCTCCCACCAGCGGGGCACCGCCCGAGCCGGGACAAGCTCTGAGCTCCCGACAAGGTCTTCCGGAACATGTGGTAGTGTAGTGCATGTTAGAGTAAGTGTGTGTGTAAGGGGGAGAGGATAGGACAAGGAAGTGGAAGGACAGGTCGCGCGCGGTCCGTGGCCCGTTTGGTAGGGTACTGCTCCGGCATTCGCGTGGTGTTGATCGGAGAAACTACGGAAAACTACCGATCACAGCAGCCGGCCGCTAGATTCTCCTCCAGACAGCGATTGAATTCGACCATAGCTGAAAACCTAGTGTCGAAAATCCTGCCGCCGTCAGGACTCGAACCTAGGACCTCCGGGTTAGAGGCGCTACAGTGACATCAGTTGATGCACTGAACTACCGCTACCGGTGTTAACTACTGTCATTAGCGCCATTTGTAAATATTTTTACTCAGGAAGGGTTAGTATTTCTCCTCCACTCAGTGGTAAAATGCTGCGCCGATTGATTGAGTGATAGTGATTCCGTCACAACTACTAAGGTTATTAGTCCCGTAAGTGTAATACATATTATACTCGGGAGGTGGCGGTGATCTTCCCTCGCTGTGCAGTAGCAGAGCATGTTAAAGTTCGTGTGTGTGTGTGTGTGTGTAAGGGATGAGGATAGGACAAGGAAGAGGAAGGAAAGATAGAACGTTATTCGTGGTCCGTTTGTTAGGGTTCTGCTCCGGAATTCGCCAGATATTGATTAGAGAGAAAACGAAAAGAGCAGCGTCGGGACTCGAACCCTAGAACCTCCGGGTTACATGCAGTGCCAGCATCAATGCTGGCTCTGATTAATCTCGACCGCTTCGAGGCAGAAAGTGAGGTTTGAAAATTGCAATGTGATCGTAGAAACCGTTCAAAGCAGCCGGTCGTGCGAATTACCATCCAGAGATACTGAATTTTACCCAGCTATTCATCTAGAATCGAAAATCCATCATTATCAGCCCCTTCCAGCCAGAGGTGCATCAAAAAATCATTACTGGTTCCGAGTTAACGGATACGGCGAAACCCCAAGTTTGTACAAAAAAATAAACAGTGAATGTGGGTATGTGTGTCACACATAGACACAAAAACTACTCGACCGAGATCCATGCAGTTTTCACACTGTTTATAGTGGTAATGAGAGTGTTTAAAGAGTAGTTTGAATGAAATCGGACACGGCAGGCGTTGTTAGTGATAATGTTTTCTCTTATGACGACTCAATCTCTCCTGAACCATACGCAACCCGCCGCACGGTCGAGTATTAAGCTCTTCTTCACTGCGTATAAGTATTCTGCCCCTGCAATTGTGTAATATCGGCCGGAATTAGTACTGAAACTCGTGCAACGGGAGTTATTACGTGAAACTCGGGAGAACGTTTTACAACAGGATACTTGAAAACTATGTCCAAATTAGGCCATAGATCAAAACCGTACTTGCGAGAAAGTCTTCCATCTGTTAGAATGTTTTTACAGCGTGGCGTAAAACGTGATTAACAATCATGTGAGCAGTAGTGTTTTGTGTAATACACAAAGTAGAAAAGCATTGCTGGGTCCACCATTAATAAATAATCAGCTGATGGATTATGGCACACCTTAGCCTAAGCTTCCCCGATTACTGTGCCTTGACGCAATCCGATTCTTTACCAATCCGACCGGGAGCGGAAGCTCAGTGCATCAACTGATGTCACTGCAGCGCCTCTGACCGGGAGGTCCTAGGTTCGAGTCCTGACGGCGGCAGGATTTTCAACACTAGCTTTTTAGCTTGGCCGAATTCAGTCGCCGTCTGGAGGAGAATTCTAGGGGCCGGCTGCTGTGATCGGTAGTTTTCCGTGGTTTCTCCGATCAACACCAGGCGAATGCCGGAGCAATACCCTACCAAACGGGCCACGGACCGCGCGCAACTTTCCTTCCTCTTCCTTGTTCTATCCTCTCCCCCTTACACACACACTTACATTAACATGCACTACACTACCACATATTCCGGGAGACCGCTCGGGAGCTTAGAGCTTGTCCCGGCTGGGGTGGTGCCCCGCTAGTAGGAGAGTCCTTGAAACCCCACTAGCCGACGGCAGGTCGGCGCCGGATCTCGCCATCCAGCCGGGGAAGACCACCGCCATCTCCCGAGAAAAACATTCACTACACTAACGTGACTAATGACCAAAGCAGTTGACGCGCCCGGAAACACGAAAAAACCAAACCAAACCAAACCAAACCGAGGTTCACCGTAAACTCGAGATTAACCAAATAATCCAAAACGTGAAATTCATGACTCAGGTCCAACTAACCCCGGACGGCGTGTAGGTGGGGCGGGAGCGGCGCCGTCACATCTGTTTGTTTTCTGCGCGGCCGCCAGGAGCGCTGCGGTCGCCCGCCGCCGCCGCCGCGTCATTGGTGCGTGCGTGAGCGCCTAAGCCTCCCCGGCGGCGCCGCACGGCGCGCCACAATCGCGATTAACCATCGCCCGACAAATTGAGGCGGCAGCGCAGGTCTCGCTCATTCGCTCGGTACACTACTTACTGCAAGTATAGTGTTCGCGGGGAAATGGATTTTCATGTTAAGTGGCCGGTGCAGGGGTTGCGTGTTCGATATTATCGAGATCCGGGTAATCGGGGAGAAAGAACATGTTACAAAGACGCCGAAAATGATATGTTTAGGTTATTGTTATCAAAACCTGTACTCTATGGATCGAAGTCAATTCTAGTGATCTTTGCTTTCCTCCCGTTTTCTGATAAACCTAGGCGATGATAAATGGTCTGATCTAATTTCTGTAATATTTATTCCTTCTATGCAGAACGTTGGAAAATTAAATTGGGTTCGATTTTTTTCTCGTCACTGATCGATGCTTACTACAGTAAACGAAAGTTCATGTTAACTGGTTGGCACAGGGTTTGATTTTATCGAGATCCGGATAATCGGGGAGAAAGAACATGTTACAAAGACCCTGAAAATGATATGTTGGCGTTATTGTTATCGAAAACTGTACTCTATGGATCTAACACAATTCTAGTGATTTTTACGTTTCTCTCGGATTCTGATAATCCTATGCTATGATAAATGGTCTAATCTAATTCCAGTATTATTTATTCCTTCTTTGCAGAATGTTCGAAAATTAAATTTGATTCGATCCGCTCATGTCACTGATCGATTCCTGGCTACACTGCCTACTACAGTAAACGTTCAGATTAAGTGTTCATTGCAAGGATTGCGAGTTCAATTATATCGAGACCCGGGTAATCGTGGAGAAAGAACATGTTACAAAAAACCGAAATATGTTGGAGTTATTGTTATCAAAAACTTTAGTATAAATCTAAACTACTTCTGTAATTTTTGCTTTTCTCCCGTTTTTTGATATTCCTATCCAACGATAAATGGCTTTTATCAAATTTCTATAAAATTTCTTCCTTCTATTGAAAACGTTCAGAAATTAAATTGGACTCGAAGCGTTTCCGTCATCGATCAATATGCTACCGACTACAGTAATCTAATATTAATGTAATGCGGCTGGGGCACCCGTTGCGTGCTTGATTTTGTCGAGATCCGGATAATCGGGGAGGGAGAATTTGCTGCAAAGACACCGAAAAATTGCTAGAGTTTGGAGTCTATCATGAGATTTTAGCGATACGTTCCGAAAATTTGAAAATGAAATTTCGATCGTCGCCTTTTCGTCACGGTTAATTTTTTCATTTGTCTACTTACTATAAATATTACATTAATCGAAAATTATATTCACATTACGTGCGCGGGGAGATTATGTATACGCCCTTTTCTGCGTACTGCATTGAACATATTGTTTATTCGATTCAATCACACATAATGAACCCTAGCTCAAAGGATGAAGAAGAAAAATGTGGGTATATGTATTATCTCTTTCCTTTCTTCGTTTCTTTTATTTAAAATGTTATTTTTCTGAGTCATGAGATCGGATTGGGTAGTTTTTGTGTGCCATTTGATCAGTACTTACTGCAAGTACTTTGTCGAGGAAATTAAAATTGATGTTATGTGAAATCAGGTAAAATTTACCTAGTTTATTGTTGCTTTTGTTGAGTTTAGATGGTGCAAGTGAAATTGATGAAACGGTTACATTCAAAATGTCATAATGCAAGAGACAATACCTGCTATGTTTGGCCAACGCAATGTAATTTGGTTTATTTGACACCTCTACTTGAAAGCTAATAGTTCCTTCGAATTAATGAATTCAGGTAATCAGGTTTAAAAAGATAAATTTTCTAATAACTAATACTGAACGGTCACTTCTATTTTCTATTACATATTGTTACAGTAACCGCTATCGACACTAATTGCAAGTCAAATAAAAAAATCAACAGAAGGTTATTGTAATGGGGTAGCCGTCTCAAAGTTCCTTTGCTTGTGATATTGTCAGCTCGATGTCTAGCTAATTTGCGAAACCGGAGTAAGACTTTCAATCACGAATTCATAACGAGTACCAGGTCTGTAATAATGATGTCATTACCATGTTGAAATCAATGCATGAAAGCAAGTATGACATGATACTCGGCCAGTTAATTAAGATATATCCTTCATGCTTGTGTGGACACTACAAAGGATATCATGTTTTCTTTTCCAGGAAGTTGAGTCGTCAAAATTTCCCAGCCACACTACTATGTGATGCCTCCTCTCACTTCAATTATAATGTTAAAATGTAAGCAGAATTAATGATGCATCCTGTATGAGCTCAGCACGATTTTATGCTCTGAGTTTGACTAGATACATTTTCACGTCACTCGCGTCAAAAAACTGGAACTTATTATAAGCACTTTTTACAATCGAAAAAAATTACCCTGTACACCTTCAATACGTTTTTCTTCCTGTACACATACATACAGTCACCGTTTCTTAAAACCCCGCAATTATTTGAACGGGAGAGAAGAAAAAAATATTATTACTCAAATTAATGCGAGGAAGACAGAATATAAGTACTCATTCTAAAAGGAATTTGTTTTTATTATCTGAAGCATGACGTTATATTTATTTAGTTCACAGGGTTATTTCATAAAAAGTAGACCTATGAGTTTTATAACCTCAATTTTCAGGAGGTTTTGTATAATTCGAGTGTATTAATTGCCCTGCACATGTGCAGAGTTTGTTGACAAATTTAAGAGTGCTTGAAATTCAAATTCTTGTACCGAATGTACCGATAAAAATTGTATTTACGTGGTTTTTTGAAGAAAAGTTATAAGTGAAGTTTTAGGATGGAATTAATAGACAAGTGGACAAATACAACACCCACAGGAAAGACAAACGGCTAAGGCCATCTCAAGAAGGAGATTATAAAAACGAGATATTGTATTACTAAATTTTAACATATTTTCGACTGTACCTAGATAGCTATGTCGAATTCAGGCGTTCGGTCTCTGGAGGACATTTTTTAACCTTTCGCTTTACACAAACTGACACACAAGCACTTATACATACATGCACTAATTACCGTACGTGTCAGGAGAGCAGGTGGAAGCTTACACTTAGTAAATAAATCGTGTTTTCAAAACCTCTATTGAAGCTCACTTGCTAACAGTCATTGTCCTTCGGAACGTTTTCACATATGAAACGTTCATAGTAGAAGAAAAGTTTGCACTCAAAATTTCACTGTTCCTCGAAAGTATACGTTGCGTAGCGACAGAGGAGATAAAGTATATCTATCTAAGGAAGATATTAAAATATAGAATATACGAGTTCTAGGTTCGAGTCCCGACAGCGACAGGATTTTCGACATTAGCTTTTCAGCTAGGTCGAATTCAGTCGCTGTCTGGAGGAGAATTCTATAGGCCGGCTGCTCTGATCGGTAGTTTTCCGTGGTTTCTCCGATCAACACCAGGTAAATGCCGGAGCAGTACCCTACAAAACGGGCCACGGACCTCGCGCAATCTTTCCTTCCTCTTCCTAGCCCTATCCTCTCCCCTTACACACACACTTACACTAACATCCACTACACTATCACACACGGTGGGAGACAGGTCTGGGACTTAAAACTTGTCCCGGTTGGGGTGGTGTCTCGCTGGTGGGAGAGTCCTGTTTAGGAGGAAACCCCACTAGCCGACGGTAGGTCGGCGCCGGTTCTGACCATCGAGCGGGGTAGACCACCGCCATCTCTCAAACAAGAACAGGCACTACCCTTACGGATATAATGACCATAGTAGTTGACGCGCCTGGAATCACTAACAATTAATCAAGTCAACCAGCAAAAATTGGGCCGAGATTCGAACTCAGGGAGTTGGTGTTTCGGTAATTCGCCATGTGATTTACCGGTACACCACACAGTCTGTTGAGCCGTACTCACTTTTGCCGACGCGTAAAGAAAACTAAATATCTCACCTATAATTTATAAGTTACGCAATTTTGAAAAAGGCAGAGAGTTCAATGAAAATTGGAACATGTTGTTTTTAAGCGTCCTTTACTCTATCCGTGAGACCAAAGAATTAAAGCCGTTTTTCAGAAAATTTGAACATGTTGATACTTTATGCCTTAAGTCCTCCAATAACCAAATTTGAATTTCAAACATGCAGGGTACAGTTCAGTGGGAGAATGTTGGATCAGTTTGGAAAATATCGTCTGAACGATGTAGATGCTATCGTTACCACAAAGAAAGAAGTTTTGGTCAATTGAGTTTCAGTTTCACGGACCCACAACACGTGAATTATAATTACATATCGTTTTATAGTAAATAATTTACCACATATAGAAGTAAGATATTTCCGCCTTTTGTTACCAGGGCACGACAAAGTTTGATGTCGAAAATACACCATTTCCCGCCCCAAAATAACAATATTTCTCTTTACTTTTTACGTAGTAAGACAAGAGAGAAAAACTAAAGTAATTTACACCAAAAATGATTATCGAAGTGCTGAAATGGTGGATCAATTGCAAAGAAAAAATTGTACTGCAAAAATTTCTAACAATTATATTTTAAAATCATGATGAAAGCTTCCTGATGTATCCTTCAACATGGCCCCCATCCTCCAACAGAAGACACTACAATTCAACCCATCCGATAAACTTCAAGTGAAATAATGAAAGTTCCGTACATTGAGGCCATCACCCTGTTAGTTATGCCTACTGAGTTAACTATGCTTTGACTATTTCATTTCGAAAAGCATGTGCCGTGATGCCGGGGTCTACCCATCTGATTTTGTCACACTACTGCGCCGGTAACCGCTAAGTTCGATCTGCCGGCTCAGTATGCCATACAAGCAATCAGGAAATGTTACGCCGTGTTCGTTTTGCCAACTAGTCGCGTACAGCGGAGTAGATCGGTGCTGTACGTTCTGGGAAAGGCAGGAAGTGTGCGGCTGAACGGGCTTTGTCAATGTGATATGCGAAAGTGACAAGGAAGTTGCAATCGTAGAAACAAAGCAACGCGGATGTGGGAGTCGGAGATTGAGAATTTAGCGAGTGTTGGAGCGCCAGGGTGAAGAGGAGAGGAGAAAGGAAGTAACTTGGGCGATGGAGGCGGAAGGGATTCTCGATGTGGGTGATTACTAGGGAGGGGAGGACACTGAAGGAGAGTAGATGCGAGGGTGGAGTTGGAGGCAGGAGCAAAAGGGGAAGGGGAGGGGGGGCGGGGAAAGGGGGGGGAGAAGGGCGGGGAGGAGTCGGAGAAGGAGTCGGAGAAGGAGTCGGAGAAGGAGTCGGAGAAGGAGTCGGAGAAGTAGTCGGATCGCAGAAGGAGTCGGATCGGAGGAGGAGTCGGATCGGAGGAGGAGTCGGATCGAAGGAGGAGTCGGATCGGAGAAGGAGTCGGATCGGAGGAGGAGTCGGATCGGAGGAGGAGTCGGATCGAGAAGGAGGCGGAGAAGTAGGCGGATCGGAGAAGTAGTCGGATCGGAGAAGTAGTCGGATCGGAGAAGGAGTCGAATGGCGGAGGAGTCGGATCGGAGGAGGAGTCGGATCGGAGGAGGAGTCGGATCGGAGGAGGAGTCGGATCGGAGGAGGAGTCGGATCGGAGAAGGAGTCGGATCGGAGAAGGAGTCGGATCGGAGAAGGAGTCGGATCGGAGAAGGAGTCGGATCGGAGAAGGAGTCGGATGGGAGGAGGAGTCGGATCGGAGAAGGAGTCGGATCGGAGGAGGAGTCGGATCGGAGGAGGAGTCGGAGCGGAGGAGGAGTCGGATCGGAGGAGGAGTCGGATCGGAGGAGGAGTCGGATCGGAGGAGGAGTCGGATCGGAGGAGGAGTCGGAGACACCTGCGAGGGCTGGGGCTGGGGCGGAGGTGTGGCTGTGGTGAAGCGAGACCCACGGGCTATGCCCTGAGCAGAGATGGGAGCGGGCGGGGAACGTAATGGTGGCAGGTCGTGCAAAGGCGGAGGAGGAGGGGGGGATGTCAGTGGGACGGGGTTGGAAGCGAAGACGGTAGTGCGACGCGGGGGGGAAAGGCCGGGGACCGCTAGCTCGAGGCGGGGGCGGACCGCAGAGTTCGATACTCCCGTCGTCTCCCTTCGATCTCCCTCCTGGAACGTTTTGCGGAAGGGGATTTTCACTCGAACTGAATTGCCCGCACTTCACATTAATATGTCCAAGAACATTCGCGGGCCGTCAGGTGTATTTAATAGTCGCATTGGCACACTTAGCATCCTCGCTATTTTTTAATATTAATAACAACCATTATCTTTTTGAAATTTAATTTTATCTTCATATACAATTTCGGTTAACGTTATTTATTTTTAAAATGTAAAATTTGTAAATTGTTTATAATTGCTTCAAAGGCAATATTATCTAAGTGGCGATCGTATATTTCCTTCTTTATAATAAGTACCGCAATGAAAGTTTTTTTACGTCTTGAAAAACCCAAACTGTAAATCTAACTGTTAATAATTGCTGTTGTCACGAATCTCTTAATGTTCAGAAGCATTATAAATAATTCATTTGTATGTAATATCACGAGTAATATGAAGCTGAAGGGATTTCAGGAAGAATGCATTCTATTTTATCACGTACACATTTTCTTTTCTTGGAGCGAAGGTATATCAGCCGTTCAATGGTTTTGTACATTGCAGAAGGGTAGGACAATACTAATTAATTGCATTTATCACAAATGATATGAGGACGCATATATCACTACATGACTTCTTAACTTAAAACCCTTGTTATATAAATATTTCACCATAGAACATTTCAATCTTGGTTTTCTTGATCGTTCGCTTTGATTGATTGATTGATTTTTTTGTTTCCGGGCGCGTCAACTGCTTCGGTCATTAGTCCCGTTAGTGTAGTGCATGCTTTTCTCTCGGGTGATGACGGTGATCTTCCCCCGGCTGGATGGCGAGATCCGGCGCCGACCTACCGTCGGCTAGTGGGGTTTCTGCCTAACCAGGACTCTCCCACCAGCGGGGCCCCGCCCCAGCCGGGACAAGCTCTAAGCTTCCGACTGGTCTCATGGAATATGTGATAGTGTGGTGCATGTTAGTGTAAGTGTGTGTGTGAGAGGAGATAATAGGACAAGGAAGAGGAAGGAAAGATCGCGCGCGATCCGTGGCCCGTTTGGTAGGCTACTGCTCCGGCATTCGCCTGGTGTTGATCAGAGAAACCACGGAAATCTAGCGATCAGAGCAGCCGGCCGCTAGAATTCTCCTCCAGGCAGCGATGAATTCGACCCAGCTGGAAAACTAGTGACGAAAATCCTGCCGCCGTGGGGAGTGGGAACCTAGGACCTCCCGGACAGGAGCGCTGCAGTGACATCAGTATTACTGAGCTACCGCTACCGGTTTGATCGTTCACGCCACCACACTCATAGATCACTACGTGGATGTTTGCAATGATTGTTACGTGTAGTATGAGCTCCAGCACAGAAAAGCCATGCCTGTGTTCACAGATGTAACGGTTTCTAGCTTGACTCGATAAGTGACCACCAGCCGTCTTCGAAAAAAGTAGTATAAAAAATTTAACAATCAAAGATGATTGCTAGGGAACGGAATTTTTGCAATAAAAATGGAAAATGTTTACATATAATATATGCACTTATTTTTTTCAAAATATGTAAGAAAAAATAGAACATTTGTAAAATAAAAATTCATTATTGTGTTTAAAATTGTTCTCTACAAGCATTTTCTGATCACAAAACGTCGCCGCTTAAGGTTCTCGAGTGGCTGAAATAGGTTTTATCTCTACTGAAGTAATTGTACACTAGACTTCGCCGCATATAAGAATTTTATTCGAGATATAAAAAAACATTCGTCGCGTGTTTACGAGGAGCCGGTGTAAAAGTGAATACCATATAACGAGTATACCGTATACCGTATAACGAGTGATGGATCCCAGAAGAGGGGATTAAAGGATTTTGAACAACGCGGTAAGACAATTTTCTTTAAAAAATATTTGTTAATTTTCAATCGAGTAACGAATTTGCTGTTTGAAACATAACCAAGCGAAGTAAGTGAGGGGGGTAAGTTTGACAATTTATGGCAGATATATGATGGTAATACAAGCGAAGTAGCATTACATTTGATTTATAAGAAAAATGATTCCGTAACAAGTATTGCAAACGTGCATCCAAAATTTTCCATTTCGATGTGTAAATATAATAAAATGTTGCGAAATATGTAAGATATAAGTCGTAATAGATAAAATATGTAAGTATACCAAAAAATGTAAATATAGGTAATTATACTAAAACATTCAAAAATATGTAAAATAAATGTAGTTTTCATTTATTCAGAATGTTTTGTAAACTCTAGAAAATATAATTGAATGTGGGTATCTAGTCCTTAATTACATAGATTATTTACATAGTTATTATTTACATAAATTATTACATAGTTTATGTAATTATATAGAAATCCTTTCCCTATGATTACAAATATAGTTCAAATGTTGTCCAACTTTGCAATCAATGATTTTGCTTTACGTCTTCAGATTATTTGCCATTAAGGAGATGGTTAAATCCGAGACAGCAACACCGAAAGTTACGTCATCACTCTCTCTGCTGGAGGATTATCGTCTGTGTTTTCGATTGCGAGGCTTGCGGATCGGGGGCGGCGAATCTGGATTGCGCCGGCGCCCGCCCCCGCCGCCCGCCGGTGGCGTCGCGACGCCTGCCCCGGGGCGGCGATCGGCAAAGCACGTCCAGCGGCTCCCATTCGCCAGCGGAGCGTGACGCCTCGCCCGCGCCACGCCCCCTCCGCCAACACCGCCACCACCACCACCACCACCACCACCATACTGCACATCTTTACTCCTACGTCTACATCCACCTCTGTCTGCATCTATACCACCACCGCCTCCTCCTCCTCTTTACCACCACCGGTAGCGGTCGCTCAGTGCATCAACTGATGTCTCTGCAGCGCCTCTGACCGAGAGGTCCTAGGTTCCCACCCCCCACGGCGGCAGGATTTTCGACACCAGCTTGTCAGCTAGGTCGAATTCAGTCGCTTTCTGGAGGAGAATTCTAGCGGCCGACTGCTCTGATCGGTAGTTTTCCGTAGTTTCTCCGATCAACACAGGCGAATGCCGGAGCAGTACCCTAACAAACGGGCCACGGACCGCGCGCGATCTGTCCTTCCCTCTTCCTTGTCCTATCCTCTCCCCTTACACACACACTTACACTAACATGCACTACACTACCACATATTCCGGGAGACCTCCCGGGAGCTTAGAGCTTGTCCCGGCTGGGGTGGTGCCCCGCTGGTGGGAGAGTCCTGGTTAGGGGGAAACCCCACTAGCCGACGGTAGGTCGGTGCCGGATCTCCCCATCCAGGGGGGTAAGATATCCATCTCCCGAGAAAAAAGCATGCACTACACTAACGGGACTAATGACCAAAGCAGTTGACGCGCTCGGAAACAAAAATATCAATCAATCACTAAGTTCCGTCTCGATCCAGTCACTCACACCTAGCAGTAAAAAGCAAAAGCGTGTGCACTGCGAAATCCGATACGTTCATACCGAACCTACAATGACTTTCGGCTACGCCGATTAAAAAAATAAATAAATAAATAAATAAATAAATAAATAAATAAATAAATAAATAAATAAATAAATAAATAAATAAATAAATAAATAAATAAATAAATAAATAAATAAATAAATAAATAAATAAATAAATAAATAAATAAATAAATAAATAAATAAATAAATAAATAAATAAATAAATAAATAAAAGACTATCGGCGAGGGCGTCGCGTGCTCCAACCACTGCGCCGGAGGTGGGGTTTGCAGGCGGATTGAAAGCGCGTCGCTGGGCGATCACCGCAATCTGGGAGAAACTCCGGGGCGGCGCGGGGACAATTTCCCGCTGGGGACAATAACAGTGTACGTTCGCTCGGGCGGTGTCGCCCGCAATGGGCGGAGGGAGTCGCCCGCGGGCGATGCAGGCGGAAGCCGCCGCATGGGCTTCTGGGCGGCAATGGCGCAGCTCTGGATCGCGAACGACCTACGTGGGAAAGTTGTTCATGTTTTTGTAGCGTCACGTTGGTGGCCGTGGGTGGGAGGAGGAGTGGAAGTATTGCATACCTGCAGAATACATGATAGAAACGAACGTTTTGTTCAGAACCTGCTAACTAGAAATGTTCTCTCCCGTGATATAAAGTTATAGAAAATTTTAAAAATTTCGAAAACGGCGCGGAAATTTATTGAGATAGAGATATAGTATATAGAGAGATGGAGATATAGTATAAGAGAGGATGATATTATAGTGTATAGTTATAGTGTATAGTATAGTGTAGCGTCACGTTGGCGGCCGTGGGTGGGAGGACGAGCGGAAGTATCGCATAGCTGCGGGCATGAATAGCTTGGCGCTCCGGCGTTGAGATACATTTAGACAAAGAGGACGTGCAAACCAGAACAGTCGGCGCGCAGGAAACAATCAGCCAATCGGAAGAAGAATTTTATACACGCACGTTTTCTTAATCGCCGGAAAATCTACCCCCTCTCCTTTACCAACATTAGTTGAATTAAGAATACATGATAGAAACGAGCGTTTTGTTCAGAACCTGATAACTAGAAATGTTCTCTCCCGTGTAATAGAAAATATTTTCCATCGGAAAACCAGCTACAAGTTTGATAAAAAATGAATTTACGAAAACGTGCGCGGATAATAGTTATAGTGTATAGTATAGTGTAGCTTCACGTTGGCGGCCGTGGCTGGGAGGACGACCGGAAGTATCGCATACCTGCGGGCATGAATAGCTTGGCGCCCCGGCGTTGGGATACATTTAGACAAAGGGGACGCCAGCTTGATCGAGAAGGTCACGTGGTAGACGCGAGCCTCCCTCCCACACCTAGGACTGACACGTGACGGCTGCACTCTGGTATAAAACGACGAGCTCAGACGGTGGGTTTTAATTCTGGAAACCTCGCGCGATGCGCGAAACTTTACGCCCAGGCTGAAGCGTGTCGTGCCTAGTGCACGGGTGACGAGGTCACGGTAGTGGCGCGGGAGTAGCGTCAGAGGAGGCGGGGCCTCCCTAGCTATGTGGGGTATCTACAGGGAAATACTCACAAGTGTGTAGTTTCGGAGCAGAAGTTGGTTATTGTACATACATGTAAATAAACTTGTACGAGTACATACTTGTAAATGTCTGTGTCTTTTTCTCCATGACGCCACACTTTGCTAGATGTGTCAAATATTAATCTTTAATGGAGAGTACAGCAGCCTCTGACCGTGTGAGATACGTCAGTGGTTTCGTCAAACACCCAACAGGACTCAAAAAATACAACAAGAGAGAAGACCTAGATTCGATTTTGACTAAAAATGCAAATATTTGACAAAGTTAGTCTGCAATTTGTCATATGCGATGTTACAGGTATGCCATCGTACTCAGTGCAACATGTTTATGATATAGATGGTGCCATGAGACGAGGAAGAAAGAAGAAGTAGTAAAGTGTGCCGTATCAGAACAGCCAATTTTTGCTGCTCCAGAACTCCATTTTCCATACTCTCAGCAGCAACATTTTTACTGCTACAGGCCCATAGTTGTTGTTGTTGTTATTATTATTATTATTATTATTATTATTATTATTATTATTATTATTATTAAATTATCGTGAATGTGAAACGAATCGTCAATGCAAAATAGTATATTTTGCATTGATCATTACCTGACGGCCTGAAAAACGAAGCGAGATAAAATACTCACGCAGTGCATCGTATTGCTACCACCCACATTCCCAGCCACATACATCGCCGTCCCTTTCCGTTAGCCTACCCGGTAGTCGCTAGTGGGCGGGGTGAGGTTGGCGGGCCTGGTCTCGCCGGCGCCCCCGGAGGATTTGTTCCCGGCCGGGTCTCACGCGCGCCGCATGTAAGCCTTCAGCTGTTTTGATAAAGAGCTCGCCATTTTTTATTTTCCGTCGCGTCCCGCGATAGCCAGCCTGTACGCGGACAATGGTTAGCCTGTTGTTCGCTGCACCAGTCGTCGGCAGGTCAGCCCAGCCGTGCATCCGGCAAGTGTGAGGAAAGCTCGATAAGGAAGCCGCTACTGATACCATCTGGTGGCGCGAGGGTGAAGTATGAGCCGGGGATTATTTTGCGGTTGAGACATCATGCGCACGCTTTGTGCAACCCGCCCCTCGCGAGTGTTTTGTTTCTTCGCGGTTGCTTCTATATCCCTCCGCAGGACAAAAGCGTTTGAAATATTTGCCGCACGGTGTGGTATGTTTCGTGGTTGTGTCGCTCTGAGAGATGGTGCCGGTGAAAAACGAGCTTTGTCGTGGGGTAAGAGAATTTAATTCGTGCTTCAGAGAATCTTTACAGTTGCGCGGGAATCATAAAAACTACTGGCGAGTAGCGGCAATTGTTGCTCAATTATTGGCGCAACATAAAAAAATATCAAACAAATTATAATTTCTCCGATGGTTGATTAGAGATTCTGGGTCCGTGTCAACTGCTCAAGTCATTAGTTCCGTAAGTGTAGTTATTGTTTTTTTAGTCGTTGGGGATAGCGATGATTTTCCCGCATTGGATGGCGAGATCCGGCGCCGATCTAACGTCCACTAGCGAATTTTTCCCCAACTAGATATCTCCCAGCAGCGGACCGCCGTCCCAGCTGGGACAAGCTCTAAGATCAGAGAATTGTGATAGTGGAGTGTATCTTAGTGTAAGAATGTGCATATAAGAGGTGAGGATAGGACAAGGAAGCGGTAGGAAAGATCGCGCGCGGTCCGTGGTCCGTTTGTTAGGGTACTGCTCTGACATTCACCTGATATTGACCCCAGAAAGCACGGAAAACTACTAATCAGACGTTCGCCTTTCTTTATTAATAGGCTATCAATTTTTATTGCAATACAAGTGACCTATGCAATCTAATGTACTTGGTACTATTATAAAACGTTTCTTAAAAATGAAAATTTTATACAAACTAGATGAAAAAAATTCGATAATTTATAAAAAATATGAAGAAGTCCTATTTTCAACGAATAATATTATGCAAGAACCAATCGGCTTTCACCAATACCATCCAGAGCAACGCTACTAGTGAGAGAAACGCAAAGCTCAAACAACAGACTGCGCCATATTTCCGTCCGTACAGAAGTGATGTTAGTTTTCGCGAAAATGGATAGAATAAATGAGCATGGAAATGACAAAATGTGTTGGATGTAGGAGGTTGAAAGAAGTACGCTTCCAGATGAGCATCACAAATATCGTCACTTGTTTTTGCTAATGATGTTTTGTATTATAAATCTAATGCAAAACAAAAGTCCGAAACATTAATGCAAGTAAACAATTTTCCTCATGGCTGGCGTGTCAAACAATTTTACAAAAAACTGTCCGTGTACAATACACTCGTATTATGAAACATTTTAAAACTTGTGGTGCTAAAGCACCACGTACATTCTTGCGAAATTACGCGAAAACTACTGAAAGTTTCGAAAAATTGTAAATGAACTTACTTCGATATCTATTTTTAAGGAACAGATTTCATTAAAGGGAAAAATCTCTATTTTCATAATTGTCGTTGTAGAATGGTGCCGAAAAATTGTCAATTTTTGCAATTTTCGAAAAATCAAGAGTTTTCAACGAACATGACACCTTCACCATTTTTTTAAAACTCCCTTCACACTATCCATCAAAAACAGTATACTATTTTTTTTAAATTTTGAAAATATCTCAGGGGCTTCTTGTAAGGTACCCCCAAAATGAAATTTCGATTTTAAATTCAATGTAGCCGTGACGTCAACTAGGTCGATTATGGAATACCAGTTTTGGAGAAAATCCATTGAACGGTTTAGCCGCTAGCGTTGTGCACAGGCGGACGGACAGGCGGACGGACAGGCGGACGGACAGGCGGACGGACAGGCGGACGGACAGGCGGACGGACAGGCGGACGGACAGGCGGACGGACAGGCGGACGGACAGGCGGACGGACAGGCGGACGGACAGGCGGACGGACAGCGCGGACGCGGACGCAGGCGGACGGACAGGCGGACGGACAGGCGGAGACAGGCGGACGGACAGGCGGACGGACAGGCGGACGGACAGGCGGACGGACAGGCGGACGGACAGGCGGACGGACAGGCGGACGGACAGGCGGACGGACAGGCGAGACGGAACAGGCGGACGGACAGGCGGACGGACAGGCGGACGGACAGGCGGACGGACAGGCGGACGGACAGGCGGACGGACAGGCGGACGGACAGGCGGACGGACAGGCGGACGGACAGGCGGACGGACAGGCGGACGGACAGGCGGACGGACAGGCGGACGGACAGGCGGACGGACGACAGGCGGACGGACAGGCGGACGGACAGGCGGACGGACAGGCGGACGGACAGGCGGAACGGGACGGACAGGAGACAGGACGGACAGGCGAAAAGACTGGGGCACGGACAGAGAGATGGAGAGAGCGATACACAGACGTTTTTCCTTCATTCGATTTTTTCGTATCAAGGGCCCTCAAAACATGGATCCTGGCTACACTACCTATTAGAGGATTTTTTTCTTCAAATTTAACATATGGATTTATATCTTTCAAGATATGAATCTTTAATAGATATATCTACCTATTTCATGACTTGTTCGTTGCCAGGGCCCTGATATAAGAGCTTTCTGCCGAAAATTCGCCGTTTTTTCCCGCGTCACATTACATAACCTTCCACTACGTAAGCAAGAACGAGAAAGTAAAAATGACCTGTTTTATAAAGCTCCTGACCATGCGCAACTTTGGGATCTCAAAGGCGAGTACATCATTCTCTACTGAGGCGGCTGAGCAGGTGGCAATCCTGCCGCTGAGCGACTTTCATCGCCGCTCAGCCCCTCGGCCAACGCCCGGCGCGTGGCAGCTGTCAACGCGCGTGCAAAAGGCGGCGTTGGACAAACTACCAACTTATGGACACAAAACCATCTGTTCGTTTGGACTGAAAACAAATCTATCCGTTTTATCTATAAAGAAATAAGACTGATTATTCACTTTCTCTTTATTATTTTGTTTAGTTGTTTATAAAACAACTAAACATTTTACTACTACAATATCTCTTTGTGATCTGAGCTGTCCGGATGACGCCGCGTCGAAGGCTGGGGTGCCGACGTTTCGACCGACATATCGCGGTCCTCTTCAGGGCAGTACAGCCCTGAAGAGGACCGCGATATATCGGTCGAAACCTTGGCACCCCAACCTTCGACGTGGCGTCACCCGGACAGCCCAGATCATGACTCTGGCCGCGGAAGCCTACGATACCAATATCTCTTTGTATATAAAGTACTACAAATATTCTATGTCAAAAACGGATATAATTTAAATGATAGTATATTGCACAATTACAGTACACGTTGCAAAGCCACTAATCAAATTAAAAAGCCCCAAATTCATAAATCTCTAATATCAAGAACCTTGATAATTATTGGGTCTCAAATATAGTCAATTACCGTTAACTCTGAAAAATAGTAAGTCCTTGAAGTTGTTCAAACGCTAGATGAAGATTTGCATTTTAAAACATGATGATGAATGATATGAACAAGTTAACTCAAATATTGCATTAAAACTGTTTGCTCGGGCCTGAGACCCTCGAGTTTGGAAGTCGCCCTCGGGGCAAACACATCTGCTTAACGCCCATGATACATAAATAACTATTTTGTCATTCTTTTTATGAAATTTAAAAACTTAATAAATGAACAGTTTTCGCTATTTTTGTCTTTCTACGCGTGTATATTTTATTTCATAATTTGAACTTGTTTAGCTCATATGTTTGTACTTATTTAAGAATTATTCCGCATTTATTCCCCATCTCAATCAGGTTTTTCGTCCAGTTTTCCTGATCCATTGAGAAAATGCTGAGATGGCCCCTTGTTTTGCTTCTGAACATAAATGTAACTTCATTTTCTGTGCACGTCTTCTAGAATTTAGTGGGAAATACAATTATTCAAATTATCGTTTCCATGTTGTCGCGACAGGAAGTATTATTCCGAAGAACAACATGGATAAGAGCCAAAATTTATTGTCTTTTTATCCTTGAAAATAGATTTTATTACATGGGAGCTTTTTTTAAAACCAATTTTAAGAAGTATATGATTTAGTGTAGGGATCACAGAATTTTGAAAATGTGCATACAATTCACTTTTCCCCATAGCACGTCATACGCAGTTTTTAACTGTTTTTTTATGTAAAATAAATAAATAAATAAATTTAAGAATTCCCGACATGTTCATATGATTACGAGCTCCCCGTAACCAGGTCGTCGTGTCTCCTACGACGGATTCCTGATTCGGCTACGTGAGTGTGGAGGTGCGATTCGCTGTTGAAAATCAGAGAGCGTTTGCACAGCTGAGCGTAAAGAAACCACGTGACTAATAGCCTCAGACGTTCAGAATGAGGTTCTGCACATGTATTTTTTTCTAAATACATGTAGTTCCAAACTGTGACTACTGAGTGTGCGCAAAATTCTTACAATATCATATCTTCTTCATTCGCATTTCTTGCAATAGTACTGTTCTTCGACAACCAATATATTTATGTAGTTATTTGATTATTAACTATATTATTAAATAAATATAATTAATCTTATATATTCATACATGCAGATACTTGACACCAACATGATGTTGCATCATGGGAATGAAGTGAAATCTGTTTATTATATTGACTATTACCTATATTATTAAATATAATTAATCTTATTTATTCACATATGCAGATACTTGACACCACCATATTTTACATCATAGGAATGAAGTGTTAGCAGCCCAATTGGAAACGAGTTCTACATAGCATGGCCGAGTGACCTATTAGTTTTTGCCCACTAATCCAGTGGAAAAGTGAGCTCCGCTATCATTTGTTTTGATTTGATTTTTTTCGTGTTTCCGGGCACGTCAACTGCTTGGGTTATTAGTCCCGTTAGTGTAGTGCATGTTTTTCTCGGAATATGCGCGGTGATCTTTCTCCGCTGGATGGCGAGATCCGGCGCCGACCTACCGTCGGCTAGCGGGGTTTCCCCCTAACTAGGACTCTCCCACCAGCGGGGCTCCGCCCCAGCCGGGAGAAGCTCTAAACTCCCGACCGGCCTCCCGGAATATGTGGTAGTGTAGTGCATGTTAGTGTAAGTGTTGGTGTAAGGGGAGAGGATAGGACAAGAAAGAGGAAGGACAGATCGCGCGCGGTTCGTGGCCCGTTTGGTAGGGTACTGCTCCGGCATTCGCCTGGTGTTGATGGGAGAAACCACGGAAAACTACCGATCAGAGCAGCCGGCCGCTAGAATTCTCCTCCAGATAGCGACTGAATTCGACCTAGCTGAAAAGCTTGTGTCGAAACTCCTGCCGCCGTGGGGAGTGAGAACCTAGGATCTTCCGGTCAGAGGCGCTGCAGTGGCATCAGTTGATGCACTGAGATACCGCTGCCGGTTCCGCTATCACTTGGACGCCGAGTTGCCGCGTGCGCTATGCCTCAAAAGTGGTATACGCTCAGGTGCTTCATGCAATTCAGAAACACCCTATCGTGCCGCGGGCGCTGGTCGACCCTCACGTGCCGAAATCGCCGCGTGCGATGTGCAGGGTGCGGGCACATCCCCCGCCCCTGCCGCCACCGCTGCGGGACACGCGTTCCCCGCACGCACAGTGGCCGCAGCGGGGAACCTTGAGGAACACCAGCGATGGAGAGATTTTGAAATGTGGAAAGTCAAACGATCTGCGGCACATTTGTTGCTTTTGCGGTTGTTAGCACATTTACACCCTTCGCACATTTGTCTTTGTTCCAGTAAAAATGCCTTTTTGTGATTTTAACGTAGGTCCACGTGTGGAGAAACGTTTGAGTGAAAAACCAACGCAAACTTCGCATTCATTTTAAATACTTTACTATACTTTTTATGTAGAAAATAGTACTGATAATAATAATAATAATAATAATAATTTTTTAATCATATTTTAAAAAACTAATTTTAATTTTAATATTTGGTTTTTTCTATACATCAGTTACTAGTTGTGAACGTTGTAATTCACATTTTGTATCTTATATGTGGTGTACGTTTACTATTTTTGTGATATTTTAAAATAATTTTAACAACATTTAACGTATACATTCTTACAATCATGAAGAAAAGATGAACATATGAACTAATAACAAAACAAGTACACGAAATATCATAAAATTACAAATGTGTCTGTAATTCATATTGAACAACTAAAGAAGATAATTTATGGTGGCCCTAATTTTTATTGAAGCAATGTCGTTCATTTACTTACATTATTATTCTTGCACTGAAAGGGTTTTTCGTGATTTACTTTTATAAAAACCTATATTATTGATTAAGACTAAAGCTCTTTTCAGTGTTATAAAGTTACTGTTTGCCTAATAGATATGCTACTCTCATATCGTGATAGCCCGGTAGAAGTTGCGTCTCGTTGCGTCTCGAAGTTGCATGTTGAGAAATGCTAAGTGAGAGTATTGATTTCGTTCAGTTCTTTTACCCAGCACGAATGTAGTGTATGTATGTGCATCGACGTTTTCATTTTAAGCCATGAATGCTTTCTCTTTCCCTTATTTTCACTCACTCTTTAATTAACTCGTGTTTGATAAATTGACCATCAACACATTATTACTGATTGAAGTTTTACATTTTCTTGGACATTTGATTCAATCCATGGAGTATTAAATTAATGAAGGAAAATTCACATCGGATGAGTATCAATTACGGTGGGTCAAAGGCTTGCGTGGGAGTTTTCGTTTCAGAGGTTTGCATTCAGGATTTTGTATCCCAATTTCGAAAAGTATCCATGAAGGAATCTGTTAAATTTTGGGTTTGAAGTGATAGAATAAAATGAGGAAATAAAAGGAAATTGGTATAACGAGGTCGTCATGTAATTTGGAATGTGCCACAAACCAGGCAAATTTTGTAATAATGCGGAGGATTCAGTTTTCACCAACTTGTCATCTTTTCGGAAGGTTCGATTCCCGGTCAGGTTGCAATCCTTGGAACAACTGTAGTTAATTAATTACATTTGTTGCACAGTAACAAAATCACCTCATGGACACATTTACTTTGTCGAACATACGACGTAATTGCTTCTTCAGATGACGGGGTGGTGACAATTGAATGTCATATAAAGTGCAATACCACAGGCGTAAGAAACAGTTCAAGGGACCGATAGTTTTGGTAGTTCAAAGGTTAGAGCCACTGGGCTCAAATCAAAAGACCCTTGTTCACATCATTCAACATAATAAAGCAAATTTGTTTTGAAAAAAATGGGTTTTTAGTATACCGGATTTACAAGCCGAGGTTTCAATTGTAGCAATACTTCTGACCGTAAAATTGTAGGATTTGAATATCGACATTAGCAGAATTTTCGATATTACTGAGAACCTAGATTGACTTCAGTAGCTGTCTGAAGGAGAATACTAGAGGCCGGCTGCTCTGATCGATAGTTTTCCGTGGTTTCTCCCATCAACACCAGGCGAATGCCGGAGCAGTAACCTAGCAAACGAGTTACGGACCGCGCGCGATCTTTCCTACCTCTCCCTTCTCCTATTACTCACCCCCATACTTACACACACATTTACACTTACATGCACTATATTACCAACTATGCCGGGAGACCTGCTAGAAGTTCGTCCGGGCTGGGAGGGTGCTCCACTGGTGAGAGGTGCCTGGTTGGGAAAACCAGGCTGGCAAACCGATACGTATGTCGGCGACGGAAGCCATCATCCAGCGTAGGAGAACACCGCGACTTCCCGCGATGAAAACATGCACTTCACTTTCGGGACTAATGACCATAAGAGTTGTATCGTCAGGAACCAGAAATCAATCAATTTTGTAGGAGAAGCCTAGGCATAGGGGAGTTACTCTAAGAAGGGATGCAAATGAAAATCACGGGGGACCATGACACTGCAAGAGCTACTAATTCATTCATTTCCAAAGGAGCTAACTGCAAACGGACGCGTACATGAATTGAGTTCACTTATGTTTGCAACGTTCACTTATGTTTGCAACATGGCCACGCAATACCAGTGAAAGCTGTCCCTTCTTACAGTAGTCTGTCGTGAGCGTTTTGGCTTCGGGAGCGCTGGCGCGAGCACACTGCACGGGCCCTGCGAGCGCCTGGCGGCGGTGGGCGCGGAGATTCCTGATTTGCTCCGACGGCGGCAGAGGCGGTGGCGGCGGCGGGGCGGAGGGCGGGGGCGGCGGCCGCGGGCGAGTGATCGACGCGGACGCGAGCGGCTCCCATCGCCCACTCCCGGTCGCCGCCCCCGCCCGCCACTCGCCTGCACTCGCCCGCACCCGCCTGGGATTAACCAGCCCCCGCCCCTGGCTGCCCGGCCCTCATCTTCCCCCGCCCCCTCACCTCCCTCCTCGCCCCTTCACCTCCCCCGCCCACTCCCCCACGCACCCTCACCTCCCCCTCCCTCCCAACGCCCCTCCCCATGCCCCCTACCGGCCGCCCCCCGCCCGACCCCCGCCCGACCCCGCCCGACCCCCGCCCGACCCCCGCCCGACCCTCGCCGACCCCGCCCGACCCCGCCCGACCCCGCCCGACCCCGCCCGACCCCGCCCGACCCCGCCCGACCCCGCCCGACCCCGCCCGACCCCGCCCGACCCCGCCCGACCACCGCCCGACCCCGCCCGACCCCGCCCCACCTCCGCCCGATCCCGCCCCACCTCCGCCCGATCCCCGCCCCACCTCCGCCCGATCCCCGCCCGTTCCCGTTATATTGACAAAACTGGAAAAAATCTAGATTCTGTGTAGTAAATTATTTTCTATAACACATCGTGTAGTTAGAATTTAGTTTGCGGGTTCTTCATACCAAAACCTTGGTTGATGGCAAAACATGTGACTGCGTCCTTGGATCTGTAGTAAACACTATTGTCTAAACCGTTCAGACGATTTACTCCGAAATTGATATTCTAAGATTGATCAGGGTAAACTATAGCCCTGCGAATAAGAACCTATTTTTTATTATTTGAGTACTGTCCACGAACCCGTAGCATTTTCATAATTTAATAAAAAACAGTTCCAAATTTATGGATCACATTTGTTTCTCAGATAGGAAAAAGAACGCTTAAAATGGTTCATGAATCTTTCTCGTTGAATCTCACTTTAGAAAAGTGCAAATAATGCGCAAAAGTTTGTGTAGTATAAGCACTAGCAGGAAATGTCACGATAAGCTTATTCAAATATGATTATCAAATAATAGCTTATATAAAAGATCCAATGACGTGACTAGCAGGTCATTTCTTGACCTGAAAACCGGGAGCGGTAGCTCAGTTGCCACTGCAGTGCCTTTTCAGCTAGGTCGAATTCAGTCGCTGTCTGGAGGAAAATTGTAGCGGCCGGCTGCTCTGATCGGTAGTTTTCCGTGGTTTCTCCGATCAGCACCAGGCGAATGCTGGAGCAGTACCCTACCAAACGGGCCACGGACCGCGCGCGATCTGTTCTTCTCCTTCCTTGTTCTATCCTCACCCCTTACACACTCACTTACACTAACATGCACTACACTATCACATATTCAGGGAGACCGGTCGGGAGCTTCGAGCTTGTCCCGGCTGGGGCGGTGCCCCGCTGGTTGGAAGAGTCCTGGTTAGGAGGAAACTCCACAAGCCGACGGTAGGTCGGCGCCGGATTTCGCCATCCAGCGAGGGAAAATCACAACCATCTTCCAAGAAAAACATGCACTACACTTACGGGACTAATGACCGAAGCAGTTGACGTGCCCGGAAACACGAAAAAATCAATCAATCAATTATTGACCTGAATGTTATTATTCTTATACATAAAAATCATATAAATACATATAAATATTATATATATATATATATATATATATATATACATAAAAATATTATATCTTATACATAAAAAATGCGCACTATATTTAACCAGCAATTTTAAATAACTCATCAAGACAGTAGTGCCGTTACGAATGTAACCACACTCGTTCTTATTAACTCTTACTTATCTTTACTCTCCGCGGTACCAACCCTTCTTAAATCTAACAATATGTAAAATAATTCCTCGATTCTTAATAGCAGTATTATTTACATACAGTTATTAACAAAAAATGTAATGGTAGTGTGAACGACGTTAAGAAAGATCGAGATTGGAAGTAATGACGCAGGAAGGATCGGAACGACGATGGAGAAAAATATGAATACTGACTACTACACTTGCTAGAGCAAGGAAGAAATCATGTAGACGAAGAGCTTACAACTGTACTCTCGATAAATAATTCAATCTTTTAACACACCAATGGTGATCGTTTGTCTACTAGCTACGTTGATAACCAAGTTATCCGCATTCAAGAAATCATTGAACGTGTTGGTTTGCATAAAATTCACTAGCCTATTTTTCATTCGCGATGGATTCTCCGCAACAAACGAACTTATATTGGTGGGTCATACCAAGAAGCATAAAAAAGACCTTTGACAAGAATTTGTGTTAAGTACCTCTTTCGTGGTTTAAATTGAGTGACCCAAGTCCTATACCTTTTATGGAGAATCCCTGGCGCCTTGGAACACACAATAGGAAAGATGACTACGCGGAAGCATTTTGGAAAAGTTGCTCTGAAGAACTTGGAACTGTTCACAGTGTGCCATGAGGAGATACAAGCCAGTAAAAATATTTTCTGTGACATCTGCTAACAAATATTTCTAAAACATTTACTTGAAAAGTAAAAGAAATAAAATGATTTTTCCTTCGGAATAATACTTCCTGCCGCGACAACATGGAAACGACAATTTGAATAATTGTATTTCCCACTGAATTCTAGAATACGTGCACAGAAAATGAAGTTACATTTATGTCCAGAAGCAAAACAAGGGGCCATCTCAGCATTTGCTCAATGGATCAGGGAAACTGGACGAAAAACCTGATCGAGATGCGGGTCATTGACCCGGAGGCTGCAATACAATACTTCTTACAGGTTGTTTATACACATTTATACAGTTCAAATGGTAAATAATGCATTATGTATCATTGTTAAAAGTAATGTTACTTTTCTTGTTATGCTCAGTGTAGTCTCTAATTGTATAGAAACAGTTATGCAGCAGAAACGATTTCACTTTGGGTTTAAACTTTTCTATCGAATTTAATCGTTTAATGTCATCTGGCAAAGTGTTGTAAAATAATGTACATGTATTGTATGTGAATTTTTTGTAATGAGCTGTTGATACTGTCACCTGATGAATATGATTTCTACGTCGAGTGTTATAGTAATAGACATCGGCATTTTCTGACAATATATTCCCGCCCTTAAGCAAGTCATTTTGACAAAAACCACTGATTCGTAAATGAACAGACAAGGTAATGGTAAAATTCCTAGATTAATGAAGAG
Source organism: Teleogryllus oceanicus (assembly GCA_964035755.1). Taxonomy (NCBI): domain Eukaryota; kingdom Metazoa; phylum Arthropoda; class Insecta; order Orthoptera; family Gryllidae; genus Teleogryllus; species Teleogryllus oceanicus. The sequence goes on from CAXIVR010000013.1 coordinate 63,373,528, forward strand.
AGGCTTACATGAATCACGTGGGTGGGATTTGGTTATTATTCGTACAATTCTTTTTGTAATCTAAAAGTCTGGGAGCTATAAGATGTATTTCCCAGAATATTATGCCATATCTCAGGCGGGAATGAACATTCGCGAAATATACACAACGAACAGTATGAATGCTGACTCATCTTTTTGTGGTCGGAGCTTACCGAGGACGACAAACTCGACTCGTGCGTCAATCTCCGGTTTAGCGCCTTTGTTACGTAAAATACTATTCTTTAACGCTAGGTTTATGGGCCTTAAAATTTTGTTTGTATATTTAATAATTGGTTTGTGGCCCAGTGTGTGTGTGTGTGGGGGGGGGGGCGCGGCGGGAACTGGTCCGAGGGCAGGGCCAAATGCGGAGGGGCTGCTTTTGCACTTTCTGGGTCTGCAGGTCACTGCGGGCTGCCGTCCGCCCGCTCCCCCGGATGTCACCGCCTCGGGAGTAAGGATGTAAGAATCGCGATTAGTACAACAATCGATTATTTTATACGATTATTGAAAAATTGAATCGATTCTTTTTAGACCGATTAATGAACACCTCGATTAATTATTACGATTTTCAGCTCGAATTTTTTTATTCAAATATTAATTTTCAAGACGAACAAGTACATCTCTACTTTAATGGAATTCCTCGTGTCAGTAGTAGATATTGTTCATTTATTAATATGTTAATGAGATTTATATTATGTGAAAATGTTTCTGTAAAAGAAAATTTAATTTATTTTGTCGTTTCGTTGACAACAATCAACGAAAAATGTAATGTTTTCTAGATTATGCAAACAAGAAATCAGCTTTCTGCTGTGTAATTCAGAACGCATGTGGCCTGTTTGCGTAAGATGAACTTAACATGTTTTAGGCCGTAATCCATGGAATGAGACTTTAAGACTCCTTTTATATTTTGGAAGATTTAATTCTTCTCTGATCTCTCTCTCTCTCTCTTTCTTTCTCTTTCTCTCTTTCTCTCTTTCTCTCTTTCTCTCTCTCTCTTTCTCTCTCTCTTTCTCTCTTTCTCTCCTCTCTCTCTTTCTCTTTCTTTCTTTCTTTCTCTTTCTCTTTTCTCTCTCTCCTCTCTCTTTCTCTCTTTCTCTCTCTTTCTCTTTCTTTCTCTTTCTTTCTCTCTCTTCTCTCTCTCTTTCTCTCTTCTCCTTTCTCTCTTTCTCTCCTTTCCTTCTCTTTCTCTCTTTCTCTCTTTTTTCTCCTCTTCTCTCTTTCTCTTCTTTCTTTCTCTTTCTTTCTCTTTCTCTCTTTCTCTCTTTCTCTCTTTCTTTCTTTTCACTGATAACAATCTTTCACTCGCATACTAACTTTTCAATCTCTATCGTAACAAAAATGTCTGATGGTAAATCAATATTATCAAGCGAACATGTCTTTATTACCTGATAATTATTGCTTCGAAAGGAATGTATACAAGGAAATGGAATGAAACTTCATTCAGGAGTACATCGTAAATTATGCTTGAAAGAAAGACTCCTTTGGAATCCATCCTTCCCACAAATGAATGAAGGACATTGCCACCGTCAGCACGCCTATGCACAAAATGTTTAATTAAAAAGAAAGGAATATGAAGAAATCCTTCATTATAAATGGCTTGTTCCACACCCGTGACTAATTAACAATAGCAGGACACACACAACATCAAGGACCATTCCCGCCATCTTCTGTATGCAATATTTCAGTATAATATTTTTTGTCCCTTGCATCTGTCTTCACAACTACCATAACTTAAAAGAAACACATAGCTTCTTATTCCTTGAGCTCACATTCTGTCTGTATATGCATAATATTGTCGTCAAAAATGTTATACGAAATGATGTACCGAAATTTATGGTTATTAAATCTGTCTCTAAATACATGTTTCGCGTAGGTTGTACAAAACAAATGACAAATTATGTCGTACCATCCCTTGATGACATGTTTGTTTAATTCCTGTGTTGGATAAGAATCTTGTTAATTCTCCTTGAGAAAATAACGGCATAAATGAAGTTTTGTGATGATTCATAGTGAAAACAAATAAAAAGTTGGTGTTATGCACTTGTGAAGATTATTCTTCTCTCCTACACGTCACATACATTTTTCACTGTTTTTTATTAATAAGTTTCAAATGCTACGTATTGTCTGCAAAAACAGTTTTACACAAGATTTTTCACATTTTCACCTTTTACACAAGACTAAAATGTCCACAATAGAAATTTCAATATATCGTAAAGAGTACTCATTCTTGACGCCATTATTACATTTTGGAGAAGCATAAAAAGAAAAGCAGGAAAGTTTTTCATGGGCTTTTTTTATCATCTTCGAGAAAGAACTAAAGGTACAACGTGAAAGTCATTGTTTCGTCTGGGTCTGCCATTCTACCGTCGAGTGTACGCAGAACGCTTGAGCGACGACAAGTCGACCTGCAGAATCGTTTTTCGATACATACATTTCGATACATCGGAGAATGTTGTGTGAAAGTTTGAAGCAGGTGGATTTACGAAATGTGTTGAAGAGAATGATAGAAGTCCAAGATAGGGGAACATGACAAAAAATAGAGTGAACCAGGAAGGATGAGTTATATGCAGTAAAGACTCCACGAGGTAACACGATTACATTTTTGGTAAACAAGTATTATTTATGTTCCGAATATGACAACGTACGCGACAACGAGTTTCATATATGAGAACGGTTAACCACCTGGATGCCATACAAAATCCCATTCTCACTATCATTAATTTCTGAATTTGTAGAAAAGCAAGCATTTGGAGATTTTTTGCTCTAGTTGAAATGAAACGTGCCTAGGAATGGATATTTTCTTGAGTCACACGAAGAGAAATAGTATTTTTATAGAGAAACGTTGGGAAGTATTTCCTCGTAATGAAGTTGGATGGCCTAGTAGGGGCAGCGGACCTCTCGCCAGCCAGTCACCGCGTGGGCGATGACGGACAGGCTGTCGACGGCAGCGGCCGGTGACAGGTGACTTCAAAGCGGCGCACAGGCAGTTGGGGGGAGGAGAGGGGAGGGAAGGTGGAGAAGAGAGGGGAGGGAGAGGGGAGGCGAGGAGAGGAAGGGGGGAGGGGGGGAGGGAAGGTACGGAGGGAGAGAGGACAAGAGGGAAGGTGGGGAGGGCAGAGGGCGTCAGGGTAGAGTGAGGTGCGAGGGGTGAGGTGTGGGGGTGAAGGAGGGCGGAGTGGGATAAACCGAAGTAAAAACTGCGAGCGGTAGCTCAGTGCATCAACTGATGTCACTGCAGTGTCTCTGATCGGGAGGTCCTAGGTTCGAGACGCAGGATTTTCGACACTAGCTTTTGGCAGTTGGAGGAGAATTCCAGCGGCCGGCTGCTCTGATCGGTAGTTTTCCGTGGTTTCTCCGATCAACACCAGCGAATGCAGAAGCAGTACTCCAAACTGGCCACGGACCGCGCGCGATCTGCCCTTCCTCTTCCTTGTCCTATCCTCTCCCCTTACGCACACACACTTACACTAAAATGCACTACATTATCACATATTCCGGGAGATCGTTCGGAAGCTTAGAGCTTGTCCCGACTGGACGGGATGGGATGGGACGGGGCGGAAAGGGTGACCGGAGCGAGCGGGGGAGGGGGGCGGGCAGGGGGGGGGGGACTGACGGAGCGGGCGGGTGAAGGTGGAGCGGGTCGGAGCGGGTCGGAGCGGGTCGGAGCGGGCGAGCGGGCGGGCGGGGGCGGAGGAAGGTCGGAGCGGGTCGGAGCGGGTCGGAGCGGGTCGGAGCGGGTCGGCGGGTCGGAGCGGGGCGGAGCGGGGCGGAGCGGGGCGGAGCGGGCGGGCGGGGCGGAGCGGGCGGGAGCGGGGCGGAGCGGGTCGGAGCGGGTCGGAGCGGGGCGGAGCGGGTCGGAGCGGTTCGGAGCGGGTCGGAGCGGGGCGGAGCGGGTCGGAGCGGGGCGGAGCGGGGCGGAGCGGGGCGGAGCGGAGCGGGGCGGAGCGGGTCGGAGCCGGGTCGGAGCGGGTCGGAGCGCGAGGGCGGAGCGGGGCGGGCGAGGGAGCGGGCGAGGGGCGGAGCGGGGCGGAGCGGGCGGCGGAGCGGGCGGAGCGGGCGGAGCGGGCGGAGGCGGGGCGGAGCGGGGCGGAGCGGGACGGAGCAGGTCGGAGCGGGTCGGAGCGGGTCGGAGCGGGTCGGAGCGGGCGGAGCGGGTCGGGAGGGGCGGAGCGGGTCGGAGCGAGTCGGAGCGGGTCGGAGCGGGTCGGAGCGGGTCGGAGCGGGGCGGAGCGGGCGGAGCGGGCGGAGCGGGTCGGAGCGGTCGGAGCGGGTCGGAGCGGTCGGAGCAGGGCGAGCGGCGGGGCGGAGCGGGCGGAGCGGGTCGGAGCGGACGGAGCGGGTCGGGCGGGGCGGAGCGGGCGGAGCGGGGCGGAGCGGGCGGAGCGGGGCGGAGCGCGGGCGAGCGGGTCAGGAGCGGGCGGGAGCGGGCGGAGCGGGTCGGAGCGGGTCGGAGCGGGTCGGAGCGAGGTCGGAGCGGGCGGAGCGGGTCGGAGCGGGGGCGGGCGGGTCGGAGCGGGGCGGAGCGGGGCGAGCGGGTCGGAGCGGTCGGAGCGGGTCGGAGCGGGCGGAGCGGGTCGGAGCGGGGCGGAGCGGGGCGTGCGGTCGGAGCGGGTCGGAGCGGACGGAGCGGTCGGGCGGGTCGGAGCGGGTCGGAGCGGGTCGGAGCGGGCGGGCGGGTCGGAGCGGCGGAGCGGGTCGGGCGGGTCGGAGCGGGTCGGAGCGGGTCGGAGCGGGTCGGAGCGGGTCGGGCGGGGCGGAGCGCGGGCGGAGCGGCGGAGCGGGCGGCGGAGCGGGGCGGAGCGGTCGGAGCGGTCGGAGCGGGTCGGAGCGGCGGGCGGGCGAGCGGGGCTGAGCGGGCGGAGCGGGCGGAGCGGACGGAGCGGGTCGGGCGGGGCGCGGCGGGCGGAGCGGGGCGGAGCGGGCGGAGCGGGCGGAGCGGGCGGAGCGGGCGGAGCGGGGCGGAGCGGGGCGGAGCGGGCGGAGCGGGGCGGGGGCGGGAGGGCGGAGCGGGCGGAGCGTGGAGCGGGCGGAGCGGCGGAGCGGGCGGAGCGGAGCGACGGGCGGAGCGGGCGGAGCGGCGGAGCGGTCGGAGCGGTCGGAGCGGTCGGGCGGTCGAGCGGGTCGGAGCGGTCGGAGCGGGTCGGAGCGGTCGGAGCGCGGCGGTTGGAGCGGGTCGGCGGTCGAGCGGGTCGGGCGGGGCTGAGCGGGTCGGAGCGGTCGGAGCGGGCGGGCATGGCGAAGCGAGTGGAGCGGGCGGAGCGGGCGGGAAGGTGCGTGGCGGCCGTGCGCCGCCCGTGGGGGCGCCGAAGGGACTGGCCTCCTCCCCTCGTGCGGCGCTGGCTGCGAGGCGCAAGCGGCGTTTTTGCGCTGCGCCGGCGCGGGCCTTGTAGGGCGCCGCCTGCGCGTGCGGGGTGAGCCACCGCCAGCAGACGTCACCAGCGCCACTCCACTCTCCCCTTCCGCAGAGGGCGCCAGCTTTTAATCGATACGAATGAATAGCTTTCCTTAGTCACTTGGCAATTTTACTAGAGACTTTTTGCACAGGATAGTGTAAAGAAACTCACAGCAATATCAATCTTATTAACCGGGAACGGTATCTCAGTGCATCAACTGATGTCACTGCAGCGCTTCTGACCGGGAGGACTTAGGTTCCAGGCCTAGACGGCGGCAGGATTTTCGACACTAGCTTTTCAGCCAGGTTGAATTCAGTCGCTGTCTGGAGGAGAATTCTAGCGGCCGGCTGCTCTGATCGGTAGTTTTCCGTGGTTTCTCCGATCAACACCCGGCGAATGTCGGAGTAGTACCCTAACAAACGGGCCACGGGCCGCGCGCGATCTTTGCTACCTCTTCCTTGCCGTATTCTCATCCCGCTTACTTACACACACACACATAAAGATGTACTACACTACTACATAGGCCGGTAGACCGCTCGGGAGCTTAGAACTTGTCCCGGCTGGGGCGGTGCCCCGCTGATGGGAAATACCTGGTTAGGGAAACCCTCCTAGCCGACGGATGGCACCGAATATCGCCTCTAGAAGGGATGATCACTGCCACTCCCAAAAAACATGAACTACCTTACGACTAATATCTTAGAATTTGACGTTGGAATCGTTACATCATTTATCGCATGTTATGTTTCAATCAATCATGTAATAATTTAACCGTTCTTTTAACGAATATTTATGATTTTTTTCGTAACAATTTATGTTTCTACGTAATAAATAGTTAGCATATTCTCCTTCCTTAAGCATGAATATTCGATGCTGGTGTGTCTTAATTTGTCACCGTTCCAATCCCTTCATTTAATTATTTTACATTGTCAGGCTGGATAATCAGTTGATTTCCGCTCTCTGGAAAATTAGTTTTTAAACGGGTTAAACAATATTGCTTTTGATTTCTTACATGTACACCAAAAGCAATATTGGTACGAATCAGTTCCTGGACCATGTGGTATTCCCCACGATTTAGATGTCTTAAACAACTGTTTGATGAGAACGTAACATTTTCCGTAAAGAAAAATCTTTTACTGGCGTATTAGTGCGTATTACGACTAAATTAAAAAATATTTCCAACAAAATCTCTTTTCATAATGTCTCAAATTTTTATTTTATGTTAAATTAAGAATAAAAATGCTCTGTAAAAAACCCACATTTAATTTTTCTTCTCTCTCCTTCACTTACAAGCAGTCCATGATTGTTAATTTATTGCACGGCAGGAGACATCCATTATTATACCCATCTCATTTTATTATAAGATGGACTATTCTAATTAGAGAATAATGAATCAATTCTAATTTAAACCAAAATAATGAACACCTCAGAGATCCTTATCTCAACGATTAATCTATTGAGCTCTAGGATCATTTGACTTTATTAATCGATTTGTCTGTTGATATCAATTGATATAGCGATATCACTTATGTATTAATCGACTCAAGTTCCTATCAATTATTCATATTCACTACAAATACATCTATTCCGACGTCTATTGTTTCAATATTTTTAGTCTTTCTTCTCCAATTGCTGTATTTTGGTGTTTACGAAACAAGGACCCAACGTTTGAAATATTTTCTGAAGTCCACAGAGGCCACCTTTCGAATATGATCGAGGTCTCTTTTGAAAGCCGGAAGATCACGTCAGTGATTAAATTCCCCACCATCTACAATTGGTTGCTGACCTGATACAATAAGTATTGAATTACGCGCTCATTAATATATTTATTCGGTAATTGTTGTAAGTTTTGTAATATTTTTGTTTCAACGAAGTTAAAGTATGTGAAATGTTAATTATGTTATAATTGATGGATTTTCATTAGATTGATTATGGTCATTAGTCCCCTAAGTGTATTGCATGGTTTTCTTGAGAGATGGCGGTGATTTTTCCCGCCGGATGGCGAGATCCGGCGCCCACCTACCGTCGGCTAGTGGGGTTTCCCCTAACCAGGACTCTCCCACCAGCGGGGGCACCGCCCCAGGCGGAACAAAGCTCTATGCTGCCGACCGGTCTCCCAGAATATGTGGTAGTGTGGTGCATGTTAGTGTAAGTGTGTGTGTAAGGAGAGAGGATAGGACAAGGAAGAGGAAGGATAGATCGCGCGCGGTCCATGGCCTGTTTGGTAGGGTACTGCTCCGGCATTCGCTAGGTGTTGATCGGAGAAACCACGGAAAACTACCGATCAGAGCAGCCGGCCGCTAGACTTCTCCTCCAGACAGGGAATGAATTCGACCTAGCTGAAAAGCTAATGTCGAAAATCCTGCCGCCGTCAGGTCTCGAACCTAGGACCTCCCGGTTGATGCACTGAGCTACCGCTCCCGGTCTCTCTCTCTCTCTCTCTCTCTTATATATATATATATATATATATATATATATATATATACACACACACACACACACACACACACACACACACACTTACGAGCACTACACGTCGTGACACCAGTCGGAAGCTTAGAGCTTGTCCCTTCTGGGGCAGCACCTTGGTGGGGGAGGTAATTGGAAGGGCAAATCCTGCACCCGTGTGGGACATGCCCGATCTCACGTAACAGTGGGAGAGGAACACCGCCAACTCCTGGGTTGTAAGATGCACTACACTTAAGGGATAAATATTTGACGACTGCGCGCCAAATATAAAAAGCACGCACTCATTTATCAAGTGATGTTGTTTCAGTGTCATTTTTAACACTCGGATCTTGGGTGACCTTCGCCTTCTAAAATGGAAACCTTTTTCACTGCGCGTGCAAAAAACGTTAAGCGGTTCTGTCAACGCTGTGGATTCCTAGTGCGTTTTTTTTTAATTTATTTATTTTACGTCAAAAAACAGTTAAAAACTGCGTATGACGTGCTATGGGGAAAAGTGAATTGTGTGCACATTTTCAAAATTCTGTGACCTCTACACTAAGTCATATACTACTTAATTTTTTTTTTTTAAAAAAAGAAGCTCCCATGTAATAAAATCTCTTTTCAAGGATGAAAGGCAATAAATGTTTGCTCTTATTCATGTTGTCCTTCGGAATAATACTTCCTGCCGCGACAACATGGAAACGATAATTTGAATATTTGTATTTCTCACTGAATTCTAGAAGACATGCACAGAAAATGAAGTTACATTTATGTTCAGAAGGAAAACAAGGGCCATCTCAGCATTTGCTCAATGGATCAGGGAAACTGGACGAAAAACCTGATCAAGATGGGGGTCATTGTCCTGGAGGCTGCACGTCTTCTAGAATTCAGTGGGAAATGTAGTTATTAAAATGATCGTTCTCCATGTTGTCGCGACAGGAAGTATTATTCCTTGACGAAGGATATGATGAGGAATAAGAGCCCAAATTTATTAGATTTTCCCTTGAAAATAGATTTCATTACATCGGAGCGAATATTTCGTTAACATTCCTGCAAAAATGCTCATTTTCTTTCTGTATTCAAAATTAAAGTAGTACATGGCTTAGGGTAGGAATCACAGAATTTTGAAAACTGCACAGAATTCACTTGTCCCATAGCACTTCACACAGAGTTTTTAACTGTTTTTGACGTAAAATAAATAAATAACATTAACAAAAAACGTGAAATCACGGGTTGACAATCGCGAACTAATAGGCGGTGGCAACTCAAACCATGGAACCAAACGTAGAGAAGTCGTAGGCTTTCTTGGCCAGAGCCTTGTCAGTGCTTTTGTCTGTCTGGTGCCGACGTTCTGGCCATTTTTTGTGGTCTTCGTAAGGAAGATCAGCCGTCAGGTTTTTAACTTAGGCGAGTGTTAAAAGAAGATTTGAAGACAATATCCATTGCTCTCTTCGAAAACGTGAATCAAGGATGAGCAAAGAAGTCTACATGTCAAATTCATAAAGAATGTAAGTGAATATTTATAATTTTTTCATTTGCTGGTTGAAAATTAGCCTACGTTTTGAAATGATGTGGCATGTCTCTTGTAATGAAACTTAAACGTAGACACTTGTGAAATATTTTGAAGACTTAGTTGCCGTTTTATTTCGTGCACCTTCGTTGTTGAAGTCAGGTTATCAATGAAAATTAGTTTTTATTAATTCCCTTCTTTGTGAAATATCACCTTACACACACAAATTTTTCACGCTCACAATCATGCTGATTCTTCCCCTCTACGTGTTGGACATGTTGTCCTTGCTTCGCTGACCAGCCAAAGGCAGCATCTTTATCATCGTCTACGCTACAAGCAGGATTTGGTTGTTAGTTGGTAAGGAATTAATTAACTATGAATTAAGATTAACGTCGAACCGTTACTCGAGAAAGAATTGCTACATAAATATTTTGCAAGTTTAATCAAACAATGCATACGGACTTTTAATTATCATTTCCGTCAAGTCATATTTAATCATAGTCTTTGTTTTCATTAGTTTCTGAAAGGCTGAGAAATACCCTTGCTCCTTTAACGAATTATTACTATCACTAATATAACATTCCAAGAAAAAAACATTTGTTGTGTCTCTTTCGGCGATTGTTGTATTGACGCACAATAATATTAAGGTATCACCGGAAATATTACCAAACTTTTTTAATTTTAGTAAGGCAGATTATACATAGCCACATTTTTTGGGATAATCAGAACGAAAGTGAAGATATTTTTGGTTGATGTTAGCAAAGTTATGACATGTCTTCAGAAAGGGCAAATATTGTGATTTCTTCTCTTCACCAACAATTAAATCGTATAACTCCTTCTCCATCTAAATACGTAAATAACATCAAATCTTCATCCACACATCTTGCAGGACGTCCAGCCAAATGCATCTGAAGTCAATTTATCTTTCTGTTAACGAGAAACGAGCTAATCAGCTTAACGCCGAGAAAGGTTATGTAGCTGCTGAGCACATCCGGTGTCGGGGACAAAAAGAGTTTTCAACATCAACCGTTGCCAACATCTCCACCGCCGTCTCCACCTCTATCCGATCATCTTCCTCTGTCGTCACCGCTACGAGCATTTCAACTCTATTCACGCCACCGCCACCACCCACAGCATCCGTTTACGCGGTCGCCTCCATTAAATCCTCCTCTTCTACCTCCACCGGAAGAGGTGGCTAAGGGTGGCTAACTGATGTCACTGCAGAACCTCTGACTGGGAGGTCCTTGGTTCGAATCCCAACGGCGGCAGGATTTTCGACACTAGCTTTTCAGCTAGGCCGAATTCAGTCACCGTCAGGAGGAGAATTCTAACGTCCAGCTGCTCTGATCGGTAGTTTTCTGTGGTTTCTCCGATCAACACAGGGCGAATGCCGAAGTAGTTCCGTAACAAACGGGCCACTGACCGCGGACGATCTTTCCTGCATCTTCCTTGTCCTATCCTCACCCCTTTACACACACACTTACACTAGTATGCACTACACTACCACACATGCATCTACCGATAAAAACCTTCACTACACTAACGGGACTAATGACCAAAGCAGTTGACGTGCCCGGAAACACGAAAAAATCAATCAATCAATCCACCACGTCACCGTCTTCGAAACAACCTCCTCCTCCAACTCCATCGTCACCTTCGCCATCGCCTTCACTACCAGCTCCATTCCATCACAGAATCAGCCTCCACCATTGCTTTAGGCGTTCGTTAACACTTGCATTTCCGCCTTCGTCCAGCTTCCTTTACCACCTCGTCGTTCCCCTCCTTTAACCCCCATCACCTTCCTCCTGTATCTCCTCCTTTTCCTCCTGCTCCAACTCTTTCTCCTCCTGCTTCTGATGCTTTTCCTCCTCCTCCAATCCTCCCTGGTCTCCTCCTCCTCTTTCTCCCCATCTTCCACTCCTCCTTTTCTTCCTCCAACTCTTCCCCTTTTTCCTCCTTCTTCCTTTTCCTCTTCCTTCCTTTCCTCTGCCTTCTTTTCTTCCACCAACTCTTCCTCCTTCTCCTGCTCCTCTTTCTCCTTCTCCTTTTCCTCCTGCAACTCTTCCTTCTTCTCCTATTCCTCGTCCTCCTCCTCCTGCTTCTCCTCCTCCTTTTCCTCTTTCTTTCCTCTGCCTTCTTTTCTTCCACCAACTCTTCCTCCTTCTCCTGCTCCTGTTTCTCTTCCTGCTACTCCTCTTCTTTCTCCTTCTCCTTTTCCTCCTGCAACTCTTCCTTCTTCTCCTATTTCTCGTCCTCCTCCTCCTGCTTCTCCTCCTCGTTCTCCTTTTTCTTTTCCTCTGCCTTCTTTCCTTCCATCAACTCTTCTTCCTTCTCCTGCTCCTCTTTCTCCTTCCCCTGTTCCTCCGCCGCCGAGGAGCTGCGCCGGTCCGGTTGCCGCGTGGCTGCGAGGGGCCGCGCCGTTTCCGTCCACTAGCGCTTCCTGGCGGCGCCGCCCACTCACACGACGACACGTCGCCTCGCGCCGCCCGCCGCTGCGCCGCCCGGCATTTGGAGGTACAGTCGCTGCAGAACGGCCGTGCGCCGTCCTCCCAACATGGTCCAAGCAGGACTGAGACGGGAATATTGTTTGCCGGTTTGATTTTAATTTGTTTTCATTTATTACTGCTCGAAATGTGACAGTTATGAACGTGATATTGTAATAATATACGTTTTCATCTAGTTTTACATTGCTATTAGTTAGCAAATAGTTTAAATAATTAAAAAAATAAGTGTTAACGAATATTTCCAATTTTTGCATGTTACATTGCAATTTCCTGTTTGAAAAGACGTACTACATATTATTTTTTGCTGGAAACGCATTTTGTCACATGGTCTTTACATGTAGGATACATAGATAAATATTTATTACTTCTGCTGGGAGGTTTTTACACCTTGGTGGCAGAACACTTCAATTTACATATTACAATAAGTAATTAAAATAAAATTTATCTTTAAATTATTTTATATAATAATAATAATAATAATATATAATAATAATAATAATAATAATACTATAATAATAATTATAATAATAGTAATGATAATAATATATATAATAATAAATAAAAATTTTAACCAAGAATAATTCTACATTTTCCAGCACAATTATTTTAAACTATTAAATTCACGACTTTTCAATTACACTGCACTTCACTTCACTTCACAACATTTGAACTTCACTTCTCTTTCTACTTCTCTATTGCACTACACTTCACTACACGTCACCACAATTCAATACAATACTAAACATAAGTTGTTATTACTTTAGCCTTATTCTCTTTGAGAACATAGACAGTTCATTTTGTAGTACTTTAGTTCCGTTTTCGTTGATAGAAGTTTTACAAAACAAAAGTATAAAAAAGGGTTCCTGACAGCTACAACAGGCCATACGTAATTTGATGGTAAGGAGCGAATAAATTATGAAAACAAGAAAAAACGAGGACATTATTTACATCCCGTTCTTGTCGTTGGTCTTTGTAAAATTGATGTTCACCGTTTGTTGGATTTTGTCCAATCGATATTCCGCGATTGATCTGAGAAATGCCGAGGGACCTTGGATTTGAAATCGATATGCAGATTTTTGGAGAACAGTACAACCTTTCTGAAAACTTGGGAATACTTTTCAAAACTTTCCTAAAAATGATTCCAAAACGTTTTATTTTACTTTTCCCCAAATATAACAAATTGGTTTATAAAAATTATTTTTTATTTTCCTTTAGGAAATACTTCTTTAAAATTACTTCTTTAAATGAAGTCATCTACAATTGTTTTCAAAATCACACGTTTCACAAGTTTTTACGCATTTTTTTATTGAAATAAAGGTGATATTGAAAACTAATATTTTTTTAAAGGTGGCTCTATTTAAAAAAATCTTTTTCAGTTAGTGCCAAGTACGCTTAAAATGCGGGAGATGTTTTTTGTTGAACTCACTGAATATTCGAAAATTGCAAAAGTGACGAATAATGTAAGAAAGTAAAATAATATTGTTGTAGCACCATCAGTTTTTGATTCACTGGAGAACAAAACCTGTTTTTTCATCAAAACCGAGAAAATATGTGGTTTACATAACTTTAAAGAACACATTAATATTTGCCTTGTAAATGAAACACAAAGGTAAACTTAATTCGTGCATGATCTCTGCATTATTCAAAGTCACTCTATATTAATTTGAAGATGACAACATTTTCCGGAACAAAATATTAGAGAGCAAAATTATAGAGAGCATCAACGCTTGTGACCGGTAGCGGTAGCTCAGTGCTTTAACTGATGTCACTGCAGCCCCTCTGACCGGGAGGTCCTAGGTTCCCACTGCCCACGGTGGCAGGATTTTCGACACTAGCGTTTCAGCTAGGTCGAATTCAGTCGCTGTCTGGAGGAGAATTCTAGCGGCCGGCTGCTCTGATCGGTAGTTTTCCGTGGTTTCTCCGATCAACACCAGGCGAATGCCGGCGCAGTACCCTACCAAACGGGCCACGGACCCCGCGCGATCTGTTCTTCCTCTTCCTTGTCCTATTCTCTCCCCTTACACACACACTTACACTATCACATATTCCGGGAGACAGGTGGGGAGTTTAGAGCTTGTCCCGGCTGGGGCGGTGCCCCACTAGTGGGAGAGTCCTGGTTAGGGGGAAACCTACTAGCCGACGGAAGGTCGGTGCCGGGTCTCGCCATCCAGTGGGGGAAGATCACCGCCATCTCCCGAGGAAAAATAACATGTACTACACTAACGGGACCAATGACCAAGGCAGTTGACGCCCCCGGAAACACGAAAAAAATCAATCAATCAATCAATCAACGCTTGTGAAGGCCGCTGCATTTCTCTGTGTTGGTTTACACAATGCTTGCACTAGAGTGTACGCAGGAACGCCCTTGGTTTCCGGAGTCTTTCGTCGGACGAAATCCGGACAAAACCGTATTTTTTTCTTTCCGGGATGTGTTAATTCAGAGCCCCGTGTTTTGTGCTGTGATTAAGGAAGTGGGTCGTTTTCATGGGCGAAGGTGTGACAGCAGGGTCGGGACTGGACTGCCAGATCAACTAGGTTATTCCAATGCTTACAGCTTCTTTAGTTTGGGTGTAGGCTTGGTGTGGGAAGAGAAATTGGTGCTGTATTCTGCCTTCAACGTTTACAACTGTTTGTGTTCCTTTCGTATGACTACAAATGAGGAGGAAAATATCTATTGCTGTGTGGAGACATCCTAAACCTATTCTCTTAGAAGAGAGAGAATTAAGATTCTCTTAGAGAAATAGACGTAAAACAAATGAATTTCTTAATGCTTCATGCAGATATATGCAAAATTATTGATTTTCATTTTGTTGTCAGTGTCAAATCGCTTTCTTTTGCTTTCATCACAAATCACAATGACATTTTTTTGAGATACTGGAATTAATGGTAAAAAAGGGAACAAGAGTTTTACTTACAGGAAGGTAGAGTGCGTAACACACAATTTTATACTTCGATTACGAATATCACAATAAAAACGTAGATTAGGAATATCATGTTACAGTTTTTAAATACGTATACCGTATATCCGTATACCGTACCTTTATACCGTGCCATACCGTATTTTACTATTAATGCAAATATTTTTAAATTGCACGTATAAGGAGGTCGTGTCTGTAATGCGCGTGTCTCTAATACATTAACCTATTACAGTTCTGTGCTTTCTATAAAGTGAAATTCACCTCAGATCTGTAAAATTGAATCGGTTTGATAAAATGCAAATCGTCAAGTCACATCGAATGTGTACGAATCAACCTGATAACTTCTATTACATTTGTGGAAGATTCACACAAAACTTTAAAGGAAAAAAATATATATTATAAAACTTGCGTATTCTTTATACTTTGGCTGTCGTGTTTGTGATCAGGACAAACCATGGGCTGCTCACCACTATTGTTACATCTGTACAACGAACCTTAGGTTGTGGATGAACGAACAACTCACATCATTGTCATTCACTCTACCTAAGTTGTGAAGAATAAACAATTTTAATGTCTGCGTATTATTGCACGAATATGCATATTCCATTTCTTGCCTGATATGAAGCATGCTCATAAAAGTTTGTAGTAATATAATGGAAGTGACAATGCGAAAATTAGAACAGGTTTTCGTTTATTTTAAATACTAAATATGTTCATATTTTTTAGCCTTGTGTGATACAAATGTTTTAAATTGATTTTCGAAATCAGTGTGATTGTTTTCTTTAAAATCACTTACTTTCATCCTGTAGGTATGAAAAAATATTGTTCCCTCGTGTAATCAACAGCTTAGTATGTTATCGTTGCAATAATAATGGCGTAAAATTGCATTATAGAAGTAACGGTCACCTTAAAAGTCAACAAGTTTAGGGGTGGCCTTGATATCAATCACGAAAAACAATGCTATTCCTTTCAATAAACTTTAGCTGATTTAAATTCAAATCATAATCGGCTAATATGATGTAAGAGTAAAACTAATTCGCTAGAATGCAATTAATTGACTTCCCATACAATGAATAAATTATGTAATAAAGTGTTTAGACAGCGACTAGTAAAAGCGGTTACTTGTAGAACATACAAAGCGAGCTACAAGTTAAAATTTTAGCACTGGTGCCAAATGTGAGATGGTACTGAAATGTTTTCATAAAGCATCATTTGAATGTCGAGATTGTCTGGAAAAATGAATAACAAAAGTATCTAAGTTAAAGATTTTTACTGCCGAACAAGATGATAAATATAAATAATTTCTACACATTCACCACCCCTCCCAAATGGCATCAATGAAGGTTAAAAAAATCGCTCACATGATTGAACAGATCATATCAATAGACACATCTCCGCACTCGAAATGCGTCACCGATATCGATTTTTCAAAACATCAATGTTTTTTTTATATAAATATCGATATTTTAAACATCGATATAATGTAGTCGATTTATTTTAACTTCGAGCCTCGCCATATCAATAAAGGAATTATTATTATTATTATTATTATTATTATTATTATTATTATTATTATTTAATTGTTCGAAGTTTTCACGTTATCGTTGTTTTGTTTGTAAATGAGCAATTGTCATAATCACACTTTTGTAAATGTGAAGTAATAGCTGATGGTCCAACTACCAGTTTTTGTGTTTGAAACGAACGGCATTTTGTGCTGCCTTCGTGGGGAAGACTTTCTCGGCCGAGATGATCCTGACATGTACTTTGCTTTTCTTAGTATTTTTCACGGAGAGAGGCGTCAGAGCATACACCATGTTAGTTAGTTAATGCCTTATTTTACGTGGCGAGACTCGGATCATCAGGCCCGCTCTTCCGTCTAACCACGGAAATACGCTCCTTTCACCACCTAGCGGAGAAAGGAGGTATTATCTTGGGCGACGAAACAGAGGATTCTTTTAGGCTTGAGGATCTTTTACATGCAGTAAATATACTACATGGGACAGCCGGCTTTACTTAGTATTTTTCACGTAAAGAAGGAAGGCGTACGAGGGATTTTTTCACCCTTAAAAATCCACGGCTTCAATCGGGTTTGAACTCGCAAACTCGGGTACAACAGTCCGGTACGCTGACCGTTATACCACTGAATCCATAAATGATAGTGGATGTTTCCCTGTTCTTGTCGTACCCTTCTTCGACGAAGAGACGTCTGTCCCTTGGAAAGGATTCTGGGATCTGAGGTTTAGTTTTGTCCATTGTTCTTATATTTATGAACTTTGATTTCAGTAAAATCTTAATTAAAAATTAATGAACACGACCCCTATGAAAAGTAATTTTTCTTGTGCATGAATTTAAAGTTGTAGATAGAAGTTTGACAAAATGCCTTTATATTATTTTTTTACGATTTTAACATTTGGAATCACTCAATTGTTTTCCTGGAGTTGCTTTAGTAGATTTTAATTTTGCGTTTTGGTCAATTTTAGTCCATTTCAGGTTATGATGCCTATTTCTTGGTATTTCCCCTTATTTTTGCCTTTTTGTTTCCTGACGCGTAAATACTAATATAAATTTCAAAAGTAGAATAAAAATGTGAATCATTGTACTTGAAATATTTACATTTACTTTTAAAAGGCGATTTTTCCATTGACTAAATACCCTTTTGCAAGGATCATTTGTGTAATAATGCACCAGTTCTAAGGGCATGTGACAATCGCTACTGCAAGTCGAGAGAACCATTTGAAGATAAAGTTGACATTTTGAACATGATTTATCTTCACTTTTAAAGAGAAGTATTAAGAAGGAAACACTTAGACATGTCGGGAAACAAACAGTTGTTATGCACGGCAATTACATTGTAAGCGATAGTGATGAAGGCAACTAAATGGAAACGAACGCATTGACAGAATAAGTCCATGTACGCATCCTGCAGTTATGTCACCAGCAGTGGCCATCCAATAGCTGCCACAACGGCCAATTCTTATAGCAGTCTCTCTATATATGAAAGTAGGGAGGTACCGCTGTCAAACACTATGATGCACTTATGTTTCTTCCCACGTTTCTCGATTTGTTTCAGCGCATTGCGAACACCCTACCTTCTAACGCTGCTCATTATATGATTCGATTTCCCTATTTTGTGGAAGTTCAATTTAATGAAATTGGAACGAGGGTTTCTACAACGAAACTCATCGACATTCACTAGAGTGATATTCCAGTTTTCGAGATTCGAGTCGTGGATATTCGCGTCCCGTACGCTCGAGTCGTAGAGATTCGAGTCGCGGAGGTTCGAGTCACGGAGGTTCGAGTCACGGAGGTTCGAGTCACGGAGGTTCGAGTCACGGATTCGAGTCACGGAGGTGCGAGTCACGGATGTGCGAGTCACGGATATGCGAGTCACGGAGTGCGAGTCACGGATATGCGAGTCACGGATATGCGAGTCACGGATATGCGAGTCACGGATGTGCGAGTCACGGATGTTTGAGTCACGGGTATGTGAGTCACGGATATGTGAGTCACGGATATGCGAGTCACGGATATGCGAGTCACGGATATGCGAGTCGCGGAGATGCGAGTCACGGAGAGCGAGTCACGGAGTCACGGAGACGCGAGTCACGGAGACGCGAGTCACGGAGCTTGAGTTAAGTAGTTTCCAACTAAGAAGGTTGGAATTAAGACAGTTCGAAACAGCGTTGTTCGAGAATCACCTTGAAGATATTCAACGGAACGCGACTGAAATTTCATTTCGGAGAGCTGCGTGTCCCCGTGTCACCGCGCCCACTGACACCTCCTCGCGAAGCGATCGTCGCCAAGCACCTCTCCACAGCGCGTGTCCGCGCACGCGTGTGCCCTCTTACGCACACACGCGGCGCGTGGGCCGGCGCGCGCACTGGCGCACGCGTGTGTGCTCAGCCCGCCCGCTACCTGCCCCCCGGGCGGTGAGGCAAGGGGTGGGAGGGGCCGTGATTGAGCATTTCCGGCGCGGCGCTGCGCGTGCCCGATGACGTCACGCGCCCGCCCACGCCGAGCACAGTGGCGCGCGGCCGGCTGGGAGAGGAACTTTTTTTTCGGGGGGGGGGTAGATGAAAACTAACTGAGCTCTTCCAGTCAGTGGCGAATCATGAACATTATTTTAAGTATACCGCACTTTATGGAAGCTACTTCTACCGTTGTCTCTTATTTCGAGCTTTTCTGAAATCCCAAAACCATGAAACACCGTCCTTAATTATTTTTCTATTAGACAATTACAAAAACCACTTACTTATGGATCATTAACTCACTCCATTTGCTCAAAAACTTTAGGAGGACTGTTCACCGCAATATTTTGTGGTGCCTACCGACCGTCCAGACGCGCATCCTTACCTACCTTACTGGACATTTTTAACCCTCCCTTGATACAGCGCCTTATGGAAAGTAGTGGTGCTAAAACTGCACGTACTTCTCGTACGCAAAATTACGCGAAAAGTATTCAAATTTTCGAAAAAAGTACGTTCTCTTATTTCAGAATCTATTTTTAGAGAACATTTTTAAGGGGAAAATTACTATATTTTAGTAATAGAAAGACCACGAAACGGACAGACATTTTGCCGTCATTCACTTTTTTTTGTCTCACAAATCCACGAAATATGGATTCTGGCTACACTACGTGCTAGAGGATTTTTTTCAAAATTTAGCGCCTGGATTTATCTTCGTTTTGATACCAGAGCTCTGTATTAAGAGGGTTTCTGCTGAAAGTGTCCCGTTTTTTTTTGTGCAAATTATATAACTTTCTCTCTACTCCGTACCGAGAAGATAAAAGGTTGGTCATGGCAGGGTTGAAATAATAGAAGGTTTCGTCCGGGAAGCAACACTTCCTTCTACTGTGATGAGCTTGCGTCGTCACTGCCTCTGGTTATGTGACGCCGACGCCACAAGACTCGTCCGCCCACGAAGAGAGGGTTCGGCGTCTACTCGCTCATTCAAGTCTCCCGGCATAAGGAGGCCCGCTGGGCAGGAAATGGTTCCATCTCGCACTTTACAATGGATTTCATCAACTACATATTGGATTTGAAGCAAAAGGAAAACGGAAGGTGCTTACTAGCTCTATACCTCCTAGTCAGACAACTTAATGATATGAATGGGATTGTTTAAGGAAAGGTAGATCACAAATTCCCAACCGACAGTTGTTTTTATGATCTCGTTAACTAAAACAACTTGTTTTTTCCAATTTGTTTACTTGTCATTGCAGTTTTGGAAATTTATCTTTATTACCGTTATTGGTTTCCTGCTCAGCAATTCCCATTCTCATCTGTCTCTGATTTAAATGTCCCATTCTCTGTAACTTTTCTATTATCTCATCTAACATTTCAATTCTCTTTCTACACTTTCATTTTTCTGAGAAACATATTATTCAATGATTATCTTTCTTATACTTTAAAAACAGGATTTTTCTATCCATTTTTTAAATTTTTTTTTATCGCCAGCAATGTCTATTTTCCCCATACACATCTTAATTATTTCTTAATCTTAACCACGATTATTCCAACAGATTCACGCATGGTAGAGTTGTCCAGCATTTCGAATCATATAACTCAATATTTTGCCTTTCACACATGGAGAACGTATGTTCGCCTGCCCCTCGTTTTGTAGGAGAGTGAAAATAACTGCCTTTCCGCTGGTGATTTCAAAGAGCACAAGCTGAACTAATGAAAAATCACAACTTAAAGTTAGTTACATGTAGTATATTTTGAGTGTATTTACAAGTGAGTGTAGTTTCATTAGTTCATCTGGAACTTCTCCACGTACAAACTCACACACGAACAGCAATGAGTTTACGTGCCAGTATCGATGGGAAGCTCGTTCTGCTACTACGTTAAGAGTACTAAAGTACTTATTACTTTGTTCTCTATAGTCCAGAAGCTAGCAGACGTTTAAAAATTGCTTTTTTTAGGGCGATAAATTATTAATATTTAGAGGAAAAATATTTGTGACACAAGTAGATTGTGCACATATGTGGATCATGACCGTTGATATAAGACCATTTTTAAGTCAATTTTCTCAGCCTAATGTTCTCACGAAATGTACAGAAAAATCGGGCTACCTATTAATATGCGGAAGAGGTTCAGTGATGTGGACGCTTTACCATGTCGACATGGAACTCATCTCGCCACAGTTAAGCCGGAGCCGATTAGGGATTATAGAATTCCTCTGCAAGTCCGCGGATATCCTGTTTTCTCTTGACATGTTTGGTGAAACCAAGTTTACTGCGTCGAAAAGCTGTATCAGTGATGTCGCAACGTGTCAAAGAAATATAACTATTTATGTTTTATTTAATGGGTAATTATTGCATATTTATATTTCCATTAGTTTTTTACTGGGAGCGGTAGCTCAGTGCATCAACTGATGTCACTGCAGCGCCTCTGACCGGGTGGTTCTAGGACCTAGGTTCGAGTCCTGACGGTGACAGGATTTTCGACACTAGCTTTCAGCTAGGTCGAATTCAGTCGCTGTCTGGAGGAGAATTCTACCGGCCGGCTGCTCTGATCGATAGTTTTTCGTGATTTCTCCGATCAACACTAGGCGAATGCCGGAGCAGTACCCTACCAAACGGGCCACGGACCGCGCGCGGTCTGTCCTTCCTCTTCCTTGTCCTATTCTCTCCCCTTACACACATACACTATCATGCACTACACTACCACATATTCCGGGAGACCGGTCGGGACCTTAGAGCTTGTCGCGGCTGGTGGGAGAGTCCTGGTTTGAGGGAATCCCCGCTAGCCGACGGTAGGTCGGCGCCGGATCTCGCCATCCAGTGGGAGAAGATCACCGCCATCTCCCGAGAAAAAACATGCGGGACTAATGACCGAAGCAGTTGACGCGCCCGGAAACACGAAAAAATCAATCAATTGTCTTCCCTCCACCAGGTTTTACGTTGAAGATGTGGTCAGTCGAAGTTTTGGCGGTATGAAGCACTGCTAGATCTTCTTCTTCCCCATTGTCAGCCACTTCCTTCCACAGATTGTTCAATAGCTGTTCTCACAACCAGCAAGTCAGGGTCTTGCGGTGCTTAAACTGAATCAATGCCTCAATTGAATCTCAATTGAACAATCAGTCAGCACTGACGGTGCTTCTTGTAGAGAAATTGGTTGACTATTTTTTGGGTGACCAGGTTGAAGTGGATATCTATCGACTTTTCCATTCGGCAGAAACGTATTCATTCTGCCAACTCAATGTTCTTTCCTGATTTGTATACTTAGTATATTACAGTGCACCTCGTCCCAGAGTAGTAATACTCTACATTTCTATTACCAGAGACATATCGTTTCGAACATGACAGAGAGTGTATACTCCACCCAAAAACTTTCATTCGGTTTCCTGCTTTCCATGTTAATATGGATAAATCAAATCGTGTCAATCCATCTTTAAAACACCTCTCTACGTATTCTTAAGTCGAGAGTGCTAAATGTGTTAAAATTGCGGGTAGGTGTGAGGAAATATAAAATGTGGTAGGCATATTGTACATTACTCGAGCGTTGCGCTAAAATTAAGTAGAATAAGGTAGTGCCTTGCAGGTTACTGTGTTCGTTCTAGTCTTTGTGAACACGAGGGATTGAATTCGAGCCTACAAAATATCAGTTCTATTATCGATGAATAGTTGTCAGAAATGTGCTAAGTACGTGCGGTAAACATTATTCACATGCTGTGGATAAATGAAGTTATTAAATTATGACATAATTAGTAACATCCAGGGAATTGTAAAATCCGACTAACCGATGTATTAGTCAGCTATCCAAGTCGTTCCAAATATTTTAAGCCAAATCTATCTTCTGAAATTTCAGTTTCATAAGTTGTCAAACCAGAAGAAGTGGCTCAGGGCATCAACTGATGTCACTGCAGTGCCTCTCACCGGGACATCCTAGGTTCGAGTCCTGATGTTGGCAAGATTTTCGACACTAGCTTATCAGCGAATACTCTAACAAACATTTCAGCAGCAGTACCCTAACCCCAGCAGTACCCTAACGCCAGCAGTACCCTAACAAACGGCCCACGAGTCGTGCGCAATATTTCCTTCCTCGTCCTGGCCTTATGTTCTCCGTTTACAGTCGCACACGCACAAACATGCACTACACTACCCCACATTGCGGGAGTCCGGACGGGAGCTTAGAGCTTGTCCCGGCTGAGGTGGTGCCCTGCTGGTTTTGAAGATAACTGGTCGGAGAATCCCCTTTAGCCGACGGTAAGTCGACGCCGAGACTCGCCAGCCAGCGGGGGAAGACTACCGCCAACTCCCGAGCAAAAACACGCACTATACATACGGCACTAATGACCGTAGCAGTTGACGCGCCCGAAATCACTAACAACCATCCAACCAAAAGCTGTTTAATCTCTCATATTACACCGTATTAGCGATCTCACAAGTTCACTACTCAAAATTGCATGACAAGGACCACATCTCGTAGCTTTCCCAGAAATAAAAACTTCGGAGACCGGAGGATATGCGCAGAGAGCACTGCCCCCTACGAGAAACTGGCGCTGTGTCCCGGAAGCTATCGCCAGATGGCGCTCCTGATGCCGAGTCTGACATCATCGATGGCCGGGGACTGTCGGAGGGGCGAGTGACACGTGCAATTTTCACATCCGCTTTTTCTCGTTTGCTGTTTCACGTTCAGTTTAGGTCGTTAATTCGTAAAGTGGACGAAAAAGTTAGTGCTCTAAATTGACAAAAAACACCAACTTTCCGGATTGACTCAAAATCACCGGCGTTTGCTGCAAAATTGAAGGAAAAGTTTCAATATTTAAGAAAGATCGATGTTGTTATGCAATTTTAACTGCATGTTTGTGTTAAACATTTTCTGCATTTTATGTTAAAATATTTTCGTTTTTTCGGTATGGAAAGGGCATATATATTTTTAACATTTTGTGTATTGGAAGTCTCAGGGCCTTCACTCCTCAGGAACACGCATTTCTGCGTCCTATGACTTTCTCGGTAGGGATTAGAGAGAAAGAAATGTAATGCTGAGCGAAAAAAGCCATACATTTTCGGCAGACGAACTCTTAACACAAGGAACTGTTAACGAAAAAGTGGATAAATGTAGTGGGTAAATTTAGAAGAAAAAAATGTGGACCCTTTATCTGGGCATTCACCTAGTGTTGATCGAAGAAACTACGGAAAATTACCCTTCAGAGCATCGATACTACAATTCTCCACACAGCGGCTGAATTTGACCTAGCTATCTATCCACCTTCGGGATTCGAACTCTAAGACCTTCCGGTGAGAGTCCTTGCTGTCACCGGTAAGGCTAGCTCTGAGATTTAAATATATGTGACAGGGAGCGGTAAGTCAGTGCATCAACTGATGCCACTGCAGCGCCTCTGACCGGGAGGTCCTATGTTCGAGTCCTGACGGCGGCAGGATTTTCGACACTATCTTTTCAGCTAGGTCCAATTCAGTCGCTGTCTGGAGGAGAATTCCAGCGGCCGGCTGCTCTGATCGGTAGTTTTCCGTGGTTTCTCCGATCATCACCAGCTGAATGCCGGAGCAGTACCCTACCAAACGGGGCACGGACCGCGCGCGATCTGTCCTTCCTTTTCCTATCCTCTCCCTTTACGCACACACACACTTACACTAACATGCACCACACTACCACATATTCCGGGAGACCGGTCGGGAGCTTAGAGATTGTCCCGGCAGGGGCGGTGACCCGTTGGTGGGAGAGTCCTGGTTAGGGGGAAACCCCACTAGCCGACGGTAGGTCGGCGCCGGATCTCGCCATCCACAGCGGGAAGATCATCTCCCGAGAAAAAACATAGCGTAGTTTTCCATGGTTTATTCCATCCATATCAGACAATTTTGTGGCCTTTATAGAATGAACTTGCAACAAATGCCTATTGATGCTCTAGAGGAAAACAATAAATTAGTAGTGACCTATCCCAATATCAGTCGTGTGACCCGGCGTAGTGTGCAGGAGATAGCTGAAAGAAGATACTAATCAAGCCAAAATGGAGGTCTCACATTCTGATAGGAAGAAACACTTCCACCACCAGCCATAAAATCATCAATAACAATCATTTAACTCACGGAACTAATCGGGGACCCACAAACTCACGTTATTCCCTCACTCACAAGAGCATTTGTGTACACCAAAGCGAACAGCTCTTTCGATATTCTGCGCATGCGCAGTTTCAGTTTCGCCTCACTTAAGTGCATCTGCGCATGCGCAGAAATGCGCTAATATGATGCGAAACTTGAATTGCGCATGTGCAGAAGATCGATAGTGCTTAACGTTAGGGCAGCACAATGATCTGCGCTGCGCAGAAGATGAGCTAAAGTGATGCGAAACTCGAACTGCGTATGCGCAGATAACAGTGGTGCCCCAAACGTTTAAGCAATATCGATTTTCTGCGCATGAGCAGATGCACAAAAGTGATGCGAAACTTGAACTGCGCATGCCCAGAAGATCGATAGTGCTTTAACGTTAGCAAATCGATCTGCGCATGCGCAGATACACTAAAGTGATGCTAAACTTGAACTGCGCACGCGCAGAAGTTCGTTAGTGCTTTAACGTCCGGGGATGCACCAAATCTCTACCACTATGGGAGGGCAACTCTCTACTACTCCGGCATCGACTGTCGCGGAATCGATAGCAATCGGACGCGCAGATCGGGCGGCGCGCCCCACAGGGGGGGGGGGCGCCGCGCCCCCGCCGGGCGGGGGCGGGGGGGGGGGCGGGGCGGCGGCGGCGGCGCCCGCGAACAAACAAGTGACGTGCGCGGCCCGCTACTGGCGCCGTCTCGGCCCGCCCTCCGCCCGCTCGCCGCCCGCGCTGACGCCGCTGTCCAAACACTGCGTGGGCGGCCGTCACGTAGTGCGGCCCAGGGGTGCCACAAGGACCCACACACCAGCCCTTCGTTTGCAATATTTGCACTGGGTTTGGTTTGGTTTGGTTTTTTCGTGTTTCCGGGCGCGTCAACTGCTTTGGTCATTAGTCCCATTACTGTAATGCATGTTTTTTCTCGGGAGATGGCGGTGGTCTTCCCCCGCTGGATAGCGAGATCCGGCGCCGACCTACCGTCGGCTAGTGGGGTTTCCCCCTAACCAGGACTCTCCCACCAGCGGGGCACCGCCCCAGCCGGGACAAGCTCTAAGCTCCCGACCTGTCTCCCGGAATATGTGTTAGTGTAGTGCATGTTAGTGTTAAGTGTGTGTGTAAGGGGAGAGGATAGGACAAGATCGAGGAAGGACAGATCGCGCGCGGTCCGTGGCCCGTTTGGTAGGGTACTGCTCCGGCATTCGCTTGGTGTTGATCGGAGAAACCACGGAAAACTACCGATCAGAGCCGCCGGCCGCTAGAATTCTTCTCCAGACAGCAGCTGAATTCGACCTAGCTGAAAAGCTAGTGTCGAAAATCCTGCCGCCGTCAGGACTCGAACATAGGACCTCCCGGTTAGAGGCGCTGCAGTGACATCAGTTGATGCACTGAGCTAACGCTCCCGGTTTTGCACTGGGGATGTGATACCGCCTTAGGCAGCTCATGGCAAGGGATGGTAAAAAACATCGATGTTTTTAAAACACCCATGTTTTACACCAGAGACATGGATATATTAACGTCGATATTTTGCTTTCAAGATGTTCGTCACATCGATATTTTGTCGACGAGAAAGCATCGATTCTTTTTATTCTTATTTTTTTAATTTTTATAATTTTTTATTTAATTTTTTAATTTTTTATTTGATTTTATTTTTTATCAAAGGGGTTTAAGCCCGTTGTCTAGTAGCAGCAATCCCTAGCAATATCGTTGTTTTGTGACATCGTCTTCATCACGCCGCACATTTCGCGTGTGCCAACTGAGGAAGTTTCGGAGCTGTGCGTGTGTTAAGATGTATGATACCGTCGGGCCTGCCATTGCCTGAATCGATTTAAAAAAAAATTCTATTCTTTAGATAATAATTTTTCATATTTTACATGCTGAACAAACAAAAAAATGTCCCTTTTACTTAGTAATTAAAAATGGATAGGAAAATAGCATGTTTATTAGTCTATAATTAAAACACTGATGTTTTAAACATGATGTTTCCTCGTCGATGTTTCCATCGGCATCGAAAAACCTTTATCGATGTAACAAAATATCGATTTGTCGATATTTTGGGAAAATTTACCATGACTACTCAGAGCATCAACTAAAGGCACTGCAGTGCCTCTGGAGGGAGGTTCTGGCTCTTATTTATTTTTTATTTATTTTACGTCAAAAACTGTTAACAAACTGTGTTTTACGTGCTACGGGAAGCATTGAATTCAGTGCTCGTTTTCATAATTCCGTGATCCCTACCCTAACTCATATACTACTTGAATGTTGAATACATAAAGGAAATGAAGTTTTTTTGCAACGATTGTTAACCAAAAATATTCGCTCCGATGTAGTAAAATCTATTGTCAAAGATAAACCAATTATAAATTTGGGCTCTTGTTCGTCATCATGTCCTTCCTGAAGGAATAATACTTCCTGCCGCTTCGGGGCTTCGAGTCCCGACAGCGGCAGGCCACTAGCAGATCACCCCATATTGAGGGAAAGCTGATGAGGTATTGACGTAATTAATCAGTACTAATAAAATTGAATTCAACCACATGTAACCGACATCCATACAACAAAAAATAGCGTATGAATGATATGAAAGTTTTACAAGGTCTTCCTCAGGATTGTCTCAGTGTCCTAGCAAAGTTTGGTAAATGTGGACACAATCCAAATACGGAAATTATAATTTTTAAATAATATGTTTGTAGATTCACCACTACCATTTTTCGCCTCTCGCTTAGAGCACGTGGTTGCTTATAGATTCTGCCAGAGCCCAGTACTGCTGCAGCAAATCTGATTACTCATTTATTCGCGGGAGCTCAATAAGCGATGGATAAGATAAAAAAATCCATCTAATAGCAATGTGTTGTGAGATAAAATGAAAGACAGGACAGGACAAGGAGCAGGAAGGACAGATCGCGCGCGGTCCGTGGCCCGTTTGTTAGGGTATTGCTCCGGGATTCACCTGGTGTTGATCGGAGAAACCACGGAAAACTACCGATCAGAGCAGCTGGCCGCTAGAATTCTCCTCGACAGCGAGTGAATTCGACCTAGCTGAAAAGCTAGTGCCGAAAATCCTGCCGCCGTGGGCAGTGTAACCTAGGACCTCCCGGTCAGAGGCACTGCAGTGACATCAGTTGATGCACTGAGCTACCGTTCCCGGTCCGGCAGCTCGAATTCTCCTCAAGATATTTGAGGGTAGGAACGATCATTGCCCAGCGAGTGGCGTCTGGCGAGCGCGTTTCGCCACCCCGATGAGTATAGTGATCACAAATGCTTCCGATTCTGGCTTCATTCTCCGCGTTTTAAGCCTCATAAATGATTGACTTTTATTGAACTGCTATTGTTAATCTTTTTACGTATTTCATGAAAGGTTTGTTTGCCACGATTTGGTTGACATTTTTGTTTCACATTTCATATCATTATTATTATATAGCTTCACTATTATTAATGTATTTTTAATGTATTCACTATGCTTCACTATTATTAATGTAGCTTCACTATGCGCGTTTTGTTGAACTTCCTTTTGCTTGTATGTAGTAGAGCTTAGGGTGAGTTTCTGTTTTGTTAACAAAAAAAAAAATCTGTTCGTTCCTTTACCGTGAAAAATAAGTTTTCTAATTTGGAAAATTTTAATTTATTATTATTATTTTAAAATAAATATTTTCGTTTTAGGACAGAAAATCTCTTATTTTATGGACAAATATGCGACAAGAAATATTATATTTGACACTTTAAGTATAAAATTGTTTTTAGTTGTTTAATGTCATCTGGCAATGTTTAGTAAAACAGTGAGTTCCTGATATTGACAACTGAATGTGATTCGTGCGCGCTATATTATAATTAAATACATTTGTATTGGATGAAAATATGCCCCCTACTTTTCATCCAATGATGCGATTAGGTTGATATGGGAAGTCGTGATGGAAAAGTCGCGGGTTTGTATCCCGCCTGGGGCATCGATATTACGTTCTCCGTAGTGACATTGCCAAGTTTTCCAAAACTAACGTGAATCGGCTAGAGAAATAATCTTTGTTTCCAGTCCTTTCCGCTACCTACTTAGAAACAGGTGAGTTCGAAACTACTCGCTCGAAAACTGAGCTGTAAAACATATTTTGGAAATATCGGTCGTATTTTAAGTTTTAGAACATAAAGATGTAATAGGTTTTGACATGAATACAAATATTCGAAAAAATAGTTTTTTCGTATTCAGAGCCAAACATTACACAATGCTTTTTGTTTACATTAATGCACATGTATTTTACTAGTTTTATCAATTGATAAATCCATTAAAATTATCAAAATAGTCAATAAGACCAAAATTTAAGCAAAGGGCTTTGTAAGAAGGTGACAATTCACGCGACCACTTATATCTCCGTATTGTGAGGATTATTAGCAATACTGTTTGTTACTGTGAATCATTTTCTTGCCAGGAACTGTACTGATGCAATATATCTGATTGGAAATATGAAAATGGGATTATCATCAACAATCTTCCTTAAAAAATGAAAATATAAACGCAAATCTGCTTTAAAATTTACGTCTTGCACAAAGAAAAAGCATCAAAACAGTTCTCCAAGCTGACACCAATATCGAAAGTACAACATCAGATTTCTTGTAATTCCCTTCACGGAAAAGAAAACGAAACCAGGGACTCTTTCTCGCAGCCTCTGTTCGTTCACAAGCCGTCATTCTATTGTTCTCAAAACGATAGTCCCGTGCACCTCCGGCATTTGATCTCGAACTGCCTCCCACCTGTTCAGAACCAGGCGTTCCCCAGGGGCTTGAAAGAAGTCACTCGTAACTTTGTGGTTTGTCTGCGCACCCATTCATTTGTGGGTGATGATTGAGGGAGGATGTGACAAACCCCGAGGGATGATTTAATCCCGTAATTTTCATTCAGAACGATCTCGAGAGTGATTCCGGGATTGGTAGATTGAAGCAATTTCGTGAACGGGTCGCTATTTACGAGTGTTGCACGTCTGAACGAGCCAACTGCCTCGCGTTGGCAATCCTGTTAGTCCTACTGTGGTTGTTACGTGCGAGAAATTCTTCAAAGAAGAAAGAGAGAGAGAGATTTGAGTCATTCAGTCAGAGTGAAAGTACATCTGTTGTAGAGTCTACGTGGATTCAGACACTGAAAATCATGACACATTTTATTTTATTAAAAATTATTCTTTAACTTTGGATTATAGTGAGAAACTATTAACATTTACGTTTTCCAGATGTTTCGAAAGCTATCAGCGTCACTGATGATGTAATTCTGTTTTAAATATTACCTGCATATGTGCTAGATAGTGTATCTTTTAAGCTTGATGTCAAAGATAATTCTTTATTGACACCGAAGTACACCTCATATATTTCAAATTACCTGATAATTTAATAGAATATCTTTTGCGATGAGCTATATATTGCTGTGGCTTGTTTAATTAATTCTATTGCTGAAAGATGCACAATTTCTTTATTTAAAATAATAAGGGTTTTCGTTTAGAAAACAATTTGAGCTTTCTACTAAACCAAATTTCGAGATTCGTGCTTTAAATGAAACGTAAAGGGTTCAAAATATGTTATGGCTTGCTGTTATTCACTGGTTGTATAACACTGGTTGTATAAAAAACACAAAAAAATAATAATGTAGTAAAATTAATAGAATGCACGAGTGGAATAGCCCTTTGCAGTGACTATTCCACTCGTGAAATTAAAACGAATAGTGTTTAACTACACGTATAAAATACCCCAAACAGGGCGATGTACCTAAAAAAAATATCGCTTCTTCCATCCGATTTTTCCTACCGCTCCTTCCTACTGGCCCTTCCACATATAACATAACCTCTTTGATTTTAATGTGATTTCAGTTATTTTCAATATTTTCCGCATATTGGAACTCTGTTGGACGAAATTTCACTTGTGGAATAGATTTTTGCGGAATGTATTACCTCTGATAATGATTATATGTGATGATTACCTCTTAAATTTAAGGCGGATATCAGGAAATCGTACATAGTCCACTACAATTTAAATAATAGATACAGGTAAATACACATTTCAATTATATGTTCAGAATCATGTTTAACTCTATTCACAAAGAATAGTGATTGTATTGTCCAGAATTTGTAAACTTCCCTCATTCCGTCAGTTTTGGAGAATATAAACGATATTTTCATTTACATATTTTCTATAGTTCTTCCGATTGTCCGATGTAAGCGAAGGAGTTCAGCTAATAAGAATTAAAACTGTAAATAATAATATAAATCAACATGTTATTTAACGCACATATAATTAAATTTTTCGTTTGGTTAACTAAATATGCTCGTCAATTCCATGAAAAACCGTTGATTACCTCTATGTTAATAGCACTCGTGCAATTAAAATTCCACAGTGCAATTCAAAGTTCACGTTTACCGATCAGAATTCAGAAAAAGGGCCAAATCGTTTAATTAAGAAACTATAACACAGACGTAGCCCAAGTATTTCCAATCAGCCATGAAACATGAACAGAAATGTGCATCACGGATGAGGAAATATTCAAAATGGGACTCATCTACTTCAGTCTTTTCCAATAATAATGAAAAATATAACACAAATTTTACACTTTTCAACACCGTCTTTAACTCAACGAATAGAATACTACTTAATGTTTTAAAAGACATCTAACGTTTAGTTTCTGGAAACAAAATTCTTCGTGAAAACAACAGAACTCAATTTTTGCGAAATGAACACGTTACCTTTTGATTTTTTGCATCTCAGATTGCGTACATACAACTACCTTTAAACGAAGAATGAATAAAATTAAATGGTATAGCCAAATAAGACAGAGAAATGTGCCCCCAAACCAAATCGATAATCGCGATGTTCGTATGAAAGATAATATAAATTGACGTAGATTCGCACAAAATCAGTCTCCTAGACCTATAGGTTGCAGAGATACTACGAGAAACGTGTTTTGCATATTTTATTTTTTATCGGCTTCTATTATGTGTACCAGGCTGAAAAAATTATATAGACGGGGAAACATTTCAATTTGAAGTTGTAAAAATACTCGTGGTAAATAAGAAAACACGCTATCGTCGCTTGTCCTCTTGAACATACTACTCATTCAGTTCTACCCCTCATTATACACTCGTTTCGTTAATTACTATAAGTGTAATACTTCTTTAAAAATGATATTGTTTTCAAAACGTTTCCTTTTGTGTGGGCAATTGTTTTTATTACGTGTTTGTTGTATCAAACACGTAATACGTTGTAACACAATAGCTTGATTGACTTTTTCGTGTTTCCGGGCACGTCAACAGCTTTGGACACTAGTCCCGTTAGTGTAGTACATGTTTATTTCTCGGGAGATGGCGGTGATCTTCCCCCGCTGGATGGCGAGATCCGGCGCCGACCTACCGTCGGCCGGGACAAGCTCTAAGCTCCCGACTGGTCTCCCGGAATATGTGGTAGTGTAGTGCATGTTAGTGTAAGTGTGTGTGTAAGGGGAGAGGATAGGACAAGGAAGAAGAAGGACAGATCGCGGCGGTCCTTGGCCCGTTTGTTAGGGTGCTGCTGGCGTTAGGGTACTGCTCGCCTGATATTGATCAGAAAAACCATGGAAAACTACCGATCAGAGCAGCGGCCGCTAGAATTCTCCTCTAGACAGCGACTGAATTCGACCTAGCTGAAGAGCTATTGTCGAAAATCCTGCCGTCGTCAGGACTCGAACCTAGGACCTTCCGGTCAGAGGCGCTGCAGTGACATCAGTTGATGCACTGAGCTACCGCTCCCGGTAACACAATAGCATTTTTATACATTCTGTATTACTGTTTACACTAACACTTGTCTTCCTGAAATGTTTAAACAACTTATTCGGGATATTTTAGTTTTTGTACATTTATACTGCTCACAAATCTGGTCACTTTTTAGCATTATTTATTGTACGCACATGCGTATGAGCATTATTGGACACTTTCAACTCTTATTGCAGAATGCACTTGAGTATCAACACTTAGTAAAACTATAAATGACTAATAAGTGAGTTTTTTCGTAATATGAGAAAATATAAGTACGGCTCTGATGTAATTAGATATCTACTTTCTCCAAAAGAACAGAGACATCACTGCAACGAATTCTGTCATATTTGCAACCAATTGGCGCGCGAATATGACAGCAACACGATTCATTCGACTTCATTTACATGAACGTGTCAGCAACCAACATGCTGTAAAAGCGTGGATCGTTCTGCCAAAAAAATAGCTGTTACGTGTAGGAGAAGTGACATCATCACTTTAAAAAGCTGGTTTCGTTTCGATTAGGTAGCTGGTTTAGTTGGCAACGTCTGATAAACTCATGATTTTCACACATGAAAATAGTGCTCGTGAACATTTATTTTCAAATGTTTGCCAAACTGTGACTCTCTTGAATTTGTGAATGTTTTTTACGGAAAATATGTATTGATTTATTAATAATAGATGGAATTTTTTTAAACAAATACGTACATTGAAATTGCAACACCCATACGCAGTCTTCTTTATTTAGTGCATTTACCTGAATTCTTTCTTCAAGAAAAATTGTGTTATTTATTTAATTATTTTTTTTACTTTCTCTCCCTTACTTCAAAAGAAGATAAAGTACCGTAATCGCGCTGGAAAAAGGCCAATTTTCGGCAGGGAAACTCTTATTGCCAGGTCCTGGTTGTGTAAAAGTGGATAAATCATATTCCTATATGTAAGTTACTTTTTCTAACACGTGTAGTCAGAATTCATATTCTGTGGGTACTTGATACCGAAAATTCGATTGAGGGTAAAACGTGTATCTGTCCGTAAGTCTGACTTAAAAATTTTCTCAGAAATGCCTCCAAATGTTCTTTGTCCTCGTATAACGTAAAGGATGTTCAAGAGAATGGTGGAGGTCTAATTTTCGTTATTGAAATTCCTAATTGGCGCAAGTTCTGAAAATGGCGCAAGGTCTTCCTGCACCTACAATACTGTAGATGGATATTTTTTCGTTAATGAAATCTGTTCTTTAAAGACACACCTTGAAATAGATCATATACAATTATTCGTAAATGTAAGTAGTTACGCGAAATTTTGGATGAAATATAGGCAATTTCAATTTTTTAAAAACAAGTTTTGCTCTAAAACTGCTCCAAAATTTTTTCTTTATATTTTCTCTTCGTATGTATGAAAGGACGGTAAAAATATGGTGCTATATAATCCTCTATGCCGACAAACTCTGTGTATTTTCGTAATTGCAACTTATTTTTTTTAAATTAAGCATATTTTTGCTTTAGCAAAATGTTTTAAAAATCGGTTCTTTTAAACATGTGCAGTGCTTTGAAAACCTAGTGTTATTTGCGTAATTTGTGCTTGAAATTATGCAATATCTAAAAACTGTTTGTCAAAAATTGCCAAAAATTGTTTTTGTCGAATTTATGCAATGGCATAGCAACAAACGCTTAATAGAATGACGCAGGTGGCAATTTCAGGTATTTCTCTGAATTTTCAAATCCAGAAATAATCCTCAGTGCTCTATACTCGTTTCACAAAAACGCATGTTTTTCTAAGATTTCTGTATGGTTTTTCAACTGTTTCATTTTAGTTTTTCATACTCCCTGCAGGAGATGAAAACATTTGTAAGCAGCACTAAGGCAAAGTCAATTAGAGGATGACA
This sequence comes from Teleogryllus oceanicus, assembly GCA_964035755.1. Classification (NCBI taxonomy): domain Eukaryota; kingdom Metazoa; phylum Arthropoda; class Insecta; order Orthoptera; family Gryllidae; genus Teleogryllus; species Teleogryllus oceanicus. The sequence continues at coordinate 63,408,004 of CAXIVR010000013.1, forward strand.
ACAAATTACAAATCACAAAAAAATCATACAAAATGTTCGGGTTGGTAATTACGGCACGGGTTGGGTCAGCCAACTACTGGACCGATTTCGCTGAGATTTTCACACTGTGATCTTATTAGTTTTGGGAGTATTTAAAAGACAGTGTGAATTTGTGGACTTGTGGGGTGCTTTGGTTGATTGATTGATATTTTCGAGTTTCCGGGCGCGTCAACTGCTCTGGTCATTAGTCCCGTTCGTGAAGTGCATTGCTTTTTTCCCGGGAGATGGCGGTGGTCTTCTACAGCTGGATGGCGAGATCCGACGCTGACCTACCGTCGGCTAGTGGGGTTTCCCCCTAACCAGGACCCTCCCACCAGCGGGGCACCGCCCCAGTCGGGACAAGCTCTAAGCTCCCGACTGGTCTCCCGGAATATGTGGTAGTGTAGTGTATGTTAGTGTAAGTGTGTGTAAGGGGAGAGGATAGGACAAGGAAGAGGAAGGAAAGATCGCGCGCGGTCCGTGGCCCGTTTGCTAGGGTACTGCTCCGGCATTCGCCTGGTGTTGATCAGAGAAACCACGGAAAACTACCGATCAGAGCAGCCGGCCGCTAGAATTCTCCTCCAGAAAAGGACTGAATTCGGCATAGTTGAAAAGCTAGTGTCGAAAATCCTGCCGCCGTGGGGAGTGTAACCTAGGACCTCCAGGTCAGAGGCGCTGCAGTGACATCGTTGATGCACTGAGCTACCGCGGGGTGGAGCGGGGCGGGGTGGAGCGGGGCGGGGTGGAGCGGGGCGGGGTGGAGCGGGCGGGGGTGCGGGGCGGGGGCGGGCGGGTGCGGAGCGGATCGGGGCAGGGCGGGGTGAGTTGGAGGGGCAGGCAGGCGGGGTGGGCGTGGCGGGTGGAGATTGAAACAATAGAATGGCGGGCTGCTGCGCAACGAGGTGCCAAGCGCCGCTGAGCCGCCGTAAGCGTGGGAGCAGCCCCTCCCCGGGTCACCCGCCCTCCCAAGGGGCCGAGAGATCCACGGTGATGCCCACAAACTGTGGGTGTCCCCGAGAGGTAAACGAGGGTAGCTCGCCCTTTGGAAAGCGCTGGCGGAGATACCATCGGTTCTTCTCAGGCAGACCGAAATTTCGTACAAAAAACTTAGAAGGGGGCGATTTGGGCAAGACTTGTATATTTTGCAATGTTCTACGATTAAAAAAAAAAATCCATCATTTTCACTCATTCTTCAATATTTTGTTACAATAAAAAAGGCAACAAAGTTTTGCCATTACAACTTCTTAATTTTTTAAAATATATTTTACTTATTTTGTTAAGTATAATTAATAACTATATATAAAAAACAACACAACTTACTTAAAACATTATAAACAACTGTTTATTTGTGACCACGAGAGTATTTATAAACAAACCAAACTTGAATAATAATAATAAAATTCATCTTTTCAGGTTTTCTTCAATAACGTTTTTATTATTAATGCCACTAGTTTCGCCTGTAATTTCTACCGAACATAAATCCGGAACCAGGTGGGTAAGTAACATGTAGAAATGATTCTCTTTTATTTCGTGCAAACTCGTGCTTGGGCTCAATTCATTTTGTCACTTTGCCAACCGGAGAACGTTTGCATTAAAAGCATTTATTTGTGTTATTGAAATTAGAGATATGTGCACTTCAAAACATCCGTTTTAAGTAATATAATTTACGTACATAATTCTTTGATTAAATTTTAATTGACTGCGACCTCATATTGAAAGGATCATAAGTGAACTCAATGACATCTTGTGATTAGGAACCTGTCATGTTACATTCGTACGGTAATTTAATTCATACACACACCTGCCATATTTTCATCTGCGTTTCTGTATAATTTGCGTCAACGCTTACTATAATCGTTTTAGTGACGATATCGATGCAACCAAAATTCCTTGTTAAATTATAAATGGATAAAGTGATATTGCCTTATTATAACAAGAAAATATTGTAATTACAAAAATGCAAAAATTCTTTATCATAGAGCTATTGGGGACCGTATCACATCGTTATTTGCTGTTAATGCTACTGCATTTAATTTGCGCCAGTAAGATACTTAGAAGCAATACGCATATACTCTTTTAAAAATAAAATAGTTGTAGTTCATCTCTGCCTCTTTCATTAAGAATCAACAAAATGAGGCTTGTGTGGGTATTTATCTTCTGTGTTGGAAGATTGCCATCTTTATTTTCTCGAATAGTTGTCACGTATATTTACGAATAGGTCTTATTGGATGTTTTGAAAACAAATCCGTGTACCCTATACCCCACGTCGTTACAACCGTATACCCATTACCAGTCAGTATACCCATACGTCATATGAAACTGTACAAGTAGTGTTCGTAAAGTTCGTGTCTGGTTTGCATGTCTCAAAGACAAGAGAGAATTTGAGCACCCTCGAACGTTAAAACACTGTCGATCTTCTGCGCAGGTTAAGTTTAACATCTCTTCCTTCTTCCTATATTGCAACTTCGATATAATGAGTCGAAGCGAGGCGTGTAGTTCAAAAAGATACCCAAATATTGCACGTCAAACAAGAACCTCTGGGAACGGTGTACCACCCAGCTCGTCAATTAACTGCATACAACCAAAGCACCCACCGGGAGTGGTAGCTCAGTGCATCAATTGTGGGAATTCTGATTTGGTGTTGTTGACGTTCTTATAAGAAGAAATAAAAGAGATCATCTTCGTCAACATATTATCAGTGCATCAACTGATGTCACTGCAGCGCCTCTGACAGGGAAGGCCCTAGGTTGAAGTACTGACGGCGGCAGGATTTTCGACACTAGCTTTCCAGCTAGGTCGAATTCAGTGGTTGTCTTGAGGAGAATTCTACCGGTCGACTGGTCTGGTCGGACGTATTCCGTGGTTTCTCCGATCAACACCTTGCGAATGCCACCCCGTCCCGCTCCACCCCGCCCCGCTCCAACCCGTCCATATTCACCGCCCACTCCACCCCGCTCCGCTCCACCCGCCCCGTCCAACATCGTCCACATCGCCTCGTCCAACATCACCCCGCCCCGCTCCACCCGCCCCGCACCACCCCGCCACGCTCCACCCGCCCCGCTCCACCCCACCACGTTCCTCCCGCACGCTCCACCGCCCGCTCCACCCACCACGTTCCCTCCCGCCGCTCCACCCCGCCCCGCTCCACCCCACCACGTTCCCCTCCCCGCTACGCTCCACCCCGCCCCGCTCCACCCCACCACGTTCCCCCTCCCGCTACGCTCCACCCGCCCCGCTCCACCCCACCACGTTCCCCTCCCGCTACGCTCCACCCGCCCGCTCCACCCCACCACGTTCCCCTCCCCGATACGCTCCACCCCGCCCCGCTCCACCCCACCACGTTCCCTCCCGCTACGCTCCACCCCGCCCGCTCCACCCCACCACGTTCCCTCCCGCTACGCTCCACCCGCCCGCTCCACCCCACCACGTTCCCTCCCGCTACGCTCCACCCGCCCGCTCCACCCCACCACGTTCCCCCCCCCGCCCGCTCCACCCCGCCCCGCTCCACCCCACCACGTTCCCCTCCCCGCCGCGCTCCACCCCGCCCCGCTCCACCCCACCACGTTCCCTCCGCGCTACGCTCCAATCCGCCCCGCTCCACCCCACCACGTTCCCCTCCCCGATACGCTCCACCCCGCCCCGCTCCACCCCACCACGTTTCCCTCCCGCTACGCTCCACCGCCCCTCCACCCCACCACGTTCCCTCCCCGATACGCTCCACCCGCCCGCTCCACCCCACCACGTTCCCTCCCGCTACGCTCCACCCCGCCCCGCTCCACCCCACCACGTTCCCCGCCCCGCTACGCTCCACCCCGCCCGCTCCACCCCACCACGTTCCCCCCGCTACGCTCCACCCGCCCGCTCCACCCCACCACGTTCCCTCCCGCTACGCTCCACCCGCCCGCTCCACCCCACCACGTTCCCTCCCGCTACGCTCCACCCCGCCCGCTCCACCCCACCACGTTCCCCTCCCCGCTACGCTCCACCCCGCCCCGCTCCACCCCACCACGTTCCCCTCCCCGCTACGCTCCACTCTGCCTCGTCCCGCCCCACTCGCTCCGCTCTGCCTCTTCCTATTCTTTTCTCTCCGCCCATTCCTTGCTCAGTCCTTTCCTGTGTGCCCGCCGACCCTACTCCCTCCGTCCCACCTCGGTCCATCCCATCCCATCCAATTCCTTCACATCTCATCCCATTCAATTCCACCTATGCCATCCTATTCGTTGCATCCTAACCAATTCCATCTCATCCAATCCAATTCTATTCCATCCTTCCAATTCCACTACAATTCCACCTATGCCATCCTATCTCGTTGCATCCTAACCAATTGCATCTCATCCAAGCCAATTCTATTCCATCCTATCCAATTCCATCCTTCCAATTCCTTCACAACTCATCCCACTCAATTCCACTTATGCCATCCTCTCTCGTTGCATCCTATCCAATTCTATCTCATCCAATCCAATGCTATTTCATGCTATCCAATTCCAACGTATCCAATTCCTCCACATCTCATCCCATTCAATTCCACCTATGCCATCCTATCTCGTTGCATCCTATCCAATTCCATCTCATCCAATCCAATTCTATTCCATCCTATCCAATTCCATCTCATCCAATCCAATTCTATTCCATCCTCTCCAAGAGTCCTATTAAATACCACTGTACTTTGAAAATTCTCAGATAAATCCTCACCTCGCTTCGCGAGTCGGAGATTTATTGTGAATTTCAGAAGCCCTCGTGGTATTACCTATGGGAATATTTGCTGAAGAAAAAATCCGTTACTGGACAAAGCAGGAACATGAGCTCTCTCTTTTCATTTGTGTGCGCGTCCTTGTGCCCCGCCAGCTCATACCTGGTCCACGCGTCTTCTTTGATTTATTTATTTATTTATTCGTGTTTCCGGGCGCGTCTACTGCTTTGGTCATTAGTCCCGTTAGTGTAGTGCATGTTTTTTCTCGGGAGATGGCGGTGATCTTCCTCCGCTGAATGGCGAGATCCGGCGTCAACCTACCATCGGCTTGTGTTGTTTCCCCCTAACCAGGACTCTCCCACCAGCGGGGCACCGCCCCAGCCGGGACAAGCTCTAAGCTCCCGACCGGTCTCCCGGAATATGTGGTAGTGTAGTGCATGATAGTGTAAGTGTGTGTGTGTGTAAGGGGAGGGGATAGGACAAGGAAGGGGAAGGAAAGATCGCGCGCGGTCCGTGGCCCATTTTGTAAGGTACTGCTCCAGCATTCGCCTGGTGTTGATCGGAGAAACCACGGAAAACTACCGATCAGAGCAGCCGGTCGATAGAATTCTCCTCCAGACAACGAGTGAATTCGACCTACCTGAAAAGGTGTCTAAAATCCTGCCGCAGTGAGGAGTGGGAACGTAGGACCTCCGGGTCAGAGGTGCTGCAGTGACATCAGTTGATGCATTGAGCTACCGCTCACTACGCATCTTCTCAAAAGCGTTGGCGGCTGCCTGCCGTTTAGTTCTTCCCAGAAAATGCTGGTGCAGGGCGCGCCACTGTAATCGTCGCTCGCCACCAATTTAAATGGAAACGGTAGAAAGGCGACTGACTGCGCGGAAGCGCCGGTTGCTGAACAGGTGTGTCCCGCAGGTGGCCATTGTTGTGGGAGCAGCTGATTATCTGTCGTCGGGGTGGGGGTGGTGTATTGGCTCGGAACCAAAGTCACGTCCTCTCCCAGAACGTGTTACGGGGAAGGAAATAAGAAAAATTGGGGAATCGAATGCGGAATCGCAAACTTCCTGTTGTCTACGTGCTGCGTCTTTACAGTCAAATTGACTACTCGAGTATTCTTCTTCTTCTTTCCTTTTTTCTTCTTCTCTTCTTCTACCACGTGTATTGGGATTAAACATTTTCGGCCTCTTCATTTTACACCGGCTTCGATAGCTCAATAAAAAAACCGTTCCCTATTGACCCGGGGTCTTAAGTTCCAAATACCTACAGTGGCGAATAAATCAAACCAAATCAAATACATCTGGGTTTGTTGGATCAATACCAAATGGATCAAAACACAATACTTTAACAAAATGACCATGTACCACGACCGGTATTTCCTGTGTCATCCTCTCGCGTTATACACACTCATGCGAACATCTGAAAGACACAGAAGTAATGTGAAGTAAGTTTGTCAATGAGGTGATGCTGTGAATGTGAGTGAAGTGAATAAGGTGAATAACGTGGGTGAAGGAGATGAGAGTGAAGCGTGTGAAGTGAATGATACTAGTAGAGAGATTAAGTGAATAAATCAATAAGTAAAATTAAAGAAATTCTATTGAGTCACAAATCGCGTACCGGCTCAAGATTGCCCGTGCCTTTTTGTTTTCAACCTTTTTAACACATGACACACTTTTTACTGTTATTTCTGTTTTGTAATCACGCATTTGGTTTTTGATTCTCTCCACGTTCCCTTCCTTCATTAATACATTTTATTTTTTCTGCTTCTTTGTATTTTCCTTTTTTTTCTTTATTTTTTATTTCTTTTTTCCTTTTTTTTTTCGTTTTTATAGCCATTTTTTCTTTTTCCGGTATTACCATTGTCATTTCCTATTGTTTTTGTGTCATCGTTTACATTACATTACATTTATTTGAACTGCAATTGGGGATGATCCTATGGCAGTTAAATAACAAAATTACAACAAAAACCAATATAATAATATTATAATAATAATATTTATAATAATAATAATAATAATAATAATAATAATAATAATAATAATAATAATAAAGGAGTACAGTACGAGACGAGGATGCAATTACCATAGTATCGGAAATATTAAGTATTATAACAATTATATCAAATCTGTCATGATATTCAAAAGTACATGATGGTGATACTAAAATTTAATACAAGTACATAAATATTGGCTCAAAAATTCAAAAATGCATTGATCGCGTTCTCTACACTTCACTACACTACACTACACTTCACAGTTTTGCTTTGAATTACACTAAACTGCACTTTACCGCAATTCACAGAACATACTCATTCTTTACGTTTATGTCTTTTTCATTTCCCTCCCTTTATGTTTATGTTTCATGTATTCTTTATGTTTATGTCTTTTTCATTTCCCTTGTATGCTATTCGTCCTCTTGTCATTGTTTGTGCCCTTTGAAGTACGTGTTCTCCCCCGTGGCGCGCCCCACCTGCCTCGTGGCCGGGTCACGAACTCGGGCCCCGCGTGGGAACGGCGCCAGCCGCCGCCGCCGCGACGCCTGCGACGCCGGGCGCCGGAGAAACGGTGGGGGGGAGGAGAGGGAGGGGAAAAGTTGGAGGGTCGGCGCGCGCCCGCGGGGGCGTCATTACCGGAGAAACCGCACCGGTCCATAACTCACCGCCCCGCCCCCGCCCGTTGCGCTGCCGCCAGCCCGCCCCGCCCCGCCCCCGCCCGGTCACCCCTCGCTGCGCATAGTGGGCCGATAGCCGCCACCGGGAGCGGTGGCTCAGTGCTGTCACTGCTGCGCCTCTGACCGGGAGGCCCTAGGTTCTCACTCCCCATGGCAGCAGGATTTTCGACACTGGCTTTTCAGATAGGTCGGAGGAGAATTCTAGCGGCCGGCTGCACTGATCGGTTGTTTTCCGTGGTTTCTCCGATCAACACCAGGTGAATGCCGGAGCGGTACCCTACCAAACGGGCCACGGACCGCGCGTGATATTTCCTTCCTCTTCCTTGTCCTATCCTCTCCCCTTACACACACACACACACACACTAACATACACTACACTACCACATATTCCGGGAGACCGGTGGGGAGCTTAGAGCTTGTCCCGGCTGGGGTGGTGCCCCGCTGGTGGGAGAGTCCCGGTTAGGGTGAAACCCCCACTAGCCCACGGTAGGTCGGCGCCGGATCTCGCCATCTAGCGGGAGAAGATCACCCATCTCCGGAGAAAAAACATGCACTACACTAACGGGACTAATGACCAAAGCAGTTGACGCACCCGGAAACATCAATAATAATAATAATAATAATAATAATAATAATAATAATAATAATAATAAATATAATAGTAATAAAAACAATAATAATAATAATTTTTCTGGTTATTCTATTTTTAGGTTACATTTTACTAGGTATTTTTAATATTTTTAGTTCATATGTTTGTTCATATTTGGGAACATGTAATCCTAGATAAATCCTAGGTACGCAAATTATACAACACACCAATGCAATGTACTTATCTAACGATGATGCTTTGGTTAACTGAACGCCGTGACGGCATTACATTTAGTATTGAGAGGAAGGGAGAGAACAGAATATCTCGGTTAATATACTCTCACCCAAAGCGACCGAATTATAAGAGTAGCGCGTTATTTGAAGCAATTAATACCACACCACTCAAAACTCAGTTGAGTTCCAGCAAAAATTATATGTTTGTGCTACACCTGTACCCTACGCGAGTACTTCAGGGTTAAAAGAATTGAACGAGGAACTAAATGAAATCACTCAATCCGCCACGATTGCCGCATTTGTGAACTATGACGTACTATCCTAGTGTTCTACTATTCTAGTTTCTCCACTGTCGCCATTTGAAGCGTGTGATCGAGCAATTGCGTAAGGCATACTCGGCGAATTATACAGAAGAAGGAAGAAATGAGATCATAATGCATCCATTTAACCAGCTATTACACAATGAGCATGTGTCTTGTTGTTCTTCTGAACTTTTCACAGCCTTTGAAATCTTCAAAAATTTGCGGAGAATTCCAGTAGTAAATTTGAATCTTTTCTTTCACAAATAACAAATCGAACTAAATATATGTCACAAAAACGCCCATTTGAATAATACCTCTCTTCGAAGTTATTCTGCGAGCATTACAGAAGTCTCTTAAAGGACTCTAACTGCTTAGTTCTAAGGTTCGAGTCCCGGCGGTGACGGATTTTGGACACTAGGTAGATAGCACGAATTCAGCCAGTGCCTAGAGGAGAATTCTAGCGATCGGCTTCTACAATCGATAGTTTTCCGGGGTTTCTACGATCAACACCACACAAGAACTGAAAAAGATTTGGAAGCCGTGAAAGAATTTCTGAAGTGAAGTGATGAAAAAGAATTTTTGTAATGAACGGGCTATAGACCGCACGCGAGTTTTCCTTCCTCTTCGTTGCCCGACCTTGAGCCTCAGACCTTACTTACACACATTTACACTTACATGCACCACACTATTACATATTCCGGGAGACCGGTCGGGAGCTTAGAGATTGTCCCGGCTGGGGCGGTGCCCCGCTGGTAGGAGAGTCCTGGTTGGAGAAAAATCGGCGAATCGGTAGGCTCCGGATCTCGCCATACCCCTCGAGAAGTTCACCGCCACTTCTGGGTTAAACAACCTGCACTACACTTGTGGGACGAATGCCTCAAAAAGTTGCCGCGTGCGGAAACCCTCCCTCTCAGTCCCTCCCCCCTCCTTTCCACGCCGTGCGCCGTGCCCGCGTCGGTGAGAGTAGGGATGGCAAAAAAATCAACGTTTTTAAAACATGAATTTTTCCACCTGAAACATCGATATATTTACATGGATATTTTGCTTTATTTTTTTTAAATTTTTTTTTAAATTTTTTTTTTTATTTTTCTTCACATCGATATGTTTTACAAAAACATGTTTTTAACTTATTTTTAATTTATTAATTTGTTAATTTACTAATTTTATTTAATTTATAATGTTTTAATTTATTTTTAAATAAAGGGGTTTAAATAAAGCACGTTGAAATGTAGCAGAAATCCACAGCAATATCGTTTACATCGATATTTTGGTTTCGATGTTTTCTTCACATCGATATTTTGTTCTAGAAACGTCGATGTTTTTCAATTTTTATTTTTTTTAAATAAAGGAGATTAAGCGCGCTGTACACTAGTAGCAATCCACAGCAATATCGTTCTTTCGCGTCATCCTATCTATCACGGTGCACATTTCGCGTGAGCAGTTGGAGTGAATTTTAGGTTGTTTTACTTCGATGGTGTATGCTGATTAAAAGGTACAGTAGCGAAACACTATGTTCTTCATTGTTAATTTTATTCTTTACATTAAATAATAATTTTTATTAACATACTACTAACATGCTGGTAACCAAACAATAGAATATATCCCTTTTACGTAATATAATTGAAAATGGATAGAAAATAGCATGTTCATTAGTCTATAATTAATTCTTTTTCTACGGCCGGTTACCCTTTGCCTCCCGATGGAACGCATATTTGACCATACACTAGACCAACACTCTTGCGGGCTCCTCTGATCTGGGGTCAGCAGAACGCGAGGCCCTCCGCGACAACACATACTTGAGATACATGGGACACCCAACTATGCCCAAGGCGGGACTCAAACCCGCGACCCTTCGGACCAAAGCGCTGAGTCGGTACACTCTCTTAGCCACCTCGGCCATCTACGTCGGCTCTATAATTAATACTTTGATGTTTTAAACATCGATTTTTTTTGTCGATGTTTACATCGACATCGAACACCCTTTGGCGATGTATCGAAACATCGGACCGGTAGCGGTAGCATAGTGCATCAATTGATATCACTACAGCGCCTCTGACCGGGAGGTCCTAGATTCGAGTCCTGACGGCTCCAGGATTTTCGACTACAGCTTTCAGCTAGGTCGAATTCAGTCACTGTCTGGAGGAGAATTCTAGCGGCCGGCTGCTCTGGTCGGTAGTTTTCCGTGGTTTTTCCGATCAACACCAGGCGAATGCCGGAGCAGTACCCTATCAAACGGGTCACGGACCGCACGCTATCTTTCCTTCCTCTTTCTTGTCCTATCCTATCCTCTCCTCTTAAACACACACTTACACTAACATGCACTACACTACCACATATTCCAGGAGACCGGTCGGGAGCTTAGAGCTTGTCCCGACTGGGGCGGTGCCCCGCTGGTGGGAGAGTCCTGGTTAGGGGGAAACCCCGCTACCCGACGGTAGGTCGGCACCAGATCTCGCCATCCAGCGGGGGATGATCACCGTCATTTCCCGAGAGAGAAAAACATGCACTACACTAACGGGACTAATGACCAGAGCAGTTGACGCGCCCGGAAACAAAAAAATCAATCAATCAATCGAAACATCGATGTTTTGGTAAAATTTGCCATCACTAGATACGTGTTTCTGTGTGGGGGTGGAGTGAGGATGGGAGGTCACGAGGTCGAACGGGACCTCACTGCACTGGTCCGCTGGTCGGCATTCATCGCGCATGCGCGGACAACTTGCTGGCGCCGCCGCTCAATGGAAGGACGCGTGAGAACGAGGTCCGATATGTGTGTGTGTGTGTGTGTGTGTGTGTGTGTGTATGTGTGTGTGTACAGATGTTCACGCATTCACACCTGCCAGAGATGTGCCGGGAGGCAAGCGATGTACAGTCCTACAAGCAGGGTTATGACCTGTGGTAGTGGCCACTTGAGGCACAGAATTTGAATAATGAGATTTGCAGGTTTGCCACTTGCTTCACACCTGCAGATCGTGGAGAGTACGTCTTCTGGTAGAGAAGACATGAACAAATATAATCTATTGTCTTTGGAGATTTGCTATTCCCTTATGTACAGAGAATCAATTCAAACCGGCTAATTGGCTCAGATTCAGATGTACCCGACAACGTTGCTGAAAGTGGGACCTAGAGTTGTAGCTGATTTTCGACAGTCTATATGGCTAGACCGGCAGCGGTAGCTCAGTGCATCAACTGATGTCTCTGCAGCGCTTCTGACCGGGAGGTCCTTGGTTCGAGTCCTGACGGCGGCAGGATTTTCGACACTAGCTTTTCAGCTAGATCAAATTCAGTCGCTTGCGAAGCAGTACCTTATCAATCAGGCCGTGGACCGCGCACGATCTTTCCTTTCTCTTCCTTGGCGTTTCCTCATCCCTTACACACACCTATACTAACGTGCACTACACTACCATACATGCCGGGATACCGGTAGAGAGCTTATAGCGTGTTCCGGCTGGGACGGTGACCCGATGGGGGGAGATATCTGGTTGGGGAAATCCTCCTCAACCCGACGTGTAGGTCGGCGCCGGATCTCACCATCCAACTGGGGAAAATCACCGCCACCTTCTGCGAAGAATACATGCACTACACTTACGCAACTAATGACCTAAGCAGTTGACGCGTCCGGAATCACTAATTCAATCTATCAAAGGAAACTCGCGTCTAAACGAAATAACAGATTGGGTGAAGTTAGAGACGTACGCTTGGAGCTGTCATTGACCTTCTGAAAGGAGTACTGTCAAAAATAATGAGCTTAGTTCCCTCCTACAGAAGGAAATGAGGCTTATGCTTCCTAGTGTGGGGGTTGTTTCTATATTTCACTGCGACGTGTGACCTCCTAAATGATTTTTGTCTTGTAGGGTGCGCGGAATCTTTAGAGCCTGGAATGTTACAAATGTCGAATAACACCATTCTCTATTTCAAATGCAGGTAATACTAATATTCGCCAATGATAAAATGTGTCTTATGCCATAGAAATATAAGACAAGTATCTTCAAATTAAAAAATACATATTATGTTAAGGGAGTTTTCATGACGTCAGATGTGTTTAGGATTATAATATTAATAATTGGGCAAAAATGGCATCGATCTGCGAGTAATGTGTCGAGTAAAGTCGAGTAATGTCGAGTAATGCGTCGTAATATGGGACCCAATGTGCGTTTTCTGCTATATCGTGATGAGGTATAGTGGTGACCGGTGTGGATGTTTGTATATTTTCTTGAACTCTTCATATGGATGTCGACCTTTATTTATTTATTTATTTATTTTACGTCAAAAAAACAGTTAAAAACACTGTATGACGTGCTATGGGGAAAAGTGAATTGTGTGCACATTTTCAAAATTCTGTGATCCCTACACTAAGTCATATACTACTTAAATTTTAATTTTAAAGGGAAAAAAAAACTCCCATTAGAAAACAAAATCCCATGTAGTAAAATCTATTTTCAAAAATAAATAAGCAATAAATTTTGAATTTTGAAAGGGAGAAAAAAAAACAAAAAAACTCCCATGTAATAAAATCTATTTTCAAAAATAAATAAGCAATAAATTTTGAATTTTGAAAGGGAGAAAAAAAAACAAAAAAACTCCCATGTAATAAAATCTATTTTCAAAGATAAATAAGCAATAAATTTTGGCTCTTATTACTTCCTGCCGCGACAACATGGAAACGATAATTTGAATAATTGTATTTCCCACTGAATTCTAGAAGACTGCACAGGAAATGAAGTTACATTTATGTCCAGAAGCAAAACAAGGGGCCATCTCAGCATTTGCTCAATGGATCAGGGAAACTGAACGAAAAACCTGATCGAGATGGAGAACCTTTGAGATATCAATTTATATGTTGACACTTGGAGTACATTAACCGAGATATTTTGCCCTCTCGCTTCCTCTCAATGCTAAAAGTAATGCCGACACTGCGTTAACGAAAACAAAGCATCATCGTTAGGTAAGTACATTGTATTGGTGTGTTGTGTAATTTGCGTTGCTAGAATTTATCTACAATAACATGAGCCTATATATGAACATACATATGGATTAAAAGTATTCAAAATACCTAGAGAAATATGATTTAAAAATTGAATAAGCAGATAAAAGTAAAGAAAATAATAAAGGTTTAGTCTGCCTAAACAGGATGGTATATTAACTTATTTTTAATAAGTTACACGGTGTTAACTACTCTACGTTATTCCCACATTAGAATGTTGACTTTGTCTTATAATTCTAGGTTAATTACTCTACGTTGAAACAAGTTACAATGCACTTCACCACCTCTCGAGGTGCAGCATGACTGCACTTACGGGATGAATTAACTAAGTAGTTGTCGGGTCTGGAGTTAATATTTGACGAATGCTTGTGACAGAATACGAAAAGATAGAGTTACGCAGTTTAGTTTACTAACGATCGCACCTTTCATAATGTGATGTGTGGAAGAATATTTAAATGATGCGATGTTTACATTGCAAACGTTAGGGAAGGAGAGTAACAGTTTCCGTAGTGCACTGTCAACATGCTGTTGCGAACGTCATAATGTATGTAACTTCTCTTCATTTCTCTCCTCTTTCCTCTTCCTCTCTTTGTCTCATTCTTTCTGTCCCTCCCTTTCCGTTCATTTTTTCTTTCTCCCTTTTCTCTTCTTCCATTTCTTTTTCTCCTTTCTCTTTCTTTCTTTCTTCCTTATTTATAACTTAACTCTTTTCGAGGTGAAGCAATTGCACATTTTTCTCAGAAATTCGTGTATATTCAATTTTTTGAGATACACTTTCCTTCGCTAAAATATATTCGTTTAAGCCATATGGCTCGTGCGTTTATATTCCTTAATTCTACGTAAGTGGCGCAAAATTACATTCGCATATGTAGTTAATTTTTTACGAGACCTAAGTAACTTTCCTACAGGAAATTTCCTAGAATGTGCGAAATTAACAATTCCTGACCCTTAACCACTGTAGTGTGGTCCCTATGTCCGAGCAAATTCCAAACCATCCTGTGCAAATGGAAGTGGGAAGGATTTTTTTTCGGAATCCTGCTCTACCTTATGTAATGTGATTAGAGCAATGCGGCTTGTTGCAAGCTGCAGTTTGTGTAGTTATTTTTATTTAGGTGAATGAAATTTCACCATTACCTCACTAGTGATTTTTATTTCGCGTCTTCGCAATGAAATTTGACAAGTCACGTTAAACATATCTAGCAAATCTGGACTTAAGAAATTGTTCACCAACAGCACGATGATATTGGAAGAAATTAAAAAAAAAAAAAGATATAATCTCCAGGAGAATATTGAAATATATATCACCAGGATAGGAGCTCCAAACTGTTTCTGTTTCAATTTGTGTATTGATATTTATTGTAGTTTCTCGTTTTCTATTCTTCGAAGCTTTATAAGTTTCACATTTTTATTTTTTATATTGCAGCAGTGAATTGTTATTTTCGTCTTAATTCACTACATGCTGCAGTGTTTCGAGAAAACGAATTTTTGCCGATTACATTTCCGATAACAACAATGTATAAGTACATTTCAGAGAACAATTAGAACATGTTTTCATTGTACACCGAGTACGAAATCACGAAAATTCTTTTTTTATTGCTAACAAATAAGAGCAAAGTTTGATGATCTAAAAAAATTGATGATCTAGCAAAAGGAACAATAAAATACTCTTAAAACGTTTTAAAAATGCTCTTTAAGCAGAGAAAAATGTGATCAAAGTCAGTTCGGATGAACAACTCAAACTTTTGGATAAATATTACAGATGTAACGGAGACTTCTTCCATTCTCTCGAGTGAACTCCACTTGCAAACTTTTGGTTTTTCCAGTTCCTTGTCATGTAGTCTCTGTTTTTAGTTATCTCGAAACTGACTAAACCGATAATGGCGTTGATAGACGTCAAAAGAACCGAAGATATATTCTCACAACGGCTTAGATTACAATTTCTAAGCAAAAACATCAAATAGGCCACTCAAAACTTCTTGGAAAACATTTGTTGCATGTGGTAAATATTATTTGAAGCAAAAAAACATTAAAATGATGTTGAAATCCATGAAATCAACGAAAAATGCTATAAAATGACTGAAAAAGGTATAAAAAGACTTATTAGATGAAATCGACGAAAATGCCACAAAAACAACAACAAATGGGCCATTTCCTTTTTTCATAACATAAAATTAATTTCTATAATTTCATTACTACGGTCATTATTCTACAGTAATAAGAAAAAAAAAGAATTTTCATTAAAATCGGTCGCACTATACAGTACTTTAATCGGGCGGTCATAGTGACCGCACTACAATATTAACGTGCCTCTTACAGCTCAACGGTATTTATGGGTTAACAAGATCTGTTTACCATAACAATGTTCAGGTATCTGCTGGTTGAGACATTGAAAGAGCGACCATCGGGAAACTCGCAGCATTAAAACAAAATGGTTGGCCAGTTGGCCGAGGTGGCTAAGGCAGTAGTGTCGTAGTGATCTCGGACAGAAGGGTCACGGGTTCGAGTTCCGCCTTGGACATAGTTGTATTTGCGTTCGTCCTTTCACCCCTTATCACCATATCGGTTCATCTTCATAGTTACCATACCGTTGACTCCAGTAGTGGTTGCTAATGACTAGGGAACGGATTTTCATGTAAATACATATTTTTTCAGGGACAAGATACCTGCATTCACTAACACTTTTTAGACTTAACACGACATTCTGAACGAATTGGAACCATTTTTATTTTACATATTTTTACATGGTATGGTATAATTACATATTTTTACATATTTTATCTATTGCTACATATTTCTTTACATTTTAATATTATTATAGATCGAAAATTAACATTTGAAATGTGATGTTCGAAATATAATTTGCTTGAAAACTGTTACTGAAATACTTAAAAAAAAACGCAATGCGCTTGTATTGACGCCGGAACATCGCTATTAATTGTCAAACTTACCTCCCTCCTCCCCCATCTGCTTCTTGGAAACCGCGAAATCGGGATCAAGAATGAGCAGATGTAGTATGTGAAGCGGAAGGAACTTCAACCACGTGCTCACTCGTGGTTCATAGACCCCCCATGCGTAACTCGATAAAAAAATTCATATATTTGTCTTATCCCTTTTCTGGAGTTAGTGGGTGCTTCCTTTGCCGTCCCTCTTTCTATCACAGGCTACACTATTCACTCGAACGCCGGCTCCTCGTAAACCACATTGTATATAATACGAAAGTATTATATATTTCGAATGAAGCTAGCGAATAATTGCTTCTGTAGATGTAAAACTTTCTTTCAGCATCTCTGAATCCATGTTAAGATCATATCGGCAAAGTACTCTGCTCGGAAAACTCTTGAAGAATGGAATTGTAAACATTTTAACGAATTTTTATTTCACATATTTCTTATTTTTTCGTACATTGTTGTTAAAAAAATAAGTACTCATATATGTACATGTTTTTCTTTTTTTATTACAATAAAATAAGTTCCTCACTAATGACCTGCATGTTGATGCGACCTTAAAATAACCAATAAAAAATAAAATGAAAATTTTAAAACAACTGTCTTGAATCCGATGGGATCGGGAGACGTTCGCTCTAATCCGGGAACGCCGTTTCTGCGCGTGAAATCGGCCCCCGTTTCTGCTCTAGCCGCCGCCCAGGCCACCCGGGGTTCCGCGAAAGCCCGCAATTTCTGGCATTTCG
Source organism: Teleogryllus oceanicus (assembly GCA_964035755.1). NCBI lineage: Eukaryota > Metazoa > Arthropoda > Insecta > Orthoptera > Gryllidae > Teleogryllus > Teleogryllus oceanicus. Next base: position 63,425,175 of record CAXIVR010000013.1, read on the forward strand.
CGATCGCCCTATCGCCCAATGGTTGCTCGATCGTCAACTGCCCGCGGCGTGGAAGGCGGGGGCGGCGTCCGCGAAACGGCGGAAAAAGAACGCGAGCGAAATCGCTTCGAGGAAAGGACGCGACCGCGCCCTCCCCCGCGCCGCCGCCCCCGCTGTCCGCGCCCTCGCCCGCGCCCCCGCCCCCGCTGTCCGCGCCGCCGCCCCGCTGTCAGCGCCGCCGCCCGCGCCCCTTCGGCGCCGCCCCCGCCCCCGCGCCACCGATGTCGTTGGTTGGATGGATAGTTGGTTAGTAGGTTGGTTGGTGATTCCGGGCGGGTCAACAGCTTAGGTCATTATTCATCAAAATGCCAGGGGAAAGACACGGAGAGAAAGAGAGAGAGAGAGAGAGGAAGACAGGAAGAAATAGAGCGGCTGAGAAACGAGTAATGTGGTTGGTTGTTGATGATTCCAGGCGCGTCAAACAAGTTAGGTCATTAGTCCCGTTAGTGTAGTGCATGCTTTTTTCTCGGAAGATGGTTGTGATCCCTCCCCGCTGAATGGCGAGATCCGGGGCCGACCTACTGTCGGCTAGCGGGGATTCCCCCTAACCAGGGCTCTCCCACCAACGGTGCACCGCCCCAGCCGGGACAAGCTCTAAGCTCCCGACCGGTCTCCCGGAATATGTGGTAGTGTAGTACTTGATGTGTGTGTGTGTGTGTGTGTGTGTGTGTGTGTGTGGTAAGGGGAGGGTATAGGACGAGGAAGAGGTAGGAAAACTCGCGCGCGGTCCGTGGTCCGTTTCTTAGGGTACTGCTCCGGCATTCTCCTCGTGTTGATCGGAGAAACCATGATAAACTACTGATCAAAGCAACCGGCTGCTAGAATTTTCTTTCAGACAGCGACTAAAATCGACCCTGCGGAAAAGATAGTGTCAAGAATCCTGCCACCGTCGGGACTCAAACCTAGGACCTTCCTGTCATAGGCGCTGCAGTGACATCATTTGATGCACTGAGCAACTCCAAATCGTTTAGTCCCCAGAAGTTCACATACCGGGTCGACTGTATGAAGTGATAGATAGAGAGAGGGTAAGAGTGTTGAAGGAAGCGAAAAACCTCAAGGAGTAAATGGCTCTGTCGAAACGCACGCGCGCGCGCCGTGTGCCCGCCCACGCCCACGCGCTGCCCACGCGTCGCCCACCGCCTGCGCCGGACGTTGTTAATGGGGAACGCTACGCCGTACCTGCGCATGCGCAAACGAGGTCAAAAGAACGGCCTTACACCGCATTATATTCACCTGCGCTTTGCATACGCCGTTGAACCGTTCGCGCCTAACTATTAATAACTGTGAGCTGGATACTGGACTTGTCTTAGGTCCTTGCGGAACACCGGCATTACGTCTGGCGTCGTGCGTTATCGTGTAGTGTTATCTAACATACTCACAAAATGCATTTCTCTTTGATTTAGATAGTTAGACTGATATATTTGATTTATTTAGAGTTTAACAACTGGTGGTAGGTTTCTGATGTCTAATACTAAGTACATCAAACGTACATTATGCGTTAAAACGCACCAATATACGTGTAAAAAATGCAACGCAAGGTGCCTAACATAAATATTTTCACAGTTTTGTTTTTAAGGCAGGGGTACCGCAAGGAAGTGCGCTGGGACCTACACTGTACCTAGTGAATATCAGTGACCCCCCGCAAACCAAAAAAAGTCATAGAAAAACATTTGCCGATGACACAGCAATTTTAGCAATAGGAAAAATAATGAAGAAACAACCCAGAAGCTACAATTAGCAATAACACAGTGCCAAAATGGACTAATATTGAAGTGCCAAATTAAATATAAAAACCTGTTTAAATATAAAAAAACCTTCACCGACGTAGTGACCACATTTCAATTTATATAAACAACCACATGGTATCATATGCAAATATAGCTAAATATCTAGGCATGGCATTGGATTGCAAGCTTCGATGGAAAGAACTAATAAAGAAAAAAGAGAAGAAATAAATATCAAATACAGAAAAATGTACTGGATAATTGGAAGATAGTCTTGCCTTTCAATATATAATAAATATTACTTCACTACTGAAACTGATATGGGTATGTGGTGCACGACACTGGGAATGTATCGGAGTAACATCCATATTACTCGATTACTCAGTAATATCATGGGAAAAAATGCGGTCCACCCACGCATAAAGTCAAGATTTCCCAAAGACAAATTCAAACCCCCGTAAACCACTATACCCTCAGCTCCTTAACATAATCATATTCCTTTCTCTTCTTAATTAACAATAACATTAAATCAATAATTATGTCAGAGTTTAAACCTCACTTACCTTATGGATGGCCAATCCAAAACTGTCATATAATAATCTTATGTATTTTTAAAACCCTTGAAAGACTGTATTGTCAAACAAGAAAAATAAAAAAAATATATCAGAACGAAGTGCTAAGAATTATCGTCGAAGCACCTTGGTATATAAGATATAAGAATCTACCCAAGGACCTGAAAGTTGAATCAGTAGATGCAGAAATACCAAGATTCGCAATAAAACGTGAAGAAAGGCGGACCCAACACGACAACACCGAAGCAATTCTTCTCTTGGACAACACAGACTTGTGACAAAGTTGAAGAGAAAGAAACCTTTGGAAATTGTGTAAAATGAGCTGCAAGATTGTTTTAAAAAGAACTAAAATACCAAAGTACCTATAAACACAAGAAAGTGTTTTTACAAGTAAATTCCATTTGAAACGAAGAGGACACTACTGATCGGAATCTATGGGAAAAATTTTATATTAGTTTAGGACAAAAAATGCTTATTAGTCTACAAAATTAGATTCTAATGTTTATGAAAATTAAGAAAGTTTTATTTTAATTATGTTCTTATAAAGTATGGCGATTTTTCATTCTTTCGTGTACACTTGTAAATAAATAATGATTAAGAGTTGATGTAATGCTTTGGATTTATACACACACGCTACCAAACATGGCTGACACCCAATTGAATAGCGCCCGTGTTCAATCCTAAATGAATGGTTGTGATTCAGGATGATTCCAGCAATTGGAGATTAGAATGTTGTGACAGCGATGTCTTGTCATTATTGGCAAGTATACTAAAATGCACTTTGTCAGATACAACTTTGCAAGAAACCAAACCAATCCAAGTGTTTTGTTGTAATATACTCAAGTACTACTAGACATGTCTATTGATATATCATGTTAATTCTCAAGATGTTCTTTTAAAATTGATTTTATATCACTACCTATTGTTCATTCCCATTGTTCATCGAAAAATCAGTTTACGGTTCTGTACGGCCAGAATCGTTTGATATTCACATAGAACAAGTTTGCAGGAATTATTCATTTTTTCGTGTTTCTCGAATCAAAAATTAATATTCATATTATTTTCAAACCTTCTTTATTTTCGTTGAAAAGAATGATATTTTAAACTTTGAAGTCTTTCATACATGTGAATTAAATGAGCAGTTGTAACGAAATATTTAAATGATTAAACAGAAGTACAAACACGCATCATCTTGGAACAGTATAGAAGAAGTCATCTGGAAGGTTCAACTTCGCTCTAAAATTCATATTCTTCTTGGTTTCTTAATTAATTCATAAATAACTAATATTAATAAAGTTGTACCTCAGATGGCTCTCGAACAACGTGCTAGCTTTCTCTGAGGTAATCCCGGGTTCGATTCCCCTGAGGGGTAAAAAATGAAACTGTACATATCACAAATTGTCTCAGTTACTCTAATTGAAATGATTGAAGGCGTTGTCATTGTCAACAATAGTATTTATTTCACAAATAGCAGCTTTCGATGGCTTAGCCATCATCATCAGTTTTCTGTTGTCTGGGAGCCACAAAAACGACTACTTCGTCGCGAATATTGGCAACTTTTGGTAGTCTGATGCGTAACTTGTTTGTAGAGGAAGCAAGATCATTTCAGCAAGTCATCAATCTGAATCTTGCCACCTGCCTTTGCTCTATACGAATTGGTCCAGTCTATTGTAGTCAAGGTAGTCGTTTTTGTTGCTCCCAAACAGCAGAAAACTGATGATGATGGGTAAGCCATCGAAAGCTGCTATTTGTGAAATAAATACTATTGTTGACAATAACAACGCCTTCAATCATTTCACTTATGTGAATGTCAACTACAACTCACCACTGAATCAATATCAGTTACTCTAGCTGTTTGAGGATGGCAATACTAGGTACGTTGGTGGAAATACGCCATGCTCGCCTCGTATCTCCCTTACAGGCGTGGATAATAAATGAAAACAGAATCTAGCCTGGGAACGCCACAAGCTGACTAAACGACGAAATCCCAATACGTACGAGGGTCATTTCAGAAGTCGTGGTTACTATGTTTTATCAGTCAATAAAGCTGCAGGAAACAAAAATAAGGATATATATTTACCCCATATGCGGTTATTTGGAATATACAAGTATAAAATAGTTGCCATGACTTCTAAAATGACCCTCGTACACACTAATAAAATAGCGCATGCAACTTTAAACAGCATGTTGTTTGTTACAATGTTAATTATTGTCACTTATACATTAGTTTTTAAATATTTACTCAGAAATATTGTAGTATAGTATTATATATGTAAATTAGATAGTATCACGTACAATTATTTATTTCGAATTGAGACCATGGGCATCGTTTTCTAAGTTTCTTATCACGATTTGATTTTCTCGTGTTGTAGAAAGAGATTGTGTCGTAGTATACTGTGGGTTCGTTGTCCGACGAAGCATTGAAATCTCCGGGTCCATAATTGTACTTCGCACCTGCTGCTAAGAAAGTGCATTGTCACGCGATCAATTGATAAAACAGCACCATTCACAAAATCTCGCGTAACCCTGTTTGTTGGACCTTCGAACAATAGACTGGACCAATTCGTATACAGCAAAGGCAGGTGGCAAGATTCAGATTGATGACTTGCTGAAATGATCTTGCTTCCTCTACAAACAAATTACGCATCGGACTACCAAAAGTTGCCAATATTCGTGTTATTCATTATTAATAATATTGAATTTGTGATAGTAATTTTGTGATGTGTCATTTTCATGTTTATTTACGTTATGGTCCATTATTGTTGTGATTATTTTTATTATCTTATTAACAGGCACTAAGTTGCTATTAAAATTTGTTTCTTGAAGGTAACAGAATGGCTATATTTACTTCTTCGTGCTCGTATATTCAGAAATATACCTTAATCTCTCAATTCTACAATTTAATTCACTTCGAAAAGTTTAATAATTAATGAAATTTTATTTTTAGACAACCTTGGATGAGACTTCAACAATCTTCCTCCTTCAAACCAGGAATTGTATTTGGTAAGAATACTTTCTCTTATATTTTCCTTTTTCACATTTCAATGTACATTTTCTGAAAAATTACCATGTATTTGTTAATATTTTTGCTTTTCTAGACTTTTTTTATTAATTTAATGATAATGTTAACGTTTCTTTTAACCTACTCTTTAAAGTTTACTTTGCTAACTGTTCTATCGATTTGAAAATATAAAAATCTATACTAATAATTTCGAATAATTACTATTTACTATAACTGCTAAATTGGTGGAAAACAAAGAAACGTCTTGGTCATGTGAAAAGCATAAATGATTTTGCTAGAGACGCCGGAATTCGGAAAAAATACACACTGAAGGGATTTTGATTTTGTGTGAAAATAACAAATATTTGATTATATGTTAATCCGCAAATTTCCGCACCTGTTATGACGACTATTTTCTCATTGGGTCACCGCATACCCCGACATAGCTAAAGCCATGCAACATAGCTAAAGTATTCACGTGTGTGGTGTCAGAACGGCCAATGTTTGCTGCTCCAGAAGTCCCCTTTTCCTCACACTCACTAGCAGCGTTTATTTAGAACAAAAACCAATACATATGAAGTAACTCAACTTTCAGTAGTTAAGTGATGGGAGTCTTTTCTTCTTCTTCTTCTTCTTCTTCTTCTTCTTCTTCTTCTTTTTCATCTTCTTCTTCGGCCACGGACCGCGCGCGATCTGTCCTTCCTCTTCCTTGTCCTATCCTCTCCCCTTGTACACACACACACACACACACATACTAACATGCACTAACATGCACTACACTACCACATATTCCGGGAGACCGGTCGGGAGCTTAGAGCTCGTCACGGCTGGGGCGGTGCCCCGCTGGAGGGAGAGTCCTTGGTTAGGGGGAATCCCCACTAGCTGACGGTAGGTCGGCGCCGGATCTCGCCATCCAGCGGGGGAAGACCACCGTCACATCCCGAGAAAAAAGCATGGACTACATTAACGGGAATAATGACTACAGTAGTTGACGCGCCCGGAAACATGAAAAAATCAATCAACCAATCAATCGAGCGTAGTGGTGTGGTACCGCGGCGACATATTACTGCGAGTAGTGGGATCTTTTTAAGTTAATTTAATCGTGTAAATAAAGTTGTTTCGGTGGTGGAACTTAGTAAATAAACCAGCATTTACTTAAGCCACTCTCGTCTATCTATTATTGCAACCGCATGACGCCACAATATGTTTATGGATTACCACAAGATTTCTACTACCACCACGTGGAATAAATCAAATTGAAAATCAAAGGGGCACAGCCAGCAGAACAAACTTATCAATTCTTCAAAGATTCCAGTCAAAATTTTAAGAGTCATCTCATCAACACCTTGGTACATGTCTAATGCAGCACTCCATCGAGACCTCAATATTCAAACAATTCAAGAGAAGATAGAAGAAATTAGCCTAAACTACAATAAACGCCTGGAAACCCATCCAAACCATCTAGCCCTAAACCTTTTAGACAATAGCCAAGAAATATCTCGCCTTAATAGAACCTCCTCTTGGCAACTTCCTTACCGCTTTAGTATTTTACATTGACATACACAAAACGAAAATAATTCTCCGTTTTTTGTTCTTATTATTCTAATATTTTTTTCTCTTTTATGTTATAGTCTTTGTGTAATGATCCTGGAAAGTACCAATGGGGGACTTTCTGTAATTTATTGTTTCATTGATCATTTTATTTTGAATTATCATATTTACTTATTATTTCGAATTGAAATAGATTGTAAATTTTCATTGTGTTAATAAAAAAAACAAAATCGTCATACGCAGTTTTTAACTGTTTTTTGACGTAAAATAAAATAAAATAAAAAAATAAAATAAAAAAAAACTCAAAGGTTCTGCCCGACGCGTGGGCATCCAGGCGTCGCCTTGGCTGCAGTTTTCGCGCGCGCCGCCACGGCGGAGGCGTCGCGTTGCAACAGGTGGGCGTCGGCGGGCGACGCGCCCCGCGGGCGACGGCGGGCGATGGCGGCGGCGGCGCCGGGGCGACACCGCCCAATCGCCTCAGGGTAGCGGGCGGTGGTGCGCTGTGGGACGGATTGGGAAAGCAGAGGCCAATGATCGGGAATCTGATTGAAAAAGCTAACGGATTTTGGATGAATGTGTTTTCAAGTAGAAGGGTGCTTTTATTTCCTTTCAACTGTCAGATTTCGGGAAGATTGAAAATATATATTTGTATTTTCGTACTAGTAGGCAATTATTTTTATTAGCAATATACCAATGCTAATACTATTCTATGCGCAGTACAGTATCTAATTCCGTTTCTCTTTAGGTCTATTACGGAGGTTCACCCCTTTGTCATACGCATATGTATTTATAATTTGGTAATACAGTCCAACCATTTTATTTAGTTATTCAGTATTTATTTATTTACTTTGACTCTCGATCCTTGGATTCTTTTGGTAAATTAAGTAAATAACCACTCAAATTACTCACGTCTCCACATGATGTTCAATTCGTCCACTAATTACACTATTTTCCCCTTTATTAATCACACTGCCTTCCCTGACATTTTTATTATTTATTACTCGCCACATAATTCTTTATGTTCTCCATTGTTGCTGTTGTTTCTCCTGATAGTTTATGCGAATTTATTTACCATGTCATTAATCGTCACATACTTCTTACGTAAATGTTCGTTACCAAAAATCTGTATAGTCGGTTTCTCCAAACCCACAAACAATATTTTGAGGACGGATTGACCTCGGTATATAAATAGGTCAAATGTCATGGTAAATATTTCAATAGTATATCGAAGAATAAAGTTAGTATAATGCTGATAAAAATAATAGTAGCCGAGCAGTACGAGGAAAATATGTCAGTGATGAGAAGAAATTGTTTAATACAAGACAATAATTTCTAGGAAACTGTAAATACATGAAACAGGTGAAGATTTAATAAAATAAATTTTACGTTTTCCAAATAGAGTTTAGCAACATGTTTAAAATAAAAGCTTTCGCTGCCGAGGAATAGAAAACCTATTTACATCGTGAACTGAATTTCAGAAGAGATTTTATCGTTATTGTAATGAAAATGCCACCTACATTGCCGTCTCCATAGCCACTTCCAAAGAGCGGAGAGTTCAAAAAACGTGAGCGTATAAATTTAGATTTATTATTAATTCCGCAACTAATTATGGGAACGCGTGCTGAATATCTTTAATTTACATTTTCTCATATGCTTACATTGACAAATAATACTATTCTTTGAAAATTAATTAAAAATCATAAGGTTTAATAAATAATACATATAACTTCACCGTACTTCACAGCACTCCACTCCACTTCAACTCATCGCTCTTCACTGCAGGTCTTTCTTCCACGTGTCTTTCTTCTTTCTAGTAAAGCTACATTCTCTCAAGAAACAAAAGAACGGAATCTCTCAGCATTTGCTCAATAGATTAAGGAAAACACGACAAGAAACCTGATAAAGATCGGCTCATAGTAGCAGAAGCCGAAAATCAATACTTTTACAGGCATATTTAATGTTTTAGAATACATGCTGATGCTTCAATATCGTAGTAAATATAAAATATTATTTTCATTCTTGATGCACAGAATAATCTCAAATTGTATGACCTGGAGCGGTAGCTCAGTGCATCAACTGATGTCACTGCAGCGCCTCTGATCGGGATTTCCTAGGTTCGAGTCCGGACGACGGCAGGATTTTCGACATTAGCTTTTCAGCTAGGTCGAATTTAGTCGCTGTCTGAAGGAGAATTTAAGAGGCTGGCTGCTCTGATTGGTAGTTTTCCGTGGTTTCTCCGATCAACATCAGGCGAATGCCGGAGCAGTACCGTACAAAACAGGCCACGCACCGCGCGCGATCTGTCCTTCCTTTTCCTTGTCCTATCCTCTCCCCTTACACACTCACTTACACTAACATGCACTACACTACCACACATTCTGGGAGACCGTTCGGGAGTTTAGAGCTTGTCCCGGCTGGGGAGGTGCTCCGCTGGTGGGAGAGTCCTGGTTAGGGGGAAACCCCACTTGCCGACGGTAGGTCGGCGCCGGATCTCGCCATCCAGCGGGGAAAGATCACCGCCATCTTACGCGAAAAAACATGCTCTACACTAATGGGACCAAAGCAGTTCACGCGCCCGGAAACACGAAAAAAAAATCAAATCAAATCGAATTGTATGTAGGACAGTTACGCAGCAGAAAAGAAAAGTAGTTTTCTTTCAAACATGTGTATTGATTTTAAAATCAGACTTCCGATTTGAAATGCCAGACACACGCGATTTCGCTGTCCACTTGTTTCTCAATGAAGAGCACAGTGCGAGGCGGAGGGCGATTCTCCTCTCGCCCAAGGATGCTGGGCGGCGGCGGGCGAACGGGCGGGCGAAGGTTTTCTGCTGGACCCCGCCCCCGACCGCCCGCGGCGCCTGGGAAGTCCAGAGCACTTGGAAACGAAGGAGCTCACAGGGGGCGAAAATCCACGGAAAGTTATAAAAATACTTTTTCTGATGATTTCGAAAATATTAATATACTAAACAGTGGCGAATTCTACGATACACTGCGTATACCGCCGGTATACCTAGTAATTCGAAGTGTATAAGAAATATTCAATAAGTTTGGTAATCCTCTAAAAGTTATTATTATTATTATTATTATTATTATTATTATTATTATTAATATTATTACCGGTACCATATTATTGGAGGTCCCAGGTTCGAATCCTGACGGCGGCAGGATATTCGACACTAGATTTCAGTTAGGTCGAATTCAGTGACTGTCTGGAGGAGAATTCAAGAGGCCGGCTGCTCTGATCGGTAGTTTTCCTTGGTTTCTCCGATCAATATCAGGCGAATACCGGAGCAGTACCCTACGAAACGGGCCACGGACCGCGCGCCATCTGTCCTTCCTCTTCCTTGTCCTATCCTCTCGCCTCACACACACACTCTCACACTTACATGCACTACACTACCACATATTCCGGGATACCGTTCGGGAGCTTAGAGCTTGTCCCGGCTGGGGCGGTGCCCCGCTGGTGGGAGAGTCCTGGTTAGGGGGAAACCCCACTAGCCGATGATAGGTCGGCGCCGGATCTCGCCATCCAGTGGGGGAAGACCACCGCCTCTATCCAGAAAAAAAGCATGTCCTACACTAATGGGACAAATGACCAAATCTGTTGACGCGCCCGGAAACACGAAATAATCAATCAATCAATCAATCAAAACGTTATTGAGAGTTTGAAAGCTTTAAAACAGATGCGGAAAAATAACTCTTTTGCTACCGAAAGACAGTCAGTCTTCCGCATCTGTAAGGGCTAGGTAGTGCGGTAGAGTGAGGAGTTTCAAACAGTTCTTATTGCTGTCCAGAGAATTTGCTAGCGCAGGCAAAGGCACCGCATGCCAGCTGCGATAACCTAGGTCTCCTCATGTGACCAGAGCGGGAAGAGGGGAGGATGCGTCGTCTAGACGATCGGTAGGCACCGCAAAATATTGCGGTGAATTGTCGTTCTCTGGTCGTTCGTGAGTTAAACATCTCTCAAGTCTTTGTAAAAATGGAGTGTGTTAATTATCCTGAAGTTAGTGGTTCAGTAATTGTCTTATAGAACAACTATTATGGACGGAATTTCATAGAATTGGGATTTCAGAAAATCTCAAAATAAGACAACGATAGAGGTAGCTTCCACAATATGCGGTATAATTAAAATAAATTTTAGGATTCACCACTGATACTAATGCATTGCAACAGTAAAATGGTTTTTCAATATTTTATTTAGGTCAAAAAGAGTTAAAAGCTATGAATGAGGTGCTATGGGGAAATTTCACGTTTTCTGAAATTCTGGGGTCCCTACACTAATCCATATACAAGTTGAATTCAGAATACTGATGAAAAGAGCATTTGTTGCAAGAATTGATGAGAAAGATTCCCTCGAGTGTAATAAAAAATATTTACAAAGGCAAATAAGCTTCAGAATTTCGCTATTATCCCTCATCAGGTCCTTTGAAAAGAAATAATACTTCCTGCCCCGACAACATTTAAAACGATAATTTGAATAATTTTATTACTCACTGAACTCTTAAAAGTCATATCAGGGAAACTGAACGGAAAGCCTAATCGAGATGGGGGTCATTGACACAGAAGCTGACGTACAATACCGCTGAACAATACCAGAATAAATGATTTTCCAAGAGGCACAGCGCACACGACTATAGAAAAACTGGTTAAATACTCTCATATAACACTGTAACAAAAATATTCTTTAAAATCGTGAGGAAGTTCAATTTCTCACCCGTGATCTCAGAAAGTTTTGACTGTTATTTGCTGATGAATATTTGTTTTTAAACCAATCATCAAAACGTTTCTCTACGCGCCTGCTCGTGGCGACTTTTATTTGTTTCTCTTCACCTTTGCTCTCTCTTCTCCAACTTCTCTTTCTCTATCACCATTTCCCCTGCTCCTTACAGTCGACTCTGGTTATAGTGAACCCCCGGTTATAATGAACTTTAGTCACTGGTTCTCTTTCACTTACATTACAAATAAGCATACGAAGACTCGGTAATTGTGGACCTGTACCTTGGCTGTGGTGAACGTATGAAATTCAACGTCCTGGAAATTAATTCCATCCTAGAAAAGATTTGATTGGTTGATTTTTTCGTGTTTCCGGGCGCGTCAACTACTTTGGAAATTAGTTCCGTTAGTGTAGTGCATGTTTTTTCCCCGGGAGATGGCGGTGATCTTCCCCCGCTGGATGGCGAGATCCGGCGCCGACCTACCGTCGGCTAGTGGGGTTTCCCCCTAACCAGGACTCTCCCACCAGGGGGCACCGCACCAGCCGGGACAACCTCTAACCTCCCGACCGGTCTCCCGGGATTTGTGGTAGTGTAGTGCATGTTAGTGTAAGTGTGTTTGTAAGGGGAGAGGATAGAACAAGAAAGAGGAAGGGTTGATTGCGCGCGGTCCGTAGCCCTTTTGATAGGGTACTGCTCCGGCATTCGCCTGGTGTTGAACGGAGAAACCACGGAAAACTACCGATCAGAGCAGCCGTCCGTTAAACTTCTCCTCCAGACAGTGAAAGAATTCGACCTAGCTGAAAAGCTAGTGTCGACAATCCTGCCGCCGTGGGGAGTGGGAACCTAGGACCTCCCGGTCACAGGCGCTGCAGTGACATCAGTTGATGCACTGAGCTACCCCTCCCAAGGAAAACACATGTACTACACTTACGAGACTAATGACATAAGCTGTTGACGCACCCGGAATCACTAACAACCAAGTCGTTTCTCAGCCCCTCTATTTCTTCCTCGCCTTCTCTCTCTTTTCCCCATCATTGAATACTACACCTTTCTTCTCTTCCCGGCTGCTTCAGTCTTGCACGTACCTTTCTGCGGGCGCTCTCCCAAGGTCGTCGGGGCGGAAGGGGCGCCGGCCCGGTTCCCAGCGGCGGCGCCCGACGCCCCCGCGCCGCGCGTCGCGACGCCCGTCCCGCTTCCCACCGGCCTTGGCGGCGGCGCGGCGCGGCGAAAGTAGGCTAACGCCCCCCGACCCCTGCCCTCCCCGCCACGCCCCCCTGCGCTGGCCGCACGGAGCGGGTAATAAGGCGCACTGGAGGGCGGGGAAGGGGGGGGGGGGGAATAATACAGTCCGGCACAATAGTGGGCTGATGGATGAATAGAGGTTTCCGAAAAGTGAATGATAGCGAGGGGAGGGGCATGGAGAGAGAGAGAAGAGAGAGGGAGAGAGAGGCAGAGAGAGGGAGAGAGAGGGGGGGAAATGGAGCGAGATTAACAGAACGAAAGTTAACAAGAATGAAACAAAGAAACATTTAGACAGAATTAATGTTATGAACCGGAAACGTGAAAATAGAAAATGAAAATAAAAGTCTTATAAAAATTTTCCAATTAACAATAAAAGGAGTGGAAGACAAAATAAAGAGAACAAAACTAACATAATCTTTATTTCTACTTACGTCGAGATCTGCAATAGGGTGATGTACAGACAAATAAAATCGTCTTCGTCCAGAACAACGATGTTTGCAAATTATCTAAATACAGAAAGGTTCATTGAAATCGGCTGCCTTAAAAACACATTTTGGAATAAAATCTAATTTTAATTTAGATGAAACAGTTTTGTAGAAAAGTACGAATCCTAACAGAGAAATAAAAGAAACCGAATGTGTTTTAATTATTGTTACGGTATATAATATCTCTGTTCCAAACATGATTCACGCAACTGGTAGCAATTTTACAGAAGAGCCAGAAAAAAACAGAATTCCTTTGCATTACAACTCACAGTTATTTAAATCAGTAGTGTTGGTTTTTGACAAGGTCGTTACAACAATTATGTCAATGCTCCCTTGTTGCACTGGATACTCTAATGGTAAGCGTGTTACTAAGTCAATTTTACAAAATTTTGTGTTAAACGCTTCTGGAATAGTGATAATTTATGTGAGTAGGCACTCAATTTAACAAAAATGTAAAGAAAATTAAAGATGACACGAATGTAATATTAAAATTAGCACTCAGTTTGCGAAACCTATGTATTTGATTTGACGATACGGCAGAAAACAATGTGATACAATGTTTTATGATTGTAAACGGATATGAAATTACAAACAAGTAAATGACAGTAATAGAAAGCTGAACAGAAATATGATGGTACATAGACAGAAAGAAAATCGGACGGATAGGGGAGAACATTCATTAAGTGGGACGAGAAAGGCTATGGAGTTTATAGAACGAGATCGAGCAATGGGGACCTATTAGTATGAGGGTTAACAATGAGAGGAGTGGCTATGGCTGACACTACACCATCTTACTTATTCCACGTGAATGATCTTTCTGGGAATGGCAATTTTATTTCATGCGAAGGTTGGAATTGTGTAAGTGCGACCTATCACGTAGAAATTCTTTTATTTATAATCCTTTGTGAAATTTGGTATTGCCCATTCAGACTCTGATGGTACATAGTGTTAGAATTTAATTGTCACATTTTATGAACAATGATAATGATTGAAGTTTCCCATATGACTTAAATTAAATGGAAATGCTTATTTATTATTTTTTAATAGAGTGAACTGTCAAAATTCCCAAATGTGCAAGATCGTAATATCCTTGAAAATGTACGCAGGTAAACCTCTTTAAGGTACACTAATTCTTTGGTTTGCTTTGTTATCAGTATTGACGGACAAGTTTTTATTTCTGTGTAAATGTTTTAGAAAAAATGTCTCGAATAAGTAAACATTTACTAGTTGGATCCGTGATAACATTTTGCACCCATTAAATTGTTTTAAAGCGAAACTAACTTCATACTGGATCACAATGTCAGGTTAGAGCATGAACTGTACTTTGAAGTATTGTAGACCCAGAAAGATGTGCCTATTGCTACATTTTATTTTGGCATAAATTTCTAATATCTGACTACCTGCTATGGAGTAAGCGCCATCAAACAGTTATATTAATGAAAACACAGGGCGTCAATTGCCGTTGTTATCCTAACGTTGCGACTTAATTTTTGAAACTGACGTTCCCAATGAGACAATCCGAGTTCCAGATAATCAAACGTCAATTCGTTCTCTGTTATAATCGAACAATGAATTTTCACTCGATTCTTTGCTCCACCTCACCCCTGCATGTTTACCTACTCGCTTCCTGATTTACCACGTTTCCGCGAAGTACCTCCCCGCATGAAGCTCAACCCTGTTTCCGACGTGAAGTCATACTTGATTCCAAACACTCTTAAGTGTTTCCAAAATGTCCCCAAATAATCATACAAATGTTATCCCAAAATTTCCTAAATTTTTCCCCAAAAATTCTCAATGTTCCCCTTGTGCCGTAAAATGTTGCAATGTTCTCGGCATGTTTCCACAAATTTTCAACAAATGTTTGCAAATACTTCGCACATGTTCGGCGCATAGTCCCTCATTTGTTAATCTGAAATTTTTTAAAAAATAGTACTTTTTTAAAGTTAGGAAAAACTTTTGAAAACATTATGGCGGCGTTTAGTTCCGTGCCTCTCCTGCTGCATGAAACGGGAAGTTCTGAGTAGTTACAATATTGAGAAGAGCGGAAGCTTCTAACAATTTAATAGACGGGCCCCAAAGAAGTTTGCAAAAAATTGCAGCCTCCAAAACAACTTCTTAAATCATTATTTTGCTTATTCAAAATAGCTTCCCGCTGGAATTCTACTTTCACAGTGTCTGACAATCTGTACTAAGCATAAAAAATGCAATAGATCCTCCAAAAAGTCTTATGTTGTAGATTGTAGAATGAAAATAGAAACGTGTGTCTCTTACAGGGGCACAAAAATATTATTTTAAGGCTGTAGGACGCATCTTTACGCACGATGGTTAAGTATATCGCGGCGTAATGTGTTATGCAGGTGGTATGTGCGCACGAAAATCCAAATAAGTCATGTTGGAAATTAGCCGGCTAAATTAATTCAAATTTGGCGCCGTACTTGGAATTCAATCATTTATAACAATTCTTTGGTTCTAATTAACAGCGAAGGATATACATTTCAAACATCCTGCATTCGCGGTAGTTAACATTTTCCTAAAAACCGCGGGTTGACTTGAAACTCTTTGGAAGGACTGAACTGCCTTCGAATTTTGAACTGGTTTCCAAGATGGCCGTGAGAGCGCACCACAACCAGACAACAATAACGACCAGTATAGACAACATTGCACATTGTCGCAATTTCGGAATCCTTCTCTTTCCACATAAGACGCCATGGGATCGCATTTTTTGAAGATCAGGAAGCCGAGCAGTTTCTGGCAACTCGCCTCGCTCGCGCAAAGAGCAATGTAATACGCATCTTGGCAGAATGGAAATATAGATTTTTACATTGATAGGTGCCTAGTTCACAGCCTCCGTGAAACTACGCGTTGGGCCCGATATTCGCGCAATAACATTAACACATGCGAATCCCGAGAAAAAAAAACAACAGAGTAAACAATTTCCATTTCGACTAAACTGGTAACATTGGCAATTTCCATAATACTCAATAACTGTTACGCTAAAGTATACTAATAGCTTTTAAATACTTGATTTATCAGATTTTTTTTCTTTCGAAAAGGATTAAAAGACGATAACAGTCTTGTTTCGATACGAACATCTGCAAAAGTTCACCCAAATTACTCAAGCTATATTCGCAGCCCCGACAGGTCATATCTGAAAACTTCTATTTTGACTGTTTAAAGTACTGCTGGAGGGTGCAACCTTCACAACCATTAAGGGGTTAGTTAATTATATAGTTATTAATAATGTATTGAAAAAACTTTCATTACCACATTTTTCACCTTGATCTCTTCGGTCTGATGAGAGTCTGATGATAGCTTCTTTCTGCGCACGTTTTGTTGAGCTCTCCTTTCCCTGGTTGTGGGTCGACAGGATCCAAAAGTGTATGATTTTTTTTCAAAGCAAAACTATGAATTAAAACCTGTAGTATATTTACCAATTCAACAAAGGTATCTACAACTCTGGAACGAGAATGTATGATTTTCGAATAATGCTAACTTTTTTTGGTTGATAATTTTCTTAATCATTCAAGCTTAATGTATAACGAAAAGGCGGAGAAGAGATTCTGGAGCTGACGAAAACTTGCGAGATCTCTTTATTTTCACGATGCGTCAAATGCCGTTTCTACCGTCCCTTGACGAAAATAAAATCAAATCAGAGGTCAACCGGGGGGGGGGGGAGGCGGTCAAGCGCCGGGCCCTGTTTACTCTGTGGGCCTCGCCCGCGACGCCTAACGAAGTGCCTTTAATTAACCCGGCGCCCCTCGGCGTCGCCCGGCGCGCCGCACGTGCGCTATGGGCTCTCCAGCGAAGCGCTCGGCCAAACCACGCCACGCCTCACCGCACACCACGCCACGCCACGGAACGCCACTCCACACCACGCCACGAAACACTTCACCGCGCAACGCCGCGCCACGGAACGCTTCGCCACGGCACGCCACGGAACGCTTCATCAGCCACGCGCGCCACGCCAGAAACGCCACACCCCCGCCACGGAAGCGCTTCACCACTCGACGGAACGCTTCACTACGCCACGCTACGGTACGTCAAGAAACGCCACACCACACTACGCTACCCCACGGAACGCTAGCCACGCTACGGAACGCTTCTCCACACCATGGCACACCACCAATCCACCATAGACCCATCCCACCCACCGACACCACGCAACGGCGGAACGCCATGTCATGCCATGCTCCGCCAAGTCCCGCCATGCACCACCTCGCCACATTCCACCACCCCACCGGAGAGATGGCTCTGAGCATCAACTGATGCCACTGCAAGCCCTGTAACCCCGACTGCTTGTCAGCTAAGCCAAGTTCAGTCACTGACTGGCTTCTAGTGGCCGACTGCTCTAATCGGTGGATTTCTGTGGTTTCTCCGATCAACACCAGGCGAATGCCGGAGCAGTACCCTACCAAACGCGTCACTGACCGGGCGCGATCTCTTTCCTTCCTTTTTCTTGTCCTATCCTCCCCTCTTACAGACACACACTATCTCAGCACAACATTTCAATACATGTCGAAATCTAAGAGATTCTCCCGGCTGGGGTGGTGCTCCTTCGTTGGCACATACCTGGTTAGGGAAAACCTGTCTAGTCGACAGTAGGTCTGTGCCAGAACATGCCATGCAAGCGGATGACCACTTGCACCTTCGGAGCAAAAAAGCAGAACTAACTTACGGGAATAATGACCATTGTATTAACGCACTGTCTCACGCACTCTGGCGATGCGGCCGAAGAAAAGATAGGTATCGTCAGAAAAGATAGCAAGTATCGTCAAAAAGATAGCAAGCATTGTCAGATCGTCAGAAAAGATAGCATGTATCGTCAGAAAAGATAGCAAGTATCGTCAGAAAATATAGGAAGACTTCGATGAGTACATCTACGAATAAAGCACTTCTGTCGGGTCAAGATGTTTCTGACAGGAGATCTTAACCTATTGCCGTTCTGCGTCCATATGTGAGACACATTTACGGTCAACTCAAGTTAGCTTCTCTTGCCCTCATTTACGAATTTTATTCTTTTAATTCTCTCAGTCAATCGAAGCATGTAAGCACGTTTTGGAATCCCAATATGCTAAAAGAGGATTCTTCCGATCGCTACAACATCGTACGCTTCGGGCCAGGGAGAATTCATGAATTGGGTCGGTTTGAATCTCCTAAAACCTTTCTTAGCTGCTGTAGTTTTTGCTTAATTCGATTGATGTGGCCGGTGTTAAGCAAACTGTGCTTGATCTGCACCAAATACATTTAGCAATGAGTGGAAATACATGCTACACGAGAGGACTTCAACAACTAAGAGTGCACGGACGTAACATTATTGGACAAACTCCAAACGCACACCAGGCGAATGCCGGAGCAGTACCCTACCAAACGGGCCACGGATCGCGCGCGATCTTTCTTTCCTCGTCCTTGTCCTATCCTCTCCCCCTTACACTTACACACACACACACTAACATGCACTACACTACCACATATTCCGGGAGACCGGTCGGGAGCTTAGAGCCTGTCCCGGCTGGAGCGGTGCCCCGCTAGTGGGAGAGTCCTAGTTAGGGGGAAACCCCACTAGCCGACGGTAGGTCGGCACCGGACCTCGCCATCCAGCGGGGGAAGATCACCACCATCTCCCGAGAAAAAAACATGCACTACACTAACGGGACTAATGACCAAAGCAGTTGACTCGCCCGGACACACGAAAAAAACAAACCAAACCAATCCAAACGCACAAAATATTATATTGGGTGTTAAAGGTTGAAAGGTCCACAGCTGGTTGGGGTAAGTCACAGTTGGGCCCAATCCGTCTTAACCGCTTGTCGAACCCCCTGCGTCTGTGTTAACGACCCTGCCAGTTAAAAAGAACGAATTGCTTTGCCTTCTGATTTTCTTCGGTATTAGTGTTCGTGGTTGCCCGAATACTAATGGTCTGTTGGTCTGTGCTTTTAAATACCCACACGACCTCCCTTCAAGAAAGGTGTACATTACATTTTAATATTCAAAGTACATGGAATTAGGCTCATGGAATTTCAGTCATATAGCTTGCAAATATTCGGACTTGCAAATTAATATGACGGATAACATCCGTGCGATATTATTAAATGAAATTACGCTACGAAGCCATGTTGAAGGTTTTCATTTAGTTACAAAAAAATCACTAACACACACCCTTACCATTTTCCTTCTTCTCCACTTTCATCTCCTTCTTCCGCTCCTCCTCCTTTCTGTGCTGTATCTTCACCTCTTCATCTTTCATTTCTTACTCTCCTCCTCCATCTACCAAGCGTGTTCAGAATGTAAGAAGCATTCTCTAAGAAAAACTAAAATGTTTGTTTCAAAACAAAATTTATTTTTACATGAGAGAGTTAAGTGATTCGTTAAACTATTTTCCACCATTTTACATTTCAGTCATTTGCGAAAGCCGGAAATCAGATTTATTATGCCCTTTTCATAGATCACATCAGTAAGCACTGCAGTACACCATTAATTGAAAAACGGTGCTGCGATTTGTGAAAACCCATCAAAAAGCATTTTTATTGTGAACCGTAAATTTTCACAAATTTTCTCATTCCCTTTTTTAACCACACCATCAATGACAACAGAAGGCCGTCCACTTCGTGCTTCCATAATTAAATTGTTTAATCTACTTTCTCACCAGTCCATCACTTTTATCACCACACCAACATTTTCATCGGTAATTCCACGAATGCTTTGGAAATTGTCGATTTTTTTCCTTCAAAAAATTATCTGCGAATTTACAAAGCACGAGCGGTATTTAATAGGAATATATCACGAACAAAATTATGTCAACAGAGTTCAAATTGCGCCAAATATTGAAAATAACTGACAGCTATGTTAAAATAAAGAAGTTATGTTAAAGTACACACGAGATTTATTGGTCATCGACATTGCAATCGATATATATATATATATATATATATATATATATATATATATATATATATATATATATATCGCCGCCTAAGATAGATGAATCACAATTTACGATTGGCCAGTAGGGAGAAGCGGTAATCAAAATCGGATAGAAAAAGCGATAAACTTTTTGAGATACACAATCCTGATAGGGGCATTTTATATGTATAGTTAAACACTGTTTGTTTTAATTTTACGAGTGGAATAATCACTATAAATATTTACAATGTGATGAAGAAATCCTACTATCTTAGCATTCTTTGCGTTCAAAACCAATGTGAGAGAACGCACTTCACAATCAGCAAGCCTCAGATACTATCTTAAACATTTGGACGCTCACTACGACAAGTAAACCCAACACAATCCTGCTGTAAAGGCGCAAGTGCAACCAGAGACACGAATGCGCATACGCGAAACTACGACCCTACCGCTGCGGTGGCGATAGAACGAAATGGTGCTTACTTCCTGGGTACTCTTCGTGCATATATTTTATTCGTGACATTCTCGTAGTAATATGACTAATACCTTGACTGATGATGATGATGATGATGAAGATGATGATGTAAGCCCGTCATATTCCTTAAAGGGCAAGAGCCTCCAGTCAGAACACAGGGATGGTTCTGCTTATTTCTTAAGTTGAACCAATCCTTAAGGGATTGTGTTATTTTAATTTTTACACTAACATTTACACTAACATTTACACTTTAACAATTTACACTTGCACTTATTCACATTTAGCGTTTATAATGCCGCTCAAGGCGGTATAAAATGCATTGAATGGCTTCGAGACATTCATAATGACCGGGACCTCAGTGCATCAACTGATGTCACTACAGCGCCTCTAACCACGAGGACCTAGGTTCGAGTCCTGACGGCGGCAGGATTTTCGACACTACCTTTTCAGCTCGGTCGAATTCAGTCGCTGTCTGGAGGAGAATTCTAGCGGCCGGCTGCTCTGATCGGTAGTTTTCCGTAGTTTCTCCGATCAACCCCAGGCGAATACCGGAGCAGTACCCTACCAAAACGGGCCACGGACCTCGCGCGATCTGTCCTTCCTCTTCCTTGTCCTATCCTCTCCCCCTTACACACACACTTACACTAACATGCACTACACTACCACATATTCCGGGAGACCGGTCGGGAGCTTAGAGCTTGTCCCGGCTGAAGTGGTGCCCTGCTGGTAGGAGAGTTCTGGTTAGGGTGAAACCCCACTAGCCGGCGGTAGGTCGGCGCCGGATCTCGCCATCCAGCGGGGGAAGATCATCGCCATCTCCCGAAAAAAACTGCACTACACTAACGGGACTAATGGCCAAAGCAGTTGACGCGCCCGGAAACACGAAAAATCCATCAATCAACATTTATAATGCCTTGAATATTTCAGATAAATTCCCAAGGCCTCCTCTGCCTTCGTTAATTGGGATTCGCGTGCACGGCCCACTGTCACAGCCATCCGAAGGGGCATATCTCGCCAGAGTTATTCAGTGACCGTTTGCATTATTAAGAGTGCTTCATTTATTTACCGGTGACGAGACACGAAAGAACCGGTCGCCGATTTTTTAACGCAAGCACCTTGCACCATACGCCGGCTGTTAACACGTTCGTTGATTGCTCTTTGGAGACCGGGTGCCGTTGTATCCCGGAAGCTGTCACTGTGACGTCACAGTCTAGACGTTCTCCGGGCGTTGATTTGCTCCACGGACTGTTTCATTTCTCAATGGTAATTCATTAACATCTGACTCTAGATTTAAAATTTCAATAATTTCGTATTTAAATTTCACACTTGTCTGAGATTATTGAGTCATTGTGAGTGTAAATGAAGGCTTCTTTAGGAAGTTTATCGGAAAGCGTTCTGTATTTTAAAAATTATTAAACGTTCGCTTTTCAACAGCCCATAAAAGTTAAAAATTTTGTTTTTACCAATAAAAGACGCCTTAAACATTTTTTGAATAGCATAAATTTGAGAAATCGTGATTCTGATAATACGGAGAAATAAAAATATATTTGTATTTGATTCTCATATATATATAAGATTTTCTTTTATTTTTTCCATAAAATAGTTAACTGGAAATCAAGTATGTAGCATTACCATAACTATAAGGAATCTAACAGTAACAATAAGTCTATTTTTTTAACTGCCGTATTTTTATACTTTGTAGACATCTCATTCACTTTTTTCTTCATGCTGTATGTATTAATTCATTTTATTTGCGCAAGTTTTCTTTTTGCTCCTTGAAAAGAATCCTTTCCGAGGTGATTTTCTTCCCTATCTGTCGGTTGATTTAAAATTAGAATGCTTCGAATTCATAATTCAAAAGTGTCTTAAACTTGTCAAGAACTAGATATCTTAATATAATATTAAATTATTAATTTATGTACGGATAGCTCCAACAACATTTAGAGTGTGGAAAATTAGCTTGTTCACAAAAATGTTGGGAATATTGTGATTGGTCATTAAAAGACCAAATTGAAATAAATAAAAATAAGTTTATTAAAATGTGTTCAATGGGGATCGGCAGTATACGAGTAATAAATATATAAGAAAGAAATATTTAAGGAAAGAAGCGAACAATAAATAGGCAAAGAAAACAGAGTGTATTGTTTTATTAACAAATTTATTATGGACACAGCTGGAATTTCCGTGAAATTAATTAAAATCATAAAAACAAAATCTTTTTCAACGAATAGTGGTAATAGCACTGTTTAATATTACGTACAGTTAATTTTGGTGTATTTTTTGTTTTGTTTTTTTAAATTACACAAATATAATTTTTTAAATACCATTGTTTTTTTTCGTTTCCATTGATTTTTATAAATTATTCCATTTTTTAGTAGAAGTGCTTCAAATGATTTCAAATGAAGTTTTTCGGAAACTCAATAGATTCCTGTGGAAAAGAGCTAAGAGAAATTCCTGTGGAAAAAATTTTCTATTTACAGTAATGCTTAATGCTATTTTCTTAAAAAGAGCTTCAAATTTTAAAATGAATAATTCTATTTAAGATGACGTACGCTCGATGTCCAAGAAGAGCTAAGAGATGTATTGTGAAGACGCAACAAAGTAATACCGATAACATGTATGGGTGAAATAAAGACCGATGTATGTTTAAATATATCTACGTTTTAAACTTGTGGTATTATCTGAACAACGTCTGTACCTCATTTTCTCAACTTTTGAGGGATCGATGGTAAAGTGGTTAGCGTATACCCAAGTTTCCAGGTCAGAACCCGATCGAAACCGTGGATTTTTCAGGGCGAAAAAATCTTTCGTACGCCTTCCTTCGCAAGGGTAATAAAGGCGGCTGTCCCATGTCGTAGATTTACCGCAAGTACTAGATCCTCCAACCTATAAACATCCTCTGAGCTAAATTCAAAATCGCCTGTTTCGTTACCCCGAGAAATACAGTCTATCACCGCTAGATGCTGAAAGCGTAACGAAATTTGCTTGGCCAGACGGAAGAGTACGCCGGATGAACTGCGACTATGTGAAATAAGGCATTTACTATCTATCTAATTAAGTCAATGTGTTAATCTAATATTACTGTTAGTCTATATTGAAATCGGTCGTTAAATTGGGAGATTGAAGGGGAAAAAAAATAGCAAGAAACGACTTGGTTGAGAAAAAGCGCAAGCGGGGAACCCCACCTGTCCACCCCAAACACGAGCTGTGCAGCACGTGACACGTGTCTTTCGGCGTGTTCCGGCGCGACGCCTAATGAAGCGCCTTAATTAGCGCTGGGGACAGCTCAAAGGGGGACGCGGTGCCCCAGCGGGGGCCCGCGCACGCCGCCGCGAGGACTTCATTAACGACGTCTTTTGTCCTCACGCGCATGGCCGATCGGCGGCCTCTCAAACGGTCATTCGCACTCCCCCACAGCCTCGCCCAGAAAACCTCCATATCTGCCAACTTATTTGCAAAGCAATAAATGAATCTATATGCATGTTTGTATTTGGCGTTATTGGGTCGGTAGTCCGACTTCGCCGGCCAGCTACCGGAGTCCCCCATGCCTGGGTCTAGTTAAATTCCCATGCCCATCTATATGTATGTACCGGGAAGTCCTAGGTTCGAGTCCTGACGGCGGCAGGATTTTCGACACTAGCTTTTCAGCTAGGTCGAATTCAGTTGCTGTCTGGAGGAGAATTCTAGCGGCCGGCTGCTCTGATCGGTAGTTTTTCGTGGTTTCTCCGATCAACACCAGGCGAATGCCGGAGCAGTACCCTACCAAACGGGCCACGGACCGCGCGCGATCTTTCCTTCACTTCCTTGTCCTCTCCTCTCCCCCCCTTACACACACACTTACACTGACCGCTCCACTTACACTCCGGGAGACCGGTCGGGAGCTTAGAGCTTGTCCCGGCTGGGGCGGGCCCCGCTGGTGGGAGAGTCCTGGTCAGGGGGAAACCCCACTAGCCGACGGTAGGTCGGCGCCGGATCTCGCCATCCAGCGGGGGTAGATCACCGCCGTCTCCCGAGAAAAAACATGCACTACACTAGCGGGACTAATGACCAAAGCAGTTGACGCACCCGGAAACACGAAAAAATCAATCAATCAATCAACGAAAGCGAATGCTCAAACAGAATTATGCAAACTTACTCGAACCAACAGTTTATTTTACGGATGACGTCTTGATGCACTAGAATCATGCTCATTACCCGTTTCGAATGCTGTATCTCGTTCTTTCCCTAATGAAGCACGACCGCAGTTGACTCGTGACTACCCACACTTCAGCGATGCAGATTGCGGTGGGAGATTTGGCGATAGGGCATGACTCGGGCAGAATTTTTATTTTATCTTAATGCCTTTATTTAACCGGTACCACAGACGCCATTAAGGTACTCACGTCACATGTTTTTCATAATTCATGAAAGTTATCTTCGTTCCTGAAATATTGTTCCTTTATCACATAAACCTGGGTACCAAATAGCGTTTCATCTTGGGAGCTTCATCTTTCGATGTCTATCAGGGTGGTTTTGAGTATGCTTGTTTTATTTTGGGTGGTATTATTTTAATGGCTTCATGTGTTCTTGGTAGAATACTAATGCGATAGATCGTCTGGAACGAATCGAGTGTTTTGATGGTTCGATGATGCTCTCTAAGTAGTGTTAGACCAATATTTTAGCTTTTATTTCTATATTTCAGTATCCTGACAAGCATCTAGTCTGTGTAACTACACAATTTTCACGGATCGGTGGTTATTTGTCTTCATTTTAGATGATTTGCGATAAATTATGTTGCGAGTACAGTTTAAGCAAAACGTTTCAGGACAGATTGAACAAAAGGTTAATCAAAATTTCCGAAAAAGGTTCTTCACGTTTAACTTGCTTTTTCCTAAATCATTTTCAGTATCTCCAGTAGATCAGCATGTAATGGTGATCTTCGTTTGATTATTGCTCGCATCACGTCTTTGGCCTTTTAAAACATATTTTATTTTACCACTTTAAGTTACTATCAAATCGCACAACCGGATATTTAAGGTTATATACTTTTTTATCCTCTTTTATGCGTATAATTTATAGAAGTCTAAACATCTCATATACTGGAGTACTCATCACAAAAAGAAGACAGAAATATCTGATGAAATTAAGTGATTATTCAAACCATCTATCAATGAACCTTCTTGACAATAATGAAACATACAGAATGAAATGCGAGTTCATATTTAATTCCCAAACGCCTATTGTAGTAACTAATTAATGTGTGTAGCTAGCACGTCTCCGAAAACAACATTTACTGAATTTACTACTAGAGCAGATTGTAAATTATGAG
Organism: Teleogryllus oceanicus; assembly: GCA_964035755.1. Taxonomy (NCBI): domain Eukaryota; kingdom Metazoa; phylum Arthropoda; class Insecta; order Orthoptera; family Gryllidae; genus Teleogryllus; species Teleogryllus oceanicus. Next base: position 63,451,189 of record CAXIVR010000013.1, read on the forward strand.
GATGTGAAATAAAAAAGGGAATTTGATAAACTATGAGTATTACATGAAAGATACGACTTCGTCAGTCTACCAATTGACATCTTCTTTCCTTGTCTGAGGGTATGTATAAATATGAGACCTTACTCTCTAAGATCATAAATTAAAATTCACAAAACTCACTACCCAGTCAGTGGAAAAGCGATTTTGTTTTTGGTTTCGCAACTGGAATGTGTTCGTGAGCAAGTAAGGGCGTCTAAAAGAGAAAAAAACGAAACGACTAAAAAGAAAGACTATAAATATGAAGCACTATATCACACTGCACTATATCACACTTCGTATGTCTATTTAAAACTACTGAAATAATTTTCTAAAATATTTTATGCTTCTACTTCACGCATATTAAATACGTAGTATAGATGAAGTTACGTAATGCTGAAGAAAAACAGTGATATTTTGGTAGAAAAGCACGTCCCCTCATATTAAAAAGTGGATTCAGTTAGTAAATAACTTCCAATAATTCTACCAGAGAATTCAAAACTTGTGTCCTTGATAGTGAAAAATTGGTTTGTAGAAAAACCGTCTAGCTCTACCTCTGTACATGATCGTTAAATGATGTCATATGAAGTTTCTCGAAAACTCAAAAATTTTCCCTGAAAACGAATTTAAAATTCCGCATTTTCAGAAACGTTCAAACGCAATTTTCTCAAAAAGAGCTCACATTTTTTCTTCAAACTTTTCGTACGGATAGTGCTAGCTGCACTGTTTAAGATGACATGAAATTCATTTTTCTGTATCTATTATTTTTTCAAAAATTACACAAATATATTTTTTAAATCTTTCTTAGGACTTTAATATGTACATTTCCAGTAATTTGTATAAAACACCTCCAAATTTTTTATAGGACGTTATGTTTCACTTTCCGTTAGTATTCTTAAAGGCATATTTCGTTTACACTATTAGAAAACAGAAAAATTGACAAAATTTTTAAAAAATGTACTTTGGTGGTGTAAATGGTAGCTGGCAAAAGTATGTGGCTAAACCGCAAAAACTAGCCCAGACCAAAAAACATAGAAAACAAACTAGTACGAGACAAATCTGTACCATTCTGCAGCACCACTAGCTTATTCAAGGCTTTGTAAACATTCATATGACAATCCAGGCACTTGAAGTAGTGGAAAAGCGGTGAAGTGCTTGCAAAACCTAAATACCCGAGATAAAATTCCAGTGTGGAAAAAACATTTTGTTGGGTTGGAAACCCTTTTGCCGATTCAAGCAATATCACAATATTTCATTACGTTACAAATAATGCGAGAAAGTACGTACTGATGTATCATCACTATTTCATCTGTTGTTATGTCTGAAACGTAAGTTCGATCGAGATAGAACGAAGGAAAAATGTTATTTCTATCGTATCCGGCGGCGCTGATCAGTCAGTGAGTATCCACCGTTTATCACACGTCGCATCGGCGGAGCTGGCTCCGAGGACGGCAAGCCGAGACGGAGGCGGCGGTGGCGGCGGTAGGAGAAACGGCAGAGGAGAAGAGGTTAAGAAGAAGGAGCATGGTAGAGGTGATGTTGGAGAGAATCGGAGAGGTGTGGAATCCGGATGTCGAGAAACCAATGTAGAAGAAAGGAGATGATGTAGATAAGTGGCTGTCAGAGGGTGAGGCTGAGGACAGGAGAAGACTGAAGAAAAAAGGAGATAGGGAATAGGAGAGGAAAACGTGAAGACACAGGAAAGACAAAGTACGAGGATAGATGTATCGATCAGGGTTTTCGTCCAGTTTTCCTGATGGTTTGAGCAAATGCTGAGATGGTCCCTTGTTTTGCTTCTGGACATAAATGTAACTTCATTATCTGTGCACGTCTTCTAGAATTCAATGGAAAATATAGTTATTCAAATTATCGTTGTCCATGTTGTCGTGGCAGGAAGTATTATTCCTTTTATTTTAATTCGTTGCGCCCTTATTTCAACTTATCGACGCAACGCGTCTCTTCGCCCCTGGTCGTGCGTTGAGCACGGAGGTTGAGCACACGGCCATCATCTACCGGACGCTGTATTTTTATGTGTCTCGTCTCGTCGAGTCAGTTATCAAAGAGGACCGCCAGGTAGCATCTCCGCGTACGCGCCTCTTACTTCAGGCGCCCCTGCGTCACTACCCAGCGACCAAAATTGGGAAGGAATTAGGAAAGGGTTTAGGACACTTCACAGGGGTTGGACTAGCCCTTTTGAAGCATCCAAACTTTGTTGGAACAAATTTCACATGAGATTCGACGGGAATCGAACCCGGACCTCAGTGGTGAAAGGCTAGCGACTTCGCTATGAGTCATAAGCGAGCCACGAAGCGAGCCATGTTTCCTTCACGAAGGACATGATGAGGGATAAGAGCTCAAATTCATTGCTGATTTACTCTTGAAAATATATTTTATTACATCGGAGCGAATACTTTTGTTAACAATACTTGAAAAACAAGTTTTTTTCTTTTTTTCTGTATTCAAAATTTCAGTAGTATATGGCGTAGGATGGGATCACAGAATTTTGGAAACGTGCACAAAATTCACTTCTCCCTATATCACGTCACACACAGTTTTAACTATTTTTGGCGTAAAATAAAAGCAAGTGAGGAAGAACGCGAAAGAGGGAAACTGATGCAGTTGGAAGAGAAGATAATAAGGAGAAAGAAGAGGAGAGAAAGAAGGTGAGGGAAAATTAAAGTACATGGCAAGGTGGAGTAAGGAAGGAAGGAGAGAAACGAGAAGTAATGCGAGAGATGAAGGACCGGAAACGGAAGAAAGAGGAAACGAGGGACGAGAAAAAAAAGAGAGCGAAAAGGGTGAAGATGAAGATGAGGAGATATTCGTAACGAGAGAAGCCACGAATTAGGCAGAGCCACGGACAAAGTTATTATTGATGGGGCCAGAAAGATTGGAGGGACTATGCAGGTAGAGAACTGGGGCTGCAGTGAAGAGCATTGCAGAGGATAAAGTGAAGAGAAGAAGAAGAAATCAAAGGGAAACTAGCGGTGCTAAAACAGCATCTACTTTCTCGAAACATTACGTGAAAAGCACTAAAAATTTCCGAAAAATTGTAAATTGTTTTATTTCAAAATATATCTTTTATAACAGATTTCATTAAGGGAAAAATCTTTATCTTCATAATTTTAGTTTTAGAAAAACGCCGAAACAATTTTGAATTTTTACAATTGTGGAAAAATCAGAGTATTTATCGAAAATGAGACGTGCTTCATTCAGTTGAATATCTTTCACACTATCCAACAACAAAATTTAATCAAAGACGATAGTGCCATTTTTTTAAAATTGAAAATATCCCAGGGGCTTCATGTAAAATACTCATTAGAATTAAAATCTTGATTCCAAATTCAGGGTCCACGACATCAGCCAGATCGATTGGAAAATATAAATTTTAGAAAAATCGACAGATCGGTTTAAGCGTTGTTCACAGACGGACGAACAGACGGATGGACAGATTGACAGATGTTTTGCCAACATTCAATTTTTCGGTATTAAGGACCCACAAGACATGCATTTTGGCTACACCACATCCTTGATAATTTTCTTTCTAAATTTAGCAACTGGATTTATCCACTCTTTCGTTATCAGGGCTCTATAATAAGAGTATTTCTGCCGCAAATTCGCCGTTTTTTCGCGCAGCATTACATAACTTTCTCTCTCTGCGTAAGCGGTAGCGAGAAAGTGAAAGGAAGAGAATGACAAGGCAAGCAATAGCAAGTGATAACGTAGAAAGCAAGTTAGACTTGATGGGGTTGACGGACGTTAGACGAAAGAGAGCATTACACACAAAACCAAATCCCACCCACACAAAATCAAATCCCACCCACGTGATTCATGTAAGCCTCTCTTCATTAATCTAGGAATTCTACCATTACCGTGTCTTTTATTTACGAATCAGTGGCTTTTGTAAAAAATGACTTACTCAAGGGCGGGAATATATTTTCAGAAAATGCCGAAGTCTATTACTATAACACTCGACGTAGAAATCATATTCATCAGGTGACAGTATCAACAGCTCATTACAAAAAATTCACGTACAATACATCTACATTATTTTACAACACTTTGCCAGATGACATTAAACGATTAAATTCAATAGAAAAGTTTAAATCCCAAGTGAAATCGTTTCTGCTGCATAATTGTTTCTATACAATTAGAGACTATACTGAGCATCACAAGAAAAGTAACATTAATTTTAACAATGATACATAATGCATTATTTACCATTTGAACTGTATAAATGAGTATAAACAACCTGTAACAACAATTGTACTACAGCTTCGGGGTCAATGACCACCATCTCGATCAGGTTTTTCGTCCAGTTTCCCTGATCCATTGAGCAAATTCTGAGATGACCCCTTGTTTTGCTTCTGGACATAAACGTAACTTCATTTTCTGTGCACGTCTTCTAGAATTCAGTGGGAAATACAATTGTTCAAATTATCGTTTCCATGTTGTCGCGGCAGGAAGTAATAAGAGCCAAAATTTATTGCTTATTTATCCTTGAAAATAGATTTTATTACATGGGAGTTTTTTTGTTGTTGTTTTTCTCCCTTTCAAAATTCAAAATTTTATTGCTTATTTATTTTTGAAAATACATTTTACTACATGGGAGTTTTTTTTCTCCCTTTCAAAATTCAAAATTTAAGTAGTATATGACTTAGTGTAGGGATCACAGAATTTTGAAAATGTGCACACAATTCACTTTTCCCCATAGCACGTCATACGCAGTTTTTAACTGTTTTTTGACCTAAAATAAATAAATAAATAAAATGCTGAAGACAGGTGCAGGGGGTTGTTAGAGGTTTTTATGGCGGACACAGAGATCACAAGCGAAGGAGGCAAGAGATCACAAGCGAAACAGAGGATGAAAAAACAACAACAGGGATTGCACACACAGAAAAGGAGAAGACAGGAGGAGGAAGCTAAAAAGAATGTCAAAGTGAACGAGGATATCGAAGGTAGAGCGAAGTTGTGAAGTAGAAGCCCAAAAAGGAACAAGAATAACGACTAGGAAATTCGGGGGATAAGTTCTCTAAAAGAAGGAAGAATAGGAAGTGGAGAAGTAATGAAGTCGAAAAGAAAGGAGGTGACGAACGAAAGAAGAGAAGGAGAAGAAAGATAACGAGAAAAATAATTATTTATTCACATTTCCAGGCACATTAACTGGTACGGTCATTATTCCCGTTATTGTAGTGAATGTTTCCTCCAGCAGGTTGCGGTGATCCCTTCCGCGTGTGAGGGTGAAATCCGGCTCATGTAGAATTTCCTCCTCTAGGTTTCTCCCTCAGCGGTGTTACCTCATCCTACCTACGAAAAGTACCGGGTATGAGCAGAAATATAAAGAGGAGAAGAAAAATTAAAAAGAGAAGAATATAAATCCGAGGAGAAGAAATAATATGGGGAGGAAAGAAAAAAAAAGGAGAAAGAAAGAAAAAAAAAAAAAAAAAATCAAAGAGTAGGTGAAGAAAGATAACGATAAGGAAGAGATCGAGAAGAAATACGAGAAGCAAGAAGAAAGGTAGAACGAGGAAGAGGAGGGCAAACGCGATGTCAAGAGCAGGCGGAAGCGTGGTCGCGTCGGGCAGATGCACCAAAAGCCTGGACGCCATCGGCCGCCAATTGGCCACGCTCTCCCCCAACCGCCCGAGGCCTAACGAAGCGCGAAGAGGGCGCGGGGCGATCGAGCTCTGCGCATGCGCTCCACCGCCGCGCCTAATGCCTTCATTCGCGCACCGGGGCCTCGATGCTATTGACAAGCGAAGGCGCCTTCGCCGGCAGGGCCTTGCAACATTCCATTACACCCGGAGTTGCTTGCTTGGTTGCTTAGTGATTCCGGGCGCGTCAAAGGTTAGATCATTACTCCCGTAAGTGTAGTGCATGTTTATTTCCCGGGAGAAAGCAGCTATCTGCCTTTCCCTGCTAGATGAGGAGATCCGGCGCCGACCTACCGTCGGTTAACGGGATTTCCCCCTAACCAGGACTCTCCCACCAGCGGGGCATCGCCCCAGCCAGGACAAGCTTTAAGCTCCCGACCGGCCTCCCGGAATATGTGATGGTGTAGTCCATGTTAGTGTAAGTGTGTGTGTAAGAGGAGAGGATAGAACAAGGAAGAGGAAGGACAGATCTCCCGTTTGGTAGGGTACTGCTCCGGCATTCGCCTGGTGATTATCGGAGAAACCACGGAAAACTACCGATCAGAGCAGTCGGCCGCTAGAATTTTCCTGCAGACAGCGACTGAATTCGACCTAGTCGCGCCTTCAGGACTCGAATCTAGAGGTCAGAGGCGCTGCAGTGGCATCAGTTGATGCACTGAACTTCCGCTCCCGGTTTCCCATATTTACGGCTTGTAACAATGATGTAAGGTCCAATACGTTTTTCCCATACCTACATCTACACTTTCGCACACTACACTTGTACACATATCGACAAACTACGGGGAAGATTAGAGCTTCTGGCTGGGGAAGTTCCCGTTGGGGGAGGTTTTGGCAAGACAACGTGTAAATCGGCAACGAATACCACTTTTCAACGGAGAACGAACACCGCCATCTTTCGGGATACAACAGGCTCTACTTTTAAACCACAAGACGTTTCAGTGCTTCAGACGACCAGAATGAATACGCACTTACTGGGTGGGGAATTGCATTATCCTGTTGTGGAGTTTTGGAATTTGAAAGAGGGTATTACGTAGACAGAGGAACTTTTCACATATTTATACTCCGATACGTCGCCTGTCGAATACCAGGCCGGCATTTTGATATATTAAACGATTCCAAAAATTTGGGGTACTACTAGTTATTAAATTTCTTCTGAGTGATGGCGTATGGGTTAGTAATGACCGGTTTACCAGACATTTTAGTTGAGTATTTGAAACGTTTAGGTTTGTCTTCATTACTGATTCGCAACCTTCTTTCTTGGATCACACCTTTTCAAAGAATTCATGGCATCATCAACTCCCTTTCATTTTTTCTAAAATAGGCGAGTGCCGGAGCAGTACTCTAAGAAACAGGCCACGGACCGCGCGCGATCTGTCCTTCCCATTCCTTGTCCTATCCTATCCCCTTACACACACTTACACTACACTACCACATATTCTGGAAGACCGGTTGGGAGGTTTGAGCTTGTCCCGGCTGGGGCGGTGCCCCGCTGGTGGGAGAGTCCTGGTTAGGGGGAAACCCCACTAGCCGACGGTAGGTCGGCGCCGGATCTCGCCATCCAGCGGTGGAAGATCACCCCATCTCCCGAGATAAACCATGCACTACACTACCATACATGCCGGGATACCGGTCGGGGATGTCGAACTTGTTCCGGCTGGGGCGGTCCCCACTGGTAGGAGATACCTGATAGGGGAAAACCCCGTTAGCCGACGGTAGATCGGATGCCGGATTTGGCCATCCAGCGGGGAAAGATCACCGCCACGTCCCGAGCAAAAACACGCACTACACTTACGCGACTAATTACCTCAGCAATTGACATACCCGGAATCACTAATAATCAATCAATGCAAGGGTCATAACGCAATGCGTTTTGTCGCATTCCAAATCACGCATAGCACTTACCGTGAGATTTCCCTCGCGCTGTTGGTGCAAGATGCTCTCATTAGAGGCTTCGCGTTGACAAACCATTTCTGGGTTAGAGCTTACACACACAAACTCAATGTTGTGTACTTAATGAAGAAATGGCAAATTTCAATTAGAACAACAACTTATTCAGGAAGAATCCAAAAATCAAAATCCAAAATCCAAAGCCAGATCTCATCCTCCAGAAGATGTAATCAATGCAAGTCGGCGTAAGCGAAGTATATCCAGTAACCGTTGTCCAAGTCTGGTAATGCTGAGTAGGGACATAGTTCTCTTCCCATGGCCGGTGTACTCCAAAAAGCTTCCACTCGATTCCAAATCTCGACTGACTCGTCCGAGAGGAACTTTGTGAACTCACGAAAAGTTCAACGTACGTTCACGCCATTGCGGTGCCACCATTCCTAACCTTACGGGCATCTATGGCCAAATCCTGCAGCATGCAAAACAGGTCAGAAAGACTTTAGTCAACTGACGCTCGCATTGCTTGTGCAGAGATTCAAAGCTTATGTTTGGAGTCTCATTTCACGGTTTCAGATTACTCTTACTCCAGGAAGTCCTTCGGTCGCTTATATTTTGTCCGTTGATCGGGTTCGTATGAAGGACTACCTTGTAGTGTGCCACGCCCCGCTTATGTAGCAAAGCGGTGGACGGGCGGGCGCTGTTGTCCCATCCTAGGTGAAGGAGGGTTTGCTTTGCCGTGCTGTTGGTTACTTTCAGCGAGCCGTGACTGGAGGCTCACTGTCTAGCCCTTCAAAAAATCTTTCGTACGCCTTCCTTCGGAGGGGAAGTACAGTCGGCTGTCCCATGTTAGTAGATTTACTGCATGTAAAAGATCCTCAAGCCTCAATGAAGCCTCTGAGCTAAATTAAAATTGCCTGTTTCGTCGCCCAAGTAATACCTTCTCCTCTAGTAGGTGAAAGCGTAACAAAATTTGAGTGGTTAGACGGAAGAGCAGGCCTCATTGCCTGAAACTCGTCACGTAAAAATAAGGCATTCATTCGTTCGTTCGTTCGTTCCTGTCCTCCTCCTGCCTTCCTTCCTGCCTTCCTCCTTCCTTCCTCCTTCCTTCCTGCCTTCCTTCCTTCCTTCCTTCCTCCTTCCTTCCTGCCTCCTCCTTCCTTCCTTCCTGCCTTCCTGCCTTCCTTGCCTTCCTTCCTTCCTTCATTCATTGAGTCATTGATTCATTCATTTATCTTCCTGCCTTCCTTCCTGCCTTCCTTCCTGCCTTCCTTCCTTCCTTTTTCCTTCCTTCCTTTCTTCCTTCCTTCCTGCCTGCCTGCCTTCCTGCGTGCCTGCCTTCCTTCCTTCATTCATTGAGTCATTGATTCATTCATTTATTGATTCATTCATTCATTCAGCCCTCTAGGTAGGCGGCGCGACGCTGGCGCCCGTAGCAGCGTTTGACGCTACTCCGGGCCTGACGCGCCGTGGTCGTGACCATGAACGTCGCTCTTTCTTTAATGAGCCACTATGGACTATTCTTATTTAAACTTTCTGCCTCTTTCTTCTTTTCTTTGCGTCCATATCCCTCTTTACCGGTAGCGGTAGTTCAGTGCATCAACTGATGTCACTGCAGCGCCTCTGAGAGGGAAGTCCTAGGTTCAAGTCCTGACGGCGGCACGGGTTTCGATACTAGCTTTTCAGCTAGGTCGAATTCAGTCGCTGTCTGGAGGAGAATTCTAGTGGCCGCCTGCTCTGGTCGGTAGTTTTCCGTTGTTTCTCCGATCAACACCTGGCGAATGCCGGAACAGTACCCTACCAAACGGGCCACGGACCGCGCGCGATCTGTCCTTCCTCTTCCTTGTCCTATCCTCTCCCCTTGCACACACATTTACCCTAACATGCACTACACCAACACATATCCCGGGAGACCGGTGGGGAGCTTAGAGCTTGTCCCGGCAGGGGCGGTGCCCCGCTGGTGGGAGAGTCCTAGTTAGGGGGAAACCCCGCTAGGCGAAAGTAGATCGGGGGAAGATCACCGCCATCTCCCTCGAAAAAAAACATGCACTACACTAACGGGACTCATGACCAAAGCAGTTGACGCCCCCGGAAACACGAAAAAATCAATCAATCAATCATATCTCTCTTTAATTCTCGCCCGATGTTTCTCTATCCTCTCCTCAGTCCAAATGGATTCTGTCTTCTTTTTTCCGTTTGTCTTCAAATCCTGAGAATTTTTGAAGTTAGGTATTCATTGAAGACCGCTCAGGTGGCCCTTAATGAAGACCACCAGCACTCTGCTGGTGTAATTCTGAGCGCCTCCAAGCTCCTATTGCTCCATTGTTATATACACGAAAATATTTCCTATTTAAATGTCGTAATACATGATAATTGAGTGCTTTTGCGATTTTGAAAATGCATAAGAAAAAGTTAACTTTGGTACATGACACTAATTCTAAGTGAAAATGCCATTGTTGAACACAGTTTTTCTTCCAAGACCACAACGGGTTAATACGTGGAAATTTTTTTCTAAGGGCATTTTTGTTTTAATGAACTTACGTTTGTAGTAACATTAGTTCGTGTTGGTAATTACATACAATCGTTTCTTGCAGATATTACACTTTTTATTTTGGTCGTAAGGGGTTAGGAATCTGATCATTTTGTTATTACTGAAGTAATTGGCGTTACCAGAAACCCTAAGACTTACTCACTTGATTGAAGTAGCAATTGTTTTCAAACGCGAGCTTTCTGTTTCACCTGAAAGTTATTTTCTAATTAGAAAACAGGATGTACAAACGTAAAAGCAAAATTTATTGTTAGAACTGCCCAAAATTCCCGAATGATTTCGCTGTTACTTTTCTGAGCAATATAATTTTGGATGCCATTGTGTAGTGCTTCCCGAATCTCTTTTCTTAGAAATTGTGTGCAATTTTGACGACATTCCCTGGTAATTAAATTGTTCCTTTGCACCTCCGAATCCTGCAGAGACGCGAGTAGGGACGAGCGCCTGGCTGCGCTCGGGACAAAAAGCTCGATACAAAAAAGCGACATGGTCCCGAAGGCGAGCAATTTTGCTGGCAAGCACTGCGTCGGCTTCGCGACATCTCAAAGGCCGCCGCTGTTCTTAACAGATAATGATTTCATCAACGCGCTTTGTAGCCAAAGCAGCGTTTTGTGGCGTTCGGGCTGCAAAAAGCAGCGTGGCGATGGCGGTCAGAAGACAATCGACGAACGCCGGCTGTTGTGACTGCTATCTGACGGCCCGTTGGGGAACTAGATGCCCTCGAGCAGTACTGCCAAGGCTTATTGTAATTTAATTAGGACGTGAATCGATTTTGTGTGTTGTCTCTGGACTTTTATGTCGTGTTTCGTCTGGTGTTTAATACGTGGAAATTCCTTTCTAAGGGCATTTTTGTTTTAATGAACTTACGTTTGTAGTAACATTAGTTCGTGTTGGTAATTACACCCAATCGTTTCTTGCAGGTATTACACTTTTTATTTTGGTCGTAGGGGGTTACGAATCTTATCATTTTGTTATAATGAAAATTGTTTTCGTTCATTTGATTCACATTTATTGTTATGTGTTGTACATATTTCTACCTCTTGTCCATTTATTGCCAAAATTGAATGTCTGAAATTTAATTTTGCAGCGAATTTTTATTAATTTGCATGCTTTGAAATATATTTACACTTATCACACAATTCTCCTTATTCTTACTTGAAACGTTTCTTCAAATCATCGAACGTTTTGAGTGTTGACTGTTGTGTTAATAGAGTTGGAGACGCGCTACAATATTAGCTAACCATTACCACTAATGCGAGAAAATATGCGCTGTTCTAGCATCACTAGTTATTTTGCTACGCAACTTCTTAAGAAAGAGCAACTTTGCACTATAATATAGGTTTTGGATCGTTTGTTCTCTAGCACAGAAAATAACTAAATGAGTGTGCATAGAAATGCGGTATCGTTAGACCTGTTGCTTAACTATGCTTCGTGAAGTCAAGGAAGTTAATCAACTCGAGTCACTGCGGATTCCTGGATGGGTGGCCGTCTGGGAGCCACGTTTATTAACAGCGCCAAGCCCCTTACCGAGAGGATAAAAACATTGACTGACTGTGGCGTTACAAGACTAAGAAGAAAACTTAACGGATGATTACTCCAGATATATGAACGCTCAATGCACAAATAGGACTAAGAAACGTGTTGCGAAAAAGACATAACAAATTTTTTAAAAAAGTCTTAAATTCTGTGTTTCGTTACCCAATCAGGTACAATTCTCGTCAATCTAATGCATCAAGTCGAAGTCATGTTGTGCCGGAAAGGCAGTAAAGTGTTTTAGAGATACACCTCTGTTGATATCTTACCCCCCTCTAAGTAGACTCATTAGTGTCACTTGTCTCTGTTGGTTAATCGGGAGAGACCTATCGACTAATTTTTTCTTCTTAAATCTATTTCATGTTGACACGATTGCTGAATTGAGAATGAATTTTATTTTCTATTCAGCAGTAGCACACTAGCGAGACTTCTCTGTTGGTGAGGTCCTTAGGTACTCACTGGTGTACTTTAGGCTTTTCGATCTTAGTACTTTAGTTCTTTAGGTATCGGTTACAAACGATTATAAAATAACTTTTACAAAAGTTACATTTCTTAAGCGTATAATTTATAGCAGAAAAAGAAAATATAAAATGTTCTTAATTCTATTAGAAGTAATAATAAAAAAACATTAACGTTCATAACTTACTATTTCACTACATCTCATGTTGATTGATTTTATTGCTGTGGACAGTAGTCCCGTTAGTGTGAGTAGTCCCGTGTAGTAGTCCCGTGAGTCAACTCCTGTGGTCATTAGTCCCGTTAGTGTAGTGCATGATTTTTCTCGGGAGATGGCTGTGATTTTTTCCTCGCTAGATGGCGAGATCCGGCACTGACACGTCGGCTAGTGGGGTTTCCCCCTAACCAGGACTCTCCCACCAGCGGGGAACCGCCCCACCCGGGACAAGCTCTAAGCTCCCGACCGGTCTCCCGGAATATGTGGTAGTGTAGTGTATGTTAGTGTAAGTGTGTGTGTAAGGGGAGAGGATAGGACAAGGAAGAGGAAGAACAGATCGCGCGCGGTCCGTGGCCCATTTGGTAGGGTACTGCTCCGGCATTCGCCTGGTGTTGATCAGAGAAACCACAGATAACTACCGATCAGAGCAGCCGGCCGCTAGAATTGTCCTCCAGACAGCGACTGAATTCGACTAGCTGAAAAGCTACGGAAACCCCGCCGTTAAGACTTGTACATCTCATGTTATTTACTACATTTTTTGAACATGCTTTTCAAACATAATTAACAAACAACGCATTTTTCTTTTTTCTGTCGTATATTTTCGTATTTACAATTTTTTTGCATAGCTTATTCAGAAGATGCCAGTACATTCTTTTGTGTATGGTATTCGATAATCACAGCTCAAGAAACAAGGGATCTTAGAGTTTGAATACTTGTCCCCTAGAGGGGAAGACATGCCGTTCAATACTTTGAATGCCGTTTCACATAATTGATGGATCCGGACTATAGCAACGTCCTATGGCGGGTTAGCGTTCTTATAATTTAATTAGGACCGCTTCTTTCAAAACGAACTATCCTTTGCATTATCGTTTTCCATTGGCAAGGACGCAGTAATAATTCACTTTCATTTTCAATCTGTCATACTTTGGCTATCTTCACCTGAATGCAGTTTGAACACAGCGCTATAATAAAACAAGTCGAAAATATCAGAAACCCAATTAAGCTGATAGGTAAATTTTAAACTGTCACATATTGAATACAGACAACCTCCATGTGATCACTTGAGAATGACGTATATCCGATCCTATGTTTGTATGGTTGGCAGGTCATCTACGTGTCTTGTTTATTTTTCTAATCACTTTTTCTTAACATATTTGCGTCCTGTGGTACACAAGAGGAAATTACATCTAACACTTCAATAAGGGTTGTTTGTGTTAACTGTGAATTGTTAAGCAACGGAGATAACTACGAAATTAAATAATTTGCTCTGTATTTCCCTTCAGAAATAGCATGAATGGGATACTAGTGTTATTTACGAGGCATTCCATTCAGAATCTTTCATTCAGAAATTTACTTTCAAAATTTTCATGTGATTCATATTGTGATGTAGCCACTTTTGTTGTAAAGAAAGAAGATTTATAAGAGTAATGTTCTATCTGATTTCCTTTTCTAAGTAATGTTGCTCACCAATGTCAACGCAAACTTGTGTTCAATTCAGTTTTAGAATAAAGAAATAAATGAAAATTCAACAGATGTGGAACAGATGCATTCAAGATTGTCCGCAGTGTACAATGTCTAATCAATCAACCAATCTCCATGGTTGATTGATTGATTAATCAAAAATGACGTTGATCAAAGAGTGATCTCTTCGTTTTTATATATTTAATATGGTGTTCAGGACGTTTCTTTCAGACTTGCTCTGACTAATTTTCCAGATTCTTACTTAAACGAAAAATAAGTAATCTATACACGTGTGTTCCCGTATTATTTGTGCTTTTTCGCCAGTATTTACCCAAGTATTTAATTAAATGTAGAAGTGAAAAATTGTATGCTATTCAGTTGTTTAGTTCGAAGGCAATTTCGTCTGCATGAATCAATTATCGATTGTCTGTACTTCTCCGCCTGCGACACACAAGAATCATTAGCTAAACCCTTTTAACTTAGCGTGCCTGTTTGACAGAAATGTGATTAACAAATGCGAAATCTAAAGCCCGGTATACACGGTACAGTTTTCGTGCAGATTTTCATGGGGTTTCTATACAAAACGTCAAGATCCCAAACTAGAAGAATAAAAGCTAAAAGTCGCGTATACACGGTCTACACGTTTTCTGAACGAAAACCGGTAGCAGTAGCTCAGTGTCACTGCAGCGCCTCTGACCGGGAGGTCCTAGGTTCGAGTCCTGATGGTAGCAGGATTTTCGACACTAGCGTTTCAGCTAGGTCGAATTCAGTCCCCTGTCTGGAGGAGAATTCTAGCGGCCGGTTACTCTGATCGGTAGTTTTCCGTGGTTTCTCCGATCAACACCTGGCGAATGCCGGAGTAGTACCCTATTAAACGGGCCATGGACCGCGCGCGATCTATACTTCCTCTTCCAGTCTTATCCTCTGCCCTCACACACACTTACACTAACATGCACTACACTACCACATATTCCGGGAGACCGGTCGGGAGCGTAGAGCTTGTCCCGGCTGGGGCGGTGCCTCGCTGTTGGGAGAGTCCTGATTAGGGGGAACCCCACTAGCCGACGTAGGTCGGCCGGATCTCGCATCCAGCGGGCGAAGATCACCGCCATTTCCCGAGAAAAACGTGCACCACACTTACAGGACTAACGACGAAAGCAGTTGACGTGCCCGGAAACACGAAAAAATCAATCAATACGCACGAAACGCCACAAGAAGCCGCTAGGGGGTTTGGGGAGAAACAACTGAATTTTGCCGTCCGAGAACTGTCAGTGGTGGTATTTCTGTGTGTGCGCTCCGGCCGTATTCTTTATTTGGAATTAATTAACCATGAGGAAAACAGAATAAAAATAGGAAGTCTAGAATTGGGAAGAATCGGAAGTTTATCACAATATAACTTCACACAATCACACTTTGACACTCCTAACCACAAAATCTAAATGGCCGTTGACCGTTAGTAAATGATTTTGCCGGTAGAGGCGCTCGAGTCTCGATTGTTCGTTTTCTGTACGTTCAAACGTTTTCTGCACGAAAACTGTTTACCGGGCTTAAGGAACCTAACAAACACACAGTAATCGGTATATAATAAATATTTTCTGAGCGTTCCCTTTCTGTCAAACGTACCTTCGGTATACTAAGATCCCTTTCCTTCCCCGAGCGCGCGCTTGCTGGTGGAGCGCTGCGTGACCTTCTGTGGCGGTCTGTTACAATATCCGTTAAGAACTGGTTGCAAAAGAATCAAAATTTCTCAACAAAATTCTTATCTAACATATGACAATATGTATATATTGGATTTGTATTTTTACGCTCTTTGTGATAGACTGAAAAAATATGTATAGTTCTATTTGAAAAAAAAGTTACCTCAAATATCTCGTAAAATACAAGTGATAAAATAGAAATAAATACACGTATCAGTTAGCCCTATTTTCTCTTGCACGTCCGTGAAAACTGCATTTCAATATCTTCAACCGTTCAAAAGTTACAGGAGGTGCTAAAGTTACGTGACTCACCCTGTTTTTTGTGCTGAATAATACGCAGTCTTGCTATCACTACAATATGACTTTTCTTACAAAAAGTCACTTGTAAAGTGTTGTTTACTTACTACCATATTTTACTGCAGATCTTAGAGTATGAATGTGAGCCTGGCCACAATATTGTTACTTTTCTGACCGTTTTTGATGGGTTGTCACTGTTTGTACGTAGGACCTTCGATCGGAGGCACTGCAATGCCATTAATTAATGCCTTCACCCACCTAAGACGGTATTTTAAAATAATGTCACAAAGAAAATAATAATTGCCTGCCCGATGGTCCAGATTGCTGAGGCAGTAGTGTCGTAGTGATATCGGACTGAAGGGTCGCAGGTTCAAGTCCCGCCTCCAGCTTGGTTGTATTTGTGACAGTCCTTTCACCCCTTTCATCACCATTTCGTTTCATCTTCATAGTTACCATAACATTGATCCAATAGTGATCGCTAATGACTTAAATGTTCATGCGACCTTAACGAAATAACAAAAAAATCTAATACATATTATAAAAAAACAACTTAAATTGCAGAAATTGTGCATGGCCGGAATGTTTTTATAGCGATGTAAACTACATATGCAAGTGGTGTAAAATAGCACCTACTTTCTCCCCCGAATTTGCACGCAAAATTACGCGAAAAATGATGAAATTTTCGAAAAATTATTCATGACCTTATTTAAAAGTATATCGTTAAGGAACACATTTCATTAAGAGAAAGATCTCTATCTTTAACATTTTTGTTGTAGTAAGACTTTTTTTACTTTTGCAATTTTCGGAAAACCAGTTTTTCAACGAACATGAAATCTACGCCATTCTCTTAAACGTATTTGCACTATTCAACAACACAATTTAATTAAAAACGATGTAGGATTTTTTTTTGAAAATTAGAAAATGTTCCAAGGGCTTTATGTAAAGTCCCCCAAAATTCAAAAATCAGTTTCAAATTCACGAGACTACGACATCGATTGGGGGATATGAATTTTGAAGAAATCCGGCTGAATGGTTTAGTTGCAAGCTTTGTTCACAGACGGACGGACGGACGGGCAGACGGACGAAAGGAAAACGGACGGACGGACGGACGGGCAGACGAACGGACGGGCGGCCAGGCACACGGACAGACGTTTGGCCGTCAATCAATTTTTCAGAAGGAAGAACCCAAAAATCATGGATTCTGGGTACAGGATTTCTAGGATTTGTACCCTAAATTTAGCATCTGGATTTCTCCATCTTCCCGTTACCAGGATCCCGTAATGAAGACTGTTTATGCCAAAAATTCGCCGTTTTGTCGCGCAGCAACTTTCTCTCCACTGCGCAGACCGGAAGTGAAAAGAGGTGTGAATTGCTCGCGCGTGCTCCGGGACGAGCGCCTGCGCCGGCGAGCGAACGACCGGGGGGGGGGGATGGCGCTGTATTTCTCGCCCGAGGACATAAAGCGCAAATGGCCGCCGGCCGGGGTCGCGGGCCGCGGGCGCGCCCCGGATCGGGACCCTGCGGAACGCCGCCTTTACGATCCAGGCACGCACGCTCGCGGTCGCGGGGCGGGGGGATTTATGGAGAGGGGTAATGCTGCCAGCGATAGCTGTTGCTCCTACAAACAAATGACTCACACTTTACAACGATGTCATTCAACATTTGCAAGAAGATGTTTGTGGGGTGGTACAACTTTCGTTCCGAGTTTCTTGTGTTAAAATTCCTGATGATTCTAGGAACAAGTGTGTCTTTATCGTAAGCAGTTAAGTACAGTTCTCTGGGCTCAAAAAGTACATTTTTGGAAAAACAAATTAAAAAGTTCTATCAACCTTTAGGCCCATGTACGTCAATGTTTTACGTGTATAAAAATTTATTTTCAAATTATGAAAGAAAATTGTTACCCCGATATCGGGAAATTTGTTACTATTTTTCAACCCTATTTTCTGAAAACGGTTGAAACGTTTACAAATTGATTTAAAAAATAACTATTGAACCAGTGCCTGAATGTTTCTAATTTTCAGAAAATGTTATTTTGATTAATATCTACTTCATGAACCACACTAATATGTTTACTTATAATGGCAATGGTTTGCAAAGGTAGGGACGGTACAACTTTCGTTCCTAGTTTTTTGTGTTAAAGTTCCCACTGATTCTGAGAGCAAATGTGTCCATTCTGAGAGCAAATGTGCAAGAAGATGTTTGTGGGGTGGTACAACTTTCGTTCCGAGTTTCTTGTGTTAAAATTCCTGATGATTCTAGGAACAAGTGTGTCTATATCGTAAGGAGGTAAGTACCGTTCTTTGGGTTCAAAAAGTATATTTTTGAAAAACAAAATTTAAAATTCCTTCAACCTTTATGCCCGTATAGTCAATGTTTTACGTTTAAAAAAATACATACAAATATATGGGAATAATCTTCTATTTAGACGGGTCGGATATAGGCTCCCTTGCTACCATGCAACTTCCATTCGAGGCCAACTTCCAAATGCAACTTCCATGCAACTTCCAAAAGCATGCTTCCATTCCAGGCCAACCTGGATGGCGCAGACCCTTAAGGACAACTACAACTCGTGATCTCCAATCCTGAGAAGGACATGGGCTTTGTGCTTTGCTCATTGTAGAAAAGTAACACGTATTGTCAACTAGTGCTCACCATTATTGTTGCGGCAAAAACTGATTTTTGTTACGGTTTGTGCTTGTTTAATTAGGATAATTTATTTTTAATTACAGGATCAGAGAAAATGTTTTTCTTTTGAACTTATTCGAATACATTAAAGTGCTGTTGTTTCAAGAAAAAAATTAATAATGAATTTCATCTGGATTTATTTAACAGGTTTGTGTATTAAGAAATCATTTCATATTCTGTGCTACATAAATATTCTACAACTTGGCATTTTTTCTCTTTACAAATTTGTAATTTCCGGATAGAAATAGAATTGATATTATTTCCGGTTATGCAAAATCAGCCTAAAATATATTGTAAATCAAGAAATAGTTTTGCAAAATTATAACAGATTGTAAATCAGAGAGTCATTTGACAAAAAGCATCTGGAAACCAAGTATAGTAAATATAATTCAAATTAAAAATGTAAATATAATTTCTCTATTTGTATGTGGTGTACGTGTGGTGTGTGTGTGTGTGTGTGTGTGTGTGTGTGTGTGTGTGTGTGTTAGAGAGTGCGCCAGAATGTGTACGTGCTTTGGAGGCTTTGGAATTCCCATAAATGTCTTACTGTTAACTTTTATCCCTAAGTATTTATACTCTGAGAGAATTCCAAGTATTTATAGCACGACGCAAAGATATAGTGAAGTTGATTCTCGTGTTGTGTGCAATCCCGCAATAAGCACAAGTTGTCTCGTGGTTTGTCCAACTGGGATTTCGCGTTAATTGAGTTCGAGGCGTAGAAAATAGCACAGCGACCTGCGACTGTCTAGGTTACATGCCCTTAAAGTACTTTCATTCGAGATATGTATCTATGCATCTCTCTCTACGTTGTACGGGGAGCGGTAGCTCAGTGCATCAACTGATGTCACCGCAGCCTCTGCACCGGAAGGTCCTAGGTTCGAGACTTGACGGCGGCATGGTTTTTTAGCTAGGTCAAATTCAGTCGCTGTCTTAAGGAGAATTCTGGCCGGCTGCTCTGATCGGTAGTTTTCCGTGGTTTCTCCGATTAATACCAGACGATTGTTGGAACAGCACCCTAACAAACGGGCCACGGACCGCGCACGATCTGTCCTTCCTCGCCCTTGTCCTACCCTCTCCCCTTACACACACACACACACACACACGCACGCACGCACACACACACACACACACACTAACATGCACTACACGACCACATATTCCGGGAGACCGGTCGGGAGTTTAGAGCTTGTCCCGGCAGGGGTAGTACCCCGCTGGTGGGGAAAACCCCGTTATCAGGTTATCTGATTGTGGAAAACCCCGTTATCAGACGGTAGGTTGGCGCCGGATCTGTCCATCCAGCGGGGGAAGACCACTACCACCTCCCGAGCAAAAAACTGCACTACACTTACAGGACTAATGACCATAGTAGTTTACGCGCCGGGAATCACTAACAACCAATCAATCAATGGAAGCAATTTCTTAACAAACGGACCATCAACGGGCAAGGCCTTTCCTTATTTATTCTTTTCACATCCTCTCCCCCTTACATACACCTATAGTATATTTACATGCACGACACTATCACACATGATGTGAGACGAGAATGGAGCTTGGAACTCGTCCTGGCTGAGACAGTGCCACGCTGTCGGAGATACCTGGACGAAGAAATCCTTCCAAGGCGATGTGTCGGTAGTTTCGGACTCGCGTTCTAGTGGAACACCACTACCTCCAGAAATAATCACCAATCACTCACCGACCGACCAACCGACCAACCGACCAACCGACCAAACCGACCAAACCGACCAAACCGACCAAACCGACCAAACCGACCAAACCGACCAAACCGACCAAACCGACCAAACCGACCGTCCTACCCACCAACCCACCCACCCACTCACCCACCCACCCACCCACCCAACAACCCACCAACCAACGGGCAACTCGGGTCTTTTGCTAGTACATACACACAAAATCTTCGCCGGGTAAAGAGGGCTTCGGGGGGCTCCCCCATGCGGGAGAGGAAGCAACGAATCGTGTCTTCGCGGAACTGCATTTCTCTGAGTGAGCAGCGCTGCCCCCCCCCCCTTGGGGGGCAGTGGGGGGAAAAACCGCGCCTCGTCACGCCGCCCCAGCTGCACAGCGCGGGTCACGCGCACGCCCTTAATTGGCTGCCCTCGCGCTGCGGTTACGAGCGCGGCGCGCGGGCGGGAGCGGAACTAAAAAGTTCTCTGGAAAGGAAAAAATCGCGGGACGAAAGCAATTGGGGGAGATTTTTGGACTTTTTCGTATAGGCATGAACTGGTAGCCTCCAGAGACAACAATGCTGCTAAAGAATACCGCACGAAATGTTTTTTTCTTTGTTCTGAAAGAAGCACGCCTGCTGTTGTTTGTACTAGATGGAATTGAACAGTTTTTGAAGAAGAAAAAGATTGCAGTCCGAAAAAAAATTGTGGAGATTTTCGTGACTTTTTCGTTTGGCATGAACTGGTAGCCTCCAGAGGCAACAATGCTGCTAAAAAATACCTCACGAAATGTTTATTTTCAAAATTAGCTCGCCCACTGCTCAAGACACACTGCTCGTACAGGAGGGAATTGAAAAGTTTTTGCAAAGGAAAAAGATTGCAGTCCGAAAGAAAGTTGGGGAGATTTTTTGACTTTTTCGTTTAGATCTGAACAGTTGACCTGCGTTGGCAACAATACTGCTGGGAAAACCAAAAGGTTTTCCTTAAAACTTACTATCTTGAAGCACTGTAACAAATTAATTTTTTTTATCAGTGGTTCATCACGAATAGTGTTTTAATGTACTCATGCCGTAGTATACAGTTCTACAGTTCTTCACCTATCAATAATATCAAAAAGTTGCCGTCCCATAGGACTCCTGAACAGCAAATATTATATTGCCGAGTGACTCTTCCTTGGAGCCATGATATCGTACAACTTTAGTTTACTTGTAACTAGTGGCGTATTGAGCATGAGAATTTAGTCGTGCAGTATGGTCGTTTTACATAATTATATATTTACATTTTTCAGTCAAAACCAAAACTGTTTCATTGTTTTTAGTTTTTTTACTGCGGTTTGGGTATGTAACAAAACCGAAAATACCTCTCACATGACCGGACACTGTATAGATTACTTCCAATGTTTGCACATTTGAGTTAAGAGTTGACTGCCAATCAGGACATGTAACTTCATAATAAATGTAACTTCATTATCTGTGAACGTCTTCTACAATTCCGTGGGAAATATGTTTTTAAACATCGATGTTTTCCACCTGAAACATCGGCATATGTACATCGATATTTTCCTTTCCATGTTTTCTTCAATCAATATTTTCTTGCGAAAACGTCGATTTTTTTAAAAATCTTTTTGTAAATAAAGAGGTTTACGCACGCAAAATGTTCCTGTCAACTGAACGCCTCGAGGTGGCCATTTTCAGTGGAACACGGGCAGCATGTGGCCCGCCCCCCCCAACTCCTCGAGCGTGTGGTTTCGCCCGCGCCAAGCGTCGTTCGTTAAACCGAGAGAGCGCCGCCAATTAACCCAGTCGCCTCCGCCCCGACCCCGGCAGGCGTCGACCCGCGGACCGCAGCGTCACGACCGCTCACGCCCACGCACGCACGGACACGCGCCGCGGCCACGCCCCGTCACGCCCCCGCACGCACGTAGGCACGCCCGGGCTGAGCGAGCTCGGCGCCAGCTAAACACTGCCTCCGCAGCGGCTGATCGGGAGGTCCTAGGGTTGGTTAGTGATGGCAAATTGTACCAAAACAGTGATGCATCGCTGAAGGGTTTTCGATGTCGATGCAAACATCGACGAAAAATCACCAATGTGTAAAATATCCATGTTTTAATTATTGTTATTATTATTATTATTATTATTATTATTATTAGCTCTGGGAGCGGTAGCTCAGTGTATCAACTCATGTCACTGCAGCGTCTCTAACCGGGAGGTCCTAAGTTCGAGTCCTGACGGCGGCAGGATTTTCGACACTAGCTTGTCAGCTAGGTCGAATTCAGTCGCTGTTTGGAGGAGGATTCTAGCGGCCGGCTGCTCTGATCGGGAGTTTTCCGTGGTTTCGCAGATCAACACCAGGCGAATGCCGGAGCAGTACCCTACCAAACGGGCCACGGACCGCGCGCGAACTGTCCTTCCTCTTCCTTGTCCTATCCTCTCCCCTTACACACACTTACACTAACATGCACTACACTACCACATATTCCGGGAGACCGGTCGGGAGCTTAGAGCTTGTCCCGGCTGGGGCGGTGCCCCGCTGGTGGGAGAGTCCTGGTTAGGGGGAAACCCCACTAGTCGACGGTAGGTTGGCGCCGAATATCGTCATCCAGCGGGGAAAATCACCGCCATCTCCCAAAAAAACATACACCACACTAACTGGACTAATGACCAACGCAGTTGACGCGCCCGGAAACACGAAAAAACAAAAAAAAAACAAATCTTTTGGCTAAGTCGGGCTACGTGTCCCATCCAGCGCCATATTTGAAGTTCTGCCTATAGGACGACATCTTTTGTTTTTGTTATGCCCCTTATGGTGCAGCTTTTAATTATAGACCAATAAACGTGCTATTTTCCTATCCATTTTTAATTACAGTACCTAAAAGGGATCGATTCCATTGTTTGGTTACTAGCATGTTAGTAGTATGTTAATAAAATAATTATCAAATTTAAAAAATAAAATTAACAATAAAGAACATCGTTTGCAAATCATATTTCTTCTTGATTGTCAATATATGTTTGCAAATAAAAGTATCATTTATTTCAGCAATTGCACAACGTTTCGTAACTACTAGTTTTGTTACATCATCAGGTGCTTAGTGAGGGAACTACAATCCCATTGAATTACCTCTGCAGTATCGAGGAAACATTACGAAATTAACTCACACTCACTCAGGTGATATCACATAACTAACAGTTACCAACAGACACTCCATTTCCAAGGAATGAATGACCCAATTATTATCGTGTTTCGCTACTTTGTGGTGCATGTAAATGTGTAAGTAAGGAAACATCGCGTGCGGTCTGTAGCCGTTTTTAAGGGTCCTGCTCCGGCATTCGCCTAGTGTTGATCAGAGAAATCACGGAAAACTACCTATCAGAGCAGCCGGCCGCTACAATTCTCCTCCAGACGGCGACTGAATTCGACCTAGCTGTCTAGCTAGTCGAAAATTTTGCCGCTGTTGGAATTGGAATTATAGGACCTTACGGTCAAAGACGCTCCGACGGCAACAATGGTGTCACTAAGCCATCTCAGCCGATAGTTTCAGGAAAAACTAGTTTTTTCTTCCCTCCTGTAAAATAATCTTGATTGGACTTCCTATTTGTATTTGAATTTCGAAGAAGTAATATAACTTGAAACACCGCTAGAAGCTCTTTATCAAAGCTTTTTGATATTGAATTGATTAAAAAGCTGAGAAATTTTGCTCGTTATCTCTGCTATAATGGGTTAGAGATTTTTAAAATATATGGCCTTTCTGTTACGTCAAAAGAAAGGCAAATAGAATTTGTTTATATTCTATGATGATTTGCTGTGCATTAAGAGAAAAAAACTTATTTTTGTCACAAGGTTGCAAAGTCGTATAAAGCTGTAAAAATATTATAATGGTTTACTTGGATGTGATGAACACTCATAAAAATATTACGCTTTTCCGGGTTAAGTAATAGGATGAAAGGAGGTTCATATTTCGTATAAAACAAAATAACTAACCAACGTTGTCCATTTCTCTCCATTTTCATATGAATACTTAAATACGTACACTTCACGTACTAAGACAGAGAGGTTTTGTCAAGAACCATTGTCTACATTTTCGCAATTTTATTGAAATTTTACAAGTACATCCGTGTTAACACGTGTGAAATGTAATTGCTTAAGAAAAAATGAGCACAGAAAGGACAGCATGCAACTAGGTAATGGACAATTTTCGTTGAAAAGACATGGCGGCAATGTCCTATTACCTTGCATGACATTGCGTAGTCACATACTTCACCGGATGAACACATTCACTGTTATCTGATCACCCGCGTTTGCAATGTAGCTTTTGTGCTTTCTATAGTATTGGGTTGGCCCACAGCATCTATGTTAAAAGTTGCCTAATGTTATAATATTTCTTTGAAATTTCGGAGTTTTGTGAAACAATTTCAGTTATACTTAATTAAGGCGAGGATATGATTTTTTTTCATTCGTTCTCACGAACTTCTTTAATGGCGTCGCTTTGGATTTAAATGTTATCTCATCACTTTTGAAAGTACTGAAGTCATAAAAATATAACGAAAAGATGTTTTTTAAACTTAATATTAGATCCTTTTGCAATTGTAGCTTTATAGACTAAAAAATTTCCGATTGTCATATTAATAAACAGATTTTGTTTTTTTTTACGAAATATAAGAATCAAAGATAATCTCTAAAAACTTCAATTGCATAATAGAACAGGTTAATATTTAATCACTCTTAAAATTTGTACTTTTATTTTTTAGAACTCTTTAATGTGAGAGTGAGAGATCGAAAAATTTGCATCTTTGTCAAAATAATGACACCATAATGATTTTTTGATACGTTAGTCACCGTTAATTGAATCTTACATGTTCCTATACAAAGCAATTCCGGAAAGAAAATTTTGACAGTCACGCTTGTTATGGAGGAGTGTGGAATTCTCAAACTGACCTTTGGCGATGGAGAGAAAAAACTCCGCCATCATACACTCCAGCAGGCGCAATACAGCACTGACTGCTGCAGAATCAGATCAAGTGTTCACATACAATACATGTACATTATACTACAAACAGTGCAAGATGACATTAAACGATTAACATAAACACGCTAGTTTAAGTGACAAGTAAAATCTTTTGTGTTGCGTAACTGTATCTGTACAATCAAAGCCTACACCAAGCATCAAAAAGGAAAGTAATATTGATTTTCAGAATTATATTTAATGAATTAGTTATCATTTGAACTAAATATTTTTGAAAGATTAAATATGCCTGTAACAAGTACTATACTTATGTTTCCGGGTCAATTAACCCCACCTCGAACAGATTTTTTGACCAGATTCCCTGCTTCCTTGACCGAATGCTGAGATGACCCCTTGCTTTGTTTCTGTACATAAATGTAACCACTATATCAGCGCACGTCTTCTAAAGTACTGTGGAAATACTGTTATTCAAATTATCATTTTCCGTCTTCAAGCGGCAGCAAGTCGATTCCTTATGGAAGGGAATGATGAGGGATAATAGCTAAAATCTGAAGCTGTTTTCCTTTGCAAATAGTTTTTGTTACATGAGAGCTAATATTTTCTCATCAATTCGTGCCATTGCCTTCGTTTCCGCCTGTTTTCTACTTCAACTTGGATATGAGTTTGGATAGATTCCAGAAATTTAGAAAATGTGCACAGAATATACTTCTCCCTAAAGTACGTCACACATAGTTTTATTATTATTTTTTTCGTTAAATAAATGTGACCAAAGTATGCATTTCATTTAGTGTGCTTTAACTCCAGGTATTCTCATTTGGCAGTATTGACTAACAGTTTGCATCGTTCATAGTTGCATCATTTCGATGATCAGTTATGAAATGAGGAATTGCTTAGTGAACAGCGTTCTCCACGGTGCTGTACGATGAGGAAAAATCAAGTAGTTGACGAACTCACTGAGGTTTACATGTACTTCACATTCACAGCTATAGGTTGTTATATATTATTTTGATAACTTCCAACATGTTATATGAATTCCTGTAAAATACAATGAAAAAAGTTCTATAACTCGAGAGCGAAAATTTCTAGTTTACTATTGCCAGCAACACTCTCGATTTCATCTTTGTGGTAAAGGAGAGATGGCTGGATTTTCGAATGTCAAGAAATCGTGTGAACATTTTTTTGCTATACGTTAAACGATTCTTAGTGTTCTTTGACAAGAAATAAGTTAATTAAACTATATAGGTTAATGTCTACTTGCTTCAGTGTCAGAGTTGTTATAATAAATAGACAATAACTAAAAAATATGTTTGCAAAGCATCCTATGTTAATTACCTCACCTCGTCTTTGAAAAGACATTGTAGACATAGACAAGAATTTATGTGTTTACTTTTACTCCTTCATCTGTTTATATGAGGTAAAAATTTATGGCACAATATTTTCATTTTACACATACTCCAATATTAAAGAAATATTACTTTCTACATAAATATTTATGTATTTTCGTAAGTTATTTGATGCTAAAATAATGTGTTCATGTTGTTTCACTCGTAGATACATTTCCCAACAATAATTTAAACACCGTCACGAGTTTACTATATGTATATTTGTTTTAAGAATATCAGTAAGTCTGTCTAATAAAAAGATAATCCAGTACAAGAAGTCTATAACAAATAAATTTAAATACAGTCGACTCCGGATATAGTGAACTCGAATATAGTAACCCTCGGCTATAGTGAACTTCAGTAACTGGTCCCGTTTCACTTTCGTTACAAAGAAGCATAAGAAGATTCGGTTATAGTGAAGCTGAACTTTGGCTATAGTGAACAGAGAAAATAAATTGTATATCTTATGTCATTAGGCAATTAAAAAACCTTCAGAGTGTGGGATGGTGTTCCAACAG
The DNA here is from genome assembly GCA_964035755.1 of Teleogryllus oceanicus. NCBI lineage: Eukaryota > Metazoa > Arthropoda > Insecta > Orthoptera > Gryllidae > Teleogryllus > Teleogryllus oceanicus. Next base: position 63,478,172 of record CAXIVR010000013.1, read on the forward strand.
TGCAAGAGGCATTCAAAGGTGTCAAGACTACATTAAGATACTTCGAGACACAGGACAAAAGAGAATCAAGTATGGAGAGAGCACGAACTCGTACTGTTAATGAATTTTGCGGTTTATTAATAAAATAAATCATTGAGGAGAAACTCCTTTGCATTATGACATCATCGGATATAGTGAACCTCTGATATAGTGAACCAAACATGTTAGTCCCCAGAAGTTCACTATAACTGGACTCGGCTGTACTCCTTTTCTGTGGGTTCTGTGGGTATGGGCTATTTTCATTGGGCGAAACCGGGAGTGGTAGCTCAGTGCATTAACTGATGTCACTGCAGCGCCTCTGACCGGGAGGTCAAAGGTTTGAGTCCTGCCAGCGGCACTACGGCTTTTCAGCTAGGTCGAATTCAGTCGCTGTCTGGAGGAGAATTCTAGTGGCTGGCTGCTCTGATCGGTAGTTTTCCGTGGTTTCTCCGATCAACACCAGGCGAATGCCGGAACAGTACCCTAACAAACAGGCCACGACCGCGCGCGACCTGTCCTTCCTCTTCCTTGTCCTATCCTCCCCCCTTACACACACACACTTTCACTAACATGCACTACACTACCACATATCCCGGGAGACGGGTCGGGAGCTTAGAGCTTGTCCCGGCTGGGGCGATGTTCCGCTGGTGGGAGAGTCCTGGTTAGGGGGAAACCCCACTAGCCGACGGCGCCGGATCCCGCGGGGGAAAATCACCATCTCCCGAGAAAAAAACATGCACTACACTCACGGGACTAATGACCAAAGCAGTTGGCGCGCCCGGAAACACGAAAAAATCAATCAATCAATCATTGGGCAAAATTTTCAAGAAGCCAACATGCTCCCCCCCTCATGTAGCTGTGTCGCAACTCTGGTCATCGACGGCAGGTGGCTCTACCGCAGAGCCCCCCCCCCTCCTCCTCCTCACATGGCCCAAGAGGCACGTGCCGTGACAAATCCAATTTCGGGCATTGTGAGGCATTGCATTGCGGTCTCTCGCATTTGCATCTGAAAGAGGGCACGCGGGCCCCGCGGGGGGCCAGATTTCCGACCCGCTGAGCGATACGCTTAAGCTCAAAGCCGTCTGCACGATCCCTTGGATACAGGTTAATTGTCGCCTATTTGGAGGCTCCCGTTTCCTGTTGGAGACGCCCTCCTTGTGGCTGTGGGGAAGGACTTGATTCTCACGTAAGAGGATGAAGAATGTTGGGAATGTCGGCCCGGTGGCCGAGATCGCTAAGGCAGTAGTGTCGTTGTGATCTCGGACCGATGGGTCGCGGATTCGAGTACTGCCTCCGGCATGGTTGTATTTGTGTTCGTCCTTTCAGCCCTTTTCATCGCCATATCGTTTGATTTCCACAGTTATCACAACGTTAACTCCAATAGTGGTCGCTAATGACCTAGATGTTGATGCAACCGTAAATAACGAAAAACAATAAAAACAAAAAAGATTAAGAATGGTTTGTGTCTCAGGTGAAACGTATAAATGGAAAATACTCCATGACTGCAAGGAATAACTGTATTGTAGTATCACCGGACAAAGATATTCCAGAGAAGCTTTAAAGTGGGAAGTGTAATATTGTGAAACATTCCAAACATTTTTACTCGAATTTTAAGTAGTGAATGCGACACACACACAATCGTATTGCAGATAGAAGTTGCGCTAACAAATTTGGGAACGTACTTATGATAAAATTCTTCTTTCTAAACAAATATATAAATTTGACAGCTTTATACACGAAAAAACTTCTGCTTTCGCTCAAATAGTTTAAAGAGGAGATGATTTTATAATGCTCAATATACAATTTTTTCAGGCCCGACTAAGATGGTTTTAATCAAAATTAAAACTGTACTTCTTCTCTGTGGGTTCTGTGGGTATGGGCTATTTTCATTGCGCGAAACCGGGAGCGGTAGCTCAGTGCATGAATTGATGTCACTGCAGCGCCTCTGACCGAGAGATCATAGGTTCGAGTCCTGACGGCGGCACAAGCTTTTCAGCTAGGTCGAATTCAGTCGCTGTCTGGGGGAGAATTCTAGAGGCCGGCTGCACTGATCGGTAGTTTCCCGTCGTTTTCCGATCAACACCAGGCGAATGCCGGAGCAGTACCCTACCAAACAGGCCACGGACCGCGCGCGATCTGTCCTTCCTTTTCCTTGCCCTATTGTCAACCCTTACACAAACACACTTACACAACATGCACTACACTACCACATATTCCGGGAGACCGGTCGGGAGCTTAGAGCTTGTCCCGGCTGGGGCGGTGCCCCGCTGGTGGGAGAGTCCTCGTTAGGGGAAACACCACTAGTCCACAGTAGGTCGGCGCCGGGTCTCGCCATCCAGCGGGGGAAGATCACAGCCATCTCCCGAGGAAAAAACATGCACTACACTAACGGGAATAATCACCGAAGCAGTTGACGCGCCCGGAAACAAAAAATCAATCAATCAATCCACCTCCACCGCCACCTCCACCGCTACCGCCACCTCTACCGCCACCGCCACTACAGGATGCAATTCCGAGGAACACGCTGTCGCCGAGGCCATTGCTTGTCGCTCGCTTTGTGGCGGAAGGCGGCGCCGACGCAACGGCCCGGTCGCGGCCTCTTGTGGTCGGCGAAAGGCCACGCGGCCACAGCGATGGCAAATCTTATTAAAGCATTGGCGCATCTCCTATTTATTTCATTTATTTTACGTTATAAACAGTTAAAAACTGTGTGTACAGGAAGAAGTGTCTTCTGTGCACGTTTCCAAATTTCTGGGATCCCTATCCTAAGCCATTTCGGTGGTATAACGGTCAGCGTACCGGACTGTTGTACCCGAGTTTGCGGGTTCAAACCCGATCGAAGACGTGGATTTTTAAGGGCGAAAAAATCCCTCGTACGCCTTGCTTCGGAGGGGAAGTAAAGCCGGTTGCCCCATGTAGTAGATTTACTGCATGTAAAAGATCCTCAAGCCTAAAATATGCCTCTGAGCAAAATTGAGATCCGCCAGTTTCATCGCCCAACATAATACCTCCTTTCTCCGCTAGGTGGTGAAAGCAGCGTAACGGAATTTGCGTGGTTAGAGGGAAGAGCGGGCCTGATGACCCGAGTCTCGCCACGTAAAATAAGGCATTAACTAAACTAAACCATATACTATTTGAATTTTGAATACAGAAAGAAAATGAGAGTTTTTTTGCAAGGATTGTTAACAAAAAATATTGGCATAATGTAACAATATATTTTCAAAGGTAAATCTGCAACGAATTGGGGCTCTTATCCGTCATCATGTCCTTCGTGAAGGACTAATACTTCCTGTCGCGACATGGAAAACGATAATTTGAAGAACTTTGTTTTCTACTAAATTCTAGAAGATGTGCACTCATAATGAAGTTACATTTGTGTTCAGAAGCAAAACTAGGGGCAATCTCAGTATTTGCTGAAAGGTTCAGGGAAACTGGACGAAAAACCTGATCGAGATTATAATTGTCCCAGAGGCTGTGGTACAATACTTGTTACAGATTATCTAGAATTATACAGCCAAAAAATCGAAATAATACATTAAATATTACTGTTAAATTTAGTGTTACTTTATTTTTAATGCTCAGTATATTCTCTTATTGAATACAGTTATGCGGCAGAAACGTTTTTACTTTACTTACTACTTTTAATATAAACTTTTCTATCGAATTTAATTGTTTAATGTCATCTGGCAAAGTGTTGTTAAATAATGTACATGTATTGTATGTGAATGTTTTGATGTGACATGTTATAAACTGTCACCTGATAAATATGAATACTACGCCGAATGTTATACGTAATTATAGACATCGGCGTTTTTCGAGTTTCCGGGCGCGTCAACTGCTGTGGTCATTAGTCCAGTAAGTGTAGTGTACGTTTATTCACGGAAGATGGCAGTGATCTTACTCCGCTGGATGGCGAGATCCGGCGCCGACCTACCGTCGGCTAGTGGGGTTTCTCCCTAACCAAGACTCTCCCACCAGCGGGGCACCGTCCCAGCCGGGACAAGCTCTAAGCTCCCGACCGGTCTCCCGGAATATGTGGAGTGTAGTGCATGTTCGTGTAAGTGTGTGTGAGTGGAGAGGATAAGGAAGGAAGGAAAGGCCGTTTGTTAGGGCACTGCTCCGGCTTCCGGTTGATCAGAGGAACCACGGAAAACTACCGAACAGAGCAGCCGACCGCCAGAATTCTCCTCCGGACAGCGATTGAACTCGACCTAGCTGAAAAACTAGTGTCGAACAACTTGCCGCCGTGAGGACTCGAACCCAGGACCTCAGTTGATGCACTGAGCTACCGCTCCCGGTCATAACATTTTAGTACAACCTCGGTTGAAACGCAGTTGAAAGTTACAACTTCCTGCATAAAACAGTGCTCCAGTTCCCCGTGCCACCGTCCGTTAAGCGAGTGCGGCGCTGGGGTGACGAAACGCGATGGCGTACGTCCTGCGCCCAGCGACCTCTTTGGCTGGTCTTATCGGGCGGCGGCGCCAGCAGGCGGGAAGGCTTTTTCGCGGCGTCACCGGCGAACGAGATCGTCCTTTCACCGACCACTTGGACCAGGGGGGGCAGGGGGAGCTTATCTGCCGCGGCAGGAAACCCCTCTGGCGTAAGCGGCCAGGAGCTGGGTGGCGGCGGTCCGCTTAGGTGGGATTTGTCAGTTTCGTCGGCTTCATCATCATTTTCTCCTCCGGCTTTACGTATCTTTTGGAAAGTACCGTTTTTACTCGAATATACGTCTGCAAGTAAGGCGACCCCTTTATTTCAAAGGCTTTCTGAGAATTTTTAATTAGTTTCGCTTTCTCACTGCTGAGTACATGGCTGAATGGCTCCATTATTTTTTGATTAAATTTTGTTGTTGCATTGTTGGAAGGACATGTAAGAGAATGGTGCATGTTTCATGTTCGCTAAAAACCTTGACTTTTTGAAAATTGCAAAAGTTCAAAATTTTCTCGGAGTTTCCCTACAACTGAAATATTAAAGATAGTCAGTTTTTTTCTTAAAGAAGTCTGTTGCTTAAAGATATATTTTGAAATAGGGTCATGTACATTTTTTTCAAAATTTGAGTACGTTTTGTGTGTTTCAACGTGAAGTACGTGGAATTTTAGCACCGCTAATTTACTATTTACTCAGAATCAAAATTCGTAATATTTAAACCAAATTTAGACAGTCCTTTGTAATTTGCGCTCTTCCGTTTCGTGTGATTCATAATCTGTACAGGACATGAGGTTCACGTGTTTCTTGTGCAAAAACGTATAATTCAATCTAAGCAATCTTTTGTAATTCTGCGAAAATTTTAATATTGTTTAAATTGTATGGGTAATTCTCATTTAAATAATATTTTGTAATTTTGCATGTGAAAATGTGAAGGTGATGAGAGTAGTACCAAAACCATGATTATGATTTTAAGGAAAAAGAAAATGATGTTCAGATGTGTCTTAACATTCTCATCAACATGCAATTTTCTAGATAAGACAGTTTATAATTCTATTTTTGTATACCAGCATTATAAAAACCCTTTTCCATTAGCAAAATCGTTCATAATTTGGCATATTATGGCCCGAATCATAACATCATCGCTATTTCTGCACGAAATATAAGTCATCACTGACATAATAGTTACAGCCTTCATTTATCATCAGTTATGGAGTATAAAGAAGGCAGTGGTGCCATGTAAATAGATTCTGTGTTCGCAGTAAATTCAAATATATGGTGAAAAAACTTGCAATTTTAAAATTTAATTTATTCACTTATTACTACTAAAAAATTACATGTTGCTGTTTCTCTGTAATATTTAACAATAATAATAAAGAACATCAAATAAGTTTTTATGAATATGAATATTAATAGTACTTTTAGGTAAGTTTGTCAACGACACTCCAGAAGATGTATGTGATGAAGTGTTTATTTTTTCTTTACTTTCTGCACTAATTACTATCTTATTGCGATTTAAATCGTATTATTCACTGATTCTTCAATGTATCAGGTACATTTGAAGATCGCCACTTTCCGTGACATGTAAGAGCAGTAATATTACCTCCATTATCGGCGAGAAATGTCGCGGATGTCCTCTTAAATGAACATATTTACACATTTCCTTTAATTTTGAATATGAGCACCAAATGGTTGACGCTTTACACGCTGTGTTTAAAGAACCGTGCATCACAACTACGTTTTTATTCTAGCTTGTGTATTGTAGTAATTTAACCAACCTACTCCGACAGATAAGAAAGAACAACAGCCTCGCATACAAAATTTGCATATTTTTCATCCATTCGGCATTCATTTTCTGCTTTGGCAACCTCTTCCAAAATTGCTTTTGGCAAAGAACCCATAATGTATGAAACGTAACTTCCGACCTAATTACCATTTGTAAACAAATTAGTTGCTTAGAGATCACTCGTGACGTCATAACCTGAATCCGAGGTTACAACTTAACATTCAAATTCATTTCGCTTTCTTAAATTTTTATAAGAACTGTTATAAAAAAATAGCGTATGCAACTCGTTTATTATGTTACTTTTTTGCACTCGTAAGAAATTATTACGGAAAGCAAAAAAGAGATAACATTATAAACTAATTACATAATATACTATTTCATTACATTTATTTATTTCATTTAAAGACCATATAAAATTCTTTTAAGAGAAAAAGCCCCCTGCTTCAGCTGGGTGAAAAGTTGGCTCTTACATTTAAACAAAATGAAATTGCTTACACAATTCTACACAAAATGAAACTTTTTGCAAGGTTGTTGAGCCACCTGTGAGTGGCAACAGAGGGTACATGAAAAATATCAATTGATTTGCTTTTATTTAAAAAAAAAGTTTTCATTACATCAGTAGGATAAGCTAGCGCCATTTTAATGACGAAATATCATTGATATAATGAATCGAGAATTGGCGTTAGATCGGAAAGACAGTGTAGTAATTTACTCCGATTCAGAACTGTAGGTACCTTAAAATCCCCCAAAACCTATATTATTCAGATGTCTCCCAGAATATTCGAGAAAGAGACTACAAAAAATAGAGGCAATCAATTCGTCTTGTCACGAGAAATGTAATGTGATCACATCACCTCCAAAAGTGGTTTTAAAACCCCCGAAACATGTTTTAGTTAGAAAGAGTATTGGCGGAAACATTGCAGTAATTTACTGTGTTTCATCAATGTTTTCATAGGTGTAAAGAAACCATAAAAAATGTATTTTTCTAGAGTTTCTTCTGAATATCTCATAGGGAACCAACAAATACTCACGCCAATCGATTTGTCTTCTCAAGAAAAATCGAATACCTTACGAATTGGTGCCATCTTTCGTAAATTTCCTAAAATGCGTTTTACTTGTTTAAGAAAAGATAGACAAATTCATTTTTTAGAGAAATTGCCAGGAATTTTCTGGATGGATACGCAAAATTAATTAATTAATAAATAAATAAATAAATAAATAAATAAATAAATAAATAAATAAATAAATAAATAAATAAATAAATAAATAAATAAATAAATAAATAAATAAATAAATAAATAAATAAATAAATAAATAAATAAATAAATAAATAAATAAATAAATAAATAAATAAATAAATAAATAAATAAATAAATAAATAAATAAATAAATAAATAAATAAATAAATAAATAAAAGGAGCTAGCTCGCCCACCCGGTGGCCGAGTCGCCTCGATTCACACACCATTTGTCTCGATTAGTGGACCGGAAGCAGTCTAACCGTGAGTGACGGACGGACGTGGGTTACTCAATTACTCCGTCAGCGTAAAGAGAGGCGGCCGCACAGGTGTTGGTAGCAGCGGCTTCAAGTTGCCGCCTCGGGCGCAGTCAAGTGCAAGGGGCGACGTCTGGCGGCTTCCGGCCACAACTGACGGCGCTTAGACGATCGCGTAATAGGAAAAACGGAAATACTGAAATAGATAAAAAATACTAATAAAGCATAGAGATGTAAACAGATAATTGAAGTTCAATATGTACGAGTGGCACACGGGAGACGGACGTTTTTTAATGAAAGAATACACAGCCAATATTAAAATTATTACGTGTTTATTCACGCAAAATCAAAGCTCATTGTTTATAACTAACAAAGCATCTGCCAAAATTTCAAAACTCTTCCCTCTAATCAATACATATTCTTCATTGAAAGTCGAATGCCGATTGCTACTATTTAAGTCCCTAATTCTACCAACCATGACTTATGCATTTCCAGTTTGGGATTGTGCAGCGATAAGCAATCTCCAAAAATTAATAGCCATTCAGAATATATTTTTAAGCAGAACTTTAAATGCCCCCTGGTTCATTCCGAACACCCAGATTCGCAGAGAATTGAAAGTGCCTTCATTAAGCGATCACATGACTCAAATAGCTTAAAACGTTTACCAAAACCTTCACACTTCCCCATGCTTCTTAATCTTTAGCCTAGGTCGCAATGCTGCATACTCACGTATTAAATCCAGGTATCCCAAAGACCGATTCAAACCACCGTAATCCCCTATAACTGTCAATAGATCAAACTGAAACAGTCTTTAATCTCGCTTCATTTACTTTAGCCCAATGTTTACGTTATTCCGAGTAATATAAACCACTGCTTATGGATGGCCATTCCGAAAAAGACACAAACCGTGTATTTCATAATTTAACCTCCTCGAAAGACAAGTATGTCGAACGAGAAGAAATAAATTAAAAAAAGCTCATTGTTTGTCATTTTAGTTTAACAAAGCTCATTAACTACCATTTCAGTTATTTGTGAAAAATAATGTCGTCAAGGTGATGTTCATCATTTCGAATGCCGGACGTAAGTCTGTTCTCAAAATCCTCCATCACACGGACTAGCATCTCTGCAGAGATGGCCGCAACTTCTTGAATTATTGCAGTCTTCAACTCGTCCAAATTTTGTGGTTTGTAGTAGTAGTCACAGCTTTCGAGCCCATAGAAAAAGTCACACACTGATAACTCGGGAGATCTGGGAGGCCAAGGAACATTATCAAAACGTGACTTAAAAATCTGCTAAAATGTGTGTTAACTAAAATGGCAAATAATGAAATTTGATTTTGTGTGAATAAACATGCATGAATTTTAAAATTGGCTGTGTAATGTTTCATTAAAAATCGTCCGTCTCCCAAGTGTCATCCTGTTTATAAATAACATTCGAGTGTCAACCATTGGTTTCAATATAACTTCTTTACCTTCTCACCATAACAAACAGTTACGTAGAGAAGAGAATGTATTGTAATGCTGCAGAAAAAGTCGGCAATATTCCCACAGAGAAACTCATATTGGGGACCTCTGCCAACGAATAAAAGGATAAATCTTGTTCATATGTGAAATAAATTAATTGAATTGAATTGAATTGAATTGAATTTGCCTTATTTTACGTGGCGAAACTCAGGCCACGAGGCCTGTTCTTCTGGCTGACCACGCAAATTTCGTTAAGCTCCTTTCAACTATTTAATTATTCTAACTCTAGCCAAAATTTACGTGTTGTGGGTTATTGTCCGAAAAGTTGGTTGATGGTGTCTGCCTGTTAGAGGTTAATATGTTAAGACAATTTTCTCCAAAACTTTCTCATAAACCTGGCCAAGCTTGGAACTTCTGCGAGTTTGAAACATGATTTTTGATATTTTAGGGTTCTTTACATACATCTTCAATAATATTTTCAAAATTTACTATACGACAAGCTCTAAACTCCCGACAGGTCTCCCGGAATATGTGGTAGTGTAGTGCATGTTAGTGTAAGTGTGTGTATGTAAGAGGAGAGGATAGGACAAGGAAGAGGAAGGATAGATCGCGCGCGGTCCGTGGCCCGTTTGGTAGGGTACTGCTCCGGCATTCGCCTAGTGTTGATCGGAGAAACCACGGAAAACTACCGACCAGAGCAGCCGGCCGCTAGAATTCTCCTCCAGACAGCGACTGAATTCGACCTAGCTGAAAAGTTAGTGTAGAAAATCTTGCTGCCGTCAGGACTCGAACCTAGAACCTCCCGGTCAGAGGCGCTGCAGCGACATACGACAGTTGATTCAGTGAGCTACCGCTCTCGGTGACACTTAAGAATGACCTTTTCCTTCCCTCTTCCTTTTACGTCCAATAAACCAGGAGAAGTGACTTAGGGCATCAATTGATGTCAATTGTCTCACGGGGTTGTCCTCCAGTTGCACTCACGTCGGTGACACTTTTGTAGCTAAGATCCAATTCAGTCGCTGTCTACAAGGGAATTCTAGCAGCCAGCTACGATAGTTTTGATAAGAGTGTAAGGTAGCGTTATCAATTACGAGGAGACATATATAACAAGTGACGAAGGATAAGATAGTCTTGAAGAGAAAGATGTATTACAGGCTTAAAATGGAAATGGAAAAATAGGGAAGAGGGTGGGGTTTAACATGTGACAGATCTCGCTGGGGTACGCTAGTGCTTCTATACACGAATATAACTGTTCCTGCATCCGTTCTTTATTTCCTGCACTTCAATTTGCTTAATCATCATCTAGATCTTCACTAACTACAAATCTTCAGTCACTAAACTGCGGAACCGCATTCGAATTTCGAATAATATCAACAACTTTTGGAAAGGGTAGCAAAACAGCCCCAGAACACCAAAAAAACGCGACACAAAGCAGAGAGGAGATAATATAGACGGAATGGGCTGACCTCATTGTGAAGATGCTTTGGCTGTGGAATATCGTGGGTTGATGAGAGATATCGGACCGTCTGATGTAACGTCTGTGACTTGCATGTTCTTTGCTTTAATGAACTTCTGTGCATCTCAGCATGCTTTTAAAGCGTATGAGTATCAGTCAATAAAATCCAGACAATCGAAATGTTATATCAAATACAATATGATCTTCCATTCAAAGACAGACGTGTTAATCACATATTTCTCCAACTTTAAAAAAAAATAAATGACGCACTGTATTTAAATCAGACTAATATTGTTGCTACTGAAGACTCCAAAAGGAGATAGTTATGTGCATGGTGACGCCAAAGAATAAATGTGAAATACATGATGATAAAGGAACAAAAAAGTGATGGAGAGTAGACTGAAGTCATTCTTATAAATCTTCGGTAATTGTGTGGCATTGTGGGCGGTTGGTTCGTCTCATTGGCAACAAGCCGACACTGTTACGGCTTCGCTAACCGATAGGTTCTCAGGACTCCGAGGGTTTGATTTTCAAAGGAAGCGTAGTTTCGACTTTCGCTAGATAGGTAGATTTAGCCACTGACTGGAGGACAATTCTACCGTTCTGTTGCTCTGACTGGTAGTTTTCGTCGCTTCCCCGCTCAACTCCAGATGAATGCCGGTCCACGAACCGTTGCTTTCTTTTTTTTTCCTTTCGCTTGTCCTATCCTTACCTCTGACTTACTTCAACACACACAGGCAATGGACTACCATAAATGTGAGATATCAGAGTATACCCCGATTGAGGCGGTTCCCCATTGTGGGTGATACCTGGAGTGTATTACCCAAGGCCCACTACTCCAATCGTGAGATGCGAGTACCAGCGTAACAAATTAAACATTTCGCTCTCCACCATATTGTAGGCAAATGTGGGAGCGGTCATTTAAAACTGTGTGTCTTAACACTTTTCACGAGATATTACAAATTCAAAATTTCGAAAATCACATTATTATTGTTCTTATACAGTATGATAAATAAATTACGATAAAATAAATGTGTTTTAAAAATAACGTAATTGGAAATAGCTTGAATTGTTTGACATTCAATTCAAGGAAAATAATTTCATCATTCTTGCGTTGTTTTGTTGCCCTCCGTAGCTAATGCACTGTTTCTTTTTCTGAAGAAGAGATTCCAATTATTATTGAAAGTGAAAATGATTTAAGTAAAGATTGGCATACAAAAATCTTCAGCCTCAAGAATGCTTTGAAATGACCAAAACTCATGTAATCTGTCTTCTAATTTTTACTTTCTCGTATACGTACGTATATATGGAGTAATATACGTAGTGTAGAGAAAGTTATGTAATGCAACAGCCAAAAGTCTGTGATTTTTGGACAGAAAAACTCGTATTGTGGGGCCCGCAGAAAAGGTGGATAAATTCTGTTCTAAACTGTAGTAAATTACTCTCTTTTACACGTTATGTAGTCAGATATTTAATAATAGGAACAAGTTTTCAAATTAATATAATACTTTGGGTATATAACGAATATATTTTTTTACTCGGTGTGCAGATATGTTAGTACCAAATTAAAGTATACGTTTCAATGAGATGAAAAATGCCGATATTACTAAATGAAACATGTTTTGGTTGTATTATTTGGGTTATTGAAAGTTGCTTCTTGTAACCCTAATGCTTCTTTATATTAGCCTTGAAATCATAGAATCATGAAGCTCTTATTATATATTTTTATTGAGGCATATAATAATATAATATTTTTTGAATAGTAAGATAATAATAATATTTGATCAAAGATAAAATAATCTTTGTATAGTAAGATAAAAGCACGTCAAAGTTCTAACTTACATGGGAAACACTCACAACTCTCGTCGCGTACGGACACAACACGCCTGTCAGCACCTGCCAGGAAACTAGTTGCCTACAATATAGCAGCCTTCAATTTGTAACGCTACACTAGCGCTACATGTGCATCTAGGTAATACTATCCGATATCTTTGGTATCACCCAGGTGAGAGCTCTGCTTACTTCACCAACGCCCCGTATAGCGTTCCTCGGCAGCCGGCTCAAACAACGACGGCCCCATCGGCGGCGGATAACACATTCCTTCTCGAGGCATTTCCCAGAAGCGATGCCAATCGCCCACCGCCCACCGACGCCTAATCATCGCCCGGGACCTTAATGAGCCACCGCCATACACTCCCGTCCCACCAACCGGGGCCTCCTGTACTCACGAGGCATTCGGATGCGGTGTGCCTTTCAGCACGCCAGTATTACTCTGAAAAACAGCTAACGATTATGGATAAATAGAACACGTTCGGAATGCAGTCTATTTAGGAGCGATTCAAAGAAATAACGTCGAGTGAAACCTTTCTTAAGCAATAATAATAATAATAATAATAATAATAATAATAATAATAATAATAATAATGTCTTTATTAATGGCGAGGCTCAGGCCATAGGGCCTGCTCTTCCGCCTAACCACTGAGCCTACATTGAGATACAGGGTAGTAACATATAAGAGGGGAGGGAAATCTGTACATTCACTTCTAAACAATTACTCCTCACAGTAAATTTTTCGTTGGTAAAGGCGGCTTACTATGGTTTTGTACATGAAATACAAAGATCTTGACTTTTTTTACTATTTGTAGTTGAGTTATGCGTGTTTTCTTGGTTTTATTTTATTTGATTTATTTTGTTAAAGAACAGTAACAACTATATGTGGCGTATGGGGGCGAAAGACAATCTTTTTTGTATAATATTTATTGATCCTTGTTCGACAAAAATTTGTCTATCAAGAATATGAAAAATTTACATACAGAATATGAGGAGAAACTAAATAGCAACCTCTAAACAAATTACTAATGTAGACTTTTTTTAATTTTTGAGTCATAATAATCTTAAAAAGAACTATGTTTATAAATAATACACGATTCATGAAAATTTTTACAATAAATGATAGAAAATGTAAGAAGAGACAACTAAGGAGGATGTAAAAGATCTTTAGGATAATGTGATTTAATTCGCGGGAATGGATTAACTGTTTTTCCTAATTGAAAAGATGTATAAGCAGGAGAAGAAGAAAGAAAAGCATAAAATTATTTGAGAGACGAAGGATCCAGGATTTTAGGGGAAGAATATCGAGTTCACGTAATATTTGATCGTTTCTTATGAACCAGGGTGCTTTTAATGCTTTTCTTAAATAATTATTTTGTATAACCTCTAATTTTTTTAAAATGAGTTTTTGCTGCATCACCCCGAATAGGGCAATCTGCACACGTTTCCTTGATCTCTGGAATTCTCCGCATTTAAACCTAAATGGTTGAATAATGATGATGATAATTGAATAAAAATATCAACAAAAGAAGGTTATAAACATTTCTTTAAAATATTTATTTTCTACCTGTTGAATTGCAATACAATATTTCAGGGAGTTGAATGTAAATGTAAAACACAACGTAGAGGGAAGATGCCAGCATTTAATTATCAGGTAGATTGTTATCAATCATTTAATGAAATGCTATCATTAACTTTAAAGAAGTAATGCAAATATTATTATCAAATTTACAAAATAAAAGTTTAAACAATTTTTAACGGACGAAAAATATCCTTAGGATAACGAGATTAGATTCGAGGATAAGGAAAATAGTTTTCACCTAATGTGAAGTTTTGGAAAAAAGGTGAAATTAAGCATTTGTTGTAGAATTTTTTTGTTAAGTTAAGTATAATTAATTTAAAGTTCCCTGTGATTTTGTTTATAGGACATAAACCTGGGAGCATGTACAAATTTGCTAAGGAATTTATTTTGAATTGAGATTTATTAAGATTGATCGTAAGGGCATTACACAAGATAGGGTAGGCGTATGAAAGAGAAAGCCTAATGATGGTTTTATTAATACGTAATTTGTAGTTTTAATTATTTAAAGGATACAATCTTGAGATATTATGATAAGTTTTGTCATTTGCAATTTGGATGTGAGATTTTCGTGTACGCCTTTCGTCCAAATAAACTTTTAAATACTTAACAGGACTATTATTTTCAAGAGAAGGAAGGGTATTATTGTTAATGATAAGAGAAGGTCTTGAAGGGCAACAAAGAGTAAAGATTTCTGTTTGGGTTTTCTGTGGATTAATATGTATTCTCCAAATAAGAGCCCAATGCACGTATTTTTGAATTGCATTCTGAATAACGTTATGTACAATTTTGAAATGTGAGTGGCAGGAGAATAAAGCAGTATCATCTGCACAAAGAACCAAAGAACAAAGGTAAAGGGGTTAAATATCTGACATAAGAAGGTTACATAAAGGTTGTAAAAGATCTATAGAATTGAGTATTCTTGAGAAAATAGTGACTCACATTCCCGGTTAATACAAGTTGAGTATTTATAAAAATTATTGACCCATTCTCCTTATTCTTCTCTAACCACAACTATCAAAGAGAAAGCTTAACTGATCGTACGCAGTAAGTAAAGCAGATAGTAAAGTTGTATTATGACCAAAGGCATCTCATTATTCGCTCAATGGACCAGGGAAACTGGACAAAAGCCTGATGGGGTCATTGACCCGGAAGCTGAAGTACATTAATGGTTACAGGCATATCAAGTCCTTTTTTTATTTCTATAATACAATTGTAAAAAAGCAAAATTCATTACTTATCATTGTTAAAATATAATATTTTAAAAATATTTTTAGTTACGTTTAACTAAAAAAAACGTTTTTCTTGCATGTGCACCCTTAAACAATTTTTCTACGAGACAATCCATGTATAGTGTTTACATTCTTCATTACATTCTACATCACATTCTTCCTTTTCACATAACTGGCAGTTTCCCCGCCAATTGTGTACATGATTTTGAAAGATGCTTGAAGTTACATTTAACACGAATGGAACTTCAGAATCAATAAGAAATTCATTTGTGATTTTCTCAAACAAATTAATGATGCCGGAAGGTCAGCAGATGTAACGATTGTCCGTAAAATGTGATGTTGCGTTCCTATTGTAGGAAGGTGCTGACTCAATAGTTACAACCCCAGATTCCAGGTTACGGATCAAAATAAGAAAATAAATGAGGACATTATGACGGGCAAATACTATTAATCAGGAAATATGTGTCCTCGCTGACTATGGGGTAAGGTGACTGCTCATTAGATGACTCTTTTGACTATTTTACGGGAAGTCGAGTGTCTTATACCATATGACCATTTAATTTATGATGCTGTTTCAGCATGTATGAGCTATGGTATTTCAATTATTGCAATTGAGTTGAGTTAGCTGTTAACCAAAAAGAATTCATTAACTTGTTACGACCTATTTGAGCCGTTCATGGTATACTGGCTAACGCATGCGCGTTTCACAGCAGGGACCTGGGTTCGATAGCAGGCACCCCACGTGATGATTCAAGTCTTTTTCGATGTTCTCCGGTTTCCCCTGCCATTCATTCCCTTTCTTTCTTCCCCAACACTCACCGACTGAGCCAGCTTAGAGTCAGCATTGCCGCTGACTTCGCGGATTGGGAAGTGCTAGGGTTCGAACTCTGATGCTGGTGTGTGTTTTTCGACACTAGTTAGGCAGCTAGGTCGAATTCAGCCGCTTTCTCGAAAAATATTCTAGTGGTCGGTTTTTCCCATCGGTAGTTTTGCGTCGTTTCTCCGATCAATACCAGGCGAATACTGGATTGATTTGATATGATTTTTTCGTGTTTCCGGGCGCGTCAACTGCTTTGTTCATTAGTCCCGTCAGTGTAGTGTATGCTTTTTCTCGGTAGATGGCGGTGATCTTCCCCTGCTGGATGGCGAGATCCGGCCCCGACCTACCGTCGGCTAGTGGGGTTTCCCCCTAACTAGGACTCTCCCACCAGCGGGCACCGCCCAGCCGGACAAGCTCTAAGCTCCGACCGGTTTCCCGGAATATGTGGTAGTGTAGTGCATGTTAGTGTAAGTGTGTGTATATGGGGGAGAGAATAGGATAAGGAAGAGGAAGGAAAGATCGCGCGCGGTCCGTGGCCCGTTTGATAGGGTACTGCTCCGGCATTCGCCTGGTGTTGATCTGCGAAACCACGGAAAACTACCGATCAGAGCAGCCAGCCGCTAGAATTCCCCTCCAGACACAGACTGAATTCGACCTAGCTGAAAAGCTAGTGTCGAATATCCTGCTGCCGTCAGGACTCGAACCTAGGACCTCCCGGTCAGGCGAATGCTGGAGTAGTAACCTACTAACGGGCCATGGACATAGCACAATATTTTCTTCCTCTTCTTTGTCGTATCATCTCCCCTTATACAAACACATTTTACAATCGTCCATGTAGTGAGAGCTTGTTCCGGTTGGGACGGTGCCCTTTTGGAGGACATACCTGACGAGGAAATCCCCGAAAATCTGAAATATACCTCGGCGCCGTTTCGCACAATCCAGATGGGGAGGAACTGTCACATTACTCGACAAAACATTCACCTCACTATTAAAACAAATGAACACAACAGTTAACGTACCCGAACACACAAATTAATCAATCCATCACCAAACACCTTTTGATCTTCATAGCTAACACTTTGCATGCCGGAGGAAAAGGGCATAGCTTTGCGCGCTGTATAACTCTTACGTTGTTTGCTCCGCATGGCAGGAAATTCGGGGAAGGCTAGATAAACCACATTATTTAAATATATATGATAACAAATCTAAAAATAGAACAAGAATACAAAGAACGGACGTAGAGAAATTCTCTTTTGTAAACAGAACTATAGTAGATTGGAACAATTTGCCTGCGGCAGTTTTTGAGCCTTTTTCTTGCTCGGCGCGAGATTTTAGAAAAAAATATAGGAACTTAGTCAATAGGGTGAAAACATATAGTGAAGTGAAGTGAAAGGTGCGATTATGCGTAGTCTACATAAAATATTGAACAGTTAATATGTAGATAATGTGATATGTAGTGCAGTGAAGTGAAGTGAAATGAAGGGAACGGAAGTGATTTCATTTCTTTCTGTTTGTTCGATAGTCGAAAACGTCTTTCTACAGGCTAATCGGACAAGCGGTATTTATTCATTTATTCTCTATAGTAATGAATGTTTTACGTATTAGAAATGTAATATTTTTTATCAGTATTATACATTCCTACATTTTGGTGTTAGGTAAAAATGTTTATCCATGTTTGTCCGTGAATGTGAATGAATAGGTGTAGGTTGGGGTGCACTTTTTCGAGTTCATGAAGGTCGATCCCTGAAGAAACATTGTAGGAATTAAATTGCCAGAATTATTTTGAAATGATGTAGTAATCATATTCATGAGGTGACACTACCAACAGCTCACTCTTTTATTACATTATTTTACAACACTTTTTCAGATTAAATTTATTTATATTTTTATTAAAAACATATTTCTAATCAACTTGAAATTTGTCGTAAATAATTAGCAAAAATATTTAATAAAACATTTGAATTAATTTTTTTGTAGATAAATTTTTGGGAAAAAATATTTTTTAATTTACCGATAAGAGTATTCACGCTTTAGAAAACATTTTATCAAAGGCAACTAATTCATAAATTTAGAATGGCAGAGCAATAAACATTGTGTATACATTAAACTGTATTTGATGAGTTGATTTTAGGGTATATATCATTTTCAGTATTCTAAAAGAATTCGAGGGAAATATACCTATGTTCAATAAAATGATTCTTCGAGAAAACGAGTTTAAAGATGCATTCAAATCTGAATATTCAAAGTTAACAATTTTTCTGTATCAATAACTTTTTTCCGGTTTTCTCGAGAATGTTTTCTTCTGCAAAGAAAACACACATATTTTCCACTTCACTATCAACTAATTACAACTGTTCGATGGTCTTCAACAGTTTTTATAATGGTCAGATTGAGGATAGATAGATAGAAGCTTTATTATACAATTGGGCAGAAGGTGCCCAGTGACAGAATACAGAAACATGAAAATACAATTAAAATTACAAATACAATTACAAATAAGAAACAATTTTTAAAAAATAAATATTAAAACAGATTATCTTTGACATTACCTAGATATGCAAATGGCATTTACATTCATATACACAAATAAAAAAAAAAAAACAATTAAAAATAGGAACTCTCTCATACACACCATCCTGCACCTATTCACTTACATTCAGACAAACATGGATAAACATTTTTACCTAACATCACAGTATAATAATATACAATACATATAATAATTATTACATTCCTAATACGTATAACACTCCTTACAATAAATAAATAAATAAACGGATGTCAGAATAGCCTGTAGAAAGACGTTTTCGACTAGCGAAACAATCAGAAGGAAATGAAATCCACTTCACTTCACTGCACTGCACTGCACTGCGCTGCACTGCGCAGCATATCACTTTACCTAAAAATTAATTGTTCAATACTTTTTAACTGTAGACTACTCATAATCACACCTTTCACTTCACTTCACTTCGCTACATGTTTTCACCCTATTGACTAATTTCCTATATTTTTTCTCTAAAACCTCATGCTGAGCAAGGAAAGAGCTCAAAAACTGCCGCAGGCAAATCGTTCCAATCTACTGTAGTTCTGTTTAGTTTACAAAGGAGAATTTTCCTACGTTCGTTTTTTGTATTCTTGTTCTAATTTTATTTTTGTGATCAAATGTATTTAAATAATCTGGTTTATCTAGCCTTTTCCGAATTTCCTACCATACAGAGCAACCAACGTCAGATTTATACAGCGGGCAAAGTCATGCCCTTTTCTTGCGGCGTTCTAAAGATTCCCGATGCACAGGTGTGTTGCTCCGAAATGTGTATTTTGCCGCTCTGTTTGGTATCCTTACTAAGGTCTTTTTAAGTCCTATTATGTATGGATCCCAACAACTAGTTCCGTATTCCATTACCGACCGAACAAATGAGGAATAATTTGCTTTTTCTTTCGTATTGCATTTTTTGAGATTTCTCATGGCGAAATGCAAAGACCTCCCAGCTTTACCAACTACGTAGTTCGTTTCTTTCTTCCATCCCAATTTGCTATCCAGGAGGATGCCAAAGCAAGGTATTTACAGTTCCAGAATCGCGGAACTACTTCATTACCAGCTGATAAGGTATTGTATGAAAAGCTCTGGCCCTTCAGAATGTGATCGCTCTACTTTTGTTTCCATTCATAGCCATTTCATTAGCTATTGCCCAATGATAATTTTATTTAAATCGTTCTGTATTTGAATCATTTCTATCGCGAAAAAATTCACTTTTCCATGCTATTACCCGCCTGTCAATTTTAGCATCAATAAGTTTCAGTATCAATATGTCATGCGGCACTATATCAAATGCTTTAGCAAAATCAATAACTATTGCATCCACTCTTCCCCCTACTTTCTATCATTTTTTCTATCATTTTTACGTTTTTCTCATTTTCTTTTTAATTTGCCAATTCTTGCGTTATAATGCTCGGGATCTAAATTAAACATCTTTCACACCATCCAACAACAAAATTTAAGAAAAAATCAAGGAGACACTGTTTTGAAAAGTTTGGAAATGTGCCAAGAGCTTCATGTAAAGTACCCTACCCCAAATTAAAACATGTATTCTGGCTACACCTCGTCCTAGAATTACACGTGCTACAATTTTTTTTCTAAATGTAGTAACTGTATTTATCCACTTTTTCGATAACCAGGGCCCTATAGTAAGTGGTTTTCTGCCGAAAATTTGCTGTTTTTTTTTTTCCCGCAGCATTACATGACCTCTCTTTTGGCTAAGCGCTAGCGAGAACGTAAAAAAAGTAGGTAAAACATAAAAAGAAATAAATAATAGGAATATTTAAAAGTTGGTTTATTGTGCAGTACTACGAAGACAAATTTCAATTTCATCTGTTTTCTGAATGTCCATGACCTTTTTGTGTGATTTATTATCTTTTATTTTAGCATAGAAACAGTAAAAATATTATTGGACATACGGGGAAGAGAGAGTATAATTTGCGCAGTTTTTGTTTACTTTGAAATCCCTACTCTTCACCATTTACTGTACTTGAGTTATGAATGAAAGAGAGCTACTCTTTTTAACAACGTTCCATAAAAAGATGATTGCGTAGGATTCCGCGGCCGGGATTTGTATTACCTGGGCTATCCGGGGTAAGCCGCGTCTTTGTTGTGGTAGCTGACGTTTCGGCCAACATGTTGTGGTCTTACATGTCGGCCAACATGTTGTGGCACGTTCTGCAGGCAGTACACTCTGAGGAAGTCTACACCATGTCTACATCACGTGGGTGGGAATCCCACCCACGTGATTCATGTAAGCCTCTCTTCATTAATCTAGGAATTCTACCATTACCGTGTCTTCTTATTTACGAATCAGTGGTTTTTGTAAAAAATGACTTGCTCAAGGGCGGGAATATATTTTCAGAAAATGCCGAAGTCAATTACTATAACACTCGACGTAGAAATCATATTCATCAGGTGACAGTATCAACAGCTCATTACAAAAAATTCACACACAATACATGTGCATTATTTTACAACAGTTTACCAGATGACATTAAACGATTAAATTCGATAGAAAAGTTTAAATCCCAAGTGAAATCGTTTCTGCTGCATAACTGTTTCTATACAATTAGAGACTATACTGAGCATCACAAGAAAAGGAACATTAATTTTAACAATGATACATAATGCATTATTTACCATTTGAACTGTATAAATGAGTATAAACAACCTGTAACAACTATTGTACTACTGCTTCCGGGTCAATGACCCCATCTCGATCAGGTTTTTCGTCCAGTTTCCCTGATCCATTGAGCAAATGCTGAGATAGCCCCTTGTTTTGCTTCTGGACATAAATGTAACTTCATTTTCTGTGCACGTCTTCTAGAATTCAGTGGGAAATACAATTATTCAAATTATCGTTTCCATGTTATCGCGGCAGGAAGTAATAAGAGCCAAAATGTATTGCTTATTTATCCTTGAAAATAGATTTTATTACATGGGAGTTTTTTGTTTTTTTTTCTCCCTTTGAAAATTCAAAATTTTATTGCTTATTTATTTTTGAAAATAGATTTTAGGGTTTAGTAGTATATGACTTGGTGTAGGGATCACAGAATTTTGAAAATGTGCACACAATTCACTTTTCCCCATAGCACGTAATACGCAGTTTTTAACTGTTTTTTTTTGACGAAAATAAATAAATAAACCATGTTAGGCCACATGTGGCCGAAACGTCAGCCACTACTACAGAGACGCGGCTCATTCCGGAGAGCCCAGATAATTCAATAAAAATATGTTAGCTCCCGTGTTATTGAAAACATGTACCACAGAAATCGAGTTAGTCATCTCATTTAAAGTTACTGCTAATGAAATACCTCACTCGTTTCGCGTCTAGAAAATTAAGAAACTTAGAAAATGTAAGCAGATATTGAAGAATTTAGAATTGCAGACCAGAAGTAAAGCAAGCTTAGCATTTATTTAATGAATAAAAGGAAATAGTTGGAAAAATCTGATGGAGAGAGGGAGTCAATGACCCAGAAGTTGATTTAAAATACTTTTTACAAATAGGAATTCAAAATAGAAAAAAATTGTTAATCGGTCTATTCCAGTACGATGGTTTGAATTATGATCTAAATGTAACACTACCAGAAATAATAAGGATAATTTTAGCATGAAACCTGTTTTAGTCACGCATGTAATGATTATTTCGTATCTTTAATTATTCCTTAAAAATCCAGTTAAATATTTTGATATTTCGTTCCATTAGCTCACAGAATTATCTACGCCGAATTTGGCTTGTAGGTTCCCAAATTTTGGGACTAGACTATACCTCGTTGGATAATGAACCGGGTCGTTTTGATTCGACAAAATGGCGGACAGCCGTCTATCGATGGGGATGCAGGGTTAGTTCTCTGCTCAGACCCTCTCTTGTTTCGACTGATTGCATTAGATTAGCACAGAAAATGAGTATTAATGGGTCTCTGTCAATATATATAGCAGGTTTTAATCTATTAGAAGCCGAGCTGTGTTGTTCTCATGACGATTAATCGGATAATTGAATCGTTAATGTAGTTCTGATGAGAGAAGATTCTGCTTATTAAAAGATAAATGACTGTAGATAGCGCAGTCGCCCTCCGCTCAGCAGACGGTACCCCTTGTTTTGTGTAATGGTTTCCTCTCTTTAGAGGCATTTTGAGGTTAAGGTTGAACATGTCTATTGACTATTGCTGACGTGAAGAGCTAGGGAACAGTTTTTCTTCTGAATCGGCTTCTTGTGTTGGTACTAACTGGTTTGCAAGTTATTTCCCTGAAGCCTGTTTGTTGTTAAAAAGGCAGGACCGCCTGAATTCTTTCGTGAATGCAACGCCACTCATAACTCATGAATGCCACGGTACTCATAGAAACATTTGTATTATTAATTTCCATTGCGAGCAGAAATTGAAAGAAAGTTAAGCAGCCAGCCTTTGCCTACATGGACAAGTGCATATGGTCTCGTCTAGGAATTCGAGGAATATCTAAAAACCATGAAACCGTTTCGATTTTGACAAAAAATGTAAATAATTGATTGCCATATTACGCTTTGTCTCATGCAGCGTCTACCGTCTATCGAACGCATTATCATACTCAATACGTCACATATTACAAAATAGATCACGCCGCTGGCTCGAAGGAAGAGAGTGCCCAGAATGAAATATTTTGTACGTTTTAGAACTGCAACTTTTACTGATATTCTTGATCAATGGAAATCTGTTGAACTGTTTATATGTTCTTGAACTATTTGTGAAGACTATTTTTGATTAAATATTTAATTTGTTGCAGTGTTGTAGAGAATATTTTATTGAGCAATGTGCTTGCTACTTTTTGAAAAACCATTTTTTGTGATTTTGTTTATCAGAAATTTTGCAGACTTCTAGTCTGTGCTATTCCCTGATTTACGTCCGTATTACTAGAAACGTTCTTTGTAAAGCACTACAAATTGTAGTTTATTTATTTAAGATCGTTTTATAAAAGCTAGGTCATCAGCGACCCCATCTTAATTCAACTGAAAAAAAAACAGAGTAATTACAGTTTTAACAATAATAAATATGTAAAAGTTACAAAGGGTTGTTGTATTTGTTGGCTTTTTCCTTGCAAATGGCTGGAATGAGAGTCATTGCATTATGGCTGGAGTCCTATGACATGTAAATATATTTTTTACTTATTCATAAGGTTTATAATTCTCTCCCATATCTGAAAAGGATATTTCTATTACTAAATCGCCTGTACAACAATTCCCAGGTAGTAAGGACTTTAGGGAATATCCAGAATGGATTGCGTAATTTTCGTTCCATTCAACTTTGTCTCAGTTGTTTAACATTGATTATCTAATAACTCTACTAGTTTTATTATTAGTTATCGAACTCACAGTATTTATGCATCAGGGCACTGATATTGACATTCATTAAATTCACGATAAATATTGGATAGATTTTGCAATAGGCTGAACCTTTTTGGTCTGAAAATATAGTATTTCTGGTTGTATCTAGGAAAGAGAAATACAATGTATAACTTCATTTTTTACTGCGTATAAAATATTAATTGAAGGGGTTATTATTAGTAGTAAATTGGTCTTATCTATTCAAAATTATAAATCGACCTTGGAAAAATAATAATAAACAGATTTGAAGAAATGTACTATTGTGATTTCATGTTTCATTCCTGGTTCGTCCTTTAACAAAAGAGCCGTCATAGAAAAATAAATTAATTCTTTCCGAGTGACAAATGAACTCACAATTCTGGTTAAAAATATAGGGTAACGTGTTTGAATCACAATTTTTCGAGTCTTTTGAACTCAACATTTTGAAAAGAAGGAAAGAAATTGTTGTCGAACAATTGACTCATAAAAACTGTAAGTAATTGCCTCAAACCCAGAAAAAGACGTATGGTTCATAACTGTCGACATTCAAAAGCACTTAAAAATCGTTTTATTTCAGGCCTTCGCCATTAGGATGTATTGTGATTCTCCAACATTCTTGACTTCTCGGGAAATGGACTTTGGAATGCTCTTTATAAGGTCCATTAAAATGTACTTTTCTACACTGACATATTCACCTTTTTATGCTGTAGGATCGCAAATCATAAAATTTAAGTACGCTATTTGTCGGTCAGTCATTCTCGACAGAATATGCACTTTGCAAAGATGAAATTGCAGAATTTCAAAATGAATATTCAGCCATTATACTGACAATTATTTTCTGCAATGTGTGTGCTGTTCACAATTCGAAGAAAGTTATTGACGAAAAGCTATTACTGCTTCTTGAAATAACAATCTCTACTTTTATTTGAACATTTAAAAAACATTGAGTATTGAAAATTGAAATATTTAATTTAAATAGATTTATTGAAATATATTTATTTTGGTATAAATGAGGGAAAGCAAGTAAAATTTAACTGTCTGGGATAATATTTGTAAATGTTAGATCATGAAATCGACATAAACATGGTTTGCACATCTAGAAATTCTACTTAAATAATACATTTGGGGCTAACTTTTGCAAGATGATAATGATAATACAAAAAATAATGCAAATTGTCAATATCAATAGATTTATAAAATCTTTATTATTCTCAATATTGGTGCCAAATTTCAAAAGAAGATACGGGTATAAGGAACTGTGATATAGTGATGAAGAATAACGGTTTTGTGTTATGAGGTATTAGAAGTCGCAGCGAAGAAACTCATGTTGGCATAGAATCATGTAAAATATGTTGTTATAAATACACACAAGAGATAGTTGTTTGATGTATCAAGGAAATTCTTAAAAAGGCACAATTTTAAAAGAAGACCGTGAGTATAATTTGTATTATTTCAAAAAGTATAATAAATAAGATGTAATGATAAAATTAATTCATTGATACCAATATAGAGTAGCAAGTAGTAAGATAAGTATTCCAAATATACACGTGCAAAATCAGAAATCAATGCAACTATGAGTGCATTGGTTAAACCCTATGAACAAAACTCTTTCCAACATGAACTTGATTCATTGAAACTTAATTCGGCCAATTGACGATATATAAGCCTAATTTTGTAATGAAACACAAAATGAAACAGGTTTTCTAATCTAAACTCCTTCATTTCTCAGCCTCTGCTTAAAAATTGACAAGCCCGGCATCTGTAATTGGTTTAAAATTGATTTTTAGTATGGACATGCAAAGCACAAATTAAAAGTTTTTAACTAAAAAATAGAACTTGGATGCTCCACGCTAGACTAATTAAGAATATTTTGTTCACTGAATGTGATCGCGTGACCTACAAATCGCATTTGACTCGATAACACAACATTTTGTGACTCAAACTTGTTATATTTTGGTGTAAATTATAAATTTTCTCAAAAGTCATGGGAGAGTGCAAGTGTGTTCCTTTGAAACGACTCCTAGTGCACTTGAGAATAAACAGTGACGCACTTAAGTGGGCGTTCTCCTCAGAAGCCGATGATCCTTAACGGGGGTTCGCAACCTTTCGACCCCTCTTAAAAGAATGGTTTGCTTCATAAACGCCCTTAATATTTTTATAGTTTACTACTTCATTTGAAATTATTGTAATTCAACTAATTTGACATTACTGACTTAAATATAACAATTGGACATGTAACATGTACAAAGTTTTGAAAAAAATATGAAATTTACTTTTTTAATATATTTTGTATCTTAATTACGTATTTTTATTACCAAGTTTTCAAAGAAAAAGGACAGATTATAATTGCGCTAAATTATTATTTTTATTAATGAGAATGAAGTGAAATTCCAAAAGATGAGTTTGTAATTTTTTGTTAGGTATTTTAGCTTTATATAAGTAGTAGCAGTAGTATGCACCGTTGTTGTGACAACCCCTGTCAGCAAATATATTTGTAAAAAGAATCATGAAGACTGTATCTTGGACGCAGTAGGGTATGTTCAGCGACTTGTGTGAGATATAGAATGAGTAATATGTTAACTATAGTTAGCAACTCGTTCTGAAAACCTGTGAATATTCACATTGACCTTCATATCTCCAATTCACAGCTATTTTCCAGTTTTGACAATTTTCTTCTCCTTTTTGTCGCAAAATCAATTCGGATATTCAGTTATCTTATTCAGTGACCTGTCACCTTAATGAAGAGACATTACTCGGAGACCTTTCACTCAGTAAAAATTTTCGATAATGTGAGCATGTTACTATATACATACGTACATACATACATACATTTATTTGAACTGCAATTGGGTATGACCCGGCGGAAGTTAAATATCAATAATTACAATAATAATATTATTAATAATAATAACAATAATAATATTAAGTATTATAAAAATATTTAACTCTGTCATGATATCCAAAATTATAGTTGGTGTAATACAAGCTACATAAATATTGGCTAAATTTTTTTTATTCATTGATCGCGTTCACTACACTTAACTGCACTGCAATGCACTGCACTACACTACACTACACTACAACACTGTTTTCGATTTGAATTACGCTGACCAGTACTTCACAGCACTTACTCATTTAATGTCTATTACTCTTATATTGTTCTAACGTATTTCTAAAGCTTCGGACACTGAGAGGAAATGCTTTAAAAATTGCTGCGGGTAAACTGTTCCAATCTTTAATTGTTCTGTTACAAAAGGAAAATTTCCCAAGATCTGAATTTTGTTTCCTTGTTCGAATTTTGTGAGTGTGATCGCTTCGGCCGAAATAATTTGTTTTTTCTAGTCTAACCTGAATTTCCTTCCAAGCTGATTGACCTACGTACGATTTATAAAGAGCGCATAGCCTCGCCCTTGTTCCTCTGGTTTCTAGAGGTTCCCATGACTTTTTTATTGCGTTAGTTATACAGGTAAACTTATTCGCTTTCCTCTGTATTCTATCTAGATTTTTCCGATGCGACTTTCTGTTTGGATCCTAAACATGCCGCTCCGTAGGAGAGGGCGAACCAGCAAAAAATATGCTAATTATTTGGCGTTTGCAGAACTTTTCTTTAGAATTCGCATTACAAAACGCAAGGACTTTCACGTTTTTCTTACTACCTGATTTATATGCTTCTCCCACCCTAATTTACTATCTAGATAAATGCCTATGTACTTGCATGATGAGACTCTCGGGATGACGACCTCACCTAAACGATAGCCTGGTTCCTCATAATTTCGTCCCTCATAATAATATAACAAATAATCAAATTGATACTCCGACGGGAGTCGAACCCGGACCTATGAGTTAACTTCCTAAATGAATGAGTAACTGAGCGTAAACCAGGAGTCCCGAGTTTGATATCCGGTCGGTGTGACAATTCGTTGAACAATTTCAATTTGGTTATTAAGAGATTTCAACATCTCGAATCCGAGGAGTTGGACTTCGGCTGCAGTGGAGTTGCACAGTGAGGATAAGAGAGCATTTGAGAGCGTCCCAGCGAGAGAGCGCTTTTATGTGGGCGGCGACGGTCAAGTGTCAAAGAGCGCGCGCCGTCTTACGTTGTCTGTCGAGCGGCGAGATTAGCGGCAGATAGCCTTCGGCCCAAACAAGCGAGCGGCCAACGGCCGCGTCGATCAGTGAACCGAAGAGCGCACCGGCAGAGGTGGCTCAGGGCATCAACTGATGTCACTGCAGTCCCTCTGACCGGGAGGCCCTAGGCTCGAGTCCCAACGGATGTAGAATTTTCCACACTAGCTTTTCAGCTATTGCTTTACCACTCACTAAAAAACTTTCCACTGCGCACGCCCGAACGTGGCCTCTCCCTCCAAAGCTCCTAATATTTCCCCGCCTGCCTGCGCTCTTTGCCACAACATAGCTCTCCCTCTGTCTTTCTCTCGTGGGTCGCGCGGTAATTCAACACTGCGAGTTTGGTGATAACAAACTGATGAGTGAGAAGGATCAGACGGAAGGCGGCTTACGTGTTTCTACAGTAGGGGTTGTCCAAACGATCAACAGAAAATTAGCCGTGTCTTGGAGAGTTTCGGTCTCGAGTTCCTGGTTTACCGTGGCTAGTGAGCAGTGACAGTGTGCTTTACACAGTAGCTGCTGTTATTCACCAAAACCCAATTATTACTAATAATTCAAAGTATATCCGCTGAAAAACGATTGGTCGTTGATCAAATAATCATTGAACATGGCCACATTCCTCTCCGTCTTCCACCGTACCATCCAGATCTAAATCCAATAGCACTTGTTTGGGGACTTATAAAAGGGCGCGAGGCAGCAGAAACTATTGGTGCGTCCTTTAAAGGAAAGGAAATGTTTTGCAGAGAAGCGTTTGCACAATACAGTGCTGAACAATGGAAGAAATCCTGCGAGCATGTGTAGGGAATAGAGGCGACATAATAATTCCGATAATGTAATTCAGACGTCTATGAATTCGTCATTCCTTTGGACACTCCTGGAAGTGCGAGTTCTTTTTCTGAGGACAGGGGCAGTGATGACGAGTGGCGGTCAGCGCGATCGCTGCGTCTTGCAGTCGCCTCTCCATGTCGCCTACGCGCTTCCTTATCGCCGAGAGGGGAAATCTCAGATGCCGCAGGGTGGGGGCAGCCTCCGAGACTTGCCATGATGGTTTTTTTGCGAGCGGTTCAGCTATAGGTCGACTGTCTGGAGGAGAATTCTAGCGGCCGGCTGCTCTGATCGGTAGTTTTCCGTAGTTTCTCCGATCAACACAAGGCGAATGCCGGAGCAGTACCTTACCAAACGGGCCACGGACCGCGCGCGATCTGTCTTCCCCATTCCTTGTCCTATCCTCTCCTCTTACACACACACTTACACTAACATGCACTACACTAACACACATTCCGGGCGGCCGGTCGGGAGCTTAGAGCTTGTCCCGGCTGGGGCGGTGCCCCGTCCGTGGGAGAGTCCTGGTTAGGGGGAAACCCCACTAGCTTACGGTAGGTCGGCGCCGGATATCGCCATTCCGGGGGGCAAGGCCACCACCATCTCCCGAGAAAAAAACCTGCTCTACACTAATGGGACTAATGACCAAAGCAGTTGACGCGCCCGGAACACGAAAAAATCAAATATACCGGAAGCCGTCGGGTTTTTTTATCACCGCTCGAACATTAGACCCCTTCTAACGCCGTCGGTGCATACACAACCATTTTCCTCGTAGGCGACGCAATCTATTGATATACGTCAAAGGTATCTGCCTTCGCGAATGATGCCATGGGAGGGGACGAGGTCTGGCAGGGCGCGGGTTCCGAACCCAGCCGTCCGCCGCTCTGCTGTCGCCGCTATCACGGGCGCCATCTGCGGATTGAGTTCTCGCGCTCGGCGAGCGCGGGTGATTTATCCCGTGAGCCGCCATGCATCACCCCGCGCCCTCCGACCTCACCCGCCCGCCGCCAGACGGCTCTGGGAGCGCGACCCCCGACTGAGTCTGGGGCTGCGTTTATTTACTAGTGGCCTGCGGCTAGGGATGGAAAAAGAACATCGATGTTTTTAAAACATCGAAGTTTCCACTACAAACATCGATATACACGCGACTCCGGTTATAGTGAACTTGGATATAGTTAGCCCTCGGTTATCGTGAGCTTGTCATTCGTCCCGTTTCACTTACAGCACAAATCAGCATTAGAAGATTCGGTTATAGTGAACCTGAACCTCGGCTATAGTCAACGCAGGAAATAAAACATCCTGGAAATTAATTCTCTCCTGGAAAAGAATATATATCTTCAGTGCCACAGTGTCACAAATACAAACACTAGGAAGCTTTAAAAAAAGTCGGTCAATGGCCATAATTGCAGAAGACTCCCCTGAGGATTCTGGAGAAGGATCTAGAGAAATTACTAATGTAAAAGTACGAAGCAAACGATTAACAAAATTGATATTTAAGGACAAATAAAGATATTGAAATTTTCAGTACGTGCTGATAATGTATTTTGCTATATCTATATGGAAGAGAAATGCGTTAGGCGCTCACTTTATTCCGCCACAATCCCACCAGCGGGGCACCGCCCCAGCCGGGACAAGCTCTAAGCTCCCGACTGGTCTCCCGGGATATGTGGTAGTGTAGTGCATGTTAGTGTAATTGTGTGTATAAGGGGAGAGGATAGGACAAGGAAAAGGAAGGAAAGATCGCGCGCGGTCCGTGGCCCGTTTAGTAGGGTACTGCTCCGGCATTCGTCTGGTGATTGTGATCGGAGAAACCACGGAAAACTACCTATCAGAGCAGCCGCCCGCTGGGGTTCTTCTCCAGACAGCGGCGTAATTCGACCTAGCTGTCAAGCTAGTGTCCCAAATCCTGCCGCCGTCAGGACTAGGACCTCCCGGTCAGAGGCGCTGCAGTGACATCAGTTGATGCACTGAGCTACCGCTCCCGGTCTGAAAGAGTAATGCATGTGTTTATCCCGATAGATGGTAGCACTCTTCATCCACTCGATGGCGAGTTAAGGCGCCAATCTACACGCCATCTCGCGGAGTTTTCTGCAACCACGGCCTTCACCGGCGTTCACCTGGTGTTCTTCACAAAACTACGGAAAAGTCCCGATCAGAGCAGCCGCACCACTAGAATTCTTCTCCTAGGCCACTAGAATCGCTCTCTATCTAGTGTCGAAAATTTTGCCACTGTCGGGACTCGAACCCTAGGACTTAGCACTGTAGCATCTGTTGATGCCCTGAGCCGACTTAACGTGCCAATCGTGTACGAGTTAATAAGTAATCAAAAACATTTATCAATAAAAATGTAATGGCCTGGATTCGAATGAAATAGATGCTCTGCATACTGGAAAAATAGTGTCTAGTCTTATGAACTGTGTGATCTTCCATGACAATTTCTCTAAAAACTGAGGTTATAAGCAAATAATTCGAGAGAGAGCGCGAGAGAGAGAGCGCGAGAGAGCGAGAGAGAGCAAGAGAGAGCGAGAGAGAGAGAGAGAGGGAGAGGGAGAGGGAGAGGGAGAGGGAGGGGGAGGGGGAGGGAGAGTGAGGGGGAGAGAGAGAGAGCGAGAGAGATATCATCTAGGAATATTCATCTTACCTTATAAACTTGAGCAATGGAAATTTATGTCATCCGTATCCACACGTCTTTCTGGCATTGTCTCTGTTTTTAGTGATATTGTTATTAATAGGGAGGCGGATTTAAATGAAATGTAATTTTTTTCTTGTCATTTTAGAAAAATGTCATTTTGTGTAGAAATTATTTTATAATAGGCCAAAAGGAAATGATCCATTTACATAGATAATTTTTTGGCATTTTTCGTAGATTTCGACTAATAAGTTATTTTTACTTTTTACGTCATTTTTAATGCATTTGCACCAAATTTCATCGATTTTATAATACTTTTAATGGTCTTGCTTCAAACAACATTTACGGGACGCAACAAATATTCTGCACAGAATTCCTGGTACCTATATTCGGTAGCCTATTGATTTTTCTCTCAGAAGTCGTAATGTCAGACATTGTGAGGAATCTAATGTTCCTGCGACGCCTGACAGCACCATAGGTGGTTCAGCTGATTTCGAGATAACTAAAGACAGATACTTTCTGGTAAAGAACAGTTCAAACCAAAAGTTTGAAAGTTGAGTATAATTGAACGAATAGAATAAACCTCGATTACATCAAACGTCTTGAGTTGTTCAAACATCGTATCAAACATTTTGAGTTGTTCCTCCGAACGTGTTTTCATGATATTTTTACGTCGTTCTTCTTTGCTTTTAGGCATTTTAAAAACATTTTAAGAGCATTTTATTGATCATTTTCGGCGATATTTTAGGTTATCAAAATCGTCCCCCAAGTGATTCAGTAACAATCAGTCCACACAAATACTTATCATTCCCAGCTGCTATATATTGTATACTTAAATTGCATCCATCAATTATATTTTTAACCGTTCATATATTTATTACACATTTATTTATAAAAGTTTGGATTCTAACGAAATACGAGATCCAAAGGGTAATTATTAATTTGTGGATACAGTTTGTAAGTAATCAGGTTTTTAAAGGATGATTTTTGAATTCATCTTCGATTGGATCTGTCCTCAAATGCTATGAGATCCTCATCCCAAACTTTAATTTGACAACTAAGTGTGATTTACCATTTTAACAGAACTTTACTTCTCTTATCAAACGTTCAACGAGAGAAAAAAGCAAAATATTTCCAAAGGTGCTCATCATTTCTCAGACAAGTCAGAGAAGCCGATAAAGAACAGCTCGCTCTGTAACGAGATCGAATTCCTTGGCCATAATTTACGCGCGAGTAAATATTTCCCCAGGTCTCTCCCCCCCCCCCACCGCCCATCTCACCGAGAATTCA
Organism: Teleogryllus oceanicus; assembly: GCA_964035755.1. NCBI lineage: Eukaryota > Metazoa > Arthropoda > Insecta > Orthoptera > Gryllidae > Teleogryllus > Teleogryllus oceanicus. The sequence continues at coordinate 63,511,014 of CAXIVR010000013.1, forward strand.
GAGCTCGTGAAGACAAGGTGGTGCACCAGGAAGATGTATGTGGCGCATCCACAGCGATTTATCTTGTCTCTGTGTCGGCGGTTTTCTTTACGCAGGCCTTAAGCTGTTCGTCTTAGCGCTCGCGAGGCAAACTCCAAAGTTTTTCGTCGAGCGGTTGTAGACTGTAGAGCATTGCCAGAATATACTTTTCAAAAAAGAAAGGCGGCCCAAGTCGGGTCGGGATGTGATTGTCTGGATGAGAATTCTAGCGGCCGGCTGCTCTGATCGGTTGTTTTCCGTGGTTTCCCCGATCAACACCACGCGAATGCCGGAGCAGTACCCTACGAAACGGGCCACAGACCGCGCGCGATTGTCCTTCCTCTTCCTTGTCCTATCCTCTCCCCTTACACTAACATTCACTACACTACCACATATTCCGGGAGACCAGTCAGGAGCTTAGAGCTTGTCCCGGCTGGGGCGGTGCCCCGCTGGTGGGAGAGTCCTGGTTAGGGGAAACCCCACTAGCCAACGGTAGGTCGGCGCCGGATCTCGCCATCCAGTGGGGGAAGATCACAGCCATCTCCCGAGAAAAAACATGCACTACACTAACGGGACTAATGACCAAAGCAGTTGACGCGCCCGGAAACACGAAAAAATCAGTCAATCATCAAAACCCCATGCTAAAATATTACTTTTCTTGTGAATATGTTAATTTGATTGTGAAATTCGATTATTGATGTGGAAACCATGAACAACCTGTGCATCGATTAACAAAATTCAGGTATTTCAAAATTCTTACCTCAGAACTTGTTTAAAGGTCCATGGTTTATTTTCAATGAACAAATTCATAATGAATTAGGCATTCTATCTATCAAAAATTATATTCTACAACTCTACAGAAAAGTTTATTCTCATATAAATCATATACCATATACATTCCATTTTCAGCTAGGTAAACCTTCACCAAATAGAATAAAACTAACTTACGAAACATTTTCCCATCCTCTTTAGCATTTGTCACACAGTAAAGCTCACTTATAGGATATTATTTTGAATTATTTTTCGAATGATGCATTAGCTACATTTTGTTTCTCTCAACTCTTATAATCTAAAGTAAATTGTATCTTTTCCTAATGTCTGCCAAAAGCCTCATTGTCTAACAGTTAACGCATGTAAATATTCAATAAATAACAAAACCTGTGCATTCCAAAACAAAAGAAGATACTTCGTTTTGTGAAATGTGCTTTGCGGTAAAAGAGATATTGAATTTGGGTGCTTTTTAACATTTTAAAAAAAAATTATATCAACGTGCCGTTTAATTGTTGAACATTTTCTTTAAAAAAGAATTGGCATTATAATATTTTTATGCATTATTTATTCATTAGGGTTTTGAGCCCCTTCAACTCTTGTTCATTGACACCCATAATTGAAAGTTCAAGATGTAGGTGATAACGATAATGATGACCAGGGCTCGAACATTCCAATGCCATTTCATGTTTCCATTGGTGCATTCTCGACATAACTAACTTGTAAACGCAGGTTTATCACGACTTATAGATAAGAGAGATGTAAAGTTATTGAGTCATTATAGTCATTTTATGATATGATGAAACTTTTATGTTGTTTTGTACATTTGCAACCTTTTGGACATTTTATTGCGTTTTGTTTCCTTTTCGTGTTTTTTGTTAGTGAATATTCGATTAATTTACAATGACAACCTAAAACTGAGTTTACATTGAATCATCATTTCATGACAAATTTTACTATTCCAGTTGCCTGTTTTTCAAACTTTCAAAATTACACGGATCTTCCATTCTTCTTGGACCTTTCAAAACTGACAGTTCGAAGGTCGGAGACAAGGATTAAATTTCCTCCTAAAATAAAGTCTGTATATTAAATATAACTTTAAAAAAATAAATTTTATTTTAAATTGTAGTGTTTATTGACAAATAAAAATGTTAGTATTTTTTAAAAATTAAGTGAATTTCCCATTATTTTCAAGTCATTGATTGATTAATTGATTTTTTCGTGTTTCCGGGCGCGCCAACTGCTTTGGCCATTAGTCCCGTTAGTGTAGTGCATGTTTTTTCTCGGGAAATGGCGGTGATCTTCCCCCGCTGGATAGCGAGATCCGGCGCCGACCTACCGTCGGCTAGTGGGGTTTACCCCTAACCAGGACTCTCCCACCAACGGGGCGCCGCCCCAGTCGGGACAAGCTCTAAGCTCCCGACCGGTCTCCCGGAATATGTGATTGTGTAGTGCATGTTAGTTTAAGTGTGTGTGTGTAAGAGGAAAGGATAGGACAAGGAATGGGAAGGACAGATCGCGCGCGGTCCGTGACCCGTTTGTTAGGGTACTGCTCCGGCATTCGCCTGGTGTTCATCGGAGGAACCACGGAATACTACCGATCAGATCAGCCGGCCGCTCCAATTCTCCACCAGACAGCGACTGATATCGACCTAGCTGAAAAGCTAGTGTCGAAAATCCTGCCGCCGTGGGGAGTGGGAACCTAGGACTTCCCGGTCAGAGGCGCTGCAGTGACATCAGTCGAAGCTCTGATCACCGCTCCCGGTCACCCTCAGGAAAATCCTTCTCTAAGCGGTGTATCGGAGAATTCGCCAGTGAGTGATGGGTCGGGTCGTTGTGCGGCCGGCCGCGAGAGGCGCTGCAGTCGCCGGGGGCTGTTTGGCAAGCGGGCGGCAGGGCGCGCGTCTGAGTTACTGCTGGCTGACCCCCGACCTCCCCCGCGTCGCCCCGGGCGCGCGAAGGGGCGATATCGCCCGCGCGACGCCCGCCATATTTCACGCCGGCGTCAACCACTCGTTTTTAATTTTTAAAATCTGTGGAGAACTGAACTGCGCATGCGCCGGAATCATATGATGGAATTTTGATTGACGGGTCCCGACATTAGAGAGTTTTTGCAATCGTTGATTTGAAAGACGCAACACGACAATTCTGTGGAGAACTGAACTGCGCATGCGCCGGAATCATATGATGGAATTTTGATTGACGGGTCCCGACATTAGAGAGTTTTTGCAATCGTTGATTTGAAAGACGTAACACGACAATTCTGTGGAGAACTGAACTGCGCATGCGCCGGAATCATATGATGGAATTTTGATTGACGGGTCCCGACATTAGAGAGTTTTTGCAATCGTTGATTTGAAAGACGCAACACGACAATTCTGTGGAGAACTGAACTGCGCATGCGCCGGAATCATATGATGGAATTTTGATTGACGGGTCCCGACATTAGAGAGTTTTGCAATCGTTGAATTGAAAGACGTAACACGATAATTCTGTAGAGAACTGAACTGCGTATGCGCCGGAATCATATGACGGGATTTCGATTGACGGGTCCCGACATTAGAGAGTTTTTGCAATCGTTGATTTGAAAGACGTAACACGATAATTCTGTGGAGAACTGAACTGCGCATGCGCCGGAATCATATGACGGGATTTCGATTGACGGGTCCCGACCTTAGAGAGTTTTTGCAATCGTTGATTTGAAAGACGTAACACGATAATTCTGTGGAGAACTGAATTGCGCATGCGCCGGAATCATATGACGGGATTTCGATTGACGGGTCCCGACCTTAGAGAGTTTTTGCAATCGTTGATTTGAAAGACGTAACACATAAATCTGTGAGAACTGAACTGCGATGCGCCGGAATCATATGACGGGATTTCGATTGACGGGTCCCGACCTTAGAGAGTTTTTGCAATCGTTGATTTGAAAGACGTAACACTATAATTCTGTGGAGAACTGAACTGCGCATGCGCCGGAATCATATGACGGGATTTCGATTGACGGGTCCCGACATTAGAGGGTTTTTGCAATCGTTGATTTGAAAGTGGATTCTCATGGATAAATCTGGGTTTATTTGGGGGAAAGATTTTTTGTTTTCTAGGAGACTGCCAACGTTCGACCTGTGAAATAATGAATGAGGTCTGGGGTCGATAACGAATAATTTTTAAAAGCATGTAAAGAATATTTAAAGGGAAGTTTTTTGAGAAGGTTACCAAACTTCGTCCTGTGAGACAATGAATGGAACTCTCAGTTGCAATAAGAGTGTTGTCGAGGAACTTGCGTTGTAAATAAGACTGAAAGAAACCCATTTTTGGTTCTGTCTGGTCTAGTTATAGTTTAGAATACAAATATAAGTTGTTAAGTTATAACTAGTTTGTTTAGTTTTTCTTTTTTTTAATGTTTTTATTTCAAATTTTTTTCAATGGGATCAGTACATTTCATTCAATCAACAATATAATGTATATTGTATTAATTTATCAACTCTTAGTTTTTTCAGTGACTATCATGTTTCTTATTTATAATTTTTAATAAGTTTCTTATTAATAGTACACATTTCCTTCTTCGTCTTTTTGTTTCAGTCTGTATAGGTCCACGAGTGCCATGCTTCAATCTCTTTTCAGTTCTCAAACCGGGTCAATGATCCTCATCTCGATCAGGTTTTTCGTCCAGTTTCCCTGATCCATTGAGCAAATGCTGAGATGGCTCCTTGTTTTGCTTCTGGACATAAATGTAACTTCATTTTCTGTGCACGTCTTCTAGAATTCGGTGGGAAATAATATTATTCAAATTATCGTTTCCATGTTGTCGCGGCAGGAAGTAATAAGAGGCACAATTTATTGCTTATTTATCTTTGAAAATAGATTTTATTACATGGGAGTTTTTTGTTTTTTTCTCCCTTTCAAAATTCAAAATTTATTGCTTGTTTATCCTTGAAAATAGATTTTATTACATGGGAGTTCTTTTTTCTCCTTTCAAAATTCAAATTTAAGTAGTATAGACTTAGTGTAGGGATCACAGAATTTTGAAAATGTGCACACAATTCACTTTTCCCCATAGCACGTCATACGCAGTTTTTAACTGTTTTTTGACGTAAAATAAATAAATAAATAAATAAATAAATAAATAAACCCCTCTGTTCTATTTATTTATTTATTTATTTTACGTCAAAAAACAGTTAAAAACTGTGTATGACATGCTATGGGGAAAAGTGAATTGTGTGCACATTTTCAAAATTCTGTGATCCCTACACTAAGTCATATACTACTTAAATTTTGAATTTTGAAAGCGAGAAAAAAAAAGCTTTAACTCCTCTTCTCTCTCTTTAACCCCTCTGTCCTACCGTTTTTCTACTTTTCCCTTGGCGTAGAATTCCGTAGCTCCATCACGCTCTGAGTAATGTCCTTTATCTTCTCGGAAAGTCTTCGTTTTTCTTCTCCTCTCCTCAATCTTCTTTTGTTGCGGTCTCCAGAACCCCAGGAAGCTCTTCTGAGGTTTGGCTCTTTTCTTCTTCTACTGCTTCTTCTTCTTCTTCTTCTTCTTTCTTCTTCTTCCTCTTTCTCTTCTTCTCCTCCTTCTTCTTCTTCTTCTTCTTTTTCTTCTTCTTCTTCTTCTTCTTCCTCTTCTTCTCTTTTTTTTTTTTTCTTCTCCAACGTCTTCCTCTTTCCTTGTTTTTTTCTCTTTCTTTCATAACTCTCGTCACAAAGGTTATTCACAATAGAGATTTTTCTAAATGAAATCTGTTGTTCAATCTCACATTTGGAAATAGATTCGTGTAGTTTTGAAAATGTGAATATTTTCGCGTAATTTGGTGTGAAATACAGGCAAGTTTTAGAAAGTATTTTCTCAGAAACAGCTCAGTTTTTTTCTTCAATTTTTATTTTCGAATGTATCAAAGGACTGTATAAAAACGGGTGCTAATCCCATTTTCGTCGAAACAATATATTTTCAAAAATTGCCAAATGTTAATGTTGCAAATATACAATATTAAAAATAGATATTTTTGTCCTAAGTGAAATTTGTTCTAAAAAAATAGATCTTACAAAAGTATGTGTTTTCGCGTAATAACCGCTTAAAAATTAATGCGATTTATAAAAAAAACTTTTTTCAAAAACTGCTGACATATCTTTCTTGAAACGCAGCAAACAACGCTAATGAAAGTGGTGCTGGTTCTATTTTCGGCTAACTCTTCGTAGATTTTTACTTAATGACATGCGTTCTTCAAAATGATATTGAAACATTTCCCCAACTGCTACAATTATTGGGCGATTCGTCGTAACCCGTTTCCAAATTTCTAATAACATGGGCGCCAGGAAAAAGGTTACGATAATATTTTAACTATTATTACTCTGATAAAAAACTGAATATTAGCCCACTAGCGGGGTCGATGGGTCACGTCAGAAATAATCGCTATTATCTATTAATAGCCGATTATCCGATCTACCATCTATACAGAATGGCGAGGAATCTGAAAACAGAGATTATTTGATCTAGCTACTTATTAGCTTGAATTGGCCAATGAAAATCAATTTATCTTTCTTTCAAGAGAAACTTAATGTTTATTTCTTATCAATGCAGCAAATTAAAATGAAAAAAAAATTACATTGAGAAACTTTTTTAGTCATGACCTGGTTCGAACCTTATACGGCGATTCTGGTCTTCGCGTGCTCTTGATTGGTGCTACCTCGAAGAAACGCCTTCCCTTCCTTTTTGAAGCTCCGAAGTCCCGAAGTACAATTACCACGAATCTTCTTCTCTTCCTTAAAAACGAACACCGCCGATTCACCGCTTCGCACCACTCAAATGTTTGTTCAAGCTCCACTATATTATGTCTGATGCCCGTTCTCACCGTATAAATATCCAGTGCTTTTATGAGTACACAGCAAAACAAATCTCTCAATCTTCCGTTTATAGCAAAAAAATATGCAAAGTCCGATATCGTTTGTGAACCGCATACATTTATCAGTTCAAGAATGATTAGAGTTCACTCGCAAAAAAAAACTTCAAGTCTTATTTTGATGCACAGCAAAATATTCGGAACTCGACCGTTCCCCAAATCTTAGAAGTATCACAAGTTCACTTCTGGTTCTGCCACGAAAATATTCAGAGTCCGAATATGCCCCTCAAGTCCGATTCTTGCTCTACCACACGAAAATATTTCAAAGCCCCGTATTGTACACGTGTACACGTATTGTAGCCCCCGAAATTTTTATAAGTCCTAACATGCACAAATTAATCTATTCGCGAGCGAACCGTCACGACATGCAACCGAATGAATATTAAAAAAGACTTATAAAAATGGGTCATTTCCATTTGTCATAACATAAAATGAATTTATGTACTAAACTGCATCGTTCTAAAGTGAGAAGTAAAAAAGATAACATTTCATTAAAATCCGCCCCCTTGTAATGCGTTGTACAAGTGATGGCTGAGATGGGTTAACATGAACAGAAATTGCGGTATTACGAGGGCACATTGAGAAGTAATGCACAATATTTTTAGCACAAAAATTTAATTGGTACTCAAACACAAAATATCACCAAAGACCTTACATCTTTGGCCTACTTTTCTACATAGTCACCAAGTTTGTCAACACATTTCTCCTAGCTTGCAACCAGTTTCAAGTTTCTCCTAGCTTGCAACCTTGCCCTATTCGTAGATATCCGTTTGGATGGAGTACAGACCTTTTGGAAGAATTCTCGCCCCCTGGATATATTCCTATAGCCCACTCTCTTGTCCCCATACAAATCATACATGTTTCTGCAATTCACTAGGATTATGCCCTTTGTCTCACAAACTTCGTGCTCTTCTCTGTTTATCACAAGTTGACGATAGTAACATGCGCGACATTTTTGTTTGGTCGTTCAGGCTGTATTGACTAGAGCTGCACATGAAAACAGAATACTCTCAATAGCGCAGAACATCAAACTATCTAGTCGTGTAATTGAACCATTCGTGCTGCAATACCACCCCAGAAAAAAATATTGTGCATTACTTTCCGATTTGCACTCGTATAATTTAACGTAACCGTTACAGTACTGAGCGAGAAAGCGTTTGTGTTTTACCAGTTGGATACCATGGATGTAGTTATTTGATATATTAAACATTCTAATGTATTGAAACAAATATTAAAAAAAAAATTTCCTAAAATACAATGTCTAATTATTAGTACTTTAATAGTCAAAATACGAAAATATTTTCTTGAAAGTATTATAAATTGAAATTATGTCAGTAATGTTGTCAATTTTCTTAATAAAATTTCCTCTGTAAACACATCTTTAATGCGTAAAACTGTATATTTTATTCCTGTTCAATCGCCCTAGGAAGTTAAAATATAAATTTAAAAGCAAGTATTTAAATATCAATACCGTGGATAATTATTTTGTTTAATTAAAATCCCAACTACAAAATCGATAAGTATTTTTTTCTTACCCGGAGAATCTGCAACGTGGAGGCCACGGGGCACTGCCTTGGTTGTCTAGAAGGTAGTTACTGCTATGCACAGTAATAAGCACTACATATGAACACGATTGCCTTTCTTCTTTTTTTCTTAGAGGAAGGCTTGTGCACCTCCGCTATTCTGTACTTGCGGTGGCATTCCTGGTTTATCTCCGAGCATTAACGTCGATGCAATTATAAAACCGTGAATCACACGCTTCTGAATAGCTCCTTGGTTGCCATTAGTTCTTTATTGTTCTCGTCTCAGTTGCGATTCTTTTTGTATTTTCTTCCACAGGAATGATCAAGAATAATGCTTAAACGAGTGCAATGTTGCCAAGTCGAAAATAGTCACCAACGTTACAAGGCAGCGTTCCAAATGGATGTATCATAGTACGAACTATAATAAAAAGTGTGAGAGTCGATTCATTACTATAATGGGAAAATGAATCTCCAGTGAAGTAACCAGGAGCGGTGGTTCAGTGCATCGACTGTAGTCACGGCAGTGCCTCTGGCCGGGCGGGCCTATGCTCGAGTCCTGACGGCTGCAGGATTTTTGATACTAGCTTTTCAGCTGGATCGAAATCAGTCGCTGTCTGGAGGAGAATTCTAGCGGCCGGCTGATTTGATCGGAAGTTTTCTCCGATCAGCATCAGGCGAATGCCGGAGCAGTACCCTACCAAACGGATCGGGAGCGGTAGCTCAGTGCATCAACTGATGCCACTGCAGCGCCTCTCACCGGGAGGTCAGAAGGAAGAAAGATCGCGCGCGGTCCGTAGCCCGCTTGGTAGGGTTCGCTTGATTGATTAATTTTTTCGTGTTTCCGGGCACGTCAACTGGTCATTAGTCCCGTTAATGTAGTGCATGTTTTTGTCTCTCGGGAGATGGCGGTGATCTTCCACGCTGGATGACGAGATCCGGCACCGACCTACCGTCGGCTAGTGGGGATTCCCCCTAACCAGGATTCTCCCACCAGCAGGGCACCGCCCCAACCGAGACAAGCTCTAAGCTCCCGACCGGTCTCCCGGAATATGTGGTAGTGCAATGCATGTTAGTGTGTGTGTGTGTGTAAGGGGAGAGGACAGGACAAGGAAGAGGAAGGACAGATCGCCTGAGGTCCGTGGCCCGTTTGTTTGGGCACTGCTCCGGCATTCGCCTGGTGTTGATCGGAGAAACCATGGAAAACTACCAATCAGAGCAGCCGGCCGCTAGAATTCTCCTTCAGGCAGCGACTGAATTCGACCTAACTGAAAAGCTAGTGCCGAAAATCCTTGCCGCCGTCAGGACTCGAACCTTGGACCTCCCGGTCAGAGGCGCTGCAGTGACATCAGTTGATGCACTGAGCTACCGCTCCCGGTGCCAGAATACACAAGCAATCATCTACACCTTTGGAGGTATTGGAGCTCGCGACCCGTTGAACCCAAAGTCCTATCCGACTTAGCTATCTCGGAAATCGAGGTCGGCTATTTCCAGCTTCAGTAGTATTTCGATTGATACATCTTTAAAAGACGAATTAAAGAGAAATTTATGAATCACAGAGGTAACTGATGTCTTTATTCGAACCTCGGCTAGAGAAAGCGGAGGCCATAAAGAGCCATGATAATATTTCTGGAAACTTGATGCTTACAGTGGAGAAATTTAATGCGAACTTATGAGAATTAATATTTACTGAGAATAGATTCATTCAGAACGCCTGTCAGCATGAAAGCTGCTACGTTCATTATGCTTAATACGTTTTAAAAGGACATAGCTGCAGTGTTCTTAGGCTCGTAATTCTTGAACACTATAATCGTATATTTTAGTAACCACGTTAATATTTCCGCGTGTGATAAATAGCTGTATCGAACCTGTATACCGCACGAGTGTACTAGAAAGCATTATTCTAACCTTTTTAACCTCTCCTTCATTCTCCATACCTCACGTGAACACAGAGATGACGCGCAAATGAATAATTTTCTTTGTGAAAGGACATACGTGAAATCTTCCACTTCCAAAAGAAGCCCTTCTTAAACGTCTGGTTCATATTTCACGGAGAAGCCTATCCTTTTTCAGAGGCTGCCTTTTCGTATTAGTACATAACCACTCATTGATGTGACAGAGGTCGACCTCCGACCTTTGTGAGGAATAGTTTTGCACGTTTGCAAAAAATGGTAGGAATAGCTCATGAAGACGGAGATTTTGAGAATTTAGTAGTTGACAAGAATCGTCACTGGTCACGAGTGACGAGGCGTCTAAAATTCCATCTTCTTGAGAAGGTGAGCGTTCATCTTCGAAAGCCTTAATGTCAACGCATTTGTTTGTTAAGATTCATTTGTCGTCTTGAGTTCTCTTTTTTCGTCACATATTTTCTTGTCTTTCTTTCCTTTCTTGTTGTTTCCGCTTTCTTCTAATTGAACTTCTTTTATACGTTTTTTACTACTTTTCTATTATTTCATTAGGCTAATGTGTATTGTGTAAACTGTTTTCAACATTTCATTATTACTTTTCAAGTACCTAGTTTTTTTTAAATTAATTTGTTGTTTTTTATCTAATAGTTTCGCAAAAAAAGACAGTTTCATTACTGAATTGCTCTTGTGGAAATGTAATTGTTTCCGGGCTGTGGGTTCCAACCCAAATCAATGTTTGACGTGGCATATTTTGATTGATTCGTGATTCGTGAAACCGCCCCAGCCGGGACAAGCTCTAAGCACCCGACTGGTCTCCCGGCATGTGTGGTAGTGTAGTGCATGTTAGTGTAAGTGTGTGTGTAAGGAGAGAGAGGACAGGACAAGAAAGAGGAAAAAAAGATCGCGCGCGGTCCGTGGCCCGTTTGGTAGGGTACTGCTCCGGCATTCGCCAGGTGTAACAACGGAAAACTACCGATTACGGCAGGTGGCCGCTAGAATTCTCCTCCAGACAACGGCTGAACGGCCGACCTAGCTGTCTAGCTTCTTTTGAAAATCCTGCCACCATCGAGACTCGAACTTAGAACCTCCCGATTAGAGACAACAGCGACATCAGTTGATGCCCACAGATGTGGCACACCCGGGCGGACCCGATGATTATGTATCGAGGAGAATTTTAGATATCGGTAGAGATGATTGATTTCGTTATTGCTAGAAATGCGAAATATTACCAAAAGACGGTCGGGGCAGTATATTTCTAAAGTTTTTCAACCTGCGTAAAATGTGAAATTGTTCACAAAAAGCGAAATCACGTTCAAAGTGGGAAACGACGTGAATCTCCGAAATGATTGGTAAATTGCATTTTATGGGTTCCTTCATGTTCGCTCTGTAACTAGGAATGTGCATCGATAACTTCACACCTACGTTTGAAGGCATTTAATTTGGCAGTTATCGTGTTTATTAATATTTATAATTGAGATTTAACTGACTAAGGAAAGTAAAATTGAAAAAACCTGATTCTGAAGGCCTGAGCGCTCAGGGTCGTCTGAAGGGATGTTAACTTCCTCAGTGAAGTCGTAGGCTTCCGCGCGCAGTCACATGAATGATCTTGGCTGTTCGGGTGACCCCGCGTCGAAGGCTGTGTTGCCGACGTTTCGAACTTCTTTTCGTGGTCTTCCTCAGGGCAAGTCTGATCAAAATTCTTAGCAGACCAGCAAAGTTATTAGCCGCCAGCCCTGAGGAAGACCACGAAATGGTGGTCGAAACGTCGGCAACACAGCCTTCAACTCCGCGTCATCCGGACAGCCAAAATCATTTACGTTAACTTAAATATAAATAAATAAATAAATAAATAAGTAAATAAATAAATATAAATAAATAAATAAATAAATACATAAATAAATAAATAATAAATAAATAAATAAATAAATAAATAAATAAATAAATAAATAAAAAATACATAAATAAATAATACATAAATAAATAAATAAATAAATCCCAGCCTATAAAACTTCGGTTATGGATTTGGAACATACGCGAACGCACCCACTCACTTGTTGCCGAACTGTCCTAATTTATTTATGACTTCGCAAATTACCTTCCGGCTTATTCGAAGAGAAAAATCCACGGTTCAATAAATTCCCTTCGCTCGTTGATTTATCGCTCGCCGATAGGGAGCGGGCGATGCGCAGAACAACGGCTGTGAAACTAATTGCTCAAGCGGAAGACGAGGCTAAAGGCGACCTTTGTCAATGGGGCCCGTGAATTACGGCGAAGGCCTGGGAACCTTTGAGTAGGGATGCCCCAAAACGAAAAAAAAGTCGATAATCGACATACAGATAATTTGACATGACCGGTATCTTTAACTCCATAATCGACCTGAAATCGCTATATTGCCACTGCTATAAAAATGAAATGAGCGAAACACTTTCTAAAAAATCAAAATTTATTTAAACTAAGTTTAACTTAGTTTAACTTAACTAAAAAAAATTTACTAAGTAAACTTAACTAAGTTTATTTTCCATTCTAGAAATCACGACCGTTAATAAGTAGTAGGATATGGATCACGGGATCGGTCAATTAATGAAACACATTAGTTAGCCAACGTTTCGGAATATTTAATTCCTTCATCAGAGCTACAAAAACACAATCACATGGAATAAAGACAACTTATCTGAACAACATTAGAATTCACACAAAATATGCCATTAATCAACATACATTAAGAAAAATAAGTGTTCTCAATTCTACTGTCTCAATTATTTTGTATCTTTTTATTGTATTATTGTGTTTTTGTGTTACTGTATTATTTGTATTTGTTGTGTTATTTATATTGTATCTTATACTATCTGGTCTATCAGAAATTATTTGTAAATTATTTGCGCCGTGAATATACTCGTCAGTTTGTAATAGATAAATCCTGTAAACAAATTAAAATATTAATAAATTAAATTATGAAATTAATAAATACCGCAATAAATTATTGAAAATTAACGTGAATTGAATATAGTTATACATTTCGGCGTGAATTCTTCCTGTTCGAAAATATAAGATGGTCCCAACCTTGCAAGCTGGTTTTCAACCATATCGAACCTTTCGCCTTGGATGTTTTCTTAATAATTTCACATTCACATTCAATTCACTAGATCTTTAAAATTATGTTATTTTATTCTGAGAAATTGTTGAGTAATAATACAAAGAGGAGAAAAGTTTTAGTGTTCCGCTCATTCCCACTGGTTGTCTCAGCAAATAGCCTGCCAGACCCAGAGCGAAAATGCATTGGACGTAATGAGATATGAGCTGAATCTTGTAGAAGTCTCTAGAAAGTTCAATGTCACCCAATCGCCTTTCGCTAGTCATAGTTTGCAGTAGGAACTTTCTGCATTATTCAGACACTCACATAATTTATTAAGGTGTTCATTTACAAGCTAGTATTTTTAAAACAGATTGCTTTTGCAGAATACTCGCCGGACATGAAATTGTCATGCATGTCTTATTTACGATTTATGTACTGTTACCAGATTTTAATCAGAAAACATTTGGGCAATGTTGTAAAAAGTAATATAATTGTGGTTTTAGTAAACATTTTGCTGCGATTTTCTTAGTTTTTTGTCAGGGAAAATAATAAGTAATGTAAAGAATAAATTGTTGGAGATGGGCTATAACAGCACACATATTTTTGCCATTTTTAATCGTCCTTTGCTCTGTTCGATGGATATTTAAAAAAATGTGTTGCAGGTGGTGAGAAAAAATAGAAATGGATTTTAAGCAAAACCACTCGAATACTACTTCGTTTGAGCTCTTGGGTCTCTACACTAATCTACATACATACTTTAAAGTTTCAAAGTATTCATCTTTCATTAGATTTCTAATTTGAGGTCCAACAAAGGTGATTACGTAGGCTTCCGCGGCCGGAGTATGTCTCTTGGCTGTCCGGGACAAGCCGCGTAATTTGCTTGTAGCTGACATTTCGGCCAACATATTGTGGCCTTCCTCAGAGCGTACTGCTGAGTACTGCGTGAGCGTACTGCTGAGCGTACTGAGCAGTACGCTCTGAGGAAGGCCACAATATGTTGGCCGAAACGCCAACTACAAGCAAATCTACACGGCTTGTCCCGGACAGCCAAGAGACGTCCAACAAAGGTGCTCTTTAAACTTGACCTCTGAAAGGAAAGGAACATTTGAACAAATATATGTAAAGCAATATCCATTCTTATTCAACCTTTACTTATACCACGCTTGATGTGGAGTCTTGAAAAATAATATTTTACGTTTAACCAGACTTATTTCATATTTATCTCCGGGATTCAAAGTACTGCTGATTGACCAATCCCTTTTGACCCAGTGCAATTCAAGAACCATACCATCACATTCACTTAGAAAACAAAGGATCAAAGTAAATCGTAGGTGAAGTCCCAATCACTTTTCCCATTGGTGTTCTTCATAACTAATTTTTTAAAGTTTTTCCATGTTTTCGAATGTTTCATTTAAATGAACGCAATGAGCTACGGGATCGAAGGCATATTGATTTCCGTTATGAATCAGAACAGCTTTGAGTCTGCGTTTCGAAGAATCTATAAACAACCTCCATTGATCCCAACATATCCCAAAGTTTGAAAGTACATCATGAATGCTATTGCGGTATACAAACTGACCCTTTTTCGTGAAATAATCAAGGAACTCTTCTCACTTTCGATACCAGTAAAACGTTCTGTCTGGCGCGGCCATATTTTTCTCTTTCAATCGTAAGCCTAAAACCTGCGCCTATTCTTTTGAGAGGCCCAGATTTCGCATCAAATCATAAAGCTGTTAAATATTAAACAACTGGTGTCTTCTCTCTTCTAAGGGAAATTCAGTAATGTCCATTTCATCTGAAGGAGAATTATAGCGGCCGGCTGCTCTGATCGGTAGTTTTCCGTGGTTTCGCCGATCAACACCAGCCGAATGCCGGAACAGTACCCTAACAAACGGGCCACGGACCGCGCGCGATCTGTCCTTCCTCTTCCTTGTCCTATCCTCTCCCCTTCACACACACACACACACACACACACACACACACACACACACTAACATGCACTACACTACAACATATTCCGGGAGACCGGTCGGGAGCTTAGAGCTTGTCCCGGCTGGGGCGGTGCTCGGCTAGTGGGGGAGGCCTCGTTAGGTGGAACCCCACTAGCCGACGGTAGGTCGGCGCCGGATCTCGCCATCCAGCGGGGAAAGATCACCCATCTCCCGAGAAAAATATGCACTACACTAACGGGCCTGATGACCAAAGCAGTTGATGTGCCCGGAAACACGAAAAAATAAAATAAAATTAAATCAATCCCTTCCACTATCACAGCAGTCTGAATAATCTTGAGGATGATGTAGATAGTAGGTCATGAGGTGGGTTTGGTATAGGAATGGTATAGGACCATGTGGTACGGGTTTAATGACTGACCAAATTTATTGTAGTGATACATTGCCAACGTTCATTTGAAATTTAATCAAACGTAAATTTCGCAGAAACTGTACGCGATGAGAAGAAACCAAATTCATATATTTATTCAGGTTGCAACACCGACTCATTATCACCCTGCTCTTCATTAAAAACAGCGAGCTGTCGCAACCTCGCAATTACGTATGATAAAGCGCGTGCTAACGTGAAATACGAAAAACCAAAAAAATGGCAAAAACTGTATGTGATAGAAAAAAAACGAAAATTAAATATGTTATCAAGATGAAAAATACTGATTCATAATCACCCATTTTCATCAAAAGCGGCAAATCGTCACAGCCGAGTGTTACTATTGTACTGCACCTATGTGTAAAAAAATTCATGTCCTGCGGGTACATTGTACCAACATCGGAAAACTCTCTACTTTCTATCATGTTGTTAAAAGTTACATACAGCTTCTGTAATGCAAAACAAACAGCCCGTTCCTCCTTCCGAACGAGCTCCATCCGCGAAGAACAGTGGTTATCATCAACGTGAGCCACTGCGGTTGTTTAACTCTCCGCCAGGACAGGCGCTAAATCGACACTGGCTCCGTCCCTTTGTCAAGTCGAAGAATCTGTCCGGCAGCCGTTTCTCTTAAATTTGTTCAAATAAACCACGCGGGGCCTTCATTTCATTCTGTATCCTCAGCCCTTTGGACTTTCGCCGCGCGCCTGGCGGCGTATATTTCATTGCAGGGGTGGACACCACTCGACATGCGGTCGTGAACATTCATGCGGATATTCACCAGGCGCAATGGGGAACAGAGATATAAATAAATAATATAAATTAATAAAACAAATGAAACAAATGAAACAAATGAAACAAATGAAACAAATGAAACAAATGAAACAAATGAAACAAATGAAACAAATGAAACAAATGAAACAAATGAAACAAATGAAACAAATGAAACAAATGAAACAAATGAAACAAATGAAAAAATGAAAAACAAATGAACATGAAACAAATGAAACAAATGAAACAAATGAAACAAATGAAACAAATGAAACAAATGAAATAAATGAAAAACAAATGTAACATGAAACAAATGAAACAAATAAATATAACAAATAAATTTGTTACGAAAATGAAGTTTTTGCAATGCATTTTTCACGGAAATGCATGACAGAATGGAGCTAAATTACACAAGTTTTCATTTTTGTATCATTTGTATTTTTCAGATATTGAGGTAAATTTGATTTCTTTAAATTGAGCTATACATATCTTTTAATCTATCATGAGCGTAAAAAGTCAAACCGTGTGATATACATATTGTCATATATAAGATATGCATTTTCTTCAGTAATTTTGAGCTTTTGCGACTCGTATTAAACGAATATTGTAATGCTCCGAGCACGTGCTAGCAGGGAGAGCGCTGCACGACCTTGGTTGGTGGACTGTTACATTTAAAATATACGTTAAACACTAGTCGCAAAAAAACCAGAATTACTTTATAAATACTTATCTAACATATGACAATATGTATATCATTAGTTCCGCTTTTTTACGCTCGTCATGACAGACTAAAAAAGTGTATAATTCGATTTGAAAAACACTTAAATTACCTCAATATCTCCTCCTCCTTTTTCTACCAGTCTTTCTCCCGCTTTGCCTAATGTTTTTTTCTGCCTCCCACTCACCAGTTTTATCTTTCTTCTTCTTCTTCTTTCACGCTTTCATTGAGACCTGTAACGAGACGTGAAAGACGGCCGCCTCCAAAACCCCCTCCCCGACCGGTGCTCGCCTTGGGAGGCAAGGCCTCCTGGAATGCAAGGAAAATGACACGTCTTCCTGAACGCGCGTCGACCAACAGCGTTATTACTGCCGGCGCGAGCGGGACGGGGCGGGGAGGGGCGGGGCTCTTTTGGTTTTGTTCTGCGGGCGGCAGGCGTCGGAATTGAAGTACCGGCCCTGCAGGTAATAAACCGGCAATATGTGAATGCGACGGCTGCAGCAACAGCACCGCTGGGTGAAAGAAGGCAACGCCAGAAAGCGGTACGCAACGATTGCCGGGGCTAACACAGATGAGTTGGGTGCCAGGAGGAGGAGGAGAGGGCAAGAGTTCGTTACATCCGCTCATAGAGAGTCGCAGCCCACGTGCGGTAGAGCAGGGGTCGGTAGATTGTTCACGCGTTCGCTATTCTTTCTTTACATCACCTTTCTGATCTTAATTTTCTTCGTCCTTTTCTTCCCAGTCATTCTTTCACTTTGCCGAATGTTTTTTTTCCACCTACCTCTCACCCGGTTTATCTTTCTCCTTTTTCTTTTTTCATGATTTCGTAAGGACGCATGAAAAAAGGTCGCATTGGAAGTCCCCTATCCCGTATTTGCCCCGTAGGCATTTTTAAATTTCGCTCCAAGTGAGTGCTAGGAACAACTTTTTTTTTCTTTATAGTTTACTGTATAGTTACGTAGTAAAGAAAAAGTATGGTAATACTTCACCGGAAAATGGTGATTTTTCGTCAGAAAATTCTATTGTAGATTCCTGATGCCGTAAAAGAGGATAATTATTGTTCCTATACTTCCCCTAACACGATATACAATTAGACATTGGGGGAGGGGATAGGAATTCTTAACATCGAAAAATATGTTCTAGGAAAACTATGACTCGGCAAAAATCTCTGTCCGTTTGTGATCATCGCCAACGCCTACATCGAGCAGACGATTTTCTCAATTATTCCCCGTTCGATCTGGCCGAACAATTTGAACTCGATATTTCGATTTTGAAGTACTTTACATGATGATTTATTAATATTTTCAAAAGGGACTCATCAATTTTTTCATTAATTGATTTTCCTGTGATTCAGGACACTTAAAAATGGATCGCGTCTTATTTTCTTTGAACTATGAATATTTATTGAATGTTGCAAAACATTAACATTTTCTTGCCGTTTTCATTCAACCGAAATATGGAGCAGGTTTTTTCGTTATTTCCTAAAGAAATCTATTCTAAACATATTTAAATGTGGCCATGAACCTACAAAGTTTTAAAAATATGTGTAGTTGTGCGGAATTTTGAGTGAAACATAAGCAATTTTTAAACAATTATTTTCTCAAAAACCAGTTACTAATTTTTTTCGAATACAATTATAAAAATGGGGCAGGTTCCATGTTCGGCAAACTGTGTATTTTCGAAAATTACAAACAAAAATAAAAATCACAAAAGTACAATATCGGCGGTAGTGACTTTTCTGTTAATGAAATTTGTTCTGAAACAATAAGATTTCAGAATTGTTGTATCAAGAACCATCTTCTCTCTCTCCAGAACAAAACCTCTCATTATTGGTGGGTACGAAATATTTTCGGCAATATTTACGAAAACGAGTACAAGCAGAGAAAATAAATTGTAAATTTTATCCACCTTACTACAGTATTAAGAAGGCAAAAATGACATATTATCCAGGTTTGAAAATAACAGAAATATCTGTCACTTGATGAAGAAAGTTGTTAGAAATCTGGAATTAGAGGCAAAGAAAGAATAGCGAAGTAAAAAATATCGTATGAAAACGATAGAAATAAGGAAGGTAAAGGGACGGTGAGGAAACAAAGAAACGCTAAAAAATCCAAGGGGACGTCTCAGCCTGGAAATCCCATGTGTGGCAACTCTGCCTAGAAATAAAGGGAAGGAGGCAGGTGTGTAGAGAGAAATGAAGTGGAAGAAAGCGGATAAAAACACATAAGAGGGCACATAAGAAAGAAAAGAAAGAATATAAACAATTTTTCCTTGTATTCCAGGACGTCGCAACACCCTGAGCAAATACGGGGTAGGGGACTTCAGATATCTTTTTTCATGTGTTCTTGCGAGATTAGGAAGATGAAAGGCAAGGAAAATAAGAACACCAGAAGTGAAAGGAAACTAAATGAAATATGGGGACAGAGAAGAAAGACGAGGAGAAATGCGAAGAAAATGAGAAATGGGAATTCGGAAGGAGGAGTGATGAGAGCAGACAGAATGAAAAATGTATGAAAAAGATATACCTATCTAAGATTGATTGATTGATTGATTTTTTCGTGTTTCCGGGCGCGTCAACTGCTTTGGTCATTATTCCTGTTAGTGTAGTGCACGTTTTTTTCTCGGGAGATGGCGGTGATCTTCCCCCGCTGGATGGCGAAATCCGGCGTCGACCTACCGTCGGCTAGTGGGGTTTCCCCCTAACCAGGACTCTCCCACCAGCGGGGCACCACCCCAGCCGGGACAAACTCTAAGCTCCCGGCCAGTCTGCCGGAATATGTGGTAGTGTAGTGCATGTTAGTGTAAGTGTGTGTGAAAGGGGAGAGGATAGGACAAGGACGAAGAAGGAAAGATCGCGCGTAGGGTACTGCTCCGGCATTCGCCTGGTGTTGATCGGAGAAACCACGGAAAACTATCGATCAGAGCAGCCGGCCGCTAGAATTCTCCTCCAGACAGCGACTGAATTCGACCTAGCTGAAAAGGTAGTGTCGAAAATCCTGTCGCCGTCAGGACTGGAACCTAGGACCTCCCGGTCAGAGGCACCTAACTAAGAAGAAGGCGAAGGAAAGGTGAGCAGAACTGAAGAAAATCCAAGTGAAGAGGGCAGAAGACAGGTGAGAAGGGAGAAGTGAAACCGAAGAAAGCGGAGAAAAAGACTAAGAGGAGGAGGGGCAGGTAAGGAAGATAAAAAAAGGAGGCATCTCATTTTTGTTGCGTTCCAGGAGACCGCAATACCCATTGCCAACTCGAGGCAGAGGAGAAGAAAGCTCTGAAATGGATAAGGACCTTCTTTCATATCTCGTAGTTTTTCAGTAAAAGGAGGAAGATGAAGGAGAAGGAAGATAAATTACATGAGAGGAAGAGAGAAAAAAAAGGTAGAAGTAGAAGAAGGCGAAATGAGAGAAAAGGAGAAAAGAAGACGCAGGAGGAATAAAAACGAAAGCAGGGGCCTCTGCGAAAGAGAGAATGGTCCGAGGCAAGATCAAGAACAAACGTCTAATTTTCTTTGATTTCCAGAAGGCCATGGGCGAGTTTAAGAGCAGTGAGTTGTGAGTGGGAGTTGAAGCGATTTTCGGCAGTCTCCACGTCGCTTTGCGTGTGTGAATAAAAAGGAGGAAGATTTTCTGAGACACTGTTTCATTTCTGGGACTAAGTATTGCGAAGACTGAAAAGATAATATGTGACGTCTTTGCCTGGAAATAAATAGATTAGAAAAAAATCGTAGAAGACTGTGTTCTGTGTCTTCTGACGGCAGGTTTTCCCTTCAATGGTTTTACCCTCACACCACATCTTCAATACGCTAGAAAAGGATTTGTGAGGCTGATACCAGCAATCGAACTGTTACATTGTCATAGAATGTAGATTTTGTAATGACTTCCAGTCCTCAGACCTAGCTACAAGGTATCAGATAATCTCATTTATGTTTGTACTAATGGTCACTAAAAAACATTTTCATGCGTTGTCAGTAGATTGGAACACCAACACCAAACATTCTGACTTATCATACCAATCATTTTGACTTACGGGCAAAGTAATAAAAAGGAGTAGGTTTTTAATTATTTTATCTTCAAATTTACACTTGATTATTGCAAACAAAAACTACTGGCACCAGGAAATCATTTACATATGCCTGAAAGGGAATATTTATGAATTACTTCTCATAGTAAGCACACGTTTCACATTATACATAGATATATACTTGATGAAAGTATTTACATAAGCAGGGATAATGAAATTAATAATTACGATTGCACTTCAATATTCTCCATTTTGTATTATTTAACTTAAATTTTCCTTCATTGATAGGCACCATTACATTTAAACGTAATCTGTGAACGCGATTGTGAATATTATATCTAAAAATTTGATAAATTAAAAACAAAATTATATTTCCATAATTTAAGGAGAATGCAAGCAATTATAAGAACAAAAATAATATCATTAAAATGTCCAAAGTTGTAATACATATTTAGATTTTATTTTACGTCTCAAGACATCTTTCTAGATCCTTAAATCTTTATCAATATCACCGTCAAGGTGAAGATGTATAAGGTTCTTGACACGTTCCTCTTCCTTTCTTATTCATATTCCCCCTCGAAAACCAATTTACTTGGACACTTCATTAACTATTCACGGTGTAGAACCTACCACCACGGTTCGAAAACTGTCGATTATCGGAAGGGTTTCAAATGGATTCGGAGATTATTTTTGATTTTTGATTAACAATCTCAAGATTCACAACACCTAAGCTGAAATTTTCGGTTAAATTAAAAGCTCCAAGTCTGTCATACTTGCTTGACTTTGCCATCGAGTATAACGAACTATTACAGCGAGGAAAATGATTTCGTACAAATGACTAACAAAACCCAAACTTTCGCACCCAAAAAAGGGCATTTTACAAACATTAAAATATCTATTAACATTCCCGCACATGTCCTCACCTGCTACACCATTCTTTATTGTCTGTAGAATATATCATAAATATGGAAACTCGAAAATGGACTGTATAATATCTTCATTCCTTAAAAAAGACCTTCCTACCAGCATACTACCTGTCCAAAGCAATTCACTTCATCCTTTCGTGTTTTCATTTTAAAATGCCACTACTACCGGCTCTATCACAGTCTTATCCAGAAATAAAGCACCAACGAGAAAAGTGGCTTACTATTTCAATTAGAATTAGATGTTCAAATTTGTACTGGAACCCAACATTGTGTAATAAAATTGTAAATAATACGAGTTATATGAACACTTCATATACTATCATATTCTAGGCTGGATTATTTATTTAAAAATAATTATAAGGAACACGAGACTATTTTATTACACCGACAAATTTCATTGTTTTCCGGAATTCAAGAGGATGTGAATAAAAGGCTTTCAGACATTGCAATGTTAAGGTATTACCTACGTCTTTTAAGTAATTTACGTTTACAGGAACGAATCCTTGAGATTGCAGTGTTGCTTCCAATTTGTGTATAATTTTCTTCTTTATATGCCATAACGTTTACGAAAACCGACTCATCCGGAACGTTTAGGATTCATTAGTGTTAGACAATTCTTTGTACTTTAATTTCCTGAAAATGGTAGTGGTAGATATATTCTTTTTTCGTCTTATTCCCACATAACACCTCTCGTCTAATTTTACTTAACATCACATTGCGTCTCATTTACATTACAAATAAACTCTCTTTTTTCTTTCGTTTCCCATTCCTCTTCCTCTCTCCGTCTTCCTATCGCTCCCACTTCACTTTGTGTCCGTCTCTTGGCTTTCCATTTCTTCTCCCACTCCCTGCTCTCTCCGTTTCCACTAATCATTGATTGATTGATTTTTTCGTGTTTCAGGGCGCGTCAACAGCTTCGGTCATTAGTCCCGTTAGTGTAGTGCATGTTTTTCTCGGGAGATGGCGGTGATTTTCCCCCGCTGGATGGCGAGATCCGGCGCCGACCTACCGTCGGCTAGTGGGGTTTCCCCCTAACCAGGACTCTCCCACCAGCGGGGCACCGCCCCAGCCGCAACAAGCTCTAAGCTCCCGACCGGTCTACCGGAATATGTGGTAGTGTAGTGCATGGTAGTGTAAGTGAGTGTGTAAGGGGAGAGGATATGACAAGGAAGAGGAAGGACAGATCGCGCGCGGTCCGTGGCCCGTTTGGTAGGGTACTGCTCCGGCATTCGCCTGGTGTTGATCGGAGAAATCTCCGTTTCCACCGAGATATCACTGAAGTGTATCTGACCGGGAGGTCCTAGATTCGAGTCCCAACGGCGGCAGGATTTTCGACACTCTCTTGTCAGGTAAGTCGAATTCAGTCGCTGTCTGGAGGAGAATTCTAGCGGCCTGCTACTCTGATCGGTAGTTTTCCGTCGTTTCTCCGATTAACACCACGCGAATGCCGAAGCAGTACCCTACCAAACGGGCCACGGACCGCGCGCGATCTTTCCTTCCTCTTCCTTGTCCTATCCTCTCCCTTTACACACACACTTACACTAACATGCACCACACTATCACATATTCCGGGAGACCGGTCGGGAGCTTAGAGCTTGTCCCGGCTGGGGCGGTGCCCTGCTGGAGGGAGATACCCGGTTGGGAAAACCCCCGCTAGTCGTAGTAGGTCGGCGACGGATCTTGCCATCCAGTGGGGTAAGACAACAGCTCCTTCCAGAGGAAAAAAATGCACTACACGTTCGGGATCTCAGTAGTTGACGCGCCAGGA
Source organism: Teleogryllus oceanicus (assembly GCA_964035755.1). Classification (NCBI taxonomy): domain Eukaryota; kingdom Metazoa; phylum Arthropoda; class Insecta; order Orthoptera; family Gryllidae; genus Teleogryllus; species Teleogryllus oceanicus. The sequence continues at coordinate 63,534,770 of CAXIVR010000013.1, forward strand.
ATCACAAATCAATCAATCTCTCCGTTTCCTACATCTCTCTTTCCTTCATCTCCATTCCGCCTGCTTCCTTCTCTTCTTTCTTCACCGTCTCCTTCTGTCTAATTTCTCTTTTTCATTATTACTCCGTTCACCCGAAATCATGTGAACGTTTTCATTTCCTTTTCGCCGTGTGGTGGAGATGGAGAAGGTTAGGTTTAGGAGGAGGGAAGGCCGTGTGAAAGTGTTCAAGAAAATGTAGAATTGGATTTGACAGGTAATTTGTGGCAGAACAGCCCCCCCCCCCTACCACAACACACAAGCTAACATTCACTACAAAAACAGCACACTACAAAAGATGTATATACATGTTCATTGTTTAACAACACTTTGCCAGATGACATTAAACGATTAAATTCGGTAGAAAATTTTAACTCCCAAGTAAAATCATCTCCTCTGCATAACTGTTTCTATACAATTGGACACTATACTGAGTATAAAAAAGAAAGTAACATTAATTTTAACACTGATATTTAATGTATTATTTACCATTTGGACTTTATCATTCTAAACAACCTGCTCAAGTATTATATCGCAGCATCTTGGTCAATGACCCCCATCTCGATCAGGTTTTTCGTCCAGTTTCTCTAATCCTTTGGATAAATGCTGAGATGGCTCCTTGTTTTGCTTCTGGGCATACATGTAACTTCATTGTGTGTACTTCCTTTAGAATTCCTATTGCCTACCACAATCAAAGCAGACAGTTTCTGGGTGAATGTCTGTGAGAATTGTTCTGACCCAGTAAATACGGCATTTCAGACACTTTTGTAGTGGGATCCTGCTATTCAGTTGACCGTTATTGGCACACAACCTTCTACTTCAGAATCGTTTTCAACTACTTCATTTTTTAATAAATTCTGAAAAAAAAATTGTACATTCTTATGTTGTATGGAGAATAATTTCTGTGTCTTGCATCATTATTCGTAGTACATTATGTAAAACATTCTTACCGAACTCAATTGCACTTAGATACGACTAACGTACCTTATCTTACAACGCAAGAGGAGGGTTGCAAATAATTATTCAACCCAAAACACATGAGTGACGATATTTTTTTTTGTTTTTGGAACCGGAATGTAACACGATCGATTAACGCGGATCGATTATGAATCGGGCTGTAAAAATGACAAACGTCAGATAAAATCGATCCCGTCGCACGAGCATCAAATTGGAGCGAGGTTGGGGCACGTGTTTGGCGTTAGATCCGAATAAGGTGACGCATGAAGCTATCACAAAAAACGCGCCAGACGGTGATTATAGGCCCGGAGAGCGCAGTTTTAGACCCGGTTGGCGAGACTTTGAGCCAAAGACGCCGCGAGACCGGGAACGCGAAGTCGATTAATAAAACTCGCGGGCCTGTTGAGCTTTTTTTAAACTAAAAGGCCGTTCCGGAGTTAACGATTCTCGAAGGTTGGGACGGTGTCGTTGTACTTCGCAGAGAGATCTATTGAGTTTTTGTAGTGGCAGCGGAGATATTGTGGTACTCCATGATTATAATTTCAGGATATCAGAGGTACCAACCACAAGGAGTAGATAAAATAAATTTACTATGCAGAAAATTTAGCCATACAAGTGTTTTGGGATTTTTTCCGCATCTTCAGTGGCTCTGCTATATTAAAATTGAATTAACAAATTAGCACATGAATAACTACGTCATGCAATGTAAGAAATAATACGAATGAACATTAAAATTATTGAATTGGAGTACTAACTCGAGTAACATAGATGCTCGAAAAACTTTCCAAAACACGTGTATGGTTGAATTTTATGCGTTGTAACGTTATTTTGTCTGCTACTTGTGGTTGGTACCTCCGATATCCTGAAATTATAACTATTGAATTTGGTTAATCCTGGTATTACCAGGGGAGAATTCAGAGACTCAGATGGTTGTTTTTTCGTACGTTTCATTTTGTGAGGAAGGAATAGCCATAAATAATGTTTCTGATGATTTTTTGTAAAATTGGTTGACCGTTATAACTCTGGTGTTTGTTAGAATTTCAGTTATAACGTGGTCTTTGACTTGATATAACAAGATCGGAATTTTTCCTTCCTCAAAGTGGAGAATTTAGTATTTCAGCTTTAACGTGGTCTTTGACTATGGATATAACAAGATCGGAATTTTTCATTCAAAAAATAAAAAAATATAATACATTTTGGAAACATTTGTGGCGTTTTGTGTCTTCGTATAGAGTAGTTTAAAACTTAACAATGTTAGGAATATGCATCATCATGTATTTCTTTTTAAAATGTAATAAGTTTTATCATTAAATACAATAATGATGGGAGAAATTTGATCTGAAATTGAATAATATTTTTTGTTTAAATGAATGCAATGTATAAAACGAGTTACAAGATCAGTTTATTAATTAATCAAAATCGACAAATATAATAATTAAAAATCAAAATTTAGACCGTGTGATTCCGAGACTTTTGGTTAAAAGAAGAAATAGCGGAAAATCCTAAAAAAACGAGCCAAAGACCGCGGACGATTTTCCTTGTTATATTATTACTTCTTAATAACACTTTTTCTACTCTCATTGTATAATGCAGTCATTTGTTGGCTGCAACCAGTTGCATAATTATACTCATTACAATCCAGTTTCATTATGATACAGGTTCTTGCCCAATCACTGAAAAGTTTACAAACGAAGTATTGACAATTAATCATTGAGAATCGTTCTAGTACATGTTTCGTTCGATAATGAACATTAAAATTGCATTTGATATTATATGCTTGTCAGTTTTAATATTTTTTAGTATTAGTAAATTTTTCGTGGAATATTACTTAAAATAAATTGGATGGTAATTTCACTTAGCTCCTATTTGACTAGCGTAGTACTCCCTCGCAGGCGGACTGGTTACCACAGCCACCTGCGGCAGCATGCGAGAGTAGGGTTAAGTGGCCTTGGCTGAATCCTACATGTTGATTGCCTCGAAACGATTCAATGTAAATGTTTAACGTATAAAAGTTGTAGAAAAAACACCGTTTGAAACTCGATGTAATGGGTATTAATACACTCGCGTGAAGTTTACGATACTCGCTCGTATCGTAATATAACAGTCGTGTATTAATACATTACATCATTGCTTCATAATGTACTGTTCTTCCACTACACTGCCACACATGAGAGGAAACCAGTCGGGAGCTTAGAAAGCCACAGAGAGCACGCGATACAACCCTTAGACCCATATTGTTTCCGGGTGAGTCAATTACATAGGAAAGAAAAGTAATTTACAATGTTTCTGGTGTACTTAAAAAACGATGTACTCTATTAAAACTTAAAAAGTTCAGTAGGTGTAGTTTTATCGCGGGAGGTGGCGCTGATCTTCCGATGGTGAAATCCTGTACCGACCAACCTTTGTAGCTGAATCACCAGCTCTGGCATGTATAGTATGTCGGCGCCGGATCTCGCCATCCAGCGGGGGAGGATCACCGCCATCTCCCGAGAAAAAAACAGGCGCTACACTAACGGAACTAATGACCAAAGCAGTTGACGCGCCCGGAAACACGAAAAAATCAATCATTATCTACACTCTATAACATGGTATATTGAGAACATCACCTCCAAAATTGTTCCCCGTAGAATATAATCGTAAATTTATTGCTTCTTGTTAAACGCAAATTTCTTATCCATATGTAGCACAACTCTCCGTCATTTTCTTGTGCATTTGTTTCTTAGTTTCCTATCTAATATTTTTCTACGGATTGTTGTGATGTGTGCTACTAGCTACCCTTCTGTTGCATATTTTTCTGTAATGTTACTTGGATCCTTCATGTTAACTTGTAGTGTAGTAAGATTAATTTATACTAGTTCTCTGTACAGCACATAAATTCGTTCACCACTAGATTTACACATACTTCTATTTCTAGATAATTTCCAAATTTAATTACAGTTATCTAATTTGATTTTTCATTACTTAGTTTCAATTTTCGTTTCTACTAGCTTTAATTATAACTGAATGTGAAATAAAGACAGGACATCAAAAAAGAAATGCTTGATGCTTAAGTTTTTTTAGAGATAAGAGGGACGGAAGAAGCGAGCATTGAAAGGTGAAATAAAAAAGACGTGAGCTTTTGAATATGAATGAATGAGTTAATGTCAAAGTTTACTTTCTGAATTTTTAGATATTTTTATTCTTTTCCTTTTTTCTAAAGTGACATCGTTTGCATGAGACAACTTGATGAAGTGGGCTACTTCTGCTCTTTGTTAATGATAGAGTCATGAGATGAATGTTAATGAAAATGAGATTATACCAATTTTGTGAAAAAACTTTTTATCATAGACAAATATGTTTTTTTATTCGTGACGTAAATTAATCCAATTCATTTCAATTTTTTATAGAAGCCATATATTTCACGAAAAAAAAACAACTTATTTCCTTTAACATTGGTAAATATACAATTATAGTTGTGAAAACTAAGTTTAAAACCCCGATTTCTACGTTCTGAGAAAAAACCGATTTTAGGTACTTTCACAAAAATGTTTGATTGTGAGAAGTAATTGTCATTAAGCGAAAGTATTTAAATAATAATGCGTTGCATTTTCTAAGCCAATGCTTCATAAATTATATGTACTTTTTTCGTACAATTTTGTGCGATGAATATGCGATACGAATATAACAAAACAAAACTATACATGGCTAGAACACTCAAAATGCGAATATAACTGAAGATATTCGGAACAAGTGGGCGACATTTTATGAACGAAAAGTTTTTTAAAGATGGAGATTCAGACGCCCTTCTTGACACGAAAAACAGAAAATGAAGAGGAAGGAGAAGACGACGCAAATGAGTCTATGTTCCAAGTGAATATCTTTTCACGTGCAACTCACGTCTTCTTCCAAACTTTCCTTTTCCCGAATTTGGAGAGTTCTCTTGTCCGACTGGCCCAAAGAAGACACCATTGTCTCACTGAACGGCTTAACAAGTACTCTGTTCTTTTCTCTGGAAAAGCAGTCCTGTCCTTCTGAACGCCTTTCACACGTCGATCATCGTACGGCCATCAGGAAATAATTAGAAGGAACTTTTTCATATAAATAACTGCCAGAATCGAGACCTTTGAGGGGTTCAGAAGACAAGAAGTGTACGTGAATTTTAGGCAAATTTTGAATCAGGAGTAGGATTGTAAAGTAAAATTTCTATTTTATTTCGTGAACAAATGGTATTCCACCAGTTGTCGCGTTCTAGCGGTGAAAAACAAATGCCTTCCATGGGTTTTTTGTAGTCACTCAAATTAGAACTCGATTTTCTCAATACTTCATTTAGGGCACTTGTCTCCCTTATGCTCTAAGCCCCTATTTGTCAAACCACAGGATCAACATTTGTATTTCTGAGTTTTAGAAGTCTGCCGCCTGGGATAGGTATTATCTGCTCACGTGTCTCTTGGCTATCCGGGACAAGCCTCGTCGATCTGCTCGTAGCTGCTCGTAGCTGTCCCGGATAGCCCAGAGACATACTCCGGCCGCGGAAGCCTACGTAATCATTATCTGTTCACATTTTCTTGAGTCCTCATTTCGCTAGATGTGAGTGGTGTAAGGTTTTTTATTTCGACGACCGCACTATTGTATGAAATCTGTGGCTTGGTTTTCGGTAAAAAAAAAATAGTTTCTGTCGCGCGGGAAAGAACATTTCTTGTCATTATATTTTGTCAATAACGCTCATTGCTGTTATTGATTTTTAATTCAACTAATGTCAGTAAAGACATGGGGAAGGTAATCGGGGCTCAAAAAAGGGCACGTATAATACCAGTTCGACTGCCACCTGCAACTCTACCTCTGTGATACGCCTAATTCTGTCCAGAGAATATTTCACTATCCAGACTTAAAGAAATAATTTGGGACGTTTTGTTAATACTTTTATTTAAAAAAAAAAATTTTAAAAAATTTTTAAAAATTTATGGACAACAAGGAAGAATCTCTGGCTTCAATTTTGTAGTTGTAAGAAGACGCCAAAAATCATACTTTCGCAATTTTCAAAATTTTGAAAATTCAGAGTTAACGCGAAAATCGGACCTATGCCAACTTTATAAGTGATTTTACTATATTCTTACAACAAATTTGGAGAAATTTTTGAAAATATTTTGAAAATGTTCGAGGGGCTTACCGGGAGCGGTAGCTCAGTGCATCAACTGATCTCACCGCAGCGACTCTGACCGGGAGGTCCTAGGTTCGAGTCCTGATAGTGGCAGGATTTTTGACACTAGCTTTTCAGCTATGTCGAATTCCGTCGCTGTCTGGAGGAGAATTATAGAGACTGGCTGCTCTGATCGGTAGTTTTCCGTGGTTTCTCCGATCAACACCAGGCGAATGCCGGAGCAGTACCCTACCAAACGGGCCACGGACCGCGCGCAATCTGTCCTTCCTCTTGTCCTATCCTCTCCCCTTACACACACACTTACACGAACATGCACTGCACTACCACATATTCTGGGAGACCGGTCTGGAGCTTAGAGCTTGTCCCGGCTGGGGCGGTGCCCCGTTGGTGGAAGAGTCCTGGTTAGGGGGAAACCCCAGTAGCCGACGGTAGGTCGGCGCCGGATCTCGCCATCCAGCAGGGGAAGATCACCATCTCCCGAGAGAAAAAAACACAACTTGCACTACACTAACTGGACTAATGAGCGAAGCAATTGACGCGCCCGGAAACACGAAAAAATCAATCAATCAATCAATCCGAGGGGCTTCGTGTAAAGTACGCCCAAATTTTAAAGAATATTTTTCAAAATTTCAAAGCTTGAACTAGAGCCAGATGAACAGGGGTTGCTTCAATTTTGAAAAAACTCCTACGCATGATTAAGGAGCTAGTAGTGTTCACAGAAGAACGGTTAAAAAAACACATTGTTCTGTATCAGGGGACCCCAAAACGTACATTTCCGTTGAAATCTCGAAATCGATTTTCCGCAGCATTACATAACTTTCTCTACACTACATTTATTACTCCGTATATACGTATGTATACGAGAAAGTAAAAAGTAATGACTAATTTTTAACTTTCCAGAGGAAAACCGCTCAAAACACCGATGTACAGAGATAACAAACGACGTCAGTAACTAATTTTTCATTTTCAGGAGTTACACCACTATTGAGGTCTACCCATCATTCCTCACGAATCCAGACCACTTTCCACTTCGCTTTCAATTCGTTCCCCAATTTACAGACGGCTCCGACTGAAGCACTTCACGTAACCGTTTCAGCAGACGCGTTAACAAGTCCCTCATTCCTTCTTCCAGCAGGAAGACCTCTGTTCGCCCGGGCGAATCAGGCGGTTTTTATTATCCCGGCGCCCCAGCGTCGTCACAGGAGCGGCAGAAAACGTTGTTGCACGCTTCACGCATATTTCTGTGGGTTGGATACGGCGTGGTCGCTTTGAAGACGCCGCTGTACTTCGTTTAGGCCCCATAACCTCCGCGCTGATTTAGAACCCGCCCGCCATGACACTGCGCAGTCGGCGCTAAGCAACGACGAGTAAAAAAAAGAAGACTGTCGGGAGTAATGAAAACGTACGGCATCGAAATGGCAGACAAACGGAGGAAATATGGAAGTACGGAGAGAAGTTCAGCGTTATGTCTAGTGGGTTTTTTTAGTAATGTACCAGAATAACTTTAGATAGATAGAAATTTATTCTACAATTGGGCAAATGATGCCCGGTGGAAGAATGCAAAATTACAATTACAAATGAAATAATAATATATAAAAAAATAAATATAAACAAACAAATTGACTTTGTCATTTCCTATATATGTAGATGGCATTTACATTCATATACTAAACATTAAAATGCATATACACTAACATATAAATGAATAAACTTACATATTACACAAATACACATACATACAAACATATACGTGTGTATATACATAGAGAGACGAAGGAACCCTCACATACACACCAGTCAGAACTTATTCAGTCATATTCAGAAGAAATGAAATCACTTACTTCACTTCACTTCACTGCACTGCACTGCATATAACTTGATCTAAATAATAATTGTTCAATACTTTTTACTGTAGACTACGCATAATCGCACCTTTCGCTTCACTTCACTTCACGTCACTTCACTTCACTATATGCTTTAATGACACACAAAACCTAGCAGCTGTTGGGTCCAAACAATTTAGTTTTGCCTTTGCGAGTAGATAAAATGGAGTGATTCGGTTAGGGGTTCGAAAAAAAAGGGAATTAAACAAAATATTATTTTTGAAAATTTAAAAAGCTGACTTGACTATAACCCATGCACTGTTAAGATAGACCACTTCCCGTGTAGCAATCGAGAAATATGAGGTGTCATTCGACGCGTCTTGGTCTCGTAATGGGGAACTGATAATTTGTTTTCAGAACCGGCGATAACATTCAAAGAAAGTTATAAAGAAAATTACTTTGCGTGTTTTGGCGCTGCGATCTTAACGGAATTAAATCAACGCCATCTAAATACATGTGTGTAGGTGGCGTTGTTTATACTGCAGTACTCAAAGGCATTTTTCGCTCAATACGCCATAATTTTCTTTCAAAATGTTATCAACATCGATTTTTAAGTGAACAAGTGAAGTTAATTTGAAGAAAAGAGTGAATCGCGTGGCATATTTCGTTTTAAGTTTGATCCATAAATCCTATTATCATATTTTTGAAAATAAACTTGCAAAACCCTCGCACAATTATTAATTTTAAATTTACTAATAAGCAACTTATTATATATAAGTGAATGCGGAGAAAATAAAACTGTGAGTAATATTAGAGAGAGAATGAATACATGTTCGACTTTAGTCTTTTACGTACCAAAGTGAAGAAATACCGATTTTCAAATGAATGTCACCCAGAACTTATTCTTATTGAACTTAACTAAAAAAAAATAAATGTAACTTCATTTTCCGTGCACGTCTTCTAGAATTCAGTGGGAAATACAATTATTCAAATTATCGTTTCCATGTTGTCAGACAGGAAGTATTATTCCGAAGGACAACATAGGAGCCAAAATTTATTGCCTTTTTATCCTTGAAAATATATTTTATTACATGGGAGCTTTTTTTCCCAAAATTTAAGTAGTATATGACTTAGTGTAGGGATCACGGAATTTTGAAAATGTGCACACAATTCACTTTTACCCATAGCACATCATAGGCAGTTTTTATTTGTTTTTTACGTAAAAAAATAAACTAACATCTTATTCTCATAAACATACAATCAGTCGGTTTTTAATATTTGGATATGTTCGCATACGAAATGATTAAAAGAGCAAATGCGGAAGTACAAGTAAGCACATATTAGACTGAGTGTGTGAAGTTTTAATCTCTTCGAAAACTAGGAGAGGAAATCAAGGAAGTAGTAAGCAAATCTGGGGAAGAATCGAATGTAGTTGTAGATTTTGCGTCAGAATTTTCTTTTTTTTTAAATTTTATTTCTACCTATTCAATTTTACAATTTTTCTGGGTTTTTGAAAGGAAGATATAATAAATAACATTTTTGGCAAGATGCCAGAGATTTACATACTAGGTATGACATTTTTGCATGTAGTTGAATAATTAATAAGTATAAAATAAATATATTTTAAATTAAATAATATGTTGAAAAAATAGTTACATGTGTTTGAAAAGATTTGGACATATGTATGTGCGTGTTACAGTTTGAATTTAAGGGGGGGAAATATCTGTCGAAAAACGTGATTTAATGCGAAAAGAATTATAATTAAACCTAGTTCGTATTGTTGAGAAACAGGAGCAGAAGGAAAAGTTTTAATAAATTTATCGGTTAGAAGATTGATATAATTTTTAATTTTGTCTATATGAAGTTCACTGAGAATTTCTTTGTTGGAAATAAACTGGGAATTTCTTTGTTGGAGCTTTTAGTAATTGTCGTAAAAAATTGTGTTGTTTGTATTTTATTTATGTGTGTTGTAAAAACATTGCCCTAAATGGGGCATGCATATGGCTGGACGAATTATTGATTTATATAATAACAGGGCGCAGTCAACGCATAATTTAGAGTGATGATTTAATAAAGAATATGATTTAGAAATTTTATGATGAGTCGAATTGGATATGTTTTGAATACGGTGTTACCATGTCAAACATATACATAATATATATATATATATATATATATATATATATATAGGTGATATAAAAATAGGTGAAATGGGCACAAAATTGGAGGATTTGTTGTTCTACAAAGTGTAAAGATTTTGTCTGGAGTTTTAGAGGGGTTTACTACAATCCTCCAATTTTGTGCCCATTTCACCTATTTTTTTTATTGCAATTCGTAAAGTATTTCGAGCAATTAGGATATTTTTGTGAGTTGTGAATAAAGCAGTTTCATCAGTATATAGGGTAAGTGTTAATAAATGGCGAAGAAGGAATGTCAGATATATATATGTTAAAAAGCAAAGGAGAGAGTGTGGATCCTTGAGGTATTCCTGATGCTGTTGGTCGTTGTGAAGGAAGAGATATATGAATTTTAACAGCAAAAAGATTGTCAGTAAGAAAGTGTTTTAATAGGTTGAATAGATATAACGGTGTGCCAATATCTTGTAGAGAAAACCTTGATGCCATACTTTATCAAATGCTTTAGAGATGTCAAGAAATATACCAATAGTGTGCTCTTTATAATGAAAAGCATTTGCAATTAGTTCCGTAACCCTAAGTAACTGATGAGTTGTTGAGTAGTGAGTTCGAAAGCCAAACTGATAATGTGGAAGAGCTTGTATTGAGTGAATATACTCATTTAATCGTTTCAATAACAATTTTTCAAATATTTTGGATATTGAAGATAATAAAGTAATTGGCCCATAGTTAGGGAGTAAGGTTTTTTTATGCTTCGGTATCTTTAGGATTTAAAAAGGAATTAATTTTTAATTTTAAAGGGTTTTTTGGAAGATAAATTTAATTTTTGAAGGAATTGTAAAATTAGGTGATGATAAATGCTTTTCGATCTTGTCATTAAAACCTTGGTTAATTATTGGATTATTAATAAATGAGTCTTCTAATTGATGAGCTATGAGATTGGATTTACAAGAGTCTGAATATGCATAGTGAGTGCTAAATTTAAGTGATGGGATAGGAATAAATGATTTAGTCAGTTTTTTACAGTAGTCCACACCGATCTACTGTTTGGGTGAATTTGTTCTAAGTAATTTTGATACTTTTCTAATTCGGGTTTATTTATACGAGATTTAATTGTTCGTAATAATTTATTTATTTTACGTTTGATGTCAAGTCTACGTGTTTCTTGTCAAAATCTTCGTAAGTTATGTTTTGATTTGATTAAGATAATTATATTTAGAGGTAATTGTAGTCGACCTGAAATGTATGGTTTATGAAAGACAGTTGATTTTTGATAAGAAAGTATTAATGTCTTAGTAAATATTTCTATGTCATTATAAATTTTTTAATAGTGTTTAAGAGTTTTGGGAATTTATAATTATCATTCATAAATTTTCTATAACTTTACGAATCGATATGTATATCATTTGGTATTGAGTGAGTCTGTAGTAAATGAGATTGAAAAGAGATTATTACCGGAAGATGGTCAGAATCTAATTCCGGGATAGGCGGTTGAAAAATTGGAAAGTGGAAATTTTTTGATATGATAATGTCTAGAATGTCGGGAAGAATATTATCATGGGGGTATCATGGTGATATTATTATTATATTATTAAATATTGTATTTTGTATTATTATATTATTATATTATTAAATTGTTATATTATTATATTGTTATATTATTATATTATAATATTATAATATTATTATGTTATTATATTATTATATTATTATATTATTATATTATTATATTATTATATTATTATATTATTATATTATTATATTATTATATTATTATATTATTATATTATATTTTCAGGTTGATATTGTTCCATATTCCCATAATAATGGGATCCCACAAGGTTCGATCTTAGGACCTATTCTCTCTTGTACGTAACCGATATGCCCTGATCTATTAAAAATGGAAGAACAGTTTTGTTTGCCGATGACACGAATGTTCTTTGCAATAAAGAAACAATAAATAGTACAATTTCAGAAGTTAAAAATTGGTTTTGTAATAACAAATTAATAATTAACGAAGGAAAAACTGTCTCAATCAAATTTGGCGTTTCAAATCGGCAATCGTAGGCTCCATTGGAAATGAACAAAATGCAATTAGCTGATGTTACGGTAACAAAATTTCTAGGTCTCTCAATTCAATCAAACCTCAAATGGAATGTACATATAACAGAATTAAACACTAAATTAAGCTCATTATGTTATGCATTCAGAATTCTTTCAAAATCTGTCAGCCCTCATGTAGCTTGTTGCGTGTATTTTGCAAATGTACATTCCCGCCTGAGATATGGCATAATATTCTGAAGAAGCTCATCCTATAGTGCCCAGACATTTAGATTGCAAAAGAAAATTATCCGAATAATGAAAAAATCCCATCCACGTGATCCCTGCAAGCCTCTTTTCATTGAGCTTGGAATCTTACCATTGCCTTGCCTATGTATTTACGAATCTGTAGTATATGTCAAAACTGACGTACTTAACGGTGGGAACATATTTGCATGTAATATCGATATTTATAGTTACAACACACGACGTAGAAATCATGTTCATCAAGTGTCAGTGTCAACAGTTCACTACAAGAAATTCACATAAAATACATGTACGTTACTTTACAACGCATTGCCAGATGAAATTAAAGAAAAATGGTACACAAATTTAAGTGAAAAGTAAAATCTTTTCTGGTGCATAAACGTTTGTATACAATTAGAGACTATACTGATCGTCTAAAAGAAAAATAATGCTTACTTAAACTAAACAACGATATAGTATAATGAATTAGTTTACATTTCTATTGTATAGTTTTTTAAAAAAGACAATATGCCTGTAACAAGTAATGTACTTCAAGTTCCGGGTCAATGATCCCCATCTCAATCGGGATTTTGTTAAGTTTCCCTGATCCAATGAGCAAATGCTGAGATGGACCCTTCATTTGCTTCTGGATATAAATGTTGCTTCACTATGCGCACGATTTGTTGAGCATTCCTTTTGCTTGTAGTGGTAGTGGAGCTTAGGGTGAGTTTCTATTTTACTAGCAATACTGAAAAATCAAATCTTCAGTTCACTTACCGTTACGAATAAGTTTTCTATAACTCGGAAACGAAAATATCTAGTTTTTGAAATGTTAATCTCTGGCTTTTTAAATTTTTTTATTATTATATTATTATTATTATTATTACTACTATTATTGTTTCATCTTTCAACTATTAATACTTAAATTGTTGGGGAGGGATTCTGAAATTCAAGGAAGCGTGCGCAGATGATTTTCTCCCCCATACCTCGCATTCAGATTTTACGGTTTTTAACTAAATAAATATCTAAATAAACAGTAATAAATTTGAGTTCAGTGAAGCTCGTCCCCCAAGAACTTTCTCACAATGCGTCAAATGTCCAGTATCACCGACTTCTGAATTTTTGTTAAACAGCTTTCTAATTGAAGGATTTCTAAGTGTTTCTCCGCTCTTTTAGAATTTAATCCTGTGGCCAAAATGATGAGTCTAACTTAAATGTTACTTTACATAATAACTTTCTTGACTTTCCTCATCTTCTTTACTTCATCTGCCAGATCGTTGTACATAATGTGCGTTCAGGCGATCAAGGTAGAATCCCTTATTATTATTATTATTATTATTATTATTATTATTATTATTATTATTATTATTATCATCATCATCATCATCATCTTTGTTTTCTCAGAAAGCATTGAGAACCATTCATCTATTCATACGACTTCGGCTCTCGCAAATGCAACTGGTTATGACGGATCTGAGGAAAGACGAAGAAGAAATTCTTTGTCAGTCGTTCAATTTAAGAATTTTCACACAATATGTAGGATTAAAGCTTTTTGGATGGTTATGCAGACTCCTTTTGATAATCCAACTTTTTGTAAGACCTGAAGCAAATCGGTCCGTCACCACTCCTGTGGCTGAAATGATTATTGGCACTATTTCAACCTTACTCAGTTGCCAAGCATATTGGATTTCGCTACCGAGTTCTGTTGTTTAGAAATCTTGTCTGATTCTGTCTTATTTAAATTGGTTGTTAGTGTCAGCAAATATCTATGATTATTGCATACTTTTCTATTTTATTGATAAATACAAGGTTTGCGCGATTATAATCCACAGTTTTATCAGTGACAATAGGCCTATACCCGTAGAGTACTATTTGACTGTTTTCTACAACTGGTGAACGTGGGCATTCGCAAAATGGTGGAAGGTTTTCAATAAGCCTATAATTTGATTACCTATGGATTATTTTAGCTACTTGATTGTGCCTCCCTAGATATGCAGTGTTGGCAAGAACTGGGCATCCTGCAGTCATGTGGTCGATGGTCTTATTCGGTTGATTACACATTCTAAGACATTATTATTATTATTATTATTATTATTATTATTATTACTCAGGTTGTGTACAGGGCTTTGCATCTGCGAAATAATGTTATTTTACATTACTTGTAATTGTACAACCTGTAATAAAGAATAATAATTTATTATTATTTTCTTCCTGACTCACAGCAATTGAGTTCCGGCAGTACATGAAAGTCCACAGCAGGTTGCACCCAGCTTCCTAAGGTGTACAATCGGTGATCTGATTGGTTCTACAACACCTTGCGCAAAATGATCGCCGTACCACACAGCACAATATACTGAATTTCGTAGTGCTTACTGCAGTCTGAAATCATAGTCAAGTGTTTCGTAAGATCTTTAGGAATTGAGCCGAGGGCACCTATTATTACTGGCACAATCTCTGTTCTAACATTCCGCTTTCGACTGGCCTCGATTGCAAGATCTTTATATTTATTATTGATTGATTGATTTTGCTTGTGTTTCCGGGCGCGTCAACTGCTTTGGTCATTAGTCCCGTTAGTGTAGTACATGTTTTTTTCAGGAGATGGCGGTGATGTTTTGGAAGGCGAGATCCGGCGCCGACCTACCGTCGGCTAGTGGGGTTTCCCCCTAACCAGGACTCTTCTGCCAGCGGGGCACCGCTCCAGCCGGGACAAGCTCTAAGCTCCCGACCGGTCTCCCGGAATATGTGGTAGTGTAGTGCATGTTAGTGTAAGTGTGCGTGTAAGGGGAGAGGATAGGACAAGGAAGAGGAAGGACAGATCGCGCGCGGTTCGTGGCCCGTTTGGTAGGCATTCACCTGGTGTTGATCAGAAAAACCACGGAAAACTACCGATCAGTGCAGCCGGCCGCTAGAATTCTCCTCCAGACAACGACTGAATTCGACCCAGCTGTAAAGCTAGTGTCGAAAATCCTGCCGCCGTCAGGACTCGAACCTAGGACCTCCCGGTCAGAGGCGCTGCAGTGACATCAGTTAATGCACTGAGCTACCGCTCCCGGTTTATATTTATTATTATTATTATTATTATTATTATTATTATTTATTATTATTATTATTATTATTACTACTACTACTACTACTACTATTACTATTACTATTATTATTATTGTTATTATTGTTGTTGATGTTATTTTAACCTCTATTGACTTAGGAACTCCGCTCGTCCGATTGGAACATCCGTCCCTCCCCCCAAAGCCGGCAGCGAGTGTCTTCCAGCTCTTTCACACCATCGTCGTCGCCTTCATCACCTCCTCGGCTACACACCGCGCTCACACGCCCAGCCGTTTTCGCTCCGCGCGGCCTCCGTCGCGTTTGAAGGCACCGCGCGTCGCGCTTTAAGACGTCATAACCTCCCCGCTGATTTAAGCCTCCGCCCGCCTCCACCCCACCCGCACCCCCGCCCGCCCGCGCCGCCTACGCCGCCACCGTCGCACAAGAAACAAATAAGAATCGCGCCGCGCACGCCGCTCGTAAGTGTTTGTTTTTAAACCTTTCGCATGTAAATGTGTATTTACAGCTCGGCGCGTTAAATTGTGAAGGTAATTTCTCCCTAGTCGTAAAATTATGCAAATGGAGGACTCTCTTAGAAAATCGAAAAAAAGTTCTTTTTTTTCTGGTTATTTTCTTTTTCCTGTCTCCGCCGCCGCTTTTTTTGTTTTGTTTATTTTCTTTGTTTGCGACACATCGTACGTCGAGCCGGCGATGTCACCGGGATATGAAGGATCGTCGCCTATAACAGTTTCTTTACGCCGTATATGTAGGCGCGCTATAAAAATATTTGTTCAAGATATTTGTCAAAATTGTTTAAGAGAACCCTATATTCAAGACGTCGGTCGGAGCGACGAATTTATCTCGGAAGAGGTGTTGATAATTTGTGTAAATGGGGAGTAATCTTGCGGGCCGACTAGGGTCGTCGCCACGATCAAATATTATAAATCGTTTGGTGTGGGGCAGCCGTGTCATCCGGGGACACCGGCGTTTGAGGGGGCTTTGCATATGGAGGAGATGGTCCTCGGTGTCCTAATGACGACCGCTCTAGAACGCGGCGACGCGCCTGCCACAGGGGGGTCCGAAAATCTTGCTGGCGTGGCTGTCTTCGTTTCTCGCCTAAAGAGATGGGATTAGTGATGCAAAAGTTTATCAGAACATAGATACTTCGATACATCACCAAAAGACTTTTGATGTCGGAGAAAACATAGATTTTAAAATATTGATGTTTGAAATGTGATAAAACATTTGAAAGAAAAATGTCCAGGTCCTAATGTGATACATAACACATTATAGTTTGATATATACATGATCATTATACATGATACATATTAGTTTAAAGCACATTCTGCATGATATTTAACTGTTATCGTAATTTTCTAATCAATGTTCCATGTAGGCAAGGTTCAGTTTAACGGTATTAACACGTACAAAATAATAAAAAATATAATAACACAAGAGAAATGTTTTCGTGTAGCAAGCGGCTTTGTATCGGCTGTGGATCGACAATAGTGATCATCGTCAATAACGGTAGATTGTAAGCAATCCACAAAAATAATAGATACTGGAAATTTTATTTATATCATGAGAATTTTTTGAACACAACATTGTTCCTGTATATATATATATATATATATATATATATATATATATATATATAGAGAGAGAGAGAGAGAGAGAGAGAGAGAGAAAAAACTGAAAAAACATCGATGTTATAATATCGTTGATTCGGCTCGAAATTATCAATGTTTAAAAAAAACATCGATGTTTTTTTTTCCCATCCCAAGTGGGGTGCATGCTGAAATAAATTTAGTAATAAGTAAAGAGAGAGTTGCATAGAGGTTAGGACACACAATTACTAACCTGAGCAATCCGAATTCAAATCCCATCGTGGTTGAGAATTTTTATCCTGGCAGAGTCTGTTCAGGGCGGTCCTAAGGTTCACTCATCCTTCTTTCTACATGAGTATCTCTATTTTCTGGCTTCGTTAACAGTAAATATTGGGTAAAACATATCCAGATGAATCATGAAGTTGCCAGGTCATCTTCCGGAGTCATAACAATGCTATTTAGACACCCGTAGTATTAATTGTACAGAGGGCCGTGGAAACGGGCCGAAACCAGAAAAGGATGAAGGAGAGGATTCCTAACATCCTATAAACATACTCAACTTAAACCTCCAAGTACAAGGGTAAATATATAAATAAACCAATAAACAAATAAGTTAACTAACAAATAATTAAATGAACACAATAGTGGGCAAGAGGGAATGTATCCGCCAAGTGCATTTGTGACGTCCGAAAAAAAGTATTTGTGACGCTGTTTGATTTCAGGTTCTGAGGAGCCACAGACTGGAAGGAAAATGCGTGACGTCCGCGCCAGGAAATAAATAGTTTCAAAAAGTCTGGTAGATTAGCAAGTACTCAGCTACTGACGGCAGGTTTTCTCCCTTCAGGGTTTTTTCCCTCAGCCGTACTTTATGCGACTTTGATGCGATGGAGAGACCATTTAGGGTATAATCAGAATTCGAACCTAATTAAAACGAATAGTGTGCGACGTGTGGGGAGGAAGTAATTTTTTCCCAGGTTTTCTAGAGCTCTGAAATTTCTACCATTCACAACTATCATCTACCACTTAGAGGTTTGGTTTAGAAAGAAATTTAAGTGTTCTAGTCAACGAAATTTCATGATTTTTTTCTTTAAATGAAAGGTAGTGGTGGTGTTATCACTTCTTCTTATTAACGGGTTTTATTGTAAAATCATTACATTTTAATATTAAAATTAATAGAATGAACTATCTGACGTCATTAGTTCACTTCGTCAATATAAATATTCCACTCAGTTCAGTTGTAGATATCCGTACTATTCTTGCATCATAAGCTTATAGTTGGCGAAGCAAAAATAGCGAGTTTATCAAGTTTTACGATTGAATGTTTTTAAATGCAAAGTTTAGTGAGACGTATTTATAAACGCAATACCAAGCAATTTGACACAAGTTTTCGTTTACACAAAAATATATGTTTATAATTACATGCACCGTATTACGTTTTAAATTAAGGATACATATCCAGATCTTGGTAAATATAAATCGTTTCAATTGAATTTTAAGAAACCTTGTGTTCACTGTGAATAGTGATTCTAATGCTATGTTTTTTAAACCTCCCTTGTTTTATTACTCATCCAGAATAATTTCTGACGGCTTTGAAAAAAATATTTTTGAGATTTTCGTTTTTCCTTATGCGTGCGTTTGTAATATTTTGCTGTTGTCAGATTTCTACAGTTGTTTTGTTTGTGCGGATTGAGCTAAATACGTAATTGAATTAGGAATGTAGGTGGTAACGAGCGGTGTTGTCAACATTTGATAATATGAAATGTTCGTGTTAGAAACTATTTGCACCGGAAAACCGATATGATTTCATACGATCGTACGGCTGAGAAATAATTAACCCTCCACTTCTTCTGCATGTCTACAGTAAAATGAGAAAGAAAAAATGTGGGCAGACCATGAAGCTGCATTAATGCCTAAAAGCAAAGCAAGGGTCTTATCTCAATATTTGCTCAATAGCCCAGAGGAAGTGAGAAACATAAACTGACCGAGATAGAGTAATTGCCCAAGAAGCTGATTACAATACCTTGTGTGACACGCATGTTTTGTGTTCAATAACTGTACAATCAAAAATCTAATGAAAGCATTGATATTTTTATTAAAATAATTAATAAAATAGTTAACTACGTAGAGAAGAGAAATTCAGTGAATTAGCCAGTGGGCTTTACTTTCTTTCGTGTAATCGTGTGTGACTATTACGAAGGTTATTAAATAAGTATCTTTATTCAATATTTATTGTTGATTAAAATAACCAAACACAATTTACAACGAAACAATTTTTCTACATAAGTACATAGCTTTCCAATGTACTAGGTCTACTTCAGTACCAGCTTTCGTAACTGTTACGTGAAATGACAGTTATTTCGTTTATCCTGTTATTGGCTGTTATCGGTTGAGATGCATAGAACTGCAACCTACTGGGCCTAATCCGAACTACTACAAGCTTTTCTGGCAACCATTTTGTACGATAGCAGCTTCACTGCAGCTAATCAATGAAGATTTGCCGGTGTTCTAATTAAATTCATTACTACATAATTCATCATTATTACACACCATGTGCCACAATAGTTTTATATTTATTGTATACACTACAACAAGATGTTTGTCCTTTAAATTAAGTCCGTCCAATATGTTAACTTATTTCTGTCCCATTGTTGCTTATGTGTTTATCAACTAATATTTCCCTAAGTCCAATAAAACAAAATGAGTTACGGTCAAATAACTCACATTATAGTACTTAATATTCGATAGTCATTAACACTAGCTATAGGTAAGCAAAAACATTGTTTCTCCTCATTATTTTTGGCACTCGTCACTTCACTAAGCACAAGTTGCATATTTGAAAGAATATTCGCAATCTGAACCCGAATCACTTTCTTTTAAGAAATATTCTATACACATTCGCTACACATTATATGAATTACTATTCATCCTTGGCAGTTCATCCAGTCTCGTTCATATCTGCTGCTTCTCTGTCCAAACATGTTAGGGAAAGTAGTGCAAGGAACATAATAATAAAATAATAATAATAATAATAATAATAATAATAATAATAATAATAATAATAATAATGACTTTATTTATGTGAGGACTGGCCATCAGGCCGCTCTTCCGCCTAACCACGTAATACATAAATTTATAGATAAGAATTGAATTAATAGATACATTTAGTAAATAAAAACAAGTAAATAAAAATTTAGTAATAAGTGGTAATACAACTTACAGATGTCATGCCCTGGGCTCACAAACGTGACAAGAATACAACGTCCCAGCATTTGCCTTAAGCGACCGGGGGAAACCAGGGAAAACAAAGGAAGTGTGCATGCTCTTCAACATTGAGCAACAAAAAAAATATAATTAAGATAATTTTAAAAACAAAACAAACATTACTGACTCAGGAAAACTCCAAAGGTTTGCCTGAAAATATAAATTCTAAGAGATATTAATTTAGCAATACGTATCAAATGTTGAAAAAAATCTAAAATACATTCATGAATCATAAAAGCAATATGAGAAATGCACACAACCACCCGGCTGTGACGACGGCTTAGGGCCGATTTTAGATTTCAACATCATGTACCAAGGGAAAAGACGCATTCAGTCAGAGCCATGACAAAGTTAGATAATAATGAATTAGAAAAATACTGGTAGATAATACAAAAAAAACCTTTTAACCCTATAATATACTTAATTTAGACTAATTATACTATTGTTAATTAAATTAAGAACTAACTTAAGAAAACAAAAAAAAGAACAAAACTGTTAAAAGCCCTATAAAATTTACATTTAACTTACAATTTTGAACTCACTTAAGAACTAACTAAGAAAATACAAGAAATGGAGAAAACTGTTAAAAAGCGATATAAAATTACATTTACCTTACAATTCTAAACACATTTAGTACACACTTTCACATCATACAATATCAGCTCAGAAAATAGTATTTAAATGTTTTTGAATGATCGCAAACTTTACATTTCCTAACATTTACTGGAAGGCTATTCCACTCCTAGTCGTCGCTACTAAGTAAGATTTATTGTAAAAGTTAGTGTTGCTTTTTGAATATTGCATAGCAAAGATTTCTCGAATCTTCTTGTTTTAAGATAAGAATTTTATGAGAGAGGTAAGTAGGTACACCCGTATTTAATATTTTGTAGAAAAGACACAAACTATGAAACATGCGTCGAGCTTTCAAGTTTAGTATGTTATTAGCTTTGTAGTATCCGATATGTGATCATACTTTCTGATATTATATTGAAACCTAACACACGCATTTTGAACTTTTTGGGAGGCGTCAGCAGTTGATTTCTTTACATTACCGTACACAATGTCACCGTAATCAGCAGAGGAAGTAAGAGGGATTTACTAGTAGTTCTTGGTTTTGGGTGGAAGGCATTTGTAAGCACATTTGAGTGAGTACATTAAAGCATACACTTTGCGGCAAGTTTCCGAACATGAGGTTCCCAATTTAGGAATTTGTCGATGGTCAGACTGAGATTTTTACTTGAGCATAGGGGAACAGCAGTGTTATCCAGTACGATATGAGGAATATTTAGATTTTAAGTGCTTTATGGGACCAACAAGAGCCAATTATAATTGATTGAGATTTTAATGGATTTAGCTTAGGCCGTTTCTCAGTGACCATTCATGTAAAGAGGCTAAATCCTGATTTGTTTTACTTATTAACTGAGCCACTTCCGAAGGTTTCCCACTGACGTAGATCTGGAGGCCATCTGCGTACATATGATGATTGCATCTTGATAGCACTGACGGTATATCATTTACATAGATAAGGAGAAAGTGGACCAAGTACGGAGCCCTGTGGCACTCCACGTGAAACTGGTTTAGGTGACGAGAAAGTGTTTTCACAACTACGACCTGTTGTCTATTACTAAAATAACTTGAAATCCACGATAAGGTAGAATCAGAAAAACCGAGACATTTACATTTTGCAGAAGCACGTCATGGTCTACTGAATCAAAGGCCTTGCTAAAATCTAAAAGCGTTAGTGTTGTTATATTGCCTTCATCCAGAGATTGACGAATGTCTTCGATGACTCGTAGCAAAGCCGTTTGCGTACTTCTACCCTCCCTAAAACCAGATTGAAAATTATTGAGAGCATCATTTATGGTGAGATACTTGTTTATATGTTGACGTACAACTTTTTCGAGGACTTTTGGATAATGTTGGTAATATGCTGATAGGTCGATAATCACAAGGATTTAACGAATTTAAACATTTCGAGGACGAATGTGCTTGTTTCCACAATTGGGGAAAATATCCGGTTGTTAAAGAAAAGTTTATTATGTGAGTAAGCGCTGGAAGAGCATCTTTAATACCAATTTTAATTGCTTGCCGTTATATCATCCGGGGCCTTTTGAATTTGGAGAAAGAAAAACTCGAACCTAGGACCTCCCGGTAAGTAGCGTTGCGAATTTGATTTTAGTGCCTTCACAATTTTTTCGACTTCTTGGCAGTCAACATTGTTGAAATAGAAACTATCGTCACAGGGGTGCGAGGTGCATGTGATTCCAGAGAGTAAAGGAAGTAAGAATTCCAGAAGTAAAGGAACCGCCGTAATGTTGCTGCACGAGCTTTACGGAGCAGTCAGGACTCGAACCTAGGACCTCCCGGTAAGTAGCGTTGCAGTGACATCAGTTGATGCACTGAGCTACCGCTTCCGGTTTTAGGCTATCGACGTGGGTAACGCTGGAACCTAAACAATCTGACGGGTAGTATAAGTTTCCCGCCGGGCTTTCAAGTGGGATCTGCAGTATTTCGAAAAGCATTCTTCTCCCGATCCTGCCCAAAGGTCGACACGCCATTGGCCCAACTAGTGGGTAACCGGGCACACCCGTCTACCAGCAGCTTAGCATCGCCTTCTTACTGCCTGCGCCTTCAAGCTAACGACGTGAGCGGCGCCGCGAGACTCAGGGTCCGGGTGGTCGTCTACGACACTCCACCGAAAAATGACAACCTACACCTTCCTGATTTCTGAAGATGGCGGTGATCTTCCCCCGCTGGATGGCAGATCCGGCACCAACCTACCGTCGGCTAGTGGGGTTTCCCCCTAACCAGGACTCTCCCACCAGCGGGGCACCGCCCCACCCGGGCCGGTGTTGATCGGAGAAACCACGGAAAACTACCGATCAGAGCAGCCGGCCTCTAGGATTCTCCTCCAGACAGCGACTGAATTCGACCTAGCTGAAAAGCGAGTGTCGGAAACACTACCGCCGTGGGGAGTGGGAACCTAGGACCTCCCGGTCAGAGGCGCTGCCGTGACATCAGTTGATGCACTGAGCTACTCCTACCCGTCCCCCTGCGGAGAGACTCACGTTGCAGCAGATGCAACAACGTTGACGCAGGGCTGTCGCACCGATGGCAGCTTTCGAGCCACCCTGTGCCCACATCCTGGAGCAAAGTGTCGCGTCGCCAGCCACCGGTGTCACCGCAGGCCCAGACGCCGCTGACGTCACTCTCCGAGTGCCAAATTTGACCGCGGACCGTCCAGACTCCCGCAAACGAGCTCTCCATTCATGAACGACGATGGACGAGAGAAATTTGCGGTTTCTGTGAGCCCCGCATGCTAACGAGGTTCCACGAATCGATCGATCGATTTCTCCCTCGTTAATCGAAGCGATATCAATTGAACTTGTCTTTGCTCCGTTATAAAGTACCTCGTCCCGTGAGAGGGAGCTGTTTGTAATCTCGGAGAGAATTTCCGGGCGGTGCGAGAATGAACCGCTTCTGACCAGAAATGGTGGAACGTGGGGGGACTGAGGAGAAAGTGGGCATATTTGGGGTGGTCGATGATTGGTTTTCGAACACGAGAAGAGTGCGATTCATGAAAAACCTGGTTTTGTAATAAACAGATCAGTGATCTTTCAATGTCTTCTTTTTACCTGGAGGTCGAATTGCAGTAGTCTGTGTTCTTTTTTTTATGTTTCTTCTTCTTCAACTATTTGAAGCTGTTTATGCGTTTTCTCAGGTGCTGTTTCTTAAGTGTTTATGTAGACGTTTTATCTATACGAATTAGTTTATTTTTTAATTATTTTTGAAACATTTCCAATAATTTACTTTCTTTCCTTAGTGTTCTTTTCGTTTCAATCGCATCTAACAGTAACTATAACCTTTCTACCCTTGCCAGAGTAAATGATATAAGTTATTCAGAAATCATAATTCAAGAATAATTCTAGGAGAGAGCAGTATCAAAATGAGTATCATGTTCACCTGCTAAAAGATGAATTTAATGTTTTCATGTTTTTTGGTTTTGAAACAACATAAGTAAGTGATAACAAAAAATTAAAATCATTAGATCTGTGATCTTCCATAAACCTTCTTTGTATTCTTCTTTTTCTTCATCTTCTTTGATCCTTGAGCCAAAGAGAGATTTACAGCAGAATTCTTTAAACCTTCCCTGTTCCTGTCTACATTTTCCTCGTTCTACTCTTTGGCGATTTTGTAGTCCCCGTCATTCACAATGAGTTAATGTTTCATTGCTTGGTATTCCACATATACTCAGCTAATCGTTTTAATAATTTTCGTCTGTGAGTAATTAATTTATTTTTGACAAATTTACGACGGTTTTCCTTCTCTGCACGTTCACATATTCTGAACACTTGCGGACAGTTGAAATGCGCTAGAACAATAACTAATACTAATACTACCTTCAATCGGTGGTAACTTTAAGTAATCAAGGAAACTTCCTTAATCACAGTTTAGTGAAATTTAAAATGTGAAATAACTGATGCGTATTTCTGTGTTGCAACGACGCAAATGCAATTTGTACTACCTTCATCAAACACACTCTTACCGATTCATCTGGCTGACATTTATTTATTTTATTTATTTATTACGTCAAAAAACAGTTAAAACTACGTATGACGTGCTATGGGGAAAAGTGAATTGTGTGCACATTTTCAAAATTTTGTGATCCCACACTAAGTCATATACTACTTAAATTTTGAAAAAAAAACTCCCATGTCATAGAATCTATTTTCAAGGATAAAAAGGCAATACATTTTGGTGCTTATCCATGTTGTCCTTTGGAATAATATTTCCTGCCGCAACAACATGGAAACGATAATTTGAATAATTGTATTTCCCACTTAATTCTAGAAGACGTGCACAGAAAATGAAGTTACATTTATGTCCAGAAGGAAAACAAAGGGCCATCTCAGCATTTGCTCAATGGATCAGGGAAACTGGACAAAAACCTGATCGAGAAGGGGGTCATTGACCCGGAGGCTGCAATACAATACTTGTTACAGGTTGTTTATACACATTTATACAGTTCAAATGGTAAATAATGCATTATGTATCATTGTTAAAATTAATGTTACTTTTCTTGTGATGCTCAGTATAGTCTCTAATTGTATAGAAACAGTTATGCAGCAGAAACGATTTCACATGAGATTTAAAGTTTTCTATCGAATTTATTCGTTTAACGTCATCTGGCAAAGTGTAGTAAAATATTGTACATGTATTGTATGTGAATTGTTTGTAATGAGCTGTTGTTACTGTCACCTGATGAATATGCTTTCTACGTCGAGTGTTATAATAATAAACTTCGGCATTTTCTGAAAAAATATTCCCGCCCTTAAGCAAGTCATTTTTGACAAAAACCACTGATTCGTAAATGAACAGACAAGGTAATGGTAAAATTCCTAGATTAATGAAGAGAGGCTTACAAGAATCACGTGGGTGGGATTTTGTTATTATTCGTACAATTCGTTTTTGTAATCTAAAAGTCTGAAAGCTATAAGATGTATTTCCCCAGAATATTATGCCATCTCTGCAGTGCCTCTGACCGGGAGATCTTAGAGATCTTAGAGAGTGTTGATAGTGGCAGGATTTTCGGTACCAGCTAGATAGCTGCGCAGATCGAAATCAGCTGCTGTTTGGAGGAGAGTTCTAGCGGTCAACTGCTCGATGCGGTTGTTTTCCATGGTTTCTCCGTTCAATACCAGGTGAGTGCCGGAGCACTTCCTTAACAAACGACCGGAAGCGGTAGCTCAGTGCCTCAACTGATGTCACTGCAACGCCGTTGATCGGGAGGTCCTAGGTTCGAGTCCCGACAGCGGCAGGATTTTCAACACTAGCTTTTCAGCTAGGTCGAATTCAGTCGCTGGAGGAGAATTCTAGCGGCTGGCTGCACTGATTGGTAGTTTTCCGTGGTTATTCCGATCACTAGGTGAATGTCGGAGCAGTACCAAACGGACCAAGGACCGCGCGCGATCTTTCCTTCTTTTTCGTTGTCCTATCCTCTCCCCTTACGCACACACACTAACATGCACTACACTACCACATATTTCGGGAGAACGCCCTGGAGCTTAGAGCTTGTTCCGGCTGGTGCGCTGCCCCGCTGGTGGGAGAGTCCTGGTTGGGGGAGACCCCACAAGCCGACGGTAGGTCCGCGCCG
This sequence comes from Teleogryllus oceanicus, assembly GCA_964035755.1. Lineage (NCBI taxonomy): Eukaryota > Metazoa > Arthropoda > Insecta > Orthoptera > Gryllidae > Teleogryllus > Teleogryllus oceanicus. The sequence goes on from CAXIVR010000013.1 coordinate 63,561,211, forward strand.
AATCTCACCATCCAGCGGGGGAAGATCACCGCCATCTCCCAAGAAAAACATGCACTTTACGTACGAAGCTAATGAAGCAGTTGACGCGCCTGGAAACACGAAAAAATTAATGAATGAATCCTAACAAACAGACCACGGACAGCGCGCAACTTTCCTTCCTCTTCCTTGCTCTATCCTCACCACTTAGACACACACACACACACACACACACACACTTATACCACTCTACCACATATGTCGGGAGCCTACAGCATGTCCTGGCTGGGGCGGTGCCGCGCTGGTGGGAGATACCTTATTAGGGAGTACCCTGCAAGACAACGTGTACGTTTGCATCGGATTTCGCCAGCCAATGAAGTGAGATCACGTCCCCTCCTGCGCTAAAACGTGCACCACACTTACGAGACTAACGACCTTTAGGAGTTGGCGCTCTCGGAGACACTAAACAAGCATTCAAAGTAACCAGCCAAATATTTTTTTTAATAGGTAATTATTACATACAAATTAGAGAACGTGATGCAAAGTGGCTAGGCCGAAGGCCTTTAAGCCATTACAATACCTCCATTGTACCGCGTTTTAACCTTTCGTATTCTGGTAATTACCCCAAATGCATTGCATTTCCAATTTCATCGCATCAATGCCGCGGAAAAGAGACCATAAGGTACGGCTGAGGAAAAAAACGATTTTTGTTTTTAAACAATTTATTAATTTGGCGCGGACGTCAGGCATTCTCTTTCCAGTGTTTGGCCTCCTCAGCACCTGAAAACAAACAGCACCACAGAAGATCGTCCGCACCAACGCCTCTGCCCTTACAATTCCGATTCCCACTTCCCTTCGCCCCCTAATGTGTTTTATTTTAACCGTTTCCTTTTATTTTATTTTATTTATTTCAATTATTTTAAGTTAATTTATTTTTATTGACTTATTTATCTACTTATACTTAACAATTGACTACAACTTATGACTTTTTTCGTGCTGTTTACTAACCTAACATAACTTACTGACTAACTTCATTATTGTTAGTTTATTGACTTATTATTTATTTCTCTCCAGTCTAGGCTCTACTCGTACTAACCAGAGCCAGCCAAATAACTGAGTGTGCAACAGCATGAGGATTGAAGAGACGCAACATACACACGAATTCTCCGAAACATCTAGAGAATAATGCTTCTGGTTCAAAAATGAAATGTTGTCCTAGTCCTATCCTCCCCGTTGCTTGCATATCTTATACTTAGGTGCACTACAATCATACACATGTTGGGGGTTCATTGGGGATGTCAGAGCTTGTCTTCGCTGGGTTGGTGCCTCGCTGGGGTGGCGTCCCTCAACCAGTGGGGAGAATCACCGAAATCTTCAGTCATAAAAACATTCACTGCAGTGTAGGAAGTGACCACAGGAGTGAGAAAAATGAATAAACAATGATTCAAGTGGTGCACATTGAAAATATAAAAAAAGTTTGTAGAAGATAAAAATGAAGGAAGAAAAAAATTGTAGTAACGAAAAATCGCAGAAAATACCAAAATTTTTCAATTATAAATCCGGGAGGTTCTAGATTCGAGTCCCGACGGTGGCAGGAATTTCCACAGCTAGGTTGAATTAAGTCTCTGTCTGAAGAAGAATTCTAGGGCTGGCTGCTCTGATCGGTAATTTTTCGTGATTTCTCCTATCAACACCACGCGTATACTGCAGCAGTGCCCTAACAAACGGGACCGCACGCGATCTTTCCTACCTCTTCCTTGTCCTGTTCTTACCACTTACTCACTCACTTTACATGCCATACACTATCACACATCCGGCAGACCGGTTCCAAGCTGAGAGTTTGTCCCGGCTGGGGCTATGCCTCGCCGAAACAAGCTCTTAGCTCCAAAGCGCTGGTGACAGATATCTGATTGGAAGAACTCCGTTAACTGACAGGGAGGTCGGTGCCGGTTCTCAACATCCAGCGGGGGAATATCATCGCCACCTACAGAAAAGACAGGCACTACACTTACAGGATTAATGACTTTAGAAGTTGGTGCACCCGGAATCGTCAGTCAGTGAAGATGAAAGAGAGAAATATTTAAAAAATGAAAGAAAATGGTGGAAGAATGAAGAAGGAGGAAGGGAAGATGAAAAAAGGTAAACGTTAATAACAAAAAAAAGCGATAAATCCCAAATTGTTTCGAACTTCAAAGCCCTTGCCTGCTACCAGCGCCCCACCCGCCATGCCTACTTCCCCTCCGTTTTTCGCCTTAATGCCATACCCTTACGATTCTAATGACCTTAGCAGTTGAAGCGACCGGAATAATCAATCAGTCAAGATGAAAGTGATGAATATTAAAAAGATGAAAGAAAAGATTGGAAAAAGTAAGAAAAAGGAAACTGGAGGTGGAAGGAATGATAAAAAATGTAAATGGTAATAACGAAAAGTCGCAAAAAATTCCAAATTGTTTGGAACCTGGAAGTCCTTGCATGCTACCAGCGACCCATTCACTCACACACACACACACACGCGCGCGCGCGCGCGAGCGACCACGCACGCACGCACACAAACACAAACATACCTAGTCCCCCTCCGGGTTTTGCCATTATGCACTATTTTTACAGTACTAATGACCTTAGCAGTTGACGCGCCCGTAATAATCAGTCAGTCAAGATGAAACTGATGAATATTAAATAGATTAAAGAAAAATTTGGAGAAATCAGAAAAAAAATTGGAAGATAAAGGGAATATAAAAAAGGTAGATTTTATAACGAAAAATTATCTGGAGCGGTTGCTCAGTGCATCAACTGATGTCACTGAAGCGCCTCTGACCGGGGGCCCTAGATTCCAGACCTGGCGGCGGCAGGATTTTCGACACTAGCTGTTCAGCTAGGTCGAATTCAGTCGCTCTCTAGAGGAGAATTCTAGCGGCCGACTGCTCTGATCAGTAGTTTTCCGTGTTTTTTTCCGATCAACACCAGGCGAATGCCGGAGCAGTACCCTACCAAACGGGCCACGGACCGCGTGCGATCTTTCCTTCCTCTTCCTTGTCCTATCCTCTCCCCTTACAGGCACACTTACACAAACATGCACTGCACTACCACATATTTCGGGAGACCGGTTGGGAGTTTAGAGCTTGTTCCGGCTGGGGCGGTGTCCCGCTGGTGAGGGAGTCCTGGAAACCCCACTAGCCGACAGTAGGTCGGTGCTGGATCTCGCCATCCAGCGGGGAAAGATCACAGACATCTCCCGAGAAAAAACATGCACTACACTAACGGAACAATGACCGAAGCAGTTGACGCGCCCGGAAACACGAAATAATCAATAAATCAATAACGAAAATCGCGCAATCCCAAATACATCGGAACCTCAAAGCCTTTACCTGCTACCAGCGCCCCCGCCACGCCCACTCCCCCCCCCCCCGGTTTCGCCTTCCGCTTCCGGGCCGCAGCCAGTGCGCGGTTCGCCCCATCGTGACCAATTATCCGTCCGCGGCGATAGATATCGCCCCGATGACGTCACTTGGCCGAGAACAATGGCCTTGTCTAGCGGGCCATCTCTAGCGGCCGCCCGCCCGCTCGGCCGGTCGGCCGGGCGGCCTTCTCGCGCCGGGGCATTGTCTGGGCCGCCGTCGCAGATACGTTGCCGCTTGTTAGGGCTGTTACTTATAACGTTGTAGCTGTGCGTTGCAGCCCGCGATCGTGAGCGCCCAGAGTTGCGAACGTGCGTTTCACTTAATGAAGTACATCGGCACCGCGAGTGATGGATTTCGCGATTTCGAACTGGATGCGATGAGAGGTTTGTAATACAGTCGACTCCGGTTATAGTGAACTTCTGGGGACGAACACGATTGGTTCACTACATCCGATCACTGCAGCGCCTCTGACCGGGAGGTCCTAGGTTAGAGTCCTGACGGTGGCAGGATTTTTGACACTAGTCTGTCTGAAGGAGAATTCTAGCGACCGGCTGCTCTGATCGGTAGTTTCCGTGGTTTCTCGAATCAATACCAGGCGAATGCCGGAGCAGTGCCCTACCAAACGGGCCACGGACCGCGCGCGTTCTACCCTTCCTCTTCCCTTGTCCTATCCTCTCCCCCTAACACACACACTTACACTCACATGCACTACACTACCACATATTCCGGGAGACCGGTCGGGAGCTTAGAGCTTGTCCCGGCTAGAGCGGTGCCCTGCTGGTGGGAGAGTCCTGGTTATGGGGGAACCCCACTAGTCGACGGTAGGTCGGGGCCGGATCTCGCCATCCAGCGGGGGAAAGATCACCACCATCTTCCGAGAAAAAACATGCACCACACTAACGGGACTAATGACCAATGACCAGTGACAAATAATGACTAATGACAAAGCAGTTGACGCGCCCGGAAACACGAAAAAACCAAACCAAACCACTACATCCGATGTGTCAAAATTAAATACAATTCCTCCATAAAGATTGATTTAAAATACAATTGATTCCGGTTACAGTGAACATCTGGAGACCAACACGTTTGCCACCGGGTGTGGTGCCTCAGGGTATCTACTGATATCATAGTAGTCCCTCTGACTGGTTGGTCCTAGGTTCGAGGCCCGACGGTGGCTGAATTTAGGACACTAGTTGACAAACTCGAACTAAGACGAATTCAGTCGCTGTCTCGAAGAGAATTCTAGCGGTCGGCTGCTCTGATCGGTATTTGTTTTCTCTTCTTATTCTTTCTACAGCATTTATGTACTTTGGCTTGTGGATGGTAGTAGTAATTGGTGCATTAAGTCCTCAATAATTCTGATAAATTATTCATGAAATTCATTTAAAGGGCGTGAGCATAAAGAATATAAGTGCAGTAAATTGGTTAAAAAATTTAAAAAGTATAGAGAATGCGTGTCACTGTCATCCCACGAAGAATGAAGACACTTTATTTCCAATCTAGAACGCAGTAATTGTTTGACTATTTGAATATTCTTTAAACATGAAATAAAACGCAGTTTGATCTTTAACTCTACTTTTAATTCAAAATTACCAAAATTGCACTTAAACCCTTTCTGCTCTGAATCCGTCATTTGAATTCTCACAAAAAATTACAGCTTTCGTCGTTATCATGAAACCTCGTTCACTTAACATCCACTTCTTTGATGTATAAATAAGCATTCTGGGCCATAGAGGAGAAGTTTCTTGTTATGTCAAGAAACGCTACTGAAACTTTATATTACCACTGTTTTTGCGTACTACCACACTGAATCGTCAGTGACGATGGAATTTTGTTTTCAAATAAAAGCCACCATAAAACAAAGAAACCGCAGAACTCTAAACTTCGGCAATTGAAAGCATCCAGAAAGTTTTGCTAGTGGAGACTCTCGTTTAACCGTATTTGAATCAAGCAGATGGAATCAGAGGCATTTTTGCTATTAAATAATTATGAACTGATAGTTAATTGCACTGATGCAAGATGCTAAGATTTAATACCTCTGAATTTTAATATTCAGTATGTGCGATTTTTCCTTCCTCTTTCTTGTCCTGTTCTCGTATCTTACTCTTACATGCACTACACTTCCACATATGCCGGGAGACGAGTCGGGAACTTAGAGCTTGTCCCGGCTGGGGAGATGCCCCGCTGGTGGGAGATTCCTGATTGTGCACAACCTCTCTAGACGACAGGTAGGCTTGCACCGAATCTCACCATCCTGTCAGGGTACCACCACCTGCAGATGAACAAACATGTACTACATTTACAGGACTAATGATCTTAGCAGTTGACGCGCCTGTAATCACTCACCAATCAAAATCAATCAACTGAGTCTGGGTGTAACAAACTTCATATTATTTAAACAGTAAACACCAATCAAATTTCATTAAATAAATCGGAAAACAACTATTTCTTTATCAGAGTGAGAGAGAGAGTTTTTAGGCTGGTTTCCGGAAGAGTTTCCGGGCTGGCTATCTTAAAAATATTTTTTTTATTTCCAGATTTATAAAAAAATTGTTTATATAAAAATTGGCTACAGTAAGGAGGTTTTCTGGGGAGATCGAAGCTGTAGATTCTCTTTGTCTGGAGCTTTAATTCTCAACATCAGTGATCGGGGTCAACGTGTCATTTCTCAACAGTGAGCATCCATGGCTCTTGAACAGTAGATTACGTATCTGAACCGAATAGTGTGGCCATAAATGACTACGAAATGCTGCGGTGGAGATCAGGAATAAAATGTCCCTATAGTATGAAAGTATTGTGGTCATTGCCTTTAATACCAACAGGTTTATAGTCTGTAATAGGAGAAAGAAACACAGAATAAATGCAAATTTAACAGACTGAAATAGGTAAAGAACTGAGGCAGGTCAAAGAATCTGCGAAAACTTCACGAAAATATGTGTATAAACGGTACTCAATGGGTTAATGAAATGTTATCAACTCCTAGAATCAGAGATAACTGATCTGATGCAAAATCAACCGCTGTCTTTAAATATTTTTGAGGGCTTTTTTAAACATGATTTGACGGATATAAAAAAAACAAATATATTCTTACAATGATAATACACTTTACGTGCAAATCGTTGTTGCCTTGTCACAAGATCCAAAACCTATCATAGCAATGACAATACCACAATCCTTTAGAATCAACAAATAATAACCGACAGGGAAATAACAGCAAACAAATTTGATATAGTGATACGTAATAAGGGCGAAAATATCTGTAAGGTAATAGATATTGCAGTACCAAAAGATGTCAATGTATTAAAGAAGGAAGCTGAAAAAATGATGAAGTACACAGATTTAAAAATAGAAATACAAAGAATGTGGAACACAAAACCTGAAATAGTACTAATAGTAAAAATAGCTCTTGGAACAGCCATAAAGCAACTGGATCAATATTTAAACAAATTACCTGAAAAACTTCATTAACAGAAATTAAGAAGGTTCCCTTGGCATGAGCACAACGCATATTCTCCAGGAAGGCTCTCTAAGAAGAAATGTGAAGTAGCCCTAAGAATATGGTACATTCTCGCTGAAAAGGAGACCAGCATTGCCAGCTGTGATGGGATTAAAATAATAATAATAATAATAATAATAATAATAATAATAATAATATCAATAATGATAAATAAATTTTGAACAGGAAAAACGACATAGAAAATATGGCAGAAAAGGAATGCAAAATTCTTAGGAAAATTCTTGGTCCAAAATTCACAAACGAGCCGTACACGCTCAGAAGCAAACGAGCAATCAGATGATGTACTGATATTCACAGTGATATCAGAAAATGTAGACTATTTTTTTATGAACACATAAAATAGAATCCTAAACGTCTTACAAAACGAATAGTTGAATTTTATCAGAATAGAAGTAAAGTAGCAACCGACGCTATAATATGAATCAACGAAATTAAAAAGGACCTTAAATTATCAGGAATCAGAGAAGAGGACATTTAAAATAGAAACACTTTGAACGCAGTCATGGCGCATTGATTTGAAAGAAGTACCCAAGTGTAGAACAGGAAACGTTCGAACCGAAGAGAGAAAAAAAGGGCGCAGAGACAAAGGGTGAAAGAAATATGGGCACAAAGAATGTCTAAGAAACACATATGAGTAGTTTCCGTAGTTTCAATAGGGCTTATTCGCAAGAAGAAGAAGAAGAAGATGCAGAAGAAAAAGAAAAATCAGGAGAAGAAGCAGAAGAAGAAGCACAAGAAGGAGAAGAAGGAGAAGCAGAAGAAGAAGCACTAGAATAAGAAGCAGAAGAAGAAGCACTAGAATAAGAAGCAGAAGAAGAAGAAGAAGAAGAAATAGGAGAAGCAGAAGGAGAAGAAGAAGAAGAAAGAGAAAGAAGAAGAAGAAGAAGAAGAAGAGAAGAAGAAAAGAAGAAGGAGAAAAAGAAGAGAGAAGAAGAACAAAAAAAAAAAAAAGAAGGGGAGGAAGAAGGAGAAAAAGAAGCAGAAGAAGAAGAAGCAGAAGAAGAAGAAGCACTAGAAGAAGAAACAGAAGAAGCAGAAGATGAAGAAGAACAACAACAAAAAGAAGAAATAATGCCAGCCCTCTATTTTCTTCCCGCGAATGCCCGTGTCGTCCCACTGTGCAAGGCGATTGGCCGCGAGCGTGCTGCTCCCGTTTAAATGGCTCGCAAAGTGTTCCAGGGGAATGTTGATGGGCCATGAGGAAGCGCACCTCGCCGCCCCACGCATGCCTCGTCAGCAATAAAACCTCCAACAACCACGACGCGCTTCACGTGCGCATAGAAACACTTCGTGGATTCCTCCGTTGTGTCCTATCCTTCGAGTGCTCATTCTTAATCAAGACACGGAATTTATTTATTTATTTGTTTATTTATTTTACGTCAAAAAAGCAGTTAAAAACTGCGTATGACGTGCTATGGGGAAAAGTGAATTGTGTGCACATTTTCGAAATTCTGTGACCCCTACACTAAGTCATATACTACTTAATATTGGGGGGAAAAAAAGCTCCCATGTAATAAAATCTATTTTCAAGGATAAAAAGGCAATAAATTTTGGCTCTTATTCATGTTGTCCTTCGGAATAATACTTCCTGCAGCGACAACATGGAAACGATAATTTGAATAATTGTATTTCCCACTGAATTCTAGAAGACGTGCACAGAAAATGAAGTTACATTTATGTCCAGAAACAAAACAAGGGGCCATCTCAGCATTTGTTCAATGGATCAGGGAAATTGGACGAAAAACCTGATCGAGATGAGAATCATTTCGTACAGCAGGTGATTTACTTCGGGTGGAGTTTTTGGAGTTTTCAAAATATGTACTAATAAAACTGAATTCAACGACGTGTAACTGATATCAATGCAACAAAAAGTAGCGTTTGAATAGATATGAAATGTTTACAGGCTCTTCTTCAGAATTGTCGCAATGTCCTAGCGAAGTTGGGTAAAGATTAGCACTACCCAAATTCGGAAAATAAATAATTTAAATATAATATGTTTGTAGATGCACCGCGATACATTTCTATATAAATAAATTTCTCTCTCCATCTTGCGATTTTTCCACATAAAATGTCCGTGTTTTGTACGCGCATTCAGATTTTCAAATTTACTTCCTAAATTTCGTAATAACTTGAACTGAACATTCTTTTCTAATTGGTAACGCAATCATCGGTGTTGACTACCATCGCGTCTAAATTACAAGTTCTGACTTCACTTTATTAGCAACGAAAAAATCACTCTTTCCTAGTTTCTACTTCCGAACACCCTCCTCGGCTCGTCTCCTTCTTTGTTCATCTTGCGCGGCTGTCGACTGTTTTTAGAATATTGCGCACTGGCCCCCAAAACGTTTCTACGGCGCATCTCAGTCCTTAACTCGAATATTATCTAAATTCCGATTGGTTCTTGTCGAAACAGTTTATTAATCTATTTTCATTCCCTCACCTGTCCATTATCTTACTTAACTTTCTTACAATATTGTTTATTTTCCCCGTTGTTGATTACATTTACATTCTCTTTTATTTCTGGTTAAATGTTCAATTCTTTGTATTCGTTCCTGACTCTACTGTTGCTATTGTCATATTTACTTTCGTTTACATTTATCGTCACTTGTAATGATGTATTACAGTACAGCAAGTAATTTACTTTAAAATTCCATATATTATCTATTTCGGGATTTAAACGTACCCACAACCTTTCATTTAAAGAAAAAAGGGAATTGACTTGAGTAGACACCTCAAATTCCTTTCTGAGGAAAAACCCTTCGAGTTTTAAATACCGTAAACCGCGTTCACTTTGTGCTGAGCAAGTATCTTTGTGCCACCTCGCGTTCTAGAAAATGATTGTATTAAACTTTATTGTGTTCACTCAACCAGAGGCGTTGGTGGATACATAATTCACTCGATGAATGGTGCTTTTACACCACTTGAGAACTGAATTCTATTCACTGTGTTTCCGCAATTTTAGTTCTTAATTTTGTATCAATTTACTTTGTGCTCATGTAACTTGGAAAATTTGTGTTGCAACTCACAATACAGTAATTTTAAGGTGAATGAAGTGAGTGCAGTGAGTACAGCATTATTCATTAATCTTCTGTTACAGTATCTTCATGGAGAGAGAGAGAGAGAGAGAGAGAGAGAGAGAGAGAGAGAGAGAGAGAGGAGAGAGTGTAAGAGACAGAGGGAGATAAGAAAAAAAGAATAAAAAATAAAGAAATGGAGAAATAACCTTTGTATCAGTAGCTCTAAAATATTCAATGCCATATTTTGAAGTGTCTGACACTTCCTGACACATGTAAATGAGTTAAAGTATAAATTTGTTTGTGAAAACAGGAACTTATATGCTTAAAATTAATGCTGTGATGATTCCTCTAGCAGTAGTACTCGAAACTCATTATCTTTTCAATCCCCAACAGTAGAAGAATTTGTAATGGTTTTGTATGAAGGAGAGTTGTTTCCTGGAGAACACACTGTCATTGAAATTAATTCATCGTAGGGAAATGTCTAGCAGAAACCCAGTGGTTTTTGCAAATGACCACATAAGAGGGATGATATTTTTTTAACAAATAAAATTAAAATTCAAAATCCTGAGTTAATATCAAAAAGAGTACTCTTCGCTACACCAGATCAAAAAAAGGGGGAAATGACACGCTTTCAGTTGTTATCATTACCAATGTCAAAATGTTTACTTAAAATCTTAAAAAACAGTTCATGAATAAAGTTTTAAGCTTAAGGATACCGTTTAGAATAGAATAGAATAGAATATATATTTTGTTACTTAGGAATACATAGAATACTTCCAGTAGTAGCGTTTTCTAAGTAATTACTAAAAATACACAAAACAATCATCAATCAACATTAAAGTATTAACATGTTACCAAATACAATTTTACAAAATTATTCTATTAACCTTATTTACTTAGTATAATTTTAAAAGTTTTGATATTCTGAGGGAAAGTCTCCAACACTGCTGCAGGAAATATGTTCCAATTTTGTATCGTTCTGTTTACAAATGAGAATTTACCTACATCTGTTCTCTGTTTTCTTTACCGAATTTTGAAACCATGATCCTTCCGCCATTGGTTGATTTCTTTCTACAAAGCAATCATGCAAGAGGGCTGAAACTGTACTACGCGTTATGTAGCATTGAACGATGCGCAATAAATGTAGTGGGACGAAGTTACCCCATCCTAAGTGAGGAGACATTATGCCAAGTTTAGGTAACGTTTTTTGCTCAAAGACATTTATTTCCATAATTATTACCACATAAAATATGCAAAGTATTTTTTTTTCATTTTCATATATTGCTTTAATATTGTTAACTACTTGAAAAATAAACAAGTAATTACTAAAATCTTCCTAAATTGGCACAAAGCCACCCCAGTTTACGGTATGAATTATTATAACGTACGTAATACATCGTAGAACAAAATAAAACAATCAAATCATATGATATCTTGGTTGTAGTGGAAGAGAGTGTAGCTTTTCAACCAATTGGCAACACGTAAGCCTTCTGCTATTGCAGCCTGGGTATAGTCACCGACCAAACCATATTGCAATTGTAGGGGGAGATTGTGATTACAGCAGGTTTTTTCGAGTTCTCCCGTTTCTCTTATGTCCCAACATACAATTCTTTTATCATTTAATCATTTACATCATCAGTATAACTATTTTGTACTCATAAAATCAACACTAATCAGTTAAGCATTTCAAAGGACCCTGAACTCTACTAAATAAACAAATAAAAATTACTTTGTTAGACTTGTTCTTTTTACTCTAGTCTTTAAAGACTCTTCTATGAACAAACTGTTGCATCTGAAGGGAAGACACTATTTTTAACAGCTAATATTGAAGCAAAGTAACAATTAAATCTAGTTGGGCAAAAATAGTTATTCGTATTCTGTAGATAAGTGTGCAAATATTACAGTTCCTATTGTCATTTCATTTCCGTCTATGGACCCAGTGTTCGGAGAATTTGAAAGCGAAAACGACAAAGTGGAATGCATTTCCTTAGTGATATATTGCGCGTGGCCGACAATGAACGTTGTTTACAAAGTACGTTACTCATTTCCATTCATTTCAATTAGCAATACAATTTCCATGTCATTTGCGAACACTGTCGTAATGTTTCTACAAAGGTCAAAAAGGAGCACACACTATTGCACTTGGGAACCTGCAAAGCGAAAAATTCTCACTTGTAAGGAACTACAACTAGTATCAGAAACAATTCATTCATCATAGTTTGGTGCCGGTATTTATCCATATATCTCCTCGCGCATTCTTTTTTCTTTCTCGCTACAGACTAGACAGAAAATTTTGTAATGCTGCGCAAAAAAAACGCGAATTTCGTCAGAAAAACTTATTAAAGAGCCTGGTAACGAAAAAGTGGATAAATTCAGCTGATAAATTTAGGAAGAAATAAAAGAAGTCATCTTCGTCAACATATCAGCTTTATTAAGATAGCCGGCTTTCGACGGCTTTGCCGTCATCGTCAGTCTCGCTGCTGTCGGCAAAAGTCGCTCGACTTTTGCCGACAGCAGTGAGACTGACGATGACGGCAAAGCCGTCGAAAGCCGGCTATCTTAATAAAGCTGATATGTTGACGAAGATGACTTCTTTTATTTCTTCTTATAAGAACGTCAACAACATCCAATCAGAATTCCCACAATTGATAAATTTAGGAAAGAAATCCTCTAACACGTGGTGTACCCAGAATCCATGTTTTGGGGGTCCTTGGTAACGAAAAATCAAATGACGGGACCGGGAGCGGTAGCTCAGTGCATCAACTGATGTCACTGCAGCGCCTCTGACCGGGAGGTCCTAGGTTCGAGTCCTGCTGACGGCAGGATTTTCGACACTAGATTTTCAGCTTGATCGAATTCAGTCGCTGTCTGGAGGAGAATTCTAGCGGCCGGCTGCTCTGATTGGTAGTTTTCCGTGGTTTCTCCGATCAACGCCAGGCGAATGCCGGAGCAGTACCCTAACAAACGGGCCACGGACCGCGTGCGATCTGTCCTTCCTCTTCCTTGTCGTATCCTCTCCCCTTACCCACACACTTACACTAACATGCACCACACTACCACATATTTCGGGAGGCCGGTCGGGAGCTTAGAGCTTGTCCCGGGTGGAGCGGTGCCCCGCTGTTGGGAGAGTTCTGGTTAGGAAACCCCACTAGCCGACGGTAGGTCGGCGCCGGATCTCACCAATCAGCGAGGGATGATCACCGCCATCTCCCGAGAAAAAGCATGCACTATACTAATGGGAATAATGACCAAAGCAGTTGACGCGCCCGGAAACACGAAAAAATCAATCAATCAATCAAATGACGGTAAAACGTCTGTCGGTCAGTCTCTGAAAAACGCTAGCGGCTAAACTGTTAAGCCGATTTTCTCCAAAATTGATATTCCGCAATCGATATGGCTGATGTTGCGGCTCCATGAAAACTGTCATTGAATTTAAAACTCTTTGAATTTGAAACCAATATTTTAATTTTGGGGCTCACTTTACATGAAGCCCCCGGGACATATTGAAAAATTTAAAAAAATGTCTACATCGTTTTTTATTTAATTTTTTTGTTGGGTAGATTAAAGGAAGTTTAACAGAATGATGCAGGTTGAAGAATGGTGTTCCTTGAAAATTCTGAGTTTTCGAAAATTGCAAAAATTCAAACTGTTTTCGGTTTCTTCCTACTGTACAATTTTGAAGATTTTTCCTGTAATGAAGTCTGTTCCTTAAAGGTAGATTTTGAAATAAGGTCATGTACAATTTTTCAAAATTTGAGTACTTTTCGCGTGATTTAACGTGAAAATACGGACGTGAAAGTAAGTGCTCTTTTAGCATCACTAGTTTGCTTGACTCGATCATCTCCCAAGTTCTACCGTTCATCCTTTTCAATGTAGAATTCGTGAGAATCACAGTATCACAGTATGTTATCGGATAAGGTTTGTACGTTCAGTTAATGTTGGTGAGGTAAACATGCAGATGGATGTATTTAATAAAAGGAACAGTGGTACATCGGTATTTGAATTCTTTAGTTGCTTAAGTTTGTTTCCGGTGCTTCACGATAAACTGAATCTCTTACACCAATTAGGTGGAAAACATCATTATTTATTAAATATAAAACTTCTTTCTTGCCTCAGATATTAACAATCAAAATGTTCCAGGACGTTGTCTTTTTGCCATTTTATAGGTTACATTAAGACTGTTTTTTTTATTTAATTTATTTTATTGATTGGGGAGAATCAATTTTGGAGAAAAGCGACTGAGCGGTTTAGCCGCTAGCCTTGTTTACAGACAGGAAGATAGACGGACAGAAAGGACGCTCATTTATTTTTATTTACTTTACGCCAAAAACAGTTAAAAGCTGGGTGTTACGTGCTACGGGGAAAAGTGAAACGTTTTGCCGTCATTCGGTTTTTAGGCATCAATAACCCAAAACACATGGATTCTGCCTAGATTACGAAATAGAGATTTTTTTTTTCTGAATTTAGAAACCGGACCCGGCACTTTTTCTTTACCAGGGCCCGGCAAAAAAACCTTTTTCTTTCTCTTATTAAGACGCCTTTAAGGAGAAAGTAAACACTAAATATCTAAAATAAATTGCATATATTACACATTACAAATTTTCAATTTATCACACAATGTTTCCGTTGCTGCAACCTCCTTCAGGCGAAAGATAAAATACGAACAAATAATACAGCTCCTGCGATTTTCATTTCAGCTGGCAGTCAAAGTACAATACGAAACATTGATTTTTATTGTACTTTGTTTTCCATGGTGATAAGGAACTCTCGGGAAATATTTTATTTTATTTTAAGATGTTAATATGTTTCTGAATCAAATGTGTTAGCGTTCTACATAACCTTAAAACGCCTTGAATTAAATTGAAAAAGGTCTATTTATTGTAGGTGTGTTATGTTCTTCCAATAAGTTATGCAGGTCTCAGGCAATAATTCAAAAAGTCAAAATGAAATAATTGCAAATATGGAACTCTGTTGCAGACAAATATATGAAATATATCCTCGCACCGTCTTTCCCAGCGGCATTAGGCTCTTTGTAGAGAGAGGCCATCTTGATAAGCAGACCAATATGTGAATCGTCGTGTCTACTGATTGTGAATCAACAAGCTTCCGACTATTGGCTCTGTCTTCTCACAAGTGATCGTGCTGCGCTCTATTTATTTATTTTGCGTCCAGCAGTCGCTTGCTTGTTCGTAATGAAGTTTCTTTCTTTCCCATCTCCCCACACCGCTCCGCGGTGCTCATTTGTTAACATTAGTTTGTACTAATTCGACTCTCGCTATTTGCATTACTATTCTGAAGAGGAGAGCCATCTGTAGCTCCTTTCATTCGATCGCGATGCGTGCTTGTTTGGGGTATCGTGATTGGCTGGAGTGTGTCGTGTTTAGTTATGATGAAATGGACTTTTGAATAGTCCTTCGTTCAACTTGTCAGGGATATTAAAAACTGTGCATGCTCTGATGAACTGTTGAAAGAATATCAAAAAATTCACTGTCCAGTACGTATGTCTTTATATTTTTGAACTACGAAAAGTATTTAAGAACAATAATGACATGTGTTGTGACCGCCCGTTTTCTTAGATTCCGAAAACGTGTCACATACCGCCCTAAGAAAGCGAGGGAAAAGAATATTTTGAACGCGCCAACGCGGATGGATTTTGGGAATGATAATTAGAATTTAAAACAAGAAAATCGCCACCATCGCCCAAGGGCGAGACAGGAGGTGGATGAAAGAAAAGTTTTTTCTGAAGGTAGCAGCTGAACTCGGACGTATGGAAACGGACCCAGGAAGTGACATTGCAGGGATTTCAGATTTGCAATTTTTTCTGAGGAAAACTCTTCTAGAAGACCAGAAGAGGTAATTATTCTGTTATAAATTGATTTAAACATAATCTTAGAAGAAAGATAATAAGAAATGTTATGAATTTATAATGGAAGAATTAGGGAGTGGAGTTTTGAATAGATGGTAATTAATAGCTTGCATTCATTTCTCTTTCCAGTTTTTTTTCTCTCTCACATGCTTTTGTATATTTAAACTTCTTGAAGTTGGTGTTCATATAAAAGGGGTGATCTCGGGATTCATTTTCACTCTGAATATCCAGTGGGTCATTAACTGTAATCGAAAATAAAGTAAAATACATATGAGAGTATTCAAGCATATAAAATTTGGGAACGAGAAGAAGAAGGCGATTTCTGAGAGCAACGGCGTTCTAAACCCTGAGGCCACGACGCTTCAAGGCCGAAGCAGCTCGGTGGAAAGTGTAGAAGGAAGCAAGGGACTGCTCTACGCGGCCGAGAACACAGTAAGGTCGTTCCAAATAAAATGTTTTGTAGGATAGAGTGATTCAGTTTAATAAGAAAGCTCATTCTGTATCTATCAGTAGAAAGAAAAGGGAGGGTAACGGGATTTACCACGCTTAAAAGATAAGAAAAGTAAAAGTACATTTGTTTGACTTCTAATCGTGAGAACAGAATCAATTTTTTCTTTCAAAAAGGATTTCAAGATCAAATATTGTAATATAGTGATTAAGAGTTTGTGTAAGAGTATAATTATAATAATAGTAATTCTCTGGATTTTAGGAGAAAGAGTTCTTTTTGTTGTAAAAGTAATTTTAAAGGAAAAGTTTTAAATTTTTTGATTTTCAATGTGTGTTTTTTCAAATTTTGTAAAGTAATATTTTAACGATTCTTTCGAATTTCTGAAAGTGTGTTTGTTAAACAATTGGGTTGTAGATGAAAGTAGGAAATTGTGTATTGTGTTATTAGTGTGTTTTTTTTCAGTCAAGAGTATTCTGTATTTGATTTTTTTCTGTGTGCCATTGTATGTATTTGTCATAGCAGCAAATATTTTTTGAATATATTCTGAATTTAGTGAAAGTGATTCTCACCCGAGTTGTTTGTAATTTTTGCATCCAATCCATAAACGATCTTCACGACCCTGCCCCCCCCTATTTTTTTATTTATTGTGTCCACACTGGGACGTCTATACTGAGCTAGTCGACCATCTGGTGATTTGTGTTCGCCACCCCCCCAAGACGTCTCAGGTCGGGTGCTGGCCTTACGGCTTGTACCGCACACGACTGTGGCTCGCAATTGGCGCCCATAAGCGGGGCTCGATTATTGGATGCATTTACGACAAACCGATTTGGGAATAACTGAGACCAAAATTTGGTGTAACTAAAATTACGTACAATTGAATCACAGTTCACTAAAATTTCGAAAAGGGTTTGAGAGTAAAGGTGTTGAGTAAAAGTGTTTATTTCAGGAGTGTTTTTTTTGAAAGGATATTTATTATAGGAGAGTTTTATCAGTTTCAAATTGTGTCTGTATTTCTGTGTAAAATATTTTGTGAGAGGTGTATGGTGTCTGGGAAAGAATTGATTGATTCTAGGCAGCAAAAGATTCAAAATGGCAGATAAGTATAACGTGGCTGGAATTTACCTACTGTGGAAGGAACTTGAGGAATCAGATAGCGATAGGAAACGGGGGGACAAGCACCAGGTACGATGATCGTGGAGGAAATGACAGGAGTAGAACTAGGAGCGGCAGGAGAAACTAGTGAGACGTCGCCGAAGAATCACAGCCAACGCCAACACGAGATCAGGATGGGGAAGAACGAAACCTCGAGAGGGCTAATTCAATGATGCAACGGTTAATAGGTCAATTTATGCAACAATTAGATGTGAGGTTAGTCATGCAGGGTGAAAAACAGAGGAAACCATAAAAATTAGGGTTACTTTGGAAACTAAATTAGAGGAGAATAACTGGCAATAAATACTTTGGAAACCAAATTAGAAGAAAATAACTCGGCAATAAATGCATTGGGAAAATAAACTAGAGGAGAACAAGGTTACTTTGGAAACCAAATTAGAAGAAAATAACCGGCAATAAATGCATGGAAACTAAATTAGAGGAGAACAAGGTTACTTTGGAAACCAAATTAGAGGAAAATAACTGGCAATAAATACTTTGGAAACCAAATTAGAGGAAAATAACTCGGCAATAAATGCATTGGAAACAAAATTCACGGAATTCGACACGAAATTAGAAGAAAAAAATAGAAAGTTAGAAGAAAATTTAAAGCACAGTTTACTGAATTAGCGGAGCAGGGAAGGTCGAATTTAAGAGCGAGGTTCAAAAGAATTAGCACAGGAACACGAGAACTTAGAGAAAAAATTCACGGAGCCGGGACTTGAATTAGAAGAAAAGGTTGATCAGGTAACGAAAGAATTTGAAACTAGGATCGAAACACAATCGGATCTTATAACCGCCGTATCCGACAGGGAGATTGAGGTAGAACAAGGAGTAGAAAAGTTCCAGAAATTAGTTACTGAACAAGTTCAGGTTCAAGCCAATAAATTAGATAGTGGGAAAAAGGCTCTTTCTGAACAGGATGGCGTTCTACAAAAATCAAATTAATGCATATAAGAATGAAGTAGTAGAACTGAAAAATCAATTAGAAAATTTACCATCAAGTGGAGGAATGTTCAGCCCACGTATGTTTCATTGCCGTGTATCCAATTTTAGTGCAGGGAGATGAAAATCCATGTGTATTTATGAAAGAAGTAGATAATTTCTTTCTTTAAATTGTGTTCCGACAGTAAGAAAACTAGAATCGTTTATCAGATGTTGCAGGGTAATGCACGAATCTGGGCAGATAGTTTAGGAGAGTTTCCCAAAACTATGGCCGAACTCAAGAAAAATTTTATTCGAGATATTGGAATAACGAAACCCAAATCAATTTTAAAGTTAACGTAATGTATGGTACGTGGAAGAAGGTACGATGTCCATGCAGGGAAAATGCAACGGAGAAATTAGCTTGTTTCAAATTATGTAATTCCCACGATACCGGATGAAGAAATTGTCTGTTTATTAATACGTCATTTTCCTTCCTCGACGCAAAATTTGCTTAAGAATCTCTTACCAATGTCCACTGAAAAATTAATAACGCAACTAGGGTTGTATGATGCCACTTTCGTGTATAATGAAAGGTTACAGAAAGAAGAGCAATGCTAATGGTCCGGTAAATGGTCAAGATAGCAGACAGCAACAACATAATGTAAGCAAACCAGAAACAGGAGAAACTTACAAACCGAAACATTACCAAGAAAAACAAACTTATGCTAGACAAGACAGGACCTCGTCTAGGGGTAGAAATAGAAAAAAATTTTATTGATAGAGGAGTTTTTCCAACCCAGAAATACAGGACCAAGTACATCTCATGGACAGAGTCGGAAAAATTAGAAAGGTTTGTTTCTGACACGCCATCCCGCCGCAAACCAAATAGAACAATCTAGTGAAGAAGAGGTGGCGATATTATCAATCGAATTAATCTCATTTGATGATGAACTGGAACGAAGAAGAACAAATGCAGATCGGATCCAGGAGGCAGTGTCCGAGAATTAGTTAAATGTGAGGGTGTTCATACTTCGGTATTAGTAGACACAGGTTGTGCAACCGTCATAGCTGAAAGTTTGTTGCATGAATTAAAGAACAAAGGAGTGGAGGTACCACATTGCGCTCGTGAAATCCCTTTTTTGATAGGTGCGAATCGGAAAAATCAAAACCAATAACAAGACAAGTTTATTTTTGGGAAAAAGAGATAGGCAAGAATAAGTATCGTTGTGTGTCTTTTAGCGTAGAACTTTATATCCACTAACTGGAGTCGATTTCATGAAACAACACGGAGTTGTTATCAACTTTAGAGAACAATACTTTAACTTTGAAACCGAATAATCAGCAGGATCTTGAATTCGATTCATTCACGTGGAATTATTGGGAGGCTAATTGTTTGGAGGAAGAAGATGTGAACCTACAAATTCGTTCGAGGTGCAGAGAAACGATAATCTTAATGCATATCAGAAAAAACAGTTGACTGAAGTATTGCTTTGGGAAACAAAAGGTGTTTTGCAAAACAAGAATCCAGTAAAAGATTTTCAATTCGGGAAAAAGAATTAACAGATAAAACACCTTACGGGTTACAATATGTCATTCCAGAAAAACATAAGGAAGAGGTGGATAAGCTCATTGCTACCATGGTCAAAGATGATATCATCATGAAGTCCAAAACCTCTTATCTAAATCCGATAGTGCCCCGTAGAAAAGAGTAATGGAAGATAAGGTTGTGTTTAGATGCAAGGGATTGAATCAAGTTACCTTACCGTACAGAGACAGACCGTTGCGTGTAGAGGATTAACTAATCAATTATCCGGCATCAAGTGGTTGAGTTCAACCGACTTCACTGCATCGTATTGGCAAAGCGATAGCACCTGAATGTAGACAATATCAGGATTTATTCACCGGGGGAAATTTCTATGTCTTCAAAAGAATGCCATTTGGACTAAGAACAGTGCATCTGCTCTTGTACAATGTTTAGACAATATCATTGGCAGAGAGATGTCCAGGATGTTTTATCTATATTGATGACGTGCTTGTGTATTCTAAGACATTTGAAGAACACAGACTGCTTTGATATCTTGTTGAAACGTCTGATTGAAAATAATTTACAACTGAATTTGGAGAAAAGTAATTTCTGCACTAAACAAGTTAAGTTCCTGGGTTATGATGTGACAGTTAACGAGTCAAATGAATATGGAAAAGATGCGAGAGATAGATAAAAATTTCACCGCAAAAACACGAAACAACTTAAAAAAATTTGTTAGGTTGCGTCAAATTACGCCAGATTTATTCCTAATTTCGCCACATTGAAATATTTCTTCCGTTGCTGGGAAAACACACTAGATGAAAGTGGGAATACAATCAGAAAAAAATTTCTACAGTTTGCGACCATTTAAAGAATGAAATAAATGGCAAAATGATGAAACAAACAGATAAAGTAACCGACAAGAATCATGTAAAAGAAAAAAAGAAAACAAGAGAAACAAGAGGGAGTAAGAAGAAAAAAACAAGGAGGAGAAGGAAGAAGGAAGATGAGGAAGAAGAAAAGGAGTAGGAGTACAAGAGGGGAAAAAAACAAGATTGCCTGACATTCTAGAATCAAGAAAAAAGAAGAGCATAAATTTTAGTGAAAAAATTTTAAGGCATATGAAATCAAATTCATAAAATCTTTTTTCGAAAGAAGGGGTTATTGACCGCCCGTTTTTTTAGATTCCGAAAACGTGTCCATACCGCCCTAAGAAAGCGAGGGAAAGAATATTTTGAACGAAGCGCCAACGCGGATGGATATTTGGAATGATAATTAGAATTTAAAACAAGAGAGATCGCCACCATCGACCAGGGCGAACCGGGGGTCGGATGAAAGAAAAAATTCTTTCTGAAGGTAGCATGAACTGGGCGGACGTATGGAAACGGTACCCCAGGAAGTGACATTGCAGCGGATTTCAGATTTGAACTTTTTCTGAGGAAAAATCTTCTAGAAGACCAGAAGAGGTAATTATTCTGTTATAAATTGATTTAAACATAATCTTTTGAAGAAGATAATAAGAAATGTTATGAATTTATAATGGAAGAATTAGGGGGTGGAGTTTGAATAGATGGCAGTAATTAATAGCTTGCATTCATTTCTCTTTCCAGTTTTTTTTTTCTCTCTCACATGCTTTTTGTATATTTAAATATACTTTGAGTTGGTGTTCATATAAAAGGGGTGATCTCTGGATTCATTTTCACTCTGAATATCCAGTGGGTCATTAACTGTAATCGAAAATAAAGTAAAATACTATGAGAGTATTCAAGCATATAAAACTTGAACGAGAAGAAGAAGGCGATTTCTGAGGGAGCAACGGCGTTCTCAACCCGAGGCCACGACGCTTCAAGGCCGAAGCAGCTCGGTGGAAAGGGTAGAAGGAAGCAAAGTGGACTGCTCTACGCGGCCGAGAACACAGGTCGTTCCAAATAAAATGTTTTAGGGGTAGGGATTCAGTTTAATAAGAAAGCTCATTCTGTATCTATCACGTAGAAAGAAAAGGAGGGTAATAGATTTCACGCTTAAAAGATAAGAAAAGTAAAAGTACATTTGTTTCGACTTTAATACGTAGAACAGAATCAATCTTTCTTTCAAAAGGGTTTCAAGATCAAATATTGTAATATAGGATTAAAAGTTTGGTTTAAAAGTATAATTTTAATAATAGTAATTCTCTGGATTTTTGAGAGAGAAAGAGTTTCCTTTGTTGTAAAAGAATGTTAAGGAAAAGTATTAATTTTTTATTTTCAATTTTGTTTTTTCAAATTTTGTAAAGTAATATTTTAACGATTCTTTCTGAATTTCTGAAAGGGGTGTTTGTTAAACAATTGGGTTGTAGATGAAAGTAGGGAAAATTTTGTATTGTGTTATTAGTGTGTTTTTTTTCAGTCAAGAGTATTCTGTATTTGATTTTTTTCTGTGTGCCATTGTATGTATTTGTCATAGCAGCAAATATTTTTTGAATATATTCTGAATTTAGTGAAAAGTGATTCTCACCCGAGTTGTTTGTAATTTGCATCCAATCCATAAACGATCTTCACGACCCTGCCCTATTTTTTTTTTTATTGTGTCACACTGGGACGTCTATCTGAGCTAGTCGACCATCTGGTGATTTGTGTTCGCCACCCCCCCAAGACGTCTCAGGTCGGGTGCTGGCCTTACGGCTTGTACCGCACACGACTGTGGCTCGCAGTGTTTCATTGGTGTATATTTACGAAATGACATAGTTATAAATATTATTCAGAAACTGAAACATGTAATATAAGTTTTGAAACCCTTTGACCTCTGCTCTTTTGGAAGTAAATTAACTTCTTGTTATCACTATAGGCTAAACTATACATACAATCCTTAGAATGGTCGGTTGCGCGGATTCCGGCGCGTCAACAGCGTAGGTCGCTAGCCCCTGTACGTGATGTATGTCTTTCCTCGAAGGAGGCGGGAGGTACCTCGTTAATTCACTTTGCAGAATTCTAGTTCGAATTCAGTCGCTGCCTGGAGGAGAATTCAGCGGCCGGCTGCTCTGATCGGTAGTTTTCCATGGTTTCCGCTCAACACCAGGCGAATGCCGGAGCAGTACCTCCCCAACGGGCTAGGGACCGCGCGCGATCTGTCCTTCCTCTTCCTTGTCCTATCCTCTCCCTACACACACACTTACACCAACATGCACCACACTACCACATATTTCGGGAGGCCGGTCGGGAGCTAGAGCTTCTCCCCGGGTGGAGCGGTGCCCTGTTGGAGAGTTCTGGGTAGGAAACCCACCAGCCGACGGTAGGTCGGCGCCGGATCTCACCAATCAGCGAGGGATGATCACCGCCAACCCCGAGAAAATCATGCACTATACTAACGGACTAATGACCGAAGCATCGACGCGCCCGGAAACACGAAAATCAAATAATCATTGGCTGAAGTCGGATACCATGCGCCAAAGCCTGCCTCCACCCGGTGGCTGAACTCGTTCTCACTCTGTATAGGTAGTTTAAAAAATTCGCCGCGATCGGGACTCGAACCCCAGTGCCTTCCGGTCCGAGTCACCGCTGCAGTCGTTGGCCGAAGCGTGGGGTAAGGCCGTGGGAAGATATTCGCCCGCCATCATCGTAGACCTTCGCGCGGTTCCGGTTGCGGTGCACCTCCCGCTCGCGAGCGCATGCGCACAGCTCGTTACCTGCGCCCCGGGCGCATGCGCAGATGGATCGACGCAGGAAACGCGGCTGCGCCGCCACCTGGCCCCCCAGTAAGACGACCCCCACTTTTTCAGGTGATTAGGAATGATACCAAAGGTTTAGGGCACGCCCCATCCCCCCTTTTGCGAAGTAATTACAATGGCGGTTCCGTGGGGTGAAGGAGCCTAGAGGTGGTTTTAGTGAGAATAATCTCACACTCCCATGTTGTACGGGCCACATGGTGTCGTTTGAAGATTTCACCACCTCGTTAATAAAAGAAAGGTAATGAATATGAGTAAAACTTGAAATCATCTTCCACAATTTTTTTTTAATTTAATAGTTAACTATTACACAGACACATCAAAACTTGATGCATGTGGCTAGGTCGAAGGACTTTAAGACATTACAATATCTACACCCTACCGTTCTAGCTTTGATTTCTGGTTAAACCTAAATGGTCTTTCACGCATCAAAGCCGCGGGGAAAAATACGATGAGGGAAAAGCCCTGAATGAGGAAAAATCTGCCGTCAGAAGTCGAGTTCAGCAAATCTATTTAAAACTATTTATTTATTTATTTGGCACGGGGGTTAGGGATTCTCCTTCCAGTGTTTGGTCTCTCAGCACTCTGAAAACAAAAGGGCACAAATAAATACAGCGTGCTCTGATTGGAGCTTCAGGGTTTTAATCCCAGAGCTGTGGGAGGGTTTTGGCAGGATTCGAACCTAGGACCCGCGGTCAGAGGCCCGCAGTGACATCAGTTGATGAACCTCCGATCCGGGTGAGGTGGTGAAGTGACGGTGAAAATCAGAGACAAACAGCATGAATTAATTCCATTAATTTACAGTACATTTTCTCGGGGATTTATTTGGAGTTATTCAGCTTTATAAGTGGAATCCATCACTTGCAAATTGCAACTTGACGCATATGTTGGAAGGGACTCTGAAATCAAGAAAGCGTGCGAGGGGATTTTCCCCATACGTCACATACGGTTTTTGACTGTTTTTTGACTAAATAAATAAATAAATAAATAAAAAAACTCGCTGACTTCGTAGTTCGTTGAAACCGCAACCACAATATCGCAGCGCTTTTATAGACCACGATGCTATCGATTCACAACAAGCTTCGCGTCGATCGTTAATTCGCCTCTTTTCCAGCGTGGCAACAGGTGATTCCAGGGGGCAAGAAATCGGCCGGCGACGGAATAAATGAGCCGTGGAAATGTGGAGGGTTGGGAGATTGAAAGGCCACCACCTCTTCTCTTTGTCACCTTCGCAGTGGGCCCCAACCACCACTCAGAAAGAGCTCCCCCTGACAATAGGTATTAACGTTACTAGTACAGGAAGTCAGTCTTGACGCAGATTGAAGTGTTTAACGGACGAGGTGATGAAAGAAGTCAAGTTCCACTTTCTTAAATGTCGCTTTGTACGGTTTACCCATAACATTCTTTAGTACAAATTCATGAAAAGTTACAAGTATATACCCTTGGGATCATTTTCAATATGCATGGCAGTAGTCGTGTCGATTCATGCCACTTAATTTTTCCTGCAGCCAGCGACTGAATTAGACCTAGCTATCTAGCCAGTCTTGGGAATACTACTACAGCGAGGACTCGAACCCTGAACTTCCCGGTCAGAGGCAATGCAGTTACAGTTGCTTTCAGTCGTCTAAGACTGCCTTGGTATTGCGTAGTTGGTAAATATGCCACAACTGGGGAGGGATTTGCCAGCTTAACCCAATAAAAACAATAAAGTATCGCAAATTACGAATGCGCCTCAACACTCGTTACCATCAGCTACTCAAACACCATGCGTCTTAGGCTTTCAAACCCCAGATTTTCGTGTCCAAGAAGGACTCGTTTTTTGTATAATTTACTTAATCCAAAAAGCTGCTTTTGGGTCTTATTTTTAATCTGCTCTCAAAGTTCTTTCAGATCAAAGAAGTTTTCGTTAACCGTTAGCAAGTTTGTTGTTTCATTAATTATTTCGTTCAAAATCAATATAAACCATAATACACAATGAATAAATAATGAGATCAAGCGGATATAATATTCGAAATGACAGACATTTAAGTACAAAATAGTTGTTTATTCATAAAGGTCATTATAAGTGAGACAATGATCGAACGATGACAAAATTTCCAAGGCTTGTCGCCTGAAATCATTAGACCCAATTAACACCTGTGTAATACCTAATTGTATATTTACCTACATTTAATGATTCAGATTTACTAATTAACTAGATCTTAACTTCATTATATTTGTATTTTATGTTTTCCTCCATAAACAATCATGTAGGATAATTCACCTGTGTTGATGTTTTCTTCGTCACCACGATCCTCCCGATCCAGCTAAGTTTTGCAATGCGTATCGAGCTCTATAACGAAGACCATAATAACCACTAACGTATCAGCGCCCACCCGGATGGATAAGGTGGCTAAGAGCCAGTAACGACCTAGCGCTTCGTCCGAAGGGTCGCGGGTTCGAGTCCGCCTTGGGCATGGTTGTTTGTCCCTTGTCTTTGAATGTATGTGTTGT
The DNA here is from genome assembly GCA_964035755.1 of Teleogryllus oceanicus. Taxonomy (NCBI): domain Eukaryota; kingdom Metazoa; phylum Arthropoda; class Insecta; order Orthoptera; family Gryllidae; genus Teleogryllus; species Teleogryllus oceanicus. The sequence goes on from CAXIVR010000013.1 coordinate 63,587,233, forward strand.
CGCGGAGAGCCTCGCGTTCTGCTGATCCCACATCAGAAGAGCCCGCAGTGCGTAGGTTGGTTTGGTTTGGTTTGTTTTTTTCGTGCTTCCGGGCGCGTCAACTGCTTTGGTCATTAGTCCCGTTAGAGTAGTGCATGTTTTTTCTCGAGCGATGGCGGTGGTCTTCCCAGCTGGATGGCGAGATTCAGCGCCGACCTACCGTCAGCTAGTGGGGTTTCTCAACCGGACTCTCCCACCAGCGAGGCAACGCCCAGCCGGACAAGCTCTAAGCTCGCGTCTCCCGGTCTATGTGGTAGTGTAGTGCATGTTAGTGTAAGTGTGTGTGTGTAAGGAGAGGATAGGACAAGGAAAAGGAAAGATAGATCGCGCGCAGTCCGTGACCCGTTTGGTAAGGTACTGCTTCAGTATTCGCCTGGTTGATCGGAGAAACCACAGAAAACTACCAATCAGAGCAGCCGGCCGCTAGAATTCTCCTCCAGACACGACTGAAATCGACCTAGCTGAAAAGCTAGTGTCGAAAATCCTGCGCCATGGGGAGGTAACCTAGTACCTCCCGGTCAGAGGTGCTGCAGTGACATCAGTTTATGCACTGAGCTACCACTCCTGGTGCAAGTGCGTTGGTCTAGTGTGGTCGAATATGCGTCCCATTGGGACGTAAAGGGTAACCGGCTCTTTCTGATAAAAGCTCTAGAAAAACGTATCGGAAAAAATATGCATTTTTGCCCTGGCTCTCATCCGCACTGTGCTCAGGCCAGTGTGTCCGCCGCCAGGTAGGTGCCACGCGTGTTTACGAGGCTTCGGGGCGCGCACGTGTCGTGCGTGGGCGTGTGTGTGTGTGTGTGTGTGTGTGTGTCTCGCACGCGTGCGGACGGGACAAGGCCGGTTCATGTCCGCGTTGCTTCACACGGGGATACGCCCCTTCGCTGTCCCACGCGGTGCTGCGATCTACGAGTGGCATGGAGTACTACAGACTAGGCAGGCTCTCCTAACTTCTTTCCTTTTTCTAATATTAGGCCCGGAGAGGTGGCTCAGAGCATCAACTGATGTCATTGCGGCACCTATGACCGGAGGTCCTAGGTTCGAGTCCCGACGGCGGTAGGATTTTCAACACTACCTACAAAGCTGGGTCAATTCAATCGCCGATGATGACCGGGAGCAGTAGTTCAATGCTTCAACTAATGTCACTGCAGCGCCTCTGACCGGGAGGTCCTAGGTTCCTACTTCCCACGGCGGCAGGATTTTCGACTCTAGCTTTTCAACTAGGTCGAATTCAGTCGGTGTCTGGAGGAGAATTCTAGCGGCCGGCTGCTCTGATCGGTAGTTTTCGCGGTTTCTTCGATCAACACCAGGCGAATGCCGGAGCAGTACCCTACCAAACGGGCCACGAACCGCGCGCGGTCTGTCTTTCCCATTCCCTGTTCTATCCTCCCCTTACACACACTTACACTGACATGCACTACACTACCACATATTGTGGAGGCCGGTCGCGAGCTTAGAGCTTGTCCGGCTGGGACGGTTCCCGCTGGTGAGAGTCCTGTAAGGGAAACTCCACTAGCCGATTTGGTAGGTCGGCGCCGGATCTCGCCATCCAGCTGAGGAAGACCACCGCCATCTAAAGAGAAACAAACATGCACTACTAACGGGACTAATGACCAAAGGAGTTGATGCGCCTGGAAACACGAAAATCCAAACCAAACCAAACGTACGGAGGAAGCTATCACTACTTTCTTAATGAGTTCATTTTTCAGACACTCTAATTTAGCTTAGCGTCCATGATTCCGAATTAATGACACTCGTGCATCACAATCTACTTTTAAACATAAACTTACTTAAATTTTAAAGGAATTTACAATTATCGTCCCAGCTGTGATTTTGTTGATGCACGACTATTGATAACTGAATTGAATAGTGAACAATACTCTATGTAATTGCTTTCCTTCGATTTTAAAGTAATCTTCGTGTTTACTGTATCAGTCGGAATTATTTTTGTTTGGTAGATATTTTATTAAGTTATATTTACTTATGAAATGTCTCATAACAATGCGGAAATAGATAATTATTTATCGGTGCCGACAGGTTGAGCAGGAAAACGTATCAAGAATTATGATAAAATGTTACGATATGCGAAATAGCGTACATTTTTTACTCTATGTACACATTCTACTACACTAAAATTTTAGTGTAAATTTCAAAATATGTTCTGCGAAAAGTGTCATTGATGTTAGTTAATGAAATGAAAAGGAATGATTACAATACTTGTGTACTAATACCCTATTACAAAACTCTTCTCAGTGTCATAAAGTTTCACTTACATCAAAATAGATGAAGTATATTGAAATGATTCTGTGAGAATAAGCCATTCTAAAACTCCATATTTCTTAGCTTAATTTCTGGTATGAATCAATTTCTGATATTCTGGTATTGACTATTCCTTGTCTCTTCATCGCATCCAAATCATGAACACGAGGCAATAAGGTAAGCAGTGAAAATCTCCTGAAATGAGAAAATTCTCTCACCAGAAGAAAATTTACTTCAATCTTAGCTCAAACCGAACAATACAAGCTCAATGACAACCTTTTTTTTTTCCCCTTTTAAGATTTCATTTATTTTGTGGGTTAAAGAAAGTTTATGAAAGTGAACCAAATTTCAAGACAGCAAAAATGACAGTATTTTTTATAAATATTGAAATTGAAGTTTCAATGAGTCAGAACTCAGATGTTAGAGATACTACACAAAGCAAATATTCAATTTTTTGCACTAATGTTGACAGTGGGCAATGTTCAAATGTTCACGTAAAAGTGTGAATACAACAAAGAAAACAAATACTTTCATCTAATCAGATACTATTGATCTTAAAGTAACATGATACCCAATTATGTGATCTACAAACTTGAGGATAGGAATAAAAGAAACATCAGTAATGCTGTCTAAAAATAGTGTATGTTACAGCGATAAAAGTGATTTTATTTGCTCGTAGAATTGTACAACTCAGCCAGTCTCGTGTCGTAACATACGCTACTTTCAAAATAAAATGTCACATTTCTAGTCATATCATAACAATTTTATCCAGAGTGAAATACTTGTATTTACAAACTCAGGGAATGAAACATAAGAAGCATGTTCATAAAGAATTACCTGAGCAAGATTGTGTTGACAATGGTAAAGATAAAAGCTGCAACAAGACATTCTTAACAACTAGAAAGTAGCAGTAAGATAAGAGATTGAACGTAAAAATATAAAAGACGTCAAATCTACGATGGGTCAAAACACGCAATGCTAGTAAAGCTTGTTTATTACTATAATAATAAACTTTGACAGCTGTAAAACATACGTTATTATTATTATTATTATTATTATTATTATTAATATTCACTATCTTCTGTCAATTTAAATATTTATATACATTTTATGACTGAAAAAATTGTAATTTAAAATGAATAAAACTCTTAATATACGAAGATGGTTGATACAAATTTATTTTATGAATATTTTAATAAGCAGGATTGCGCAGAGAAAACATTATTTACAAACCCAGGTGAAAAAAACGGAAGAACACTATTCATAAAAGACCCCAGGGCACTTCATCGTGTTTATAATGATCATGACGAAAGCTGCAATAAGACTTCGTAAACATCTGAAAAGCGACGGTAACAAGGAGGCCGGACGTTAAAAAAGACTAGCAATAAAAGCAGTGAGAACTCGTGGAATGCAAAGTCTGCTTTAAACTGCACCGTCACCAGACTTGTGTAGAGTTTGGAGAACCGCGAAATTTTAGTGAATGGCGAGGAAAGGAGCATGACAACCCTAACACGTTCGCTTCTCGGGTATACGAGACACAGAATGGAGCGTCCGCACAGAGTAACAAGTCGAGGAGTTCTTTGAAAGGCGCGTGCCTTCTCAGCTGAGTTATAGTCAGTAAGAAGTGCTCGACAGTGTTCCTTTAATTTTTCGCGTTTCCTGCCGTTAGAAGACGAGAGACAGGTGAATAAATACGCTTTTCGAGGGAAAATAGGATTTTATGCTTTCATTATAGGGTAGATACCATTACACGCAATTTTGACACAGGTGGTTCAGTTAAATTATATTCCTACATTGTTTCTTTTGATATGAGGAAATACGGTCGGCTCCGCTTGTAGTGAACTTTAGGGCCTAACATATTTAGTTCACTGTATCAGGGTTCACTTTATCCGACGATGGCAAAATTAAATGGAATTTCCACAAAGATTTATTTTATTAATATAGCGCAAAATTCATTAACAGCATGGGTAAATGCCGAGTTTAGGGTGGCACGGTTCCTTTGATTCACTGATTCGGTTCATTAGAAGAAAATAGATTCCATGAACTAAATCCTTGTTTATACGTAGTAGTCGCATGTAGTTAAGCTCATGATGTTACAGCAATAAATATAATTATTTAAAATAAAGGTAGATCGGAGAATAGCTAACCCCATGCTCCAAAGCACCCTGTACGTATAAATCTCCGTAGCAACGTACTCATTAAGTGAACTCATTATTCGTATTTGCACGCTACAAATTTAATTTTATAACCTACACAATTCAACCAACGCATTTTGGCACCAAGTGGTCCACGACGTGCTACCTCACGTACCAATTCATACTTTCCATCTGAGTAGACACACAAACCTATTTGAAGAATACTTGAAATGCGAAAATACACACAATTCCACGCCAACACATTATCAGGTGACTTCTTCTCATTTAACATTGAACATAAATAATTCAATTGTTATAGTGAACCGCGCAACTATAAACATAGGAATCGCGAGAAATAATGAATCATAAAAGGAACCAAAGGAACCGTGCCACCCTAAACCGGGGATCAACCTTCCTCTGTCTGTAAGCATTGTCATGCAGTCATGACACCTTTCAATGCCTCTTGCACTGTTGGAGCACCATCCTACTCTCGAAAGCCCTTTAATCGCCTAATGACAAGACATGCACTTGATTTCCAGGACATTTCCTACGTTTACTGTAGTCGAGTTCAAGTTCACTACATCCGAATCTTCTATTCTAATTTGTAATGAGTGAAACGAGACCAGTGATTTAAGTTCACTATATCCGAAGGTTTTTTATACCCGAGTTCAGTATAACCGGAGTCGACTGTATGACTAGATTTAAAAAATTAATGGTTCTGCATAATGCCACATACGACTTTCTCGCGCTAGTTAATTTTCTAATCTTTTTAGTGTAAGATCGCTTTCCACACTGCCCGATCCTCTTTGTAGCTGCTACCTATCGGTGCCAAAACAATATCTTCTCATTTTCTGAGTTTATATTTCCTAATAGAATAATTGTAATATGTCTTAAGAATATTTCCGTTCGATATAAAACAGTCCGATATGCAAATTTCATTGAAAATTTGAGTCGTTCTTTAGAATGTGTTTTATTTTTACTACAGAACTGTGTCAGAAAGAATTTAAATATATATTTTGCTTTATATCGAATTTAATCGTTTAATGTCATCTAGAAATGTGTTGTAAGTTACAGTAAGTTGTAAGCATTCCGATAGCTTACGAACTCTATTCACAAGTAAAGAATTTTAATGTTGGGACAGAGAAAAATAATCATTTATGAGCTCAAGAGAGTTGTAAAATATATGAATAAATGTTAAATGTTTATTGTTTTGAAAAAGACTGATGATATATATTAGTTTCCATCAATTCAATAATTGGTTTTAATCATGAAGTTCCAGTAATCTTGATTATATATAAATTACACGTCCACATGCAACAGTAACAAGTAAAAAGTTGTATGTCGAAACCATAATTGGAATTGAAGTAAAATTAAGAAATTAAAGTTTAACATTGAGAGAATTTATGATCAAAGCAGTGAAAGGAAGAAATAACAATATTAATAATAGCAGAGAAAGTAACTGTTTCATAATATTTGTATTATTATTTGCAGACAATATAAAGAGGTAGTAATATATTGTAATAATATTGTAGAGGAAGGACATTTCACTACATTTATTTATTCTTACTTGATAATTAAAATTATTTCATACTTTTATAATGACGTTAAATTTAAAGCAACAGAATAAATGTTATGCCTTTTGAAAATAAAACCATGAATATTTAGTTCTGGTTCAGTTAGATCGATCATCACGCATGTGTGAAGCATTGTTGGTTTGCAAAGAAGATATGCAACTTAACAGACGCTATAGAAAACAAAATAGAAACAATTTATATTATGCATTACAAGTATACATATGAAATCTGTAACAATAATATAATATTTTTATTTATAAAAGAAGTTGTGTTTGTAATAGTTTCAAAATGTCCTGTAAAAACGAATACTTTATGAAATGAATTGAACGCTTTATGAGAAAGGAAACTATTTTGGAATTTATCGCATTTTTGTTGTTGTTTTCAACCTTTAGTTTTCCACGATTTATCCATTTGGCCAATATTTTTATTCTAAAGAATTTCTACTGCAACAAGGCATTGGACATTGATCCAAAATATGACCCATTATTATTAATATTATTATTATTATTATTATTATTATTATTATTATACATTGTTTTTTCTCGGTATTTACGGATTTTTATTTGACTTGTGTCGGGTTAATAACCAAGACACAGGTCAATTCATGTTTTGCAATTTTGGGAAATTTTCCCAAACCCGCATGTGTTTAAGAACGATTTTTGGTTAATTTTTAGGGATATTTTGGATTTGAATATGTTCCAGATTATTATGGGTTAAATTTTGGGATAACTCTAAAAAGAAAAAGACCAGGGGGAACAAAGAACTTTTGGAGATGCCAAAGGGGCCTTTTTACTTCCCGTTGCTAGTTCAAAAACTTTGTTATTTTTTTTGCATGTGCTGTTTGGGGATTAGCCGTTTGGGAAATTTTTCAAAACAAAGCCAACTTTTTGTTTGTCTACAAAAAATTAAGGGATTTGTAAGAAATTTTGTTTAAAATTTTTATTAATTTTTATTATTATTATTATTATTAATTTTTAAAATTTTTATTATTATTATTTTTATTAGCAGCCCTTAAAATTTTGGGGAAAAAGGGAAAAAGGTTTTCCCGTTTAGCAGGGTTTCAGTAGGTTTTATTTTAAAACTACCCACAACCACCATTTTTCATAAAATCGATTAATAGCACTGTGGTTTACCCGTTCATATCCCAGGCCCGGGTTCCCCCTTGGGCCAACCTTTTTCCCGGGGGGACCAACTGGTTTGCAAACCTGTCTGTCCATTTTTTCCTCTGTCTCCCTTTTGGTTTTTCCCCCCAAATTTAGAGTCCCAGGTTTTTGTAGAGCCCATCATTTCCCCGACCCTTCCTTTTTTAATATGTCCTCCCCTGGGATTTGTTATTTTCTTTTTGTACTGAACTTTTAATTTTAGTCTTTTTGAATTTCCCGTAGATGGGATTTTTTCTAGGGGGAAAATTTTAAAATTTTTCGTTCCATTTTCCGAAACCCTTTTATCCATTTTTTTTGTAAAAACTGTTAACCCCTGTTTGAGATCCAAAGCAATATCGGCAAGGACGAGTCCATTTTCACCTTTTAATTTTAGGTGACCATTTTAAAACCAAATTTGAGCCAAAGTTTCAAGAAAGTTCAGCGGTAAAAATGGCCCCGGGATCAACTGATGTCACTTGAGTCCCCTGAACCAGAGGTCGTAATTGGGGTTTTGAGGCCCGGGGGGGGACTGAAAAAAGTTTTTGCCGTAAAAAAATTTAGCCCCTGGGGCGAGAAGAGAATTTAAACCCGGCTGCCTGATCGGGAGTTTTTGGGTTTTTCCCCATCAACACCGGGAAGAATACCGGAAAATGCCCAAAAAAACCGGGGCCCCGGGCCCGGGGGATTTTTCCTTCCTCTTTTTTTATCCTTCCCCCTTTCACACACCAACCATGCCCTACACCACCCAAATTTCCGGAATTTAAAAAAAGAGTTTTTCCGACAGGGGGCCCCCGCTGGTGGGGGAGTCCTGGTTGGGGAAACCCCCCCAGCCGACGGTAGGTCGGGGCCCCCTCTCGCCAACCAGGGGGAAACGCCATCTCCGAGAAAAAAAACATGCACCACAAAACAGGACTAATGACCAAAGCAGTTGACGGCCCGGGAAAAACGAAAAATCAACCAACCAACGAAGGAAATTTCAGCCTTTCCCATGCAGTGTTTTCTAACCTGTGGTTTGAGAAGAAAAAAAAGAAGTCATCTTCGTCAAATATTAGCTTTATTAAGATAGCCGAAGTCGAAAGCCCTATCTTGATAAAGCTAAATGATGACGAATATGACCTCTTTATTTTGTCTTAAAAGAACGTCAACAACACCAAATCAGACTTCCAATTCTGTGGTTTGCCACGATGGACGGAGCGTTGTTCCGCCAGGTGAAAGTTTCCCGGGCGTCCGCCTGTGTTTTTCGGTTTCGCCTTTTCCTGTTTCGCTGCGCTTATTGTGTGTTGCTTTCGCACGTTCCTCGGGTATTAAGTCGCTCTCAGCCGCTAGAGATCCTGATACAAAGGCCGGTTTCGCGTTTATCAAACCTTTTTTTCCTTCCTGTTTTGTGGCATGTTTATTCTTCCACCTGTCACAGAAGACACCTCTACACCAAGTAAATTTAAAGATGTTTCAAGACCCTTTTTGATTTGAGTTCGTCGTTGGCAGTTACAGTGCTACTGGCAATTCCCGACATTCAGGTGATGTTTGAGTCTTAAACGAGTAATTATCAATGACTAGAACCCTTTCATCAAAAATTTGAGCAATTTTAAAATAAATTAGTTTTCTAGTTAATTATATATTAGGTTATTGTATCAATGTTTTATGTTAGATTTAGTATTTCCAAAGTAAGTTGTTTAATTGTTAGTATAAATATCAGGTAGTAGTATTGTCATTATTATCTTCATTATTATTGTTGTCATTTTTTTTATTCATGAGTACAGTGCAGGCAGTGCAGTGTAGTGTTATGAATGAAGTGAAGGGGGGAAGGAATGAGAAGAAGAAGGAGTGAAAGAAATGCGTCACAGTTAAGTTTGCAGTGAAGAATGGAGTAAGGGTTTTTGGTGATTTTTTTTTACTATTTTATTATTTTAATTAACTCCTTTTTGTAATTTTTGTTAGTGAATGAAGTTTAATGCATGGTTAAGATATTCTGCCACCAAGTTACTATACTTGATTGCAGAATTACCAATAAAATCTAATCTAAAATCTAATTACAGATTTATAGTGAATGCTTATGAAACGTTAATTGGAAAACATAAATGGGGTGGATAGCCTCTAAATGTGAATACAGATAGATATTTTATGCTTATAAAATATGTTTATTAGAAAAACTTGAGATGAGAAATCTAAACACTGCGGTTTCCCAATTTAAGAACTTGGTAGTTTTTTTCATTAAATTTTCCAGCTTGGTAATGTAATGATTTACGATCCCCGATGGTGTCGTTTGGATGATGAACATTTCAAAACATTTACAGAAAAAGACGCCATAGTAAAAATAAAACCGATTGAGAAGAAAATAAAGGGAAACCCCGATACTTGTGAAGTTTGGACCATAGACATTAGATCCGGCTTTGATTTAGGAACATTTTAAAAGTTACCCCAGTAAAATCGGTCAGGCAATAAGAAGTTATTGAAATTTTCATATTTCGTATATTTGTATTAAGGAAAATATTAAGGGAGTCCATTGTTGGAGGATGAAACCTTATGAAGAAGGGGGTTTTGAATACTGAAAGAGAACGCGATGAGATATCAATTCAGACTTTCGGGGCAAAAAAGAAAATTATTGCATCATGCAAAATTTATCCATTTAAATATCTTGACGGAAGTATCAACTTTTTAATAAAACAGATAAATTAATTCAAGAAAAGCTTAGAAGAAGAGCGATTAGTGAACAATTGCGGGCGTTCCATTTACATTAAAACGGAAAATGGGGAAAATAAAAGGATTTTGACCAAAGGAAAACAAGAGGAAAACATCAAATTTTGGGAAAATTTTCCCGGAGAATTTTATTAAAACTAAACGGAAATAAAGTGTTTCGGAAAACGTTAGAAATTAAATATTTTGAGAGAACCAATGACGCGATCGTCAGTTATCGAGCGATCGGGAAAAGTGTTGAAGCAAGAATAACAATGCTAGGTTAAAAAAGATTTGCCAGAACGTGCCTGGACTTGGTGAAGGCAGGACGTGTTTCGCAGGCGATGTTGAAAATTTTGTAAAGTGCGAAGTAATGGACATAATTCGAAATGGTAACTGGGAATACTTTATGTACATTGTTTAACAGTTCGTGAAAAGAATTTCAAAAAAAAGGGGATTTTCGAATTACTGAAATTCGGCCCCGTTGGACTTGAGAGCAAACGGAAATGAGCGTGGCAGTATGAGAAATTTTGAAACGGTGGGGAGCGCGACGTTGCATTTACAATTAGAGGCGCGGAATTCGATTCGGGATTCAAAATTTTCTAATAACTTGAAGGTTTATGAAAAGATGGCAGCGTAAATTTCCCGACAGGTTGAATGAACAGTGATGCGTACGCGAGTGTTCCGGAACTGGTGGCGACAACGGGAGGCGCTGTTGGGCGTGGATAATCACACCAGACACGCGGATTCGTCCGGAAGCAGCATCATACGTGAGCAAAAGTATTTTGACATTTTTTTTTTAGAATTGAAGAACGCTCTGTCGAAAAAGTCATAATTAATATATTTTAATACGTGAATCGGGGACGAATGCATTCTGGGTTTAATTATATGGTGAATGGCATTTGTTTTGTTGTTGTAAATAATCTGGGGAATGAGAAGATATATCCATGTATCGTGTATTGTGGAAAGGAATATTTATTTGTTGTTGTTCTTTGTTGCTGGTTATGTTGATGTGCAGTCAGAGGCACCAGTGCTATTACAGCCCCAAAAATTTAAATTAAAAGGAATATGAGAAAGGAGGCAATATGAATAAATTTCGGCCATCTTTGGGGTCATGATTTGTAAAATCAATATTTTTCGTAATCATTCACGTAGCACTAGAACTGATCCACGCACGTGAGCGCAGTACCTTGCTCGCGTCTGTCAGACGCACCGCACACGCCCAGGTGAGTCAAAGGCCAGGCTAGCAAAACGGCAATTGTGAGTAGGAGAAGGGAAGTTATTATATGTGGCACCCAACGCGAGGCTAGTGTTTGTTTGTTGGTTCATAAGAAGGCTAGAGCAGGGCAACTATTAAAGTAGCAGTATAACGTGCCGGGCTTGAGAGTATTCAAGTGGCCGCACAACGGTGGGCCCCGGCTAGGCCGGTGTATGGACACGACGACACGGAACCACGCCGCCGCCAAACAGGAAGAGGAACCCATTACAGTAACGGCAAATTAACGAAAAATAAGTTTATCAAAAATTGAAGACTAGTAATCCACCCTTTTGTATTTTATACACAGTGCCGTTATTCAAATATTTCTGAATGGGCAACAAATAGATCTAAGAAAAACATTTTAACTTCAATAAAACCTTATTCAACAGAAAACTAATTAGCTGGAACCAAAAAATATAACCAAAAAATTATTACCCTACCTGTCATTCACTACATTTCTCCAACGAAGTAGAGAAAGTTAAATATTGGCAGTGAAGAAACGACGATTTTCGGCAGAAAAAATATGGCCCTGGTAACAAAATGGCCGCATTACAGGACCCCGTTAAAAGAGGATAAATCCAGTTGCTAACTTTAAAAATCCTCTAACATGTGGTAGCCAGAATCCATGTTTTTTGGGTTCTTGATATCTATGTTGTGTGGGATACAAATGTCTGTCTCACGTCCGTTTGTCCATCTATCTCTCGTCTGTCTCTGAACAACGCTAGGTTCATCCGTTCACTGATTTTCTCCAAAATTGATATTCCCCCAAACGATGGGCTGATGACGCAGCCCATTGTTTGAAACCAATATTTTAATTTCGGGTTCTAGGACATTTTTAAAAATTTTTAAAATTGGCTCCATCGTTCCTTGAAACTCTGATTTTTTTAAAATTGCAAAATTAAAATTTTGCAAAGAATTAAAATCTTTTACAACTACAATTATAAAGAGAAGATTTTTCTTAATGAAATACTACATTAAATACATAAATATATTTGCAAAAAGGGCATGTACAATTTTTTAAAAGTTCAGATTTTCGTAATTTTTCGACAAAGTACAGGCGAGAAAGTACATGTTGTTTCAGCAGCACTAGTTGATTTGCCGTGGTACATATATGATATCTAATCTCTACAATTTAATGTATTTTGATTCATCACAATTTTTATGAACACTTCTTTCGTTCGTCACCTATCAGAACTAATGGAAAAAAAACAAAGTCACATTTCCGTGAATGTATTTGTTTTTAGGGGAATATTTTTTGTTATTCTTGGGGCAATGTCGTTCTACCTGGTTGAAAACCATTTGTGTGGTTTTGTCCTCAGCATTTCCTCCTCAAGCCAGGAGTATTAAAACTCCATAAGAAGAAAATGCAATTATGATAAATGTATACAAATTCTGAACACATTTTATTCTTTCACATCCTTAGTACCCAATTGGCAGAAATTATTCATCATTTACCACGCATGTAATAGTGAAATATCTATGAGGGCAGTTAAGTGACACTTAAAATCCAATCATTTGAGAACCTCTTTATTGTAGGAAAAAACTGATTAACATAATACGTTCGGATCTGTGTCTGCAATCCTAATGTTGAGATAGAACACATTACAACGTCGACAAAACAAATTGCCAATCGCTGTTTAATGGTATGTAGATGGAGATGCTATATTTGTTTTGGGCGTTTCCCTTTTAGATGTCTGGCTCAGGTAAAATTATTGGTGAATCCCGCATTACAACGTCCACTTATTGCCAAGTAAAAAACTCTTGACAGAAATACAGGAAGCAAAGTAGAATTGTAATAATGAGGGAAAAATTAATTTAAAAATGATGATACGGGAATTTGTTGAAACACAACCATCAAGCAAAATAAAAAACGCGTCATGCAAACTTCTAAAATGATATTTTGTGTCTTTCTGAAGACTACGCCCAGAACGTTAGTATCCCTATTAATTTCTTGACACTAGCTTATCATGTGAACTGATGAAGAATTACAACACAGTTAAAAGCAAGTAATGTGATAATTCAGATTATCTACGGACGAAAGTGTTGAATATCCAAGAAATGCATTTGAATAATGCCTGTTTAGTAGGCAACGAAGTATCTGTGAAATTTCAATCGTATATTAATAATTGTGGACATTTATATTGCACTACTATCCCTAACCTTGTAGTCGAAAAGTTCAAAATTATAGAGTTTCATCATGGTGAAATAAGCATTTATGAGAACACGAAATAAAAATTAGAAGACATCAAGGCAGTCCCAGATAGAGATAAATTGATACCACATACTGTCAATTAGAGGACAGTCCGAGACTTGAAAGTATAATGGAACTAAAAGTGAAGATTTCTTGGACATGTAGAATGGTAATTGTTGCAACTGGAATCTATTAAAAGTGAACGACAAGACATGTCTCCAATTTTAATGAGACTGTTACTCACAAGATGTTACGTATAATGATGTCATTCCATGTAAAGTACTCAAAAATTAAAGGTTCTTTTAAAAAATAGCAGGATTCAGATAGCAGGATCGTTAGAAGAATATTCATTTTGAGAGAAATCGTGGCACTAGTGTTCAGTGCAAGCGGATGGACAGAAAACTGGCGTTTTGATACACAACAGTTGGAATGAGTGATCTCCCAAAACTATATTTCCGTGGAACTGATGAATATTTTATGCGGCGGCGATGGTGGGTGTTAGCGTATCGGACGCTATACCCAAGTTTGCGGGTTCAAACCCGATCGAAGCCGTGGATTTTAAGGGCGAAAAATCCTTCGTACGCCTTCCTTCGAGGAGAAGCAGTGGCTGTCCATGTTAGTACATTTACTGCATGTAAAAGATCCTCGCTTCAAATGACGCCTCTGAGCTAAATTCAAATCGCCTGTTCGTCGCCCAAGTAATACCTTCTTTCTTCCATGATTGGTGAAAGGAGTGAACGAAATTTGGTGTCAGACGGAAGAGCAGGCCTCATGGCCTGAGTCTCGCCACGTAAAATAAGGCAAATTCAATTCAATCTCAATTCAATATTTTTAGACGCGCTCAACGTGTGACTATAAATGAAAAAATGTGCTCTCCTTTTCGTAATTTATTCACAATTGAGGCATTGGGGTGTAAGAGATGATTTCTGACATTCCATGAAATAATTTCTTTTATTTATTTTGGGAATATTGACATTACACCATTCTTATGAACGAGATGATCTTTTATATCACATTAGAGTTCAGAAAATTTCAATGAAAATACATTTATATTCTATGTTCAGCCCAGTCTGTGTACTTAATCGATCATTACACTTTTTAATGTAACGTGAAACGTCAGCGCCTGAACGTCTAAATTGTAATTATGTAAGTAAATATATTTAGGTTTTAGGAAGAGCAGGCCTTAAGGCCAGAGCCTCCATAACTGAAGTATTAATTATTATTATTATTATTATTATTATTATTATTATTATTATTATTATTATTATTATTATTATTATTATTATTAATTTTATTTTTTCTGTACTTTTTCAGTAAGTATCGAGAACCATTCATTTATTCATATGACTTAGACTCCATAAATGCAACTGGTAAAGACAGATCTGAGGAAAGACGGAGAAGAAATCCATCTTGTCCGTCGTTTAATTTGAAAATTCGCACAATATGGCAAGTCTGTAGGATTAATGCTTTTGGATGGTTATGCAGATTCCTTTGATAATCCTATTTTGTAAGACCTACAATCGGTCCGTCACTTTACCCTGTATTGAGGATGGATTATTTGGCACTACTTCAACCTTACACAGTTGCCAGCATGTTGGATTTCTGCTGCCAACCCTGGTATTTTAACTTTTCCGATTCTGGTATTATTGAGATTGTCAGTGGATGCCTTACATCTATGATTTGTTGTAAACTTTGCATTTTATTGATCGCTACTTATGTCCGCGATTAATCCTCAGTTTTATCAGTGTGTGTAAGGGGAGAGGATAGACCAGGAAGAGGAAGGACAGATCGCGCGCGGTCCGGACCCGTCAGCTAGGTACTGCTCCAGCATTTCGTCTGGGGTTCATCGAGAAACCATTTGAAAACTACCGATCAGAGCAGCCGGCCGCTAGAATTCTCTCCAGATATGAAGCGACTGAATCTGACGTGAAGGATAAGCTAGTGTCGAAAACTGCCGTGGGGAGTGGAACCTAGGGACCCCGGTCAGAAGCGCTGCAGTAGCATCACTGAGCTACCGTTCCTGTGGGGGAGAGATGGAGAGAGGGGCGAGGGGCGTAACGGGTCGGGGAGGGCTGAGGAGAGGGGGAGGCAGGGAGTGGCAAGGGAGGCGTGGCGGGTTTAGGGGATGATGTAGAGAGGAGGAAATGAGCGTAAGAGGGGGGCCCATGGGTTTAGGGGAGGCAGGAGGAGGCAGTGAAGGTTGGAGGCAGCGAGTGGTGGTTAGGAGGGGTCTGGGAAGGTGAGTAGGAGAGAGGATTGGGGAGTTTGGGGGTGGGCAGAGTGGAAGGTAGAAGGCAGGGAGGGTGGCCTGAAGTGGAAGGGGTGGAAGCAGTGGAGAGATATGTAGAGAGTGGCGTGGGGGGCTTAACGGGTTTATTGGGTTGAAGGAGAGAGAGGGAGGGAAGAAGGAGTGGTGAGGGGGCGTGGCGGGTTAGAGGTAGGTAACAGGAGGGTGGGGGACAAGGATCGGGAGGTTAGTACAGGTAGGGTGGGAGGCAGGAGGAGTGAAGGGAGGGGTGGCCCAAGTGGAGGGAGGAACCAGGAATAGTGAGAGATGGAGAAGACGTGAGGGCGGCCTGAGGTTGAGGTGAAGTGAGGGGAGAGAGGAGAGGACACTGTAAATGACTTATTTAGGTGGTGAGGCGAGAGAGAGGGAGGGAGGGCCAGGGGCCAGCTGTCCGGGTGAAGGGTGGGAATCCAGAAGGGGGAGAGATGAGAGAGAGCAGTGAGGGGGCCTGATGAGTTTAGGGGAGGTGGAGGAGGGAAGGGAAGTCGGGCGGAGGGCGAGGGAGAGAGAGGGGAGCTAGTGGCGAGGGGTGGCGTGGCTAAGAGAGGCAGGCGAGCCGGGAGGTGGGTGGTAAGGAGGGCTCTGGAGCACTTTGGGCGGGCAGCAAGAAGGGGAGGGTGGTGGAGGAGAAAGGGAGGCGGGGCCGGAAGGTGAGGAGGAGTTGGGGTGGATGTAAGTAAAGGGGGTGTGGAAGGCAGGGAGGGAGTGGCACTGGGAGAATGTGGGTGAGAGGAGGTAATGGGGGGGGGACTGGAGGGGGGGGGAGGGGGGGAGGGGGGAATGGAAAAAAGGGGGGGAAAGGGGGTGAGGGGGTTTGGACAGGGGGAGGGTGGGGGGAGGAGGATTGGGGAGGTTGTGGGGGAAAAGCGGTGGATGGGAGGAGGGAGGGGGAAAGATGGCCCGGGGGGGGGGGTGGAAGCAGGGAGATGGAGAGGGGGGGGGTGAGGGGAGGGGGGGAGGGGGTTGGGGTGGGTGGGGCGGACAGGGGAGGGGAAGGGGGAGGGGGTGGAGGGCAGGAGAAAGGGTGGGAGGAGGCAATGGGAGGGGCGTGACTGGAGGGGGAGGGGGGGAAAGAGGTAGGGGGGGAGAGATGGGGGGGGGCCGGGGAGGTTACAGGAAGATGGGATGGGGGGGGTTTGGAGGGACTGGGGTGAGGTTGGGGGGGGCCGGGGGGAGGTTCGGGGGCCGGGGGACTGGCGAAGGGGTGGTGGGGGTTACAGGGTCAGCCGGGGGGGAGAGAGTGGAGAGGGGTGAGGGGGGGGGGCGGGGGGCGCGTCGAACGCCCGCAATTTTCGTCGGCCCGGGCAAAGGGGCCGAGCGCCGCGCCGCCATTTTATTTTCGAAGCAATTACGCGGGGTGGCGGAGGGCCCGGGGGGCCCCCCGGGCTCGCCCCGCCCCTCCCCTCGGCAGCACCTACCGCCCCCAACACACGCACTTTACGTTCCGGTACTCACTCGACGACAACGCAACTTTCGCCAATCGCTCTAGAGTTGGTTTCGTATTTCCCCAGAACGTAAACCCACAAATGACTTGTCTCTTTCTCTACACGATCGTCGGCTATTTCTGCTCTCTCCCTCTCTCTCTTGCTTATTCTCTGCTCCCACCTCTGCTCCTTGCCTCGATCCGATCTCGCCTCTCTCTTGCTCTCACACGCCTCTCTCGCCCCTCTCTGTCTCTCTCTTGCTCGCTTGCTCATTCGCTTGCCCCACTCTGTTGCTCTCCTCTCGATCCGATCTCCCCTCCCCTCTCTCTCTCTCTCTTGCTCTCACTCTCTCTCTGTCTTACTCGCTCTCTCTCTCTCTCACGCACGCTCTCTCTCGCTGCATTTCTTATCCCATTGTTTTCTTTGTTTTCATCAGAGCTACCCGTAGCACCTGGCGAGTTGCAACTTCGGGAATTGAATTCCGGACACTTCCAAGTAGAAATTCTGCCGGTCAAAACATATTCATAACAGGTTTTTTCCAGGCTCCGAGTATCAACTGACATCACTGCAGTGTCTCTGAAGTCCTATGGTTCCAGCTAGCTGGGTTTTGACATAGATGGAATCAGTCGTTGTCTGAAAACAAATCTAGCGGCCGGTTGCTCTGATCGGTGTTTTTCCTGTTTTTTCGATCAACATAGGCAAAAATATGGCAGTAGCCTAACAAACGGTTGTGGACAAGGCTCCATCTTCCTTCCTCTTCGTTGGCCTTTTCGCCCATGGTTCTTCTTCGAATTTGCCTGCTGTTGAACGGTGAGACCATGGAAAAACCCCCGATCAGAGCAGCCGGTCTAGAACTTTCCCCCAAACAACAGCTTTGTCGTCTTCATCAATCGTGATAGAACCTTTAGAAAATCATGCCGTAATAAATAAATAAATAAATAAATCCGTAGATCCATATAATATCTATATACAAATGTATATACATCTACACATCGAGATCAGCCCTACACCTATTAAAAACAACTAGTACGAAAAATTCTGTCCAACTCTGTAGCACCACTAGTTGTTTCGTAAGATACATTCTTGCTAATATACACGCCCAAAGAAATTACAGGGATGTATAAACTTTCTTACTCTGAATGTTGTAAACAAAATTTCAGAGATGTAAATAGTTTTTCCACATTCATCATCGATAATATTACTTGTCTACACAAATTATTGTGATGGTTTAGACCTCTTCCAGGTTTGTGCTTAATCTGATGCAAATGATTTTCCTTGAGCGTTCATAATTTGCTGAATACTCCATTTATCGATGTTTCTTTTGATTCAGTTTACTCATTTTTTCCTTCATAGGAATGTTCATGCCATCGTTCATATTTTCTCTACAACACATTTTGTTTTGTATAAAAATGTTCTTTTATTTAGACAGATAGACACTGTTCTACCTAATGGAATGAGTGCATGCTGCTCACTAGAAAACAGTGAATAATAATAATGTAAATAATAATAATAATATAAATAATAATAATAATAATAATAATAATAATAATAAGATGAAGAAGAAGGAAGAGCAAGAACAAGAAGAAGAAAATTCAAGAAAGGGCTAAAATGGAATGCTTAAAAATCTTTCTATATAGCCGAAAGATTTTGTGACAGTGATACTTGTACGTAATTCGATTTTCTATTCATGACGCGTTATGAAACAAAATATTTTGAAAATTGAAGACCTATTGTTCTGTGTGTATTCTATTCTACGTTATTGCAGCATCGTTCAGACCATAGCAGCTGATGGAAGCGTACCAGCTGCAGAAACAAGAATAGAGGAGGCATAATGAAGAGGACAAGAAGGAATGGAAATAACGAGGAAGGAAAAGGAAGAAAGAGGAAGTAGAATGAAAGTAAAAATTAAGTGGATGAAGAAGTAGAAAGATAAAGAATGAAGATGCATGAATATTTAGGTAGGAAGATGAAGAAATTGTATTGTCACTCTATTCGGTACTCACTCTCCTTGTATAGTGTGTTCTCATGGAACATCGAACAGAAACGAGGTGTACACTCGCATCTGAAGTTCAGCTTATCGGATTTCGACCACGAATTTATCAAATTTACAGCATTCTCTGTCTGATACAATACCCACACAGAAAAGGAAGATAATTCCACTATTCTCTCTGCCTTTTCAGCGCAGCCTGCACTTACCCACCCATGATCAGCGTAACAGCTGATGGAAGCGCATAGCCACAGAAACAAGAATAGGAGAAGAAATGATGCGGGAAAGAAGAAATGAAAGTAAGAAATTAAGTGGATGAAGTAGAAAGATGAAAAGAAGATGTAAGATTATTTAGGTAGGAAGAGAAGAAATTGCATTGCCACTCATTTCAGCAACATTCAAAGCTTTCCTCTACGTGTCCGAAGTTTTAAAATACGTTAGAACAAGCTAAGAAATAGATGTTAAATGAGTAACTAAGTGCTATGTGGTGAGTGTTGTGAAGTACTGGTCAGTGTAATTCAAAGCAAAACAGTGTAGTGTAGTACAGGAAGTGTAGGAACGGATCAATGCCCTTTAAAAATCTAATTTAGCCAATATCTATATAGCTTGTATTAATGTTTAGTTTTCCTAACGTATAATTATTAAATATCATGACAGAGTTGAAATAATTGTTATAATACTTAATATAGTGTTAGTATGATTATTGCATCCTCGTCTTGTACTGTACTCTGTTATCATCATTATTATTGTTATAATTATTGTTAATTAACCACCACTGGTCATACCGTATGGCAGATTAAATAAATGTATTCAGTATTCACCACCCCTTGGTTGGCGTGTACTGCAGGGTACAGAAACAAGAGTGCATTCTCCTCATCTGGAGCTCAGCTTGTCGGATTTCGACCACGAATTTATCAAGATTACAGCGTTCCTGTACGATACAATGCCCACACACGAAAAGGAAGATAATTCCCTATTCTCTGCGCGTTGGCCACCATGGCTCGCGGAGGAGGCTTATCACGCAGGAACCTGCCGCATTGAGTACGCGCTCTGATCTTTGTCTGACGTGTGGCACGGATCCGACAGCGGGTACGGGCCCAGCAGGCAGGCCCCTCAGCCAATCGGCAATCGGCAATCGCTTCGTGACTGGAACGTACGAGGAATATCTCCATTTGTTTGAAACCTGTGCGTTAGTCGAAACACATCCTAGGAAAATATTTCAGGGGAAGCATTTAAAAAGAATTTAACAATATTGGTTTGGCGGTGAAATGTTACTCGTATATTTATTATTTAAAATAAAATAATTCGAGGCGTTGTCACTGCCAACAGTACTGTTTAGTTCAAGCTTTCGATGGCATCATCAGTTTTCTGCTGTCTGGAAGCAACGAATCAGTTGCCAGTTTTGTGGCTTCGAAACAGCCGAAAACTGATGATGGCTAGTCATCAAGAAAGCTGCTCTTAAATTAAACAATATTGTTGGCAATGACAACGCTTTGAATTATTTCAATAATTTAAGAATTTAATTTTACATTAAATTTAGTAAATGACTAATGAAGTCACTCAATTGTTTTAAAAATCATTAAAATTGTGTCAGTTTATTAATAAAAGTTCAATTGACCCAATTTTATTATCTGTAATATAAATAATTGAAATGATTATAGAGTAACAAAATATTTTCATCACCTGTTCAACTATTTGTATTATTGAGTTAACAGTAAGTGCAAGTCAAACTGTCAGATCCTCAGCCAAAACGCGATCGATTCGATATATGAGTAATATCTTCATTTGTTTAAAACCGCAGGGTTAGTCAAAATAGTCTTACGAAAATATTTGAGCAAGAGCATTTGAACAAAATTAAAACATTTTTCTGTGAATTTATTGATGGTATTAATTTTGTAACAATGTATCACTATTGAATTCAAATAATGGTAACAAACAGTGAAATTAGTATAGTTTCACTAGCGATAATAAAGAAATAATCTAAATAATTATACAGTTACAAAACATTGTTTATCAATTCATCAACTCTGACCTAATACAGTGATTTTTCCTTCGATCACTTCACTCAGGCCGTTGTAGGAATGTGCCAATAATGTGCCACTTAATCAAATATTTCAACGGGAGCTTTTAAAACAATTGAAGAACAAACTGTTATGTTGACTTTATTAATGGCAATCTTTAAAAGGATATTCAAGGTCACTTAAAAACGTCGATAATATGTAGCCACTGCAAGCAACATAACATTACTATTTTTATAATATAAGTAATTGGAATAAACAGCAATAAAACCTAGTAGTTAACTTGATGAAATATTTATGTACGTAAATGTGTCAAACGTAGTAGATCGCAAAAATCACAACACGGGCATATTCCTTAGTTGACGTAGGTCAGATTGATTCACAGCACTGATCATTTACGCTACATTGGACATTTTATGATAATGTTGAAGTTTGACCTAAAGCTTTGCACTTTCGTGGGTTTATTAATTTATTTATCAGATTTGTTTATCAGTTTATCAGATATTGCAATGCCCCCAATGCAGTTAGCAGGAGAGCACTCCCTGACCTTGGAGTCCTGTTACATTCAAAATATCCATTAAAATGAGTCGCAAAATAAAAATTACTCAAAAAATGCTTATCTAACAGTACGTATATAATTGGATTCGCCTTTTTGCGCTCGTCATGGTAGATTAAAACAATATGTGTTGTATTTGAAAGAAAAACAAAGTGACCTCAATATCTCGTAAAATACAGAGATAAAATGGAAATGAATGTATGTAAACTAGCCCCATTTTCTCATGCACTTGTCATGCTCATGCATAGAAACTGTATTACTCTAACTTCAACCGTTCATAAATTACAGGAGGTACTTAGTTACGTGACTCATCCTGTACACGGTTAATGTGTTGTATAAACTCTCAAATCGTAAATTGGTTTTAAACATACGTAATTCAATGTTAGAGTATAATTTATTAATCCCGTTCATTGTGAGGAAGTTGAACGTGGCCCAAACTGCATCCTTCCAGAGCTCTTGCGTGACATAGGTCTAATTAGTAAATAGGCCGCCTCTGAAGTTTCGTGCACCAGAATGTTGTACGTTTGAGTACACACTGAATCGTATTTGCGTAAGTAGCTGGATCAGACTTCATTGCCTGGTTGGTAACTTCTTGATGAGGCAATGCGATAATCGTCAGGACGATAAATTACAAATAACCAAAATAAAACTATAACTAGCGTATCCGTGCGAGAACTCTCGCAAGTTAAACCCCACCCTAATTTTTCCTAAAAGTATCGTGAAATTGAAACATTGAAACATGGAGAATATGTGCTCCATTTCCATTGTAATACTTCCACAATTAAGTACGCAGTGCTAGTAGACCACGGAAAATTGTTAAAGGGACGGTTGCACTACACGCATAAGAATCAATATTTATCGGTATCAAGCAACTATTAGTAGTATTTCTAGTTGTTGCTGCGAGAGCGAATTAAATAGTACGCAGCCTTTTGATTGTGACGTCACAAAGCTGGTCACCTGCACCAAGGGCTGAAATTAGTTCATGGAGGAATATATTCTGTATTCCTTCATGTATAGGTAGTATCGATAAGCATCTAACCGGCAAAAATTTAATAGAATGTTCAAGAATCATCATATACATTACGATGTGAGAAACGTTTCTTTCAGGCCTTTTGCCTCAAAATTTTAGTTTTTAAGGCCCTAAAACGATTTGTTTAAAAGTTATTTAACAATATAGCTACCCAAGTTTTGCGGATTGCATTTGACATGAATATTTAGTGGGTTTTTAAACAAATCTTTCATATTTTAAAACTCAAAGTGTAATTTGTCACGTCTCCGTGAAATTTTCTTTCTTTCGAGACGTCATTTATAAAGATCGGTTGCATGCGAGAACCGCAAAAGTTATGAAGACTACTGAAATAATATAGAAGACTAATACAAAAAAATTAAAATTGCGTAATGAACTCTTTATTGACTGAATTACCTTTGGGATTTGTAAATATTGCATAAATAAGTCACATGTAACGGAACAGGAGTTTATCGGAGACAACAGCAGTTTATCGGAGATAACGACAGTTTATCGGAAAAGTAATTTTGGCAGACGTTTTCATGGATTTGCAATAGTTGGTTAAAGCTTGAAAGTAAGGATGATTCGAGGATTGAGCGGTATAGCAAAGAGAAGATCGCTTACAGGAATGAAGGTTGCGATTGTATGAAAGTTCAGTGCAAAATATTATAATAACAAGAAAGAAAGTTGAATTTTTAGTTCAGAAATTCAGAGTTATTCGTTATATAAGTATTAAATAAATTGAGAGTAAACTTATAGTTTTCAAATATTTCTACTCTCGCTTCTGGGCAGCAATGCAAGTAAAAGGCGGGAAGGGTTTTAGGAGCTCAACACATCGTGTTAGTTTATACTTCTTCCCAAATGTCAAAAAGAATTGTTATTGTTTTACGAAAATAAGCAAATCAAAATAAGTTAAAATAGTTTAAATCAAATCGTAGCCTCTAGGATGGCTCATGGCAGCGTACTAGCTTCCGTGCTGTGGTCTCAGGTTCGATTCCGGTCGTAACTATCCTTTAAAATCGTCCCAGTTTCTGTAGCTGTATAACGAAGAAAACCTCAAGCAGGCGGATCTTTCCAGTTATGGTGAAGAGAATACATGTTCGCCTCATGTCGCTCTTACCTCAAGCATGGAATTTCATCAGACCTGGCATGGGGACACCGGTAGTTGGCGGAAGTCGGACTACCGACCAATAACGCCAAATGCATACATAAATCAAATCGTTCAAAGAACTCATTGTAGGACTAGAAGACAAAACAAAATAAGAATACGAAACAAGGAGAAGGGAAAAAGGAGGGAAAGTAATCTAAATTAACTGATAGGGCCAGACAAATTGAGCGAACAGCTTTCTGCGTGGTGAACCTGCTCCACAGCAACTGAACATCGTGTGGAAATAGCCAACCACTCAGGTAGAGCGCACGGCACCGGAGCCTACAGCAACCATTATCTCAGCTGTCGATCTATGCCGATCTCGTAATAGCAGCACGAAGCCCCAACACAGCCCTCGCACCCACGCCCTGCCTAAACCCACTTTACAAACGCCCTCGCGCTGCCAAATTAGCCACCGTACGTGAGACCATCATTCTGTGCCACTGTTGAGATCCAAGATCCATCCAACGACCCCATCAATTACACGTACTTGTGCATAATAATACAGGTTTTAATGTCAATACGCGGCGAGACAATTTTCAACAAAAATACCTACGAGGCTATTCACTAATCCTCGCTGACGTTGAACGCCTCAAGACCGAAATTAGGTTCGATTACTCTAAAAGTTTAGCACAAACCTTGCTGAATAACCGAGCTTTACAAATCGTATTCGTGTAGCTCAAATTACAAACTGGTCTAACGGGTTCGTTCATAAACTCACGGGCGAGAGCGCTGGTGTAGAAAGCTTGGTGGACAGTTGAATAGCGGTCGGGCGATAGCTTATTCGGGAACATTACCCTCCAGACCGTACAAAGCGGTGATCCGAGGGTGTTATAGTCGAACGAGTAGCAATGGTGCGTTTGATCGCTTAAGGTAATTAATTTCCTTTTGTACTCGGCGTTGCCTAGGCGTACACGGACGTTAGATGAAGTAAGAATGGCACAGAACCTGCACAACCTCGCACTGTTCGTTGGCTGTGTTTGGCTTTCAGTTGTTTTTGTGGAACGGGTCGTCGATGTACAATGTAGGGTTTGTGTCCTTCAAAGAGATATACGAGTGAGTGTCTGGCTACTTATTGTAGCGAGGTTCAACAATACTGGTAATAAAACTCTGTTTCACTGACAAACAATTGTTTTATGTGACGTCGAAAACGTATCGTGATTATCTCAAGTTGGTTCCGGATTTCGAGAACGATGCGAATCTGACGTTTAAAGTTCTCATAGGGTGCAGCAATCTTAGTTCGGTTTTCTCTTGAAACACTAACATCACGAGCTGAAAAGTATAATATTTATGAGAATATATCGTAAAATGCTAATCTAAAATTTACGTTAATAAATATTCGTTAGCTGTCAACATTGTAAGGGTCAATTTTTGTGAGGTGTTAGGAGTCGTTTTCATGTTTATCTCGAAACTATCCAGTCATCAGGTATTTCGATTCGTCTTTTTACCTCACCAGCGTTTCCGAGATTTCAGATTTTTCACGCCTCAAACTTGTCGTGACATCATATTTCCTGTTTTCAAATGGTCATTGACTTGCAAGAAAGATCGGCATACCGTAAAGTATGTGAGATATTATTTACTATGGCACGGGCTTGAAACATTGTTTATGTAGCCATAAAATAATTCGAAACGGAATTAGCTGAGAATGAAAACAAGTAAGTGCCAAACAAATGAAGTTTACAGATTACCTGCATTCCAATTTCCTCAGAAAAAATATCCGGCATCTTCAGTGGCCCGACAAATATTCTATGAATATTTTTTCCATTTGTGATACGAACTAATAGAGACAACTCAGCATGGATTGTGAACACAGAGTAAAGCGAAATAAAAAAGGTGAGATGTCAAAAAAGTTAAATTCATATTTCCTGGGAGATCTGGCCGATATCTTATGTACATTTTCAAACTTTTCTCATAATAGCTTCAAATTGTTTGTTTAAATTGTTTCCTCGGATTGAACGACAGTTAAAATATTGAACAGGTCATATTGTATTAGTATTCTGAATTGTCGAAAATTGCAATAGTTGAAAAATGTTTGTGATCTTTTAATACCAAATTGAAAATGAACAGACTTACTTAATGGAATATGTTTCGAAAACCAGATCATTAAATAAGGTCAGTGGTGGATGTCACCATCAACATACTTTGTACGACAGTGAAATAAATTAAATATTTTAATAAACAGTTTTCACAAATAGCGTAGTATAACAGTAGAATGAAACAGTTTAATAACAGTATACTGTACCATAGTCTTTTGTCTTATAAGAATATCGAAAATGTTACTGCTCCATAACGCAACACGAATAGTGGATATTATTGGATCCTTGTTGTCATTAGTCAGATGTGTCACCAACGGAGATTGAGAGAGTTCGATAATTCAATCCATACGCGCAATGTGAGAATACGTAGAATTGCACAATTTAAATATTTGCATTTTTTGTCAGTCAAAATAAAAATATTCTATTGTTTTTGTATTTTTTCCGAGTTCCTTATTATCAAAAGGAACCATAGACACCTGTCTCCTGTTTGAAGCTGCGTAGTCTTTCAATTTTGAACGCGTCGAAAATTAGTAACATTGGTGACAAAAATGGCTGAAACTACAAACGAAACTTTAAGTTATTATATCAAAACTTCGAATTGGCCATTTTAATATGAGCCGCAGTTATTTGTTTAAAAAGACAAATCAGATCCATGTTCAAATTGTAGTGAAATAATTTCTACATCCTATTAATTAGTCGAATGTCCTTTCACAAGTGATCTCAGGAAAAATTAAAAAAATGATCCTGATATTCATTCTTTATTAAATTCTACTTCCCAATATGACAAAAAAATCAGTTTTTATGTGTTACAAAATTAGAAATATATAGAATTTTCAAAAAAATCATATGTTTGTAATATTTGTATTTATTTTGAATGCTTTAAATTGTTAAACACAATGTCATGAAATATTGTTCTGTAATCAGACATGTAAATTTTCATATAATATATCATTGTAAAAGCTTTTGATGACTTTGGTGACTTTGATGACTTTGGTGACTTTGATGACTTGAAGCTTTGATGACTGTGGTTCCAGCGATCTAAAATAAATTAATTAAAAGGTGGAGCTCCAGCACTTATCAGGCTGAAATTACAATATTTCTAACACAATAAACTCAGGACTCTAGCTCTTACAGGAGTAGGTGATTCCGTGTAGGAGGTGGTGGAGTGGAGTAGGTGATGCAGCATGACTCGAGATTTCGCTTACAAGAGCGGGTGCTGTAGCATGGGTGATACAATTGATGATTTAGTGGGCTCTACCGCCTGCAGGTGGGTGTTCAGCGAGTGATGCGACGGGGGTGATGTAAACGATGCAGCTGGGATCTACCGCTTAATGGCATGGGTGACCGGTGGGTGATGCAGGTGGTGATGCAACTGTACTTGGCGTCAGCGATTCGGCGAAAGGCCATCGTTGGTAATGTAGTTGGGTATGTCGCTTAGCACTTACAGATGTGGGTGATGGGATGGGTGATGTAGTTGGAGATGTGGGTGGAATCTAGGCTTAGAGGCAAGGGTGATTGCCTGGTGACGTCGACTCTAACCCAAAGGCGTGGACGATACGGCGGACGGTGCAACGCTGGTAATGTAGCCAGGTAATCTAGTACTTACAGATGTGGGTGATCGGTTGGTGATGAAGTTGTAGATGTATTTGCAATATAGCGCTTGCAGCACGGATGATTTGCGTGGTGATGTAGTCAATCTTACACTTACAGACGTGGACGATTCGCGGTCGGTACAACGTTGGTAATGTAGCCAGGTAATCTAGCACTTACAGATGTGGGTGATCGGGTGGTTGATGGAGTTGTAGATGTATCTGCAATCTAGCGCTTACAGCACGGGTGATTTGCGTTGTGATGTATTCGAATCTTACACTTACAGACGTGGACGGTTCGGCGGTCGGTGCAACGTTGGTAATGTAACCAGGTAATCAGCACTTACAGACGTGGGTTTGATTGATTGATTCATTTTCGTGTTTCCGGGCGCGTCAGTGCTTTGGTCTAGTCCCGTTAGTGTAGTGCATTTTTCTCTGGAGATGGCGGTGATTTTCCTCGCTTAATGGCGAGACCCGGGCACCGACCACCATCGGCTAGTGGATTTCCCCAACCAGGACTCTCCACCAGCGGGCACCGCCCAGCCAGGACAAGCTCTAAACTCCCGACCGGTGTCCCGGGATATGTGGCAGTATGCATGTTGGTGTAAGTGGTATAAGGGGAGAGGATAGAACAAGGAAGAGGAATAAAAGATCGCGCGCGGTCCGTGACCCGTTTGGTAGTACTGCTCGGCATTCGCCTGGTGTTGATCGGAGAAACCACGGAAAACTACCGATCAGAGCAGCCGTCCGCTAGAATTCTCCTCCAGACAGCAACTGCATTCTGCGGCGGGGCCGCGGGCCGGCCAGCCGCGCGAGTGGCAACGGGACCGAGGGGCGCAGGACTCGAACCTAGGACCTTACAGACATGGGTGATGTAGCTGTGCCGTAGCCGAGGCGTGGGTGATTGGGTAGCGGTGCTGCTGCGGCGGGGCCGCGGGCCGGCCAGCCGCGCGAGTGGCAACGGGACCGAGGGGCGGGGGAGGGCGAGTAAGCGGCGTTTTCGTGCTCCGTGGTGCATGTCGGTTCACGCGTGCTCCTCCGGGAGGAGGGTGGGGAGGGGGCGGCCCCCGCCGTTTTATCGCCCGACCGCTGCCAGAAAATACACACCGCCCCCGCCTCACACTGGGCCGGAACGACGCAGGAGTGACTGCGGAATACTACTCCTTGTTAACGCGGGATACCCCGAGTGGTGGCACAGGGCATCGACTGATGTCACTGCAGCGCCTCTGACTGAGAGGTCCTAGGTTCCCACTCCCCACGCCGGCATGATTTTCGACACTAGCTTGTCAACAAGGTCGAATTCAGTCGCTGCCTGGAGAATTCTAGAGGTTGGTTGCTCTCATCGGTAGTTTTCAGTGGTTTCTCCGATCAACACCAGGCGAATGCCGAGCAGTATCTTACAAACGGGCCACAGACCGCGCGCGATCTTTCCTTCCTCTTCCGCCCTATCCTCTCCTTCACACACTTACATCAACATGCACACTACCACATATTCCGGGACTCTGGTTGGGGACTTAGAGCCTGGCTAGAGGAAAACCCGCTCGCCGACAGTAGGTCGTCGCGGGATCTCGTCCCGGGATGACCACCGCCACCTCCCGATGAGAAAACATACACTACACTTACGGGACTAATGACTTCAGGTACTTGTCGCGCCCGGAATCACTAACAACCAACGCGGGAGAGGTCGCGTCTTGTCTACGAACGTAATGGATCGTATGGAAGAATACGGACTCCAGAATAACTTTCGTTACATTGGGGTCTACTAACGACATGAATAAATGTAATTGGTATTTAAATGTCATTAACTTCATTAATGGATAAATTTATTGATAATTATTGCCATAAAAGTCATTTAATTAAAATTAACATTTATTAATTTTTGTCGATAAAATTTTGTTTCATTTTGTTTCCTTTCATGTGATAGAAAGTTCATACACATTATTACATTTAAATTTTGATATGAGAATTATGGAAAGTTCATTAATCAATGTTAAAACATAAGCATTGCAAACAAACAGTATTTAAAGCAACTGTTTTCTTGCTCTTTTTACATTCACGGAATACTCTTAGTCCAACTTCTTCGATATTTTCACATTTTGTCTTGTCAGTTTATTGTTTCTTCTTCTTGTTTCCTTCAAACGTCTACTTCTTGTAGTATTCTGGATGCAGATACTATTTTAGATATCAATTATCGAGGCAATTCGCTGTATTGATTTCACTATACGAGTAAACCTAGGGCGAATGCGATGTAAACTTCTTAAGCAATTCTCGTTTCTGCGCTTCCAGAAGTATTAATAATTTTTTTCCTCCTGAAAGTTGATAGCTCCTGTGTGTATTGTGCCTATATTTGTGATGATTCCTAGATTTAAACGCATTGTTTTCACACCTATTGCACCATGATTGCAATGAGTTTTATAAATGATGGGTGGCATGTGTTAATATGGCAGAAATTGTTGTGTTAAACAGTCTGCGTCTGGGCGTTGCGAGCGGACGTGTTTTGGGATCGCTCCCCCCAGGTATAGGATAATGGGCTGCGACTTGCAGGCGTACCGGGCCCGCATCGGCGGCTGGGCCGCCGCGTGGCGTGCGTGCTGGGAAGGGGAGCGTTTCTGCTCCTTCTCTAGAAAGGCTTTGCGTTGCTTGTCGCAACGCCTGCTAATCATTTGGGGGCGTCGAGATGAATCCTGGCCCGGTGTCCACGCGACGTGGCGCGCAGTAGATGTTCCGTGGAGGTGCGTCGAGTGTTGTAACGGCGTGGGGGGGCTGCGCGATGAACTGGCGCGTCTCCGACAGGAATTCCTGAAGGTGACGGCGAAACTTCTGCCACTCAACGGAGCTGCAAAATCTGAAGGCAGCAACAAGGGTGACAGAGATGGAGGTGACGCAGCGGCCGCAACGGAAGAGGCAGTGACGGTGGCACAGCCGACCACAGCAGTCCTGCGAGCTGAGGTGACCTCGCCGGCCCGGCTGCCGCGCCCCCGGCTGCCGCGCCGGCCCGCTGCCGCGCCGCCGGCCCGGCTGTGGCTACGGCGGCGACGGCAACATTATCAGCAACGTACGCATCTGTTGTGAGGGCGGCAAAGAAAAACCGTGAGGGTCGGGCCCCAAAGTGTGTTGTGTTCGGTGACTCATGGCGTCACGTGGGTCACGCAAACCTACAGGTAAATGCTTCCGGGAATCCGCGTTGAGCAATTGAAAGTGCAAATAGAAGCCAGCGATGTGAAGCACCGGACATGTCATCATTCACGGAGGCTCTAACAACCTTCGGAGATGTCGTCGTTTGACTACCTAACGGGCGAGATCTACGAACTTGAGGTAGCAGCGAAAAGCGCTTTCCATCCGCCCGCATAGTGCTAAGTGGTGTCATTCGCCGCCGGGATGTTTGGCCCCGTAAAGTCGCTAGGGTGAATCGCGACATGGACTATGTGGCAAAAGCGCTCGGATTCACCTTTGTGGATCCAAATGGGTGAATTTCGGAGAGCGCCCTAGGTCGGGACGGCGTCTACCGGAGGGGGGTGGCGGCACTCAGTGGCCTCTACCCCAGAGTTGCTGAGCTCTGCACACGCCCTCCGGTCGCCCGTTGACGCTGTGAATGTCCGTTGATCTTGCGCCCTGCGGTCGAATGGCGGGCAATGGCGATAGGAGCGGAGGCTGAGGTTTCGCTCTGGTGGCGGAAGATTCCAGCGGTGACGGTGTGACGGTGGAGAAAGCGGAGACCGCGGAGACGACAGCGGCGGCGGCGGCGACGACGGCGGCGACGGCGGCGACGGCGGCGACGGCGGCGACGGCGGCGACGGCGGCGACGGCGGCGACGGCGGCGACGGCGGCGACGGCGGCGACGGCGACGGCGACGACGGCGGCGACGACGGCGGCGACGACGGCGGCGACGACGGCGGCGACCGTGGCAGCGGCGGAGACGGCGGCGACGACGGCGGCGACCAGATATGTTCAGGTGAGGAAGGGCTTTCTAAGATTATTGCAGGTAAACTGTCAAAGTATAATTAATAAAACCATTGAGTTTTGGAACTTAGTTGATACATGATCCAGATATAGTGATAGGACAGAATCGTGGTTAACAGATGAGGTAGCTAATTCTGAAATTTTACATTACGGTTATAAATTATATCGAAGAGATAGAAAAACAAGAGGCGGGCGTTTTCTCTGCGTCAAGACCTCGTTAATAGTTGGGAATAGTTGGTTTAGTAACAACTTTGAAATGTTAGGAATGGTAATTGACGTACTAGATAATTCCGTGGAAATTATTGCTTGTTACAGGCCGCCAAACGACGGTTATGAAATTTTAGATGAAATCGGTGATAGGGTGGAAAAGAAACGGTCGTTCTATTCTTGTCGCTGGCGACCTAAACTTTCCCGACGCTAACTGGAAAGGAGAGGTATGCGACAGGAAAATTCAAAAGCGCGTCAATCGACTAGTATGGGAGCAGGGTTTAACGCAGGTAGTCGACCAACCCACGCGGCAGAGCGCAATTTTGGACATTTTCCTTGTTCACCCTGCAGAAATGTTCCTTTCTTGCGACGTCTTTCAGGGGGTTAGCGACCACAAAGCAGTGATGGTGAAGTACAAACAAATGTAATTACGCGACCTAAGGTGAAAGGAACGATAGTCAGGCAATATGAAAAGCAAACGTCGAAGGTTTACGTAGTTTCTTAAGGGAAAAATACGACTACTTTCTAAGAACAGAAGGGGTATGGAGGAACAATGGGGGCTTTTAAACAATCGTAGAAACAACTTTAGATACGTTCGTTCCTTGCAAAATACTGAAAAGTAATCCTGATCTGAATATTATAACGGGCGGTACGGCGTTTAAAGAGAAAAGTTAGACTAGCATTTAATAGGAGACATCGCAGCATTGCTGAGCTGATAACTTTTAAAAATTCTACAGGAATTAGAAAAGAAAAAATTGCGATGAATTATTTTTAAGAAATATTTTGGAGACAGGAAGAAATAATTGGTCAGACTTTTACAAATATGTCCACAGACGCCGGGAATAAGGAAGAAATTCAGGAAATTCTAGACGCAGATAACGCGCCATTGCACGGCGACCAAGCGAAAGCAAATGCGTTCAACGCGTATTTTGTATCAATATTCAAACCAAAACGGGCGCAGGAGCAAGTTCATTATTTCCAATAGAAAACCAGTTCAAGCTTCATGCATGGAACTCCGCAAACGTATAAAATCACTGAAAAACGGTAAATCACGCGGACCAGACGGCATCTCGACAGATTTTATTAAACTCGGTGGGAGGCGTATTGCCGTATTTGTTAAGATTATTCAATGTTTCAATCAATAATGCAAGTCTACCAGACGATTGGAAGACAGCTATAGTGGTCCCTATTTTCAAAAAAAGGGGATAAAACGAAAGTTTGTAATTATAGACCAGTATCGCTCACATCAGTAGTATGCAAAATAATGGAGCATTAATAGCCGGGTACATTCTGCGAATGGGAAAAAGCGAACTGGATTTTCACGGACAGCATGGGTTTAGAAGTAAATATTCGTGCAAAGCCAAATCGTTTCTCTTTGCAAGATCTAGCTGACGAAGTTGACGCGGGTGGAGGGGGGATGCAATCAATCGACTTTGCGAAAGCATTCGACGTAGTACCACAACCTACTTATCGAAATTATTACTTCAGGAATTGATGCTAGAGTCGTGAAGTGGGTAAGCAATTTCTTAGAGACAGGAAACAAAAGTTCGAATTGGCACTCAGTTTTCGACTACAGTTATTGTTACTTCAGGGGGTTTCCCGGAAGTGTCATAGGGCCATTACTTTTCTTAGCGTACGTAATGATCTCCACGTTAACATACAATCAAAGGTGCGTTTATTTGCAGACGAT